>CM057831.1:64285281-65715281 GCA_030068075.1 Paguma larvata | reverse complement strand
AGACATAGGGGAAAAATGGAAAATGTCATTTAAAAATGACTGTTCCATTCTTTGTTACCTCAGCAGACAGATGGCTGCCTCACCTTTTGCCCACTGCCAGGAGCAATAGCCTGATGGGTCAGCCGAGGAGAGCAGTGATTTTATTTTTCTTTTCATTTCAAACAGATTGTGTAGCCCTTGGGGTGTGGGGGACCGGCGGAATGAAACTCTGGGCTGGGAAACTAATTATGCCTCCCTGCATGGCTGAGCTAGTTAATACCAAACTGTCATTGAGGCTGATTCTTCCCTGGGGCAGAATAGCTTCCCAAATTCCTTATCTCTTTCTCTTTGCCTTGGGAGGGGAGGCCTTTTGGTTTTTGTCAGCTTGAGAGAACAGGAACAAAATTCAGGAAGCTTCTGGAAGCTCTGAAATGGTGCTCTGGTTCTGGTTCCAAACATGCCCTTCCGGTCCACAGCAGCCTTACCTCCATCAGCTCAGATGAGGGGCTGAGTTTTAGTCAGAGAAACTTGGCTTAAATTCTGGTGCGCCACTCATTGGGATGACGTTGCCAGAGGCTGCCCAGAGTGTCAGGACCGTAGACAGATTGCCTGTCCACCCTGTCCCTCCCCACTCCCCGGTAATCTGGGCTCAGCGATAGGTCACCTGAGTAATGAGCCTGCCTCACTTTACTGATCCTGAAACTGAGACCCATCCAGGTACATGGCATGGTCAGCATGGTGTCACCAGTGGAGACCACACATGACAACAGAGAATCAGAAATCCAACAATCCTTTTAAATGGATTTTTCACTTATTAAACAAACCAATGCACATCCTTGAAAAATGGTCAAACATATATGACTAAGACATATTTATTCAATCTATAGATTAACAAACTCATTATGCTTTGCAATAACTTCGACTCCAGTACTTTCTGTCCCTCTTTTCCCCAATCTGGAGATCTATGGCTTGTAGTCCACGTAGTCCCCAGCTAGCCAGGTGTCTCAAATCTCAGTGGATCCAATAAAATCTATGAGCCTTTTTAAGGACAGAAAAAGGATTTTAAATATTGGGTAGCAGTATTTAAAAATATAGCCTTCGTGTCAATGTGAAGATCATGAATATTCAGTTTGTACACGGTCCTGAGCAATTAGACAGATGCATATTTCCAGGGAGGGTGTGTTATCCTGATGGCTGAGGGGATTGGGGCTGTCTATCATTCCAAAGCCAGATTTCCCTGGTGACTTCAGAGTCTGATTTTAAGAACATTTGGGAATGAAGTGTCAGAGACAGCCCTATTAACTTTCCCCAACTTCGCCAGGCTACATTCCCCCTGCCTACTTCCGTAGACCTAGGCTTTAGCTGAGAAATTCCCAAGTTGCCCAAGAGAGAAAAGTAGATTCTGAATGCATAGGTGATGGCTGGTTCAGATTCGAAACAAAGCAGCCCGTTTTCAGCCTTGGAGGATGGGTGTCGCATGGCAAGACTTAGTCGTGGCTGCTGGTGTTTTTTGTTGAGAGCCCAGTTCCTCCATGATGAATTCCTTTTAGAATTAATTGATTGTCTTTGGAGAAGCACCAAAGGCAAGTTGAGATGGTTGATGGGAAGACACGGCTTAGAACTGTCCCCTTTCAAAGGAGACTTTATATTAGCCAGGAATCCCTTCTAGCTGTTCAGGAGAACCAGAGTTTTTAGCAACTGTATATCCCCAGGTTTTCTGGGGCAGCCCATTTTCAAATATTCTGATCTGTTGTCCCCGGAAACCATATAAATGAGTTGTGAATTCTAGTATTTCCAACATTTACTGCCCGTCTGACTCCCGTACCTGGAAGCTGTACAAAGCCCTTGCCAGAGCACATGTCCCTTATTTTTAATTTAGAAAATATGGCTACAGAGAAGTAAACAGGGCACTGGTAAATGGAGCCAGCTGTTCCCTAAATCAGTCTTTTTTTTTTTTTTTTTTCAGTGCAAATCACATGGGGTTAGGAGACACTTTAGGGATGGCAATATGAGGAGCTCTGTGGATCCTTTCCCCAGTGATGCAAACATAAATGGTGAAAATGATTTCATTATTTTTTTCTTTTTTTTTTTTTTAAATTTGAATCCAAGTTAGTTAACATATAGTATAATAATGGTTTCAGGAATGGAATTTAGTGATTCATTACTTACATATAACACCCAGTGCTCATCCCAACGAGTGCCCTCCTTAATGCCCATCACCCATTTAGCCCACCCCCTCCAGTAATCCTCAGTTTGGTCTCTGTCTTTAAGAGTCTCTTATGGTTTGCCTTCCTCTCCGTTTTTATCTTATTTTTCTTTCCCTTCCTCTATGTTCATCTGTTTGAAAATTATTTAAAGAACCCCAGCCATTTAAGGTCCTTGGAAGTTGTTCTGTGTGCATACATGAAATGGAGAATCACTTATTCAAGAAAATCTACTAAGCCTCAGTAAGAACAGCAACACTGTGGCTTTTGAGACGTGACCTTCTCCTGCTTTGAACTCCAGCTCAGAGACAGAAGCTATTCTCTGGGTAGACAAGAAGATAGGGTTTCCTCTTCCTCCTAGCTCCTACTCTCGGGATATAGTTTCTCTTCAGGAGGCACAGGCCACTGCATTTCTTATCTCTCCCAGCTCTGTGTGGCAGAAGCTTAATTCCATGCAAGCATGGCTAAGTCTGGGGCTGCTTTCTGCCACCCAACCCCCTCTTAAAGGGTAGAAATTCTACCCCAGGCCAAGAATACTGGGTCCTAATCACCACCACCCCAGCTCACACATACAGTGAAGTTGCCATGCCAGGATAGCCGTTCGAGAAAACCAGTGGCTACCATCCCCACCCACCACCCCGCCCACAGAGCAGGCATGTC
Source organism: Paguma larvata (assembly GCA_030068075.1). Lineage (NCBI taxonomy): Eukaryota > Metazoa > Chordata > Mammalia > Carnivora > Viverridae > Paguma > Paguma larvata. The sequence continues at coordinate 65,712,438 of CM057831.1, read as the reverse complement.
ACTCTGAGAGAAGCAGGTTCCTACCGCCCCCTAGCTCCAGAGAAGTGGTACAGAGATTCTGCCTAGGGGAAGAGGCAGGATAGAAGAACAGAGTTCGATAGCTCTCCCTGAAGGAACTGACTTCATTTGGAACAAAGTGTGAGGAATTTCAAGCTTGAAAGCAATTGGTAAACATTTAAGAGGAGGCTGGTAGCTCCATCACAGCAACAAGAGCTGTAGTAGGCCAGCTAGACCAGCTAGAAGTTTAAGATAGAGAACCAGAGAAAGAGATATCTGAGAAGAACCATCCTGTGGGGTTAAAACAAGATTGGCTTCAAAGACAATCCCTGCAAAGGAGCCTGAATTTAAGTGGATCAGACTATGGAGAAATTTATACCTAAAGGCACTATTGCAAATCAACTGATGAATGGATAAAGATGTAGTGTGTACACACACACACACACACACACACACACACACACACACACACACAACGGAATAATACTTAGCGATGAAAAAGAATGAAATCTTGCCATTTGCAACAACATGGATGGGACTGGAGAGTATTATGCTAAGTGAAATAAGTCAGTCAGAGAAAGATATCATATGTTTTCACTCATATGTGGAATTTGAGAAACTTAACAGAAGACCATAGGGGAAGGGAAGGAGAAATAAGTTACAAACAGAGAGGGAGGCAAACTGGAGGGTATTATGTTAAGTGAAATAAGTCAGTCAGAAAAAGACAGATACCATATGTTTCCACGAATAGGTGGACTTTGTGAAACTAAGCAAAAACCAGGGGGAGGGGAGGAGGGGAAAGAAAAAAAAGACACAGAGAGGGAGGGAGATAAAACATAAGAGACTCTCAAAGACTAAGAAAAAACTGAGGGTAAGGGGGATGAGGGAGGGGGGAGAGGGGGTGATGGGCATTAAAAAGGGCACATGTTGGGATGAACACTGGGTGTTATATGTAAACCAATTTGAAAATAAACTATTATAACAAAAAAAAAACTGTAAAAGACTCTTGGCAGAGAACAAACTGAGGGTCGATGGGGGTGGGGGATTGGGAGGATGGGGAAAATGGGTGATGGGCATTGAGGAGGGCACTTGTTGGGATGGACACTGGGCATTGTATGTAAGTGATGAGTCACGGGATTCTACTCCCAAAGGCAGTACTACACTGTATACACTGTATGTTAGCTAACTTGACAATAAATTATTTAAAAAAAGAAAACAATAGAGCAATCAGATAGCAGTTAGTGGAGGCTAACAGCTAGATGTGATTCCAATAGGGCAGTCCAGCCAGAAGCTTAACAGGGAGATAAGTGAAAGAGATAGTAAAACAAAACAAACAAAAACAAACAAGCCCAAAGGCCCTGCTACACCACTGTCATCCCAGGGGCCTGGATAGGGGGTCAGGAACATTGTGCATGTGGCCAAAGCTACACCCTTCAGAGAATGATATTAGAGACTGCACACTTAGGGTAAAGGATTTCACTGAACTAATCCATCTAAATCACTAAACAAATAAGCAAGCAACACCCACACATCCTGAGTGGCGAGTGGGGGTGGGAGGAGTGATCATATCCAGAGTGGCTAAAATAAATTATTTCAAATGTCTGGTTTTCAACAAATACTTAAGACACATCAAAGACAGAGGAACAAAAAGAGGGGAAAAAGCAGACAACAGAAACCGTCTTTGAGGGGACCTGGATGTTGGACTTGCCAGACAGACTTCCAAAGTAGTTATTCTAAATTTGTTCAAAGAACTAAAGGAAACTTTGAGGAAAGAAAAGAGGAAAGTAGGATGGTACTATATTATAATAAGGAATATTAATAAAGAAATTCTGGACCTGAAAAGTATGAAAAAAATGAAAAAAATCATTAGAGGCATTTAAAATGAGATTTGAGTTGAGAAAAGAAAGTATCAGCAAATTAAAGAGTAGATTAACAGAGATTATGAAATCTGAAGAAGAGAGAGGAAAAAATAAATGAAGAAAAATGAGCTGAGCCTAATGAGAAATGGAGGACACCATAAAGTGCACCCATGGCATGTCTGGTAAGAGACAATGAGAAAACCTTGAAAGCAGAGCACAAAACTCCCCATCACCTGCAACCAGGTTAACAGTATATTTCTCATCAGAAACAATGGAGGCTAAGAATCCTTGATGCAGCAAAACTATCCTTCAAAAACAAAGGCAAAATGAAGACATTTCCAGATAAACAAAACTGATAATTCATTGCTATCAGCTCTATCTTATAAGAAATACTGAAGGATATTCCTCAGGTTGAATGAAGTGGCACCAGATAATAATTCAAATTTACACCAAAAATAGAGAGTATCAGTAAATGTAAATTATTAGCAATTATGGAAGTATAAGTCCATATTTCTCATTTCTTCACTTAACAGATTTTAAAAGGAATAACATAAAGCAATATATATTATATAATTGGACTGCTGGCATGTAACATATAGAAATGTAATATATTTGACAATAATAACACAAGGGCACAAAAATGGAGAGGAGGAACTAAAGCTATATAAGGAGTAAAGTTTCTATATTTCATTAGAATTAAGTTAAGAGGGGGCACCTGGGCAGCTTAGTCATTTAAGCAGCCAACTTCAGCTCAGGTCATGATCTCACGGTCTGTGGGTTCTAGCCCTGCGTCGGGCTCTGTGCTGAGAGCTCAGAGCCTGGAGCCTGCTTCAGATTCTGTGTTTCCCTCTCTCTCTGCCCTTCCCCTGCTCACACGCTGTCTCTCTGTCTATCAAAAATAAATAAATGTAAAAAAAAAAAAAGAATTAAGTTAAGAGGCTTGGGTGGTTTAAAATGTATTGTAAACTCTAGATCAGCCACTAAGAAAATGATCCAATAAATGTAGTTAAAAATCATTAAAGAAATTGAAATGTAGAAGAAAATATTCACGTAATTCACAAGAAAGCAGTAAAGAGGAATAGGGGAACAAAAAGATTGATGAGCCATAGAGAAAACAAAAAGTAAAATTGCAGATGTAAATCCAACTATATCAATAATAATATTAAAGGTGAATGGATTAACCTATCCAGTCAAAATATAGAGATTGTCAGACTGGATGAAAACACAGATGCAACCATATACTGTCTATAGGAGATATACTTTTGATTCAGATATAAATTGTTTGAAGGGAAAAGATGGAAAAAGATACAACTATAAGAAAGCTGGTGTGGCTATATTAATATCAGACAAAATAGACTTTAAAACAAAAACTATGTTGCTGAGATAAGAGGGACATTTTAGAACAATAAAGCTTCAATCCATCCTTTTATATTAGCAACTATAAACACATATGCACTTAAGAACAGAGCCCCAAAATATATGAAGTAAAAACAGAAATAATTTAAAGGAGAAATAGACTATTCAACAAAAATAGTTGGGGATAATACCTCCTTTAAATAATGAATAGAACAATTAGGCAAAAGTACAAGACCGCTAAGAAACACTCCACTCAACAAAAGCAGAATACATATCTTTCTTAAGCACTTGTGGAACATTCTCCACAATACACCATATGTTTGGCCATAAAACAAGGCTTGAGAAATTTATAAGGATTGAACTCATACAAGTACATTCTCTCACCACATGGAATGAATAATCAATAAGAAAAGGAAATCTTGGGAATTCAAAAGTATGTGGAAATAAAACAACACACTCCTAAATAATGGACCAAAGAAGAAATCAAAAGGCAAGTTGGAAGTTGTAGCCCTACCTCACTCCATACACAAAAATTAGGTCAAATTGATCATAGACCTGATTACAAGAGCTAAAACTGGAACATATCTTATAAGAAAACAGTCAAAAATCTTTGTAATCTCAGGTGGGGCAGAGGCTCCTTAGATACGACATTGAAAGCACAAGTGACAAAATAAAAAATAGATAAATTGAACTTTATCAAAATTAAAACCTTTTATGCATCAAAGGACACTTTTTGAGTGAAATGATAAACCACAGAATTGGAGAAAATACTTGGAAATTACGTCCCTATTAAGGGAGTGATATTCAGAATATATAAGAACTATAATCCACTAATAAATAAGTAGCCCAATTAAAAAAGAGGCAAAGTGTCTGAATAGACATTTCTCCAAAGAAGATATACAAATGTTTAATAAGCACATGAAAAGATGCTCAACATCATTAGCTATTCAGGAAATGCAAATCAAAAGCACAATGAGGTATGACTTTACACTTACTAGGATGGCTTTATTCAAAAAGACAAATAATACTGAATGCCGGTGAGAATGTGGAGAAGTTGGAATTCTCATAAATTGCTGAGGGCAAAATGGTGCAATCACTTTGGAAACAATTTGGGAATTTCTCAAAATTTTAAATGTAGGGTCACCAAATGACCTAGTAATTTCACTTAGGTATATACCTAAGATAATTGAAAACATGTCCACACAGAAACTTGTACCTGAGGGTATATAGAAGTATTATTCATAATAGGCAAGAAATGGAAATAATCCAAATGTCCATCAACTGATAAATAGATAAAGAAGATGTGGTTTATTTATACAATGGAATACTACTTGGCAATGAGAAAGAATGAAATCCTGCCTTTTGCAACAATGCGGATGGAACTGGAGAGTATTGTGCTGAGTGAAATAAGTCAGTCCGAGAAGGACAGATATCATGTTTTCACTCATATTTGAAACTTGAGAAACTTATCAGAAGACCATGGAGGGGAGGGAAGGGGAAAAAATAGTTTCAAACAGAGAGGGAGGCAACCCATAAGAGACTCTTAAATACAGAGGGTATTTAAATATGAGGGTTCATAGTGGGGGGGGAGAGGGGGAAAATGCTGATAGGCATTGAGGAGGGCACTTGTTGGGATGAGCACTGGGTGTTGTATGTAAGCGATGAATCATGGGAATCTACCCCCAAAACCAAGAGCACACTGTACACTGTATGTTAGCCAATTTGACAATAAATTATATTAAAAAAAAGTGATGGATGGATAAGCAAAATAATATATCCACGAAATGGAATATTATTATTCAGCCGTACATACCACAGCATGGATGAGCCTTGAAAACATTATGCTAAGTGAAAGAAGCTAGATGCAAAAGATTACATATTGTATCATTTCATTTGTATGAGTAGGTAAGTCTTTAGAGACAGAAAATATATTAGTGTTTGCCTAGGGTTGGATGTGGGAGTGGGCATGGGAAATGGATAGTGACTGCTATTGGGTTCATGGCTTCTTTGGGGAGTGATGAAAATGTTGGGAGATTGGGTTGTGGTGATGGATGCACGCGGCTCTGTGAATATACTAAAAACCATTGACCGATACCCTTTAAGTGGACCAGTGGAATGATATGAGAATTATATATCAAAAAAACTGTTTAAAAATTCCATGGGGTTATTAACTGTAAGAACTGACTTAAGCTAGTGGTTTTCCAACTTTGGTGGATGGAAGAGAGCCTTTCTGCATTTAAGACATTTCTGGAATGGGAACTGCAAATATCAGTGTACTGTGGCCACCTAGACCTTACAGGACTGTGCCGTCTCCTCTGTCTCCATACAGACATAGAGTCTGGTGCAGAGTAAAATCTTCTTTCAGTTCCTAAAAGAAGTATTCACTACGTTTGTCTCCTAGCAAAGAAGAGAGGAGCTGAGAAGCAATTCAAAGCATCCTTCATTTAAAATTCTACCACTCCTCATTGTACAAAGACGAGGACCTGTTCTTTGAAAAGCCACAAGCAGCACAGGGAAACCATGTTCCAGTGATCACGGGGCTCATCTTTGAAATCTTCACCACAGAACTTGAGAGTGCAATTGAGAAAGCCTGGAAGTTTTAAGATGGTGAAATCACTTAGAGGAGCCTCTGGAGATTATAGAAACAAATCAAGTGTGGTCTAGTTACATAAATTTCCCACTGGTATTTCGAGATGTAGCACGTGGAGAAAAGGGAACAAAAGCTCTTATACACCTGACGACTCTTTCGTTAGCATCAATCTGTTTCCAGAGAAGAAAGGTCAAGCTTCATAGTGACTCTCAGAAATTTGGAAAGCTGAGGAAGAGATTTGGGATGGACTTTTCATGTCAGAGATATTTTAGACTCATGAACAGATAAGCTGGAAGGATCCCTGGAGACCCTCTGGTCCCAGGGCTGCAATTTCAAATGCCAGGCAGGTAACTTAAATGGCTGATCAGGGCTTGTTATAATATAACAAGGAACAGTTGGCACTACAGAGAAGTGGATATTGTATGTCTTGCCTAGAGGGGGCTGTAGTGGACAGATTGGGGGGAAAAAGCTTGAGTCACACCTGTTCTAGTCTGACTCCTGACATTTTTATCTACAAGAAAGGTGACCAGAGGTCTTGAGAAGGAAATGACTTATTTAAGTTCAGAGTACTGTGCCTTCTCTTTGTATTTTAGAGCTATGTTAAAAGATTTCCAGGATGAGGGGACCTGGGTGGTTCAGCCAGTTAAGCGTCCAACTCTTGATTTTGGCTCAGGTCATGATCTCACCATTAGTGAGATTGAGCCCTGCGTCAGGCTCTGCACTAACGGAGCGAGCCTGCTTGGGATTCTCTCTCTACTTCCCTCTCTGCCCCTCCACTGCTTGTGCTCTCTCTCTCTCTCTCTCAAAATAAATAAATAAACTTAAAAAAAAAAAGATTTTCAGGATGGGTCCCAGACTCCCTTCAAAATCAGCTCCTGTTCTGCCTTTGACCTTTCAAAGAGTTGGGACTCCCATAAAGCACAGGTTTATTTCTAGGCTCTCTATTCTCTTCTATTGATCTCTGTACCTCTTTTTGTGCCAGTCCCATACTGTTTTGATTACTACAGCTTTGTAGTGATCTTGAAATCTTGGATTGTGTTACCTTTAGTTTTGTTCTTCTTTTTCAAGATTGCTTTTGCTACTGAGGGTCTTTTGTGGTTCCATATAAATTTTAGGATTTGTTCTAGTCCTATGAAAAATGCTGTTGGTATTTTGATAGGGATTGCATTAAATCTGTAGATTGCTTTGGGTAGTAGGAACATACTAATCTATGACGAAGACGGCAAGAATACATAATGGGAAAAGACAGTTTTCAACAAACGGTGTTGGGAAAACTGGACATCTACATGCAAAAGAATAAAACTGGACCACTTTCTTACATCATAAACAAAAATAAAATAAAACTGGATAAAACACCTCAGTGTGAGACCTGAAACCATAAAATTCCTAGAAGAACACATAGGCAGTATTCCCTCTGACATCAGCTATAGAAACATTTTTCTAGATCTGTCTCCTTTGCAAGGGAAACAAAAGCAAAATTAAACTATTGGGACTACACCAAAATAAAAAGCTTTTGCACAATGAAAGAAACCATCTACAAAACAAAAAGCCTCCCAAATGAGAGAATATATGTGCAAATGATATATCTGATAAGGGGTTAATATCCGAAATATATGAAGAGCTTATATGGCTCAACACCAAAAAACCAAATCCAATTAAAAATGGGCAGAAGGTATGAATAGACATTTTTTTCAGAGAAGATATACAGGTGACCCACAGACACGTGAAAAGATGCTCAATGTCACTAATCAGGGAAATGCAAATCCAAATGACAAAGGTATATCACTTCACAACTGTCAGGATGGCTAAAATAAAATAAAATAAAATAGTAAAAAACAAGTTTTGGTGAAGATACGGAGAAAAAGGGACGCTTGTGCACTATTGGTGGGAATGTAACCCGGTGCATATACTGTGGAAAACAGTATGGAAGGTCCTCAAAAAATTTAAGAGAATTACCACGTGATCCACTACTTGATATTTACCCAAAGAAAATGAAAACACTAATTTGAAAAGATACATGCACCCCTATGTTTATTACAGCATTATTTACAGGAGCCAAGATAAGGAAGCAATCTGGAGTACCAGGGTGGCTCAGTCAGTTGGGCGTCTGACTTTGACTCAGGTCATGATCTGTGGCTCATGAGTTCAAGCTCTCCACTCTCAGGGCAGAAGCCGCTTTGGATCCTCAGTCTCCCTCTCTCTCTGCCCCCTCCCCTGCTCGCATGCACATGCTCTCTCTCAAAACTAAATTTTTTATTTTAAAAATCTTTAAAAAAAAGATATGGAAGCAATCCAAGTGTCCATCCATAATGAATGGATAAATAAGATGTGGCGTGTGCACACACACACACACACACACACACACACACACACACACACACACTGGAAGTTTAACCAACTTTAAAAAAGAATGAAACATTGTCATTTGGAATAACTTGTGTGGATCCAAAGGGTCAGAGAAAGACAAATACCATATGATTTCACTCATATGTGAAATTTAGGAAAGAAAACAAATGAGTAAAGAAAAAAAAGAGACAAACAGACTCAAATATAGAGAACATATAGATGGTGGCCAGAGAGGAGGTGGGTGGGTGGATCGATGCAATAGATAAAGGAGATTAAGAGTACGCTTACTGTGATGAGACTGAGTAATGTATAGAATTGTTGAATCACTATATTATGCGCCTGAAACTGATATAACACTGCGTGTTAATTATACTTGTCTTACAAATCAATAAATAAAAATTCACAGGGTGAGGACTCCCAAATGTGCTTTGGGGAATGGTAGAATATTTACGTCAAGTATGTTCCTGTGTCTTTCATGTCTCTAGTTTCCTAAGAAGGAATTGTATACATCCTGTCTCTGAATTTAATGGTTTGAGCTTGTGCCAGGCTCAGGAAGTGTGTTGTGTGCCCCCAGGTGAGGGAGCATGATTTCTCCAGGGAATCATGAAAAGAACTTTGGGGAGGGAGCTCCTTTTTTTGGCCCTGGAAAGTGGAGGACAGTAGTGAGAAGGCTGAATGGCTCAGGATTATCTAGAAAACTCAGTCCATTTCCTTGTAGGAACAGCATGTCAATATGTTTTTGTCTGCTGAACAATGTGTGGGAAACATCTTTGATTTTTTTTTTCGTAACTATGCATATAATTTCTTAGCATTTTGCTTCCAGGAATTGATTAAAGCTTTTCTGTCTCTTTAGAATCATTAAATAGAAAAATGTCTTCTGGAGACAGATTGATGGTGTTTCTAGGGACTCGCTTAAAGAATAGGAGTCTTCTTAACTGGTTAGAAAGTTTGTTCTGATCTGTGCTGAATAGACACAAATAGCTAATGTTTATTGAGTATTTATTATGTACCAGGTACTATATATGCATTATATCATTTTCCCTTCATAGCAACAGTCTGAGATAAGTACTTTTATTATCCCCCTTTTCTGATATTAAAATTGAGGGACATGAACATTAAATAATATACCCATGGTTACATAGTTACCATGTAATAGGGAAGGAATTGACTCCATGTGGTCTGACGGCAGAGTCTGAACCCTTCATAACTGTATTACATCAAAACCGGAACCATTAAGACCTTGTGGTATCTAATCACAGCTGACTGTTGGATTTCAGTATTATAGATGTGTTCTCAGGCCCTTAAACCTTGTAGCTGGTGTATTTTGGTCCCTTCAAAGAGTATGGGAGACCATTTGCATGACTGGGCTCGTCGTATTTCTGTCTAGCACTCAAGGGGGTGTACTTCCATCACTAACAGCCTCCTTTGACCATCAGTCCCCCAATAACCCACTCAGAAGTGAGCAGTTCATAAAGTTGTTTAAAAATGACAGCAGTATGTCCTGGGGGGCTGCTTTCCTTGTGGACAGAATGACTGGTTGAAGACATAAGGGAGGAAGAGAAAGTTCAAGCTCTCAAGGCCTCCCTCACTACTGGCCTATAAAATAGAAAGGGAGTGTTTGGAACAATCTTCAGTTACAAACGAGGAACCTGAGAAACACAGATGAGAAGGAACTCCATGAAGTTCATTCAGTTCAGTCAACCATAAGCTCAATAGTGTGCCAGATGCAAATGTGATCCCAGTCAATCCTCATAATAACCTTGTTCAGCAGACAGGACATTCTTGCTTCACCTCTGAAGAAATGGAGGTTTCAGAAGCAAATTAGGGGGCGGCATTTCACTCATATGTGCCTAGTATATTGGTGCAGCATAATGGCCTGAGTTCTTCTGTTCGATTTGTACCTCTTTTATTTAGAAGAAGGGAAGTTAACTGCAGTACCAGCTTCCAAGCCTCAGTGGCTTTTAACCAGTAAAAACATATTCCTCCCTTACCTAGTGATCAGTGTAGAAGTCGCTGGTGAGTTGACAGTCTTCCTTCTACCCAAGGATACAGGCTTGGGCCTTGCAGCCTTTTGCCGTGGACCCTCTGCATGGAGCCAGGAGAAACAGGAAAGAACATGGAGAACCTCAGGGAAGGCTTTCATGGGCCACGACTTGAAGAGGAGCACATGATTTCTGCCATATTTTATTGGCAGGAACTCAGTCAGTAAGCTGAAGGGGAGGCTGGGAAATGTAGTCTGCCTGGCAGCCCAGGAGGAAAAGGAAATGAGTTTTAGTGAACACTTGACAGTGTATCCCATGACCATCCTCTATTGGTATATATTTGAATCTCACCTTAGATTAGGTCGCAAAGTCAGCAAGTGGCAGAGCCAGGAGTGGGACCCAGGTTTGTGTAACCCCAGATCTGGATTCTTTGCATGTTCTCTTATTCTCCTCCAATGGCTGGATCAAGTTCTGTGGCTCTGGATGCAGTGAATGCTCCGTGTGACCCTGTGGTGTCTGCCTTCCTAGGCCATATAGTTCTATGACTCTTGGGGATCCCCTTCCTGCACCTTGCCGTGGACTATTTGGGATGTGGATCTGAGAGTAGGTTGTTGCGAAGTTTTGTGAGCAGACCCAGGGGCAGGCCTTTGAAGCTCCTGGATCGTGTGGTGCTCAGTGGCTATGCTAGGAGTGGTGGACAAACTGTGTCACTCTTCGCAGCTGGCCTCAGGCTGTCATTGGCATTCAGTAAGGCTATGAGTCTTGTACAAAATAGCTATTTAAGGCTTAAAGAAAACCAAACTACTGAATGCCTCTCTTGGTTGAAGCTCCTATGAGTTGGGACTGACGGTTTCCCATGCTGTTGAGCAGGAAAAGAGGAGCCCTGGTATGGTGTTTCCATTTGGGGGCATATCTGGGAGTCATTTTGAGCAATGTGGCCAAACGTGAAGATCTCCTGGAATGTGGATATTCACTTTCTTCGGCAAAGGGCATTGCTTGCTCTGTTTTAGAGCTCCCCGTCTTGTTTATTCTGAGGCACAAGAAGGATCTGTTGGCTTCATCTATGTGCTCCTCTCCTGGAAAAAAGGCTGGATTGAACATCTTATCACCGACTTCCTCGCTGGTCCAAAAGACTCAAGTTCCAGAGTGACTACAGGCCCTTTCTCCCTCCAGTCCTCTGCGGACCCTTGGAGGAGGGACACACAGCTAAACAGCAAGGTCCAAATACTTCATCCCTGTATTCAGGGCTTCACAATCACTTCATTTCCTCCTGTCATTTGGGAAGGTGATTCCATGCATGGGGATTCCATGCATGCAGTCCTTGCCAAGACAAAGTCTTGGCGTACTGTGTCAGTTTTGACCGCAGTCACCGTGTCTACTGGTGTAATTGATCCTGCTTCCTCAGGCCTGAGCAGAAACAGGCCTGGTAGTTAAAGAGTTCTTATGGGCACTGCTTGTTTTATGGTAATGAAGTGGGCACTGGGACTTTTCCTAGTTCCAGGTGTCTGGGAGTTAGAAACAAATAACATCTGTTCTCATCAAAAGGGAGAATGACAAAGTACAAACCACAAGTCACTCTCAATAAATCCTGAAAGCTGGGGTTTGGGATCTCAAGGGGAGCCTGCTTAGGTGTGTGCATAGAGTGTTTGCAGTATTCCTCTTTGGATAGAGAAAGTAGAACTGACATTTTCTCCAGAGCCAGACTGGAGCTGACCCAGACAAATCTCCTCTTGCTTCATGGCATCCCCGAGTTTTCATCCATCAGACTTAGAAGATGAAGATGAGTTGGTCGGGATACTGAATGATTAGGAAAAAAGGATATTACTGAGCCTATCATTTGCCTGATCCAAGGAGAGAATTTATAACCACCAGGCAGAGGCAAGAATTGATTTTCTTGATAGGAATCAAGGCATAATGTTACATCATTGTTACTTCCTTCCTTCCATCTATCCATTCATGCATCCATTGATTTAGTCAACGGACAATGCCATATTCTATCTAGTTGCCCAGAAGGATACAAAGAGGAAGATGTAGTCCCTGCTCACAAGTTCATAGGCCAATATGGGGGTGAAAACATGGACAGAGGTAATCCGTCCCCAACGTGGCATGTGAGAAGTGCCATAAGAAAGAGACAACAAGAGCTCATGAGAGAAGGTCAGCAGAGGGTGGACCCGTTTCCAGCTGAGCAGAGTATGCCTAGGTTTGGGGAAGTATTCATGGGGAAAGAGATGTCTGAACTGATAACTGAAAGATGGGTTGGATTTTAACTGCAAAAGGTTGGGGAAAGGTTTAGGTGCCTCAAGGCAGAAAGACCTATGTGTATAAAGGTGTGGAAGTTAGGGAAGAAAATGTAGATTTGTGAAATGCCTAATTAGTAGAAACTTGCCACCCAGTGAATCTGAGGAAAGGCTTTCTATCTCTTTCTCTTTCATTCACCTCAGATTTCTGCCTTTTGGGTCTATGTTAATCTTTCAGATCGTGACGAGGTCCTCTTGCTTAAATCTTTGAAATGGGGGTGTGGGAAGCTGGAGTGGGGTTGGGGCTTCACCTTGCCTTCACCAACATGGACGTTTCTCTCCTCTTTCACTTTGAGCATCTGCCAGGGGACATTAAATTTCCTTGTTATAGGTTGGCTTTGATGTTGATGCCTGGTCTTACTCCACTAGGATATAACTTCTGAAATGGACTTTGTGAGGACATTGGATTTTAAGCACCAATCAATCTTGGCTTTTCGCACTTTAGGGGATTTCCCCTGCTTGACTGTGGGTGTTCTGGCAAGGCTGGGTCTAGAGCTCCCATTCAAAGACTGTGTTGAGCTATAGGGAGCTCCTTCCTAGATATGGGCTTAGATGTGGCTGCTGCTCACTCCCATCTCACAAAAACTGGGAATTCACAGCCCTCTCTCGTATCTCTCATTGATTTGGTGTGTAACTCATTCTCAGAGGCAAGCCTGATTGACCGATGGGATCAGTCTTTATGATATAAAGTCTTGGGCATCATGGTGTTTACAGCCAGTGTTCATCCCTCTGGAATATTGTTCCCTTCAAATCTCAAGTTCCCCTCATCATCCTTGAGGGAGTGAGCCAAGGAAGGCTGATATTCAAATATATGAGTAACTGATGTGGCATTTGGCAGTTTCTAGTCAGAACAGATCGTGGCTATAGTGCTAGAGCAGCGTACTGGAGAACCTTTGCTGCACCGGACAGCAATTGTTTAGTTCCTGGGTTTGCGGGGGGAGCACTGGATTACTGGGAGGGGGACTACGATGGCAGGTGGTAGTGAGGCAACTCTTAAGTGGTGGGGGACAGTGGCTTTTTACCACTTGGTAAGACTTTTAATATTCAATATTTTTAGCATTTTAATAACCGGTATGGTGTATATCTGCTAAATACCAACCCTGTAACACATTATTTTTATCAACCTTGCCCTGACTATTTATAGCCCAAGCAAAAATGTCCCTGTTGGCTTCTGCTTGTCGATAAGGCAGATTTTATTGGGATTTGGAGGGGGACAAGCTTGGGTCTTAGGGATGCCGGGCCCCGAACAAGTAGAATATCCCTTCCTCTAGCATTAGTTGAGAATTCCAAAGAGCTTTTTGTTCATGTGGGTTACATCTATCAATACTACCACATTCGAAATTTAAACTGAGAACATTTCAAAATAATGATCACCTAATTTTTAAGCTAATAAATGTATTAGTTTATTTACAAATGACAATAAGGAACCCAATTACACATCAATATAAATAACATTTTTTTTTAATGAAAAAGAACTACAGTTTTCAAAACAAAAGCTACTTTTTTGGGAAGAGTGACACTGTTTTACATTTTCAGAAATCTCTGGGAAGGAAAGCTAGATTCTCATATCTGCTTCTGCATTTGGTCTGTTGCAAAATGTTGTTTTATGAAGGTGAAGTATATGAAAACCATTCTTTACATGGATAAGTAGACGGAAAGGGGAGGGATATTTTAGTACCATTTCAGATTATTGTGGCTATTCTTCCATGATATTGTGCCAAAACTGGACAAGTGGTCGGTTTTCAGAGGCTAGGTGCAATGTGGAATCTGAAATCATATACATAATTTTTTTTACCCTGTTATATTAAAATCCACTGTACTTTTCTGGTACTTTTATGCTTGTATCATTTACCCCTGCCTGATTTTATAACATTTCACACTGTTCTTCTGGAAAAGATAGCTTCACTGATAAAGCAGACCTTCTAAATGTTGATACCTTTTATTATACAGTGACACAAATTACTTTCATTAATATTACCATTGATATCATCAAAAGCCCATGAGTGTTGGGAAGCTATCAAGTCCATGGTGGTGGGTGCAAGTTTTCCAAAATTGTAATTTTTGCTTAAGAGCTTGAATTTTATCATTGGGAAAAATTCCTTGTTAGTTTCCTTGAATTGACTAGCTCCCTTCTTTTATTTTTAAAAGATTCCCAACTTTGAATAATCATTCAATTCTGTCAGTGTTCTTCCAAGTAAAAACAGCGTTCCATGAAAAAAGTGGCTAGTTCAGTTTGCAACTCAGACAACCATACAAGCACTTTTTCTGAACACCGCCATCATATTTTAGTCTGCAGCCGGGGTGGTTTGTGTGTGTTTATGGTTATAGATATTGTTGAATCATAGGAATAATTTACACTGTGGCTCATTGGTTTTGCTTGTTTGCACTCCAGGCTCCGCAGGAATCTCGAGGAGCAAACGGCTCTCAGAGTGTTTCACTGAAGGCTTTCCTTTCTATCCTTACGTGTTCCAAGGTTCTCTTCTGAGCTCTGCCCACCTCATTCACTGGTGAGAATGTGGCCAGTTGGAATGCCCTGAGCACAGAGACCGGTCTCTTTCATGATGTTGTCCATCGGCTTTCCATCCGTTCGTAGTCTGATGTCTCCAAGGTTCCTGTTTACTTTGATTTACTTTTTTAAGCCCGTAGAATACAAGTTGTCCCCTTGTATTTGTATGGGCTTTTTTTTTCCTGGCACAGTATCGTGTAAATCCTTTGGTTTCCTGTCCCCGACTGTTGGCAGGACAGTTTGCTTCCATTTTACTGCCTCTGGCTACTTGTCGGCCTTTTGGAACCAAGTCCCTGGAATTCACGGACCGCCCCCCCCCTTTTTTTTCCTGCTTCCTCTTTTGGCGTCTCTCTATGTGTCCTCTTCTATCTGCTTGGCCACACTCTTCAAAGCTTAAACCGTCTCTGGCCATTCCACTCATGATGCCATTCCTTTCTGAATTCTCATGCCCTTACGAGAATTCGGTTAATCTCTCTTTTATTGAGTGTGACCGTGTGCTTTGATTTTGTGGAGAGCTATTGACTTGCCCAACACTGAAATTCACTTATCTGGATCTTCGGTTGGTGTTGCGATCATATGCTCCTTGCAGATAGGGCGATGCCTTCATCTCTCCCTCCTGGTCCGGCTGATGCCTGACACATTGTGAAGATTCAGCCACCACTGGCTGATGGAGTGGAAATTGCCAGATTGGCTTTTGCTTTACTAAAGGAGCAGGAGATGTCAACATTTTCCTGGCCATATATGTGGTCAGGGCATTGGAAATGTCTTGATGTGTTCCATTCTCAAGGTCTGCATTTGAACGAGTAGCATCTCCTAGGACCTCTGGTCTCTTGATATTCTGTCTTTGGGGAGTGAGATGTGAATGTGTCCTTTGCTGGTGCCAGGCGGAGAGGAATTTAGGAGCTACAATCTTTTTCATTTATCGATTAAACTCAGCTTTCGTGTACTTTACAGCTAGAAACAGAGCTAGCAACCTTTTTACCCTCTGGATTTTATTTTCATCATGAATTCTGATATTATGCGTGTATTCATTCATTCAAAATATGCTAATTGAGCACATGCTATATACTAGACACTGTGTGACATCCTCCGGAGGATACCAGGGCATTGCCTGGTGGCCATCACCTCTTGGAGAAATGAGATGTGCACACAGAGAATGGGCATCCGGGGGAACAGGTGCCCGGAGAGAGAACCCAAGAGATCGTCCTTGAAGAATGGGAGAACAGGGGTGGAACTGGCTTCATCTTTCATGCCCAGGAAGTGAGCAGGAGACCAATATCTCGAGCCTAGAGCTGTGATATTTGGAAAAATCCCTTCACATAGTGACGAATCGAATGCAACTTCTCAGTAAAGAGCTGGAAAGTACCAGTCTCTGCTGGCCCTCACGGCTTCTACAGAAGAGGATATGAGCATCCTTCCTGAGGTGTGGGGACAGGACTCGGACAGGGGCCAGCACCTTTCAGTTGGGATAGACAGTAACATGGGGGATACGATGGTGCAGGGGTATCTTGGACTTTTCCTCCCATAGGCCCGTGTGGCCACATCTTCAGGGTGTGTGTGGCAGTGTGTATGCCTAGGGTGCTGTGAGTGAGGGGGAAGGGTGATAGGGGGTCTGTTCCTCATTCAGCTGCAAGGGTGGTCTTTTGAAAAGTGCAGTCAAAAAATAAATAAATAAAAGTACAGTCATATCAGAGAAGTCTTCTTTAAGCCCTGTAATGGTTATTCCTTACATAAAGAATAAATTTGGGGTCCCTGGGTGGCTCAGTTGGTTGAGGGTCTGACTCTTGATTTCAGCTCAGTTCATGATCCCAGGGTCGTGGGATTGAATTTCACATTGGGCTCTGTGCTGAGCGTGGAGCCTGCTTGGGATTCTCTCTCTCCCTCTGCCCGTATGCCACTTGCACAGGCACACATTCCCTCTCTCTTAAAAAAATAAAATAAAATAAAAGAATAAACTCCACCTCCTTTAGTGGGGCCTGCAAGGCCGTTTTTGTGTTTCTGCTACCTTATGCTGGAGTATAAGCTGTGTTTCTGCTACCTTATGCTGTAGTAACACCTCCAGTGCTTTCAAAGGTCTATTTCTTGTTCACAGTGAACATCAGGCCTTCTTCACAGGACTTCTTCATTCCAGAATCCAGGCTAAGGGAGCAGCAATGACTGAGCATTGTAATGGCTCTTAACTCGTTCCCTCAAGGTATATCACTTTTGCTCACGTTCCACTGGCCCAAGCCATGAGATCAGCTCTCACTGTGGGGCTGGACATGTAGTCCCCATTGGGTAGCACTGCAAGCCCCAGAGCAGTGGGTAGACAGCGAATGCTTGGGAACCGTGACGTATCCTCCCGGAGGCCCTTTGCCCTCTGCCCTCTGGCCTGCCATCCAGCACTCTCTCAGTTCTCTCTTAGCTGTCACCCCACAGCCTGTGCTGCTTCTGAGACACCCCAGCTATGTTCCCGCCTCGGTGCCCCTGCCCAGAAGGGCTGCTTTCTGCATGGACCCCATCACTTCATGCAGCCCTGTGCTTGGATCTCAGCTTTCCCAGAGAGGCTCATTTTGACAACTGTTCTCTTTCCCATTGCTTCTGCTTTGTTTTCCTTTGTACACATATAGCCCCTGGAGATTCCTTGATATATTGGCTTATTGGTCATCTTTCTCCTCCCCTAGATTTTGGAACTGTCGTGGGGCAGGAACTTGGCCCTCTTCCTGGCATCTCATGTACCTGGATGCCTGACACTTGGTGGGATTTTAGTAAATACATGTCGAATGAGTGCTTGCCCACCTGTAGGACAGTCCGGTCAGTCCCAAAGCAGAAAGACACCCAGCAGCGGAGTGGCAGGCCTCTTTGCGAATGAGCACAAGCCTCTAACCAGCCTGGGTGCTTCTGTCCTGCTGAGCATGAAATGGACACATGCATTCCTTTTAGGCCCCTGCATGAAGCCTTTCGCCTTCATCCGCAAGCCTGGCCAGGAAGGGTAGTGGAGCCCGGTGTTAGGAAGCACCAGTCGGCAGCCGCTGTCGAATTACCAAGGAGTTGCACCCTTCCTCAGCTCTCCTGTGAGCGACCGCAACAGAAGACCTGGGCTTGGGGTCGGGTTGGGAAGGCACAAGGGAGGGGGACAGCTGGGTGGGTGGGAGGTCAGCTGGGGTCTCAGCTGCTTCTCTCTGCTTGGATCAGTGTTCAGATCCAAAGTAGCTGGGAGGTCGGCTGTTAATTCCAGGTGGACGAGAAAAGCAGAAAATCCTGGCAGGCATCCCTGGAAGGCAGGAATTACACATGACTAGCACCTGGCTCTGTTTAGGGCCCATTTGTGGCTGCACGAAAAATGAATTTGTCACATCAGTCAGAGCCAGGGGGACTCAGCGAGTCTGTGAATCCAGGTAACAGTCAGAAAGCCAGGCTTGCCTAGGTCCTGGCTCTTGCCCTGGCCTCTCCCTCTCCCTCTGCCCTGTGCCAAGTCAACCCACACCAGCGTGTACTGTGTCTCCCCCTCACCCTCCACCCCGGCTTTGCCCCACTCCTCAGACCGTGGGGGTACTTCTGTCCTGATCTCTGAGCAACTTAGGAAAGATGAGGTCTTTTGAGTTGCCGCAGCTGGGGCTCAGCAGGCCTGCTCCTCTCTGGACACGAGCAAATAGACAAAACTCACTCAGCACATACATTTTTCTTGACAATACACGTACTGTCTCCCTCTCTCCCAGGGGTTCAGGGAATGGCAAAGCAGGTTTCAGGGTGGCAGCATGAAGGAGGACACAACCCTTAGTGTCCTTTCCTTAGAATATCCTCAGGCTGGAGGAGGGTAAAGTTCATAGATGCCCCCGTACAGTTGCCAGGGTAGCATGGAAATAACGCCTGTGGCTATTAGACCTGTTCTTGGAGATGCTTATCAGCAGGTAGAGAGAGAGTCACTCACTCTCTGCTTTCATTCCTGCTGAGCCCAGGAGTGACTTAGGTCCACGTTAGGCCAGGAGGAGAGACAGCCCTAATACGGAGTGATGATACGTGGGGGCAGGGCTGATGGTCCCTGGAACATGTTGTGTGGCCGTGTTGGTCATCTTGACAGGTCTCTGTTTGGCTTGGTTGGATGTTCTGCTTGAGCAGTGTCCATCCTACTCCAGTATTAAATAGTTTGCATATTACTCCTGTGTGGAGGTCTCATTAATCTATAACCTCCAATGGCTGAACTGCCTGGCCATGGAACTGGGGGCATTTGAACTGGAAAAATGAGAAAGAGTTAAGTAGCAGAAAGGTGAAGGGAGGGATTCCAAGTTGAGGGAACAGCCTGGGCAAAGGCCCAGAGACAGGAGAAAGCCTGGAAGATTCAGGGGTTCACATCTTGGGGATCATTTTATGAAAGCCGTTGGAAAGGAGAACCCAGAGTAAGGCCTCGAGGTGGAGAAAGAACAGGATGGCACCTTTCTCAGGCAGCCTTTAGGATCAATTAACGGATGACATTTGCCCCGGGCGTGCCCAGGTGTTTACACAAAGGGGCTTGCATCTTGGGAACAGACTAGAAAACTAAGACCCGAGCGCAGAATGAGACATGCTGAAGGTCACATGGTGAGTTAGTGGTAAAGCCAGGGTTAATCTGATTGTTGAACAGAGGCCTCAGTTTCCCAGAGATGCCTCTTATCTATCCAAATATCTATCTATCTATCCATCCATCCATCCATCCATCCATCCATCCATCTCTCCATCTCTTTATCTTCTCTCTCCTTGTCTCTTTAGTCCACTTAATTTCCTTCACTTTCTTGTTCAATGTTGAGTGACACAGAACTTTTCATCATTCAAACTCCCTCCATTCTGACCTTTCTTTCATTACTGTAGGAAATCCGTCGTGCTGAGGTTTGGGGAGCATCGTTTGTTGAGTCCTCGGGTGTCAGGAAGCCCTTGTCCAGGTGCACTTACTGAGCCACAGCTCAGCTGTGGGCTGCGTGCAGACCCAGTGTGTTAAAGCTGCATCCTGAATCTCCCCCCACTGCCCCTCCCCCCCCCCCATTGCTCCTGTGACTCTCTCCTAACTGAAACAGGCTTAAAATGTGGAGATTTGTTCTTGAGCATTGCAGGGCTCAGCACATTGATTTGTGAAATTGTCTGTTGGCATGGCCTCAGCCCACAATGGAATGGGCTTAATAGTTTACTTAGAAAGGGACAGATTATCAATTAGTCTTAATCACACATGCTCTGTCCCCGCCTCTCCCCACGTTGCAGTTCTGGAGTACCAGAACTTAGGCCCATAGGGTACCACTTGGCAGTGGTCCAGGGACTATGGGCCTGATGGGTAGCGGCGAGGACAGAGGCCCCCCATCTCCACCCTCATGTCCACCAGAGCAGCTCTGTCCTATCTGCTTACAATATTGGAATTCATGTAGATATTTATTGGGACACACAGTACCCGACTAACATAAGTTTGGAAATCATTGTTTGGAGTGAGCAAGCCATACAGCTAGGCCAAGTAGCCTGCTGCCTGTCACCTCCAAGCCCTGCTTCAGCCTGGAGAGATGGCGGCAGTTGGGCCTCAACTCAGCAATCACTAGTGCCAGCTGTGGGCTGACCAGGGGGGCCCAGCGGGCTCCTGAGAGGTGGCCCCATGCCATGGCAGCAGAGTGGGATGCTTCCTCTGTTGTCACCACCACTTGGCCAAACAAATACCCAGACTCACGTTTCCCCCCCACTGGGATTATCTATCCTTAGCCAGTTCCTAGCCAGCTTGCAGGTCTGCTGGGAAACTCGAGCTGCCCCCTCCTGGCTGGGTACAGCTCCGGAGGTGACCTGGCCCTTCCCCAGCTGTCCAGCAGTGTTGGCCTCACTTCCTTCCTTCCTGAGGCCGAGGGCACAGAGAGGCCACCCATCTCTTCTGGATCTTCGGGGAGTCAGTTGATCCCAGCCTCAAGTTCTTAGCTGTTGGCAGAGTCCTTTCAAGTTCTCAGAAGACACAAAGCATCAGAAGGCTGATTTTAGGAAAAGGTCGGTGAGGAAAGGTTGGTTGGGATTGTGCCTTCCTCTCTTCTCCCCATCACTGCCTTCGCTTCTGCAGCAGGAGTCCCGGAGGAAGGCGGCAGCTGAGAAGGACACTGCACTGCCCCTTTGTGCTGCACCCTGGAGGCCCCAGCGTCCTGCGACGTGCAGCCCTGACTTGCCCTCACCTCCTGACTCCGGGAGCTGGGGTCTCTTCTTGAGATGCCTTGTTGCTTTTTCTCTGTCTTTCTGTCTTTAGAAGCCAAGCAATAAATCCATCTGGCAAAGGAAAGGATGAAAGGGAAATCTCTTCTTAATTGGCTCAAGGCCATTGCACACATTACCAGGTGTACTCAAGCTGCAATTTACTTTTTAATTAAAGTTCCTTCTACCTACAGGAGAGCTGAATGTTGGGCCAGGGTGCTCGCACTTGAAAAGGGTGTTTGGGGGAGCAGTTACAAGGAGAAAGCGAGGAGATCATTTGGCTTGTGGACTTTGATTTTTTTTTCCTTCTTATTCTTTTCGGTTCCTCCTTATGAGTGTCTGTCTTTTCCTAACCAGTGACCAGAAGGAGGGTCTGCCCTGGATCCTTGGACAAACCTGATGGTTGCCGGGATTCTCTTGGCTCACGCCTTCCCCAGGCTCTGATTCTGTGGCTCCAGCCATGCCATTTGAGGATATTCTGGGGGTACTTCCCAGAGTCTCCTCCAGGTCTGGCTGTGGTCTGTGCACCTGTGCACCTGTGGTCTCTTTGCTCGAAGTCAGTGCTGGAAAGAAAACCACTCCCTCAGGCAGCCTCATAGGAGGCATTTCCAGCACCTTCTCTTTAGGGAACGCGGGGGAAGGTCACGTCTCCGGTGCAGGTCTTGCTTGCTTCTTCTCCCAAACTGCCAGTCTTTCCTCTCATCATATAGGGTGGTTTCCTGCTTCTTGGAAGCCTCGGTCACACCGACCTCACCCAGGCCCTGTCTTCTTGCTTCTGTTGAAGCACTTCCCAAACCAAGAATCTTCCTGACAAGCATACTGTCTCCCTGAGGTGGGCTGCTGAGAACTCGTCTGCCCCTCTGCCCTGTTCCGCTAAGATAAAAGATTCCATCTTTCCTAGGGTCTGTCTTGGAATCACCCAGCTCTGCTGGCTTCTGGGTGTGGGGCCTGGGATTTTGTGGGCTCACTCAGGCCCCCTAGATTGGAGAGGAGAGAGTGGGCATGGACTCCTTGCTAGTGACACTGTCTCTAATGAAACAGAAGCCAGAAGGGGCAGCGTGTTTGCACTTCGGGGGTGTGTGAATGGCTTCTTTTCCTGGCACTCGATGATCACTCAAATCCCAGTGTTCTGGGCAGTTTCCAGAGAGTAGGAAGGGAAGGTTCAGACGGGGCTGGCCCAGGAGCAGGGCTGGATGAGCAGGGTTCCATTCTGTGGCCTAGGGCAATGCGTGGATCCATAATTCCCACAGTGGTCTTCACAAGGGCCTGAAAGGCGAGGATGATAATCAGAATGATGGCTAACATTACTGAGCCCTTGATATGGGCGGGCGCTTGCTGAGCGTAGCACCGACATTCTTCCGTTCAATTCCCGCCTCCAGCTGTGAGGTAAGTATCATTACCCCCATTTTAGATGAGGAAATGGATTTCTGGCCCCGAGGCCAGTCAGCGTGAGGATATGTGGTTTTGCCTCCGGGTGACAGTCTGAAGGGCCGCAAAGAGAGTGGCCGAGGTCTGAGTTTTGGTCTCTCTGTCTATAGAAGGCCTTCTGTAATACCCAGCCCCCAGTGGTCCCGGGACTCTCCCGGAATGAGCAGTGAAGGCCTGCTCTCAGCCAGCCGCCCCACTTGGTTCCATTTATACTGGGAAAGCTGGGGCTTGGGCCATGGCTGAAGGAGAGAAGTTTGCCCTGTGCAAAAGCAAGAAAAAAAAAAAAAAGCTTTTTACATGATAGTTTGGGTTCCAGCTTACAGAACACATTCTCACTCTCAGATAGTATGATGGGCCCCCGACCCAGAGCCCTGACCTCATTAGTTCCCTGGGCTAAGGCCTAGACCCCCCGCTTGGGCTTCGGAGGTGGACAGGCCTGTGGTTGAATCGTAGCTCCTTCCGGCTGTGTTCACTAGACAAACTGTTTAGCCACTTGGAGCCTTAACTTCTTACTCTGTAAAATGGAATAATAATCTCTCCTCGTATAATCGTTGCGAGACTTGTTGAAGGTCACATGCATAGGGTGCCTGGTATGCCGTAGCACACGTGCCTGCCTGAACACGAACATTTCAACACATGTTAACACCCCCCTTCAGCCACTCCGCCTGGTGTCCTCTCTTTTCAACAATGTCTTGTGGCTGATCCCTTTGGGGAAATTAATTGGAATGATATTATGTTCTGTCGTTTAGATTTTTCCCCCTTAATTGTTCTAAACTCAGATTATGAAGCCAGGACGAGCCTCCATACGGAAGCACGGCCTGGTCAGCAGTGGCGGGGGGACCTGACCAAAGACCCCTTCCCAGACCCAGGGCCCTGGAACCTAACCAGATGCAGTCACAGCAGGAGAAGCCCGCTGGCCAGAGAGACGCAGCCTGTATTCTCTCCTGGCCAAGCTTTAATACATGCCTTCTGGGAAAGAAATGGCAAGTAGATAGCCAGGGGGTTCGGCAGAAGAGCCTGGAACCCCAGCCCTGCCTTTCTGAGTGACCCTGGGTTAGTTGCTGTGCCTCTCCGAACCAAGTTTTCTCTTCTGTGAAGCGGGGCTCAGCTTGCCCCCTCCTACTGTAGTCATGACCGTCACATTGTAAGTTTTCAAATATGGATACTGTTTTCAGTATTCGAGCCCAATATCGCATTTTCTTCTCTAAGGGGTGACCACAACGATAATTCGTTTTCCCTGGAGTAGTTGATGGCTTATGAATGGAGCCCCTTGCTTAGCTGAGTGACTCATCTTTCCTTCCTTCCCTCTCTTCTTCTCTGCCTCGCCCTCCTCTTTCCTCCCTTCCATTGTTTCAAAGCATCTGCTGTCTGCCAGACATGCTGTGCTGGGTGTTGGGGAGAACACGAGGCTGGACGAAGCACTTTACGCCCTTGAGGAGCTCACGGCCTCACGTAGAAGGTAACAGACCACATGAATTCCAGGGCATGAGAACTGGGGTCAGTTTTTTCCCTGAAAGAAACTTTGAGGTCATCCTATCCAAACGAGGAAACGGAGGCTCTGGAAGGAGAATGGTGTGGACCCAGGCTCTGCCAGCTCAGATCTAGCCTCTTCACCTAGCCCTGTATAGGTTGGAGAGGTAAGAAGGGGGGAGGGTCTTGTCTTAGATGATTAGGAAAAGCTTTAGTGGAGCAAACCCTTGAACTGGGCCTTGAAGACCGTTTAGAATTCTGGAAGGCAAAGGTGTGGGGCAGGGAGTGTTTGCCAGGAAGAAGGAATGGCTCGAGCAAAGGTGTGGCAGCTAAAAAGCAGAGGCTAATCAAGAGATGGCAATGGTTCTGGAATGAGGAAGAGACATGTTGGTGAGGCATGGGGTCCCCCCACTGCCCCTGTAGAGACTCTGAGTGACCATCCAGTGCTTCACAGATATGGTGAATTGGTGCCCACCCTCCAGTTCCTGCCAGGAATTAATTGTATTCATGGTAATGAACTTGGACCCTGGACACCGGGCTGGCTTAAATAAACCTCTCTTAAATGTTGAATTTATGATATGTTATGAGCAGTAACCTGACTGGGCACATGCTAGATGGATGAACCCAAATTCTCAAAGAAACCTGGTCTAGCAATGCAGGGGAAAAACCCCTCATGATAAATCATGGCTATTAATTTGCATGCTTTGGGTCTGCTAGGCTGGAGCAAACAATTCTGTAGTATCCCCGGAGTGCTGAGCAGCAAGCCTTTATGAACACTCAGAGTAATTTATACTCATGCTTCTGCTTGTCCTTGGGTTTCGAACATGACTCCTTCGCTGGGGGAGATATTGAATTGGCTTCATCTCTTTTGTGCGGCTCTTCCAGTCATCCTGCGGAAGGGACTCCCTTTTGTCATCAGCTCCTGCCTGTACCCAGGTTGTCTGGCTTCCTTTTAGCCTTCTTGGAAAGTTATGGGTGCTGGTAGGTGGACTTTTCCTGACATGAGACAGACTTTGGATTACCTTGGTGAGGTTTATTTCCTCACGAGACATCCTGGCAGCCATGATGCTGTGGGTTCCTTTAAGTGGGTGAAGGGCCAAGCCGGAAGTCAGGTCTGACGCTTCCTCCTAGAGGATTTCATATCATGCAGCATGCTTAGAGTTTAGAGATGTGGTTGGGAGTTGAGGGAGGATCATGTATTTTGATCTTTTCAATACAATGCATGATTATACAAAAGGTCAGGGCCGTCTGTGCAAATCAGGTCGTTAAGTCCATACCAAAGGGAAGGCTCGCTCTCTGTGTGCCTAGCCTTCAGGCTCCCTCTACTCTCTCAGCTGGAGGGAGCAGATTTGAACAGCTTGCTCATCCTGGCAGGGCCAGAGGTTCATTCGCAGGCTTCCAAAGCCATTTGCCTTCTCTGGCCCTTCCTTAAAATGAGGGTCCAGTTTTGTTTTTGTTTTTGTTTTTGTTTTTAGTCTGACATAGCCGGCAGTTAGTTGTCCTATCTGGAGACCGTTTTCCCAGCTGATGCCATAGACAACCATTGGGAAAGGTGGCCTCCCTGTCACTGGAGCTGATAGAGCTTGTCATGTGATAGATACGTGATTGCCCTTTCTCTCTCATGGGGGGTGGGGAGCCATACCCATGGTAATTAATTTGTTAGGTGCTCATCTGGTATTGAAAGACCTTCTGATGTCACATGGTGAGCTCAGATTCAGGAGTTGGGTTGGAATCCGAACTCTACATGGGAGCCTAGTTTCTCTGAACTCTTTCTTCTAAAATAAGAATCTTGATAGAACAAACTGACTTTTTATATTGTCATAAGCACCAAATGAAATGGGGTACAGAGAGTCCCAGTTCGAGGCAGCACCTCAAACACAGTGAGGTTGACACACCAGCTTCCTGGAGCATGAAGGATCAAGGTCAGCTTCATGAAGTCGGTCTTCCAAATGGGTTTACTGAGACAATGAGGAAGATACACGATAGAAAAGAGGACATCCCCTTCAGTCACGCAAAGCCCTTGGTGGAGAGAAAATCCGTCTGTCCTCACAACATCTCAGGTTTTCCCCTTGGAGACTGAAGATCCATCAGCCTTTTGCTGACCCTGCAGAGCCTGTCTTCCCAGGCAGGGGAGGTTGCTGGGGAAATGCCAGACCAAATAGCATCCCCACCTCCCTCTTGTCCTTGCCCTTTGCTGAGCTTCAGGTTCTGCATCTGTAAAACCATCTGGCATGGTGGTTGTGCAACTGTAATAATATCATCTTTGAAAGGCCCCTGGGTGGCTCAGTTAGTTGAGTGTCCGATTCTTGGTTTTGGCTCAGGTCACGATCTCATTGTTCATGGGCTCAAGCCCCACATCAGGCTCTGCGCTGTGTGGAGCCTGCCTAGGATTCTCTTTCTGCCTCTCCCCCCCAACTCAAAATTAATTAATTAATTGAAAATAATAATATCATCTTTGAGCATGTTCTTGGTTCTCAGCAGTGCTCGGTTAATTGTGACTCTTCATCTCGGCCATCTTGACCTGACTGATAGTTGAGGTAGGCACACCTATTTTGGCATAAGGCTGAAACCCCTTTAACTCAGTTTTTTAAGCCTTCCTACATGCTGCAGGGTGCTATGGCCCTACCACGGGATAGGGAGATTTACCTTCAGTACCTAAAGCTTATGTAGGGAATTTCCAGGACACAGATATGAGGTGTGAGCCTCCCCTCACAGCATCGGCCTTGTCAAAGCCTCCCACCGTAATGGACGTGAAGTGCTCTGTGGGGGGCGCTGTGGCCCAGGAAGGGCAGGGCTTTGGAGTTGGGACTATCTGAATCAGATCCAGTGTCCGCTGCTTTCTGGTCTTGGGACACTTTAATTAGTATCCCTCAGACTCACAGTTGTCACCTGTAGAATTTGTTAATAAAAAGACCTGCTTCATGGGCAACTGTGACGTTCGAGAAAATGACAATTCAGTAGGGTTTGCGTAGAGTTGGTGTTCAATAAATGGTAACATCTGTTCTTTTTTGTCACATATACAAATATAAGGGGCTATTGTTTTAAGAATTCTTCTCAGGTCACCTGAGTGGCTCAGTCAGCTGAGCATGTAACTCTTGATTTTGGCTCAGGACATGATATCACACGCAGTTCTTGAGTTTGAGCCCCATGACAGGCTCCACACTGGGCTTGGAGTCTGCTTAAGATTCTCTCTGTCTCTTCCTTTGTCCCCCTCCACTGCTCATGCTCTCTGTCTCTAAAAAAAAAAAAAAAAAAAAAGAATTCTCAATATTTTTGGCTACTGGCCTTGGCAATTCAAAATGGCAACCCGTGCCCCAGTTGGAGTTATTGCCGTCACTGCATTTTCCTTCTTTCCGGTCAGTGGAAACTGGTGCGAGCTTCCACACCCCTGACAGCTGGCAGGGAGGCGAGGTCACATGAGGGCCATCTGTATCTTGTCCTCCTGCAGAAGGGCACTGGCCGACCATGTTTAACGTTCAGGGCTCCCGTGATCCTGTCCCCCAGGCCCAGACCTCACATCCTGATGCCATCAGTGGAGGACGGGGCAGGAAAACCGAATCCAGAACGGCTTTGTCACACATGTGCAGCACGTGCCAGGTTTCATGGCTGGGACTGGGGAGGAGCCCGAGCCTATCTCATGCCCAAACTCACATCCCATACTGAGCAACTTTGGACAAGCCGCCTAACCTCTTTGTGCCTCAGTTTACTCGTCTTTAAAACAGAAGCAACAATAGTAACTCTCTCCTATGATTTTTATGAGGACAGAGCTATGCAAGCAAAGTGCTTCATCTGGTGCCCAGCACATGGTCAATAGTCAATAAATGTTAGCGCTCTTATTATTTTACTCGTATCCTCTCTGTGGCACCTCTCCACCTCCCAAGGGGCAAGCAGGCCCCTATGTGTATTCCTTTTCCAGATAAGATAAATAAATTGAGCTGAGATGTTACATGGTCAGGGAGCCCACAGGAAGGAGTGGCTGAGCCCATGTCTCTGTAGGACGTGGCATGACAGCAGCGTTGATGCCGCCACTCAGTAGTGTCTAAACGCTGCCCCACAGGACTGCAGGCATGGGAAAACACAGATTCTTGGGCCCCATCTCGGACTTGCTGAATCAGCGTCTCCAGAGGCCAAGCCTGGAAATGTTTGTAAAATGCCTCCCAAAGGATTCGCAGCCGGTGTGGAGTCTCGGCGTCCATCACTGGACACACAACGCATTGTCATCCCGGAGCAGAAGAACAGGGCAGGGACCCCAGAAGCAACAAACACCCCCCTAGCCTGGCAGCCCAGGCAGACAGTGCCGTCCGCAGGTTGAGGAGGAGCGTGCGGAGAGGCAGGTGAAGAAAAGGGTCTCTTTAACACACACCAATTTTTTTCCAGGTCATTGGATTTCTTTCTAGATTAAATAACCTCATTAGGTCTTATGGGCTCTGTGGAGGAAGTCTCTTTGAACTGAACTGAGGCACTCTTTGTCAAGGTATTATGTTTGGCCTGGACACGGCTAATTGACAAGAGGTCGCCAGAGCCGATGAGGCCCACTGCAGAGGGGCCCCCGGGGACTCAGATGATCCAAAAACTGCCCAGCGCCCCAGCCTCCACAGCACATTTCCACTGCCCAGGCAGAGGCACCTCTCAGCAGAGGGGCACGGCATTCTCCCAGCCTTCCTCTGACTTTGATCCCACCCAGTCATCGAGAGGACTGAAGCCTTCGGGGGACTTCTGGAAACACAGGGGCCCAGACTCCGAGGCTGGCACTAACTGTGAAGAGCTGCATTCATCACCGGCTAGCCACGTCTCCCCGCATGCTGAGGAAATTCATGGCAGACTTGTTGGTTTCCTTCTTTTCTCACAGAGTCAGGAGTTGATTCTCCAAATATGTGTCCTTGGGACCTTTCCTTTTATGCCCCAAAATTGCCGTATTGGTGATGGCTAACCACAGGGGCCAAGGATCAGTCTGCCAGAGTTTAAACCCTGACCCTGACACTCACTAGCCTGGTCCTCTTGGGGAGGCCACTAAATTTGGTTTAGTCTCGATTTTCTCATCTGTAAAGTGGAAATAGGGACTCACCTCATTAAGGTTGCTGTGAAGGTTAGGGGAGATGAGCCTGGGAAGGCCAAGTCACATGCACAGCACTCAATGAACGTTCAAGGTCACTATTCCCTCCTGTCTTCTGTATATTGGTGTGGGTTTAATATGGTTACAGGAAAGGTGTGGGGAGCAATTTGGAGACCAACTGTTTGCAGGCAAGTAAACTGTGCATTTCACTCAGTTGTTCAGCAACAACTTCTTGAGCCCGAATGCACCAAGCACCGTGCTGGCGCTGAGGATACACCGGAGAACCGAAATAACCCCTTTCTCGTGGTGTTATCTCGGTCTGGAGCCTGATAGTAAATGGATCAGCACACACTGCAACAAGTGTGATCAGGTGAAATTAGGCGAGAGGGACGAGGTGTTGATGGGGGGATCCTTCTCGAGCTTGAGTGGTCAGTGAGAGCTTTGGGATTGTTAAGCTGAGATCCTCAGGAAAAGAAGTGGCTGGTTGGGCGAATCATGGGAAAAAAGCTTTCTCAACAGAGGGCGGAGTCCCCAAGGAGGAGGAGACCTTGGTGTCAAGGAGTGTAGGGAGTCAGGGGAAGGAGGCCAGATGAGGCTCGAGCAGTGAGCAAGGGCTGGTGGGCTGAGCTGCAGGGAGAGGTGAGTGGATGTGGGCAAGGCCAGGCCAGCCAGGGCGTATGAGAGGGAGGGGGCATACAGATCGGCAGTGTTAAATGGTTACTCTCGGGGCGCCTGGGTGGCTCAGTCGGTTAAGCGGCCGACTTCGGCTCAGGTCATGATCTCACGGTCTGTGAGTTCGAGCCCCACGTCAGGCTCTGTGCTGACGGCTCATCAGAGCCTGGAGCCTGCTTCAGATTCTGTATCTCCCTCTCTCTCTTACCCTGCTCACGTTCTGTCTCTATGTCTCTCAAAAATAAATAAACGTTTAAAAAAAAAAAAAGGTTACTCTGGCTGCAGTGTGGAGAATAGGAGAGTGGGGGCAAGAAGGCAAGCAGGGAGACAAATTAGGAGGCTGCTGGGGTGGTTCATGGGAGACTGTCCAACATGGTAATTCTCATACTGTGTACTCGGCCCATTGTGAAGCCTTTAGGACGAATCCTGGTCTGTGAGGTGAGATCCTGTCTTCCAGTCACAGTCTGAAACTCACCCTGACTTTGACTCTCAGCCGGCCTGAGCTCACTATCATTGCTGCTCACAGAGGGATCTAGGCCCTTCCATGTGTTTTTCTAGCCGGGAAAAGTCCAAGCTGCCTTTCCCATCAAGCAAGGCCCACACTTCCTGAGTGGCCTGTTTTGCTCATGTCCCTCTTATATAAATCTCCCTGAACCAGAGTTTCTTATTTCCTGAACATTTCCTGTCTCCATGGGCCAGCTTCTCTCTGTTTCAATTAATCTCTGGCTGCTCCAGCCACCTCATGCCCTGTTTTGTGGTCCCCACTTCCCATCTCTGCCCTGCTTGCCTACTTACCAGCGACTTGAATGTAGGTCACAGTCACCCTGGTTCTGCCATGGTGTCCAGACCACTCCTTGTCCCATGGAAGATGGGATGTGGCCTCTGATGTAGTGAAGGCCTGACTCTGGGGACTCTGCCCCTTCCCCCGGGCTCAGAATGTGGGTTCACCCACAGGAGCTTTGGGAAGCCAGGAGACTCTCTGTCCCTTGGGTAGAGGCCCTATATCTTATAAGCTCCTTGACCCCAGAGTTTCTTAAAATAATTCAGACAGAATGTGAGAGAGACAGAAAGGACAGGGCAGGGGAGTGGTAGAGAATGAGAATCAGAGAATTCTGATCAACAAATACCCCAACAAAGCTCCACACCCTGAAACAGTTTCCATAGACTCCACTAGAATGGAGTCTGCCATAACGGGTTTGTGGTTGGGGCTGGTGGAAGACCTGCAGAGTGCTTATCTTTTTTTTTTTTTTTAAATTTTAACGTTTTTATTTATTTTTGAGAGACATAGAGACAGAGCGTGAGCAGGGGAAGGGCAGAGAGAGAGGGAGACACAGAATCTGAAGCAGGCTCCAGGCTCTGAGCCATCAGCACAGAGCCCGATGTAGGGCTCGAACTCACAGACCGTGAGATCATGACCTGAGCCGAAGTCAGCCGCTCAACTGACTGAGCCACCCAGGCGCCCCCAGAGTGCTTATCTTAATAGGACCCGATCTTTAGAGAGAAAAAGACTTTTTAAATAGTTGGCCATATTATATGATCTAAAAGTAGAACCCTCAGTCTGAAGCACCCTTTTCCAGTTGGGGTGTTGGGGTTGGGGCAGGCAGGGTCATACCCAGACACTCTAAGCAGAAGACGGACCTCCAGTAGGTAGGTGACACCTTCACTTTCACAGTGGCAACTCTCAGCTAATGTCTCTTTCTTTAGCCTTCTAAGTCCGATCACCTTGCAGAACTAGAGGCATCTGTTTTATAATCCTTGGTCGAATCATTTCAAATCTACCTCATTATAATCTTGCTTGTCAGTCAGTCATCACTGACTGCCCCATGGGTGGTAGTAAAAACTTGCCTGTGGTAACAAGGAAGTGTGTGACCACGGAATGCACAAACAGTCCATCTGAGCTGGAAATGTGCTCAGAGATCATCTGATCAGTGTTTTTGAGATGCATGTGTCATCGAATTCCTGTACGAGCAAAATCTTGTCTAGAGACCTAATAAGTTCAACAGATCAAAGCAGAGCTGATCTGAGGCAGGGGATGAGGGCCCCACCGACCACTGGCTTCTTCCCATCCCCGCTGTCTGCCGAGACCTCTCTGAAGAACACAGGGCTGGGTTTGAACATCATGATCAGCTCAGACAGGGAGAGTTACTTGCCCAAGGCACACAGGCCCTTGGAGACTCACGGTTTAAGGGGGATCCTGGCCCAGTGACTTGATCTGAACTAGAGTCCAGCATTCTGGACTCCTAGCTCAGTGCTCTCTCCTGTATATTGAGCTCCCTGTCTCAAACAGTGAGTATCCGTTGGTCTTGGTGTGGAGCCTGTCGGGAGAGGAAAACAGGGGAATATTCACTCTGAGATCCTCAGTGGCGTTGCTGAAAAATTAGGCCCGCGATTCCTTCTCCCAACTAGAATCACTGGCAGGAATGAGTCATGAAGTAAGGACACTGCTAGGAAGCCTCACTCCTTAAGGAGCCTCAGGTGTAAATAGATGGAAAATGAGTCACAGAGAAGATGGAACCGGGTCTGGGCTTTGTGAGGTGGTGGACAGCAGCCATAGGATATGGGTGTAAAGAGCCGGCCGACTCCCAGCAGCCTACTTGCTACTCCTGCATTGGAGGGTGTTAGTCAATTATTGCCAAGTGTGGCCACATCACAAAGAGCCCCCAAATCTCAGTGGCTCGCAAAACAAAGGTTTATTTCCTCCTCGGGTTGCATGTGGGCTGTGCGTCGGCTGTGGTTCTGCTCCATATATTTTGTCATTCTGCGACAGGCCCGTTTTATTGTGGCTGAGAAGAGCAAGAGGCCCAGACAGATTGCACAGTGACATTTGAAACTTCGGCTCCGATTTGCCCTAATTCATGTCTGCTCACATTCCATTGGCTAAAACAAGTCACACGGTGGACCCTGACAGTGGGGTAGGGCCTTCGTAAGTCACAGGGCAAGGGGAAGGCGGTCGTCTAATTGTCTTAGAGACAAGGCTGACTGTACTGAGTAACTGCAGATGAATGGAGGCTTCCGCAGACGGTATGTGGTTGGGATTGGTGGAAGCCCTAGAGAGTACTTATCTCAGTAGGACATGGGCTTGGGAGAGAGAAAGACTTTCTAAGATCTCTGGGTCCTAGCTCTTTTTTTTTTTTTTTAATCTTTATTTATTTTTGAGAAAGAGAGAGCGTAAGTGGGGGACAGAGAGAGAGTTTCAGAAACAGAATCGGAAGCAGGCTCCAGGCTCTGAGCTGTCAGCACAGAGCCTGATGTGGGGCTCAAACTCACAAACTGTGAGATCATGACCTGAGCTGAAGTCAGACACTCAACCGACTGAGCCACCCAGGTGCCCCTGGATCCTAGCTCTTAAAGATGTTAAGAAAGTCTATGTCTAGCCTCTCAGAGCCCTGGATCCCAAGCAAAGGCAGGCATTCCTTGTGGAGGATTCCTGTTTTCATTTTTCCTTCCCCAAAGAGGATATGGGCCTGAACTGGTTTAGGCGTCCTCTGGTGGGCGTGCCGGCATTGGTGTCCAGAAAGGCTCAAGGAGCACCACTGACTGACGTTGCCATATGGAATGGGGGTGGGGGAGGGCCTCGCCCCCTTCAGGAATTGTACGCTTTGTACTTTCTGTTGTTTTGACGGATGAAAAATCAAAACGGAGCTTTTTGAGATCCCGGGCCTCCAAACAACCCCACCTTCCCAATGGAAATCAATGAATGCCTACTTTAATGGAGGTGTTAGTATTTTTCATTGTATCGATTCCTCATACGTCAGGAATTAGGAAATCACTCTGCGGCAGGAACATTGGAGATTCAGATCTGGGTTACTCGGGAAAGCGCTGCTGCCAACGTTTTTAACAGTGTCAGCAGCTCCTGGCTCAGCAGAAAGTGTCACACCAAGCACCTGCAGATTCCAGGTGGCCTTTGATCAGACAGAGACCGATAAAGACCTCCTTCCCTCCGCGGCTGCTCTCCAGTCTCTCCCCTGCAGGAAATCCCACGGCGGGGAGCACTCGAGGCTCTTAGTGCCGCCGCAGCCTCCGAGGCCCCGTGTCAAAAGGACACTGTTTTCCAGGCTGTTGGGTGAAGAGGATAAGAATTCAGACAAACGGGGCCCGAGAAGGAGCCAGGAACCTACACCCATTTTTACATTCCCACAACCTCCCCTGGTATTGCCAGAGAGGGCGCACACATGATCAAAAGCGTACCTGCGTCGGCTCCGCAGACAGACGAGCTCGTGCTAGCGAAGGTCAGAGAGCACTGTGGGATGAGGCCGTTCAGAGCAGTCTGCTCACGAAGACCTTTTGTCTGAAGCGGCTCAAGTTTCTTTTTCCGCCGAACCTTTTATTTGGAAAGATTTCAAAGTTCTAAAGAAGTTGTAAGATCCGTGCCAGGAATACCCAGAGACCCTTTACCTGGGTGTCTGGCCTGATTTTTCTAACACATCTGCCTTACTTTTTCTTTCTACCTATACTGATTATCTCCCTGAACCACCTGAGAATTAGTTAGAGCCTTTGTGGCCTGTGATTCAGCACGTATCTCCTAAGAACAAAGACATCCTCCTGCAGAACCATGATACACTTATCACACTCAGAAAAATTAACATCAGTACAACAGTATTATCTACAATCGTTATGCATATTTCCCTGCTGGGCCCAAGGATGTTCTTTATAGCAGGAGTCGGCTATAGGGACCAAATCCCGCCTGCCGCCTGTTGTCATAAATAAAGTTTTCTTGGAACACGGCCACACTCAGTCATTTACGTATTGTTTATGGCTGTTTTTCTGCTCCAGCTGCACAGTCGAGTAGTTGGGAGACAGACTGTTTGTCCCACCAAGCCTCAAATAGTTTACTACCTGTCCCTTTAAGAAAAAGCGTGCAAACCCATCTATTAGTATGCGTGCCATCCAGGATCCAAACAAGGTTCAGACTCTGCATACGTTTGTAATTT
The DNA here is from genome assembly GCA_030068075.1 of Paguma larvata. NCBI lineage: Eukaryota > Metazoa > Chordata > Mammalia > Carnivora > Viverridae > Paguma > Paguma larvata. The sequence continues at coordinate 65,677,792 of CM057831.1, read as the reverse complement.
TTTTTTAACGTGTAAATAATCCCTAACTGGTGAACACTCCTTACACACAATGACAAAGGCTCCCTGTTGGAATGTGAGCAGACACGAAGTAGGCCAAGTCTGAACAGAAGTTTTGAATGTGACTGTACAGTTTGGCTCTCAGATGCAGTAAAACGGGCGTGTTGTAGAATGAGAAAGCGTATGGGGCAGATCCAAGGCCTGACGCCCTAAGACTTCATGACCAGTTTCCTCCATCCTTCTCTTCCCTCACGTCCCCGGAAGCCCCAGACTCCTTAGAGCAGCCTGACATAATGACACGAAATACGCATGTCCCATATATCTTTGTTCCTGCCGTTTCCTTTGCCTAGGATGTCTCTCCACACTCTGTAAAGATTTAGTGCAAACACCATCTGTGGAAGCCTCCCAGACCTTTCTCTCTTCTTGTTCCTAAGACCTCTTTATCCACCAGTTGGTTGTCTAAGCTCCTGGGACGCACTGGATTTTTCAGGATCAGAGCATTTACCACACTAGTGCATGGATTCATTTTCTGTTGGTCTTACCCCCTAATTTGAGGGGTCTTGGGGGCAGGGACCAAGTCTTATTCATCTGTGTCTCCTTGGTGCCTAATATAAAGTCTAACATGCTCAGGAATTGTCAATCGAATGAATGAATGGATTCTTAAATGGCTCAAGTGCTTCTCTCTTATTCCCAGGCCACCTCGTGGGATTTTTGGTCCTCTCTTCCTCCTGTCCTTCTCCTCCTAGTGCCTGTGATTGGGATACTTACCCTCCTAGCTGCTGATCTCAAGGTAGCCTTAGATCATTCTGATACAAGGACTGAAATGACAGTGATTCCAAAGCCCCCGTCCCCATCCTCCAAAGTTTACCAGGATTTCCTCTAGGAGGGGGGTGTTCCTGGCACTCCAAGTTTAACCTTGGAAGGAATTTATTCCTAGGCATTGTTAAAATTTGGGACCAGGGTCTAGATCAGGTCGAACCATTAGAACTTTCTGGAATGATGGATACGTTCTAGATCTGCTCTGTTCAATACTATGTCCAATAGCCACATGTCCCTTACGAACACTTGAAACGTGGCTAGTGTGACTTAGTTCATTTTAATGGATGTGTTTAAATTAAAGTAACCACATGTGGCTAGTGCTCACTGTGCTGGACGGTACCGACTGGAATGAATGTTGGCCAAGTACATTCTGAGTACATGTATGGTTAGCATGGTTTTCATAGAAAAATTGGCTTTAAATTCCAAACAACTGTGTTAGCACCCAATTTGTTCTGGAACAGGGGACTGGCTGCAGTGCTACCACTCTGAGACGTGACTGTTTTCAGGTTTATATTTGAAGCAAATGAGTCTTCCAACCTTCAAACAAAGGGAATGCATGGGGTCATGGGGAAGGAAAAAGGGGAACATGAAAGAGAAGCCCCAAAGGACCTGAGTGATGGAATTGTTATATATTTAGTTGTGCTCTTCCAAGTGCTTGCCTGCGATCCTTCTGGGGATTTGGGAATGCAAGGCTGGGTTTGGGTTCCCAGCGGAAATTGACAGCAGAGTGTAGACTCCCAGGAATGTGCCTGTCTTCTTCGGACCTTGAGTGGGGTCCCAGCAGAGAGTCAGGCATGCTGCCCCTTAGGCTGGGCGGTTCAGCTGGAGGCAGGCCGGCATGGGCTTTGGAGCCGCACACCTCGGCATTCGAGCCTACAAGCTCTATGACCTGGAGTAAGTTATTTCGCTTTTCTGGACTCAGATTTCAACACCCGTAAAATGGGGTTAATGTTGGTTCCTAACTCACAGGGCTGCTGTCAGGGTTAAGGCAGCATATGCCTCAGGCACGGGCGGCATCTGGCAGGTCCTCGTTGGCTTAAGGTGTCGGTAAAGCCATGGTGTTTCCAATGTCAGATCAACATAGCCCTTTATCTTTTGCACTCTGCTCACTCTTTCTTTTTCATTTCCTTTATTTTTTTATTTTATTATTATTATTATTTTTTGCACTGGCGGTTTCTTGCTTTCAGAACTCAAAATGCTTTTGGGAGCTTTGCAAGAATTTGCTCCCAAATCCTGGGAAAGGATGTCTGTTTTCTCATCTCCTCTCCTCTCCCTGTCTCTGGGTATTTATAGTTCTGGATAGAAAAGAGTTGCTTTGATTTTTCAGACTAGTTTCCACAAAAGTGTGGTGTCGGGAAGGCAGGGCTATGCAGAGAGAATGTTGGACTTGGCGTCGGAAGGTCTGGGTTTGAATCCCACTTACTGGCTGTGTGAACCCCCAGCCTGACTCCCACTCCCAACAGTAAGCTATGTAAATATTTTGGGCCTCAGTTTCCTCTGTTGTGTAATGGAGACGGAGCGAGAGTCAAATGAGATAATGCCTACAGGTGTGCCCAGCCCACCGCCGGCATGTAGAAGACACCCTGTAAGGGTCTGTAGAATCTGAGCATTTAAACCCTTTTTCAGCCTAAGTGTTCAGACTCACCAGTCGGAAGCTCCTTGGGGCCCTTCATGGTGGGGCTCCCGGCTGGCAGCTGTCCAGAGACCTTCTTCGGCTGTGCCGATCAAGGCAGCAGGGCCTGTCTTCCCAGCTCTTAACTGTGTTCCTCTACCAAGAGGTCCTAGTTCGACTACTGGAACCAAGCTTCCAGAAGGAACAGGCTGTGGGCTGAGCTGAAAGTCAGGAAGAACCAAGTCCCCAGACCCCAGGGAGACGGGAGACCAACGGCCACACGCTGACTTTAGGACGACTGATTTGGCCATGCTCCTGTGAATTGAGGGACTCCCTTGAGGGCACCTCTGCCAGGTAGGATGGGAGTCAGGGAGGCAGCTCCTAGACTGGAGGGTCTTGTGAACAAGGGGGAGGCCAAAGCAGGAAACATCAGAAGAAAGATGGCTGACTGTAGAGGGCAGGGAGAGAAGCAGCACACAGCAAACACAGGCCTTTCCTGCACCCCCGTCTGTGAACGTGAACACCGCAGGGGGCCGCAGGGGACCTACCGAAGCCTCAGCCAGCATGATGTGAAGAGAAGCTCTAGGCTCCCAGGTGACACCGACCTGAGAGCAAGTTTGTTTTTGTCACTTTCTTCCACGTGACCCAGGCTAAATAGCCTTCCTCAGCCTCAGGGTGTCCATCATTAAAATGGGGATTGAAGGCATAGCACTCAGTGTTTTTTAAAATTTATTTATTTTGAGATAGAGACAGAGACAAAGAGAGCATGAGCAGGCCACACCGCCAGCATGGAGCCTGACGCGGGGCTTGAACCCACAAACTGTGAGATCATGACCTAAGCCGAAATCAAGAGTCAGATGCTTAACCGGCTGAGTCACCAGGTGCCCCCAAGCACTTAGTGTTTAGATGAACTTAATATGTGATCGATTCTTCTTCCCCATAGAATTTCATAATAAAGAATACATCATTTGCTCATTTACTGATTTATTTTGCTATTTGCAGAAGTCCACGTGGGGCCATGCACAGAGCTTTAAAATCATGCCTGGTGACATGGGGTTGATGGGAGATGGAGGCCAGCATGGCAGAGATGATGGTGGTGGTAGGTGTTTCCAGAACACACTTCTGCCTCCTGGAAGACCCAGCGTCTAGGAGAGTGGCCCTCACATGTTTGAGGAGGGGTTGAGTGTGGTCTGTGGGTGCGCTCAGATGGCCTGGCCAGAGCCCTGGCCTGCACTTACTCACCGTGTGACCGTGGGCAGGTCCCTCCATCTCTGGGAGCCACAGCTTCCTTGTCAGGCCATGGAGGTAATAATACCTGCCCCTCTGAAGATTTGTGGTGAGGTGAAATCCGATGGTGGGTGGTAACTGTTGTTACTACCCTCTCCCCTCTTCTGTTCTGACTCCCTCTTTCCGCATAGATGGCCACCCCTCGTTGGCTTTGCCCGACAGCCATCTACTCATCTCCTGCTTGGAATCCCAGGATTTTTGGAGGCAGTGCCTTGTTTCCCTGGAAAAACCACACCTGTGACCCCTGGAAGGCTTTCAGGAAGATTCATGGGCACGGTTCTGCGCTAATGTTTCTCAGCCTGCCACCTCCATTGCCAAGCTGGATCAGAGAGGTTTCCCTCAGCTTTTGGGATGAATTAATGAAGGAGCCCACTTTTACTGGACATCTGTTTTTTGCCTGCTAGACGTTTCCACATTAGCTCTCTCATTTAATCCTTACCCCGTGCCTCTGAAAGAGGCATTGTCATACCCATTTTGCAGACTGGGTATCAGAAAGCTTCAGTAACTTGCCCCGGGTCAATTGACTTACAAATGGCAGGGCAGGACTTTGACTCTAGGCCCACGGGATTCCTTTCCCTACAACATGGGGCTTCATTTGCAGGAGAAGTTTTGATTTTTGGTTGCAGGACATGGAGTAGCCTGAGATGGGGTTGCCCATGGAGGGTAGGCCTGCTTTTGAGAAAAGGTGACTGTGCTCACGCAGAGTCCAAATTTCCTGTCCCTTTTCTTTCCCTTCCCTTCCCTCCCTGAAGAAGGCACCCAGCAGTGTTGAGGCTTCTATTTCTTCATGGATTTTTAATAAAGATGATGAATGAACTAAGAATTGATAAGAAAAGGCAAATGGCATTTGGGTTATGCATTGTTCTAGTTAAATGTATTTTTCACTGCAGGTCTTAAGTGACTTTTTCATTGAAATGCCATCATGGGAAGAAAGGTTAAATAAAATGAGTTTTCTGTGGCAGAAGTGTCAACCAAGGGGTCTCTGCAGGACAAGACCCTGGGGCAGCTGAGCTATAAGCTCTTCCAGCTCCCCAGAGGCAGAGCGGTGGCCTCTTGCGCCAACAACATCTTTCTCCAGCAGGAAGGCTGGAAGAGGGATTCCCAAGTAAGGCCTGGCGGGAATGTCAGCAGTTCTGCTCCCTGGAGACGTGACCAGGCATGAGGACCCAGGAAAATGGTCCCCCGGCAGTACTTGCAAGGTGGGCAGGCAAGTGGCGGCTTGACTGGGGTCAGTGTCTTGTGTGGCGAGCTGGCCTCCAGTTCCTGGGCCACCACACCTGAGGTGGAGCCTGAAGCCTGAAGCCTGAAGGGAGGGTCAGGAGCTGGGTGTTAGGGGGCGCCTGGGTGACTCAGTTGGTTGAGCGTCTGACTTCAGCTCAGGTCATGATCTCACAGTGCATGAGTTCGAGCCCCGCACGGTATTCTGTGCTGACAGCTTAGACCCTGGAGCCTGCTTCGAATTCTGTGTCACCCTCAAAAATAAATTAAAAAAAAGAAAAAAAAGGAGCTGAGTTTTAGGGCGGAGCCTCTTTTAGCTGAGCTTCTTGCTGGCTCTATAGGAAGTTTCTCTCATGGGCAGGGTCCAGAGTGCTTGTCCTGGTCTGGTGTCCCCAGGGAGACCTGCTCATTCCAGACCTCAAAGACATTGGCACCAACTGGTGAACTGCCTACCAGTGTAAGGTTTTTTTTCTTCCTGAATCTGCCTTGAGGAAGGGTCTCTGCTGTGATTTGAAAAGAGAGTGCCGTAAACTATTCTGTTCCATTCCATTGCATTCCTGTGCCATCCTGTCCCATCCCATGCCACGCCATGCATTTCATTCCATCCCAGTCCTTTCCATGCTTTAAGTAGTCATGAAGATGTTCTCAGTTCCAGGTCCTGTTCCAAGTAGTGGGGGCACAGAGATGACCAATACTCAGTCCTGCCTTGATGAAGCTCCCTCGCTAACAAGAGAAATAAGCAAGCAATTCCAGTGTGATGCAGACCATAGATGGAGAGGCAAAACCACCCCTCAGCCCCCCAGCAAAGTCACCTCACCATATATAACCAAAGACCAGAGGCAGTTGGAGGAGAAAGCGAGGGTGGGAGGTAGTCAGGGAAGGCTTCTTGAAGGTGATTGTTGGGTTGAATTTTGCAGGGGTGAATAGGAGTTGACCAAGCAAACAGCAAATCTCTAAACTAACGCTTAAATAGAACTTGCTAGGTGCTGGGCTGCATTTTACCTATTATAACTCATTTACTCCCCATAAAAGCTGGTGAGGGAGGTGCTCTCTCATCACCTCTGTTTTCCGCCAAACAAGGAAATAGATGCACACATGGACACAGTTTAGTTAGTGGTAGTGCTGGGGTTCAAACCCAGGCAGGCTGTGGTTTTAATCACCGTGGCTCATGGCTCTTCTGGCAAGGCAGAGAGGGCATTCCAAACACAGAGGTGAGAACCAGTGCTGTCCTCGATCCCAAGGACAGTAAGCAGGGGCTCGGGCAACCGGCCATCCTAGAGTGCAGGTTTAACTTTCTCCATGAAGTCAGTCTCCTCGAGCCAAACTCTCCACCCTCTTTGTCACAGTGGAGCAGCAGGAACTGTTGCCATGTTTCCTCCACCTCCAGGATACTTTCCTGCCAGGGACACTGGGTAGGTCCAGCAGCTGCTGAGCCAGGAAATTCTGAGCCTGGGCTGGGCTTTCCATCTCTGCTGCTTGCAGAGAAGGGTGGGAAATGGCTCCTGGCTCCAGGCATGATGCAAGGCCATTCCTGCCCCTACCTAATCTCGGGCCTGGGGCACAACCAGACTCCACCCGCAGGGACAAGTACTCCCCCACCTCCCCAGCCCAGAGCCCGGCCTCACCCTTCCTTCTTGACACCTTGGACCTACCTGAAGCACTTAGCTGGGGCATTTGCAAGCACTCAGCAGTAGGACTTAGCCATTCTTTCCCTACTTCTCTTTTCCTATCGGGGATCCCACAGCATTTGTTACGAGGTCTTTTCTCTATTTTAGAATGCCACCAATTTTAAGACCCATCATTGATTTAATAATAGTCTTTCAGAGGAAAAAGAAGAAACACTACCACATCAAAAGTACATATCGATTGTAAGATTTGTCATCATTTCAGGGATATTGAAGCCATAAAAAAGAAATGGGCATCTTAGATTCCAGGGAATATGGTATTTTCTAAATATTTTGTGGCCGAGTGAGGACACCTGCATGGGGAGCTTGCCCAACACGGTGGGGAGTGGCACCGGCTAGCACTGGCCAGGGCAGAGTGGTGAGGTCCACATCCATCCAGCCATGCCTCTGTTGCTTTCAACTGCCACCATCCAGGCCCACTTTGGGGACGACAATTCAAGTAGCTCAAGAACACTCACAGCAGAGTCGATTCTTCAGCTGAGTTTGACAAATAATCAGCTCCCACTCCAAGCTCAGAAGTGTGAAACTCGGTGGGTGGACAAGGACCAGCTGTGATCACCAGCAGCCTTGGTGCATCTTCTTCAGGGTAGGGTGGGGTGGAGTGGGGAGGGTTGGGTGGTAATTGGAGCCAACTCTGGTGTGAGAGCACCTAGCCCTCAGGGTCAAGGGATGGGAGCTGTAATCTGGGCAACCTTGGATGTGTTGCTTTGCTCTCTGGGGTTCCAGATTCCCCTTCTGTATAGTGAGGATGCAAAACAGTAATAATAGCAGCTACCAGGTACTAAGTACTTAGTATGTGCTGTCCATTATTCTACATATCTTTTAAGTACTAGTCCACTTAATCCTCACAACTACTCTGTGAGGTAGACACTGTTATTATCTCCACTTTTCAAATGAGGAAATGGAGGCACAGGGCAGTTAAATAATTTCCCCAGTGTCACACAGTTAGTAAGTGGCAGAGATAAGAGTTGAATCCAAGTTCTCCAGTTAAATCTCCATCCTATTAACCACGAGGGGACCAGGGAACAGCAATAGTTATTGTATTTTAAAAAGCCAAGACAACCCTTTTACAAATGAAATCTAACTTAGATCTCCAAAAATAAAATTGGTAAGATGGCAATCTTTCTTGTTGGACTGAAGTGAGGCTCAGAGGCTCTCCAGTTTGTAGGGGCACCTCAGTGGCATCCTGGAGCTTCTGGAAACAGTGTGAAAATGGCTAGACTGGACAGTCCCCAAAGGCCATCCAACACCAATGTCCTGGGGTTGTCAGGGAAAGAGACAAGTTCTGGTACAAAGGCCTCACTGAGATCTGTTGGCCCCTCAGGCAGGCTAATGATGTTAGCACCTCTTCTATCTAACATCCTTGAATTATTTCTTCAATGTTTATTGGTTGGGACCAAGGAGAAATGGATTTTCTAGTAATAAAACCTGTACACCTTTTTTCTTTATGTTCTTTAGGCTATAACATGCACTGAACCCAACTTGTGAACTTATTTCGGACTGTAGTTTAGTGCACGTTTTCCCGTCACCCATAACCAGATAGCGTTAGTCACTAATACTTACTAAAGATAAAGGTACTTACACTGACACATCAGCAAGGGTTGTTTCCTGAGGACAGTACTGTGTTCTGCTTACACCTTTTGGAATTGTAGTTGACTACTGGTACCAAACGCAAGCCACTGGCAGCTGGCATCGTGCAAGGTCGGTGGCATGGTTTGCAGTTCATGGCGCAACTTCCGCATGCAAATTGAAAAAATATTCAACAGAGTATTTTTAAAAACTTGATATTCAGCGTAGTTTTTACTCCATGGCACTGTCATGCACGAAAGTGAGACAGACTCACTTTCCACCAGTCATGTCTGTTCCATAATTGCCCACGGAAGCCTGAGTTAACTGGTGCCATATTGCCGACGTACTCCAAGGACAATTTTGTAATTCCAAAGATGGCAATTCAGGTGCCGGTGGGGGCTGCCACGTATGGGGCGCAGGGCACATCCTGCAAGGTTCCAGGGGCAAACAACAACGTGAATAGTGTCTCCTAGTTTTTACCACCTGCACATACAACCTGCATGGCCTTGACAGTTGACTTCTTAAGCACACAATGGAGTTTCACCTTTGCTCCTTACATCTCCCCCTACCTGCACGACAGCAAGAATCCTGGGTTTATCTCTGCCTCTACCTCCTTGTATGTCCTTGGGTGTCTAATGCCATTCCTTTCCCTGAGCCCCGGGTTTCTCTTTTGAACCCTATGGTTTTTACACAAAGTGACCTTCGAGGTCCTATCAACTTCATATGATCGATCTGCTTGGCAAATAATGGTCTTCTGATGTCTGGTGTTGACTTATATCTGATCTAAGTGTAGGACTGCAAGGAAATGAGAGAAAGCAAACCGGATTAATGTCCAGGGATCCTGCCTTCTCCCAAACCTTTGCCTTTCCTGTGACATGCTGAAGTTCTTTGGGGAAGAGTTCGTCTCTTCGAGAAACAGTCCACTTGGCCCAATAGAGGTCCCTCCTACTCAGGGTGTTCCATCTGACCGTGGGGCCTAGCCCTCTGGCCAAGGGAGGCATACCCTTGCAGGAAGCCTTCACTAGTGCCTCGCTGCTCCGGTAATTCTGGTAAGGAAATGAGGTAAATCGGACAGGATGTGTCCTTGGTGGTTGTAACAATGCACTGCTGCGTGAATGGCTTAAAACAACACAAAGGTATTCTCTCATAGGTCTGGGGGCTAGAAGTCCAAAGCCAAGGTGCTTGCTAGGGTTATGTTCCCTTTGGAGGTTTTAGGGGAGAAGCTTTTCTTGCTTCTTCCTAGCTTCTGGTGGTTGTCAGCAACTCTTAGCGCTCCTTGGCTTGTAAATGCATCACTCCCGTCTCTGCTCCATCTTCATGTGGTGTGCTTTCCCGTGTGTCTCGCGTCTCTGATTTCTATTCTTATACAGACATGAGTCATTGGGTTAGAGTCCACTCTAATCCACTATGACCTCATCTTAACTTATTTTTTTTTTAAATTTTTTATTTATATTTGAGAAGGAGAGAGACAGAACCTGAGCGGGAGAGGGGCAGAGAGAGAAGGAGACACAGAATCCAAAGCCGACTCCAGCCTCTGAGTCATCAGCACAGACACGGGGCTTGAACCCACAAACCGTGAGATCATGACCTGAGTCAAACTTGGACGCTTCACCAACCGAGCCACCCAGGCGCCCCTCGTCTTAACTTATTATATCTACAAAGACCCTGATTTCAGATAAGGTCACATTCTGAAGTTCTAGATGGATATGAATTTGCAGGGGAGAGGGGGTGTGGGGGGGGCGGGGAGGCATTATCCATCCCGGTAGAGCAGGCCATCTGGGATCCTGGTGCTCAGATCATCCCTGGTGTAATTCTCCTGCAGTCTCTAATGGATGCCACCAAAGGTCTGTAGTCTAGGATCTACTTCTTATTCTCTTTAGAAACTGGAACTGCAAGAAGCTTAGTGCCAACCTCCTTTCTCCTGTTCTTCAGAACTCGTCAGAGACCCTTCAAATGAGTATGGTCATTCACCGGCAAGTTCTTGCAGTGCCCTGAATTCATCGGGGCAAGAAATGTGCCTCGTTTAGGTAGCCAAATGCTTTCTTGCATCTTTTTTGACCACCTCGGGCTTCTGTTCATTTATTCATCCAACAAATAGGTGTTGAGACCCTATTGTGTGTTCCCGACATGTGCTACCCCTGTAGATAACTGTGTGAGCCAGAGTGGCATTTGAACTGTTTGATTCTGTGGTGTTCTTCGACTCTAAAGAAGTAGACATATAGATATGTGATGAAGTATCAGGCCATGATAAGCCCTGTGAAAAACAAAGCATCATGGGAGGCCGGGGAAGCTCATGTTTGAGATAGTGAATGGAGAGAAATCTTCCCCTTGCCCATGACTGTTCAATCCTTAGCAGCAGATTAGAGTCTGGACTAGGGGTTTCTCAGTCCAGTGGGTCCAGCGCCAGGCACAACTGCGGGGTAGCCAAACCTGTACCCATACCATGAGGAGCCCTGGCCTCCTGACAGCCAGCTAGGCTCTCCACTTTTTTCCAGAATCCACCATTGTTAGCTGGTGCTAAGGCGGATTCTGTTCTGCACATGCCTGTGTCAACGGGAGTTATCCTAGATGAGGCTTGTGCTTTTAAGCCTTTTCAAGCCCAGGACTGGATGATAAGGAGGAAAGGGGTTGGGTCCTGATAATAGGTCAGCATGGCTATGTGACTTTTTACAAGTCATGTAGCTTCCTTGAGCTTCAGTCTTCCCTTTAGAAACTGGGGAGATTATTGCCCATCTCATAGCACTGCAGTGAAGATTCATGAAGTAAAACTGTCATATAGCCGATGCTCACAGATACCAGTGCAATTCCACTCACTTTATGAATAAAGACCCCAAAGAGTGCCTGGGTGGCTCAGTCGGTTAAGCGTCCGACTTCAGCTCAGGTCATGATCTTGTGGTCCATGAATTCGAGCCCCGTGTCAGGCTCTGTGCTGGCAGCTCAGAGCCTGGAGCCTGCTTCAGATTCTGTGTCTCCCACTCTCTCTCTGCCCCTCCCCTACTCATACTCTGTTTCTGTCTCTCAAAAATGATTAACGGTTAAAAAAATGTATATAAGTAAAGACCCCATGAGACAGTCACATTTTGTTGACCAGGGGAGGTTCTGCAATCCTTTCTTGGCACATAGTGGGTGCTGGATAAAAATCTGGATGGATGGGGGAATTGTAGCAAGTGGCCACTTGTGTTTGGAGCTGCTCACAGTCCCCCGCTGGTCTGGCTCTCCAGAGGGAGTGGGAGCTTGGTCATTTTTCTGGCACCAAAAGTGTCTCTCCTCGGCCCCCTGGCTTCCCTGTAGGACTTCCTGGCCTCTGGGAAGTGGGAAAGGTCTGCTTGAATGTGTTTGGAGATGCAAGAGCTCCCCCCGCATGTCTCTGCCAGGTTTGGGATTACTCTGTTGGAAATGACGGGGTGCAGGGAATTACTTTGCAGAGAATAATTAGATTTCTCAAAACAAACAGAGCAGGTTCAAGTCAGAAACCAGAGCTGGGGTGACTTTTATCACGGGGGACATGCGCTAACCCCATGTTTTCACGTGGTGACATGTGCCCACTCCTGGGTGGCACTATTGAAGTCTGATGTCCCTAAGCACCAGCACCGGGATTAAGCGGGGCTTTGGGAAGATAAGAACGCTGTTCCTGGCAAATGTTTATACCATGTCCAGAAAGCGCTTACAAGTTAGATCTGATAAAAGAGGCCCCAGCAGCCTGCTGGCTGCTGGAGAGGGGCCGGGTCCTTGGCATCTTGACTGTCATGGATGGTGGCGGTAGGTGGGTACGGTCAGTCAGCTCTGCCCTTGGCCCTCCCTAGACAGCCCGGGCTCCCGTCAGGGTCCTTAGTAGGACTTTTCATTCAGAATCTGGGTTCAGATCTCCGTTTCTACACCTGTAAAACAGTAATAATGACATACTCTCCTGGGCTGTTGGTAGGATTTAATGTGACCGTGATTTCCAAGTGCCTGGCAAGGTGCCTACCTAGAGTAGTAGGTTCAAGGATTCTGGATTTCCTGACCAGCAGGCTACAAGCACTGTCTGCAGCAGGGCCCTACAGGCTGCAAATCTGACTGTTCTTGCCTCTCCATGAACACTTCGCATATATTGAGTGTCTGGGGGAGAGATGGCTGTGTATAAGCCCCGTGAGGAGGCCAGCTACACTTCTCACAACAGAGCTGCTGAGAGCGCTCTGGTTCCCAGCGTGGGTTCCATGGAACACTAGTTCTGTGTGCACTCTACGGAATAGGGTTCTGTGGATAAATACATTTGAAAATCTTCCTTTGAGAATGACCTAATTACAGAGTTCTGTGACACCTTACAGTAAGAGAGCCCGATTTACTTCTAGGGTGTTCCACATGTATTTGGTCACAGAAGTCTCCACCTCAAACTCTGTCTTCCATCCCCCCCACCCCCCCGCACACATAACACCTGCTACCAGCCAGATTATGTCTCTCCTAGAAAGTACACGGGAAAATACTAGTGACACAGATGATAGGTGCTTCCTGAGATATTTCAGATCATGGCACCTCTGAGGCTACCTGTGCCCTGTCCTCACCACAGATCCCCACGTCTCTGTGGCCCCCTCTCCTCGCAGTCATTGGGCCTCCCCAAACCCAGATGCCCTTGGAAAAAAGACAGGGCAGAGGAGGCAGTCGGGATGGCATTTTGGGGCGGGTTGGGACAGAGGGGAGCAAACCTACTGGGGAGAAACTTAAGGCAGGGAGGGGAATTTCTGGGGTGGCTGCGGGCCGCAGCTCTAGACAAATTGCGGTCACAGTGAGTACAGGGCTGCTCCTGCGGGGGTCCTGCTGGGGACAGAGAATTGAACTCTAACTGAGGGGAGCCGTGTCAGTGTCAGTGGAAGCGTGGCGATCCAGAGAAATCTACTCACCGGAAACGCCCCTAACCAGCGGATCCTTTTGTAGTTACGAAGGGCTGAGCAGGGGCCAGCAGTGCAGCAAGCGAGCAGTAATCAATGTATAATTACACAAGTCTCAGGCAGGCAGAGCCGGGAAGTGGCTGTGCCTTGTGCGGCAAATTCCCCGCGTTCCCTTAGGGATGTGCCCATGCATTTTCTAGGAGTTAAATGGATTTCTCGGCCACATTTGCGGACTTGCAATCAGGGACGTGGCAGGCAACCTTGGCACCCAGCAGTGAGCGATTGCAGCTCAGTAGAAAGTAAAACTTAAAAGGAGGGCTACTTAGAAGGGCTCGGGAGGGGGTGGCTGGTTAGCAGGGCCTCCTGTCGGGTAGGAGCCTGGGGATAGTGGGGGCAGCTTGCTGTGTCCTAGTCCTTTCCACATTTCTCCCTTCTGCTAAGGGCCTTCCATGGCTGTCTCTCTTCTTCCAGCAAGTTTCCAAGGCCTTTCCCGTCCTGGAGCTGTCCCCCCTTCCCCGCTGATGCCCCCTGGCTTGGGGGCCCCGCAGGTGTGCCTTAGAGCGGTAGCACCTTGATTCTAGGAGTGGTTGGCCTTGGGTACTGGGTCAGGAGGGCAAAGTATACAGAGATGGGGTTAGCCTGGCAGCAGGCAGGTAGGTCTGTTCAGGTCCTCAGGTCCCCCCCGCGCCCCCGCCCCCCCCCCCCGGCTGGAACATAGGAAGAAGACGCCAATCTGGGGACAGGAAGAAGTAATGATCAAAGAACGGGAACCAGGCGGAACTTCAGGGTACCTCTCAAACTCGAGAATCTATCGGAATCCTCTGGAGGGCTGGTGAAAATGCAGATTTCTGGGCCACCTCTTCTCGAGTTTGTGGTTCGGGAGGTTTTCATTCAGTAGGGCGGGGCCCCAGAGTTTGCCTGTCTAGCAGGTTCCCAGATGCTGCTGATACTGTTGGTCCTGAGTCAACAGCTTGAGAACCTACTGGCCTAAACTGTTATAAGTGGGCCAAGTACAAAGCTGTGATAGCTGGTACCTGCAGCTGCCCTGGGCTTTGGGATCACTAATGATGCACACAGCAGGCTGGCTGCCACGAAGGCCCCTCGGCAGAAGCTGCGGTTCCTACAAAACTGCTGATCACAGTCCGAAACGGCTCAGGAATGTGGGCGAGGCATTACTCACCGGGAATGGGGCAGGGGCCTGGAGACAGGTGAGGGTGGCACTCGGTTATTTAATCAAGATGTTCTATCCTTCCCTGAGAAAAGCCAACAGAAAAGCCAACATGGAAGCTAGGATATTGGGTCCAGCTGCTGGACAAAGGCAAGTTTTCTAAGTCAGGGAGAGGGGTCTCTAGGAATCACCCTGTGTTTAACCGAGTCTCTCCTCCCTCCAGCTTGGTCCATAGTAATCTCCTCACCATCGAACCTTTACTGGGAGCCAGGCTCTAGGCTGGGCTTAAAATGCTCCTTTGTAATTTTTTTTTTATATAAATGTTTATTTATTTCGGGAGAGAGACAGCACGAGTGGAGGAGGGACAGAGAGAGCGGGAGACACAGAATCTGAAGCTGACTCCAGGCTCTGAGATGTCAGCACAGAGCCTGACGCGGGGCTCAAACCCACAAACTGTGAGATCATGACCTGAGCTGAAGTCGGACGCTCAACTGACTGAGCCGCCCAGGCGCCCCAAAATGCTTCCTCATATTTAACTCCTGCTCTGAGGCTCCCTGAGGTGAAGGAGCTTGCCCCGGCTCTCACAGCTGCTGGGAGGCTGGGCTGGGATTTGGACACTGTGCTGCCCATGTGCTGTTTTCGCTCGTTCAGCAGTCATGTGCTCACGTCTACCCTCTGCCAGGCCCCGAGCTGGGCATGAGGACGCTGGGATGGATGGAACTAGCGCCTGCCCTTAAGAAGCTTCCGGCCTCTCTGAGGCGATAGAAACGTAAACAACATGGATACAACACGTGGACCGCTGCCGTGATCATCTGAACGAATAGTTATGGGGGACAGAGGGGGGATGATTAACTTTCTCGGGGTCCTGGGCTCCTTGCCACAGTCCCGCCCTGGCACGTGAGTGAGGCAAGTGGCTATACGTCTCCCCTGACACAGCCCAGAAACCCCTGAGCACGAGACAGAGACAGAGGCTCCACCTTCTGCCCTCTGGGGAAGGCCGGGGCTTCTGGAGGCCCTGCTGGCCGCTTTCTCCTTTTCCTTCTTTATAGTGAGTGCCTTTGTAAAAACATCATTTTCCTGTTTAGAAGGTGTTATTCCAGTCACTTGGGCGGTTCTCATGGCCACCGTACCAACTTTTCCAAAGCCTTCAGCTCGCTCTGTCCTCACCAGGGGGATGAGCTATAATGGCTTCCCAGGAAAGGCCACCATAGCCTTGAATTCTAAGGAAGCCGAAAGAAGTCAGAGGTTTGGGAAATTTCTGGGCTTTGGGAATCGGTGTCCTCCCTGGCCTCAGGGATGACCTCGGGCCATAGCAGCTGTAAAGGTGGAAGACCAGGTGTGGCTGTTTGAGAAGACTAGGCTGAGGCAGTGGTCCTAAAGCCATCTGTCCCCCTTTTCTCTGGGAGGGGGTGGGGAACGTTTTGTTCTTTGACAGATCTCTGTTGCATAAGGAAAAACAAATCAAGTTTGGCCCACATATAAATAGACAGCACCTTTATTTAGTTTACATTTCCTCAGAAGAAAATAGATAACGTTGAGCTGACCCACTTAAAAAAAAAGTTTATATAAATAAATAAAACGAACTCATTATAAAGCATTTGAAAAAGATTTTTGGTGTAACTCCTTTCAAGCTTTTGTTTTTTCCTCATTACAGAGTTTAGTTTTTTATGTCTATAGTTGGGTCACCCATGAACATGTGACTGCTTTAGAGAAATGTTTTCTCATCCCAGGAAAGGTTACATTCGCCTCCTTACACATACTCACCATACACTGTTTGCGCTGTTTGCTCCCACCGCGGTGTTTGTTGTAATTCATAACTATCGAGTCTGTATTAGGACAGCTATTTGCTTATTTGTCTGACCCCTCGAGACCTCCAGTGTTTACAATGGCAGCCAATAGCCACACGTGGCTTTTTAAATTCAAATTACATGAAGTTAAATAAAATTAAAATTTTACCTCCTCAGTTACAGTCCCTACATTTCGAGTGGTCAAAAGCCACACGTGGCAGGTGGCTACTCTCCTTCATAGTGCAAGGATAGCGTGTTTCTGTCATAGAATGTTCTACTGAACAGCACTGTCCCAGAGCATTCATTCCCATGTATGTAAGGCTGTCATGGTTCTCTGTCATGAGTCACCAAGTATCCTGTGGACCTAGGATCTGAGAATCTAGTGAAACTTTAGAAACACTTTATTTCTAAATTATGGCCAGTTAGGGTGAGAAAGAGAGAGAAAGAGGTGTTGTGCCCAAATTCTGGATCCCAAGAAGACCGCCGGGGAGCCGGCACTGATGCAAACGCAAAGGGTCTTTATTCGAAGCTTGAGCTCGGACTCTTGCACCTCCCGACGCAGCGGGGCAGTGGCAAGAGCCCTGAGCCAGGTTTACACAGGCTTTTTATCAGGGTTCGAGTACACTTTTTGGGCGGGAATGGAGATGCTTTGAATTGATTGATTGGCATTCTCTCGGGCTAGTTTCTGATTGAGTATTTCATATTTGGCAGGCGCGGGCTAGCTATGGATTGGCTTAGTTTGGGGGTCCCGCGCAGATTCAAATGGTCAGCATGCATGGGCTGAACACTGATTAGTTTTGTTAGGGGCTATTCTAGGAATCTGACCTCCTGTGGTTTCCCTGGAACTCAAAGTGGAGGCAGGGTCTGCTAATCAGTGTCCAGTCCCACCCGGGGTAGTGACAGGGTCTGCTAATCTGGGTCCGGCATTTTGGCTACTCTGTTTCCTGGAACCCGGGACAGAGTCCAGGGTGACTTGTTTTCCTGGAACTCGGGGCCCAGAACTACTCTAAGATGGAACTTAAACCAAAATGGAGTGGCCTTAGCCCTAACAGCACTATACTTTCACAATATGGCAATTCTCTAACACAGCAAACAGGGTTCACAGCAATCACAGCAAACGGGTCAGGAGTCTAGTGCATTCCTAAGTCTCTAAATCTAATATCTAATAAGATTTAACACAGAGCAACTTAGTCTAATACGTAGCAAACTAAACAGGCCTCATAGCACCCCAAGAAAAGTTTTACAGTGTTCACAGCAAACAGCAATCAAAACAGAATTCTCAGCTATAATAACCCTTAACAAGGTTCACAGTAAGCAGAAGTCTGGGGCATACTCTCTCTAACACAGTACCCCTCTATGTTTAGCAGAAAAGAGAACTGGCTTCAAACTAATGCAGGGCTGTCACTTAGGACAAGAAACTTAAAAACGCTCTCTTCAGAGGGAGGGAGAGAATGGCAGAAGAGAGAAAGAGAGAGAAAAGGACAGGAGGGCTCTCAGAAGAGAGGCCATGTGGCCATGACAAGAGAATGGCTGGTAGCTTGCTTAGTTCTGTGCCCGCATGGCACAAGGGTTGGTCAAGGGCCCCCAAGGCCAGGTGCCAAAAGTCGGCATGTCTGTTTGGAAAGCTGTGAGAATAGGACAGCCTTAAGGCCCCCTGCATCTTCCTCTGAGAGGTCATAGGGACTGTCATGTGGTCTGGATAGCGCACTCTGTGTTTGCCCCTGGGCTGGGGTCATCCATGCTACTTCTCCCAGGGGCTGAGAGCTGAGCGCTCACTGCTTCTGTGTCTTTGCTGCGGGATGCAACGGTTTGTAACCCTGTAATGCCGGTCACTTCTCTGCTCCCCAGGGCTGCCACCGGAGTCCTATCCTGTCGGGAAAACCTGCTTTTTCAATAGCTTCTGCCTCTGTATTATGTGAGCCTTCCTCTTCCCTCGCTAATTTCTATGGCCGGATCAGGACTGGCCGGCAGCTTGTTTTTTTAGGAAAGCAAATCAGGCAGGAATGGCTCTTGACTTTGATTCCCACCGTGCTTTGGGGCTAGACTGCGGCGAGTCCACAAGGATATTTGCGTGGCTAGACTCTCCTAGAGAGTGAGGGCAAAGGAGCGTCAATACTTGGGGTCCCAGCCCAACTACTAGGTTTGCAGCCAGAACAGTTCACAGAAGCGAGTCACCTGGAAACCAGCAGACCACATAAACACTACCTGTGTGCAATGTGGAGGAGAAACTGGGAATAATGAGAAAGAATTGTAGGCCAGAAAAATCGGCCAGTGGATTTCCAACAGGAAGGTCAAGGGCAAATCGAAGAGTGGGGAAGAAATCTTAAGGGCCAAATTCTGAGGACTGAGGCACAGAGTTCATTTAAATGCGGGCAACCCCCTCAAGATGCCCAGGCATGTGGGACAGCGTGGCCCCACGTGCAGTGTTTGACACTGATGCAGAGGAGGATGCTTAGAAAAGCAATAGCACTGCTAGGAATCTACCCAAGAGACACAGGACTGCTGACGCATAGGGGCACGTGTACCCCAATGTTCATAGCAGCACTTTCGACAATAGCCAAATCATGGAAAGAGACTAAGTGTCCATCAACTGACGAATGGATAAAGAAGATGTGGTATATATATACAATGGAATACTACGTGGCAATGAGAAAGAATGAAATCTGGCCATGTGTGGCAACATGGATGGAAGTGGAGGGTATTATGCTAAGTGAAATAAGTCAGGCAGAGAAAGGCAGATACCATATGTTTCCACACATAGGTGGATTTTGAGAGACTTAGCAGAAAACCAGGGGGGAGGGGAAGAGAGGAAAAAAAAAGCCATAGGGAGGGACACAAAACATTAGAGACTCTTAAATACTAAGAACAAACTGAGGGTTGAGGGGGGTCTGGGACGGGGGAGAGTGGGTGATGGACACTGAGGAGGGTGCTTGTTGGGATGAGCACTGGGTGTTGTATGGAAACCAATTTGACAATAAATTGTTAAAAGAAAAAAAGAAAGAAAGTAAAGAAAACCAAACCTTTTCAGCTTGTCTCTCGTACCCATTAGAATTAGGTTCAACAGCAAGTTGACAGAAAACCCAGTATAACAGTGGCTTCAAGCAGAATGGAAATGTCTCTCCCACATTTAAGAAGTGTGAGTTAAGCAGTCTGGGGCTGGCCTGGCTATCCCGGTGTCAAGGGTCCGGGCTCTTTGTGGCTTAGTGCTGTCATCTTCAACACGAGCCTTCCAACTTTTGGTGCAAAGAGCTGCTCCAGCGCCAACCGTTATGTGTGCATTCTAGCCAGCAGGAAAAAGGAAGGAGGAGAAGGGCACATTTCCCCCTCCCAGGACAATTCCTGGAAGTCATACATACCATGTCCTCCCACATCCTGTTGTCCAGAAGACAGCCACATGGCCACACCTAACTTTGAGGGGAGCTGGGAAATGTCGTCTTTTTTTCTGTGTCATCACATGCCCAGTCATAACTTGGGTGTTCTAACTAAAGAAGTGTGTTAGTACCAGTGAGAGTATGGATGAAGCATCCATCGTCTACCAGGAAAAATATCTATTGCGATCAGCAATGAAGATTTCGTATGTGCGTTAAATCTTCTGCTCAGAGATCTGTTTATTGAATTGACAGGTACTGCCTTGGATATGAGACTTCTAGCGTGTCGACGTAGAGTTTGTGGTGCCGGGAGAAGTGATGAAGTTGTATGTGTGTTCACTCTTGTGTGTCTGACCCTTGTGATTCAAACTTGTTAGAATGTGCGGGGTCACTGATGGAGGGCGGTGATGGTTTTGTGCACATGGCCACAAGGCCCTCAGAGGGCCCCCTCCTGACAAATGGGGGGGTCCCTGCCCCAGGGCCCCCAGTTGGTGCAGAGGTCAGCGGGAGTGGAGGTTGCAGAGAGGTTCAGTGAGCAGTGTGGCCGGGACCCGAGGATGAGCTGGGACAAGAGTCTTTGTGTTGGATGGAACAGTTTGTCTTAGATCTCAGTGCCCTCCCAAACGAGTGTTGAAGAGGTGCTTCCCTGTGGCCCAGGGGCCAGGGCCAGCCTCGGCTCCCTGGACTCTGTCTCCTGCAGTCCCACGAGGGTGTGTGCTGCACAGTGCACGGTGGCTGAGGGTAAGAACAAGGTTAATTGGGAATGCCAGCCTGTATTCTTTTTTGCAGCTGAGGCTTCAAACCCTTGGGGATGCAGATTGTAGTCTCTGCTGGCTTCATTTGGGAAACCAGGGACTGGGTGCTCACAGTGACACACAGAGATTTGTGATGAGGGCAAATTCAGAGCATCTCAGTCACCTTCTCACTGAGTGACTTTGGGGTGTTTCAGGCAGAGGCAAGCGAACACGCAGATGCCTGTAAGTGTGAGCAAACATGGCGTATCCCAGCAATGGCAGACAGAGTATGTGGGGCAGGATGAGAGGCTGGAAGGGCTGGAAAGGACTTGAATGCCGTCCCAAAGAATTTGGACTTTCTCTCGAGGGCAATAGGGAGCCTCTAATGAATGGACTGTAGGCTGGAGAAGGACAGAATGAGATCTATGTCAGTACTGCCCATCCTGGTTGTAGGCTAGAAGGAAGGTGGGCTAGAAGTCTGTGTATGGATGCTGGCAGACCTGTGAGGACCTTACTAATCCTGGTAGCAGGCGCTCAAGGGCTAGCTTGCACAAGCGAGCTTTTGTTCTATAGAGCAGCTTTGTCTTAACTCTTCCTGCTTTTCCAAATGGGTGCTGGAGAGAAGCTTCCCTGAAGCCCGGGATGACAGGGATTGCCTCCCTTTGTTTGTGGGAGGGGAGGAATGCCTGGCAACTTCGCAGAGGCCTGAGCTGTGGGCACCCCCAGAGGCTGCTGGGGAGTGCCACCCTGAGTACCCTGTCCCCCGGGCCTCATTATCTGCAGCCGGCGTCGAGTGCTCGTTACATCACTTACTGTCTGGGGCCTTGCCTGAGCCTAAAATTGCACAAAGTAGGCCATGGGCTCATCTGTGGCTGCCCCTACCCTTCACTCCAGCCTCCAGGAAAGATCCATTTTCCCCAGAACTAGGAGAGGCTGGAGGACCTGGGTCCTGCCCGTTGGAAGGCAGGAGGCACCTGCATAGCAGTTCCTTCCAAGAGCAGCAACTATAGTTTGTTGTGCACCTGCTATGTGTCAGGACAGGCCTAACTACTTGCTGTACGTTTTCTCATCGAAGCCTCACAAAAGCACTACAGTGGAGGTACTATTATTCTTACCTGTCATATTATTCAGTTTAAAAGTGGAGGCCAAGCTACCAGTGTGTTTGAAAATGTCTGGTCAGGCCATTTGCCTCCTGGGGAGGCATCACATGAAGATGACAGGAGCCAAGAAAGGACTTCTCAGCCAGCCAGCCAGCCAGCCAGCCATCACTCACCACCTATCTGATCGGAAGCGTCAGTGCTTGCTCTGGGCCAGGGCCTCTAGGAATTTATAAGCTGGAGGGATGAAGACCCGGGAAGAAATCAGAAACATGCGGGGCCTCTACTGGGCTCTTTGGGGGACAGATGTGTTTATATGGCTAGAGGTCATAGTACTTGGGGGGGGGCTGGGGAGTAGATAATGTCAGGCAGGTGGGCTGGTCCCGGGTTGCAAAGGGCCAAGTCAGGGTTTGGGGTTTATCCAGTGGCGGGTGGGAGCCATCTTCGCTTTTAAAGCATCCCAGTGGCAGGTTTGTTTTCTGTCGGACAGCCACAGAGAAGGTATAGGCGCTCTGCTGATGCATGCCAGGAGATCCTTGTTAGAGGTTCGGGCGAGATGGTGCCACAGGGCCTGGGGGAGGGGGCTGGGTGCGGCTGTGTCCATGAAAACAAAAACCCAGAGCGGACAGCAGTTCAAGTGGTAAAAGCAGATTTGATTAAGGACGGTGGTGATAGGGAAAAAGAGACCTCTCTGTAGAACCAGCCTCAATTCCAAATACAAGACAGGTGGGGATTTACAGCCAAGGAGCAGGGTGGGGTCAGTGGACGGGAAGTCATGGAGGAAGCATCAAGGGTGAGGGGATTCCGGCTACACCGACCTACCAGGATTTCTTGCTGAAGGCGGGCCAGCGTGAACAGACATCACCTGGGGGACAGCGGGCGATGAGGAGCTCCATCAGGTATCGAGTCGGGGGGGAAATCTGGCTAATCTGATCTAGCAGGATTCTTGCTAAAAGCAGACAATGCAGAGATGAATGTAGGAGCCCGAAAGCTGAAGTGTAGTTGGAAGGAGGATTCGGGGTAGCCTGACTGAAGTGTGGTTAAGGATGTCAGTTAGGGCACCCCGTATGTGCACCCTGCCTTTCAAATACTCTGTGGTCCACGGATAGCCTGGTAGTGGGCTCCCGTTGGGCTCTCAGGGATGTCAGGGCTCAGTGTGAGTCAAACACGCCTGGAAAAGGAGTCCACACTGGCAGCCTGGCAGCAAAGCCGGGGGAGAGGGAGCCCCAGAAGCTGGGATCTTCCTGGGGAAATTAGGTCTGTGCCTTCCGGGGTGCTGTGATGGGTATCCCCTTTCCTTGCGGATTCGTTGATGCTTTGCATAGACGGGCTTGTCATGTCAAGGTAAAAAGTCGGAGTTCCCTGGGATCCGAGCCTTCCCTTGGGCGCTGCAGCTCTGCAGGCAGCTTAGAGAGATGCCTAATTTCAAATGTCATCCCCCAGGCAGCCCTCCCCGGCCTCCTGTCCGTTCCTCTGGCTTGGCCATCCCCCGCGTGGGGAACTGACCTTTACACATGCTGCTAAAACCTCTTTTGACTGGAAAAGACTTTTCAGCAGAGGCTGTTTATTCCTGTGGCGACTGCCAGTTGGGGCGGTGGAAGCCCACTTGCCACAAGGTGACTTTTTCCAAGAGCGTACCCGAGGAGCTGGGATCGTAAGGAGTGTGGCACGCGTCCTGGGGACGCGTGAATGTCCGCTCGTGCTCTGTGCTCATGCCACACGTACAGTGGTAAGCTCAGGGCCCCACGGCCGTGCGAATACACACAGGTTGGCATTTCCCAGTCCGTGGGTTATGCTCTGTGGGGCGCAGGCAATTCGGGAGTTCGGTACCTGTCAGTACCCCCAGACGCCGTGGGAAAGGAGCTTCTCTCCCCTGAGTCCTGACCCGCTAGCCGAATATTTGCATTTTTGTCCTTCCCTTTTGTCTCTGGCTGATTTTAGTTGTTGCCTTTCCATCTGGTGGTTCTTCACCTTTATAAAAGGATTTTCAGAAGAAGAAGAAGGCATCTCGGGAAGAGCATAAGCCTTGCAGTGGTACAGACCTGACTTTGAGTCTTAGCTCTGGGGCCGGCTAGTCATGTGACCTTGAGCAAATGGCTTCACCCTCTGAGCCTCAGTCATAGATCTGCAAAATGGGAATGATAGCAGTTCTACCCCATAAAGGTTGTCATAAAGATTGCACAATAGTGAAATGATTTGATACTCTGTAAATACAATTAGAATTCTTCGGGTAAGGTTTGGGGAGAAACAGGATAGCACAATAATTAAGAAGGCTGGCTCTGCAATAGAGCAGGGTTCCTGTGTAAGCTTTGCCCCTTCTGAGCTGTGTGACCTGATGCACGTTATTCATCTTCTCTGCCTCAGTTTCTTCATCTGTAACATGAGCATAGTAATGGACTTCTCCCATACCACCAGACCAATGTTTCACAACCTGTGAGTTAGGTTGTGAATTAGGGATGGGGTACTTGGGAAAAAACTAAGATTCCTATTTGGGGAACGTGGCCCAGAGGTAACATACCAGATAAGGCTCTTTGAATGCATGCCTGAGTTTGAGAAGCATAATCGTAGACTGTTTGCTTCTCGAGGGCAGGAACCCTGCCCGTTTGGCTTCACCTTGTACCTCAGTGCCGAGCACAGCTTCTGGCACCTGCTAAGTGCTTGCTGCTGTTTGGTTGAATGAATAAGTGATTACATGACTTCGTGCAGCCAAAGCCCTTAGTGTTGTGGTTGACATAGAACAAGAGCTTAGGTATCCAAGTGTTTCGTTATTAATAATAAGGGAAGGTGTATCCCTAAAAATAAATCAGCAGGACCCAGCACACATTGCTCACAGATCACGCGGGTCCCCTCCCCGCATGTACCGAAGGTCGGGTTCCCTCAGTTTCCGCCACAACGTGCCCGGTTTCACGGAGGCTGACAGTGGTGAGCCAGGCCTAATTTAGACCTTCTTGCTCAGAGGGGAGTGGGCCTCCCACGTCTGTGGGGGGTCCTGGTGTCCTGGTTGGGCCCATTTGCTCTCTCCTTCTTGCCTTTGGGGCAGCCCTGAAGCCTGAGAACCGTCCAGGCTGACAAGAAAGAATTGTGCTCACCGTTGCAGGGTCCAAGGCATCGAATTTTTACGAAGTTTGTAGACAATCACGACAGAAGAGTAGGCTGGCTTTTTATTGTTCCACGTTTCTTGACTTGGACCTGGAGAGAGGAAAATGATTTAGAAAAGGCTTTTCCTGTCTCAGGAAGAACAGGTGTTTCCAGAAGCTGTCAGAGCCTGGAACACCAGCAGAAGGAAAGGGCAACAGTGTTCTACTTGCCCCGCTGAGGCACACTCAAGACCCAGCTCACATCTCCCAGCCATAGGATGGAAGAGTCCATGATCTAACTTGAGACCCTCACTTTACAGATGAACAGGGCCCTAGGGAGGGATGGGACTTGTGCCAGGTCAGGGGGCATGTGGGGAGGAGATGAGGCTTGGACCCTCGTGTGCCGAATGCTAAAGCCACCCCTTTCCCCATGCTGCATTGCACTGCGTTGTTTCCCATACCTCTGGCTCCTGGCCTGCTGCACTCTGTTCCCCCGGAGTGGGAAAGGCAATGCTTGTGGGTGACTGCCCTGAACACAGGCAGGCCTTTGGTGCGGGACAGTGGGGACAAGGTAGCTGCTAGAGTCTGAATGAATGCCGCCCAAATTCATCTGTTGAAATCCTAACCCCCTAGATGATGGTATCAGCAGATGGGACTTTGGGGAGGTGATTAGGTCGTGGGGGGGAGCCCTCATGAAGGGAATTAGTGCCCTTGTGAGAGAGGCCCCAGAGAGTCCCTAGCCTCTCCCACCTTGTGCGACACAGAAAGAGGTGCTGGCTATGAAGCAGGAAGGAGCCCTGACCAGAACACCACCATGCTGGCATCTCAGTCCTGCACTTCCTGCCTCCATTGCTGTAAGAAACACATTTCTGTTGTTTATAAACCTTCCAGTCTGTAGAGTTTTGTTACAGCAGCCCGGACATACTAAGACACCAGCAGAGAAGGGACCGGAAACTAAGGGCATGACCGTAGGGGGTGCCCAGAGTCCCCACTGAGCCCCCCTTTATCCTGTCACTTCAGCCAGCCAGGTCGGTGGGCACAGGATGGAGGGCCGAGGAGGTCCACTTGGACCATTCCCGTTGTGAGGGGGTGAAACCGTTACAGCGCACACCTCGGTCACAGGTTCCATTTTCCCTCAGACCCCTGCAGTGGGCTCTGCGCCTGGGACCCACACCTGCCACACATCAGCAAGGGTGGAGTCAACAACTCCTGAGATGGAGACCCTGGAAACAGCCAAGACACGGTAGCCGGCCGCTGCTTGGGCAGAGCTCATTCTCTAAATGATGGAGGCAGTGAAGGTGGGGTTCGGGGAAGTCGTGGTGACCAGTTACATGTGGGGCGATGGAGGAGCTGGCGATGGGTGTGCGTGGAAGTTGCAGCTGCCCTTGCTTGGCGAGGGGGAAGAGCTTGTCACTGTGGCATGTGACAGCGAGAAACCTCGGCAGTCACCGTGTCCCCCATTAATCTCAGCCAGTGGGGAAGGCTGCGGTCTAAGGACCGGATGTGGGACCACCAAGGAGGCCAGTTGTTTGTCCCTGTTTTGTCAGAAGCAAGGAAGTGTCTCTTAAGTGGTCACATTTCTGTTTTCTGAAGTGCCTACCGCTGTCGAAAAGAGAATCGAAAGAGGGCACCAATCTTTTAGCCAATCTGATGTGTTTTACGGGGTTCACATGGACTGGGAAGATTTCCGAACCCACTTTCCCCCTCCGACAGTTCAGAGTCTAAGTAGACAGCACCACCACCATCGGCCTTTCCGCCAATCACACATGTCTGCTCGGGCCCTCAAAGACCTGGTTTCTGACACGTTTCTGCTGAGTTAATGCGTTTTCACGATAGAGTCGCAAACGGGTGCTGTCCTGTCTTTTGGTACTTGCTGAGGGCACCCTGGTGAAGGGCACCATCCGAAGTGGCAAAAACGTCATAACGTGTCATGGTGCAGTTGCCCAGCAGGCCAGCGGAAGCCCGCAGAAGCCAAGATCAGGGCCAAGGGATGCTCTTATTGTGGGAGCACCTCCGTGGAGTCCCAGAATGACTAATGTGATTGCCGCAATTCCAAGCTTCCCAATGAAACTTTGCAATTAAAGGGGAAGTGGCAGTGACTCCTATCAGCAAGCCATCGCCTTCTCCTTTGAGAGGGCTTTGGCATTCAGACGCTGCACGTGGACAAAACAAACTCGAACCACCCAGGAGCTCCAGCCACGCCATCGTCCTAGCGCTGGCGATGTAGGTGTTGCAAGTTACCATAGCAACGAGGCAGAGAAACAATTATCCTGTACCTTCCAGGGCCCTCCGCAAGGTTACGGGGACACCGTCTTAGCCGTGGAGAAGAAAGCACGCTAAGGAGCCAGAACTGACTATCTCTGTCTTTGAAACACTGACATGGAGGTGCAAAAGAGTTTTTAGAACCAAAAATATGTTTAGGATAATCTAATCCCATCCCTTTAGTTTTCTGAGAAGGAAACAGACGCAGAAAGGTTAAGCCTCTTGTCCAAGGTTGCCCAGTCGGGGAGGGACACCACTGCAGGTGCCACGCCGGCCTTCGGGTCCCTAGCCCGGGGCCCTTTTCCACTCTCCCTCCTGGGGTTGGTACTGGGAATGGGTTGCCCTTCGCGTCTGCCAGGTGTTGCTCTCAAAGCCATGCGTCACATTTGTGCACAGCAAATTCCGATCCGCCATTGACTTCCTTTAGAGTCTAAGAGATTGTTTTTGATCAATCTTCTTTTGGCAGTACCTCCCAACACTTTGGTGCTAAGGTTTTGTTTTGCTTTGTTTTGTTTCCTAAGACCCAGACATAGCTTTTCTTCCAGCCTTTGGGCAAAGTCTATAACGATCAGTAAATAAACTTAAGTAATTGAGATGGATCCATTGGTTCATTGGGTGGGGGGGGTGTGGGGGGGGAGTTGAAGAGGTCTGGAACTTTCTGCAGCCTCCTCTGTGGCCAGCTTCCCTCTGTGTTCCCAGCAATCCAGTGTCTTGGCTAGTTGGCGCTTTCACCAGAGGCTGGGTCCTCTGGGGGCCCTTCTCAGGGGAGGGCGTGAGGCTTCTCTTGCCTGTGGATTTTTCTTCAGGAGGCTGTGAGCAGTGACAGTGTGTCAGGACGGTTCTCTGGAGGGGCAGTCAGGCCGAGGGATAGCTACCTGCCCACTGCTCAGGAGAGGCATCTGGGCTTCACTCTGGCTTTAGGCTTACATGGATAGTTCCAGAAGGAGGGAGTGGTCTCCAAGTATCTCTCTCTAGGAGGTTTGTCCCAGGACAAAAATGAGTGCAGAAGCAGGGATGGCAGGAGTGTGGGCTCCCCTGCTGACTTAGCCACACTTCGGAGCAAGAGGAGCCCTGGAGACGGAGCCTCATTGTCAGATCCAAGGTCAGAACCACATGCTCCAGATGGGTTTATCCACAGCACTGGGGCCTGCACAGAGCAAGGGCTCAGTTCCCATTTGTTGAGTGACTGAATTATTCATTCGGCAGGTACTGAGTGCCCACTCCCTGTCAGGCATGCTGCTAGCCCGAAGAGATAGTGGAGAACAGGACAATTAAGGCTCTGCTCTTGGGAAGCCTGCATCCTGGGGCTGAGTAAATACAGGAGCCTAGGGACCCCAGAGCTCTGACGGTGGGAAAGTGGGGGATGGAGGTACCCCTGCTGGCAAAGGAGCGCCCCGTGTTGACTGGAGGCCTGGAGTAGGAAGACTGGGAGTGTTGTCCAGGTGGGGACAATACCCAAGAAATTAAAGAAGGCAATGGCAGGAGTAAAGAAGTGAGATCAGAATACCTATAACGTGCATGGCCAGGACCAGGTGCTTCCCAGAGGGTGTTTCCTTTAAGCCTTAAGAGGCCCTTGTTGGTATCACCATGGGTAGATTCGCTCTCAGGGGGAGCAGCCTGCCCGGGGCACCCATCTCCAAAGCAAGGACTCGCCTTCAGGTCAGCTGGATGGACACCGTTCCTTCCATCTGCAGAAGGGGAGCTGAATGAGCTTCTGAGAGGAGCCCCCGGGTCGTTGTTCCCAGCAACCAGGTATTCGCCTCAGTTGCTGGTACTGGGAGGTGCTAGTGATGCCCCAGTTTCTCCCACTCTACAGGTTCAGGCCAAATGCTGCTGGTGTCAGCCCAGAACATTGGCTGGTGTCAGAACAGGGGGACAGGTGTCCCTGGGTGATCCGCCGAAATGGTTGTGCTGGCAGAAGAGCAGCTATGGTCCAGCGGGTGCTGTGTGAAGGATGCTCTTCCTAACCGAGGGGCCTTCCCGGCCCCAGCCGTGGCCTGAAGGACGATGGCAGCAGGTGGACTGTTTGTAGCACTGACCTTGGGCTCAGAGCCAGAGAGATCAAGGTGACAGACCGAGTTGAATTCTGTCTCCACTGCTTGCTTTTTCTGTAGCCCTGAGCTAGTGACCCAGACTCCCCAAGCCTTAATTTCATCATCGGTAAAATGAGGTTGATCCTAAGTAAAGCACGGGCTGTGATGAGAATGAGCATAAATAAGGTTTTAAAGCGCTCAGCACGGTGTCTGGCACGTAGTAAGTGCTCAATTATCGGTAGCTCTCACGCTTGTTGTTATTCTATTATATTAGTATCAGATTAAACTCAGTCCTGGGGCTGGGGCTGGGCTATAAGTCATTCTGGTGGCTGCATCCGATTTCCCAGGGATGCACAGTGCACGGAGACTTATGGCAAATAGAGCTGTCAGGTTTTATGGCAGAGGACTCCAAACTTCCCTGTCATCAGAACGCTCAGGAAGCTTGTGAACGATTCAGGTTTTAAGGTTATACTCCTCTCCCATTCCCTCCTCTCCCTCCGGAGATGTCTATTCATGGGTCTGGGGTGAGGTCCTGAATCTGCATTTTTAATAAAATCCCAAGGTGGTTCTATTACAGGAAGTCCAAGAACTAGTCTTGGGCAGCACTGCTTTATAAGCTGTTTCCTCCAGCCCTGGCCAGCCTGGTGGCTGGCTCTCCTCCACGGCTGGGCTATTTCTGTCTAATCACAGGGAGCTATCATCTCACGGCGGGCTCCCTTTCCTGGGGCAGCCCTGGAGACATACGGACAGATCCTTTCTCCTCGGCCGCCTGTCTAGACACCATGCAGACCTACGAAATCACCTGTCTCCTGGAGACCACGTTTTCTCAGCTCTCTCCTAAGAAACATGGTTAGATAAAGATTTTTTTTTCTGACTTGGGAATCTATCTTAGAAGAGGTACAAAGACACAATATGTTTGTTTTTATTTGCATATTGAAAGGATTCCTAGCAAATGTGCACTGGGTAGCACAGTGGTTAAACATACAGACTGTGGCAATGTACTGCCTGGGTTTGAGACAGGTCTTCCCCCTTATTACCGTGCGACCTTGGGCCAGTGATATAACTTCTCTTTATTTTCTCATCTTTGGAAGAAGGCTAACGACAGCACCTATCCCATAGTGTTGTTATGAGGATCCGCGAGTTAAAACTGATAAAGCACTTATAGTACTGCCTGATCCAGAGCGAGCCTTCTCTATAGAGAGTAAAATGTAACTGCATGAGACAGCCCCGAGCCAATCCAGGGGGCACAAGCATTGCATACAGTCGAGAAAATCAAATAAGCAACTGGAACATGGTGCCGACTGGCTTCGGCCAAGCCCTGTTCTTTCCCGACACACAATTCTGCCTTGAAGCACCATTCCGTGATGCTCCAGTCATTGTTTTTCCAAAGAAGGACCGGATATGCCCCGGTAGCGGTGGGAGGAGCCATACCCGCGACTGCTACGGAGGAAGCTGAACATCATTTTGCTAAATCCCCTCACCGCACTCTGTGAGGCCTTCTCTTTGGAGAGTCACCCTACCTGTGATCTAGCGATATGGCATGCGGGCACTGGGGGCCTTTTTTCTTTGTCCCAGTTTTCATTTCTAAGACATAGGGTTGCCGAAGGTCTCGGCTGGTTTCCTCAGCTAAAGAGCCATAAAGGCGGGACCCGACGTAAGGAAGGGAGACATCAGCAGAGGCAAGAACAACAGTGTCCAGTCAAACCTGCAGTGATGATGACAGACAGGGAAGGGGAGCCCCGTTCTTGTTGCCGTCACCTACCTCTGCCACCCCAGAGCCAGCCTGGCCTTCCTCGGGAAGCAGGATAGCAACGTGCCTGAGTACTTGGGCCTTGGAGCAGACAGACCTGACCTGGTACCTGTGATCTGCGTGATCTTGGGAACTTCATTAGCCCATCTTGTCGTCCTCTGTAAAATAGAGGTAATGATAGTACCTCTGTCGCGGAGTTGCTGCACCAAACTCAGCAAGGTCATGCCGATGAAGCGCTGGACTCCTAAATGCCAGCTTTTCGTGCTCAGTGGGCTTTTCCGTGTGCCCAGTCTAGCCCAAAGTCTTGATAATTCGGGTCTTTCCCTATACAAGATTCTTAAAAGTATGGCTGGAATGGTTGGAGAGAGAACAGAGATTGAAAGACTGGCTCGTTGGGACCAACCCGTGAATTACTGTGTGTGTTTTTGGACGGGATTCTAGATGCTCCCTGGGACTTTAGTAGGGACCTGATGGGGCTCCTTCGTCAGTGTCTCCTTAGTTTAAAGATAAAGAAATGGAACTTCAGAGTGGTTAATAGTCTTGCCTGGGTCACTCAGAAGACAGTGGCCAAGCCAGGGCCCGAACCAGGTCTGCTGGTTCCCCGTCCCACATTGTCTCCACTGCATTGGACAGTTTTCCTAGAGAAGGTAGGAGCAGACTCCGTACATACCACAGCTGTGTAAGGAACATCAATGGGATCAAACATTTAAAGGCCACCAGCCTGTCTCACAGGACAGGTGGCAGGACTAATTTGTGTCCTCGGTTGCATTTGTAAACACAGCATGAAGAACACATCAAGAAGCCAGCAAAGAACGCACAGGTTCTGTTGCACACGTTCTAAATTTGCCTGCTAAGAAAAACAAGGGAAAAATGCTGGTGGAAAAGGAGATGGCCTGGGGAAGGACGGAAGTTTTCAAGTCATGTACACATGCAGAGCCCATCTCTTGGGCCAGGATAGTCCTACCCCTTAGTGGGTGTGTTGGTGGCTTTGGTTCACCTGTCTCACTGACCGGCTAAGCATCTTAAGGACAACACTGTGTCATATTTACCTTTACATTAGCAGCACACAGCTGAGGGTCCGACCTGGAGTAAGTATTTCACAAATATTTGTTAAATGAATGACTGGGTAAATGCTTGAAAACCATGATTCGAGGTAACAGTGAGATCAAATGGCTGGTCAGTAGCTGTCCCCTCCCTTTATATTACACCTGCCATGGGCTCCCATGCCTCCACGCCTGGCCTGCAGAGGGCCCTGGGAAATCTCCTACGTGGCCGTCCTCTGCGTCTTTGAACACCATCTTCCCTCGGGAGCCATCACCTTGGAAACGGGGATCACCACTGGAGTTCGCTAGTATTGAATAGCTCTGGTCAAGGGCCTGGACCAACTGGCCACGGTCAAAGGCCCAGATACCAGGCTCACATTGCCACAGTTCAAGTCCTGGCTTCATCCCTTTTCAGCTGTGGGACCCTAGACAAGTTGCCTGACCTCTCCAAGCCTCAGTTTCCTGATCTGTAAGTTGGGGGTTGTAACATGGAAAATGGTGAGGACAGAATAAGATAAGACCCTGGACAGTGCTGGCATTTACTAAGGGCTCAATCCATGTTAGGTCTTTGTACTGTCATTTCCTAAGGGGCTGGGGAGAGTGACTTGTCCCTTCCTGCCCTCTCTGCTAGGTGGGCGGCGAGCAAGCCCTGGATGTATGCCCACGTTGCCTTTGTTTAGGAGCACAGAGGAGAGCAGGAGATAATGAGGCAGAGAAGAGAGGAGTCTGTTGAAATGGCACCGGGAGAAACGATCGGATACACAGATGTGCACCAGGGCAAGCCCACGATTGGCTAACATTTCCATTCTGCTTCCTTCATCCATAACTTGGTTATTTAAAGTGCAGGGAAAAAAGCCAGAATATGCTGTTCTCTTTGTATAAACGAGGTTTATAAATAGCTGTTTTGGAGAACAGGCAGTGTAGAGAGATCAGGGTGGCCGCTGCGAGGCCAGACTCAGTACCACAGAGGCCTGGCTTTGCCGATCTGGAGATGTGACACATGTCTGCCTCCGAGCGACTGTCCTCTCACTCCAGCAGCTCTTCAGGGAGACCTGCAGGACTCGGCTTGGAGGATAAAGTGAACTGTGTTATTTGAATGGTGTCGGAGGGCGTCGACACCATTGAGTATGCCAAAGGTGGCGGGATTTGGAAGAGGGCGGATCTGGGTTTGAATCCCGCTCCATCGCGTGCCGGCTGTGTGACTGGGGCCAAGTTGGCCGGGCCTCAGTTTCCACTCCATACACTGCAGGTAGCGTCACACCACTAACAGTGTTGCTGTGAAGACGGAGCGCGTTCCTGGGAGCAGCTCAACAGGAGTCCTTGCCATCCTTGGCAAGGTAGGCAGGTATTTCCGAGGCCAGACAGCTGCAGTATTTGTAGGGGCCTCTAGATGACCTAAAGGCTGGGGAGTAGCCCGGTAGATAGGGGACGAAGGTGATGTGCCGGTCACTGCGATGGGGCAGGTATGTCTAGACCCAGCTTTGGCCCTTGAACAGACCCCGAACTTTGAGACCGTGACCTTCCAAAAGATGAATCTAGTTGTTGTTGTTATTATTATTAATAATATAATTATTAAACACCCTCATTGCTGTCCACGTAGTCACCTGGCATTTCAGTTTCCATCAGTGATGCAGACTGCCAGTTATCTGCTGTTGGGTTCCTACCCTGGCCTTGCTGAGAGGGTAGACTGAGGGATATGTTAGCAATTCAGCCTCCCTGACGCTTTGGTTCTCAGTCATGTGTCCAACCATCAGAAAGCCCTTGTCCTGCAACTTAATGACAGCCCCAGCTTTGACCAGGAGCCAGCCTTGGAGCATGGCCAAGCAGTTCTGTGGGAAGCCCTCCATGCTTTCTGTAGGGTTACAGCTTCAGACATTATTGTGTTGTTCAGGATGATCTGAGCTCAGGCCTTGAGCACTTTGGCTCCCTTCATGACTGGTGAGCTTTCTCTTTGGATGAAAGCTTGCCATTGGATTTCCTTCTCAGCTTCAGTTCGACTTTACAAGCATCAATCGAGCCCCTACTATGTGGCTATCAGTGTGCTCCTGATATGGGAGACAAAGAAACAGCAGGGTGGACTGGGAGGGGCCAGGACCGTGACTCACCTATGGTTGAGTGCCTCTCCACTGCTCATTAACTGTGTGGCTTTGGAATTGTTACCCAAAGCCTCTGAGCCAGTGTTTCCCACTTGTAAAATGAAACTGATTATCAACATGGTGTTTACAATAGCAAAATGGCTCCATCTTTGATAGTCATCTTTTTTTTTTCCATTCTTCCCCCCTCTCTTCCTCCTTCCTACTTTCTCCAACAATCCCTTTCTTTCCTTGCCTTCAAGGAATTTACTATCAAGAGTTGGGGTCAGGTAGAGACCTTGACTAAAGTTTTCAGAATGGTGTCAGGATGGGACTAAGTATTCTGGGATATAGATATGGATATAGATATAGATATGGATGCCCAAAGATGGCTTCCTTCCGTCAGCCGTGGAAGTTCAGAGGAAAGCTGTGTCATGCGTGTGTCAGGATGTGTACACACAGGTGGATGTGTATATAGCCTGCCTGTCCCCCCCTCCACGTGCATGCATACATATAGACACACATTCATACTTATCAGAAGGGACCTGACACAAAGCAGGACTTACCCCAGCGGTTCACATGCAGAGGCCTTAATGAGAAGGTAAGGACAGAGTTAAAAGCATGAGCAGGGCGTGGTGACATGTTGACATTCATGATGAGAGGAAGCCAGCTTTCCACACCTAAGGCTGGTGGGACAGGAGGAGAAGTAGTATGACCAGGGCCTGGGAAGTGATGCTGCCTGGTGGGAGCTGTAGTCACAGGACACAGCCACTGCCAGACAGGTGGCCCTAGAGTACTGCAGGAGGGGAAGAAATCTGACCACTCTCCTTCTTCCCTCTGACCTGCCGATGCCTCCCATTAGCTGAGCCCTACGGAGGGAGGCTGAGTGATCCCATGGGCAGGGCCCTCCTGCCTGGGCACAGGAGCTGGCAGAGAAGGGCAGAGGGCAGGATCTTGGGAGGGAGTGCAAATCTTGGGAGAGCAAAGGAAGCAGCAAGGTTATGATTGCCTTTATGCACACTCCTGTGCAGGCGTGTGCAGGCTGGCGGGAGCTTCTTCCTGCAGGGCACGAGGTGGGTCGGGCAGGGGTGGTGCAGCCGGCATGATTTCCAAGCCTCTCTCCCATGTTCATGATGCCGGGCAGGACTCTCTGAGCCCTTTAGGTGGGGCTTCCTGCAGGGTTTTCTCAAAGCCCATATACTGTGTTGCCTCAGTGACTCATGAGAAACTGTGAGTGGCTTGCAGCCTCCCTGGTCTTTGCTGAAGGCAACTGTAGGTTTACACATACTTGTACTGTTTTCCTCTTTCTGCCCTAGCGCCATGCTCAGCAGGTGTGTGAGGTACAGTGGAAGCCTCAGGCCATGGCCTAAATATGACCCTAGACGTGTTCTCAGAGTACGTGCAGCTGGGGGTGGACATGGGCATCACGATGCTGTCCTCAGTGAGTGCATTGTCCCTGCCCTCACCTCCCCAAGGCCCCAGAAACGCTCTTAGGATCTCTCCCACTTGGCCTCGCCTCCCTGGCTCTACCCCCTTCCACACCACTGGCCCCACCAGGGCTTTTGCCAGGAACTGGGAGCTGGCAGCTCTAGGCTGTGCTTCCGGCCAGCATCCAGCGGACCCTCGGTCTGTAGTATTGGTTGACAAGGGCTCTCCTGCTCTCCATTGGTCGGCACAGCTGACCAGCGTGACCCTGGGTCGTGAACGCTGAAGGATCCTACAGGCGTAGTTTAGCGGAGGTGGCTGGCAGCATAGAATCGTGGTCGGTGGCTCTGTCTCAAACCCAGCCCTGTGTGGCCTGGGACATCTCCACAGCTGTCTGGCCCATGTCTGCCTCTCCTTTTCCTCAGTAGGGTGCATGCAGCATACCTGTTTTTATCAGGTTGGCTTCCAGAAGGGTTAACTGCAAAAGGCGCCCTGCCTGGATAGCAAAGCTAATGGGCCTGCGTTGCCCATTAGCATGTTGAGTGCGTGTGCTGAGAGCGGCATTTGGATGCGGGTTCAGTTAACATTGCCCAGATATTGCTGAGAGAGCCCACCCATTGAGGCCTCTCCTGGAGGCAGAGATAAGGCCCTGTCAGCAGCCAGGGAAGAAAACTGCCTTCCTGTTTACAGTGGAGGGAAGGCATTTGTCTACTTCATTTAAAACTTGTCTTAAGTTACGGAGTGTGTGTTAAAGATGACAGGGAGTTAGTTCCCCTTCCTGCCCATGTTAGGCCTGGAATTTGATCTCTCCAGTCTTCTCCTCTCTGGCTGCCCCGCCTTGCTCTGAGGGGCACTGCAAGCCTGCGCATGGGAATGAGTCTGTGCCAGGAGGGGTGGCGCAGGCCTGGCCACCAGCCTGGAGAGGGACGATGGCCTCGGCTCCGGGAAAAGCCGCTCTGGTGGGATTTAGGTAGAGCTGGGGCACCTGAGCCATTTCCCAGCTGCCCTGCCCAAGAGTCCTACAGTGCTGAAGGCTGGACTCAGAGGAACTTCTGGACGCTTCTGTAGAACAATCCGCACTGAGTGTGAAAACCAAGAAGAGTTATACACACACGCTGATACACAAGCACACACCCATGTGCAGTCACACACACATTTACACAGACACATAGCAAACACTGTCACGCGGACACAGACACACTTATATGTAGCCTCTCTCATATACGTACACACACAAACATGCTCTCGAACACACACACTCTTGCATACACACTCACCTACGCTCTCACATACGCACACGCATACTCTCATATACACACGTTCTCTCACATACATGCTTTCGCACAGATACATGATTAGCCACATAGCAAACACACTCACATGTACACATACATACACACTCAGACACATACACACGCAGTCTTTCATACATATACCCTCTCACATACACACATACTCTCTCACACACACACTCACACACACTGTCACGCACACTCTTTCTCACACATTCTCTCTCACATGCACACTCTCACACACTCTCACGCACACTCTTTCTCACACACTCTCACACACACATTCTCTCTCACATGCACACTCTCACACACACTCTCTCACACACATACTCTCTCACACACACTCTCACATACTTTCTCACACACACTCTCACACGCACACTCACAACACTCTCACACACTATCACACTCTCACACACTCTCATGCACACTCTCACACGCACACTGTCATGCACACTCTCACACGCACACACTCTCACGCACACTCTCTCACACACACTCTCTCGTGCACACTCTCACATGCACACTCACATGCACACTCTCTCTCACACACACACATGCAGATCATGTTTAGTCAGAACAGGTAAATCTGTTAGAGGAGATTGCTGCCCATGTCGGTAAATTTAGCCCACAGCTAAATCCCCTCCTGGATGACTTAGACTGATTTGCTTGGCACGAACTGGGGGCCAAGGTAACAACTCTGTGCCCTGGTTTCCCAGTCAATTCTGGGACAGGAGGCACATGTTTTGGCACCGGGGCCTCCAGGATGACAGAGTCACCAAGCATAAGGGGAGGCTGGGCTCTTTCCAGAGAGGCTAGTTCTGGGAGGAATCCCAGGCTGGTGTGACTCAGTAGTGCCTGTGTTGGAGGAACCTTCCACACATCAAATCTCATCCCTCAGTGAGCCCACACCCTTCTCCTCAAGGGCCAGCACCTGTGGACATTGGGACTGGACTGCACCCACTGGAGTTTGCAGGGTATGACTAATCTCTCCACTGGTGACTCTTCTCCTGTCCTTAGAGGAGACACTTCACCAGGCAGGCAGAGTAGGGGGCACTGAGACACAGAAGGATTCATTTACATTTTCATCTGGACTAGCTGTGTGACCCAGGTCAAAGTGTGGGCCTATTTTCTTGCCTATAAAGCAAGGGTATTCATGCCCATCTCTTTGGCCTCTTGTGAACTTTAAATAAATTAGCTCTGAAAAGCCACCGGCACTGTGACTGTCATACAATAGGTGCTCAATAAACCGGGAGCTCCCTTCTCCTGACCTTGCTTTACATTGTCCTGCTGCGGGACACCTTCCATGTGCGTGAAAGAACCAGACTCATTCAGAGAAGCAGACACAGTTGTCTGTTCATGCAGCTATGCTGGTGTATTTTTGACCTGGTGTATTTGTCAGGGTTCTCCAGAGAAACAGAACCAACAGGATATATATAGAGAGAGGAAGAGATGTTTTTAAAATAAGGAATTGGCTCGCATGATTGTGGAGGCTGAGAAACCCCCAGATCCGCAGTCAACAAGCTGGAGACCTGGAAGAGCTGGTGATGTAGCTCCAGTCTACACCCCAGCAGGCTTGAGGGCCAGGAGGAGTCAGCATTTCAGTTCCAGTCCAAAGCCAGGAAAAGACTGATGTTCCAGCTCCAACAGCTAAGCGGGAGGAGTTCCCCATAACCGGTGGGAGGGTCGGCCTTTTGGTTCAACTCATTGGATGACAGCCACCCACCGTGGGGGGGGGGGCAGTCTGTCTTGCTCGTCTACCGTTCAAAATCGTCCTCACAGACATACCCAGAATAACGTTTGACCAAATATCTGGGCACCATGGCCTAATCAAGTTGATACATACAAGTCTCCATCACACCTGGTATCTGATGAGTGCACGTGTCCACCCGTGGGTATCCTGGTGCGGCAGTGGGGCAGGCAGCCGTCTTGGGGCCTCCTCGAGCTGTGGGTGCCCCTACATCCGGCAGAGGCTATCCTCTGCAGGGGCAGAAGAGCACGGTGTGGGAGGGCCCATCAGCCATCCAGCCATGAAATAGCCATGAGTCTGGGCCAAGACCCATACCAACCCTGTGGGCTTCTCTCGGTGGCAGAGACATCAAAGCTTTGGCCATCAGCTTGTCTGAAATGATTCTCCTGATCTTCCACTCCCCCACCCCCTGAATTTATCACCAATCATTGTTCGCTGTTCTGCACCAGAAACCTGGTTATCTTTGAAAGCCCCATGTGTTTCCTCCTTCACATCCTGTTTGCCTTCAAGGACTGCCAAATTTCTTCCTCCTTAATACTTCCATCTCAGATCCTTCACCTTTTTCTACCTACTGCCATCCCCCAGGGCTCAGCTGCCATCTTCTCTTGCTGCTCTTCTACACCTTTCCTCTTGTCATTCTTTCCCCCACAGAGCCTGTCACCCCACTCTTGTCAAAAGTTGTTCCTCAAGATAAGAGATCCAACTTCGTCTTTCCTGGATCAATCCCCATGTGAGCCTAGTAGAGTTTGCAAGCTCGTGTCCCAAGGGCCAAATTCAACTCACACTTAAAAAAAAAAGAATTTTAATGCCTTTCCATCTGAAGGGCATATGGCTCCCAGTTTGCCCCAGTCCCTACCACTTCTTATCATTTTATACTAGCCCACTTCCATCCTCTGTTGCTTGACCAGTCTCTAAAGTCAAAGACATTTGAGCATCTTCTGAGTAACCTTTGAGTCCTTTCCTAATTTGGCCCTGGATAACCTTCTCTGTATTTATAGGCAATTCTACCCAAGCACCTTGTGTGCTAGTCATTCTGATTTGAACTGTTCCCTGAACACACAGCATTCTCACTCATTTCATGTCTTTACCCGTGCTGCTCAGTTTGCTTGGGTGGCCTTCTTCTCTTTAAACCTCTGGCTACTTCCTAGTTGTCCTCTAAGACTCAATGCATATGCCACCTACTCTCTACAGCTTTTCTTTAACATTTTCTAAATCCCGCTTTTCTCCTCTGTAAAATCGGGTAATCTTAGGACCTACCAGTGGGCTCGTCTTGAGGATTCAGTGAGATAACCCATGCGAAGCACAATGTCTGGCGCATAGGAAGTGCCTGGTAAACAGCCAGCTACCTGCCCGCCTGGCATCTTGAGATGTCAGGGATTTGGGCAGGGGTAACAACAGGGCCTCTGCTGTCTGTCTTTGCCAGGGTACCTGAGTTTTCCAGGCTCTTACCACTCACGGTTAAAGCAAACAGAGAGTAATTCATGTCCACCAGGCAGTCAACAGGCAAACAGCCCATTGCAGATGCCTGGCTTGCTGGGATTGTGTCAGATTAAGGGGCACGAATTTGTTACCCAGAAAGGTCTGGTCCAGGAAGTAGAACAGAGAAAATGAGATTTGGTTTTATAAATAATTTTAGACCTAAGGTTTATTAATAAATAAATAATAAATAATCAGTCAATCTTGGAGGATCTGAATGTCTCACAGCCCATGGCTCCTGGCCTGACACCTCTCGCTGGTGAACTGGGGTGGTGGAGGCAACACTCTGTGATATCTGTTTACAGTTCTGTTGAATGAAGCTCCTGCAGACATTTACTCAGGAAAAGCCGGTTAATTGCAGAGCCACATAGGAATAATAATTATTGTTCCTGTTTGGTGCCAGGGTGAGTTGACTGCATCAGACTAGACACTTGAAAGGCAAACAAGTTATCTGCAGTCATGGCCAGAAATCCCCAACCCAGCAGCAGACCAATAGGTGACATTTATTCTAAAAATGCCTCCGATAGTGAAATACAGGTTCTGCGCCAGATTTTCTTTTTTCTTTATGCAGAGAAAAGCCAGAGTGGAAGCAGAAGCAGATGATTCTTGGCTCCATTCTTAGTCCAGGGTTGGGGGTACCTCTGAGATAATTAAGACTTTTGGAAAGATCACCATGCAGGGAGGACAGGCATAAACTTGGAATGTTCTTGGCTGGGAATATTAAGATCACTGGCAATCTGGTGCCAAGGCCTAAAGAGATGCATATATGAAAATATAATCCCTATTAGATTTCCTTTCCTGGAGGATGTGTCTACATAAAAAGAGAATTGCCATACTCTAGACTCTGAAGAAGCTAGCCAGCTGAGTGTCATAGAGTCATAGACTGTGGTACGGCTCAGTGAGATCCGGTATGTTCTTGTGGGAGGGTTATACGTCCCCACTGCCCTTGGATGCCAGACTTGGCTGTGCAACTTATTTTGGTCAAGGGAGCAGAATTTTTGCCTGTCCCCGCTGTCTGCTTCCCCCATATCTATGAATGATTCCACCACCCATTTAGTGATGACATCTGTCATTTCCAGGTGGAAGCTTTAAGGGCCAGTGTATGCTTCACCTTGTTCTCTTTTCCTCTGTGCCATGGGCACATGGGTCAATGGTACAGGTGCTCCATGAGCCTGGATCCCAGTATAAGGATGGCAGTGACAACACAGGACCAGGGCTCCTGGTTGACCGTGGATGGACACATAGCACGAGTGAAAAATGCACCTTTGTTGTATAAGCTTCTGATATTTTGGGAGTTTTTGTTACTGCAGTCTAACCCAGTCTAACTGAAAAATACACTATATTTTTGAAAGGAAGAATGATATGTCATTTATTACTTCCGTGCATAACTAGACATATTCTGATTTTTATAGCAGAAGGAAGTATGCATTAATGCCAGAAATGGACCAACAACTGAGTTTATAAAGGATCATCGAGGATCCCTAGAGTCTACTTTTAAGAATTTTCTGATTTATTCACAAAGTAACACTGTGTCACTTTCACACAAACACTCCTTTACCCACAGAAATGATCAATCTATGACCAGTCCCATGGATTGTGGAAAAATGTCACGTAGGGAAGCCACAATATATCGTCTTCCCTTCCTTCAACCGCATTCAATTACTTGCTTTTGTCTGATTATATCTTAGCTTTGTGCCTTTATATAAGCTGGATCCTCTGCCTAGAATGCCACCCTTCTCTTTTTTCCCCTCTTTCAACATCCTGTTCCTTCAGTGAACACCTTGTGGTCTCAATGCAAGTGCCAACATTGCTTCCAGGACTTTTCCCAAGCACTTCTCCCAACTCCAGGCAGATGGGAATTTCTTCCATGTCTTTCAGCTACCAACTGGACAGTTCCATAGATTTGCCTTAGGGACAGCTCGAATGTGATATGTTTAACAGTAAATCTTCAGTTCTTCCCAAGCCTGTCCCTGCTGTCTGCTTCCCCCATATCCATGAATGATTCCACCACCCATTTAGTGATTATAAGGTAACGTTTTGTGTCATCTCTCATTTTTTCTTTCTCATCTCTTATCCAACCAAGTCCTACTGATTTCACCTCTGAAATGTTTTGTGAATATTTGCAGTTTAGGATCTTATTATCTGGCACTGGTTTTATTTTTTTCATACTTTATTTTATTTAAAAATTTTAAAAAATGTTTATTTTTGAGAGAGAGAGAGAGAGAGAGAGAAAGAGAGGGAGGGAGGGAATGTGAGTGGGGGAGGGGCAGAGAGAGAGAGGGAGATACAGACTCTGAAGCAGGCTCGAGGCTCCAAACTGTCAGCACAGAGTCCGGCATGGCGCTCAAACCCAGGAACCATGAGATTGTGACCTGAGCCGAAGTCACCAGCCACCCTGGTACCCCTATCTGGGACTGGGTTTAATCTAACAACCTTCTTATTCACTGTGTTCTCTGCTTCTTACTCATCTTCTACTCTACCACTTTTATGGTGATATTTCTAAAATCTAGATCTTCTAGAAACTTTTGGTGATCCCTGTTGTCTTGAGTATGAAGTTGAAACCTGCTGGCATGGCATTCTGGGCCATTTGAAATTGGCTTCTCCATTTGGCTGTTTTTCCTACCACTTCTCCTCACTTGCCTATATGCCAGCAACTTAAGAGTATATTCTTGTACATATAAAGTATGTTTTTTTTCTAATACCTCTTAATCTTCATATTGTTTCCTCTGCATGAAATCTCCTCCTTTCTCCTCTTCAACCTTCTCTGATAGATCACACTATCTTAACTTTCAAGATCCAGTTCAAGTTTCATACCCTCTGGGAAGCTTTATTGGAAGCACCGGGCAGAATCTCTGTCTCCTTTACTAGTGCTCCCTAGGGCTTGTGTTTATGCCTCCCTTGAAACATTTCCACTCTCTGTGCAAGCTATGACTTGAGAGTGTCACAAAGGCAGAGACTGGGTCCTATTTATTTTTGTATTCCCTTTGTTTAGTAGTCAGTGGTGTGGAGTGATTCGCAATATACATGTATCAGACAGTTTTGTAACAAGCAGCCTCCCCAAATCAGTGACTTAGAACAAGAAACATTTCTTTCTTGCTTTATTAATGTTGGAGGCAGTGTGAGTCGGTTGTTGCTACAGAGCTCTGCTAGGTTCTGGTCCATGTGTCTTCCCATTCTGAGGAACAACCTCCATCTAGGACATGCCATTTTCCTGAAAGAGTGAAGAAGCAAGAGTCCTCCAAAGCCATGTAGTGTCTCTCAAAGCTTCAGCTAAGGCCTAGTTGACATCATATCCTATTGGTCAAAGCCAGGTGCATGCCAAGTCCGATGACAATGGAAAAGAATTTTCCCAAAGGATGGAGGGGGCCTGGCAAGGCAATGGAAATGTGTAACAATATCTAATAATTTTTATAGACAAGATGGGGTTGTAAATGGGAATTATAATACACCCTATTGCAATGTGCTTGTTAAGACAAATGGACTCATGCTGCTGAAAAGAGCCTTAAAGAACCCCCTGTCCAGTTTCCTCATTGGTTGAATATTTGCCATTTTGGACCATCCAGCATCTGAATCCACTTATATTTGGAGACTTCTCTGCTTTTGAGTCTTGGTGGGAGTAAAAAGAGAACAGCGTAGAACAGCCCTCCCACAAGAGAAGCGATT
This sequence comes from Paguma larvata, assembly GCA_030068075.1. Taxonomy (NCBI): domain Eukaryota; kingdom Metazoa; phylum Chordata; class Mammalia; order Carnivora; family Viverridae; genus Paguma; species Paguma larvata. The sequence continues at coordinate 65,634,743 of CM057831.1, read as the reverse complement.
TGCCAGCCTCCCTTGTATTTAGGCCCCAGTCCATGACTTGGCCAATGTCATTAAGATGTGCATTCCCAGGCTTTGAGTCAAAGAGCTGCAAGTTGTTGGGGCCCTGGTGGCTGCAGTACAGGTAGCGGTGCCCAGTGGCAGTGGTGTTGGAAGGTCCGGGTGCTGAAACAAGACTTGGGGTGATGTACTTAGTGACATAACTGAGACCCCAGCTGTCTACCTCTCCTGGCAAGTCCATGAGGCACTTAAGGTCTTTTTATTAATTCCTTTTCTGCTTCTGTGAGCCAGTGCTGTTGTTTACAGCCATGCATCCTGGCTCACCTAACAACCTTCCCATGGAGGTATTGTGTAAGGTAGTTAAGACGATCAGCTTTGAAACCAGGTCTCCAACTTCCTGCTACCTCTGTACTTGGGACAGGTTACTTAACTTCCATGTGCGTCAATTCCCTAATCTATAACGTGAGGGTTATAGTAAGACCATCTCCTGGAGTTTTTGTATTAAAGGAGATATATACATGAAGGGGGTTCAGGACCTATTATGATTACTTTAATTCACAAGGAGGCTAAATCTCATGTTTATAAAGTAGGCTGGTGGCAAAATAGTCCAGCAGGCAGACGGGACAAGAACGCTATGAGGGATGTACAGTTATCTTCTCCATTTTATAGATGAGAAAACCGAGGTACAGATCTGCCTCCGCTCACACAGGGAACAAGTGGTAGAGTAAGAGTCTAACGGAGGCAAGCCAGCTAGGTTTGTTCTTTTAGCTGGTGAGCTTGGAGGGGGATACCCACTCCCACCCCTGCCAGCCACACACACTAACTGCCGCCCAGAGAGCGACTGGCTTCTCACTCCTCCCTGACCCAGTGTGTAAGGCATCTCTGAAAAGACCTCTCTGCTGTTATCTAAGCAAGCCGAGACAGTCTCAGAGATGACTCAGGGCCTCTCTGGCTTTGAAGAAGCCACAGTTTGGGTCCATGGCAGGTGACCTCTGAGATGGAAGTAAGTGGGCATGCAGGAGGTACACGAGGGAGAGCTCTTAGGATGCACCCCTCCAGAAGGGGGAAGGATTAAGCAGGGAGAAATCTTTGTAAACCTTTTAGAACAAACAGTGCCTGTTGGGCACAAAATAAGCAGTATAGGAATGTTTGTTAAAACATCACCCAAGAACACTGGCCCAGGGTCTGTCTTGGGGATAGAGGGTTGTACTCACATAGCAAGGAAAGATAGGATGGTATGTTTCTCATAGTTTATGCTGGCCCTTGCTTTTGGATGCGAACTTTTGTGCCTCCTGTCAAGTACTTGTCTGGCAGACATGCCCCAGATTCTCTCCTTGGGTATAAAAACCCACCCTTGGCTGGCACAGGGCACAGTTGCCATCTACTTGCCCAGAGGGCAGGACCCATCCTTACCCACAAACTCTATATACCTCTAAAAGGAGAGCAGAGGTGAGCAGGTTCCCAGGCCACAGATGGTCCCAGGGAGATGGGCCCTCCAGATTTTCCTTAGTGCACTTCGAGGGATGTGTTACCACCCCTCCTTCCTCTGGTTTCTCCTGCAGACCGGGAGGGTTGGGACCAAGACACGCAAAAAGGGGAGAGGGCATGGAATGTGGTGGTGACAGTGAGACCAGCCATGAGAGACTCCCCCGCAGGGAGAAAGTGGGAATTGAAAACATAGCACCAATCAGGCCGCAGAGGCCCCATCGTGAGAGCCAGAGAATGAGCCCCCTTTGCCTCTCCACACCCACTGCCCATCTGTCTCCATGCTGCTCTGGGTCCCAGGAGGCTGGTCTCTGTGGATTGCATCATGCAGGCCTGCATGCCCCAGTTCCCAGGGTGGAGGTGATCGGGGGTGATCAGTGGGCAGCACCAATAGAATGGAGGGTGAGAGCCTGGGCCATTTGGTCTGCAAGACTCATCCCAGCGGGGAGTCCAGGGTCTGTGCTCTTCCACCCACCCCATAGCTGCAGCTCCTGCTGCCCCCTCTGAGGACCTCCTCTCCTAACCCCGTCAGGCCTGTGAAGGCTTCCCTTCTTTCTACCCCAGGCTGCCTCTGTCCCTTGTCGACTTCCCTCACCTTGCCCCCCTTTGTAAATATCCTCATTAAACCCTCTTGGCTAGTCTTCTGCTGGGGCCCTGACTGAGACACACCCTGGGGGCTGCCATGGGCCCCATGGGCCCTTGACTCCACATGAGGAGTGCGAGCTGGGTTGCAGCACCCCCCTCCTTCCCCAGGTGTCCACATCTTACAATTGAATGAGACGGTGCTGGGCGGGCTCCAGGGAACTTCTTCGTTCTCTCTGTGGAGTGTGCCTTCTGTTGCCAGCAGCAGATCTGGGTTTGGTTTCATCAAGGAAGCTTGTAGAATCTTTTAGCTGCTATGGCAATGGCCTTCAAGAGGAAACAGGACAGAAGAAGCCCTACAGTGCTGGTTCCCCCAAAGCTGGGAGAACAGACACCAGGATGTCCTGAGGGACATGGGCCTGGAGCCTCTTCTGGTTTTTCCTGGTCTGTGTTTAGAGAAGCAGATGGGTCCAGAGCACCCTCCTTATCTTAAGTGACTGGCACCCGGCTCCTAGGCAATTGATCTGCATGTTCTGGCTTATTTCTCGACTGGAATTTTTTCCTAATGAAAAGCCGCAGACCATCGTGCACCCAGATCCATCTTTTCTATGTCCTTGTGTTTCCAAGCAGTTGCTCCTCTGTGTCTTCAACTTTGTGGGAAGACCAAGAGCTACTCTGTCTTGGTTTAGATGCTGGGATCTAGTTCATGCCAGGCCTTAGGCCCAGGATTTTTGAGTGGAAAACCACGTTCGTAATCAAGACACCCACAGACACATTGTCTCTACTGGGAAGAATTCAGAGCAGTGGGAAAGCCCTGGAAATCCCAGATCCAATTAATAATTCCATACAACAGTCCATTAGAATGCACAAGTGCTTAACTAAACAAAACCATAATCGAAGCTGTCAGAAGTGATCCACCGTTGTGTTAGAATTTTCTCATTCACGCATCATTTCCTCTACAATTTAGTTAGATAACAAACACTACTTAATGCCGCCACTGGCTTTTCAGCCATGAAATGCAGTTGGTGTTTGTACTGGGCTAACAGTGGGGAAAGGGCTTTTGGCTGCGTGGTGAGAGGGGTCCCACTTTGGAGATAGGTTGGGTCTTGTGCAGCCAAGCCCCAACTCAACCTGGAGTCCCACGGCTCCCGAGAGGTTCTCCATAGCCTGGCTTCGTGTCTGAAGGTGACACCCTTCTGCTGGTATCTTTGGGGCTCTGCCACCTTGGGGATTGCTGGATGGAGACAGTCATTAGAGCAGACGCCTTCTATCCCTCCATCGTCATGTCACCCCTTTAGCTGAAACTGGTAGTCCTGGGAAACTGCAAGTTCCTCTTCTTAGGAGGCTCCTTTTAGGTGGTTATCAGTGTTCTCACCTTGGTTAAAATAGTGTCAGCCCTTCTGCTGAGTAGGTTTTGAAGCTCAAGTGCTGGGGTCAGGAATCCTAGGAGTAAAAAGAGGGAACCCTGGGTGGCTCAGGGGGAGGGGGGTGGGCCACTGGGACAAAGTACTGCAGGAGTTCTGTTATTCTCCATTTCATCCAAGTAGCCAGGCTTACATGGGGAGAGAAGAGAGTAACTGCCTGTTTTTAAATACTGTTTAGGGCAGACCAGGGACGCCAGAGCTGTATGTGAGGGTCTGCTTGTCAGTAGTTACCTGAGGATCACTAAAACACCACAAATTTTTATTTTATTAAAATAAGTCCATATGTATGTATATATGGATATATATATATTCCTACCACCCTCCTTTTTCCCTTGTTTATTTCTTCCCAGGTGGGAAAAAGCATTCTCACACAGCAGTGAAAAGATATATCAGTGCTAACACAGTGGAGAATCCCAGTTGTTTTGGGTGGGTAGAGGCCACATCTTGGGTCTCGCTTGGGCTGCCTGGTTGCCCTGTACCACAGTGACCTCCAGGCAGCCTGTTTTACAGAGCTGACCTTGTCTGGATATGCTGGAGCTCAGTCAGCCAACATTGGCCATGGCCTTGATGTCTGTTTTGGCTTTAGCATATTCAAAGGCTGCAAAGGTAGCTGGGACAGCTAGCGTTTTCTGGGGGCCTCCTTTGTGGGCATTCGAGCATGTCTAGCCCCCATAGCACCCCCTGCAGGGTGGTCTTATTGCTGACAGAAAATGAAGACTAGGAGGGGTCAGGTGACTTTTCGAATGCTACTTAGTGCAGAGCCAAGAACTTAAGTCCAAGCTTCTTTTGCGCTGCCAGTCCAGGGATGTGGCCACTTGGGGGGCAATTCTGCTTGATTTTTCAGAGTGTAAGACATTGGGTTTTCAACCTATTCCTATACTTTCTTCCCTTGCAACTGGGTCCACTTGCAGCTCTGTGACCATCCTGGGGCTCAGTGGGGGTTAGAAGGAGGCTATGGCCAGGGTCCATTCTACTGCCACCCCTGCTCAAACTTGGGACCCAGCCCCATCTACCTGGACCGCTTCCCTGGCCTGCCCAGCTCTTCAGGGACCTTGCCTTGTCTTTACCTTCTTGGTGACTGTGGCCCTAGTTCCCGAGTCCTGAAGCATCTGCCTGCTGTTGCCGTTTCTCCCAGAAGCCCTGGCCCCTCTGTGTCTCTGTACTGGTACCAACACACCCGGTTGGGGCTCTGGACTTGGAAAGGAACTTCGACCCACTGGCTCTGTTGGGCATGCCCCTCTGAACTACAACAAGTTCTGGCTCTGATGGTGCCCCTCTCCCACCTGTGGGAGCCATCTGTGCTCTCGCTTTTGCCCTCATTCCTGTGCCCCAGCCACTGGGCCTTCCACTGTTCGCCTGTCGCTCTGATTTCCGAGGGTCTCTGCATCTGCTGTTCCTCCTCTCTGGAATACTCTTCCTTTCCCATAAACATGTGCTTCCCTCCCTCCCTCCCTTCGGGTCTTTGCTCAGGTTTCATCTTGTCGAAGGGGCTTTTCCTGACCACCTTGATCATATCTGATATAGCCCACTGGCCCCTGACTTCATTCATCTAAGTCGTACTTACCACCATCTGAGACATTTTCTTTTATTTATGTGTTTGTCTCTCCACCTGCTAGAATATCAACTCTGTGAGGGCAGGGACAGCGTTGGTTTTATTCACTGCGTCTGAGAGGTAGGTTGTCTGTGGAAAAAGCAGGTGGCTTGGAGACAGACAAAGACTGGGGTTCCAAATCTGCTTCAACTGCATACATGTGCGTGACCTTGAGTGTATCCCAACTGCGTTGAATCCCAGTTTGTTGGTCTGAAAAACGAGTATATTAATTCTGACTTCTTGGAATGTTGTGAAGATTCATAATAACAGCTTATGTTTGATGAGTGCTTGTCATGTCCTGTGCCCTGTACCAAGCATTTTTGCAAGGATGACCTCATTTTATCCTTGGCATGTCCTAGGAGGGAAACTATTACTGTTTTTAGTTTACAGATGGGATACCCGAGCCACAGAATGGTAAAGTGACCTGCCCGAAGTCCCAGGTGTCTTTGCTAGCAAGTGGCAGATTAGGAACTTAAACCCAGGATCGAGACCAGACAACACTTACTACTCTATAATGCTTCTCATTCGACAATGTGTTTGGTACAAAGGAGGCTCTCAATAAATGGTAACTAGTCTCCTTAATATGATCTGCCTTTTCTCATGTCTAAATCCTTTTCTGGATTAAACCCTAATGCTATTTCTGTCTTTTAGCCTTCATATGAATTACCAGGCTTCCTTTGTCTCCTGGTCTGACCTTTGGGTTTCTCTCACTCTTGGGGTCCTCTTGGGCTCTAGCTCCAGCCTTCCCTGGTCCGTTTGCTCCTGCCTCTGAGGCCACTCGATCAATCCTGGCTGTCATGGTCTGTCCATTTCTCCTTCGTCCTTTAGTCTTCCTGCCAGCAGCCGGGATGGGAGCAACTAGAAGACAGATCAGAGTAAAAGCTGAAGGTAGAAGTCTATTAGGACTTCTGGCAGCTTCCTTGAATTTGCCATTTAGGAGAGGGCAAGAATAGGAGAGGGACATAGCCCTGGGGGCTCGTGGCCACTTCCAGATTAGTGACAAGCCATGGAAAATGTGAACCTTCACATGTAGAAAATAGATTCTCTATGTGACTTTTCTTCTCCTTGTCCACACTCAGAATTGCCAGAATTGATGACCCTTGGGCCACTAGAGAACCACTGCAAAAGCAGTTGTCAGGGAAGCCCCTTCCTAGGGGACGGTTTCAGAGGATGCTACCGTGTAAAGGACTGGGGCTCTGCAAGCCAGAGGAAATTTCCCTGGAGGGTCAGCCTGGGGCAGACAGCTACAAGTGTGAGCCCTGGAGTTCTAGAAGCCTAACCCTGGTTCAAACCCAGGCTCCAACACTGACTCCCTGCGTAAACTTAGACAAGTGACTTCACGTCTCTGAGCCTCATCTGTAATGTGGGAATTACTGGGTGGGCTTGGGTCCAGGATTCTCTTTAAACGAGGATGTTTCAGAAAACTCCCTTTCCTGTTCGGACCCCCGTCTCTGTGATCACAAGGGATCCCACAGGGAGAGGGCCCCCTTCACTCTCAGCGTCTCCCCTTGGCCCGCAGTGGATCCAGTGCAGGCTCTGAGCCGCCCCCTGGCTGTTTGCTCCGTTTTCCATCCGTGACCCATTCAAACCTGGTGCTTTCTTTCGAGACATCCCATCAGAATCAGTCAAACGGGACCTGTAACTGCCTAGAAACACATTTTCAGTCCCACTTGCAACAAAAGAACAACAACCTTTAAAGCTCTTCAAAAAATAAATTATGTTCCCTATGAGCAGTCCCAGAAGAAATGTCATTGGAGACATAAACTGTTTTACTGTGACCTATGTAAACGTCCCAGGAAATAAACTGACTTCCCATTCCGTAAAACCCTCTTGTTCCTTGTCTTGAATAAAACAGATTAGATTATTTGAGAAGCAGGAGCTTGAGGCTTGGCAGGGGAGACAAGGCTTGGCTGGTGATGCAGGTGTGGGAGGCAGCTTTGCACTGTGGAGACGCAGTGTTCGTTTCAGCACCCAGTCCTCTCTGAGATGTGCCAGTCACTGGCCTCCCCTGAGTTAGGGGGACACCACCCACGTCTTTGAGAGAGGTAGACATTTTGGTCAATGGAGGATTTAAAAAGCCAGAGTTGGATTTTTGGCTTGGACGATTCCTTCAAGAGTTCCTTAGAATGGAACAAGAGAGAGCACAATTGGTCGGGCATCAACCACCATCTACTTGCCAAGCACGGTGCTGGCTTCTTTTCTTCAATCTTCATATTTATTGCTCTCGATCCTATGACAGAGGTTCCAATTCCCATATTACAGAAGAGGAAACTGAGGATCAGAGACATGAAGTGCCTTTTCTAAAATCACCAAGGGAATGAGCTCGTTAGTTTCAACTTGAACCTGGGTCCAGTTGTCTATCATTCAAAGAGCGTGCTCCCCTCCCCCATCAAGCTACCTTTTTCTTCTCTAGTGTATTTCTGTGGCCCAAGGGGAGGGGTACTGTCTGCTGAGAAATCTACATGAAGTCCCATCCATGATTACTGGGCTTGCCTTTCCTGTTTTCATACCAGGGATGTGTAAACACACACTCGCATGGGGTCACCTGATTGATGAGAGGAGTTTCCTTCATCCTGGGACTTTTTCTAGAGCTATCCTTTTTCTAGCCAGCACCCTTGTGTACTATTGCTTTGACAGATGGGTTGAGAGGGTAGCCACGCATGGCTAATACCACTGGCTTAAGGCATATAACGAGGCCTGACCTCAGGGGATGCCAAACCCTCTCCAGCACCTTCCAGACACAGTCCCTGCACAAACTGCCAGTTGGAATGAAGAATCTGTCACTTAAATTATGTTGGATAAGGTCTGAGCTGGGCTGAGCCATCCTAAGGAAATGGCTAATCTGCTGCCACTGCACTCGGCTCGGAAGGAAGTCGCGTGTGTCTGTGTGTGTTTACACAGACGGTCACTGACCCTTGCTCCACATTTCTTGTCCCAGATTCCTGTTCCTACTTGGAATGGTGAATTTCCACAGCACAGGGATGCTTCCCTCCATCTCTAAGTGAAACCCAGAGAGAATGCCTGTGAATGACAGAGTACCCTGAACTACTCCCACAAAGAAAAATCTGTCTTGCTGGCAGATCTGGGTCAGGCAGAATCTGACAGCTGTGAGATGGGGGTCAAGAGTGCCCAGCCATGAGACAGACAGTTCTCCACACTTGGACCTAGGGCTGGATTAACACTTTCTTCCTGTCCAGGAGATGAGGCCCATCACTTACCCCACGGGGGCAGGAGGTTTCAGATAGAAAAATTGACTTCTTCTTTGGTGACTTTAATGAGGAAGGTTGCTAAGAACCCAGGGTTGCTAGGTTCCTGGGAAGATTTATTTATTTATTTTTTTTTTACTTTAAAGACTAAATTCTGTGTATTTATTTATTTTTTTTACTATTATTCTCATTTTATTATTATTATTTTTTAATTTTATAATAGTTTATTTTCAAATTGGTTTACATGTAACACCCAGTGTTCATCCCAACATGTGCCCTTTTTAATGCCCATCACCCCCTCTCCCCCCTCCCTCACCCCCCTCACCCTCAGTTTGTTCTTAGTCTTTGAGAGTCTCTTATGTTTTATCTCCCTCCCTCTCTGTGTCTTTTTTTTCTTTCCCCTCTTCCCCTCCCCCTGGTTTTTGCTTAGTCTCACAAAGTCCACCTATTCGTGGAAACATATGGTATCTGTCTTTTTCTGACTGACTTATTTCACTTAACATAATACCCTCCAGTTCCATCCATGTTGCTACACATGGCCAGATCTCATTTTTTCTCATTGCCACGTAGTAGTCCATTGCATATATGTACCACATCTTCTTTATCCACTCGTCAGTTGATGGGCACTTGGTCTCTTTCCATGATTTGGCTATTGTCGAAAGTGCTGCTATGAACATTGGGGTACACATGCTCCTATGCATCAGCATTCCTGTGTCTCTTGGGTAGATTCCTAGCAGTGCTATTGCTGGGTCATAGGGTAGTTCTATTTTCATTTTTTTGAGGAAACTCCACACCGTTTTCCAGAGTGGCTGCACCAGTTTGCATTCCCACCAACAGTGTAGGAGGGTGCCTACTTCTCCACATCCTCGCCAGCATCTATAGTTTCCTGATTTATTCATTTTAGCCACTCTGACTGGTGTGAGGTGGTATCGCAGTGTGGTTTTGATTCGTATTTCCCTGATGATGAGTGACATTGAGCATCGTTTCATGTGTCTGTTGGCCATCTGAATGTCCTCTTTGGAGAAGTGTCTATTCATATTTTCCACCCCCCAACATGAGGAAGGAAACGGGCATGGAAATCCAAGAGGCACAGAGAACTCCCCTCAGACGTAACTTGAATAGACCTTCCGCACGGCTCATCATAGTGAAGCTGGCAAAATACAAAGATAGGGAGAGAATCCTGAAAGCAGCTAGGGACAAAAGAACCCTAACATACAAAGGCAAACATATAAGGGTAGTAGCAGACTTATCTACAGAAACTTGGCAAGCCAGAAAGGAATGGCAGGATATCTTCAATGTGATGAGCAAGAAGGACATGCAACCAAGAATTCTGTATCCAGCTAGCCTGTCATTCAGAATAGAAGGAGAGATCAAGGTTTTTCCCAACAAACAAAAACTGAAAGAATTTATCACAAATAAGCCAGCACTACAAGGGATCCTGAGGGGCACTCTATGAAGGAAAGGTTGCAAAGAACACGGACTGCCAGAGACAGCCTTACAAACATGAAACTTACAGCTAATACAGTGATTGTAAGCCCATATTTTTCAATATTAACACTGAATGTAAATGGACTAAATGCGCCAATCAAAAGACACAGGATAACAGAATGGATTAAAAAACAAGACCCATCTATTTGCTGTCTTCAAGAAACTCATCTTAAACCTGAAGACACCTTCAGATTGAAAGTGAGGGGATGGAGAACTATCTACCATGCTACTGGAAGTCAGAAGAAAGCCGGAGTAGCCACACTGATATCAGACAAATTAGATTTTAAAATGAATGATGTAATAAGAGATGAAGAAGGACATTATATAATAGTCTCAGGGACCATCCAGCAGGAAGAGCTAACAATTGTAAATATCTACGCACCGAATTCAGGGGCACCCAAATTTGTAAAACAACTAATTACAAACATTAGCAACCTCATCGATAAAAATGTCCTAATAGTAGGGGATCTCAACACTCCACTCTCAGCATTGGATAGATGCACAAAACAGAAAATCTCCGCAGAAACAATAGCCCTGAACGACACATTAGAACAGATGGGCCTCACAGACATCTTTAGGGTCCTTCATCCAGAAGCAAAGGAATTTACATTCTTCTCAACTGCACACGGTACATTTTCCAAGATAGACCACATTCTGGGGCACAGGGAAGCTCTGAATAAATATAAAAGAATTGAGATCATACCGTGTACACTGTCAGACCACAATGCTTTGAAACTTGAAATCAACCACAGGAGAAAGCCTGGAAAATATCCAAGAACATGGCGGCTAAGAAATAACCTACTAAAAGATGAGTGGGTCAACCAAGCCATCAGAGAAGAAATTAAAAAATACATGGAAACAAATGAAAATGAAAATACAACAATCCAAATGCTCTGGGATGCAGCAAAGGCAGTCCTGAGAGGGAAATATATTGCAATCCTGGGAAGATTTAAAAACGAGGATTCTTAACCTGGATTTCATGGATGGACTTTAGGGAATCTGTGACATGCAAAAATTATGGGACTAATTTTCTGTGTGTGTGTATATATGTATATGCAAACATATGTATATATGTACCTGTATGCATATGTATGTGTGTACATATGTATATACTTAAATAGGTGTGCGTGTGTGTGTGTGTGTGTGTGTGTGTGTATTTTCTGGAGAGATTGGCCGACCCTTTCCTCAGATTTTTCTAAAGAGTGTATAACCCAGAAGAGAAGAACCTTTGCATTAACATAACCAGGGGCCTAACAGAGCCTCCCCAGGAATAGGAGGACCTGCTCTGGGGATCATGTGTGTGGGGTTCTGCCCTGCACAGTCCATGGGACTAGCTCAGCTGTACTTCAGTGGTGGCCGTGGAGGACAGAGCAACCTCAGGATGGAAGCTTGCGCAGACGAGTTTGTAAGGTTTGAGACCAGGGCCTGGTGGCAGTGGTAGCTCCAGGAGCCCTCCCTGTGTCAAACTGGACAGCGGGTCCCTCCAGTCTTCAGCAGATTCCATAGCCGGGATTTGGGGATGTGGATGTGGTCCCTGAATGCGGTCTTCGGATACTTCTGTGCCATTATTTCCAGTGGAAACCTCATTCAGAATAAAGGAGCGCAGCCTGTTTTCAGAAATGCCGGGACAGAAGGCCCTCTGCTGCAGCCTGTCTTCCCTCTGCTTTACCCAGCAAACCCTATGTCTTTGGCAGGGGTCAAGGGGAAGGCGATGCCAACTGCACACCTACCCAAAGAGAAAGAGTGCTGGCTCTATCTACAGGAACCGAGTAGGGCTTCTTGGGCACCATCCTCACTGACAGAGCTATGGGAGGGTGTATAAAGGCTGCAGACAGTTTTTCTGGGGCTGTTCACCATCACATCACCATGTCTTTAGAATGATGTGCGGTGCCCGGGTGGCTCAGTGGGTTAATCGTCTGACTTTGGCTCAGGTCATGATCTCACAATCGGTGAGTTCAAGCCCCACGTCAGGTTCCATGCAGACAGCTCAGAGCCTGGAGCCTGCTTTGGATTCTGTGTCTCTTTCTCTCTCTCTGTCCTCCCCTGCTCGTGCTCTGTCTCTCTCTGTCTCTCTCTCAAAAATAAATAAACATTAAAAAAATAAAATAAAAATAAAATTATGTTGCAAAGCGCTCGGGCCTGAGATTTTCTCTGGAGCTACTGAGATGCCCCTTTTCTGAAAAATATCACTGCCCAGATGAAAAGGCAGTTGGGCCAACAGGTCCTATTACGTGGCCTGAAAAGTGGACAGTAGCCAGAGAACTCTTCATGGGCAAGCACTTTTATTTATCTCTGTATTTCCTCCTGTCCTGAGCCCAGAGTCAGACCCAGAAAATGCATCACTAAATGCACATAGTTCGTGCTCGAAGGCACTTTCTGTGTCCCCGGTGCCTGGTGATTAGTTGTACTCCAAGAAGTTTTGTAGAGTGACCTGAGTAGGAGTAGAAATAGGGCAAGATTTCTTCAGAGACGAGACACAGAGTAGACAGCTTTTACTACACTGTTTCATATTTAATGCTTCTTACCTACCCATCTCATAGGGCCTCTGGGAGAGCATGCTCGGACAATAGATATTAAAGTGCTCTGTGCACTTTAGTGCTGGGCAAAAGGCTGGCTGCACTTAAAGTTGACTTTTCCAGAGTGGAAATTTTTCAAGTCCCCCATCCCACATTGCCTTGTTTATTCTTGGGTACTTTAGATACAACAGTATTGTCTCTGTGACTGGACAGTAATGTTCCTTTGAAGCAGGGGCTGGGTCTGCCCTAGTGTTGAGTATCCCATGCCATGGCTAGCCTAGGCTGGGTACTTAGTTGGTATTAACAAGGCCATAGTGAGGAATCTGGAGGGTTCAGGTGATATAACCAAGAACCTAAAGGATGTATTAGTAGGCCCTGCCTTCAGGAGGCTTCCCAGGGGACATATGCGCCTGGGTTATGTCTTATATGAATATACCTACTGAGTGGTACCTGGGTGGCCCCAAGCATCACCAAAAAAAATGACGTTGCCCTTTAATTGTTATCAAGAAGAAGATATTCCATTTGTTACAGAGGATGGGGCAGCCCTGGTGCTGACCACGGGCCAATGAAGGTCTTGAATTCAAATATGCAAGCCTCTGACCAAAGGTCAATGGCCACTCTTTGTTCTTTGGCATGGTTAGCCACTGAGGACCTAGGCCTCTTCTCATGAGATGGCCTAAGGTAAGGGGATAACAGGATTGGGTAAAGTTATTCCATCTTCTAAAGATCAAAAACAATTGGTCCAACTCCCAGTTTTCTCTCAGTCATGCAGTAATGACTTATTGAGCAGTTAACATGCCTAACACATTGTTCTGGGCCCGAGGCTAGGAAAGAAATAACATGAATTCTTTTCTTAGAGTTTTCAGTCAGGGCTATATTAAGATATATGGGGTCCTAAGAATACCAGTGCTCCCTTCCCCTGCTTCCCCATAAGTAATTCCAAATAAAAATATATTAAATTATAAATATTTATGAGGAGTATCAGCCCGTTCTAATTTTTCACATGATAACAAATGCTTAAAAATCTTGTTTAGGTATCAAATACTTTCAAAAATAATTTGGTATTCACACTTCGTTGATGTTCTGAACACATGCTCAGAGTATTATTCAGAAATCAGATGCCTGATTTCAGCCTTATGGGGAGATAAGACTCACAGAACAATAGTATGTACCAAGTGCTCAAATTGCCACACACTAGGAGAACTCCGACAAACGGAAGGTTATTCTTTCAACACATGCTTATGGAAGAGCAAGAATTCACTTTTTTGCCTTCAAGCTAAGTAAGGTTTGTAAATTCTCTCAAAACAAAGGAATGAGAATAAGCAAAGGAGACACATGGGGGAATATATGAGAAGAGGAAAGCTCACTTTGGTGGGGACGTGAGAGAGAGTTATGGGAGGAGATTGGATAAAAGGCGTGGCCATATCTTATAGGACCTCAAGTGTTGGAAACAAGAGTTTGGATTGGTTTGAGTTGTTCTTGGGAGCCACTGCAAGTTTCCTAGCTTCTGCTGTTGTAGGCTCATTTTCACCTTCAGGATATTCAAAACCACCCTTGCATTGCATTTAAGAGTATCTACAGTGATGAAGTGATGCCAGAGTAATTGAGTATTGGTAATTGCTTTCACTGTGCTTTGGTGTAATGCATTTTTTAAATGGAGTTCTATCCTGTAAGTGCATCTATAGGAAAAAAGTGCCAAAGGCTTCATTATCATTACCCGGTGCCAAATGGGATTTACAGAGATAGTGAAGTGAGTGAAGACCATGCCTCTGTCCTCCCATTACTGCTCAGTTCTGTTAGGGAGAGATCACGATAATTGCAGTGATTAAAAAACAACAACGATTTGGAGAAGCAGATATTCAGACAGCCTTAAAGTAACACCCCACACATTACTTATTCATTACAAAGGAACAAAGTAATTTTACAATGAGAAATATGGTAGACATCACTTTAATCAAGTGATCACACTCGGCATTACCGATAATGGGACAAATGTGGCTTTTGATGGGATACAGTGGGAAGGACGTAGCGTCACTTATGTGGTATTCTTGCCAAAAATCTTTGACCTGAATATAATAAAGAGAAATTAATCAGACACATTCACATTGGATGATATCCTTCAAGTCAAATAGCACAGAATATAGACTGTCAATATCTTGAAAGAAAAAAAGGCTGTGTATGTACAGAAGGACTGTTCCAGACTAAAAGAGACCAAAAAGATAGGACAATGAAATGAAATGCTAGATCTCTGATTGGATCATGAATTGGGAAAATAAACAAAGAACTGTAAAGGACATCATTGGGATAATTGGGGAAATTTGAATATATAATGCATATTAGATAATAGTTTGTTCTATCACTGTTAAATATCTTGGGTATGATAATGGTATATTAATATAATATTAATATATAAGAATGCCTGATACTGAAGTGATAACTGATGATGCATTTAGAGGTGGTGTGACAGAGAGAGAGTGAGAGCTGGTGAAAGAGAGAAAGATAGAGAGCAAGCCTAAATGTGGTAAGATATTAACAATAGATGAATCTAGGTGAAGGCTTTATAAATGTTCAATTTGCCACTCCTTCAGGTTTTCTAAGCTTATAAATTTTTCAAATGAAAACCTTAAAACGAAGCAACAGCAACTCCTTGTGTAGCAATATAGGACAATGTGTGATCTTAGGACTGTGATCTCAAATTGGTATGAAGTTAACTTTACATGTAGCAAAGCTGCCCTGGACCAAATGTACATATCCCTTGATGAATAAGATGTGTGCTGTGCTATAAGGTGACTGCAAAGTGACTCTTGGTAGTTGATCCTATTTTCTTATTGATTTCCATTGAAAAAGTGGAGAATAGTCTCCAATATGTTGAAGTGAAAATGTTTGTTAAGGGAAAGATTTCACATATATTGCTGTATGGCATTCCAAGGTATTTGTGAAGTGTTTTCAGGACCCTGTAGAAATTTTTTGATTGCCTGCCTTGCTTCCCTTAGTGTCTTCTTTACTCTTGCCGTTAGTATGTTCTGCCATCATTGTAGGTATGCAAACTATCACTCCCATTTACTTACAGTTTTTGGTACATAGCTTCTAGAATTTGTCCCTTCTCACAGTGTCTAAGAGAGCTAGGCTGCCATGTCATACTTTACCAGTAGGTGTCACTAATATCAACTTAAAAATTCTCTGATGCTTCAGGATCTAGAAAATATATCAGTAATTTACCTTAATTAATTCTGTGAGCTAAAATAAAATTCAATTAATACACTTGTTTGAAACCAAAGAATATTTTTAGAGAAGTTGCAATTAATTTATGTCACACCCATAGTTAACACCAGGGGATAAGTGTCGCTGCTGTGTAGGTCATAGAGTTCTTTGGCTCACAGTGTCTTGGAGCACACAGAGGTCCAGCACATAAAGAAAGTAGTAGAATTTAGGAAGGTGTTGTGTGTGTGTGTGTGTGTGTGTGTGTGTGCCGTGCGCGCAACAATAGCATTATTACTTACTATTACTACTAGTGTTGGTTATTGCTACTTTTACTACTACCGACTATCTATTACATGCCAGAGACTATATTAGGTACTTTACAATTATATACGTAATCCTCAGAAAAATCCTATGAAATGAATGGTGTTCATTTACATTTTATAAGTCTAGAGACTGAGGCTCAAAGAAGCTAAGTAATTTGCCACAGACACATAGCTAGATGCAAATGCAGAACCAGGTTTTAAACCCTACCAGTCTGATTGTAAAGCCTGTGCTCTTTTCAAATTTTGGTGATCTCAATATGTTCACCTTCCCAGGGAAACTAACGTTTATAACTGTTGATCTCTAAATAAGACAGGAAGGGCTTTTTCTTTCATTAAAAGATGTTTAGCAGTTATAGAAGATAGAGGACACATTTGGGGGAAGTCCTGGAAGTGGTTATCTCCTTGATACTTGCAGGTCATAAACAGGGATGAGGGGCTGGGTGGACAGTCTAGAAGTGATAAGGAATGGGATCCTGCTGGCTCGGAGCCTGCTTGGGGAAAGATCAGAATTCTGGGCTCTGCGCAACAGCTGAGTTTGCACTTTGTGAATTCTGTGTTTTCTCTTTTTAACTACTCTGGCCATTCTTAATTATCCTCAGGAGGTTCTGTCCATTTGTGTTCTGAGAGCTAAGGAGAGGAGTTGGGTGCTCTGAACGTCAGGGGGTAGTTGTACCTGGAGAGATCCCTCTCTGTCTCCTCTTATTGGAAGCTCCTCATCACTTGGTCCTAATTCATGTACAATATTTCAAACTCTGTATCTGTTCTCCTGGATTACAATGTTCTTGTTATCCAAAACTCTCACTAGGCTACAAACACTGAACTCCTCCTTGGAACATAAGGTCCCCCAAACGCACTTTGTTCTTCTTTCACCCATCAGTCCTATTATGATCTCATTTCTACCTCCTTCCCAACTGATACTACTCTAGAAATATCTCTGTAATCTCTGCTTCCTTCATCTCTGCATTACTAGAAGCTACCGCTAAAAGTGTGGATATGACCAGGGCTGGAAGCAGGAGGATTGGTTGAAAGTTAATTTAAGAAGTAGTTAGACTCTCCAGTCTCCTCTTTTACTCCATGGGGTCAGGTAAATCATTGCTGCCCCCCACCAACTTTGACAGGAGACTGGAAATTTATTCTTTTATGAGAGTAAAACAGAGGTTGTGGGCTGGTGGAGATCTAACACAGAGTGAGGTACCATACTAAAAACAACAGGGTTAATTGAAAACCTGTGTCACACTGAATGTGGAGACTTCCCCAGCCATTGTCTTCTTCTTGGTTCCTAGAACAGTGACAGCCAGATTTTTATACTCTAGTGACATGATAAGAAGATTCTTCTCTGGGGAACCTGATCAGCCTTTGAAAAAATTCTAAAGATATCAGTAATGGGTGTTTTTACTAAAAATGGCACAGCCAGATTACTGTCAGGCCCATAGTCATAAAACCCCCTACACAGAGTTTCCAGTGAACCTTTTATTGCCACATCTTAAAATAAGAGATGGTCAAGGATCACCAGACGTCCAAGATGACTAGCAGAGAAACAATATGGAAGACAGAGACATAAAAAAAATGAGGAAAAAAAACCAATCTAATGGAAACAGACAATACAGAGAAAAGAAATTTTAAAAATGTTAGATATCCCCAAGAAGTAAGAGTAGAAATTGCATTCAGGAAGAAGATCCTTTCTAAGAAAGAAAGGCCACCATCAGAGCCTTTCAGAATTAACAAGGTGTTAGCAAAAATGAAATGCTTAGTGAATTTGTTGGAAGGTAAAATTGAGATCGTCTTTTAGAAAGTAGAGACAAAATAAAAAAGAAAAGGAAAGTATGAGAAAATCCAAGGCTATTAGAGCTCAGTTCTAGAGGTCCAATATCCAAATAATAGGTTTTCAGATAGAAAGCAGAGATAACAAGAAAGGAGAAAGCATCAAAGAAATAATGCAAGAAAATTTTCCATAATTTTCCAGAAGCATAAACCAGGACAGAAAGGGCCCATTGAGTGCTTCTCATCATGAATGAAAATAAACTCACATCAAGGCATATGAAGGTGAATTTTCAGAACACCGTGGACAAAGTGAAGCTCTCATAAGCTATCATACAG
Source organism: Paguma larvata (assembly GCA_030068075.1). Classification (NCBI taxonomy): domain Eukaryota; kingdom Metazoa; phylum Chordata; class Mammalia; order Carnivora; family Viverridae; genus Paguma; species Paguma larvata. The sequence continues at coordinate 65,616,833 of CM057831.1, read as the reverse complement.
AAAAAAGAGTAAGAATCTCAGTGGCCTCAGACTCCTCAAAAGCAATGTTGGAAACTAGAAGAAAATAGAGAAATGCCTTAAATGTTGTGAGGGAAAATGGTTTTCCAACTTGGAACTCTATACCCACCTAAACTAATAAGTCTGGCTATGGAATAAAGTTATTTGCAGAAATGTGAATGGGCGGGAGAGGAGATGGAGTATGTTTATAAGAGTTACACCTTTATCTTCTATTAGGGAAAGTCCATAGGTAATGCTTCAAACTGAAAAAAAAAAAAAAGGAAGAAGTAACATAAACATGTTATAGAGAGACAGGCAGTACATGCTTGGAGAGAAGGCTGGGGGAGTTGAAGACAGCCGCCTCAGCAGAGTGGGAGATGTTGGGAGCTGGGGGTGGAACAGGAGACTTCCTATGAGGTTTGTAGAAACAGTTCACTCTTCAGTCTTTGTGCATGAATATGAGAAACTGAATGTTTTGGGGGGAGCAGTTGAAGCAGAGGAAGAATTTAAGAGGAAGAGAAGCATGAGAAAGAAGAAGAAGAAAAAGAAAAAAAGGAAAGAACATTGGGGTTGGAGCTTGGAAGACCGAATCAGTTCAGGCTTGTTCTTTGCGACTCAGCTTCGTCACTGGTAAGGTGGGGGAACTGTGTCTTTGTTGATGGGCTTTTGTGAGAATTAAATATTTCTGGTACAAAGTAAGTCAATCACTTCTATTGTTTCGAATGTATGAGAGACTTGAAAACGTAGAAATTCTGAGTGATGGGAAAATTCATCCATCCACACATCATCGTCCATCAAATATGAGTGTCCATGTGGTCCTGAATAACAATACCAAGGCAGCCAACCCTGGACCACAGGCCAGTTTTACCCCTGTTTGTTTACATTTTCAGCTCCCCAGTGTATGGAGAATGGCCTCTGGGAAGAAGAGACTTTCTCAAAGGTGCCCTTTCCTTTGGAAGCATCCCTGCAGGGTTGTGTCCCATATGTCTCCTTGCCCAGGGCACCTAGTATGAAAGATATAGAAGCAAAAGCATGGTCTGGGAAGGGACCATGTAGGGTAGTCTGATTGTCTGAATGAGGACCAGCAGGCCATTTGGTATGACCGGTTCTCCATCCTCCTCTGCAGCCAGAGATCTCCAAAGACACCAGGGCGTACCTGCCGGCATTCTAGCCTGGTCTGCCTCGGGTCTCCTGAGCATTTTCCTGACTAGATCCTTCATCCACTTGGTATCTGGAAACAGCATGGTTTCGAAAGTTTCTTCATATGTCTTCACTTTTCTAACAACACAGTTCTTTCTCCTAGTTCATTTTAATTAATCTAAGACAAATGCCCCTCTTCCTACCAGAAGAGAGCAATGACAGGAATCAATAGTGCTGGCTGATGCATGGCCGGCCCTCCTCCAGGAAGCCCGAGCCTGAGACAGCGATTCTCTTCCTGTAAGCTTTCTGTGAGACACATCCTACTCCAAATGCCTGAACCACTAATTGGCCAATGACCATCATTGCTTTCCTGGGGTCTCCTTGGAGCCATTTGGGGGAAATAGTCTTCTGGACAAGGTTTAGACAGAGGGTTCAGCATCCATGTCTGATCATCCTGAGTCTAAAGTCATCCCACTGTAGGAAAAATATGCCACGTGTGTACTGAACCCACATTAGATATTTTCTTTTCAAATAAAGAAAATATCTTTTCTTTCGCAAAATGCATGAATGATACAGATCCAGGGGTAAATAGCAAATCCATGTGGGGTTTTATAGTGTGTGTGTGTGTGTGTGTGTGTGTGTGTGTTGCTTGTACATTGTTTATATTCACTTGCTAGAAGTACTGTGTGCTGGAGCTCTGGGACACAGATCATTTGAAATCAATAGATAAACCCTAAACTTTATTTCAGCTTGTAGCTTCTATCTTCTCCCTCAGCTGAGTCTTCCATCACAGAAGCTCCCAAAGACTAAATCAGCCAGATGGTTCTGGGCATTACAAGTTGCTGCAGGATGAGTGGAGGAGGCTTCAATAATCCATAATTTTGTCCCCAAAAGCTGAGCCAGCTTTAAACGCTGCCAACTTGCACTGATAAGGAAGGCCGTAGCAGGATGACTCCCTTTCAGGGTATGTGAAGATGGATGGCTGACTTCTCTGACTCTGAGTTACATCAGTAAAGCCCGGGCTAGAGTGTCTTCCATGGACCAGAGCCAGATCTGACACAGTGGGAAGGAAGCGTAGATGGAACTTAAAGACATTAGAAGAAGGAGAGAAAGCAGATACCCTAGATTCGTGAAGGAGGAAGCAAGAGTTTCCAGCAGGGAGGGACTGTGGTATTTAATCAGAATGAGGACTATTGAATCTGGTGAGGAGGAAAGTAATGGAAATTTTAGAGAGAACAGTTTCAGTGGAATATCTGAAACCAGACTGTATGGCATTTGTGAGGCAGCAGAAGCTGTCATGTGCAGCCCAGGATGAGCCCAAATCCTATTACTTGTAGTGATTGCCTAGAGTTTTTGTTGACCAGGATCGTGAGGTTGTTTCTGGGTGAATCGGATAGGAGTGCTATGATTGATTCCTAATATCTGTTGTAGGCATAGGAGCGGTCAGCGTTGGCATGCCTGATCATACGTGCCATCCTTAACAGAGATTAGATGTTGTAGGAGTTGTACCTCGCCACCGTTCCCTGAACATGGCCTGCCCTTTTCTTGTCTCCCTGCTTTTATTCAGGGTGGGTGTTCATGATCTCTCACAACCAGCCCAAGATTAATCGCAGCAGACGCTGGCTGGAAATGACCAGTTGCCCATATTCGTACATACCACCATGTATCAGCTCTGTTGTGATTCGTGTTGTTTACTCAACCGGCAGTATCCTTTCCTAGTGTTGATCTCGTGAATCCCACTCATTCTTCAAGCCCTCGTCAAATGTCATCTCCTCCCTGTAGTATTTCCAATAAACTTTGCTCCTTTTTCTGTGTTCCCAGGATTCTTGCTATCTATCAGAATTACAGCACTTACAACACTTCAATATTTCAGTCATTTATGTGCCTGTATCTTCCCTCAGCCTAGAAGCTACTTGTGGGCAGAAGTGGTGCCTGATTAACTTCTGAGTCGTCAAAGGCAAGCAGAATGCCCAGTACATAATTGGCACTCGCCTCTCTTGCCTAGAATTAGAGGGTAGGCTTTCATTAAATGTTTGATAAGGTGATTTATTTGTGGTCGCTTTTCTTTTTCTTTTTAATAAGGAAAATGTGAATATGTTTGAAGGCAGAACAAAAATGCCTGGTACTCAACAGAACTTCCCTCAGGATTGGGCCCAAGGCTGTCCCATCCAGATGGACAGAATGACCCCAGAAAGAGGCCTCTCCTCTCATGTTCCTTCTAAAACCAATCACCATCCTCTCTGCCCTGCACCTGTCAGCTATGACTCTCCTTTTGTTGAGGTGTGTTGATTATTGAGAGATCTGATGTCATCATATGTTTACTAAACGCATGCTTACTGAGTACCTCCAAGCCCTGGAGACACAAGCCCCGACCTTCAGTGGCTCATTGGACAATAAAACTTTGTAGAGGCAAGGCTTCATGATAGAAAGGAAACTTTTTCATTGTTTGTCCAACCTAGGTGAAAACAGGCCAGGAGAGTGAAGAACCCAGTACAAATGATTTTCTTTAAGGGTAATGCCAAAGCAGTAAGGCAAGCAAAATGAATGTATGCTGCTGGAATTCAGCATCCCAGCTGCCCCGGGCGGTAGCGGTGGGAGGCAGGAGCAGGGTTTCAGGAGCGCTGGTTATGATCTGGGTCTAGGCCATGGTTATCTGGAGGTGCCGAGCTTGTGAAGATTCATCAGGATAGGCTCTTCTGTTGGGTGCACTTTCTGTAGGTGCGTCAGACATCAGCCGAAAGAGGGGAAAAGATGATGCCTGGAAATTAAGTCGGAAGGGTTAGAGAAGGTAGTGAAGTTTTCTCAAAATCCTCCTCACCCACAGGCAATACTATCGCATTGTAATAGATTTGACTCAAAATTAGGAAATCCTTTCTACTGAAATCACTCACAGATGAATTCGTCTTTTTTGGAGGGGGGGGCAGGAGATTGATTTTATTGGTTGCTGAACCCACAGTGCCCCGCCAAGGGCCTGGGCTGAGCAGGCCGCCATCTCATCTTTGTGAAATGATGGGATGGGTGAGTGCCTGCAGCCAGTAGCTTCGCTGCCAGGCTTCATGGAGAGGCCCAACCGGAAATTGCAGCGGGGGTGGGCACCCTGAGGGATTTGCTTCAGGAACGATGAGAACAATGGCTCTTCTTAAGAAACTACAGTGTGCGGGGCACCTGCGTGGCTCGGTCGGTTGGGCATCTGACTTTAGCTCAGGTCATGATCTTGCAGTTCATGAGTTTGAGCCCCACACCGGGCTCTGTGCTGACAGCTCGGCGCCTGGAGCCTGCTTCGGATTCTGTGTCTCCCTCTCCCTTTGCCCCTCCCCCATTCGCACTCTCTCTCTCAAAAATAAATGATAAACAGTAATAAATATTTAAAAAAAAAAAAGAAACTACTGTGTGTCAGGTCCTTCGCATGTGTCTCCCCTAGGCTTCCTACCAGCCCCTCTAAACCTGAAAGAAACAGAGGCTCGAAGAGGAAATGATCTATCCAAAGCCTCCTGCTTTCTCATATAGCACATTACCTCTGATACCTTCAAAGTCTAGTCCCAATCCTGGCCTTCTACCGTTCTAGAATCTGCCTGCCTCCTTAGAGGTGGTGTTGAGAAGAGCGACCTGATTTTTCTGCACTAGGGATAGAAGTGAGGCTGTCAGTGGGTGGGGGCCAGGACCTCCTTTCCATGAGATGTTTGCCCGGCCTGTGCACTGCAAACATTTTGATGGGGACTGGAGTCTAGACCAACAGGGTGCTCGTGGACGAGACCAGAGACCGGAGACGGAGTAACTCTGCTTCCTTCAGAGAGAGGGACTGAAGCCGGGGAGAAATTCAGCTCGTGAATTTCTCTGAGACGAGGCTGCGGCCCCTCATGACTGGCAACTTATTACAAATGTCACAACTTATTTGCAGCTGGAAGGATAATTTAGCAAACTCTGCGTCTGCCAACTAAGGATGTTTGCGTTTCACGCCAAGCATCCTGTTCACGTGCTAACAGAAGCGTTCGGAGGAGTAAGCCTCGATCAAACAAACAAATGATTAACCTTAAAAACAGACACATAAACAGAACCACAATGGATGAATTACGCAGCAGGCCGTCCCTGCTGCTGACACCAGCTCGCATCTGGTTTCCCTGCTCAGGCCGCTCCTGTAAATGACTTTCCTTTCTTTGCTCCCTTCCTGGCTCTCTCTACCTGTTTTCCTTTACACAGGAGCCAGCAGAGCATGTCAGAGGCCTCCTGTCTGTGCTCCCAAGCAGTCCTTTTCCGGAGGGGCCCAGGGACCAAGGCCACTCAAAGGCCACGCATGCTCCCGCCTGCCCATTCAGCCAGTGGGCTGGCCCGGGAACACCCCAGGCAGACACAGGGGCCTTTTACCCTACCTCGTGGAGCCAAGTCAGATGGTCCACAGAAGGAAGGAGAGTCAGGGACTGTTGGTTTAAGCTTGTTTGCGAGGGACCTTAGGAGCACATAAATCATGCAAGCCTCACCTTGCCTTAGAGAGACATCTTATTTATACAGTCTGAGTCTGGCTTTATGAGGTGCTAAGCTGAGCTCAGGGGAGGGTACTTTATCCTCAGACAGGCTCTCCACTCAGAACGGTGGGTGTGTTCTTGCAGAACTTCCTGCTTCGGACTAGCCAGGCATTTGGCAACACACACGGCTCCTCTTGGCCCCTCGCAGCGGGGAGCCTCTTGGTTTGAGGCTCCTACAGAGGATCTGGCAAGGATCTGCAGCGTATGGGGGAAGGCGAGGCAGCGGGCAAGGGAGCAAGATCTGGGGCCTTCCTGGCGTGTGTTTGTTTCTACCTTCCCCGGAGTACGAGTCCGCAAGTGGAAAAAAAGGACAGGCATCTTAGCAACTCGGAGTCCGGGATCCAGAAACCCAAAGCAAAACCTCGTCTGTTCTGCCCCTGTGGAATTTGGAAATTATGATGGCTAATACTGACAGTAGGGGCCAAGGTTTGTACCAGGGCTCAAAGGCACTTTCCCCTGTGTTCCCTCACACACTCAGGCAAGGTATAAACAGGCCTTACTGAATACAGGAATAGGAAATAAGGAGCTTCCCTTTGGGCTGTCTCTGTAGAAGATGCATTATATAATATAGGCAGATTGTGTCTTGGAAGAGTTTTTCATGAGAGGGTAACATACAAAAAAGTACTGTGCTTCAGAAACTCAATGAATCATCTCTGATGCCTTAATAAAGAGAGAGTGAATAATAGAATAATATTAGCTTTTCCCACTTTATCAAGTGGGTATTTTCACCATTTAAAATGAGGCCGGTCAGATTCAAGATTCTATGAGATTTAAACATCTCTTTCTCTTGCTTACTTATTCATTCCCATGGATGTCTTGGTTGAATAGTTACAGGGCCGGAAAAATAATAACACTGAATTTTTTTTTTTTAACGTAGACCATTAGAGTGCCGTGCACACCAGAGTACGAGCCCAGTACGTGTTGAATAATTGACCGAAGGAATGAATTCTGACTTTTACCTTCTGCATACGAGATTGCTGTCAAGTCTTGGAGAAACGGTGCACCCTGGACGTTCATTTTTTTGGTCCCTGTTAATGGGTCCCTCTCATGGCATTACCCGGGCCCAGCCTGCCTTTCTGAGCTCAGCCTCCTTAGAGCTGCTTTCCTGTCCGGTTTCCAAGCTGAGGTCAGTGTTGCACAGAGGCCTCTGCTCCAGTCAGCTAACAAATCTGTCCTTTGTACATCCCTGCTGTGTGCCTGGCTGCCAGCTAGACACAGCTCGGCGGGAAGAGCAGAGAGGATAGGAGCTGCCGGGCACTTTGCCTGGCACTTTACCGTCTCCATCTGTACGGGAAACGCAAGGAAGGGGATCCCTGGCCCTTACCTGACGCTATGCACTGTCCAGAAAGAGGAGTGGGGGGAGGAAGAGGGGGGAACGAATGCCCGCTGATCCCTACTCTCGTACTGGGCTTTGGAAAAGTTTCTTGATGTTGGCATTTGGGCTGAATTGTTCTTTGTCGTGGGGGCTGCCCTGTTCGTTGTAGGATGGTTACTAGTGTTTACTAGCATCTCTGGCATCTGGCTTCTCCCCACTGATGGTGGTAGTATGCCTCCCTCTTTTCCCACCACATGTGACAATCAAAGTTGTGTCCAGACATTGCCACTGGTGTAGGTACCAGACCTGTATTAGCCCATTGAAGCCTCAACAGTCCGTGAAGCGGGTGTTACTAGCATCATTTACATGTGAGGAAAGGAAGCCTTGGAGAGGTTAAGACATGTGCCTAAAGCCGTATAAAGGGGATTTGAAACCCATGTCTGTCCACCAGCGTCAGAGATCCCAGGAGGCCAGCCTCTTGCATGTTCTTTGCAGTGAGTGCCTCTGTCCAGATTTCTACTTTTCTAGAATCCTGAACTGCGGTTTTTCTTCCTATAGACCTGCAGTGTCCTCATCACTAGCTTTGAGATCCTGCTTGCAGTTGCCAATTAAGTCTTTTTTGTAGAAGAGACTAAGATGAGAACAAATGTGGTTGATATGCCAAGTTTTGACAATGCTTGGCCTTTCTTTTCCCTTTTGTGTTCTTTCTCTTGATCCTTTTTCTATCTCTGTCTCTCTAGGTCAGAGTCTTAACCTCTCTGATGCTTGGGGCAGTGGAGTCCTTTCGGTGTGGGGGCTGTTGAGAGCTAACTCCTGCCATCCCCGGGAGGGCCCCATTTGTCTGAAGCTGCCACCAGGACTTTGCCAGTACCTGGCGTTGGAGTACCCACTTCCCATATATGTCCCCCACTCCCTGTAAACCCCCCCATCCCAACAGTTTCATGTGCTGTATGAGTACTAAGTTGGGGTGGTAGAGGTCTGGGTCTTTCTTGGGATCACAGTGGGGACTCTGGGTCAGACCAGACGTTGGGTCACAAGGGTGTAAGGCATGGTTGTAGGAGCCACGTAGGACAAGGATGGATGGCCATGCAGTGGGTTGTGCTTCTTGGAGGTCAGGGCTGGAATGGTGCAGAAACCCAGGTGGACTAAGGGCCGGCAGAGGGAACACAGGCAGCAGAGGACAGAGTAAGGGGAAGTCTACATTCCAGGAAAGACAGCCTCCAGGAGGGAGGGGAGTGGTGTAGCCATTGCCACAGAAGGGATATGCTGATGAGTCTGCCTCTGTCCCAGGTTGGGGTCCTGAGCCCACAGGTGAAGGAGATAGGATACAGCCTGCAGCCAGAGACGAGAGAGTGGTGGGGAAGGCCAGACTGATGAGGAAAGACTTTGTTTCTAATTAACTTGCAAAGCAGAGAGCTGGACAGTGACATAAATGAGGATTTGGTCCTGTTGATAGCTCATGGCCCTGACACCCTGCCAGCTCATAGAGATGCTGACTGCATTGGGTGACTTTGCGGGCCAGAGGAGGGAATGTAGTGTTGGGACAGGAACCTGGGGCTAAATTTTGGGCCTCATAAGCGAACACAACCACATAGTCATAAAGTCACCATCGCATCTGCCTTGCAGAGTGACCATGAGGGCAAGAGGGAACATGTAAGCTGCTGGCATAGAACAGGAGCGCTAGGAATGATAACTGTCCGCCCTATCCCTTGACTCTGCCAGGATCACAATTTACTCTCTATTTCTGTGAAATATTATTTATGGTGGTGTCAAAATTTGAAAGATATGGGAAATTGTTAAGAGGAATATTAACAGCTTACCAGAGAAAACATTTTGGCATATTTCCATTTAATCTTCCTTGATGACAACTATAATCATTACTATTGACAAGTTCTTCAACTATAATACAATCTCTCTTAACCCATCTCTACTTAACCAACTCACGAATTCACCAGTGTCCTCTATTCTCTTCCTTCTATGATACCCGCTGACTGAGGGCCATGGCCTGCTGGGGATTCGCAGCACACAGGGACCCCTCCTATTCCTATGAACACGGCCCCCACCATTTTGGTAAATGCTTACTAAAGGTCAAAGAGCTGCATTTGCACCCAGTCCTTCTTAGCCTGGCTGAATGTGTTATTATAAGAGCATAATTTAATTAAAGATTAAGTGAACCAGTGAAGTATGGGTGAAAAGAGAGTCATTTATTAAGAAAACCAAGCTGCAAGCATTGAATGGTTTGATAAGAGTCTGTCGATATAGGCTGTTAGATTAGTTGTGGGCAGGGCAACTGATAAAGGTTAGGAAAAAAAATTGTACATAATTCTAGAAGAATTTGGCACTCGTATTGTTTCATATGTGAGGTTAAGTTCCTTCTCCATTCTAAAGCCAAATCTGGGAACCACAGATGATTTATAAAGGGCTTGAGCTCTCAAAAAAGGAACAAATAGATTTAGAACTCCAACCTGGAGACCCGTCTAAAGTAGAGGCCTTAGCTCTACATCAATAGACTGGTAAGAAATGTTTCAAGTTGAAATAGTGTTTAAAGTTTGTATAGTATATATGTACAATGTTAGTGATCCCTGTTTTATTCAGCTTTTTTGGATTAACAGATTGGCCCCTCCTGATCATGTCAGATTAAGAGACTCATAACTTGAAATACTGTGTTTTGGGAGCTTATGATGTGGCAAACTTCTGAAAAACTCTAAATATATAACTATCTCATTTAATTCATATGAGAACCCTTCGGGGTTATTCTTTAATCCAGCAAAAATTTATTAAACTGCTATTTTGTGCTGAACACTGTCCCAGGTGCTGGAGATGTAGGTGCAGGAAGGCCAGGTGTCTGCTCTCATGGAGCTTTTGTGTATGTGTTGGAGGAGGAGAGGCAGAACACGAATAATAAGCAAGATCATTTTAAGTAATAAGTACTATAAAGGTAACAAAACACAAAGTTATGTTAAGAGTGGTTGGCGAGGGAGCAGTTGGGGGTGCTGATGTTGGGTGATCGCGGAGGATCTCTCTATGGCAGGCAACAAATGAGCTGAGACTTGGGTGACAAGAGGGTGGTCCTGGGGTCTCAACATCCTTGCCTGAGGAACCAGGAGGAGCAAAGATCCTGAGGTAAGAATGGGCCCTCAAGAAGGAAGACCAGTGTGTCTGGAACATGGTGAGTGAGAAGGAAGGGAGGGATGAATAGTAGCAGTGATGTCCCTACAGACCAGGGTGAAGAATCTGGACATTATACTAAGTGATAAGGGAAGCTATTGTTGAGTTTTAAGTGTGGGAGTAATGTATCTGATTTATGTTTTTAAAAGTTCACTGTGACTACTGTGACCGATGGATTGCAGGGTGCAAGGCGACTGGTATGGAAGTGGTTAAACTAGCTAGGAGGCCATTACAGAGATCCAAGACAGAAACAGTGAGAGTGTAGACCTTTGCAGTGGGAACAACAGAGGCAGAGAGGTATATGGAGTCAGGATAGTATGAGATCTGCACAAGGAAGCTCAGCATCTTCTCCAGGCCACTCCACAGGGCCCTCCCTTCCCCCAGGTACAGTCTTTCCTTCTTCCTACCCTCGTTATAATAACCTTTCATCTACTCCTCTGCAGTGTCTATCAGAACCCACAAAGAGATAGTAGGCTGCCTGTTCTTTAGAAAAGTGTAATTGATAAAGAGGAAAGCTCTTCCTACGTCAGGACGGTCTCCTAGTTCGTTTTCCTGGCATGCCCGTTATTGAAGTTGATAATGTACTGCTGGGTAAATTTGGGCGGGTGGCTAAACCCAGGAACTGCTGATTGGGCTCCTGTGAATCAGGCAAGAGTTGACTCTTCCTGTAATTGGATCCAGTTTGCAGTATTGTGCCATCTGGAGTGTTGCTGATGGATGGGGAGATCCCAGACTTCTTGGTGATGGATGAATCACAGGGGAGGAGCCTCCCATTTTCTGAGCAAAAGATGACTTTCTAGTAATCAGACAATGTCAGTAGGTAATCAAAATTCTATTTCTGTTTTCTACCTACTCTTTTAAATAGGCAGAAAATGTTTGCAAAGACTCTCTCCCTATTCATTCATTCATTCATTCATTCATTCATTCAACAAACTTATAATGAGCTCACAGCTCTAATTCCTTGCTTTGCATCCTTTGATAAGTTGTGTCCTTAGACTTGACTTTCCTGAGCCTTAGCTGTGAAACAAGGATACCGATAACACATACCTCTTAGGATTATGAAAATGAAATGAAAGAATGGATGTGACGCACTTTGCAAAGTATCTGGCATATATTCAAGTTGGGGATCTTAGAGAAGGTGAAGGAGACTGGCTTGGGAGAAGCACATGCCCGTTCTTGGTTATAACCTTTACCGATGACACTCTTTCTGTCCTGTAATATTTGTAGCAGAAGTTTCCAGTATTAAGGGACCTCTAGGAGCCTCTACTACATCTTATATAACCATAATTGCCCTAACTCAGGGATTCACGAGGACTTTAAGGCTCATTCCTGGTAGGTCTTCACTAGTCCTTTGTACCTAGTACCTTTGTACCTAACTTGGTCTCTGATGTTTTCCACTTTGAGGGAAGCTGTTGCACCTGACTTTCTGTCATGACTACACTTCATTCTCAGATTCTGCGTATATACCTTTGCCCCTGAGGAGTAAAGAAATATGGCTGCTTAAGACTAGAGCTCATTTGGTTTCCTCTGGAAGGCCTAGAACCCTGTTTTTGCAGGTTCCTTTAATTCCTTGAGTTGACAATTCTTGATGTGTGGCCAGTCCCACAAAATATCCCTCTCCAAAGGTTAAATTCATTTGAGGGAAGTTTGTATAGCAAATCCCCTGTTGGAGATTCACATTCATCCATAGCATCATCCACTCTCTGAGAAGTACATCAGTAAAGAAACATATTTTATTTTATTTGACCTACTATTCCTGTTCGCACTTTGGAGAACACTGCTCTTCATTTTATTTCGTTGGGTGACCTTAGGAATCAAAGTTGGAAATTTAAGCCTCCAAATCCCAACTCCAAGCGCTCAGCTCAGAACTTCAAGTTGCTAACAAAATTGCTGACCTGATTTCTTATACCTTTCTATTCACGTTTCTTGGGCTGGATCAGATTTTTTATTTAGGATGTAATTTCAGAGTTTATTGACACACTCCTAATCCTCCCTGCTTCCACTGGCAAAACCAAGGTGCTCTGGAAGATTCATGTTGGGCTTCTCCGTTCATATACTCAAACCACAGAGTGCATGATTGGCTTATAACTCCATGTTACTGCATTTTCCTTTGGTGGAATTAGGCATCTGATTTGTGACATTCCCAGATGATCGCGGTTAGGATTGTAAAATTCAAATACTTTCCCTCCCATGAGAATATTAATCTTACGTCAGCCTTGAATAGTGGCACCATAGACTGGATTCATCTCTCTGACTTGGCCACAGTGGAAATGCCCCAAGATGAGGAGTGTGGATACTGACAGAATGGAAGAAGAACTGCTGTTAAATTTTACCCTGATCCCCTACAGAGTTGAAAACAAGAAAGTCTGAAGCTATATAGAAACTGGAAACGTGTGTGTGGTAGATGCCAGAGGGAAGAAAGGAAACTGACAAATTGTATGAGGCATGACTCTGCATCTAGCTCACCCTGAAGGTGCCTCCTCTCACGTGGCCAAGTTGGGTCTGGGTGGTGGTTGGTGCTGTCAGGAAGATGGCAAGTTTGAGCTGAACTTTGTAGGGAACAAAGGTGATTCCAGTTATCTTGGATGTGGTGACTCCCTTGGAGTCAGTCATCATTCTCAGACAAGGTAGCTAGTGACAAATACAGACTGGGGAAAACAGATTGTCAAGGCCACATGGGCTCCTACACTGGAGATGCTGATGAAGGGACCAACTTCCTAGGCTCAAGTGTCTGGCTTGTTTATGCTGCCCCTTAATATGGTAAGTTTTCTGCTGGGAACTTGACTTAAATCTTCTTTCATTTAGATTCTACTCCCAATACTTTATTTTTTTTCTTATTCCTGATGATGGTGATGATGATGAAGATGGTAACAGTGGTATTTGATAATAGTATTATGATATTGTGATTTATAATAAGGAATATAGATTTGGTCTTAACTGCCCCCCACCCTCCTGGCCCAGAGCTCCAAAAACCCTTGGAGTTTCCTAAGTGACGTGAAATATAAAGGTCTTTTATTATGTTAATGAGATGGATTTTGGAAAGCCCCAAAGTCACCTAGGGATGGGGAGTTGTCATCAGAGTAGCAAACCAAGTAATAATAACTTCCAGCCCCGCCCACTCCAGATCTCCATGGAGGAGAGAGGGCCTGGAGATTGAGTTCAGTCACCAATTGCCAATGAATTAATCAATTGTGCCTATATAATGAAGCCTCCAAAATAAGCCAAAAGGACAGGAGTCCAGAGAGCTTCTGCGTTGGGGAACATGTGAAGGTTTGGGGAGAGTGACATTCTCAGAGAGCACGGATACTCTGAGCCCCCTTAGGAGCCTTGGCCTAAGCATCTGTTCCTAGCTGTTCCTGAGATATAAGGGACTGGTAACCTAGTACGAAAATGTGTCTCTGAGTTCTGTGAACTGCTCTAGCAATTAATTGAACCCAAGAAGGGATTCGTTGGAACCTCTGATCTATCTATAGCCGGTCCGTCAGAAGCACAGATGACAACATGGACTTACGGTTGATGTCTGAAGTTGGGGCAGTCTTATTGACATGTAAGTTGAGCCCTTAACTTACATGATCTGATGCTGTCTCCCAGTAGGTAGTGTCAGAATTCTGTTGAGTTGTGGGACACCCAGCTGGTGTCAGAGAATCGCTTGGTAGTGTGGAAAAAAACACATTCGTTGTAAACATTTATCAAGCATTTCCTGTATGCCAGGTACTGTGCCAGGTTCTATGCATGGTCTCATTAAAACCTCACAGTAGCCCTCGAAGATATTTATATTAACCCCATTTTATAGGTGAAAAAATAGAGTCACAGGGAGGGTAAGTAACTTGACCCCCGGGATCTGAACCTAGGCAGTCTTCTACTAGAGCTGGGCTCTGAATCCTTAGAATATGGCTTCTGGTCTGCCGTCACATGCTGGATGGGAGCAGGTTGGAGAAGGAAAGTGAGAAATTCCTTCTTACCTGACAATTACCAGCTGGGAAGCCCAGGGGTGGGTGTTCTTCATGAGCTGTCTTTGAAAGAAACCTTGGGGTATAGACATCATCATTTCCATTTTGCCACTAACAGCCATTTACTGAGCACCACCATATGCTAGAAACTGACCGAGAAGCCTTCAACATTATCCCTGATTCTTCTAACAATTCTTCCAGAGGACTAATATTACCCACTTTCTCAGATGAGGGAGTCAAGGCTTCCAGAGGTTAAACTACTTGCCGAGGATATGTAGCAGTGTTGAGTGGTGTACAAAACTATGAGTTTTTAATGAATGAGGAGTTGTTGTTTCTTGAGTGGTCTCTTGCCTTAGGCTGTGAAGAGAAACCAAATAAAAGAGCCATCCAGCTGAGAGAAAGCCATCCTATTGAGGCCCAAGAGGCTAGAAAGTCAGGGGAACGAGGTGTCACCTTGGGAGCTTTAGAAAGCAGACTAGGTACTGCTGTGTGCTTTTGTCTGTTGCTGGCTTGAGGCCATTCTTCCCTCTGTTCGCAGCTCTCTTAGCTTCTGTGGTGCAGTTGTTGGTTCTAAAGGGGCAGCTGTGCCTGTGAGACTGTGAGATGAGTCGACAAGGGACCCAGAAGGTGGCATCCGGTGTCCGCTCCTTTCTGTGTGCCCTACGGCCAGACACTAAACTGGCAGCACATTCATGCAGATACGTTGGATAAAATGCTTGGTCCCGACACCTGGATGATGCCTGGTGTTACTTGAGCACCGGGATACAATTTGGAGTGATTGTCTTTAGGTATGAAGGACTTTTTCTGCCCCCCCTCCATTAACTCATTAATTCTGGGTGAGCCAATAAAACTCATCATACAGTATTCATTTTAGATTTTAAAAATCAAATTTCGAGTCAATGCTAAATGGATCATAGGTATTCTTTCCTTCTGTGAGAAATGAGTGTTTCATTACCGATTCCATCTATTTGAATCGCCTGTAACGGGCAGGATTTGTTCCTTGGGCTCAGCGTGGCCGTGGATGCCCAGAGACACGGTCTTGCTTGGGGAGGGGAGGGAGGGCCTCTGAAGGTCCCTTCTTCACTTGCTTGTATGGCTGTGGTGTAGATGCTCCAGCTGACATGCTGGGGCCATCCACTCTGCTGCCCCAGCACTCTGCTCTCAGCCTTCCCAGGACACAAATTCAGGGGTGAGAGGGGGAAGTGAAATTGTGTTGAATGATTAAATGAATATGCATCAGAAGATACCCAGCAAGTGCTCTGAATCATAGAGATTATCAGCGGACACTGCACATAGCCATATGAAAACAAAATCCATCGAGAGGTTTTAGATCTGCTTTGGGAAACACAGAGAAATGGCTCAGCAGGAAGGGCTCCTGCAGCCTGCTGTTTGCTCCTTTGAGTGAATCAATCGGATTTTTAAAACCCAGGCTTTAATTGGTTATGCCCAGGGAGAGGGTTTTCGATACATCCCCCATCTGGTAGGACTAATTGTTCTTTGCATTCAGTGAATAGATCGTTGCTCTGAGCCTGGGAAGGAGGCCTGGAAGGTGTTCATGCCTATAAATGTCATTGCTCATGGCTGTTTGATGACGGTGAGTCTTTTCTGCCATCTGACTCTTGCAAATGATTTCTAGGATATATCTTATATCTGAGCAGCTGCCACAGAGCTCCTGGGATGACAAAGAACTGAGGTGCCCTTGTATGGCCAGGACATCTGATGGAGAGCCACCTGGCATCACAGGCCTGCCTTCTGACCTCCCTGCTGATAATGGCCCTATGAGAACCAAAGACATAAGCAAGGTGGACAACCTCTCTCTGGACATTTGCTGGGCTCCCACATCTGGCCTCTGTGGGCATTCCTCCCTGACTCAGTGGACACCCTACTTCTGCCCTCTTGCTACTCATGTCCCCAGTATCTGCCAGAGCCCACTTTTAGATACTGGGTATTCAGGTCCAGTGAACATGGCTCTGCCAGAGTGATAAGGCTGCTTGGATACCTTATCCAGTTTTGGATACACCAGACAGACCCTCCAACAGTCCATGTTGAGTTGTCTCAGTTTCCTTGAGGAGAACTAGTACAATATCGCATGATTTGGAAAGACAATAAGTCAAAGGCCTTACAAAACTTCTTGGTGTGTGTGCTGGGAAGGACCTCCAGGGCAGGGCTCTCCCTGATGAACAAGTCAGAGATGATCCTACAGAGGGCTCGCATTCCCTCGTAACTCTGGCCACACCATCAACCATTCTGGAAAGAGCAGTACGTGTCCCTGCAGGTCCCTGGACTGTGCTGAAATGTTCCATCACTGAGCCGCCATCTGTTGATTAAATTGTTCAGATGTTTAATATTTATGATAGCAGGTGTGTGTTATATATGAGCATGATATATGCATATTGCATAGATATCTTACTTAACTCCTAGCATCCCTACGAGGTGAGCCACATTGTGAGGCAGTATAGACTAGTATAGACTAGCCCTGGGGCTAGAGACAGACCATGTGTATTCAAATCCCAGTTCTGCTCACCGTCAGCTCTGTGACCTTGGGCACGTTGCTTAATATAACCTTTCTATGCCTCAGTTTCCTGTCTATATAATAGGATAATAATACCTACTTCATAGAGTTGTTATAAAGAGTAAGAGTTAACACATATAATGCTTGTTGAACAGGGCCTGGCATTTAGTTAATTCCCATACGAGTGTTTGCTATTATTGTTGTTATCATCATCATCTTACAGATAAGAGAAGTCTGAAGCACAGAGAAATAAAGAACTTTCCTTAAGTCACCAGTGTTTACATGGAAGTGCCGGCATTAAAACCAGGCCTAGATGGAATTGATCGCATCTTCTCTCTAGGGACAGGCCTGCCATGGGGATTATGTATTCATGTGGGCTGTGTGGACAGTCAGGGAGTCAAGTGGAAGTTTGTCTCCTCGTGAAATACTCTTGTCCACGCTGTTATCTTAGTCAGGTTTAGCTGAGATAAGCAGGTTTCAGCTTTCTGCATTTGAATCTCCTTCTAGCACCATACCCTTGAGACCACCTCTCCCCCAACCAAGTCAAAGGATGGAACTTAAGGGGTCCTACATCTCTTGCTCATCTATTTGCTAATGGCGGTCTATTTCCACCCATGTGCAAATGCCTGCTCTTTTCACTTTCCTAACAATGCTCTCACATTTGTTTGGTGGGGGATTAAACAAGATAAATACCATAAAACTCAGGGCATGGCACCTAGTAAGTGCTCACTAAATGTTAGCTACTGCTAGTATGGTTATTATTGCCAAGCCACCTTCTTTCCAAGTTTGGGGCTTGCTTCACTTCGCCTAGATAATACTCTATAGAAGTGGGTTCTTATTTTTCCCCTCTTCTAGGGCAAACCAATCCACCCTTCTTTCTCTTCTTTACATCCCCAAGAGAAGCACCAGCGTGGGTCAAGGATGAGGGCATGTTTGGGCTTTGGGGCCTGCAACGGAGCTTTCTTTGCAAAGAGCAAAGAAGCTAAAGCTCTTAGGGTGGGCTGTCTTTGGTCTTTACTCTGTAACTTCTTTCTAGGGAGCATGCCCTTTTAGAAATCCACCCGGTGGGCTGGACCCCGAGTTATCTCCCACTTTGAAGTGACCCTCTCACCACCCTAAGAAGGACATCAGTTGGGTCCGAGAGAAGAAATTCCTGGATCAAATGGACCAGACTAGCTCTACTGTGTAACCCAGGGCCAGGAGTTCACGTAGGATTTGGGACCAAATACAAACATTTCCAAGATCTATAGAGGGTTTATAATGTGCCAGGTATTGCTCCCTGGATCCTCCACATAATCCTTTGTGGGAGAAAGAATGATGGCACCTAGAGATATTCACATCCTAATCCTCAGAATCTGTAAATATGGTCTATTACATAGCAAGGGGGAGTTCAGTTTGCTAATCAGTTTACCTTGAGATGGGGAGATTGTCCTGGATTCTCTGGGTGGGCTCAATGTAAACACAAGGGTCTTTATAAGTGAAAGGGAGAGTCAAGATAGTCAGAGTTTTTCGATGTGAGACATACTCAGCCCACCATTGTTGACGCTGAGAATGGAAGAAGTTCTAGAACCATGAGTCAAGGAATGGGCACAGCTTATAGAAGTTGGAAAAAAGCAAGAAAATTGATCCTCTCTAGAACCTCCAGGAGGATCATAGCTCTGCTGACACCTGATGTTTAGCCCAGGGAGACCCGTTTCAGATTTTTGACCTCCAGTATAGTGAGACAATAAATTAGTATCATTTGACATCACTAAATTTGTGGTAATTTAGCCAGTCCCGGCTGCAGAGCTTGCATGTTGTGTGATAGGGTTTGTGGGCAAGGATCTGGGTTTGCTCTGCCTCTATTAGCAATCAGTGTGTTGACACCTTCAAGCTTAGCCACTGACATAACACTATGTGGGGGTTCATGCGAGGGGAGAGTAAAATAATTTTGGTTTGTACCCCAAATGGTTGGAAGGATAAATGAGTATTTTCAATGGATCCAATATTTATATACTTATTGGATATAATTTGTATTAGCATTTCCTGAAGCCAAATAATATTGATGCAATATAAAACTGTTTTTACAATAATACTGTGAAGAGAATATTTCACAGGAGAAAGGATGTGGAGTGGTTTTTAAATAGGGGGGAGAGAAGATGAAGGACATTTACCGACTATTTACTGTGAATAAAAGCATAACACAGAGGAGCTTAAAGGAGCAAAAGAAAAGAAGTTTGAAGAAGGATGGAAAGAAGTGGGGATGTGTGAACTGAGGTGGATAGACATATGTGAGGAGGGCCAAGAGAGCTGCCAGCAAGCTGCCCCCAGTAGCACTGTCCTGTCCTCGTGGCCAGCAGCTATGTGTGGATGTCGAACCCTTGAAATGTAACAAGTCCGAATTGAGATGTGCTCTAAGCATGAAATATACAAGTCAGAGATTTCAAATGAAAGCAATAATGTAAAAATAACTCATTCATCATTTTTATGTTGATTATATAGCAAAATGATAATATTTTAGGTATGTTGGTTTAAATAAAATACTTATTAAAATTAATTTCACTTTTTTTTTGCTATTTTTAAGGGAGCTACTAGAAAATTTAAAATTACACATGTGGCTTGCATTCTATTTCTACCAGACAGGGCTGGCCTCATGGGTAGAAGTGGAACCAATGGCATAATATGCTAGGGAGGCAGTTTGACCTTGTTGAAAGAAAGAACTTATAATCATTGGCCATGACTAAAGAAAAGAGGCAAGAGTGCCTCATCATAAATAGTGGGTAAGCAGAAATAGAGGCCAAAACCCTCTTCACAAGGCCTTTGTGGGCTTTCTGCTTTGAGGTCAGGACTGGACCAGGTCACACTTAGAGCCCTCCTGATGTGTAAAGAACTGTAAGTACATTAGTGGATTTTTGTGTAGTAATTACATTTTCCCCCTGTTTTATTGTTTGTATTTTTCTGGTTATTCTGTCTGGCCTTGAGAAAACACAGCAATATTCTTTCAAAAGTCTAGAGTAGACAAGGCTCTTTATTCATGGATGTTTCCTCCATGCTCCTGAGGCTTTTGGGGCCCTGGTGATGTCAAGGGCAGACCCTAAGTAATTCGGTTCAGAGCAGAAACTGTGTGCCTCAGAAGGGCATCTTGCCCTAGGACAGCTGCCCAGTCACCAGTGAACTCCTGCAGCAGAGCTTGGGAACCTTTCATTCCCTATAAGTCTACCATGCCCATCCCTCTGTGGCCCAGGGGATGTGCGCGTTCCTGGAGCAGCAGAAGGGCTGGTGTGAGATCCCCAGAGGCTAAGCTCTCTGTCATCCCTGCACAGCCCAAGAGGTCTGTGACATTTGCCAAGCCAGTGATCAGTATAAGCTACTCCTAGCAGCAAGGAGAAACTTGAAATCCTGTAGAGAAGAAATGTTTTCAGGCTTTGGAGCAGAACTCATCTGCATGATACTCTAATTACACATTGGAGACTAACACAACACTCCCCACATTCATTTGATTGCATGTCCTTCGAAGGAATACTCTTGCATTTCTCTACAAACAGGCTACTGCTCTGGCTTCCTGCCAGCCTAGAGTGGCTTTGCCCTGGGTGTTCCTCTACCTCAGGCCATTGGAGCATCAGGGTTGCCTAGAATCATACTACCTGAGCCGGGCAAGAATGGGGACTCTACTGTCCTCTCCAGGCAGGGAATGTCAAACAAGAAAGCTCCTATGTTCCAGGACAGCAGAGAATATGCAAGCGTTTCTCATGTGTTATGTTATCTGATCCTTCCAACCACCTAATGAGTGTGTATGTATATATGTGTGTGTGTGTCCGACACACACAGATTTGTCCCACTTCAGAGTCCCAAATATTGCCTACCTTAATCTATCATTTCAGAGACTTAGTGAAACCAGAGGTCAGAGCCCATGGAGTCTGCACATAGAATTAGAGGTAGTAAATAGAGAATGAGAAGAAGGGGAAGAAGATAGAGAAGAACGTGATATGCTCATTTATTTATTCACTCATTTGTTCACTATGTTTTGACCTTTGGTAGGTCAGATACTGAAATTAGTAAGACCAGCTTCTGCCCTGGAGAAGCTCACGGAGTAATATACAGTTGTGCTGAGTGGAACTATGGGCAGTCTTCACATGGTTCTCTAGGGCACAGACTAGAAAACACTGGGTTCTTCCACAGGGAACCATTGAGGGGTATGCATAGAGGAGGAGGCATTTGACTTAGATTTTAGGAGCAATCAGGCATTCATTGCAGAGGGAACCACATAAGGAAAGACCCAGAGGTTGTGGGGTACATTGGCCTATTGGGGATAATGACTGGTCATTCCCTGGGGAGGAATGTGGTGGTAGGATGAGGATGGATTGGGAGGGGTCTTGACTGTTCTAGCAGGTCTCATGGTGGGGTGTGTCAGGAACATCCCTTCCTTCCTTCATTTACTTATTCAACTACCTGGACGTGCTGGTATTAGCCACTGTTAGCAGATAGGGGGTCTTGGCTGGGTTAGGATGGGGCCATCAGCTTGAACAAAGACATCGCAGAACTATTCTTTCCCACTTAGTTGAATTTGAGGAACCTGGTGTCAGAGCACAGTCTCTCGAACCAAAACCATGCTAAAATTCAGAGAAAAGGCAGGGACTCCTGTTGGCTGTCAGGCATATCTGCACGGAGGGAGTGGAGATTTATTGAGTGTTAAATGTCAGTATCGATGTAATAAAGATGGTACACTGTAAGTAATAAGCACTTTCCAGGTGAGGAACCATTTTCAATAAGTTGTCAGCCTTTCTGTGACTATGAATTATTTTTTTAAAAAAGGAGAAGAAGATGAAGAAACCCCACTTGGAGTTATTTAACTTTCAGATCAGCTCCTCAGCTCTGTCCCTTCCTGACAGAAGCATCAGTGTCCTGTGGTACCCAAGGGCCTTGGAGTTTGCACACACTTCATCTCTTAAAAAAAATCCTGATATTCTTTTTGTTTTCTTTCCCGTGATGTGAACAGACTTGATAGGGGAATGGATTTGTGACCTTCAGAGGGCCTTGTGATAGGCAGAGAATTTTCAGGAAATGAATACAGGGGAAAAGGAAGCAAGAAGGGCAGGGGGGAGGTGCATGACACCTGGGATAGTCAAAGCATCTGACAAATTTGGTCAGGTGTCAGCTGGGACCCGCTCGCCTCTCACTTCATTCCAGAAGATTTCACAGCCCCTGGAAGTGCAGCCCTTTGTGTGGATTCCTGCTCATTCCCACGAGGGAAGACTGCCCCTGCATCCTGGGTTCCCAGTTTTCCGTGGGCTACCCCTGAGATGCGCTCACTGTGCTCATAGTCAGTGTGTTTTACAAAGAGAATTCATAAAAGGTTCAGGTGCACAGTAGGCCTTCTCGAAGAGGATTTAGTAAGACAGCAGCTTTAATTGGCTTCAGGAGCCTAGAACACCTGGAGGGCTTAAAACACCTGCTGGCCATTCTACCTCACAAGGTGTCATCACCCATATTTTATCCCAGGCTCACATCATCTTGTTGGCCTAGCACTTACTGTCCTGACTTCTCTTTCCTTTTTAGGAGCAAACTCCCAGTTCTTAACCCTGGTCTGTGAGGTCCAGCTCCTTCCCTCCTGGGCATCTGGATCAAAACTAGTACTCTGGTCCTCAGGGGAGGCTGTAGGTGCTCGCCTTTCACCTTCCACGCAGCACTCCTAAGGTTGGTTTTCCAAGACTTTTCTCCCTAGGAATTCTGCACCTAATGTAGTAAACATTTGTTAATGCTATGTTATCTTATGACAGCCTCACCTTGAGACTAGCATAATGGTCACATGTTACTGATGACAAGGTCTTGTTTTGAATAGTGTTCTCAAGGGCCTTGCAAAGCTGCTCAGTTTCTCCTCACCCCGCCTGGTCCCAGCCCCTCTTCCCTTTGCCAGGGTTGCTGAGGGCCTGTCCTAATCCCTTGGATTCATATGCTTGTGAGCCGCATGACATTGAACACACTTTGTCTTGTGCCCATTCCATTATTTGAAGGCAGCACAGAGGTGCTGGGGTGCTTTATTAACATTTCACTTAGCTATTTTTGAAGTGAAGCAAATTGCTCAGAATTAGCCTGGATTCCCAGTGGTCAGAGGAAGGTCTGTTGCATTTTGCAGGAGCTCTGCAAAATGTCTTTAGAGACAGCAGGCTCAGATGGTCATCTTGACTCTAGCATTTAGCTGCTCTCTGACTTCGGACAATTTTTTTTAAACACTCTGAACTTCTGATTTCTTATTTGTGAAATGCCAATGATAATAGTTCTCTCACTGAGCTCTTGGGAATATTAAGTGAGAAAATGTGTATAAAAAAAACCTAAAGCTTCTACCAAAAAACCATTAGAACTGATAAATGAGTTCAATGAAATTGCAGGATACAAAATTAATATACAGAAATATGTTGCATTTGTATACACTAATAACAAAGTAACAGAGAAATTAAGAAAATGATTCCATTTACAGTTGCACCAAAGAGAATAAAATACCTAGGAATAAATTTAACCAAGATGAAAGACATGTACTCTGAAAACTATAAGATGCTGATGAAAGAAATTGAAGATGACACAATCAAATGGGAAGATATACCATGCACATGGATTGAAGGAACTGATGTCATTAAAATGTCTATACTACTCAAAGTAATCTACAGATTTCATGCAATCCCAATCAAAATACCAATAGCATTTTTCACAGAACTACAACAAATAATTCAAAATTTGTGTGCAATCACAAATGACCTCTAGTAGCCAAAACAATCGAGAAAAAACAAAGCTGGAGTTGTCACAATCCCAGATTTCAAGATGTATTTCAAAGCTATAATAATCAAAACAGTATGGTATTGGCATAAAAATAGACATAAATACAGAGAACAAACTGGTGGTTTCCAGAGGGGAGGTGGTGGGGGGATGAGCAAAAGAGATGAAGGGGACTAAGAGGTACAAACTTCCAGTTATAAAATAAGTAAGTCACAGAGATGAAAAGCACAGCATAGGGAATATAGTCACTAATACTGTAATAACATAGTATAGTGACAGATAGTGACTATACTTACCCTGGTGAGCACTGAGTAATGCATAGGGTTGTTGAATCAATACCTTGTGCACCTGAAACAAATATAACATTGTATGTCTATGTTGCTTATTTTTTAAAAATAGGAAAATGTGTGGAAAGTTCCTGGCACAGAGTAGATACGATTTCCTTGGGGTGAGGGTTACACACTGGACCCAACCTGTCCAGTGATGACTGGTTTGCTCCGGGCCTTCGTTTCAAACTGCATCCACCCACGCATAGTTCACATCTTCTCTTTAGAGCTACATTAATCATCCCTCCAAAAACACAGGGGAAAGAGCCTAAATACCAACTCGCCTACAGATATTGAGCTCATTATTTATTGAAGAAACTTTGGTACATCTTGAAGTCACAACCCTGATCCACTTGCCCTCCTGCAGCTGATCAGCATCACCAAGGGCTGGCTTTGGTGCCTTCTGCCTTTTAGAGTCTTGCCTCAATTGAGAGGGAAAGTGTGTATGTTTCAGAAAGGCCATATGGGGTTGGTACTCTGATTTTTTCCAAGCCTTCTGCAGGCCTTCACTCCCAGGAGCTCTGTGTGACAGGCCAGGGGCAGGCTAGGGGCACATTCTCAGTCTTCAGAATGAACGGGCAGTTTTACACTCAGAAAAATGTCCAGTGGACATTGTGTTCTCTTCAACCAAGATGTTTTAAGTGTTTTTGTGAGCAGTTGGTTATATAAAGGTGGCCACACAGCTCCCAGTGTGATGGGAGAGACAGAAAAAGTCAACAACCTGCACAGTGACGAAGGTCCTGTGGACTGAAGGTAGAGTACTATGGGAAACCAGAGAGTGGTTTCTCACAGCCTGGGGGGTCAGGGCAGCTTCCTGGAAGTTGAATTTTAGAAGATAGTTTAGCCAAACCAAGAATGGAGCTGAGAAAAGGAGGGCACTATGGGCAAAAGGGGTAGCAAGAGCAGAGGCAAGTAAGTAAGCCACTGTGTCTCAGGCACAATGGTGGGCATCAGACTGGATGGATGGGGAAGTCGCCAGGATTTTGAACTGACAAACCTGTAAGCCTCTCATGGTTTGAAGAAGAGAACCATGAGCCAATGGAGTGAATTTGCACAAAGGCTTCTCAGATTTAATGTGCATGTCAGGGGTTGTTAAAAATGCACATTATGCTTATAGAGTCTGAATTTCTAACAGGCTTCTGGATGATGCTCATGCTGCCGGTCCACACTGTGAATAGCACACTTTGAATACCTGTGGCATGGAAGGACAAGCTCTGTGTGTCTCACTTTGGAGGGTTTTATTCCTCATTTCCTATGACTATGCACCAATGGCAACTGGAAGTTTGGCTTCCACAGCAGCCTTCAACCAATGACTGACAGACGATGGTGTATAAATACCCCAGTTTTCTCTCTCCACATGGGGAAGCTAAGTTGGAAGTATATGTGCCATATGAAGTTTCCCTAGCAGGATTCAGCCCCAGTCACCACAGTACTGGTGGGATAAAGCATTCTTTAGTGACTGCCTTCCCATCCTTGTCTCACTTTTCTCCCTTACTAGGATTTTATTCACCTTCAACTCACATGTAACTGCTTGTTCCAGAGTTGGCTCTTGGACGAACCTAAAGTAAGACGGTAGAGAAGAAGGGGTCTATGTTTGGAAGGAATAATAGCATGAGTGAAGCACAGAGGTGTGGGAGCATTTAGGGAACTTTGTACTATGCTGTAGCTGGGGCGAGGGAGTGGCAAAGACTGTCTCCTCTCAAGGGAACTTGAGGAACGGGGCTGCTTTGGGAGATTCAACTACTCTCTTGATTCTGAGCTTACTCACTTAGCTTGTATAGCTGTCCAGACCCTTGGAGAGCCTGCCACTGTGATCCCTTTGGAATATCCCTCTGGAAGCAATTTGAACAAATTCCATTAGATTGGAAGATCAATGCTGAGGAGTGGTAGAATATCACCTGGGTTGTGTCCTTCAAAGGAGGGGTCCCCCGTCACATGCGTTGGCCCAGTGCTATAACTATGCTTTGCTCTTGGAGGTTCCCAGTCCATATCAAAGACTCAAAAAGTCCTGAGTCGGGAATCTTTTTCAGTTAACCAGGATTAACCAGCATTTCCCATAGTCATTTGACCATGGATCTCTATCTCGCAGCACTTAATAACTCTGCACAGAATGAAAGTTCTGCAGAGCATGCTGTGGAAAGTGCTGATACAGGATGAGAGGACACATCTGGATAGTTAGGGAAGACTCTGGAGGGCCAAAGCTAGTCTGCCAATGTTAGTCTCCTCCTGTCAGTGAGTCCCAGCAGTAATGGTGGCCACTGCATTCAACAATCAGATCACAATGGCCAGGTAGCGGCCAAAAACTACCCAGAGTCTCTCTCTGCCAGACGCTAGGAGCAGAGTGTCCAGTACATCATAATGTGCTTCATAAACAGTTGCAGCTTAGAAGGCAGCATGAGAGAGGGAAGAGGCCACTAGCTGGAACTAATTCAGACTCTTAGGCCAATGGAAGATGGATAAGCAACTAAGACTGAATAGACAATAATATCCTGGACCATTATCAGAGGGAAAAAATCTGGAATGAGTTGACCAGAAAGAACCAATAACAGGCTGAGCGTGAGCTATGGCATATGACTGAAGGAGAGAGAGCTCTTCTCTTCACTTATATGTGGCCATCATCCTGCCTTGTTCTGGGAAGTCATGTTTCAGACCGAAGGTTATTGAATAAAAGGAAGTTGAAACCTAAGATAGTGAAGGTAACAAAGAACTGTATTTCCCCACCTGGATCTGAAAACCCAAGAGATGGCTTTGCTACCTTTCATCTGTCTTCTCCAGTCTCCTACTGGGGCACTGGCTTCGCTCCTCTCTCCTCATCTTCTCCTCTCTTCTTGTCCCCTCCTGGGTGAGGGAGGTGAGCATCTTGGTAGTGGGCCTGGGTCCCATGAGATGAGGCTTCACAGAAAGCAAAGTTGCAGAAGAGGACATAAGTTCTCCAGCTAGGAGCTTCAGGGTGTGGTGGGGAGTGGGACTGGGGCCAAAAACCATAGATAAATAAATGTCCTGAATTTTTCTCATTGGGCAGAAGGTCAACTTTGCCAACTATGGGTTAGTGAGCTTAATGTTGTCCTCAGCAAACCACTAGAATGAATCATTATTTTTAAAATTATTTTTGAATTCTATCAAAGTAGTTTTCTCCATAGTTAAAAACCTCAAGTAGTACCTATAATAAAATAAAATAGTTCTGTACTTCACCAAAGTCATCTTCCCACTCTTGACCTCCAAAGGAGTTCCATTTAATATTTTTAGCTGTTTCTTCTCAAAATTACCATCATATTACTCAATAACATGCTTATGTCACTATGCCCCAATTCATCAATATTAGGCAATATATGATGATTTCCCATTGTTCCTTCTACTCTCCACCTCTTCCAAACATATATGTCATCTCTCCTAATCCTCACACTTTGGGTAAAAACAATAGACAGGGTTTACATTACGTACTGTGAAAATATGTGTCACTGTTAAGTGGACTTCCACGATGGAAACTTTTGTTTTTCCTAGTTGAATCAGCAGCCAGTTAGGAAAACAAATCACTAAGCATTTTAAATAAAAGAGAATGAATTTAAGGAATTGGTTACACAGAAAATGGAAGAGCTGGGGAGCCAAACAGGAGAAGTTGAGGCAACAAGAAATTTGCAATAGCCAGAAGCTGCTACCATGTTGTAAGGGTGAGGGTGTGGACAGTCTTTCTGGAGCCCAGGATACAAGGGCCACGAGGCAAAAGGTGGAACTGTGGTGGGCTTATCCAGAAGGGATCAAAGCCATGGAAGAGGTGCATGTCTGTGGGAGTTGCCACATGAAGCAGAGAGGGAGAGGGAGAGAAATACCCTGGTTTCCTCCATCTCCCTTCACTGCCACCATTGGCCAAATGCAGACAGAAGCCAAGTGAGAAGTGCAGACTGAAGGCCTCAGCCCCCCAGTATCCTTCCTAACTCCCATGCTACACAGCAGGTCAGAGGAGAGCAAGGAATGGATATGAAGGCAAAAAGGCAAATACCAGACACACTAAGATGAATATTTGCTCTTTCTATAAAAAATAATTATGTAGGTATTTAGCATTGATTTTTCTTCTTTGTGCTCCATCAAATCTGTTTCACACCATTGATATTACTTTCCAAATGTTTGAATATATCATATAATCCATCAGTTTCATTTTGTTTCCTGGAGTGCTTGATCCTTCTGTTCTAGTCAGGGCTGTTTGCTTGAGGCCTGCCTCAGTGGTGCCATCTGAGGCTTCAGGGCATCTTTATCTCAGGGAGTCCCTCATCCTCATCCTGAGATGAATCCCCCGTGTTAATCTCACGGCTTTGTCTATCTTGGTTTGCTCCCTGTTTATGGAGTGTGTCTTCCAGTAGCTTCCCAAGAAAGAGGCCATGGGAAATAAATATTTCACTTATGCATGTCTGAAAATGTCTTTATATTGTACTCACATTTGATTGACAGGTTAGCTTTAGAACTCCAGCTTGAAAACATTTTTTTCCTTGGGATTTTCATGGTGCTGATTCATCGAGTTGTAACTGCCAGTGTTGTTCTTGAGATCTGGTTGTGATCTAAAGTTTTTGCTTTTTTACATATGACCTGTTTTTCCTCTTTGGATGCTTTTAGGATTCTTCTATATATCCCCGGATTTTCTTTGCAAATTGAGACAAACAACCCCAAATATAGATTTGTTTTGCTAAGAACATAAAGCTGCCCCCTCCACGGTGAGGAAAATATCAAGACCCAGTGGGATTGAAGCTTTCAGCTTAGATAGAGCATGATGTTCCCAAGGGATCAGTTCCTAATTGTAGGACTTTCTGGCAGAATTAGCCATCAACCATGGATGATCAAATGAATCCTCTCCTGCTACTCTGACTTGGTATATCTGGTACTTTGGATAAGTACTTCGGACCCCTGAGGTGTAATTATAGGAGCATCTTTATTTTGGTATCACTGTCCTTTTAAATGTACTCAATGGGGATGAGTCTTCCCCTGCCTGGAAGTGAAAATTCAAACAAGACCAGGATTTTCTTTTTCATTAATGGGCAAGAATAAGTTCTATGATTAATTTAAACCAAAACACAGTCTCAGTTCAGTTATTAAGAGGGCCTGCTTCTGTATAATCAGTAGAATTTCAAACTCTATTTTATGTTAATTCTCCTCCAAAGGCTCTACCATCCAAGGAGGGGAGTGTGGCCCTGCTTCACACTTCCCTTGCTTCTCATTTTCCATTTGCTAGCTGTGCTTTCTCACCATTCTAGAAAGTAGGAGAGGGGAAAGGTATGGGGATGACTCTTACTTGGCTGAGCCTGCCCTAAGATGGCTTTGTGCCTTGTGGGTCTGGCAGACAAGGAAGATGACTCTCTGTTGTAGTTTTTGTGAGTTTTCTGGAGGCTCCCCTGCTGGGGCAGGTAACTACAACTTCCTTGACAGAAGCAGTGCCTCAGCTTTAACTGGCTACTCCCAATCCTTCCACAGTTTCTGACCCCTACAGTCCTTTGTTGAAGGATCCCTTGTCCTGGTAGGCTACCACAGGAGGTCTGTTAAAATGATGGCAGGTTGACATTTCCACCTAGAATTCCATGTCTGTGTACCGTTGTCCTGCCATCACAGGGGGTTTTAGTGGCTGCTTTAGCTTTCTCAGCCATAAGTCAGGCTCCTGTGTCCCCCAGCTTTGGGGAACACATCTCAATTCTGTAGGTGGCTTCCACTAATGCTTCTCACATTAAGCTTGGAGTGGGAGATAGGTTATCCAACCTCTCCTCTCAGGGGAGTCCCCAACTCAGAAATCCTCTTCACAAATC
This sequence comes from Paguma larvata, assembly GCA_030068075.1. Classification (NCBI taxonomy): domain Eukaryota; kingdom Metazoa; phylum Chordata; class Mammalia; order Carnivora; family Viverridae; genus Paguma; species Paguma larvata. Next base: position 65,587,375 of record CM057831.1, on the reverse strand, counting down.
CTCTCCTTAAGGTCTTTAATAAACCCGTCCTTTATCCTCTCAATCTGGGTGAATTGCTAATCAATTTCCAATTACCCTCTATAAAGTTTCATTAACCGGTCTGTCTGAGAACTCACTCGTGCATCTGGTATCCATCGCATCTTGGTGCCTGGTGAAAATTCCCAGCTTACCTTTCTTGTTACATGGGCATCTTCAAGGGTTGGCCTTCCTCTTGTACCTGTGTCACACCATGCCAAAGTTGTTATGAAATAGCCATCTTGAATATCTAGGCATCTCTGAAAAAAAAGGCAGTGGGAGGCTGGAAATTTCATTCCTTCAGAGGGTTTCCTGAAAAAGGACATTCCAATTAGTGAGCTGATAGCACAGCGTTGTCACTGGAGCTGTCGATAGTAGAGCAAGAGCGCTGGGTGATGCTTTACGAGCCTATAAAGGAGGATGCCACAGCACCTCCAGAGTCATAGGAAACTCATTTTATTTGCTTATTTATTGTCTTTAATTTTATAGGCTATGGGAGAAATTTCTCCCTTCTGAATGTGTCCAATTAGCTCTGTTCACCCAAGAGGAATCACATTCCCTGGCTTTGAGTAGTCCTCAATAACCACAGAAGAAAACAAAGAAGGGGAACAGAAATAAATATCCCTGAGCAGTTCCAGGTCCTATTAAGTCAGCTATTGCAACAGCAAGGGTCTGGAATCCCGGGGGAACATGACTCTGAGGGCCACCTCTCTGTGCTGCTACTGAGGTTTAGATGACTCTAATTCCAATGCTACTCATGAGAACCTTGGTGCTGAGCTAGAGTTAGTTATCAGCTGATCTGGGGGGGAGGACTGAGCTAATCGATTTTATTATTACTGTGTTTTTAATGTTTATTTTTGAGAGAGAGAGAGAGAGGGAGAGCAGTGGGGAGGAAGGTACAGAATCCAAAGCAGTGAGCTAATTGATTTCTGATTTCCATGGACCTGGCTGGCAGATATGAAGCAAGCATATGATTCTTGAACTGTATGTTAAGAGATGACAGTCCCCAGAAGACAAGAAGGCAAGGCTGAAGAGAGAAGTCACTTTCAGGTTCTCCAGTCCATATTTCTATCATTACGTGCCATCTCCCTATACAGGAAAGAAACTCTTGAGCTCAGAGAATGAGATGGGCCACGAAAACCGTGGCTCCCCATCTCTGTTCCTGGATTCGATGCTGCTGTTTTCCCTTGCATAGACAGCAGACTCAGGCTATGCATGGTTTGAAATTGTATAGAGTCGCTCCAGACCGTTGCCACCAGTCCTGGAGGCTTTATTCGCCCCTTTATTTCTGTTCTCTCTCCACCGACGGGATGCCCGTGTGGCAGGTTAACGTGGACCATGACCGATGGTCCAGATGGCCCCTGGGGATTTCACTTGATGTGCCCTCTAGAAGGGCTGTGGGGGCTGGGAGATTCAGCCTGGCACGTTTCCAGTTTCCTAATGTCACTCTGCAGGGCATCTTCCAAAATACAATAAATTAATGTCAGTCAGGTACAACAGTAGTCCACATGGTTCCTCTCAGGCTGGCTAGCAGTATTGTTAAGTGCCCTACTGAGCATAAGCCCAGGATTGGGTAGCTTCCGGCCCAGTTTTGAAGACTTTGTTTTAAAGTATGCTTTTTGATTTTAACATTCATTATGACTAAAAGGCACAAAACTCAATTTGGGGTCTCGGGGGTTGAAGCTCTAAACTCTTTGGATGTCAGAAGCCATGCTCTCAGCTTCTCACCCTGCTGTTTTAATGAGGTTAATGATTGTTTTTCCACCAAGCACCTACCTGTGATCTTCCTAAAAAAAAAATGAAATAAATGACTCACGTGGAGATTTAAAAAGATATCACTGTGGAAAGTGGATGTTAACAGGCTCTAGAAATATGATAATTATCAACTATTTGAGATGCAGTGACTACAATATGATAACGAGATGTATTATGCAGGTAGAAAGCACACAGAGAAATGACACAAAGTAGAATTATGAGAAAAAAAGAAAATGGAGATCTTGTTTGGTTATTCTCTTTGTTGTGATAAAAATTGAAATGAGAGAAAGTTGAAATCTACATGGTATTTAGTAGTCCCTTTTTATTTGTTTGGTGAATGAGTGCAACATCTTTTCCCTGGAAGGTAGATCAGATACACACACACACACACACACACACGGTGCATTTAAGGTCTCCATCCCGAAGCCTTATTTCCACTCAGCAACTCTTCCTATGGTTGCGAGCCTCCCACTCCCTGATCTTCAGTGTTTGTTGAATGAGTGAATGAATGAATCCATCCTTACTTCACTTTGAAGCCAGGTGTTCGTACTTCAACATGTATCTTAAATCCAGCGACCCCTTTCTGTCTTCACCTACAAGACTCACTCAAGCTACTTCTTGCCCAAACTACTCAATAGCTCTTCACAGGCCTCCTCCCATCCATTCTTGGAGCAGAACAGACTTTTTAATGTGCTAATCAGATCATGCTGCTCCTTAACTCAGGCCCTTCAGTTTTTCCCTTGCTGTTAGAACAATACCCCCACTCCTTATGACAGCTTCCCGGCGCCTAAGGGATCCATCCCTCGCTTCCGGTCCCACTGGTCTTGTTTTAGCTCTTTGGACCCTCTGAGTGCTTTCTGGCCACAAGAGTCTCATGCTTGCTGTCTTGTTTGCCCCACGGCTGGCATGTTCTCATCATTCTCATACCAGCTCAAACGTGTCCTCAGAATGACCAGTGCTGACTGCATTATCTAAAGTAGTGATGACCACCCCCACCTCTAGTTTTCTCTTGGTGGATTATTTTACTTCAGGTCTGTCTCCATCAATAGAACATAGGCTCCATGGGGCACTCTTGGCTAGTAAGTTCAGTTTCAGCCTTAGCACCGGGCACCTGACAGCTAACAGGTGCTCAACTAGCATAACCATAACTACGTGACTGGCTTAGGAGTGAACTCACTCCCCTCTTCCCCCAAACACACACACACACACACACACACACACACACACACACACACACACACACTTCGGCTCTGTAGAAAGCCCTGATGCTATTGTCTCTGGAGACTTACTTCAGAAATGGTGCCCAGGATGCTGGAAGTGAGGCTCACATATTTCACTCTGCACGCTGCCACCTTCAGGCCTGAAATCCTCAGGCTTTCTAAATGCTAAATATAAAGAATTAATCGGATCTTGCATCTCCGGTGAATAACTAAGACACCTTTACATTGAAATGCAGATTTCTCCATTGAAAGGCAAATTTTTCATTCCAACCCTTTGAATAAGACTGGGTTTGTATTTATAAAGTAAGTTATATACAAGAGCATAATCTGGGCCCGGAGCGCTTTCATGTGATTGCTCAATAAATACATTTTTACTCGTCCAAACTCTTGCCTCAGACTATTTTGCACTGAGATAGTTAAATAAGTGACAGCAGCCCTATTGAGTTCCACTTAATTTTATTCCATAATGTTCTGTATGGTTCCAGGCGTTTTCTGGACCTGTGTCCCAGAGATGGGTTGAGAGTGCCTTGTTTGGGGCCAGTTGGGTTTTTGGGCTTGTAATAGGGGAAAAGGGCCCAAATAGGGGAAGGTGAGCAGGTAGGTGACATGGTCGGCACCCCGCCCCCTGCTCTGTATCACCTTTGTTTCAACATCTATGAAAGGGGATAGAAATTCTTACCCCCTTAGGGTTATTCTGAAGATGACGTAATTAACATGAAAATACTTAGCACACTGTCTGGCACATAATTGGGGTTTTTATATACATAGCATAGCTGAGTTCAATTTAACTACACATCTTAATTATTAGTTTCATCCCTCCAACCAGACTCAGTAATAAGGGTTTATGTCTGCGCTCTGGGCATTCAGTAGGAGCTCAGTAAGTACTTAAAGTGTAATTTGTTATTGTTTTCTCATTATAGAACTGATAATCGTCATCACATAAGCAACCTAGGGATAACTGTTAGTATTTTAGTGCCTCTCCTTTTTCTGAATAGGCCCACCTTGAACTGACTTAAGTTGGATTTACCGGGGACAGAGAAGGGCAGCCCCAAGAAATACATCAGGCCAGAGAGAGAAAAAGGGAAAGATTGCCCCTGACGCACCCCCACTCCTATGCAACCCCTCTTCCCTTCCACCGTGGGCCTGCCCTGAGCCAGAGCCTGAGAGCTGGGGCCCCACACATCCCTGTCTCTGCCCCAGCCAGGCAGGGCAGAGCAGTGGGAAACATGGCCCGTCTCCAGACAGCAGAACCCTGTCCTCCCATGAGATCCGGATGCTATCGGCTGCTCCTAGTGGAAGATACATCACCCATTCTTTCCCTGCCGCACATTCCAAAGCAACCCACGTATCTTGCAAGCAAACCCCAAATAAAGCATAGATTGCTTCCTATGCCGAGACCGCTGTTGTTCTCCTTACTGCCCAGCCATGTCCCCTGCACTTTCTGGAGACTCTTGGCCAGGTCCTTCGTTGATTCCTGGACAGTAACCGTGTTGCTAATGGAGGGAGTCAGACTGCAAAGCTGTTTAATTTGTCAACCAGACATCCAGGCAGAGCCAGAGTAGGGCAGGAGCTCAAGAGGCCAATGGGCCATGGGTCAAGCAGAGCTGCAAGAAAAGTGTCCCAAAGTTTGGCTTCTGCTTATTTATTTTCTTGCTTGGTATCCTCAAGCAGGCTACTCATCTCCAAGCCTCAGTTTCCTTACTCATTATGGTTCTACAAAGGGCTCTCCTTTCATGTGTCAAGCTCTGTGCTCTGGATGTCATAAACATCATTTCAGTTCAGCTCAAAATCCGACGGCAGAGCAGTCAGAGAGCGAAAGGAAAGGGGGATCTGAGAGAGGGCCAGGGGGTCACAGCAAGAGGAAGCTTGCCTGGGATTAACGTTGCTACCCTCGTCACCGGCACCATGATGAGCAGCCAGTCACCGCTTTCCTATCGTGATGGTATGAAAAGGAAAGTCCCAGAACGATGCCATGTCAGAATTGGACCAGTCCTACCTGCCTCACTGCTTGACAGATGAGGAAATGAGGCCCAAAGTGGGGTATGACTTATTTGAGTACTGTTGACTTGCTCTTTCATTCATTCATACTTTCATTCATTTATTCATCAAATGTCTTTTGTGCTTTTTTCATGTCTAAGCCCCATGCTGTGTTTTGGGGATGGCATGCCTTTGAGGGCACAGCCATGCCCTCAGGGAACCATTGGAACCATGAGAGAGGTCAAGGGCCAACTCTAGGGATGGATGGGGAGGGGACAGACAGTGTAGACTTCTGTTACAAGAAGACTGGAATGGAAGAAAAGGGGAGAAATGGGGGCATAGGAGGAGGGGAACCCAGGAAAGGTGCTATTAGATGGAGGAGACAGGGGTCATATCATCACATGGATGACATAAGGAGGATGAAGATACAGGTGAGAGAACGATGCCCCATGTGCAAGGGCTCCTGGGTGCAGATGAAGAGGAATCAGGAAGTCATTTGGGAGGGATGTTTGTCTCCCGGGTGAAGGTTTTTAGGATGGGGACACAGAAGAGGAAAGCACCCCATAGAGCACAGAAGTTGTGTCCTGGGGCCGCAGGTGGTTGGAGGCCAAGGAGGTGCCGTAGGCCCTCTATAGCAGCTGCATGTCGTTCCTGCCTACCCTTCAGCTATGGGGACAGGTCTTGTGGATGTGATGCTATAGGCCAAGCATAGGGCTCCCAGCGGCAGGAAGAAGTTCTCTAGAGGAAGGAAAGGGTCTGAGAATCTGCCAAGGGACCTAGCTAATGGGGTCCGAAGGGGTCTTTCAGTCAATTCCCTGTGAGTGCCAATATCTCAAGCAGCCAAGTAGTCATATAAAACTTGTAAGGACAAAATTTTACCAATGAATAGTCATCCTGTCACTGTCCCCAAGCCTCCACCAGAGGAATGATGGGGGTCACTTACCCGGCCGACTGTGTGGAGGCCAGTGCTTTCCTCACATCCTAACGATAGAAAGTGAGATGTATGGAGAAGTGTAGGCGTCTTCCCGTCTTCGGAGAAGCTGAGTTGCCATTGATGGGCCAGGACAGAAACACGAGTCTGGGAATTCTTGGGAATTTGGCTTCTCAGCCCTAGGCTTTCTGTGTTTTGTGCTGCCGTTGCTCCACGTAGCCGCAGTGACCGTAGTTGTACCACTACCCGAGAACACTGATTGGATGCTTACCATGTCCCAGGCACTGACAGCCCTTTACGTGAAATATTCCACGTACTCTTCCCAGCTCTTAGGAAGTATTCTTTTTCGCCCCTTTTCACGGCCACGTAAGCCAGGGTGCTAAGAGAGATTCAGGACCTTGCTCAAAGTCACACAGGTTGTCGCGATGGAGCCCTAGTCTGTTACATCCAGAGCCTGTGCTCTGGAGCGCTTGGCTGGGCTCCCAGACCAGGCGGCCGTTGCTGATGGCTGAGTGGCGCGTGGGACTGGATCTCTCAGGCACCTGTGGGGAAGTGCTGACCGTCCTCTCCCGGCCTGGGCCCCGGCGAAGGGGAAGCCGCAAATGGATACAGTGGAGACGGCGTGTTGCCTTGAGGCATTGAACCGCTTATAATGAGGGACAGGTTTTCAGAGCTGTCCTGATGCCTTTCATCTGCTCCCTCTGTGAAGTCCCTAGGAACAGTCTGGGACCATGGTTTGGGGCCTTCATTAGCTCTGCACTGTCTGAGATATTCACAAAGGCAAGAAAGCAGACAGGTTCCTTTGTGTTCATCGCGACTCAGACCGCTTTTCCTGGCTCCTGGGATCCAAAAAATAAAATCCTCAGAGCTGGCTTATTCACAGTGATGTAAAAAGTGCTCCGTTCTGCCGGCCTGTCTCAAGAGGCAGCCATTGTGCCCGACACTCTCCCTCTCCAGCCCTGGCTTCAGCTGTAGGATCATTCATCTTCCAGCCAGCCTGCCAGGCAGCCCAGTGTAGAACGGTGATACATTGACAATACACCTGTCTACCTGTCTGTCTCATGCTAGTGCAAGGTCGCTGAAGGCAGGGAGCCTGTTGGCCTCGTCTCGGTATCCCTCCTGCAGTAGTTCAGAGACTTTCCCCATCACAACACCTGTGGAATCTGCCACACCCCATCAGTAATAGCTGCTCACTAAACCAGAGATTCTTGAAGCGGAGAAGGGCCCTTTAATTAACTGGGGATCTGTTTGAAAAAGCTCCCGGTCCTGAGAATCCTGCCTACAGGTGACTCAGGGAAGTGGAGCTCAATGAAAAGCCTGTGAGGTCCTCCATCCTCCAACCTGGTTCTGCTTTTATTACCCAGCAACCTCCCCGCAGCCTAGCCTCACTGCCCGGTTTCTCAGAGTGCGTTCTGGGGAACACTACATCAGAAACACCCAGAGAGTTTGCGGAATAGAGAAAAGACTCAGAATCTTAACAATGAGACTTGGCTATTTCTAAAACTGCATGGCAGAAAGGAAGGAGAATTGGGCTCATCAGCAAGCGGCTGGGGACTCCCTCAGCCCAGGTACTTGACAACTTTCTTTTCTTATATCAAAGAGCCCTCCATCATTTGCCTGGGGGAGAAGGGATCTTGTGATACTCACATTGGGAAAATGAGACATCATGAATGCCCAATAGACCTGCAGTCATCACTTATGAAACTTCCAAAAGGCTATTTGAAAGAGGCTAAGATAATACACTACTACATCTGAGAGAAGTCATAGTGCTTGTCCAATAAAACATTGGTGGTATATAAAGAGATTATGGTATTTGTGCAGGGGATAAAACTTAAGGGTTGCTTGTTATTTGAGATTTGAGATGGTGTGGGTTGACATAAAGTCCTCGTTGATTAATTGGGGAGCTAATTTCTTGTGCCTGTTCCAGAATTTCTGCTCCAGAATCTTTGGGGATGGGCCATCTTGGGGCGCATCTGTATTTTTACCAGACTTTCCAGATGGATTCTTGTATATACATTGAATTTCATAAACCATTTCCCCAACCTAGTGATTCTAAATCTTGGATGCACATTGGAATCACTTGGGGAGATAAAGAAGGCAATAAAGCAAAACCAAACCAAAACAAAACACAAAAACAACTTGGTTGCTACCTCCAGATATTCTGATTTCGTCAGTCTAGGGTAAGGCCTAGGCATCGGTAGGCTCCTTGTTGTTTTGTTTCCAGATGGCTTTAATGTACCACCAGGACTATGGGGTAAGCCATAGCCTCAGGGATGATGCCTGCGTAAGCATGTAAGAGTGTGTGCGGGTGTGTCTCTTGGGCTGACTCCAACCCTTGGAGACATTTATGGTCGTCTTGGACCTGGGCTCAGTCCAGGACATGGAGTGATTCCCTTCAAATGTCTCTGTCTGGACATCGGATTGGCATGGCAGCCTCTGCTGTCTAGGGAGGAGTTTCCTGAGAGCCCCAAGAATACTGCACCTAATGTAGCAGGTGCTACGGAGCCATGAACTTGACACTCAGCATCAGCTTCTGCGTATTAGTGAGATAGCCAACAGAGCCCTCCTCCCTGCCCCACCATGAGTACAGGTAGCATACATGGCTGGTGGGCACACATAGGGATACCTGGCTTCTCTCCATGAAGAAATTTTTGTCTCCTGGGCCGCAGGTTAGGAAGATACGCTTCTGCAAACACTCTGCTCCTGTTCAGAGATGATCAATTTATTACCCATCTTCTATTAATCAAAGACACATGTAGCTGTTAAGCAAGGCTTCTGCGTTTTGGTAGGGGAGACTTTTTCCACCCTGAGTCTTCCGGAAACCTAACCCCTAATCAAGGAATTGGGCCCCTTCATTGATCTGTGTGCATCCTTATTGCTGGGCCTTTTGGAGAGATTTGGGGGTGCTTGGGTGGCTTAGTCGGTTAAACGTCTGACTTCGGCTCAAGTCATAATCTCATCGCATGTAAGTTGGAGCCCTGTGTTGGGGTCCGTGCTGACAGCTCAGAGCCTAGAGTCTGCTTCAGACTCTCTGTCTCCCTCTCTCTTCCCCTCCCCCACTCATGCTTTGTCTCTCTCAAAAATAAATAAACACTAAAAAAGAGAGAGAGAGAAAGAAACAGTTTGGAGGCCGGGGAATATTGCCCAGCGTATGGCAGTATCCTCCTGTCCGGTGTCCATCCCTCTCACTCTCACTTCTGCCCCAGCTTTGTCTTTCTGTGTCATCTTCAGCAAGTCTCTGAGCCTTCCTCATGGAATGAATGACTTGGCCTCATTCTCTCCCCTGGGAAATGACATGGATGAACTCACTAGCTTGTGGGTTTAAATCATTTTCTTTAGCCACTGACCCTTCCTTCAAAGGGTTTATGTACTACATCTAGTATATAAACAGACTAAATCACAGCTGCCATGGGAAAGGGGAAGGGAGGGACTTCAGACCTCCCACACCCCCAACCATGGTCCACCCTCCTCAAGGGGCCCCACAGAAGCCATTGTCCTCCCTACTTTCAGTGGCGAGCACCTTTTCTCCTTCTGTGGGGGTGTCAATATCAAGATCTTGGGACAGCTGGGTTAGATGGCCTGTGTAATTTGAAAAAGCATATTCCAAATTTCCTTTGCTTTTATTTGTTTTCACTTGGGATATTTAATTACTTTATTTCAAATTTCAAGTAGTATGAAAGGAGTGTTGGGATTTTAACGCTTATGAAAAGGGGGCATTGATTTATAAAAGGTTGCAATCCATTGACCTAGATTGATGTTTTTCACAACGTGGGTCCCAACCCGTTAGTAGGTCATGGCATCAATTTCGTAGGTCATGACCAGCGTTCCCTCTTGGTAGAATATCATAGAAGAAAATAGAACATACCAGAACCAGTCACACATGGTAAGGCTAAAGACAGTTTTGTGAACTGTGGTTTCCCTTCTGTGTATCTGCATGTATGTCCTGGCGTAATGTGACCAATGGTTACTGTGAGTTAGGACCGGGAGAGACTGAGAGCTGGTCTGGATGGATATACTCCTGAGGTTCTTTCAGGTTCTGACTTTGCCTCACATCAGTATTTGGGAACCGACCACTGGGCTCTGCAGTGAGCTGGTGAGCAGTGGAGGGAGAAGAGGGCTCAGGAAGGCGGACTGCTGGGCAGGGTGCGCCCCTCCCCTGGGAGAGCCCAGCGCTAGGCACAGTGGCAGCAGTAGCATTCCTCCTTCTGGGCCCTGGCAGAGGTGAGGAGGTTAACATGGGACTGACCTTGCCCAAGTCCATGGTCTCGGGAGCTAACCATGGTATATCTTGTATAAGGCGGGTACATGAGGGGGTCTAGAGGCCTCCCCTTGACTACTCCCAACAGCGGAGAGGCTTGTCACCTCCAGGCATCTCTGGTTTACGTGGACCACCTTCAGGTCCCTGCACGGTCTCATATTTTGGGATGCCTTGGTTTCTGTGATTGCCAACATGTCATGGCCACTGGGTTATGACCCTCAGGAGCAGAGGGCAGCCTGGAGGATCAGACCCCAGGCTGTGAGGAATCTTTGGTGTCTCCCTGCAGACTAACTACCTGTAGGGTGGGAATCTCTGTTTCCTTGACCTGGCGTGCGTGGTGTGACCAGCCTGGCAGGCAAAGTTGCTACCTGTTCACCCAACTCCCCAACCCAGGGGTGACCCGTCTGGATGTAGAGGCCCTCACATTACGGCACTAGGCTCCCCTAGGCAACGTGGCTTTCTTGATTTTTCTGCCTCCTCTGACCTTAGCAGGAATGGGGTAGAGAGCCAGGAGCAGAGGCAGACATTTCTTGGGGATCCCAAAGCCCTTCATCCCAGGGTGTCAGGGGGCTCTGGGTCCCCTCCATCCTTTTCAGGAGGATAGAGGAGCCTTGTGTTCTCAGTTACTCTGTGAACCAGACACTGGTGGGGAAGACACAGAAGTGATACGCAGCCACCTCAACAACACCCCACTATTTCTGTTTATAATTTTATCCCTAACACTCATCAGAGCACCTGACCTATAACAATAGTAGCAATTGTCCATGATTATGTAGCGCATAGAATGCAAGAGATTTTGTCATTAATTTATTCAATCCTCACAATACCCAAAGAGGCAGATATGATTGTCCCTGATTTTCTGCATTAGGAAGCTGAGGTGCAGAGAGGTTAAGTGATTTGCACAAGGTCACGCAGCTCGTAAGTGGGGAAACCACGTTCCATACTCTGGCGGTGTGGCTCAGAATGCTTGTACTTCACCGCTAGGCTAGGTTGTCTCTTGACACACAGCTGCATCTTGATGCATAATTAGTTGAATAAGTGAATTAACTTTCATTCATAACTCCAAATGCATAGTTTAATTTTCGCCTCTCTGTGGCTCCACAGAAAAGGTAGGGCAAGCTAATGCGTCTTTTCCAGGGTGTTGGTACCTGCCAGGGAGCTTCCATTTGAGCCACCCATGCAGAAGAAAGGGCATTAGAACTAGGGGCCTTTCTTTTCCGAAGAGAAGGACATACTCACAGGGCACATGAGAGCCTGTGCATCTGAGTGCCCTCTCTGGTCACCCGCCGACCTCGAGGCATGGCACAGAGGTGGACCTTCAGGGCCATACAGTCTCTGAGCGGAATTCTCATCCTCAGATCTGAGCCTGGGAGACTTGAGTCTTCCAGGAAGGCTGGTTTGCCCCCTCGCGATCCTTTCTGGGGCATAGGAATGAGCTTTATCTTGCACTTTGAAAATCCCTCAGTAGGGCAAACACTCATGATTATGAAGTTCCCCGAAGAAAGCTCAGAGCCCGTGGGTCATCCTGAGACCCACTGAAACCCCCTTGTCTGACCTTGTGCCTGAGGTAGGAGTGGGGATGCTATCCAAAGCCATGGCTGACAGAAATAGATAAGCATGGGACCCCTGTGCCCCGTGCCCTGGACACGTTGAGGTTCTTTGTCCCGAGTCTTTGCTTATTTGGTCTGGCTGAATGCCGAGCTCACCTCTTCGCTTTGCCTCATGGGCCCATACAGCACAACTGCCTTGATAAATTAAGAATTTGCCAGATGGAAAGGACTCATTTTTCCCGCTCTCGGAATCACAGCCTGACTGGGGTTTTTTGCACACATTCCGCTGGACACACGCTGCATTCATAATACAGGGCATGGAGACATCATAGAGGTTTTCACACCTTTCATGTGATAAATATTTTTACCGTCATGCTCGAGAAATGGATTTTGTTTGAAAATGGCCTATTTCCTTTGATGGCTTCTTTGACGTGGATTCAAAGCCTCTCTGGGTCCTGCAGGAGCTGGGGTTCGGGAGGGCCGGCATGTTAACTTTTTCGAAGGACAAATGCACTTCCCTTCACTGAAATACAGGCACAGCCGCCAGGGCCGGGAGATTTATGGCTGAGGGTGGTAACGGAAAGATGTCCGACAGCTGGTAGGAGTGATGGGGCACGCAGCCCGGGGACCTCCGTAGCCCCAGGCACCCAGGAGCCTGTGAACAGCCCAAACCCCACAGCGCCCTGGCTTCTCAGGTCCCTCTCCACTGTAAATTGCATTTAAGGATTCAGGTGGGGGCTATTTAACCAGAGTGGAGCCCCATAAGATTTCTTCTGGAAAGTTCGTTTTTACAGGTGTTCTCTTGTCTTTGAAATGACACATTTTTAATGGTCTTGCTATATGTGGTGAGCAGCCACTTGGGACTAGAGGAATCTGTTTTCAGGACAGGCCTTGTGGGCTGCTGTGACCTTCTGTGACTCTGTGTGTGTGTGTGCGTGTGTGTGTGTGTGTAGCTGTGTGTGTGCCTAATGTGTGAGGATTCAGCCAGTGATAACTGAGCAAACCAGGAGCTCTGTGCTCCTGTGTCCCTGGATCTTGTGATTAATATCCTCTCCCTCTGCAGAGTACCTCTTAGCTTTCTGCCCACCTGACGTATGGGGTCCAGGTGCTTCTGTCGATCTGGATCCAGGCACCATCATTGGAGAGGGGTCTCTCGGGGAGGGGGGGGGTCACTGGTTTGCCCAAGCCTCAGGCTGTAGGGTTTGGCTGCCTCCGAAGTACTGGAAATACTTGGTTGTTAAGCAGGTGGCCTTTTCCCAGAGCTGCTTGGCCGAATCCTCAGGGGTGTTGGAGGGAGCGCTGAGCAGGGAATGAGGGCCTTCAGGGGCTTTGCCTTCTTTTCCAGTCTAAGAATCAGCTGCCACCTCTCTGTGCGACCTCGGGCAAGTCATTTAACCTCTCTGGACTTTATAAGACAGAAGAGTTGAACTGGAGGTATAAAGGTTCCCTCGACCATTCTGCTTCTAAGTGGAAGCCACTAGTCTCTGCGTGAGCCACAATCTGCCATCTGAGGCACCCTAGAGTTTCAAGGCCCGAGATCTTGTCCCACCCCCGTGCATTTGCCCAGGACAAAGCTGAGGTCTCAAGAGAAGTTGTGGGGGCGGGGGGCTTGCCCATTCACAGAAGGCATGAACCACAGAGTGAGACCGTAAGAAGGCCGGGGACTCCAGGTGCCTCTACAGCCTGGTTCTCAGAGTACCTCCCCCCGCACCACCCAGCAGCCTCAGCATCCCCTGGGAATCTGTTAGAAATGTACATTCTCAGGTTCTACCCCAGCCAGACCTGCTGCATCAGAAAGGCCCAGGGTGGGGCCCCCTGACGATCTTGTGGTCTAACAAGCCCTGTGGGTACATCCGATGCTCGCTAACATTCGGGAGCCACTGCATTCCAGCACGTGGCCTGCTGCTCCAAGACCAGAAGAAAGACCCTGCCAACCTGCAGGCTTCTGTGGAGAGGCTGAAGCTGGGGAGAACGGGGTAGAGTAAGATTACAGAGCGGGGCGGCGCCCTTCTCGGCTGCCTTCCCGCTGCAGGTTCCCCAAAGCAAGGACCTCCGTGCGGCCCAGCCCAGCACCCAGGAGGTACGGCGCTGGCAGGCATCCGGCGGGTCGGGCTGCGGGCGGTGCTAGCACAAAGGGCCCCGTGTCCTCCCCGCCGAGCCCAGCTATTCCCGTCGCTCCATCTGTGCCAGGAGAAGCATGCCACTTTAACATCGTCAGGGTCAGCCAGCCAGTTCATTCCAAGAAATTGATGTGTGGAAACACTGTGTTTTATGTGTGAACAGTGAGGTGTATATTTAGAAGTCCGGGTGCTCCGCTCCAGGCTGTCAGCTCTCAGGGAAAAAAAAAAAAAATGATGGTATGTGCTTCAGAGTTCATTATATCTCCTAGGCAGAATCCTAGGTTTAAAGGGTTGTTTTAAAGTAGCACATAATGGCATCTATAAATCCTGGTTCCTAAGATACACACATTTGTCACTCCTTAAAGTGAGTTTTTCGCATGTGCTTTATGTGGTTGGCTGGGAGCATAAAGACTCGGACCTTTAATGGAAGCTCTCATTCTGCATAATTTCTAATCACGTCCACTTCCATTTCCGTGAGTGTGCACGCGTACGCTGAGCTCCGGCTGCCCCGACCTGCCCGGCCCTCTCAGCGGTGGGCTCAGCCACACCCAGGCCCAGACCCCGGCCTGCGCAGGACGGGCAGGGGAAGGTGTGGGGTCTGGCTGGCTGTGGGAGATCGTCATATAGTATCTGGAATGGCCTCCCAGAGTCAGACCAACTCTCATTCCTCGCCTGCCATGTCATCCCAGACAGAAATAGTGGTGCTTCTCCCTGGACACCCTTCTCACCCCCCACCCCCCACCCCCCGGCTTCCCTTCCCCACCCAGCTCATTCTCTAGTTCTTTGCTAGGAATTGCCAGCTTCCTGAATCCTGGCCCACCTGTCTGGGCTGCCTTCCCCAGCCGTTGCCAGCCCCTCCCAGCGCATGAGGCCTGATTTCTCTATCCCCAGCCTTGCTCAGCATCCTGTTTGCAGGGACTCGAACATTCCAAATCCTAACTGCCTCCGGTCCTTCCCGGCTGGGGCAGAATTAGGCCTCACTCAGCCCCAGCCAGGTGGGCTAGGTTTGTGTCCCATGAGGCAGAAGCCAGGGGCTCAGAGGAGCTAGAGAGGTGTATCAAAGCCAGCTTTCTGGAGGCAGAGGCTCTTGACCAGCAGATAGACCCTGGCTGACACCACTGAGCTTTCCGGGTGCTAGGCAGTCAGTGTTCTGAGTGCCTGACACAGATTTACTCCTCCTTTCCTCACTACAGCCCTGTGAAAGCAGTATTGTTATCCTCATTTACAAGTGAGGAAATGGAAGCTCAGAGCAGTTAAGACCCATCCATCTAATAGATGGAGCAACCAGGATCCAGGGTCTCGGCTGCCACTACCCCAGGGTTTGGCAAACTGCAGCCCACAGGCCAAATCTCACCTGCTGCCTGCTTTTATAAATGGTTTTCTTGGCACGCAGCCACACCCACTCATTTACATAGCGCCCCGTGCTGCTTTCTCCCTGCAACAGCAGGGTCCAGTGGTGGAGGCTGAGACCACGTGACCTGCAAGCCTAAACTATTTACTGCTGGTCCTTTACAGAAAAAAGTTTGCCAACCCCTGCCATACATCATACTGCTGTCCAGGACTCCCATGGAACTGATAGCAGATTATTCTGTGCGTGTGTCAGTGCGCATTTTCTGGGGAGTGGTCACAGTCTTCATCAGATTCCCAGATGAGAACCATCCCCCTCCACACACACGCAAACACAATAGACCTGCCGCTTTAGGGAGTTTCGAAAAGCAGAGTTTTGGGGTAGCCAAATGCCAGTTCCTCCTCCAAAGCACAGCAGTGGGAGGCAAGGCCAGTGATCAGGAGCCAGCTGGAAACCGGGGTAGTTCAGTCAGAGCCAGTGGAGAAGAGACAGAGACAGAATGTGATGGCCGCAGTACCTGCCTTGCAGTGTCTGGGGCCGTCTTTTGTTGTTCATTAGCCGGTGTATGAGGGAGGCAGGGCCAAGCTGTCTTCGAGGTCAGGGATGACACCCCTGCACGGCTCGTGGCCACCGGCTACCCTCGTATGCACCTGCTCCTTTGGAGAACCTGGCTGTCAGTCCTGCCCGGATATCACCTGTCATATCCCCGCATGCAGTCCACTGGAGCGTCCGTGGTGAGCGAGCGGCGTGCTGAGCTCAGCGCCAGCATGCAGTTGGTGCTCCACAAATGTTAGCTGTCATTCCTTTGCTTCCCTGCAACCCTGAGGGCAAAGTATTGGAATCTCCTTTCTAGTGATGGCAAAACCCACAATGATAGAGCTCTCATTGGGGTTAGCAGAATAATGACCGCCCCGCCCCCCATGAAAGGTGTGCACGTGACAACCTCTGGCACCCGTGAATCTGTTACCTTCCGTGGCAGTGGGGGATTAAGGTTGAAGAAGGAATTGAGGTTGTTAATCAGCTGACTTCAAAATAGGGAGAGCGTCCTGTTATCCAGGTGGCCCCAATGTCATCTCAGAGTCCTTAGAAGTGAAAAGGGGATCAGAAAAGAAATTCAGGGTGATGCCGTGTGAAAAGGACTCAAGCCACTCTTGTTGGCATTGGCCATCAAGTAAGAGGGCCGGGGGCCAAGGAATATAGGCAGCGACTAGAAGCTGGAAACGATTCAAAGATTCAAGAATCTAGGGAAATGGATTCTCCTTTAGAACATTCAGAAGGGAAAAGCAGCCTCGTAAACACCCTGATTTTATCTTAGAGAAAAATTCGTGATCATTTGTTACAGCAGCACGAGCAAACTTACCCAGAATGCAGATCCTTAGACCCCTCAGCCATCCCGACAACAGGAAGCGAATCCGCTTACCAGGCATCTGATGGTTTGCTAAACACTTTACTGGTCTTCACCACCACACTTAATCTTTGCAGTGAGCTAGAGGTATATAGCATTACCCCCATCAGACAGACGAGCAAGGTCAGGCTCAGAAAGTTTCAAGAGATTGACGGAGCTCGCCCAGCCGGTCAAGGGCAGAGCTGAGTCCAGAGCCCCTACAGAAAGCCGCCCTTGCAGACAGGGCGTGGCCCGGCCTCGTGGTGAGGCATTCTGTAGAGGTCTCTCTCTTTCCCCACAACACCCTTTGGGTGTCAGAGGAAGCTCTCCCAGATTCGCCTTTGCCACAATGAATAAAGTCATTGCGCAGAGGATTTTAATGGCATCAGACCTGAGATTGTCAGGGCTCCTTTCTTTTGATTAGCTCCAAGCGTTTTCTTGTCAGATTCCACTTCTTTCTCTTAGCAGTTCTGAGGGTCCTTGAGAGAGAAAGCCTAATTGTGAGGGCTGCTGGCAAAAGACCTTTAGCTCATGTTCCAAGACACCTCCAGAAACATGGAAGAAGGGAAATACCTTACGCAGAATACTTTATTTCCTTATTATTAGGGCTCTTAGCACATCAAAGGGTGTTTTAAAAAAATCTGAGAATTTTCCCTTGGGGGCCCAAGAAGCGGCACACTGTCTTGCATTTCGAGGATAAGAAAAGCATCACGGTGATGGGCTAAAGTCCTCCTTTTTCTCCCAAATAAAACCCAAACACTGGGTCCATCTTACAGAAGAGACAGGGGGCCCACAGTGTAGCAGATTTGTCCAGTGTTGGAATTGAGAGTCGGCTAAGGCCTCCCGCCTCTGGGGCCACTCTTTCCCACAAGCTCTCGGTGCTTCCCTGTGGCTGGGACCGGGCACGGAGGCTGGCTTTGGACCTCGGAGGGGAGACACATATTCTGGGCTGTGGAGACAGCTCAGCATGTCAATTCAGGGTGAAATCCCTCCCTGTGTGGTGAAGCGAATCTGACCTCAGCAGTAGTGCCCGGGTGGTGGGCCTTGATGCAAACGGCCTGAGAGCTGCTCAGGCGAGGCCCAAGCACGAGGCTCTTTAGTAGGAGCAATGGTGACTTCTCACCAGCGGGAAGCCAGCAGGCGGGAGTTTCCTGAAAGCTGACAAGAGAAATGCACATTTCTGGATATTCAGTTGCCCTTTTCTTTTTAGCCCCAAATACAACATGCAACAAAGCATCTCAAGAGTAAAAGAAAATCCTTCTAAAAATCATCGAATTGTACGTTTGAGATGGGTGAATTTTATGTTATATAAGTTACATCCCAATAATGCTGTTTAAACAATGAGTAAATGGAGTGGAAGAAAAGGAAATATCCTTTAAGAATTCCTATCTGGGAATTCAGCAGTGCCCACTGCGTTATTTAATGCTTAGCCTCCACGCTTCCAAAAGCTGACTTCACCGTGATTGTATATAGCAGCTGGATAGGCTGTTCCCATTTCACAGGAGAAGGAGATGGAGGCTCGAGGCGCCAGGCTGACGGTCTTGTCCAGAGAGAGTGAATAGCAGCCCAGGACTGGGGAGAGAAGGGGGCTCTGGAACACACCGGGAGGACCAGGAGACAGGTCCGTCTGTGTCTGTCCCCTAGATAAACTTGACGCACAGGTTCTGGTGCCCACAGCAGGCCGTCACCTGGGACCCGGGCTTGCCTGTCTGTCCCACTTCTTACTGCCTCCTCATCACTGCCTTCTGGATCTCATCAGCAAACAGCCGAAGCTTTGGCTTTGAGCCTGCCCTGAGGGCGGAAACAGAAATAGCAGTGGCTACAGGACTGGCTGCAGGGCAGAAGCGAAGGCCCCCTCCTTACACACCCTCAAAGCCTTCTGAACTTGGCCTGAAATAGGAATGAATATATAGTGAACTGAGTAAACCCGCAAGAAACAAGAAGGCTCCCCTGCTTTCCTAAAGGTGCCCAAACCGAGGCACCAGAAGCAAAGCTGCGCCTTCCAACGAACACGGGCCAGGAGTGCTAAGCGATGTGAGCCGAGTCCCGGGTGCCTCTCTCTGTCTGCTCAGCAGAGCTTGACCGGTACTGCCGCCCAGTCCTGAGGGGGGAGCCCCAAACCACTTTGATCTCCTCCAGCGGAAACTGTGCGGTGTGACCCCCTCGATTGCTGTTCGAGGGTTCATCGGAAAATCCAAGGAGCCACGGTGGTCTTGGGTTCCTGCCCAAGGGAACATGCGGGCCAGAGCCTCTCCTGCAGCTTCTCCAAATTGCTGGTGGCCCCTCAGACTTCCACTAAAGTGCACGGCGAGAGCCGGCTAAACGGCCCAGCTTCAAAAGACAGGGGTGGCCAGGAACGTGGGCCTGGAGAGGACAGGCAGTCAGAAGTGGATGGGCTGGGCAGCATTACAATGTTCGTTTCACTCCAAAGCCCATTTCCTTTCCGCTCCATTGTGCAGTCTCGGCACCGCCAAGACCCTGGAGCAAAGGCAGCCGGGCAGGCCCCCGTTTGGGCTGCTCACCGAAGCAGCCGCTCTCGCGCAGGTATCCTTCCTGCTCCCGGCATCAGCGGCTGCACGAGCCTCTAAAGCCTTGGCAGAGTCTCCGGATGTGCCCTCGTGCCTGGCGGGCGCACCCGTGCACGACCCTCAGAGCTACGGCTTTTGTGGCATTAATTGCTCAAAGCCTCGCAAGCTGCTTTCCCGCCCCACTTCCCTCCCGTCTCCGTGAATTAGCACAGAGGCCGTCAGGACGTGTGTCTGTAATTCTCCGCTCTCATGAGTGGGCTGCATATGGGGCATTTCCCAATGCCCCATGTGATCACTGGTAGAACTTTCTGGAAAACAGGTCATGCACAATGAGAACTGGGCATTCACATGGAGAAACAGATGAGCTGAGCGAAAGGGCTCTGGAAACCCATAACTCATATTCACAGGGGCCTCCTAGGAAGGGTTTGGAGCAAGTGATAGTCAAAATATACTTAACCAGGTAGGCACAGGCACTAACCACTTTGCTTGAGTGCTGGCCACAGTGTGGAGCAACCTCCTGGGACTGTTGGCCAGGCCAGGCATACGCCTTGTGGTTGCTGGCTGGTGGAAAGACCTGGAACATTCCAAGAAAAGAGCCAGAGCAGCAGGGGTGGCAAGGCCACCTGGAGTGACTCTGGGCAGGAACCGTTTTCCGGTGTTGTAGAAGTATTTCAGTAGCTAAACGCTGGAGTGGACCCGGGCAGACCGACTGAAAGTCTCCGGGGCCTGAAGTTTCTACTGTCCTGAAGCCGATGTGTCTTGGCTCCCAACGTGGAGGTGGGCTGGGGATAGGTGTCTGGGCTGCAGTTTCCTCTTATCTATGGTGGGAAGGGTAGGCCCTGCCTCACACGGCCTCTGTGATGGCCTGGCCTCACCACCTGTGGGGACGGGGCAATGGAACTGGGGTACAGTACACAAGGAGCAAAGGGTTTGCAGTAGACACCCAAGATGGGCCTACAGTTTCCCTCTCCACTGGACCTCAAGTAATGCACTTTGCCGCTTAGCAAAGTACCTTTGGTGATGGTTAGTATGTTGGGCTTCGGCATACATGCTGGTAGGTTTATAAGCCCTTTCCAAATGTTACGGCCAGTCCTTTAAGACTTGCAGTTTCCGTTCTGGTTCTTCCATACATCCTGCTGTCCCAGGCCTACTGAGGCCCCAGCAGCTAGGGTTCTTCTTCTCCGGCTTCAGCTGTGGGTAGCCATCTGCCCAGAGGCCTTGAGCCCCACACTGTGCTCTCTCCTGCTCCTGCATCCTTGCTCCTGTCGGTCCTGCCCTTGGGGTGCCCTTCCCCACGGTGAGCTTGTGAATCTCACTGGTTCTTCATGTCTGACTCAAGCATCCCCTCCTCTGGGAACCTTCCTGGCACACACCCCTTCCCTCTTCAGTGACCCAGTGGCATGATATACGCCCTGGATCTGAGCATTGATCACAGTCTCTGTACATCTGACTTTTTCACTAGACGGATGCTACCGAGTGTGAGTAGTCTTTATATTTCCAATGCCCAGCAATAGACCTGGCGCAGCATAAACGCGCTTGGATATTCGTGAATTGCCTGATAGGAAGAGTTCACTCCCCCTAGGGCAGAGCTGACAGTGATTCCCAAGGCCCGGCAATGAAAGAGGTGTAGCCTTTATCCCCTCGGGATCAAGCTGACTGAGCAGCAGTTCCCAGATGCTGGCCGAGCAGGGCATTCTCAGAATGAGCAGGATTGGTTGTTCCCCGGGCCCCAGATGTGGAGCCCCTTACAAAGAGAAAGGCAGGTTCCTCTGAGAGATGTCAAGGAGGAGGAAGTCGGCCCTTTAACTCAGCGTCAGAAATGTCATGCTTTGCACAAATCCGTCAAATGTGCCTTTTCTCTCCAAAAGGTGCAGTGATTAGTGACCTTGAGTTTGTTGACAGGGATTTCTGTAGCAGACACTTCGGAGACTGAGCCGGGGATGAGGTCAGGAGGCAGGCGGACAGCCGCACGTCTACGGGAACTTTGGGGAAGGATGGGGACACCTGACTCGACTCCCGGGCTCTCTGAAGCTCTTGTGGTTTGGGTCAGACGCTCCCCGAAGGCAACTTAAGTTAGTTTTCTGCAGACTCTCGGTCTTACCATCTCATTGTCCTCTGCACTGAGGTTTCTGGGACTTTGGAGACTTCGTGTGGTCTTTTCACTTCTGAGGTTTTCTGGGTGAGAGCAGAAAGAGGAAGAGGCAAGAAACAGACACAGCCTTCCCTCCCTCCTTCCTTATCTCTCTTCTCCCCGTGTTTCTGGGGGCAATTCCTCTGTGCACGGTCCTGTTCTGGGTGCTTGGAGAGAAGCCGGTGATTCTCTGATATAAGAGATTTACCGGAGTCCTGGGAGAGCGGTGGGGCTATCTACCAAGGAACTCCCCGAGAGGCTTCTAAGAGCATGGTCTCAAATGGCTTTGCATACGTGAACTGGGCAGGAAATTAACTGCACGCAAATGGAATTTGCTTGTCCTTTATCGGTTCACACTCCTGCTTGCTGACCCAGGACTCCAGTCCCCTTTCAGTTCCCTCTGAGATTTTGGGAGTCCCTGGTGGAGAGGAAGGCTTATTGGCTCCCCTCCTGACCCCTGCTGCTGCCCCATTCATTCCTTTTCCGGATATTCATTGAGCATCTGTTAGAACAGGCACTGTTCTCAGCACTGGGGGTTCCCCAGAGAACAGAGCAAGTCCCTGACTTCATGGAGCTCCCATTTGAGTCAGGAAAGACAGACAACAAGACAAATAGAAAAAGTACTGTAGTGGGTGTGGAGGAAACGCTGAGATTGAATGTTTAGGAGAGGCCTTGTGAGAAAATGACTTCTGGGTAAAGACGGAAACGAAGTGAGGGGGGGCTAGCCGTAAGGGTGTAGAAGGAAGTGCAAGAACAAAGGCCCCGAGGTGAGATATGCTGGGCGAGTCTTACAAGGGGCTGGTGTGGCCGGACTGGAGAAGACAGGCGGGCAGTGGTAGGGGGTGAGCCCTGGAGGCTCAGGTTTTGATCACAGGGAGCCTTGTAGGGCCTTGTAAGTGTTAGTAGAGACTCGGTCTTTCACGCCGAGGAGAGAGTTGGCCATTGGAGGGTACCATGCAGAGAGGGGCGTGGCATGGTAGTGTCTCCCCTGGCCCGTGGGTCTGCTCATGCCCTGTTGGGGGCTTCCCTCCTGCCCATGTGTGGGAAGGCGGGGGAATGTCTCCCTGCCTCTGAGTTACACAGGTGCCTGTCAGGTCCTATGTGTGGCGGTCTGGGGAAATGGCCTATGTGTTCCCTGTCAGCCTGCTCTCCCAAAGACCCAGACAAGCACCAGCACTGGGCGAGGAATGGGCTGGGATTACAGGGTCGGTGCTGTACTCAGAACCCTCCAAACTCTGGCTCTGCCACCAGGCTGAGTTCTCTGTGCCCCACTCAGCCTCCGCCATGAATGGGGTCCCCTTGGGGAGCTCTCAGCCATCTGGATATATACTCCTTCTGAGTCACCCCTCAGCTGGTCAGGTGTGTCCGAGGAGGTCTGGACCCCAGTAGGAAATGTTATACTCCAGTATAGTATAGTAGGAAATGTTATACTCCAGGTGCCTCGTTCTGGACTGACAGACAGCCTTGGTCTGGCCCATCACCAGATGTGTCCAGATGCCCCTGGACCCTTGCAGAAGTCCTAGCCGTGGCACCTCCCTGAAGCCGCCTTGCCCATCATGACAGCATGTCAAAGATCGTCCTCCTTTGCTAATGACCATGTAGGACTGATTTCTTACTGCAGACAGAAGGGAGTTGGGTCTAGGACCAGTTAAAGGTAGGCCACTTACTTGTCAGTGGGCATGGAAACGCTTCATCTGGGGGCTAGACAGTAACAACACCTTTCAGAGCTGGGACCTCAGGGCAGGGCCATCTATCTCCCCCATCTGAACTCAAGAGGTGTTGTCAGAAAAGCACCCTAGTGGGCTGTGTGGCTTTGTGGTTCCTTAGTAGCTAACCTTTGCGGAGCTAACATTTATCACATGCCAGGCACTGTGCTAAGCCCCTTAGGTGGGACATCTCGTTGCGTATGCACACATGCTCTATGAAAAGGTTGCTGTTATGATCAATGACATTTTCTGACGAGGAAACTGAGGTGCAGGTAAGCTAGCCTAACTGGTACATCTTGAGAGTAAACCCCAGGATTCTGACACTACTCTTTTTTTTTTATTTGAGAGAGAGAGACAGAGCATAAGTAGGGGAGACAGGCAGAGGGGGAGAAGAGAGAGACAGAGAAACAGAGAGAAAGACATAAAGAGAGAGAATCCACTCAGCATGGAGCCCAATAAGAGGCTCAATCCTACGATCCTAGGATCATGACCTGAGTTGGAATCAAGAGTCGGACGCTCAACCGGCTGAGCTACCCAGCAACCAGGACTCTTAACCAGTCCTTCGGATGTCTGGTTAAGGTGTAAAGCACACATTTTCCTGAAGGACCAGACAGTTGAGTATTTTCGACTTTTTAGGCCACATGGGCCCTGTTGCATGTACTCAACTCTGCCCTTGTTGCTCTAAAGTAGCTGTAGATAATAGTAAGCACGTGGATGAGACTGTGTTCCAATAAAGCATTATTTACAGAATAGGTGGTGGGCCAGCTTTGGACCTCAGACTCTAGTTTGCCATCCGTGATATAGAGGGAAGAAAGTGAGATTGGGAGGGAGCCAGATCTTCTTCAATGCCCCGGACACACTGGGTGACCTTGGATTGGTCATTCCACCTTTTCATCTTTGATTTCCTCGTGTCTGATAACTAACCTCACAGGGTACTTTTCAGCTAACTTATTTCATCTTTTAAAAAGTTTTATTTATTTATGTTTTGAGAGAGAGTGTGGGGGAGGGGCAGAAAGAGGGAGAGAGGGAGAGAGAGAGAGAGAGAGAGAGAATCCCAAGCAAGCTCTGTGCCATCAGCTCAGAACCTGATGCAGGGCTCGAACTCATGAACCGTGAGATCATGACTGGAGCTAAAACCAGGAGTCGGATGCTTAACCGACTGAGCCGCCCAGGTGCGTCAACTAAGTTATTTTAAAATGGTGTATTGAGCCCCTCACAAGATCTGTGTACTGTGTTGGGGGTGCCGCAGGGAACAAGACGGATGTCAGCCTACCCTTATGGAGGGCACGCCTGGGAGCAAGACAGAGATAACCCTGGGTAAAGACATGGGCCAGCACAGTGCTTGGCTCCGGGCAGGAATTCAATGAAGAAGACTTCTTGCCACTGCCGTGCCCCCGGCTCATCATTCAAGACCCACTGCGCTCCAGTTTGTTGTGGTTTATACCCTTGCCGAGCAAAGACACAGGGGCATGTGGTGGAACCAAGGACGTTGATATGTTTATAACACATTTTTATGCAACACAGGTCTAATCATGAGTCTTAATTTTTTCATTAACTGATCTCATTTTACTTGGTAATATCCACTTAGGTGTGTGGGGGCAGTAAAACCCATTGCTTTTCAATATCGTATGATTCAGTTGGTCCACTGATTTAGGTTTTTACTACCCCAGCAATTCCGCATGAACGAGTCTCACATCTTTAGGGATGGCGAGGACCTTGGCGCTCACGTAAGCCCTGTGCTTCCCTTCCCGTATGCCTTGTAGGGGGGAGCAAGTGTGCCCCGAGTTCTGGCGCGGAGCTTGCAGTGGCCACCCCGGTACCGAAAATGGTTGCTCCATCATAGAAAAATGCACACACAGTTCGAAGTTTACCCCTTATGAGATCCTAATCTGCTTTGTGTATCTGCGTTTCCTTCTGTGTCTTTAAGGAAAATTGGTGTGCCGTGTTCGTCTTTGGGACGCATGTGCGTCCCAGCCCATTGCCATGTAGGGGGAGGGTGGTGTAGCAGTCGGGACCACTGCCTGGGGAGACAGACTTCCCGGGACTGACCCTCCACCGCTTCACCTCCTTATGAGCGTCTCACCTTCCCTGTGCCTCACTTTCATTACCTGTGAAGTCGAAACAATACTAGTTCCCACCACACAGGGCACGATGAGTCGATGTGGGAAAAATGTTCACAGCAGAGTCTGACCCGTGGAAAACACTCAGTGGGGGTTAGCCACGATGGTTATCCCAGGAGATACGGGTACCTCTGGTTTGGGGTATGTCTGAGAGGTCTCCCCAAGAGCGGGTGATAGTACGAGCTGCGGTCTGCAGCTCTGGGCTCCCCAACCTTGAAGACTCTGCAATCCTGGACCCTCGCCTGTCTCCAGCGTGTGCCTTTAAGTTACCCGGCATAGGTGTGTCATATACCTCCTGGCTTCATACAGATGGCTGAGGGGACACTGGCAAATGTTCCAAACCTCCCTGGATGGCTGGGGGGTCATTAGTAAGTATCCCAAGCCTGCCTCTTCCGTCCCTAACCTGCTTCTGCTTCCTTCTGGTCTCTGTCTAATTTCCAGACTCCCCACACCATCTCTTGCTTACGTCATGTTTATGAGCTCGGAGGTCAGTGGGCTTGGCATCTCTGTCCAATTTCTCTGATTTCTGACCTTGATTAAATGCCCCTTAGGATAGATTCCCAGGTCCTGATACACCAGCCTATGTCATGGAAAGACCTACCTTTTGCCCCCATAAAAGAAAGATTTAAATGCCCTGCCAGACTCCCCTTGCTATGTGTTAAGCTGGTTACCAATTATCGTGTACTTTTTCCAAGACATACGCTAGCCTAAGTGCTGTATATACATTATCGTATGTAATCTTCTCAGATCCTGTGGGGGGGAGGGGTGTGGATGTGAGTAGGTATTAGTATGCCTGCATTACAGATGGGGCAATCGAGGTACAGAGAGGTTGAGTGTTTGCTTGCGGCCATGTAGCCGGTGAATGGTGGCTGGAGGTGGTGGAGCAGGGATTTCTCTGAATCCTCGTCTGTGTGAATCCAAAGCTTCTGCTCCTCTAGGTAATAATGTCCCCCTCATTTTCTTAGGAAGTTCCAGGGAAACCATGCGCTCTCCTTGACCTGGTGTGGGGGCTGCCCCTACAAAGTCTACCAGGGGTCCAATGAGCAGGGCCTACAGTGCGTGGGTGACTGGGGGTTTTTGGGGCTTCCCTCTGTGCCAGCAATTCCCTATTCTGGTAGGCACAGTCTGGAAGCAGCAGGAGGCGGTCTGGCTGGAGGTCCTCGGAGCCAGGTAGATGGCGTAATTGGTGGGGCCAGGCGATTCGTAGCAGACCAGACAGCGGAGAGGAAGGTGGGCTGGCAAGAGCTGGAGAGGGGAGCAGAACCCCAGCCGGGGGGCCTGGGTATGGAGCCAGCCCAGGACCAGCAGGGAGTGGGGGTGCAATCTTGGGAAAGAGAAGCAGAGACCCACTTTGAGGGCTCAGGCTAGACTCTCTGGTGGGCAGGCAGACTGGGAAAGGAGGGTGCTCGGACTCAAAGCCATGGGGCACCAGGATCCATGTCTCATGGCAGACCCCATAGGATGTATTTCTGTATCCCTTGTGCCTAGTGGTTGTTGGATGGATGGGTGGATGGGTGGATGGATGGATGGGTGGATGGGTGGATGGATGGATGGATGGGTGGGTAAATGAGTTTGAGGAAGCATGAAGATCGGAGTCTGTCCTCCCCACAGCTCCCAATATGGGGATAAGATTGTTTTACACAAGGTGATGGTGAGGAAGGGAAAGGGGTTGTCATGGCATTTGCAGGGGTGCACTCTGACCCGCTGTCTCCTTGTCCCTTCTTTCTCCAGAGGCTCCCGCCAAGCCTGAGGAGGCAGAGGCTGAGCCCTTCACAGACTCCTCTCTGTTTGCACACTGGGGCCAGGAGCTCAGCCCTGAAGGCCGCCGCATGGCCCTGAAGCAGTTCCAGTACTACGGCTACAACGCCTACCTCAGTGACCGTCTGCCCCTCGACCGGCCCCTGCCTGACCTCAGACCCAGTGGGTGAGCAGAGTCAGTGGCTGGGCCCTTGTTGACCTGCCTGTGGGGAGATGGGGTCACCGCAGTGCTGGGGATAGAGGCAGGGCAGGGCCTGGGGACTCCTGGGTGCCTCCCCTGCTTCAGCTGGGGTCTGCGCCCTCGGCCTTGGTTGGCAAGTCACTCTCCTCCCTCAGCCTCAGTTTCTCCATCTGCTTAGCAGGGGGAGAGCTTCTTTCATGAGAGATGTGGAGGATTAATAACCTAATTTACTCCTTACGGGCTTTAGAATCATCCAGTGTTCTTGTTAATAAGTCATTTTAACCCAATTAGTTGCATTTTTATGAACAATTATTTTTTTCCCATAAATTAGTATTTTAAAGTCTATCCATCTTCCAGGGCTAACAAGTCATTATGCCTGACACAAAAGTCTGTCTTGACTTCTCTCTTTGTTACAGAAGATGTTCCTTTAAGGTTCAGTTAGAATTTTTATTACTCCTAATTATTAAAAGTGTGGGCACGTACCACAGCTGAGAAAATCTCATTAACTTTTGCGAGCTCCCCCCACACCTTCTTTTCCCCTTTCTCCTTATTTTTAAAATTTTCTTAAAGCTGCAGACCACGGTGAGCTCGTATCTGGAGTTTTTAGGAAAAATCTTGCTGCTAGGTTTGGAGGCTATGTTTTTCTAGAGAGGAAAGTTCGGTTCAGTTCCAGAGCCATTTATTGAGTACCTGCTGTATACTGTAAAATTGAGTATGGTTTTTCCCTGGCCCAAGGAGAAGCTGGCCGGGCTCTAGGGGCTAAAGAGCAGCTGAGGACCTACAAGGGGCTAGAAGAGTATATATTCACGTAAAGTGTATTTACTGAGCACTTACTATGTGCCAGCATAGTCTTGGCACAAGGATAGTACAGTGAACAAAAGAGACAGGAGTCTTTGCCTTCACAGAGCTTGCATTTCTGGATGGGCAGGGACACATAATAAAACAGAGGCCCCTGGGTGGCTCAGCGGGTTGAGCATCCAACTCTTGATTTCGGCTCAGGTCATGATTCATGGTTGCGTGATCGAGCCCCAACATGGAAACTACTTGAGTGTCTCTCCCTCTGCCCCTCTCCCCTGTGCTCTCTCTCTCTCTCTCTCTCTCTCACCCTCGCTAAACTAAAATAAAATTGTTTATAAAAAAAGTAAAATATGTACTATGTTAAATGGTAGCAAATGCCATGAAAAAAGAGAAAGTTGAAGACAGAGATAGGGATTTCCTGGAATAGGAGGAGGTGTTGAGTTTTTAGTGAAATGGGGAGAAAAGGCCTCACTACAAAGGTGACATGTGAGCAAACATTCAGAAGAGACGAGGAAGCAAGCCATGCAGATACCTGGGCGAAAACTTTCTAGGTTGAGTAAGTGCAAAGGTCCTGAGGTAGAAGAAGTGTGCTTGGCATGTTTGAAAAAGAAGAACGAGGTCCACGTGGCTGGACCAGAGCAAGCAAGAAGGCGGTAAGTAGTTGGAGATGAGGGCAGAGGGGCCACAGGAAGCAGATCAAGCAGGGTGGGGGTGCTCAAACTTGGCCGCACATTCAACTCCTAGGGGGCTTTAAAATAAGCTTGATGCCGGGGCCGCAACCTAGATCAATTAGAGAAAGAGTTTCCAGAGGTGACACTCTGAATCCGTACTGCTTAGCGCTCTCGTGTGATCCCAGCGTGCGGCCCAGGCTGAGAATTGCGGCCGCAGGGCTTTGTAGGCTGCTGCAAGGGTGCGCCTTTTACTCTGTGAGATGGGGATCCGAGGGAAGGGCTTGAGCAGACTAGTAATATGCTCTGACTGTCATTCTCAAAGGCCCTGTGGCCGCTGTGTTGAGAGCAGACTGAAAGGGCCTCGGAGAAAGCAGGGAGACCAGTTAGGAGGCTTCTGCCTAGCCCGGTGAGAGGTGGTGGCGGCTTGGACCGGGATGGCAGTGGGCAGGTGCTGGGATGGGGTTGGGTTCTGGGAATGTCCCGAGGGTGCTTTTATCTCCGTGCCACAAGCCCGCAGCCCTCTGGGAGTGCTGCAGGGACTGGGCCTGGGGCAGCGGAGAAGGAAGTCTGATGTGGGCAGGACCTAGATGCTCTGGAAGAAGAGTCCTCAAGGGGAGTCGGGGCCGCAGGACTTCTGCAGGGGCCGTGGCCTTGATCTTGGCAGACTTTTTGCAGCCAGCTCTGATGCAAAACTCAGGCCTAGCTCAGTGCCTGTTTGTTCCACGTTAAAAGGGAAATAAGAAAGAAGCTAAGGAAAGGGTAGATCTTGTAGACTGCAACGTGACTACAGCAATGACTGATATTTACGTAGGGCTCGACTTGTTGAGAATGCCCTTCCCATTTGGACCGTGCCGACCCAAAGCGGAGGCAGGGAAGGAACTGGCATGTTCTTCCCATTCAGCGTTGAGGAAACTGAGGAACAGAAAGCATAATGGGTGTCATGTCTGAGGTCACACAGTTGGATGAGTAGTTGAGCTGAGACTCGAACCTGTGTGTCCAGATGCCAAATCCTGGTCTTCGATGGTAGCCCACAGCTGTCTTGTTAAGAGCCAACCGACGCCAGAGTCCCTTAACCCTTCACTGAGAGAGGCGCCCTGTTGCTGTTCTTCCTACTTCCATGGGAGAGAAACAGGAAGTTGGAGGGGGGAGAGGACAGAGGCCACATGGCCTTTCTCAGAAGGGCAGGCTTCCCTCGCAAAGCATGCTCTCTCTGGAGGAGCATGTTTTGGGGGCCAGTCCAGCCTGGATTTCCGGAGTTTGCTGAGAAGGGATCTCTGAAGGACTCCAGGTGGGCAGAATCCGGAGCCGCCTGGAAAGGAGTAATAATCCCAACAGAAAGACCTTCCCTCGGCACAAAGCTACAGTTAGTGGAGCTTCCACGCCTCCCCTGTGGGGCACGGTGACTTTTTATAGAAGAAAAACAGAACAGTGCTGAGCCTTCGGAGTGAGCCCCCAGCCGTCCTCTCTGCAACGGCTTTCAGAATGCAGTTTCTCTTTATGCATGTGCTTGGAGCGGCTCTGTCTAGCTCTATTTCGGACCCCAACCCAGACACACACCGAAGATCCCAGAGCTGTTGGGGGACCACTCAAAACAAGGGTGCGCTTAGGTAAAACAGTGCCCCTCTTTGTCTTTTAACTTCCCTGAAGCCATTCCTGCCTTGTAACAAGGTCATTGCTTAGCTTATCCTGTTTAACTCCGTTTGGAAACATTTTTTTGATGTCTTTACTATCATCCTATTTCAAATTACATTGGCAAACATTTATATAGCTTGAGCCGTGTTTGCAGGGATGCGTCTGGCACTTTATTTATGTTAACCATTTGACTCCTCGCAGTAACCTTCTGGAGTAGTTACTTGTGTAGGAAACACACAGTGTTCTCTGCCCTCCTGCTCACAAAAACCTGCTGGTTTTTCCACACTAGCCGATTCTGGGACACCAGCTGGGGGCCCTACAATTCCATTCCGTTCTGGCACTCTCTATCCCCAGTAGTCAGTCCTACAGGTTATGGGCTCAGTCCCACGACGCTGCCCTCACTTCAGAGGCCAGTCACAAGTTATCACCTGTGCCTCTGACTGACTGGCTCTAAAGTGAGGTTCCCATGACCCGTCCTTGAGTTCAGGAACTTGCCTGCGATGGCACAGAACTTGGGGAAATACTTACTTACATGTAGCGGTTGATTATGAAGCATATAATACAGGATACAGATAACAGTCTGATGGGGGAGGTATATAGGGTGAGGCCTGGGAGGGTGTCCGGCACAGGAGCTTCTATCCCTGTGGACTTGGGGTGTACCGTCCTCCTGGAGTGTGGGTGTGTTCACCAACCTGGAAGCTCTCTGCTACCCATACTTGATGAGGCTTCACCACGTAGGCACGATCGATTATTGCGTCAGCTTCCAGCGCCTCTCCTCTCAGAGGATTGAGTGGGGAGGTTAGGCTGAAAGTTTCAAGCTTCTAATTATGGTTTGGTCTTTCTGGTGACCGGCCCTCATTTGGGGCCCACCAAGAGTCACCTCCTTAGATCAAAAGGTGCTCCTATCAGCAAACCATAGGAGACTCTTAAATACAGAGAACAAACTGAGGGTGGTTGGGGGGAAGGGGGGAAAAGGCGAAAATGGATGAAGGGCATTGAGGAGGGCACTTGCTGGGATGAGCACTGGGTGTCGTATGTAAGCGATGAACCACAGGAATCTACCCCCAAAACCAAGAGCCCACTGTGCACACTGTATGTTAGCCAATTTGACAATAAATTATAATAAATAAATAAATAAATAAATAAATAAATAAATAAGATGCTCCTGTCACCCAGGGAATTCCAAGGAACTTAGGAGCTCTGTCAGCCACTACTTTCAGTCAGGACATGACAAAGTGTTTAGGATCTGCAGGTCAGGAACTGGGGTCAAAGACCAAATATTAGCAGAATCCAGGGGCAGAGTCTAATATATGTATTTCTTATTATTTGGCAGTGTTATTATTAGTTTCCATTTTCTCAAAGAGGAAATCGAGGCATGGAGAGATCAAACCTGCTCGTGGTCACTGGTGGCAGAGCTGGGGACTGAACCCAGGTCGTCTGGCAATGGAATTTGCGTTTATAATTGCCACCGTGCTTACCACTTTGAGGTGTCCATTTGTGACACTCTAATGGGAATGAGGACTGCTTTAGAGTATGTAGCCCTGGGCCGATCAGCTTGTCTGAGTCAGGAGAGTCTTCTCTAAGTGTCGGAAAATTTGTTTGGGTGAACACACAATGCATTATCAAGGTAAGGAACGATGCCTTTGTTACAGGTGATGTTGGAATTTGAGGTAGGGTGGGGGGCGGGCAGCATCTGGAGAGAGGAAGCACCATGCTAGGGACAGTCTCCAGAAGAATCAGGCAAGTGGGTCTTGCTTCGTTCTCAGTGCCTCTGTCCCTTCCTGCTGTTTGCCCTTGGGGACTTCTGCCCCTGGAGGTGTCTTTGGATTTTGCACTCTGCTGTTTGTCTTCTTGGGTTCGCTCTTCCAAGTTCTCACCCTGACGTTATGCTTGGCTTCATTCCTGGACTAGAATGTGGGCGTTCCAAATCCTGCCCCACCCGCTCTTCCATCATCTCTGGCTAGCCCCTTATTTGGTCTCCTTTCTTGGTGCCGCAAGATGTAATCTGACCCATTTTGCCATCTGGCTAAAAGGACCATACGATACTCAGTGCCTTATACACAGCAGAAGATATAACCAGAAGGAAAAAAAGTCTAGCCAGCCTGTTGCTAGGCTTTATTAATGTATTCATCCAACAAACATTTATGGAGCTCCAGGTGGGTGCCAGGCACCCAGTAGAGCGTCAGACGGAGAAACCTCAATACCGTAGCGGGAATCTAGAGGGAATGTGGTGGGAGAGCAGGACAGGGGACCGGAAAGCTCGCTGACCGTCTCCTGGCCTCCCTGAGAGGAGTCCTTCCTGCAGGTTTGTAGTAAGTCAGGGGCTGGACTTGAGGGCCCACGGAAGCCCAGTTCTGCGTAGCAGGGAGGCAGGACCCCGAGAAGCGTCTGCAAGGAGCTTCCCTTCAGCAACTGTGACGGCCCTCCCCTGGGAAAGGAAGGGCATGGGAACCAGAAGTGTGGCAGTTCTATTAGCTGCATCTGGGCAGGGGAAGGACAAACGTCCTCCGGGCTCCAGGACAATTGGCTTTGGGGGAAATCAAAATGCCATTCGTTCGGTCTTCATTATTGTAACAAGAGCAGAGTAGGTAGGCCCTTGGCCATCCAGGTAGGAAGAGCCAGGAGAGACAGGGCATTGACGTCTTCTTCTGGCGATCCTCCTAGACCTCACTCCCTGAGGGGCCTTTGCCAGATCTGGGCAGGGCTCTGCCTTCTTGCATTCTAGCTTGGAAAGGCACCCAGGCCTCAGGATTGAAGGGAAAGAAGGCTGCGTGCCACCCTGGCTGGACTTGGCTCCATCCCTCACATCCCCAGAGGCAAGCTCCAAACGTTCCTGCAGCTTTCTCTGTGTGCTCCTGCCTCCCAGTGTCCAGCCTCCTCCTCCTCCTCATCGTGAGGCTCCAAAATAACCTACGAGGGGTAAAAAGAGAGAAGGGAAAAAACAAGTCTTCTTGGGGTATGGACTACATAGGAATATGCATTTGTCAAAACTCATCAGGTTCGCTTAAGATCTGTGAATTTTGCTGCGTGTAGATGAAGCATCAATTCTTTTGGAAAATGAGGGGATAAGAAAGAGATCAGGGAAGTCTTTGCCTGAGGGATGGAGAGGATGGAGGCGGCGTCTTTGGGGAGCCACTGAGGAGATGGGTTGGGATCGTGGGGAAGGAGGATCATGGAGGGTTGGAGCCACTCGCCAGCTCAGGGCAGGGAAGTAAGGGCGGGCCCCCACCCAGCGACAGCGGGTCGAGCAGGTGGCATACGGGAGCCCATAGTTCCAAAACAGCAGGTGCACACCTCCTCCTTTTCTGCAGGCGGCGGTTGTTACTTCTGACTAGGAGCCAGGAAAGTGTGAGGGATGAGTACCTGACCTAGTGGGCATGCGGATGTGGGCAGGAGAGGGGGAGCTCTGGGTGTCAAGCTTCAAGGCTTGAAGTTGCCATGGCAACCGTATGGCCTACCTCTAAGGTAGTTCAAGGCAGAGCCTTGGGCAGGTACTGCTTCTGGCCTCTTGCTGGCTGATCGTCAGAGGCTCCTGAGTCTGTCAGCAATGATGTCACCTTTCTCTCCAGTGTCCCCCGAGGCCTTTGTCCCTCCCTCCCAGGAATAGGGTGGACTGACTTTTGGGTTGACTGGTGGGCTCAAGCTTGAGGCCAAGGCACAAGGGGATGATTAAAGGGGGTTAGACTATTTTCTGCAGCCCCCGGAGGGAACAACTGGGACAGATAGACACACACACATACACACACACACACACACACACACAGAGGAGCCCTAGTCCTGACCTGGAGAGACCCTGTATGAACATCCAAGGACCAGGATGGGATTACAGCAGAGAGAGAATGCCAGGGGCTCAGTCTGCCTAGGAGCAGATTAGCAAAATGGCAGCGGGTGTTTGCTGCCATCACTGGCGTGTGGCCACATATTTGCATGTATGGATCCGAGGGCTGTAGGGTCCTCGTGCTGCAAACTCTAGACACACATCTGAGACCTCTGGACTTTGGGGGCCAGCAGGGCTAGCTTCATGGGTGCGTAGCGTAAACAGAATAATGGTCCCCCAGGAACACGCATGCCCTAATCCCTGGAACCATCGACTATGGTATGGCACATGGCAATGGAGAATTAAGGTTGCAGCTGGGATTGAGGTTGTTCAGCTGATTTTAAAATAAAGAAATTAGCTCAGCTTATCAGGATGGGCCCCGTGTAATCACAGTCCACTCAAAAGGGGAAGAGAGAGGCGGAAGAGTCAGGGCCAGGGGGATGACAGTGTGTGACAGGGACTCCGCCAGCTGTTGCTGGCCTTGAAGATGGAAAAGAGCCATAAGCCAAAGCATGCAGGCGGCCTTGAGATACTGGAAAGAGGCAGGAAAACAGATGATCACCGTGAGCCTCAGGAAAGGAACACAGTCCTGCCAACACTGTGATGTTAGCCCTGCGAGACCCACGTCAGGCTTCTGACCTCCAGAGCTATAAGATAATAAATGTGTGTTGTTCTAAGCCGCCACGTCTGTAGTGCTTTCTTCCCGCAGCAATATTTGCGTTAGGAGCTCCTACGTGTGCAGCCTACTGCACAGGATCCCAAGAAGGCTGGAAAGGCTCTCTGCTCGGGTTAATGCTGTACTGTCACAGTGTGAAAATTCAGAATAATTTTACCATCAGCTTGTCTTTCAGCACCGGGCCCCATATATCATGTAGCTGGCCCTGGGGGACACGGCGGAGGGCTCTGGGGGAGCGGAGAGATCACGATTGCTGGACCACGTGGGAGTTGCGACCCAGGGGCCGCCGATTTTCACCAAGAGCCACCACTGCTCGCTTCCTGGGTGTCAGGTGCTGTGCAGACTGCTCCATGTATATTTTCTTTATATTATTATTTTTTTAACATATATTTATTTTTGAGAGACAGAGAGAGATAGAGCACAAGCAGGGGCGGGGCAAAGAGAGAGGGAGACACAGAAACGGAAGCAGGCTCCAGGCTCTGAGCTGTCAGCACAGAGCCCGATGAAACCCACGAACCACGAGATTGTGACCTGAGCCAAAGTTGGATGCTTAACCGACTGAGCCACCCAGGCACCCCTTAATGTGTATTTTCTAGTTTAACTTGATCCTTACATCTCTCAGAGGTAATTATTATTATTTCTATTTTATTTAGGAGAACACTGAGTATTTGCAAAGGTAAGAAACATATTCAGTTCCCCCAGGCGGTGTGTCACAGAACCAGTACTTTTTCCTGGGCCTTGTGTCTTTAGGACACTACCTCAGCACCCTCGCCCTCCCCTCCCCTGCCGGGGTGAGTTTTTCTAGTTTGGGATCTTGGCTCTATGGAGGTGACCCAGAGATCGTCCAGGAGGGCAGCCTCAGGACAAAGAGGAACACCCTTAGTGATAATTCTGCTAGTCCCCTGAAGATGTTAAGCACACACAGCTCGGGGGAAATACTCCTTTACTAAAGCACTCTGGGAAAACAGTTCCAATTCTTAATGTTAAGCCCATTATGGGCCAACAGTATCCTGTGGGCTCTTCTTAAAGATGATATAGTCTTGAGCTATAGTAATAGAAATATAATGTCTTTAAAAGGGGAGGTGATAGTTTTGTCTGTTTTGCCACTCAAATCACACCTGCATAATTGGATTTTAAGGGAGGTAGAGAAAGAAGAGTGTTCAGAGGAGAACAAGCCAAGAGAGGAAGTGGGCAATATGACAATATTTCTGCTTAAAGAGTACTGTTACGAGCTGCTTGACCTCCAGCAAGTTCTCCAGCCTCTCAATGCCCGAGTTTCCTACATGCGAGTGCGAGACGGTAATACAAAGGTTGAATGCAGAGCTCTTAGAATGCTGCCTGACGCACAGCACCTGCTATTTAATTTTGTTCCTGGTATCATCTGGGTCTTTGATCTGTAAAAGAGATGGCTTTCACTACCTGGAGGACTGCTGTGTGGACAAGGAGCCACATGGACCAGGCCATCAGCCCCGGCACTAGGGGACAGGAGGGCCGGGCAGATCGGATAGAGGGCGTCCTCCCCAGCTCCAGAGTTCTGGGCATCAGCGGCCAGAGCCAGGCTCTGCTGGAGAGCAAAGATGCCCCATCCTCCTTTCTCTGACCTCAGGGGCCCGCCGTCCCCTACCCTACCTCCTCCTTGCCATGGGCCTGACCCGTTTACAACGGACTCACCAGCTGGAGACGCTCGGTCTTCTCCACCGGAGCCTGCCCACTTGTTCCCTGGGCAGCTGTCCATGTAGCCCCGGGAGTCTATTTTCCCTGGGTTTCCCGTAAGATGTTTTAGGAACAAATGGTTTCCCTGCTTCCTGTCAGAGTTTACATTTCAAATGACTCTTTTCCCTCTTGTCCTACTTACAGTGGACATTTGATAGAACAGATGCTTTCCCTGAATTGGTATAATTACCTGAACGATGTTTGTAGAAGTTCTCCCTCTGGATGAAAGCTGGACGCTTTGACGATCCCATCTACTCAGTGGTTTCCCTGTCCATGGTTTCTGGGCCAAAACCAGCACCCTGATGGGATGGGCCTATTTCTCTCGCCTCGCAGACTGCTAAAGCGCTCAGTTCTCAGGTGTCTGCTGTCCCTTCCACAGCCGAGCCAGGTGTGGCATCTTGCCAGGTCCCTGGAGCCTCTGGGTATCCCCACCCTGCCTCCATTTACCCCTTTGGCGTTTTGGAGGCTAAGAGAAACCAGATCACATCACAAACCGATGGAGTTTCTGCTTAGGTTATAGAGTGATGTTTAGGTCTCTCATTCACAGGCTGGTTGACTGCATTTACAAACTGCAGGTTACCAGGTAGCCTCTCTGTCCCTTCCCTGGAAAATAATACATTTGTGTTGTTTTGAGGCATGAAGTTTACAATGATTTTTTACAGCAGCTCTGTGAGTGTCAGGAAACTCATACAGGGTACAGTCAGGGAGTAAACGTTCGACTTGGTGATTCCTGTTCTGTCAGGTCATGGTGAAATTACCACCCACGGGGCTCTCACGGGTCTGAACTGATTCTTCTGTTCATCATTCAAATATTTCTCTACTTATTTGTTCATTGAGCCAGACGCTCAGTGGTTCCCGAGTTTCTGTTCTGTGCTGACCATTGTGTGAGGCCGTAGGGATCCCTGGCGAGTAAAGCAGACGTGGTCTCATGCAGTTTAATTTTTTTTATTTTGAAATTTTCTTTTAATTTTAGACAGAGAGCATGAACAGGGAAGGGGGGGAAGAGAAAAAGAGAAAAAAAGAGAAAGAGAGAGAGAGAGAGAGAGAGAGAGAGAGAGAGAACCTTAAGTGGGCTCCACACTCAGCACAGACCCCAATGTGGGGCTGGATCCCTTGACCCTGGGATCATAACCTGTGCCAAAACCAAGAGTCAGGCACTCAACCGACTGAGCCACCGAGGCACCCCGACCTCATGCGGTTTGCAGTCTAGCAGAGACACTGCTGTTTGTTAAATAATCACAGAAAAACACATTGCAATAGCATATACATGAGATGCAAGAAAAACGAAGGATGCTGGGAGACTCTGATGGGGCATCTGATTCCAGCCCAGGAATCACACTGGGTCTCTCTTTACTAGGTCTTGTGTGCGTTCTCAGAGCAAGGAACTGAGCCCTCTCAGCAACCACAGAGGGGTGCGATTCTATGCAGGTTAATATTCACGTACAGTCACGTCATCATACAATCAGAAGCCATGTGTTCAGGCATGGAAGAGGGTGGCATAGTTTAAGACATCCTGGACAGGCTCAAGTCTGCATCCTCTTGGCTCACTGTTAGAGTTCCGTGTCCCTAGCTGTGACTGTCTGTATCTCCAGCTCCCTGACAATGCGCTATTCCAACTCTGTCACTCCTGCTGCCCCAGACTCCTGCCTCCTGCCTTCTTGGGGTATCTCACCTTCAACCTCCCCACGAGAGAGGGCTTGATAGGGTTGCTGGTCCTTCAGTATTGCCAGATCGGGCTGCACGGAGTCTTGGGTGAGGCTGCCCTGTGTGCTGATAGCCAGGCTGTTGGGGCTCAGGAATAGGTCTCTGGTCCCATCGGTCATGCCCCAAGTGATGAAGCCACAGGAGAGAAGACTGAGACACCTTTATACAAGGAGTCACTGGGATTGTTTATCCCCGTGGGAACAATGCAACAGGAAGACTTTAGGCTTCAGGTGCCCAGCAGTGTTGTATCAGGTTTGCCCCCATCATCCTACAAACACACTGCATCCTCTCCATCTTTCGTCAGAGTTGGCAGCCTAGAGTGACTTAGGTTTCGCACCACCCCCCCTCCGCCCGCCCCACATCCCCAACCAAGTATCCGAGCCATCACACCACCATTGTTTTGCCAGACGCATCTCTGGGTAAGACTGGGAAGAAAGATACAGACCCTAGCTTAGCAGGGATTGTGAATACAGGCTTTGGAGACAAAGGAGGCCAGGTTTAAGTCCTGGAAAATAACGTACTGTCTTAGCCCTAGTTCCCTCATCTGTAATATGGGGATGAAGATGTTTCCCATATAGGACTGAAGAGAGGAATAAGTGGGGCGGGGGGGGGGGGGAGAGTAAAAACATTCCTACATCTCTTAGCATGGTTGATGGCAAATCATGAGCACTCAGAAAATGGAAACTATTACTGTTATAATTTCCCAGTATTGTACGCGGGGCCTATGGGCAGTGGCGGTGGCAAGCACCATGTGGTCTCTCAGCCCTAGAGGTCATGGAGAGACCGATGCCAGAGGGAGCAAAAGTCTTTACTGTCCTCGTGCGCAATGAGAATCCCCACATTGACCTCGTCTGGCAAGCCTGAGAGCCTGTCTAATCTGGAAAGGTCTAGAAGATGCCAACAGCGTACTCAAGTGAGGCCAGAGGAGGATCAAGCAATTCCTGTGGGTGCAGGTAGGAGGGGGTAGGCTGGGGTGAGGATCCTGATGGACCCAAAGGGCCAAGAAGGCAGTGCTCACCCTGGGGCCAGGCAGTGTCCCAAGGTTTATGTTCTAGGTGGCTAATGGTATCCCTAAACCCTCGTGTGTGCTGACTGTGGCTGCAGGGAGGAGCCTGGGGAGGAAGAGGGGCTGAGGACACTCAGGGGAGTGGGTACCTAGCTGTGTCAGCTTCTCGCTGCTTGGTCCAGGAGGGTCCCTTCTCCACTCCCAGGACGCTGGAATAGTTGGACCTGGTTACTCCTTGCACTGGTAGACAGCCTCAGCTCACATTCGACTTCGACCTTCATTTTCAAAGAGGTCTTACCGCTCTCTTACCCTCGGTCGGGCAGCCTCTTCGAGTTATCACCCAGACTGACTGGGAGCTGGTGGGTTTGCGAGGCCACAGGGAGGGGAGAATCCACTCATGCCACACACCGGCATCTGGCTGCCGTCCCGGGCAGCACCCGGCCGCCAGGAGCCTGGGTTGGCCCCGCTTGCTTGGCCACCGTCCCTTGTAGGCAACAGTGGTACTGAAGCTTTTGATATAAATGTGCCTTATAAGTGGCTCAAAACAGTCTCAGGGAGCTTGGCCGGGAGGCCCCTACTTAGCTGCTCCCGCCCCGCATCGCCTTCTGTGTGCAGAGATCGATAAAGTTGAGTTTATCATGACCATCAATTCCGGCTTATTAGACAGCCGTAGTACTCCCCTCTCAGAAATGCCTTGTTTTTATCTCTAGTGGAAAATGGCTCGACTTTGAACAAGAATAAAAGCAAAAAGGGAACTTTTATGGCTTCATTTTATAAGAGAATATGCCTCTTCTCAAAATGAGTAAGGAACTGGTCTCGTACAGTTAGGCTTTCTCCAGAAGCATCAGGAGGGACAGGCCAGTTAAGCCTGTGTGACTTCTCTGACTCTCATGTCCTCTGGTCCTTCTCTGGGGAGGAGGGGTGAGCAGAGGAAGAGGGAGTGCAGAGGCAGACACCCATAGCAGGTGGGGAGCAGGCGCTGGGGGGCAGAGGGTGTGGGGGCCAGACCCTGCAGGATAGAAGTGCAGGGGGAGGGTGGCGTGAATACGGAGGCAGAGCTCTCTCGGGGTGGGGGGGGGGGAGGCAGTGCTGGCTGGCGGGCCAAGCGAGTGGCTGGACCCTGGGGCAGAAATGCCGGGCTGGGGTCTGGAACAATCCTCTTCCCTAGCAGTTCTTGAATGTGTGTTCCTTTTGAAAGCCTTGGGCTGCCCTGTGGCAGGCAGGCTTCCGTCCTGAGTCAGGTGTTCCGTGGTGATGATAGTGAGTGTGACCAGCACGTATGTGGACATCTTGCCTCGCA
Source organism: Paguma larvata (assembly GCA_030068075.1). Classification (NCBI taxonomy): domain Eukaryota; kingdom Metazoa; phylum Chordata; class Mammalia; order Carnivora; family Viverridae; genus Paguma; species Paguma larvata. The sequence continues at coordinate 65,547,076 of CM057831.1, read as the reverse complement.
CGCTGTTCTTCCTCCTCCTGTACGCCTCCTGCTCCAGCAACGCAAGGTCTCCTTCCGTGCTGGGATGACCGTGCGTCGGTGTCGGTGTCTGTGTGTTGGGCACTTTGAAAGGGCAGTGTCAATGTATTCAGCGGGTGCCGACTGAATGCCTACTGTCGGCCAGGCACTGTACGCGGGGCAGTGGGAGCACAGTCGTGAGTGAGCAAGCCCTGTCCCTGTCCTCAACAAGATCAGGGACACCGTAGTCTACTCATAGGGCGACCCACTGTCCTGCTTTGCTTGGGACTTTCAGTGCTGAAACTGGGAAAATCCTGGGCAAACCAAGACATTTGGCCACCTTGTGTAATCAAGATGGCAGTGGAGGGTGTTTCTTGGTGGCATTTGGTGGTGGCCAGGGGCTGGGTGGGAGGGTGGGGAAGTTTGCAAACTGTTTCTTTAACGAGGTGTCTTCTTTCACCACATGGGAGATAGAAGATCCCAAATTTTATAGATAAAGACACCTGGGTGATCATTTCTTCTGCCTCCCTTATTCTAGGATGGGACAGAGAGAGTCGTGAAGTGGCTCGCCCACGGTCATGTGGCAGGTTGCTCGGCCTGGGCGGCTTCATCCACCCTCCAACACTCTTTCCCTAAAAACTGTCCCAGCTTGTCTTTCTTTTCTTTTTCTAACGTTTTTATTTATTTTCGAGAGAGAGCCACAGAGACAGAGAGACAGAGTGTGAGCAGGGGAGGGGCAGAGAAAGAAAGAGACCCAGAATCCGAAGCAGGCTCCAGGCTCTGAGCTGTCAGCACAGAGCCCGACGCGGGGCTCGAACTTGTGAACCGCGAGATCATGACCTGATTCGAAGTGGGACTCTTAACCAACTCAGTCACCCAGGCGCCCCTCCCCTTGTCTTTCTTATCCTGCCCACCCTTCACCCTCTCTGCTCAGCCCCATCCATATTTGGGGGTAGGTTCAAATAAACTGAAGGGTGAGGGAGCGTGCCTCACGGTGTAGAGAGAGAGCGGCCAGGGCAGGGCGGCTATTGCTGGAAGGACCCTGAGCGGCTCCCAAGAGAGAAGAGAAGGAACGAAGGATTTAAGGAGGTCAGGCCGTTTGGCCTGGAGGGATTGCTTAATTACAGTACAAAGAAACTGAGAGCTGCTGGAGACAGAATGTGAGGAACTGGGGCCATGAGTTTGGGGAGGAAGGACCTGCTGGTGGAGAGAGGCGCTGACTCTCCTACACAGGGAGGAGGTTTGCAGAAAAAAAAAGGAACACGTGGGGGTCAGTGGCATGCATATAAAAGGCCGGCCTTCTATAAAATAAATAGCCCCGTTAGCTTTGTTTAATTCCAAAAACCTGCTGCATGCCAGACTCTGGTTTAAGGGTAAGAGATAGCACAGCAGCAGGATAAAGCCCCCGCTCTTGGGGGGCTTGGTTAGGGTAGGGGAGACAGACGGTAAACACGCACCAGTATGATGCACTACTGCAGGTGTTCTGTTATGTTCAAAAGGGTCTGCGTAGAAAAACCGTACGTTCAAAGGAGACTTTGGTGCAGAAATGGTGAGCAGCAGAGTGTAGCTTGTAAAACAAATACGACATTTCTGTTTTGCTGGTGGAAAGGCCATCAGGAGTTGACCCACAGGCCCTGGGGGTTCAAACGATCAGATGGGCATGACCAATCCTGGGAGAAACTAACCTCGGTCTCCTTGGGAGGGAGTAAACAGGGAAGGGAAGAAGGGAAGGAAGTAGAGGTTAACCCCTAGCTCAGGAAAACGGCTATGAACGACCTGGAGCTCTGGTTAGTGGGGCTCTGAGGATCCGAGAAAACCTCTGGAGAAGTGCTACCGGACACAGGGTCACAGTCTTCACGGCTGGCGGGGGTAGCGAGAAGGACAGTGAACAGGTACCACTGTGCTAACCGTACCGAGAGCTGTGCATTGTGCTTTATAAAAACCCAATAATATAAAGGTCGCGTGCCAGCAGATTGGCCATCTATTGTATTATGTTTAAAAGGCGGTTAGCGAGTGGGTCGTATCTTAATACTTCCGTCAGTTTTAATCTTAATACTTCTTTAATTAATCTTTAATCTTAATACTTCTGCTGCTGGTCTTGACAGATATAAATAAGCTCTAGCCAGGAGCATCTGGGCGGCTCAGTCATTTGAGCATCCGACTCTTGGTTTCAGCTCAGGTCATGATCTCGCGGTTGCGAGCTCGAGCCCCACATCGGGCTCCGCGCTGGGTGTGGAGCCTACTTTGGGTTCTCTCTCTCCCCCTCCCCCTTTCCCCCTCCCCCTCTTCCCCTCCCCCCCATACATGCATGCACTCTCCCTCTCTAAGTAAATAAATAAACATTGGGGAAAAAAAATGAGCACCAGCTGGAAGAATTGACTTGTGGCCCCAAACTTTCTGATGGCTGTTATAAAAATCATTTTCGCAACAACAAACATTCTTTCGGAAAGGGTCTTGATGAGCTTAAGGAGGCCTTCCAGTTTTTGTCCCTCATTAAAGCCCCTCCCTCCACCTCCCCGCACCCTTCATCCCCTCACTGCACTTCCATGAGCCAGTTTCCTCTGTTGCTTTCTCTCCAGTCACAACCCTGTTCCCTTGGCCCCACTGGGCCTTTGCACGACTTGCTTTTTCATACCATTTAAGAGTCTAACTAAATCAGTCCTCCTCACAGAGCCCTTCCTTGACAACTCCTTCTGGAACAGCTGCCAAGGCATCACACTATCCTCTTACCCTGCCTTACTCTTCATCTCAGTACTTGCACGAAATTATATCATCTGCTTCCCCATTGACCTGTTTCCCCTGTCAAAGTGTAAGTGCCCTGAGGACAGATACTTTGTCCGTGTCCTGCTGTGCCCTTATTGCCTACAATAGTATCTGCTTCTGCTTCGTAAGAAGCTCAGTAAATATTTATTCCATTCAATACAAGAATGAGTGCCTTCTATGACGCCAGCCTATCCTGGTGGTTTTATTAACATTGTTAGCATGAAAATAATATAAAAACAAGGACAGAGACAAAACGTAAGAGAGTTTTAAGTGCAGAGAACACACCGAGTGTTGCTGGAGGGGGGAGGGGTGGGGGGAAGGGCTAACTGGGTGAGGTGCATTAAGGAAGATACTTGTTGGGATGAGCACTGGGTGTTATACATAGGGGATGAATCACTGGACTCTACTCCTGAAATCATTATCGCACTCTATGCTGACAAACTTGGATGTAAATTGAAAAATAAATAAATTTAAAAAAAGTGTAAGTATGAAGCGGATTTGGGAAGAGGCTCAACTCTTTCCCTTCCCCCACCCCTCTTTGGCAAGAGAGAAGGAGAGCTGGAAATAGAATGGGAGAAGTTTCTGTAAATTTCTGGTAACCATAGAGACGGTGATTTTAGTTTATTAATCTCCTGCTCTTAAGCAGGCTGGGGCCCCACGGTGATTTCTCCAAATTGCTCAGCCCTGGTTATCCTGCAGCCTTCCTCATTAAGGAAGAACAGGCCCATTCCTATCCTGCAGCACTTTAATTGCCGACAAGCAGAAGCTCTGTGCTATTATGCTCATTATGGTGTGTTGTAACCTGGGTGCGCCTCCCACTTTGGAGCCGTACACCGTGGTCACCAGCCCTGAACCCCTGGAGCCTCCAGCGGCAGGTGGTGGTAGTAGACAGCTTCCTCTCCGAGCCCAGGGCCTGCAGTTGCTGCCCTTTTCTTTCATTCAACTGTCCTGAAGACGGGGGTCCACACCTTCTGGAATACCATCTCATTTCAGCCCGAGCAGGGTACCCACCGTGGTTTCCTGCCCACGAAGGCGATGCTTGCCGTGGTTGTGTGTTCCTCTCCCCACCCGGAATAGCAGGCGGACTTTTATGATTTTGCTTCAGGTCGTTTGGGAAAGAGACCTCCACATGACTTCAGGGTTTCAGGACAACTTGGGGGGGGGGAGGGATGAGACAGTTCGAGGTAGTCTCTCCAGCAACCATCTTTCCTTGAAGGAAGAACCTGGGTATAGATGTCAGAAGACCATAGTTGGAATTCTATCTTGGCAGCTGACTCACGGTGAGGACTCAATCTCTCTGAGCCTTAGTGACCTCCTCTGTGAAGTGAGATGGGACTTGTCATTCTATCCCTCCTTCGTGTAGAGACTCTGACTCTACCTTCAACCTGGTTCTGGAGTCTGGATCCTGGTGATGAGGGAGAGGTAGGAGGGGCCCCAGGCAGTATGCCTTTTGCAGTGAGACAGGGTGGATTCTGGCAGAAGTCTCTGGAAGGGCACATATTTCTCTCCTAAAGAAGATCATCTAAGGTCTGCCCTCACTGAGATGTTGGCTGCCATTTTGAAAAAACTAAGACTTTCCTTTGGTTGCATTTTCTATCCTATTGGGTATAGAAAGATTGAGCCATTCTTCTAATCAACACTCCATGACTCCCTCCTGGGTTCTAGGTACAGCACTGGGTGTTAATGGCACAACTATTCAGCTGGGACGGCCACTGACAAATCCAGACTCTGTTGTGGGACAAATCTGTTTTAATGGTTGTGAGCCTGTCTGTTCCATACTTAGGGCTTGTCTTAAGTATCAAAGAGGCCCTGGGAAGAATCTGGACTCCTCAGCCCGCCGGCAAAGCTGGAGCCCAGACATGGTGTGGGCCAGCCCCTGGGGTGACCCCATCCGAGTCACCGACAAATCTAAGAGCCCAGCTTTTCTTCTTTCTAGGTGCCGCAACCTCTCCTTCCCCGACAGCTTGCCAGAAGTGAGCATAGTGTTCATCTTCGTCAACGAAGCGCTCTCGGTGCTGCTGCGCTCCATCCACTCGGCCATTGAGCGCACCCCTCCACACCTGCTCAAGGAGATCATCCTGGTGGACGACAACAGCAGCAACGGTGAGTGCCTGAACTCCCTTGGGCCCCCACCCTGCTCCGTGCCTGACATCTCAGCAGGGGGGTCAGCCTCTGTGGGAGGTTCTCATTTTTTAAGACTCTCCAGGACGGCTCCTTCAATGAGATGTCGCTTCAGATGGGAGATTCTTGACGGTCACCGCTCTGGAAGGCTCACTCCATAGGTGTACCCTCTCTGCATCCTGGAGGGGCCTGGTCCCCAAGCTTTTCCTTATTGGCTGTCCACTCCCTCCTCTAACATTCTAGCGCAGTGTAGGATAAATAGCCCTGACCGCCACCCCCACCACGTACATAGTGAACATCGCCAGGGACTTATTTCTGTGGAGGATCACTTCCATTTGTGGTGTCCCTTGGCCTCTTCCTGGAAGACCCTTGGTGTTGTCTTAGCAGTGGTAGTGATGATAGCGGAGGTGTTGATGGTGCTGGTGGTGGCGAAGATCACAATGGTCTCAATGGTGGGGCTGGGAGTGGACGTGTAACATGGTGGCAGCCACAGAGCTGTAGATGGCCTGTCCTCTTTGCTGGGTGCCCTGCTCCCTGTTCCATCCGACATTCTCAAAGCCCCAGGGGGCCCACAAACACTTTTTGAAGCCCTTGCCCCCTCTTTCTCCCCTTTTCCAGCTGCTATCAGCTGCCTCCTCCCTTTGGTGCATATTCCAGGACCTCTGATACCTACATATCCAACCACCATAGCAGTCTCCAAACTTAGAGACCGTGACTGAGAGGGTTTAAAAACCGGTGCTCTCGATAGGATGATTAATATGGAGGTGCTTTGGATCGTGCGCGATATTAAATACTAGGCTGCTAGGGCATAGGATCAGAGAGTCACTGAGCCCGTGTTATCTTTAGTGCTTTCTCTGGTGTCAGGTAGTAAATTTTCCAGTGAATCCGTTGCTGTAATGAGAAATTCCGATGGGCAATTTGTGTTTTGTTATCAATTAAAGCTGAAACATATCAGATAATTGAAATATATTTAATCTCCATAAGCAAATTCTCTTTTTCATTTTATCGCCATGTAGTAAGAAGCGGAGAGCGGTGCTATGAAGCGGAGTTTAGAGCCTTCTGAAGGGCAGTGCTTATGAATCACTTGACTCTAATTGTTCCGTGCTTGTAAAGGAAGGAAAAGACATCAGAGAGTGGTAGCAAACAGACAGCATAGTTTTAAAGGCGATTGTCTATTAATGCAGGAGACGGGAAGGGGCCCAGCCTCCACTTCTCATGGCTACTTGCTGTTCCCTGGCTTGTGTCCATGGACTGGGTGCCTAAGCGAGCTCCCACCTCCCAGGGGCTAACACCAGAATAGCTGGACTCACCCACCCGTATGCCCTACCTTGCTGCACCCAGGCCTGCTGGCCCCTCCCCTCTTACACGTGAGGAGGCAAGGGATGAATGAGCCGTCCACTATCATCACTACCATTGCTAAGACAACACCAACGGTCTTCCAGGAAGAGGCCAAGGGACACCACAAACGGAAGTGATACTCCACAGAAAGGGTGAGGACATCCCCCGAGCAAGAGGCATCCTTAGGCTCTGTTGTGCTCCAGCGGTGGGTATGAGGATCGAGGGCCAGATACTGGCCAGAGAGATATTATGAAGGAAGCATCTATTGGATGTCTTGAGTAATAGGCTATGGGTGAGTGAGCCACAGGAGGGCTAGTGAATTACGGCTCAGTTTCAAGCCAGGGTGGCTCTGAGGATGATGGTACATGGGAGAGGGAGGAGAAGGAGCGGTGGGGTTCTTCAGGATGGGAAGCTTTCAAACCCTGAGCTCTAGAGAGTATTATGCTGATGGGACAGTTAAGAATCTGGACTGTGGTGGCGGTTACCCAAAGCTGCATGTGACAGAATTGCAGAACTAGATACCCACACCCAAATGGGTACACATCTTACTGGAGAGATCTGAAAAGCTCTGCAGACCGGGGCCACATCAGCCTGTTCGTGTGATGTTGTGTAAGATGTTAACATCGCGGGAGGTGGGGTGGAAGGGTGCGTGGAACCTCCTCGTACACGTCTGTGTACTTGCCTGTGTGGCTGTCATTACTTCAAAATATAAAGCTAAAACAAACAAACATCTCTCCCAAAAGATTCTAATTCAGTAAGTTCGGGGTGAAATCTGGCCCCCTCTGTTTTAAAAAGCATTCTTGGGACACCTGGGTGACTCAGTCAGTTAAGCATCTGACTTTTGGGTTCGGTTCAGATCATATCGCAGTTCATGAGTTCAAGCCCCGAGTCTGGCTGTGTGCTGACAAAGCAGAGCCCGCTTGGGATTCTCTCTCTCTCCCTCTCTCTGCCCCTCCCCTGCTTGTGCACGCATACGTGTGCTCTCTTTCAAAATAAATAAACATTTACAATAAAAATAAAAAAATAGAAGGCATTCTCCATGGTTGGGTTGCAGGCCTCTGGTTGAAAACCTCTGGTTTAATGAGTAAGATGTAGCTTTGCTTTTGTACGCGTGGAGTTCCAGTCCGTGATGTGGAGGGAAGGAACTCTGGACTAAAGTCTCCAGACACGGGCGGTAGGGTCCCCTCCACCATTGGATGAGTGACCACGACGTCTCAGAGTCTTAGTTTCTTCCTTTGTAAAGTGGGGATGATAATCCTCCCCGTTCGCCCCACCTGCCTGACGCAGTTAAGCGAGTGACTGAATTGAAGTCCATGAGCGTTTACCCCTCCCCAACCCCCCACCCCCATTCCCAGGAGACTGCCACATAGCTCGCCAACTGCACAGCTGGAGCTCGAGGGAGGGAGCCGTGGGAACGTAAATTTGGAGTCTTATGCACAGAATAATTGAAGCCACTGCCTGGGAGGAGATGGTGGCCAAGAAAAGAGGGGAGAACAAAAACAGAAGCTTGAGAGAATACGGAATGTGAGACCTTAAGGAGTCAGGAGGAAGAGGGTTAGCCGGTGAGAGACAGAGCAAGGAAGGGCAGGAGAATCTGGGGGGTGACAGATTTCATGGACAGAGAGAGTTCCAGAAGTGAGAGGCATTTATTTGAATGAACCCACGGACAGGTGGGAGGATGCAGAGTCCAGGAAGAAGCCTCTGTATTTGGAAGGTACAGCAGCAGGAAGCCTTAGGAAAGTATGGGGGCCGGGGGCGGTGAAAGCCATACAAAAATGAAGAGCAGACAAGGAGGTAAATCTTTTCTGTCAGGGATTTTGGCTGCCAAAGAGAATCAGATTCTAATGATTCTGAAGCAATGTTTCACACACGCGCGCACACACACTCACTCACACAAATTTTAACCATAATTACGGCAAGAAATACATGGACCTCATGACCCGGGGTGACATGCCTACTCACGCTCATATAATGGCGCACACTATTGAAACAAAACCTTGAAGAAACAATAGTTAGCCTTCTAATGTGTGAGGCACTATGGTATTTTCTATTATAGTCTGGTTTATGTTATTCAGTTGTATTGCACTGTATTGTATTGTATTGTATTGTATTGTATTGTATTGTATTGTATTTCTCTCTTGTTTGAAAGGCAGGTTGTTCTCAAGACCCTGACTGCACATTAGAATTGCTTGGGGAGCTTTTACGAAATCTGGGTGGCCGTCTCTAGGCTCTGGTAATTACGTTGGTCTGGGGAGGGGGTGCCTGTGTCCTTTGAGGCCAAGGGGTGGAACAAGGCCTCTGAGGAGGGAGAAGAGGATGGGACGCCGGGCACAGACATGAGGGCTGCCTCTGGGAAGAAAGGGCCCATCTCCGTACCACTCAGGAAGAGCAGGTCGGTGAATGTGGAGATAGCTGGAGGCAAAGAGGGGCATAAGAAGGGGTGCCGAGAGGCTGGCAGGGTAATCGCGCTCAGTCTCAGGATCCTGTGGCTTCTAAGACCTTGGCTGGGTGGGGGGCATATTGGGAAGGGACTGGTGGCAGCTGGGGTAGCCTGCGTGGAATGGGGCAGTGAGGTGACCCAGAATGGGTCTCCTCAAGACCAGTCTGAGCTGAGCTCTCAAGAAGGGCAGAAAAAACCCTTGAGACTGTGGCTCTTGGAAGAGGTGACCCGTTGTGCCTAGCAAAGAGCTTAAGGACCCTTGAGCCGCGACCATCCTGACTCGGGGGCAGGTGGCTAGGATGATATCCGGCCCAGGCTCCATTCGGAGCTTGGTTTTCTTGGGCAACATGTCTCTCAGCACAGAGCGAGATGTTTATTCCATGTCAGGCCCAGTCATGACCGGTTCCACAGACGTTTATGGAACACCCGGCCTGGGCCAAGGGCATGATGGGAATCCAGCCCCTGACATCTGAGAGTCTTGCAAACAAATAAAAGTAGGTAAAACCTAATAGGACTCCGTTTCTGGTCTCAGGTCTGCCACTTCCTGGCCACGGGTCCTTGCTTTGGTTTTATGTGCCATGTGGGGACATCAGGTCCTGCGCACCCCCCCCCCCCGCCTGCCCCATAGTCACCAAGGATAATGGCGGTGAAAGTGAGTGACAGCGAGGTAATGGCAGCGAAGGTGTGTAAGCCTCATGGTGTGAAGGGTGCCCCAAGGGTGAGTTTAAATGACAATGACAATAACAACAACAACAACAGTAATAATAACAGCTGATGTGTAACCACTGCTTAAAGGCAACTCTTGCTTTTCTCTCCCTTTTCCTGGTGGGAAAAGCGCAGAAATGGGCATCCGGCCAACTTTCCAGTTCCAGCTCTTTCTAGCTTCTTCCTGGCTATGTGCTCTTAACCTCTGTGAACCCTATTTTTCTTATCTATAAAATTGGGATGTAGCATTCCTACCTCGGGGATTGTTTGGAGGCTTGAATGAGATAAGGCATGATGGAAGGGGCGTCTGTGTCTAAAACTCTAAATGAAGCGGGAGCGTAGAGCTTTCGGAACGTCTTCCCGGGCGGTGTCGCACGTGGTGTGTGCGCTGGTGCCTTGTGTCCCCCAAACCCCGCCTCTACAGGCATTTTTGTCTTTTTTAAAAACTCGATTTCAAGAGTAGAATTTAGGGGTTCATTACTTACGTATAGCACCCAGTGCTTAGCCCAACAGATGGCCTCCTTAACGCCCCTCACCCATCTAGCCCATCTCCCCCCACCTCCCCTCCAGCATCCCTCAGTTTGTTCTCTGTAGTTAAGAGTCTGCAAGCATTTTTGTTTGGGGTCAGGCTTGTGTTTCCACAAACACAGGGAAGGGGCCGTCAATGACCACTTTCTTCATCGAAGCCTCTCTAGATCTTTAGCGCTCTCCCTCAGAAGCCAGGGGCTGGAGGCTGTGCAGATGGTCCTTGTGTGAGAGTCTGAGTCCCTCTGCCCTGCCTCCTTAGCAATTTCCTAAGCAAGCTCTACTCTTTCAGGGGCCGGCTCCTGTGTTGGATGTGGTCATTCTGCTGACGTGGTCTCAGACTCTAGCATCTGAGCTTGATGAAAAATACAGAGATTCATACCAGGCGCATTCTTGCCTCAGGACATTTGCACCTGCCGCGCCCTTCACTTGGAATGCCTTTACTGCCTGACATCTGCACAACTTGTTCTTTTGCTCTTCAGGTCTTTGCTCAAATATTTTAAATGGCACCCTGTTTAAAATGGCAGCCCTCGCCCCTGTCACTCCTCATCCCTTCCTTGCTTCTTTTCTTCCATAGCACCTATTACCATCTGATATACTGTACTCAGTTGGTTACCTTCCTTTATTTATTTGTACGTTCTCCCTCCACCCATCCGTAAGTTCCATGAAGACAGGGACTTCTGGTTTGTTCATTGCTGTATCTCCAGTACCCAGAATAGTGCCTGGTACTTGTAGGGATGTACTAAGCAGTGATTGAATAAAGGACAGAATTTTGATTCTGTAGGTCTGGGGCAAGGCTTAGAATCTACATTTTAATAAACTTTCTAGAACATTCTCCCACAGTGGGACATTCTCTGGGAATCACTGTTCTAACTGTTGTCCCTCATCTGTACCGCAGCTAAGGACCTTGGGACGGCAAGCATTTAAGCTCCCCCCAGAGCAAGCCTCAGGCATCAGGCACTGCTGGGTGGACTGTTTCTTCCCGGGGTAGGGCCCTTGGGACCTCCCTGCTGCATCCCGGGGAGATGACGTGAGCGGCAGGCAGAATACAGAACAGGATGGGGAGCTTATCCCACCCTGGCCTGAACTCAGGTCCTATGCACAAAGTCAGATGGCTGATCCCAAGCCTCCTCCCTCCAACGTTACACAGCATCTGCAGGCATTCCTGCCAGGGGCGGCCATGCCCTGCCTGCCCTGTAACTCGGAGGCAGCAGTTCCCCTCCCTGGCTCCTCTTCCGTGTTATCTCAAGCAATGGTGGGAACACGGCTGTGAGCCTCCTGGTTTTAATTACCATGCTCTCAGTGAATCCCAGTAGGCCAATGTCTTTAGCTGAGACTGAATGATTTAACCTTTATGGACCTCCGGAGGGAGGGAAGCACCAGCATTTGCAACTGATAGAATCATGCCTGCCTTTGATTCTTGGCATTCACCTGCTTGTTCATTCATTCATTCATTCAGTCATTCATTCAATCCCTCAGCAGGTTTTTGATGGCCGCTACTTTGTGCTAGTACTTTAGCACACAGCTAAACACTTGCCTCTCCCCCATTGTGAGCTCAGTCATGTGACACAGGTATTCAGTGCCTGGCACAGGACAGGTGCTCGATGAACTTGAGCCCTTTCAGGTCCCCCCCCCCAGCTGTCCCAGAGTCACCATTTCCCGCAGTCCAGTCACTTCCGCTTCCAAAACCATTTCCTTTCCTACACTCACTTTCTGTGTTTCCTTTTTTAACTCACGTCCTCTTTTGATAAACTTAAAAATCACACACCCTTCTTTTCATGCTATTTGAAATTTCAAAATGAATCTGAATTTTGTGACGAAAAGCACATCAAAGCAATGGCAATATCAAATATCTTTTAAGAATACCATTCCCTGGGGCGCTGGGGCGGCTCAGTCAGTTAAGCATCTGACTACAGCTCAGGTCATGATCTCACGGGCTGTGGGTTCGAGCCCCACATCAGGCTCTGTGCTGACAACTAGAAGCCTGGAGCCTGCTTGGGATTCTGTGTCTCTGTCTCTCTCTACCCCTTCCCTGTTCATGCTCTGTCTCTATCTCTCTCTCAAAGTAAATATTAAAACAAACAAAAAAAATACCATTCCCTGGAGATCTCAATCTGCTCTTGGTTGGCAGCGACTTGCCCATCCTCACCCAGCCTGATGCGTGTCCTCTTCCGCCGCCTTCCAACAACAGAATGGCCAGTCACCAGCACTGCACACACTTGAAGATGGATGGTCTCTCTCCTGGGTGATGGATACCCTTCGCTCATGGGTCCAGCCTTCTCACTGGTCACGTTTGCTCGAAACCTCAACAAAGGTTGGCAGGTTGAGGCAGAGAACCAGGCAGCCTCTACAGACAGGGCAAACGGAGCTGTCCCTCCCCACCACGGTGTTGGAGAGGCAGACAGATGACCAAGCAAACTCTGCCTGGCTCTTGGGAGGAAACTGAGGACCTATGTAGGCAGAGACTTGCCAGGGCCCCACAGTATGTGGATGACGGAGCTGAGGCAGGACCTCGGGTCCCCTGACTCTCACGGGGGCTCTCTCCTCCACCCCGTGATGTGTCCCTACGCGGCCCCAGGTTCAGTCTTCCTGCTGGCTGCATTCTGTATGGACATGGAAGCCCACGGCCAGGCACCCTAGGGTTGGTTGTGGTGCTCCAGGCCCTTTGCTCTGCTTAGCCCTCTTCTGAGAATGACTGTCCTCCCAAACCCACCCCCTTCACCCAAATCAAGCTTCAGGGACCATTCAGGTGGTACCGCTTCTAGAAAGCCTTCCATCACTCTGCACTCTGCCTGCCAGCTGAATCAGGAAGTTCACCTTAGCACTCGCACATGCTCTGGCTTCCTCCTTCACATACTATCTTTACTTGTTATTTACTCACTAAATTAGAGTGAGAAATTTAGCACATATTAGCCAAGATGACCAGTGTGAGAGAGACATGGTGCCAGGCATCTCGGTGTCCCACCCACTAGCCCAGGGCTCAGCATATAGTAGTCACTCAATGAACCTGGTTGCAAAAGAACATTCACAATCCCTTAGGGAAGTAGGTGTGGTTACCATCTCTATTTCATAGATGAGGAAGCTAAGTCTCAGTGAGGTGAAAACATAAAGTGACCAGGGCCCAGGGTTGTAGCAACACATGGTTAGATGGGGATTCAACCCCAGGTCCCCGGGCCCTAGAATCCATGTCTCTCTACTCGTCACACTGCTGAGAAGCTGGGGGCTTGTTTTTTTTTTTTTTTTTTGGAGGAGTGAGGCAGTTTAATTTAGAAATAAGCTTCGGACAGCCTCCTAATCAGAAGGTAGCCTAAGGATCCACTCTTGGAGAGAAACACCATCATGGAGGTAAGGTCCCCAAGTGAGGAGGGAGCAGCATGAGAACTGGTACCAGGAGTTGGTCCTGTGCTCAGCTGTGTGGACATAGGTTCCTTCCTGTCTCATTTTCCCCTGGCAGCCAGCCCACCCCCTGACTTCTTGGGGACGGTCGATCAAAGCCAGGATGACCCTAGCCCACACACTAACATGGTGGACCTGTGTCCCGGAGTCTCCCCCAGACCCCTACCCCAGACTCCTCCCATGTATAGGTCCTGGATCTGCCTCAGTGAAGGGCAGCCAGCAGTTGTGGACGTGAGTGGTTCCTCAGGCTGTGTTCCAGGCCCCTGGCTAGACCATCGCTCAGTGGGCTGCCTCTGCCCGGGACTGGACTTTGACCCTCACTTCTCCAGGCCTGGGCCTCTGACCACAGTGACTCCCAGTGCTTCTGGGTAGACGGAGTCCTAATCAGGCAGGCCCAGCACGATGAGCACTTAACATGTGCCAGAACCTAGTCTAAGTATTTTTTATAAATTAATCTGTGCTCTATTGCTAATGGTAAGAAAACCATTACAATATCATTTTATATAATAAGGAAGCAGGCACAGAGGACTTAAGGAACTTGTTTGAAGTCACACAGACATAGGATTTGAACCCAGGCTGTCTAGTTTCAGAGCTGACGCCCTCGACCATTAAACAGGCTGCCTCTCGTGCACCATGGGTTTTGACTCCAAAAGACTTGTTGGAATTTTGTCTTCATTCTCTAGAGAGAGAATAGTATTGGGCAACAGGGCCAGCAAAGGAGGCAAAGAAGGAACTTAAAAGAGGGGAGCAGCTGTCTCCTCAGCTGGAGCTTTGCCTTGGTTCAGTAAGAAGGAGGGGTGTGTTGCATGGAGGCTGCTAGGCTTGTGTCGGGATTGAGAGGAAATCGAAGAGTCGGCAGCCCTGCTTAGGTCATCGTGTGAGAGGGGCAGCTCCCTATTTTCATTTGACGTAGAAGTCGGTGTGTGCGCGCACATGTGCGAGAGAGCGGCTGTGACCCGGTGCACGTGCGCCGATGCAGTGTGAGCACGTGCGAGCAATGTGTGCATGCAGGGGAGCACCTGGTGTCTTAGTCCGTTTGGGTGGCTTCTATACCGCATACCATATTTTATACCAAAATACCATAGACCGGGTGACATTTGTTTCCCATGTTCTGGAGGCCGGAAGTTCAAGGTCAAGGTGCTGGCAGATTCGGTGTCTGATGAAAGCCTGCTTCCTAGCTCACCGATGGCTGCCTTCTTGCTTGTCCTCACGTGGCCTTTCTCCGTTGCACATGTGTGGCGAGAAGGCAAGCCGTGGCGTCTCTTCCTCTACTTATAAGGGGGCACTAATCGCATCGTGCGGCTCTACACTCGTGACCTTATCTAACCCAATTACCTCCCAAAGGCCCCACCTCCAATACTATAATGTTGGGGATTAGGACTTGACCCTGTGGATCTGGGGTCGGTGCGCAGATTCGGTCCATCGCACTGGGCTTATGTGAGCACTGGGGGGGCAAGACCCACAGACAGCATTTGAGTCTCTTCCAACCCCTGGAGCCACCTTCACAATCCTGATGAGTGTCAAGTAATTGCACAACTGCGAATCACGGTTATTTTTCATCGGCGGTAGGAGAGTCGCAGAGTAGTGATGAAGTCGAATCAGAACTCCCAGATTGCTTGCTCCAGCTGCTGGGTCCCCCTCCACCCCCTGCGGAGACCCCATCATCCCTTGGCCCAGAGGCTGCCTAATCATTGTTTAATGTTTCAAAGATGCTGTCCCACACAAGAGCTACTCATTCCAAGCTGTAAAATACCAACAGCTTTGCATGCAGCTGGAATAATTGCAAAAATTAAAAAAAAAAAAAAAGGCAGAGAAAAAGAATGGTCCGACAGTATTGTGCTTTATGGACCTTAAAGAATCCCATATAGCTAATCTAATTACAACCAAGGCTCAGGCAGCTTAAAGGTGTTTATACAGCCAGGTGCATGGGCTGTCGGCCCACTCAGCTGAAGGCTTCTTGTCACCACCACCCCCATGCCTCTGACTGGTGTGACTAGAATAGCCCACCCATAAGACTGGCAGTGGGTACCCAGGAACCTCGAGATGGAGGCAGCCCCATCCCGAATTCTGCAGGAGTCCTGCAGGCTCTCGCATTTACCTCTTACCGCCCCGGGCTGCCTCTGCCTGTCACACTGTCCGCCCCCAGCCTGAGGCTTCCTCTTGGCCAGACCATACAGATTCCTGTGTCAGGCGCTGTCCAGCACTCTCCCAAGGAAACCATATGACTCGTGAGCTCCTGGCTGCTCTGGGTAGTGAATGCCCACCCCTCCCTGCCCGACTCAAGCCCCGATCCTAGGACTGGGAAGTAGTTTGGCCAGTAACCAAGGGTGGTGGAAAGGAATCGGGTAAATATTTCTGGCAGATTCAGTTGTGTCTGTTTCTGAACAATCTTCTAGAGCTACCACCTGTGGTTTTGCGGGTTGTGCCCTTCACCAGGGGGCCCAGACAAAGGGCAAATGGAGGGGGTTAAATCTAGCCCATGGTCTCCATTTGCTAAGCCATACATCCTGGCATGAGTCTGTGTCAGACATGCCTTTTCAAACTGGGAGTCCAAGGGGGAGTACCTTTCTGTAATGCACATCCAAGTGCCATGTGCTGATAGCCCAGCCAGCACCCACTCTGCAGAGAAGAACAGCAGTCTCTTCTTCCCATGGTGGGCAGCACGGCATCAAAGAGCTGCTGCAGCCTGGGGTGTGTCCCCCGCACCTGCTGCCCTCCACACCCTAGCCTCCCTCAACTTTCTCTGACTTGGTCCTACACTTGGCCTTCTGCCTCTGTTCTCTACCAATCTGCTACTCCCTCCTGGGATGGAGCCCTTACCCCCTGAGCTGGGCTCTGGCTCCCTGCCTAGCCTGGCCAACCCTCCTATTCGAGAGGCGTGCCTCTGCTCTCTGTACCACCTAGCTGGGGCCCTGCTCCCCTAGTCCAGTTCACCTGCCTTCCTGAGCATCCTTAGTTAGTGATGCCTGGATGTGCCTAGCCCCTGCTGACACTGCCTCTTGGACCAGCCCCAGAGCGCGGTCAGTTTCTCCAGCTCTAGTTCTGCCCGTTGCCAGCCTCTTCTCTGTCCTCACCAGCCACTCTGCCAGGGTCCTGGCATGCCACTCAGCCAAGCCTGCCTGAGTCTCGTGATAGTGTGGGTAGTGCATCACTCATCCTGGGCCCCTTTACTGATAAAGGAAACTGACTTCGGGCACCAGGAACTCCGCAGCATCCTTCCCTGCCTATCAAGAAGAGCCCCCATGAGGGCAAAGAACATGCCCTCCTTAGCTCAGGAGCTCCCTGTAAGCAGTCTGCAGCAGGGGGACTTTGGACCACTTTGCTTTACAGACGAGACAAGATGACCAGTATTTGATTAACAGAGCCAGCAGGAAGCAAATACAGCAAAGCCTTCTTCCAGTGGTCAGCAGTGTGACCATCTGTCGAGGGAGAATTTCCTGGAGTTGGAGCATTGAGCGAGCATGGGAGGAGATCAGGAGAGGTCTCTCCTGCCCCCGGGTGAGGGGCCCCTGCTGCCGCAGCCGGGAGTCCAGCTGTCCCCGGGAAAGGCCAGGGTAACGCTACCCCGGCCCGCAGTGCGGCCCGCAGGAGATGTCTCCTTGTCCGTGCTTGGCCCTCAGCCTATCTGGCTCAGCAGCTTGTAAAGGCAAACTGGTCCTGACGGTGTAAATACAGTGAATGCGGGCGCCGCTGCCAAGCTGAGGTCCTCCCTCCGCTTCCCCCAATATTTAAAACCGCTTGAAACCCAACAAGCAAATATTTTCTGCTGATATTAAATCTTCGGAGTACAGAATGCCTTCTGGGGAGACTGATTTTCTGAAAGGCAGCCTCAGACCACACAGCAAGCCAGGCGTCCCCCGGCAACGCCAGGAAGAAAAGGGAGCAGTGGACAAGAGTTGGAGCTCATGGCCGCCCCAGCTGCCGCCTGGACCTGTCCTGCGTAGTAGCTTTCAGAGCCCCCAGGAGACTGGCTCCGCCCCGGCTTGATGCCATGGTGGAAGGTTCTGCGGAAGACACCATTAGGCGGAGTAGAAGCCGGTGCAAATGACTGGGGCCCGAAGGTCTAATGGCAGGCGTGGACCTGTCTATGCTGCCCATCACTAGAAATCTGCTCTTACTGTGGTTGGGGGAGAGCAGATTTTTTTAAACCAGGGCCCTGCTCTCCACCCAGAGGCCGTAAATTGGGGAACACGTCCATTTTTATTTTTTCCGGGACTGCCTCACCTATCTGCTCAGGTCCACAGGGACTTATCCCTCTTGAGCTCATGCAGCCATGGACATGCATTCATTCAACAAACGTAGAAGCAGTTTCCAAGCTCCTTGCTGGGGAGGCAGGGGTGAACCAGGCGTGGCTCCTGCCTCTGACAAGCTTTAGTCGAGTAGAGAGACTCTACGGCCCCCCTTTGGCCCCGCTGTAGAAATGAGATGCCTCATTTCTAGTTGTTTTTAGAAGCTGACACCTTGGGAGTTCAAGACGTAAGTAGAATTTTAGGGAGAGAAGCTCTGGGATAGAAACACCCCCAGGTTCGTCAGATCAGTGAGCAGGAAGGCTTCGTTTGAACAACCACTAATGGAAGGCCACATTGACCCGACAGCCCCAGGGCTGACTCGTGACTCATTCTGTGCTGCTGAAGCAGGCTGTTGATTTTAGTGTAACCAAGGGGGGCAGGGCCCAGGGAACAAGACATGTGGTTCCCTTTGTTTTCCCGTCCCTGGTCCCCATACTGTGACTTCCGTTCCCTCCCCTACCCCCCTGGCTTAGGTAGTTCTCCACTCAGCACCTGACCTAGGAATAGGGTAGTGACCTAACTCACTTTGTGGGTTCCTCCCCCTCCTAGATGGGCTTCTCTTGTGGGGCATTATGAAACTTGAAGCAGGAAACCCTAAAATATAGTATAAGCTCCTCACTTTACCAGAGGGACAATAGATTCAGAGAAGTTGTGTGAGTTTCCCAGCAGCACACAGCTAGTTAGCAGCAGAACCGGAGAGCAGCCCTACTCCAGCTCTTGGCTGACTGCACTCATTCAATCAACAAACGAGCACAGAGAGCGTTCTTAAGTGTCAGGCATCACACTCAGCACCAGCGATGCAATGATGGATAGAAACAGTTTGTTTCCAGAGAGCTCACAGGCCAGTGCAGAAGACACACCGTAAACAAAGTGCCATTACACACGATGTGGTGCTAAGTGTCACCAGCCACAGTTGACAGGAGAGAGTGCTGAGGAGCCCTGGGGAGAGGTCCCAGTCATTCTGGAAAGTTCTCCCTGGAGGAGCTAGAGTTTGAGCTGGGCCTTGGAGGTTGAATGGGATTTGGATAACGGATATAAGAGTGGAGGAAAGGGACAGAACTTGCCTCTGTTTTTGTGTCTTTCTAGTAGACTTTAGGGAAGGAGTCAGAACGATCACATAGTGGGCACCTATTGGGTTCCATGCACTGTGTGCACACTTTTACACACCGTCTTAATTTTTCCAGCATCTCTCTTCGTCTTACAGATGAGGAAATAGACCATGTGAGGTGGGTATTATTATTATCATGCCCATTTCACAGATGAGACCACAGAGGCTCAGAGGGGTTCCCAGTTGCATAACTAGGAATGGCAGAGCCAGCATTTGAGCCCGAGTTGGATCTGGCTGCAGAGCCTGAGCACTCAACCTCGTCATGATAGTCGGGGGTCCTAGACTCAGTTACCTACCGAGGCTAGATAGAGAAGGTGAATGGCAGAGGTGAGGCAGTGAGGGCTGGCAGGTCTGTGGTGAACAAGAGAAGGAGCCCCCGCTCAGCCAATACTGGCCTC
Source organism: Paguma larvata (assembly GCA_030068075.1). NCBI lineage: Eukaryota > Metazoa > Chordata > Mammalia > Carnivora > Viverridae > Paguma > Paguma larvata. The sequence goes on along the minus strand of CM057831.1, from coordinate 65,527,996 downwards.
AGCCTCTTTCCAGCCTGCGAGGCCAGCTGACTTGTTTTAAGCTGGAGATGACACTTTGACATTTGGTGGGCCGAACCAGCCCTGGTCTTTCTGTGTGCAGCCTGTGTCGTGTCCACTCCCAGCGCGAGACATCGAAGCTTCTCTGGAGAAGCTGTGGACCTCACACGCCCTGGGTGGAAACTTCTCTCTCTTGTCTGCTTTCCCTCTCATGCTGGCTGCTTTTCTACTTTGCAGAAAGCAGCCCGTGCGCACGGGCTGAATTAGCCACTCCTCGGTGCTGCTTCCCTTCACCCTGTGCAGGTGGAGAACTCGACAAGGCACGGGCCATGCGTGCACTTTTAGCTCCACCAATTCAGGGAGGCCCCTTCTGGGCCGATTGGCCTTTCAGGAAAGCACACGGTCGGGCGGTCGAGGTATGGATTTTGTGCCTGGGTGGTGGACTAGGATGCCATTCTTGTGACATCCCTGAATCTTGAGACCTTGCAACTCGCATCGGGCACCCTGGACTGGGCCTGTAGTGGAGGAGGGGAGGGACCAGTGTCCAGGAAAGCTGCAGGGGAGGCAGACAATTTGAGCGTCACTTAGAGCAGCAACATGTCCCTCAGCAAGACATCTCTCAGGGGCAGCAGGTCGGGGACGGGCAGGGGAGGGCAGCAGGAACTGACTCAGCCCGCGAGTGGCTATGACTTGGATATACCAAAGCTCACTGGACTCACCCCTGCTGGCCTAATTCTCTTCCCAGAGACGCCTCCGTTTCCTGCACTGTGACCTGCCATGCTGAGGGATGGTCCCGGGGTGCGTTTGTGGTCCTTGTGGTTGAAAATGGGGTCGTTGCCATCTAGGAGTGAATAACCACATCATTTCAAAGCCAAAGAAGAAAGACCCAGGGGGGAATAACTCCTGGGCCTCATGTTTCTCTCATCTGGGGAAAGACATGGGAATTGGAACTTCGCAAGCCCAACTCTTTAAACCCTTTCTCACCCAGTAAATTTGATGGGGTGACAGACACGAATTAGAAATTAGATCAGAGCTCAGCATTTGCACGGGTTCCGAGTCAAATGGAAATTAAAAAGAGTATCTCCAGCAGAGTTAATGGTGCAGGTGAGGCTTCCAGCATGCCTTGGCAGAGTGTCCCGCCCCGGGTCTCAGGGGAGTTGATGGAAGGATCCTGTTGACCAGATCAGGAGGTGGAGAGAGGGTTAGTACCTGGAGAGGGGGAAGGAATTAACTTGTCACCGGTTGACAGTCACTTGATGTGACAGAAAATGCCACCCATGAGAGGCAGATTTTGACGCCAGGCCGCCCAGCGGCAGCACTGACTCCCCTATCTCCCCTGAAGTGCTGAGACGTTGAAGAAAGGAATATTTTCTCCTACATTGAAAGAGGTTTCTAGCTAAGTCTGGTGGACGGGGTGTGTCTGCGAGCTTGTCTGTGTTGTCAAATTCCATTTGGCTTAAACATGAGAACTAATGCAGAGAATCAAAGAAAACAGAGTTGTTTGCTGAGTGCTCCTGACCAGGGCTGTTCAGGCATGAGGCTGAGGTATTACCTAAAGTGATTGTATTTGCTCTGAAAAGAACATTCAGGGCTGTTGCTTCATCTTTCTGGAGTGAGTTTTCGTAGTCTTAGGTACTCAACCACTCCCCTCTAGATCTGCACATGCCGCATTCCTACAGGACGTCAGCCCAGCAGTGGGTGAGGCTGCTGTTCGCTCGACTCCCCAGTGCTCCAGGGCAGGAAAATCCAGTCCCATCCTTTCACTTTCTACGTGGGCTTCTAGATTATTCCAGGTGCATCTATGAGAAAGGGAGGGAAAAAAGGAGGGAGAGATGGAGAGGGAAAGACTAGAAGAGGTATGGGCAGGTAGGTGGGTAGATGGATGAATGGGTGGATGGATAGATAGATTCAATCTTCTCCATTCCATGATGTAGGTATTTAATGTCCATTTCAAAGATAAGAGTCAGAAGGGGTAGTGAATCACCAAAGTTCCCAAATTTCTCACTGCAAGAGGGTTGCAAAGCTGGGGCTTGAACCCACATTGCCCAACTTAAATGTGCCCGTCTTTTCCTTTGTCTGTATTGCTCCCTAGAATTTTTTTTTAATGCTGCCTTATATCTAAAGATGGAGTCACATAGGCTTGGACAAGCTGCTTATACAGATAGGTGGCCAGGAAGAGGTCCATTTTTTTTCATTCAGTAAATATGTAGAGATTACCTTGTTGGCAGAATTCCAAGATGGAGCCCCAAGACTCCCGGCCCCTGGTATATACTCACTTCTTCTAGTTATTCAGACACCAACCTGCCTACTGCCGTGAAGGGTCTTTACCAATGTAATTTAGGTTCCCAATCACTTGGGCCTGACCTAATCACATGAGCCTTTTAAAAGCAGAGTTTCCGGGGCCCCTGGTGGCTCAGTCGGATGGGTGGCCAACTTCAGCCCAGGTCATGATCTCGCGGTTCGTGAGTTTGAGCCCCGCGTCGGGCTCTGTGCTGACAGCTCAGAGCCTGGAGCCTGCTTCGGATTCTGTTTCCCTCTCTCTCTCTGCCCTTCCCCTGCTCGCGCTGTCTCTCAAAAATAAATAAATGTTAAAAGCAGAGTTTCCTCTGGCCGGAAGCAGAAAGGAAAGTCACAGAAATGTGCTGTGGAGGTCTGAAAAAAAGCAAACATCCATGCTGTGAACGGCCCGTGGGGGCCCAAGGACTGGGAACTGTAGATGGCCTCTGCTTGCCGAGAGTGGCCCCAGCTGACAGCTAGCAGGGAAAACGGGGACTTCAGTCCTACAACCCCAGGAGATGGATTGTGCCAACAATTAGTAAGTCTAGAAGAGGACCCTGAGCCCCAGATATGAGCTACATCGCTGGCCGACATCTTGATTTCAGCCCAGTGACACCCTGAGTGAAGAATGCAGCCATGTCATACCCAGGTTTGTAACCTCCAGCAATTATGAGGTAATAAATTTGTGCTGTCCTAAGCTGCTAAATTCGTGTTTTTTGTGTTACACCGCAACAGACTACTGATGCAGTCACCTACAGTATTTTGGCCACTGTGCTAATCACTGGGAATATGAGCCTGGCATGGTCCCTGCCCTCACAGGGCTCACAGTCTGGCGGGACAGATAGATGAGAAAGACGTCAAATGATTACAGTGTGATACGTGCCATAAAATATATAAATAGGGTGATGTAGAATAAATGTGGAGGGGCCTTGCTCCAGGCGAGATGATTAGGGAGGCCTTTCCCTGAGCACTAACGAATGAAAAGGTGTTAGCCACGTGAAGAGCCATGGAAACGTGTTCTAGGCAGAGGGAACAACACGTGCAAAGACCCTGAGGTGGGAGAGAGCCTGACATGTTCTCAGAGTCCAAAGAAGACAAGTGTGTCTGGAAGGTGGCAAGGAAGGGGAGGAAGGCTTGAGATAATGTTGAGGAATTAGGCAGGGGCCTCATCACGTAGGACCCTGTGGGACAGAACTCTCAGTACAGTAGGCAACACTGGGGAACTTTAGATGCGGAGAGGTATGGTCTGACCATCCTTCCTGGAGGACCTCTCTGGCTGGTCTGTAGTGAATAGTTGGCCTATGGGTAAGAGTAGAAGCAGGGAAATCGTTTGGTAATACCAACGATCACCAAAGCATTGGAATACTTCACTCAGGAGATGATGGTGGTATGGACTATGGTGGCTGGCGAGAGGGAGAAGCAGCTGGTTGAGATACATTTGGATTTGCTGGTGATTGGATGAAACTTGGGTTCTGGCTTGAGTAATGGGGTGAGTGACCGTGCCATTTACTGAGATAGGAGGGACAGGGTTGGGGGAGGGACAGGTTTAGGGAGTAAGACCAAAGCGGAGTTTTAGATGTGATGAGTGTGAGATGCTTGTGAGATGTCTAAGAGGCTATGTCAAGTAGCTGTTTGGACAGATAGGCACTGTGATCAGGGCTGGTGCCCAGCCAACCTGGCTTGGTGGCAGCTCCCTGATCATTCCGTTGAAGAATGGCAGAATACTTGGGTCTACACAGCAAGGCTTCAAAGACCAGGGACCTGGACTTCTGGAGTAGTCCTCCTTCCTAGACTCCCCCACCCCGACCCCCCATGCTGAGCCCTGGGTGTGGCCAAACATCCAGCGTGGGGCACTCTGGGAAGGGGTTGCTCCAGTGTGAAGCCGACATCTCAGCAAGTTACTTCAGTTGTTCTGGGCTAGTAGTAAGATGCATTAAGCACCAAATTATATAAACCTGAAATTGCAGTCTAATGTTGTTAAGGGGCCTGAGGGAGCCTGGGAAGAATGAGCGTGCACAAGGAATCATCTCTAGGATGATCAAATCCCTGATTAGAATCACCTCCCAGGATCAACTGGCCTCTAGAGAAAGTGGAGAGCGCCTCCGAATCCTAATGGGGTGTTGATGCTCTGGAAAGACATTTGGCCAGGCTGCCGCCTCCCTCCCCAGGGCTGCTCAGTGCCGAAGGGGCTGGTGTGGAGAGAGTTCCCGACGGCACCATGATCTTCGGACTCAGGGATGTAGCCACCCCCTACGGGGGACCTAAACCGTGTGTGGCAGGTCTGGCTCTGGCTTCTCCAGCTTTGCCTCAGAGGGGCTGTTCCCCCAGAAACAGACCGCGAAACAGGGATTCAAGAGCATGTAGTTAACCTAGGAAGTCAAGAGACACCGGTAGGGTGGGGAGTTAAGACAAGGTAAGGGAAGCAGCCAATGTGAGTATGTTAGCGGGCCAGGTACCACTGCAGGCAGGCGGCGCTTAAACCCAGGGGGAGACCCTGGGAAAGGGTGTAAAATACATGCCGCAGGCCGATCGCCCCCGAGAGGTAAGGGAGCTTGGGTATTGATGTCCCAGCTCCCTTCAGGCATTGGTTCAGTTCATCCCGAGCGCTTCAGCCCGACGTGTGCTGGGGCAGAGCAGCCCTCTGTGGCTTTAAACAAAGCCCTTGGGCAGTTGTTCTGGAAGCTAAATGTGGTGGTGGAGAGGGCGGCGCTGAGCAAGGATGAGGCGCCAAGGATACGGGCGAAGCATCCGTAGCATCTACCACAAGGTTCATGCGGCGCATGTTTTGGAGACTTGGAAAAACTGCATTTCCAAAAGGCTATGATATGGACTCTGTCCAAATCTCCAGAGGCCAAGTTACAAGGTGTGCCGGAACTTCTGCAGCAGAGTGAGACTATCTACCAGGTCAAGCAAAACCGTGGTTAGAACGATTCCTGCCCCCTGAAGTCAACCTAGAGCCCCCAGGCAGCGCCCGCAGTGCCTCGGGCCCGGGGCCACGTTATCTCTGTGTCTCTGTCTCGTGGGTCCTTCTGATAGACAGAGCACCTGCAGGACGCTGTGACTTGGGGTTATAGAGACTCGCTCAGGCTAAGGGAATCAGAGACCCACGACTTCAGCAGATTTAGAGCACAGTCCAGCCAGGTGTGGAGAACAAGGGCAAGGTGCAGTCTCTGGGAAAAACTGGCACGTTCTAGGAGGGGTCAGGCCTTAACCAAGAAGGGTCTCAGGTCAGCTCTGAGAAGGAGACACAAAACTGAGGTTGAGCCACACTTGTGAGATCTGGGGGCACATCAGAGAAGTAGGAAGGAAACTGCAGTTTGACTGGCAACAAGCGTTGAGGGCGTTCCCTTGGCATCCCAGAGACCAGGCTGGAGCCTTAGTGTGGTGGACACTATTGGCCCCCCCACCCAGGATGGACTGTCACTGGCCCGCCCGTCTGTCCCCCAGGTCCCGTGCGTGTTGGTACCGAGCAGCTCTAGCTCTACCCTCCTCTGTGGAATTGTCCTCTTTGTTGAGAAATGCCTGGGACGTTATGCCCCTCCTGCGGGGATGGGCCAGAGCTAGCACCGGATGGAGATGGGTGTTTCAAAACCCATCCAAGATGGGATAAGCCCGAGGTGCCACTCACGCTCCCTGGGGAGCAGACCGAGCCTAGACGTCAGCTGAACTCCCATCTCTGCCCTGCTCCCTCCCCTGCCCTGACCACTTCTCTCCTCCCTTACAGGGGTTACAGGAGAGCTCGGCCTCAGGTAAACCACTTTGTCAAGAACCCCTGTCTTACAGAACCTGCTGGAAGACTGCCAAAAGGTGTGGGATGTGGCAGCAGAAGCAGGCTGAGTGCGTAAGAAGTTGGCTAGAGAAGGGCGAACCGCCCTCCAAGGGGCCCGGGACTGCAGGATTTTCCGCACTAAACCCGGACCCCTCCAAGCAAACCAGGATGGTGGCTCGCCCTCTCCATCAGTGTCCCAGTGAGAATGGATCGCTTTCCCCCTGGGAGCCCAGAGCCGTGCTTGATTCAGCAGGGACTAAAAAGAAAGACAAAAATGTGTCTTCCGTGAAATTCAACTAATCAAGGGTTTATTTCTATAAGCCTTTCCCTCTGTTGCAAGGATTTCACTTCTAGTATATTCAAGTCACTCCCTGTGGGTAGATATCAGGGAAAAAAAAGGAACCGGAAGTTGGGACAAAAGAAAGGAAATAAGGCAAAACACAGAGTGGGTAAAAAGGTTTTGGCAATGTGATCTTAAGAGAAATGAAGGATCTTGAGACAAAGGGAAAATAAAAATAAGCCCAAGTTCACCACAGGCAGGCTCATTTTGGAGGAAGAGACAGAGCTCACCAGAGGGCTCTGCCATTTCCAACATGTCCTAGCCGGCAGCTGCCCAGGAGAGTGTGGGCTGCCCAGCTCCTGCGTACACTGGGGAGGGAGGGACAGAGACCATCTCAGCTAAATAAGGGTCACTCGGGCCTTTTCACGCAAGGCATCCAGTGCTGCTGCCTCCTTGGAGCAGGGGCAGAACAGGCGGCAGGAGCCACCAGCTCTGAAATTGGACGGACAGCGATATTTAACTGGAACTCCAGATACGGGCGAATGCCGCTCGGTGCGCACGCCGTCTGTGACAAAGCAAACTGCTAAGGAGTGAGATCTGAAAATAGTTTCCGTGAACAAGGGTTGGTAAATGGAAATTAATGATACGGGGCTGGTGAGTCCTCATTTAATAAGATATGTAAAAATACCAAAGATGCCCTCCTTTCATTTGCGGTCTTATTGTTGGAGTATGATGGAGGTAAAAGTGTGAGTCAGGGCTTCCTTAGGTTCACCACTCAAGTCCCTTCTCCATCCTGTGTTTTCTGTCCGGATCCGCAGTCTCCAGACTGCAGGCTCAGATGGCTGGGCCCTGGCAGGAAGCAGGTGGCACTATCCAACTAGGTAATTGGAGGAGAGTTTAATAATAGAGACAGTTTACAGAGGTGGGAGCAGGGTGTGGGGAAACCATGGGGATAGAGCGAGGCCCATGGGGCTGGAAACAGCAGGGATCCCTCCCACCCCAGTCAGGAAGGGCAAAAAACACAGGCAACTGGAACCAAACGGAGCCGAAGGGTTCCTGAAAGGAGCTGACCTTTTGGCGCCTGGGGAGACCGACCCCATAGGGAGGTGCTGGGGAAATCAACCCCTTCCCCCTGACCTCCCACTGTCAAGGTCAAGGTTGATGTCTTCCCCACAGGTCAGCCTCCTGGGGCACAGACAGGGTAGAGAATGGTGGGGCATGGGTGGACAATACCCAGGACGCCGTGTAGTGTACTAGCTAACAGTGTTTCACAACAGAGTCCTCGCGATGCGAGTGGTTTGGTTTAACTTCTCCTTGCTCCGGTGGAGTTTAAGGGTTTGTGGTGTACTTGTCAGTAGGTGTGACAAGCCCTTGTTTGCAGGAAGGATCAAGATGACTCCAGGCAAGGAAAGAGAGTGGAGCTCATCACATGTCAACCCCAGAGACCCACAGAGCAGGAGGACACCAGGACCTAGTCAAGACCCTTATGTTTCGGATGAGGATCTGAGGCCCAGAGAGGGCAAGTGCCTTGTGCAAGGTCACACGGTGATTTAGGGACAAAGCTAGAACCCACGGCAGTGCTGGATAAAATTCCAAGCATGGTGAGGTGACTGGCTGAGATCTAAGAGTCCTGCCTGGAGCTGCCTCTGGGGACAGGGAGAGAGCAGGGGTGTGGGGGAGAGGGGGCATGAAGAGAGGTAATAGGACTCTCACTCTAGGGGGTGCTGGGATCCCCCAGAGGGCCTTGTCAAGCACATAGAGGCCAGGCCAAGGTAGAGATGGAGGGTTGATGAGGCCCAGGACTGTGGCTAGGTGGTATCTGGGCTTTTTCTAGGTCTTGCCATGGAACCGGACCAGACTATGCAGAAAGCAAGGGCTGCTGTAGCCCTGCAACCTGCTGAGCTTGCCCTGGGGAAGGCAGGGATTACAGACCACCTTTGAGGAGCCCAAGCTCCTGCAACCTAGGGACTGACTAAGCTCTTTCCCAGGAGGCAAGGCTGCTGACCCTGGGAGCTTGGGACAAGAGCACTCTGACTTCAATCTCATGAGCCGGCAGCTGGGAGGGGTCAAGCAGGAGCCAGAGAGCTGCCGGCCGTGCAGGCCTCAGCAAAGGAGTGAGGTCTGCTGGTAGCATTTGGGGGGAAGTGATGGTTTTGCTTTCATCCTTTGGTACCAGGGCTGTTTTAAATTAAAGACATCTTTTCCCCTAAAAATCTCTATCGATACTTCAGTGCCTCACCATGAGGTCAAAGATGGCAGGCTTGGTGATCAGAATGTGAATTTGTTTGTGGGACATTGCTATTTTGCCCGTTCGAAGCCTTGTCATCTAGGTTTGCGTGTCTGCCTTGAGAACCGTCTAGGAACCCAGCCTGTAATTGACCAAAATCAGGTTGTTTCCTCATCAACCACTACTATTAGCCAGGCCCGATGCCACTTTCTTGTTTACTTGTACTTAGCCCTGGTCCTCAAGGAGCTCATGGTCACTGAGTGAAGATGGGGTTTTGAGAAGCCATATAAACCACTTTGGGCCCATTAGGGACTGTTTGCATAGCAGATCAGTGCTAGAACGTAGCAAAATTAGACTTTCTTCCCTCGTGCCTAGGACGTGGGCATGGGTGTCTCACCAACCACCTACGCAGGGTGTAGGGGGACAGACTCTCTTCATTTTTTCAAGGTTGTTTAACAGGGAGAGTTAGGAATCACAATGGGTGATCCCAAAGAAGCGATGGCTCCCAGAAAGAGAATCTGACTTGGTGTACCTATGGCTCTTCCCATCTGGAGCACCTCCTTCTGGAATCTTCTCCACATAGGTCTTGGATGCAATACGATCTGTCCATTGAGGCGAACAGTCCTCCAGGACACACGGTAGATACATACTTTTGAGTCATTTGCCTGGTTCTCTATGTATTTTTTTTAAATGTTTATTCATTTCTGAGAGAGAGAGAGAGCACAAGCACGAGAGGGACAGAGAAAGAGAGAGAGGGAGACACAGAATCCGAAGCAGGCTCCAGGCCGCAGAGCCCGACATGGGGCTCAAACTCATGAACTGTGAGATCCTGACCTGAGCCAAAGTCGGAAGCTTAACCAACTGAGCCACCCAGGCACTCCTTCTCTATGTATTTTTGTATATTTCCTCTGACCAACTAGATGATAAACTCCTCAGGGAGAGGGCCATGGATATTTCTGTTTGAGTTGTGAATAGTTGAGGGTGGGCCTCCGCCTAATCCACCTAATGGCCAATTGGGAGTTCTTACCCAGCCTCCTTCTCTCCTTTGTCTGGAGCCAGCTATGGCTTCCAGATTTTCGCTCACACTGCTCACGTTCCCTAGGGGATTTGGTCCCTTTTCCTTTAGCCTAGTAAACCTTTGTTTGGCCGTGTTCTTTCTTCCACTTTGCCCTCCTCCCAGGTTTATTAAGTTCATGGCCGAATAAATCTACGTGCTTCCCTTGTCCTGTAGTGTTCTCTGACTGTGTCTGGATAATAGCGGTCACCAGAAATATCTCTTCCCAGGTCCCATAAATCAGCTTGCAGCACTGGCTGCCCACATCATGCAGCTGACTTTGAGAAAGCTCCGCAGTGCTATTTCTGAATAATAATAAATGGAGCTGAAGCCCAGTGGCCTTTGCTATTTATCTCTGGTTCTGCAGAGCGGAGAGTATGTGCTGAAGGGGTGTAGGTTATATCTCCAGGGTGGCGACTCTCTCAGGGGAAGGCAGCTTCCCTAATTGCCTCTTCATTGGACAAGTTGCCTGGTCTGTTTCCTCAAGGGACAATTTGCTGATTTGAGTGGAAGACACTTTCAGCTATTCAGCTCCAGCCCTTCGCTGGGTCTGTCAGAAAGCCACACGCGTACAAAGTTGGGGTGGTTGCTGGCTGGATGCTAGCCCTTAAAGCCATCCTGTGTCCTCCACAGCCGGCCCCAAACATTGCCATCCTCTGGGACTCTTTCCCTTTAGAGCCTGGTCCTGAACATCCTGCCTCGCCCCACCGCACATAAAGCACCAACCCGCACCAGTTCCCGATTTGGGAGTCTGTTGGCTCACACCCATGTAGATGCAGCTCCTTGGCACTGAACTTCCTTCCCTTCTTGACTCTGATTAGGAGTCTTCCCATCCGGATGTGTTGGAGGCTGTTCTAGGTCAGTCCCCTCCTAGTGCAGCCTGACCCCAGGACTCTCACCTCAGTACAAATCTTCCGTGGATAATAGTCCTCCTGGGTTCACCCTCCAGGGAACGACCTGAAGACCCACACCCATGGAGACAAGGCCTTTGGCTTTGCAAAAGGGAGTGATGGGAACACCACCGGCCAAGGAGGTGGCTGTGGACTGTGTTTGAGAACTCTCATGTCCTTTCTCTTCTGCTGACTTTTACCTCCGGCATCTACCGTGAAATCTAATATTCATATCTGTTTTGATGGTTGTTATACTAGAATATGGCTTTGGCCATGTTCTGAAATTATTTTGGGATCCTGCTCCAATTTTTATGATATTTTAACCCTATGGCCCCCTTGCCTTCAATTTTACCTTTATCATACCACAGTGGCACCTGGAACCGTCCCCACCTCTCAACCAGGTTGAACTAGCATATAGATATTGGACCATTTCTGTAAGTAGCTTTGGAGGTAGCGAGAGAACTGGAAATACCAATGTTTTGTGATGTTTACCAGCTGTTAGTGTACTTGGTATAAAAAGTTAGCCATATGGAGACAGAGTATTTCAACATTTTTATTGTCCCAAGAAGGTTGGTATTGTCCCAAGAATGTTGGTATTGTCCCAAGATGCCAGCATGGAAAAATCAGAAAAGGCATAATAAATCACTGACTCCAGTCATTACTACAGACACTTACATTGTGGGAGCTGCAGACATCATGACAATTACTCTCCTACTTAATGAAGGAGGGGTCTTTAACCACATAGCCGGCAGATGCTAATCCAGCCTGGATGCGTGGCCATTGTAGGTGCTCAGTAAGTAGTGGCTATTATTTTAAAATTCAGTGACCTATTCATTTCTTTAATTGACATGATTTTTGTTCAAATGATAGCATAATTTACACAGCTATTCACAATAAAAAAGTCAGATATACTATGGGGAAACATTTACCCATTCCTGGCTCATTGGAACTTTCATATCTCTCTAATAGAAATCTCTATGGGATGAGATACTAGGCTTCTGGTCTGGCAGGACTGTTGATGCCCTTCTCATTGTAAAGGCCCACATCAAAGAGCTAAAAATCAGGTTAGGACTAGTGCATCAGTAAAGCTGCCTGGAGAAAGAACAGATAAGCAGGAGTCCAAGCCATAGGAGGAAAGAGACACACGCCCACTTAGATAAAAGTCATATTTCTTCTTTGCCAAATAGAACTTTTATCCATCACCACTTGATGAATCTTGACTTTTTTCATTCTTGGGAAATGCTAACTTTTTTTTTCCCTGGTCTAATAACTCCTAGGCATTGAAAAGAAATTTTTCAGTTCATAGATTGGGTCAAAGGAGCTCTCCGAGGGCTTACACTTGTAGTCTCCATACATTGCTTCTAATTTTCCTAAGGAGAAAATAGTATCCTTTCCTGTTCTGAGACCACGGAGACTTGACCCCTAAGCAAGAGCCCCCTTGCTTTCATGTAGATCTTGCCTCTCAAAATCCTAAAACGGCATGCTGTGTGGCTGGAGGAAGAAGAAACCCTAAACCAGGAAACGCCACCTCACCCTTGTCAGCAAAAACCTGTTTGACCCTCTTCATGTTTACCTCATTCCTCCCAAAGTCCTGCCATTTAAAATTCACTTTGGGCACGTGTACCCCAGTGTTCATAGCAGCACTTTCGACAGTAGCCAAATCATGGAAAGAGACTAAGTGTCCATCAACTGACGAATATATAAAGAAGATGTGGTATATATATATATATATATACAAGGAAATACTATGCAGCAATGAGAAAGAATGAAATCTGGCCATGTGTGGCAACATGGATGGAACTGGAGGATATTATGCTGAGTGAAATAAGTCAGGCAGAGAAAGACAGATGCCATATGTTCCCACGTATAGGTAGGCTTTGGAAGACCTAGCAGAGAACCAGGGGGGAGGGGAAGAGGAGAAGGGGGGAAAAAAAGCCACAGTGAGGAAGGAAGACATGACATGAGAGACTCTCAAAGAATAAGAAAGAACTGAGGGGAGAGATGGGTGTGGGAGGGGGGAGAGTGGGTGATGGGCACAGAGGAGGGCACTCGTTGGATTGAGCACTGGGTGTTGTATAGAAACCAATTTGACAATAAATCATTAAAAAAATAAAATAAAATAAAATTCACTTTGAAGATTTAACTAGTCTCTGCTTAGGAGACAGCCATAGTCTTAGTTTTTTTCCTGAGAACATTTAAATACAATTGGAACAAAACCAGTTGATTTTTAAACAATGATGTAGCTATTTCCTCTGTGTCTCCTTCATAGCCTAGAAGACAAAAGAAGGGAAGGGGAAAAAAAAGATAGCTCCCTATATCTACCTTGCCGCAGCCACTTGCATCCCACACACCTCCTCCCTCGAGCCACCAAAGAGCAGGCAGGAAATAGAGTGATGGCTGGTGCCTGCAGCCAAGTGCTCTGACTGAGGACACAAAAGCAACAAGTAACCAAGTCGGGATGTTTCTCATTCAAACTTGTCTAAAGAACAAGACACTTGAAGTGTACTGGTATGGAGAGGGTGGGGTAGGAAGGACAAACACAACATGGCAAAGCAGTTCTGTGGCTTCGAGCGTGTTCCCCAGCTACTGGTGAGGTGTGGCTGGGGCATATTCTACTGTGTTTTTTTTTTTTTCCTATTGTGTTCAAATTGAGGCCAGGGCAGCGGTGCAGTCTTGGCTGGTGGCGTTGCCAGGGTGTGGTCGGGGTTTGGGGCTGGGGAAATGGCTGGAGACAAGAGGAAATCAAGGTCACGGTGAAATCAGAGTTGGATTGAGTTTTTATTTTATTTTATTTTTTAACATTTATCTATTTTTGACAGACAGAGAGACAGCGCATGAGCAGGGGAAGGGAAGAGAGAGAGGGAGACACAGAATCCGAAGCAGGCTCCAGGTTCTGAGCTTTCAGCACAGAGCCTGACGCAGGGCTCAAACCCACAGACCGTGAGATCATGACCTGAGCGGAAGTCGGCCGCCCAACCGACTGAGCCACCTAGGTGCCCCTGGATTGAGTTTAGAGTTGAGATAAGGCAGTCATACTTGATTGAGAATAGGGCCATGGGCAGCAGAGTTTGAGAAGAACTGGGTTAGGTTGAGTGGAATGATGGTTCTACAGCGTAAGACTCTCCTTAATTCTCTAACACCACTCCCCTGGGTGCTCTTTGACCCTTAACTCCTTCAGGTCCCAAGGCTCATGCCAAGCTTTGAGTGTTTCTGCTCCTGCTCTTGTCCCTCCTACCCTCCTATATTTCATGGGCATTAGCTATTTCCCCAGGGAGGGCACAAAAACAAAAGCAGCTGAGTTGACTCCAGCTAATACAGCCACTTGTCTTGCCCATGTGCAGGTGGATGGTGTGGGTGGAGGTGTGGGCACTGAAGTTCAGGGTTCCCCTGGGGAATCCAGGGATCGATGACATCCCCATTTCCTGGAGCAGGGATAATTGGCTCCGCGTTGTGCATATGTGTGCTCTTCTTGACACTCACTCCTTTCCAGAAGAAAAAAACCCATCTCATGGGGAGCCTATAAGAAACGGGAGCACTCTCCTCCTGCTGCCAGGCGAGTAGCAGGGCACTAGCTAATCATTTGCCTGGTGTCTCTGGGCACAGATACCTTGGAATAGCCAGGCTGCCTAGAAGTAACTCCAAATGTCATTTCCTGGATCCTGCTCATTGCACAATACTCCCAGCATCCACGGCAACTGGGCAGAAGAATGATGAGCGGCCTCGCCCTCTACAGCAGCCTACAAGCCTTGTGCCCACCAGACCACAGGCCATCAGCACTGTCTCCTGCGCCTGGCCAATGTGAGGGCAGGCACAACAGTCAGCAGAGTCCACATGCTGCTGGGACATTAACACAGGCACCACTCACAGTGAGATGAGGCTGCTGTCGGCTTGGTGAGGTGTCTGCGTCAGGTGCTGGCACTAGCTCGAATCAAAGCCTTTCTCTACTTTGGCAGAGGGAGGGGGAGGAGGGGGCATAGACCTGGATTAAGACCTCAGGTAGGGACTTCCAGAGGGAGAAGTTCCAGAGGGAAGAAAATGTGACCTGACCTTTCAGAGACAAGAGGTTAACACATGAGGGTGGTTGGAAGACTCAGTAATATTCAGCTTCCAGAAGGGAAGACCCAGGATCCTTGAAGCAGCTTCATGGACCAAAAGGGCTGGCTTGTAGTAGAGCTCTCCACAGCAAAACTTGGGCCCAGTGGCTACAAGTGATTCCAGGATAGGCTTCTTCTCTACTTGAGGAAGCAGTTTCTCTCCACCAGAGCCATTCAATGGGAGAATGAGCTGTTTGGGGGAGGTATTCAGCTTCCCATGACAGGAGACGGTCTAGCAGAGCAGAAACAACACATCAGAAATGCGGTGTCCAGGATTCTTGCAGTGGTGAAGAATTCCATCAGCTGACTGTTGAAGGCCTTCCTCTGGAATGCTCTGAGAAGGAAGTCCCAAGTGCAAGATCACATGCTTGCTTACAGACTATACTTGGCTTTCCACATACCTCTCTAGTGCCCAGGCCCCTGCTTTTTGCCCTATGTCCTATCATCTCCTCCACACCATGTTTGAGCATCAGCATCCCTTCTGCCCTACGGAGAACATGATTCGCTCTAAATGACCACCTTTCTTTCCTGGTTCTGAGGATCACTTTCCTCAGGGGAATGCCCAGGGCAGGGAAGAGAGAAGCGCCCACCTCCCAGAGCTATGCTCACTCCAGAAAGAAACAAGCATCGCACTACCCCCAAAGGCACTGTAAGTCTTCTCGTCAGATGCCAACGGCACTACAAGAGGCCTTCATATCTTCGCGTTTCCCTCCCGCCTTCCCTCTGTTCCTGCCTGTAGCTGCAAGACAGGTATGTCGGCATGCCACACTTCAGGCTTGGAAAAGAACTGAGACTTAGTTCCCCCAAGGAGTTTTTGGGGTACTGGCACTATCCCTGAAGAGGAGGACTTAGGCGCTGAGATAATGCCATGTGAAATCCTTCTCAACGAGAGCTGTGGCTGATGTCCTCCATCTCCCAAGACTGCACGTACCGAGCAGAAGCACCTTGACAAAAGGAGCTCATTATTTTGCTTTCCACTGCTGCAAAGTTCCGCTCAGTGAGGCAGCCCGATCAGAGGAAGCCGCCCACCATCAAAGCCTGGTTCAATGAGATACAAGCGCTGTATGATTCAAGACAAACTGTCATCACGGATTAAAACATGTCTACGCCCCCAATGACAATAGTTATTTTTCCTGAGAATACTGAATGTGTTGCTTACATTTCAGACATGACGGGGAAAGGAATCTAATTCCACCGGGCTGGATCACTTAAAGGCAATCTACATTCTATAAACACACTGAAGGGTAGTGTTCCCAAGGTGATATAAAATAAACTTTGATTGCATGATTCTTCTGTTGCCTTACATTTAATTTCCAGCCTTTCAGCCTAATTCTTCTTTACATGGAGAATTCCTTGCCATTCACCTATGATAACATTTGATTTACTCAATGTATAAGCCTATTTCATACCTTCCTCTGACTATTCCTCTCACTAGAAGGATATTCTCACCTTTATCCACCTGGTAAGCTTCTGTTCATCCCTTAAAGCCCAACCGAGATGCCACATGTTCTAGAAAACCCTCCTCACTCTCACCAAGAGTAGTTGTTGGGACTTCCTGAGCTACTTGCACTTGCCTCTGGGGTAGAACTCACCATTGAGAATGGAGTCTGCTTGTCTGTTGTCATATCCGTGTCCCATTGGACTGGGAACTCCTTGAGACCAAGGGCTGTGTCTCTTCAGTTCTTAGGACAGTGCCTGGCCCACAGTACATTCTCAGTGAGAGTTTGCTTGGTCTGTTTTTTTCTACTGTATGCAATGCAGCCTACAAAACTGCAATGCAGTTTTTTAAAACTGTTTTTAACGTTTATTCATCCTTGAGAGTGAGCACACATGTGCACGTGTGCGTGCGCGCGCACACACACACACACAAATGGGAGAGGGGCAGAGAGGGAGACACAGAATCTGAAGCAGGCTCCAGGCTCTGAGCTGTCAGCACAGAGCCCAACATGGGGCTCGAACCCACAAGCTGTGGGATCATGACCTGAGCTGAAGTCAGATGCTTAACCAACTGAGCCACCCAGGTGCCCCAAAGTGGCTGATTTCTTACTTTAAGTGGTAATTTCAAGCATGTAAAAGTGAAATGCTTGATTAGAAGAACAGAGAGGGCTATTCTGTAGTCAAGGGACCCTGGATTGCTTATTCCTAGATGTGTTTTACCCAAAATGTCCAAGGGGAGCCTAGAGTGGATCTCCTTGGTGTCCTCCCGAATGACAAGAGGCAGCAAGCTGGGACTGGGGCCCCAGGCTTTAGGACAGAATGTGAGCGCAAGCCAACTCGATGGTGCCCCCCAGCACCAAACTCTGCAGGGAGCTCGTTAGAGCTAAAGTCACACAATAGCCCAAATCCTCTCTTTGCTCCCTTCTAAAAGCATAAAGGATCCCATGTATTTGCCACATTCAGGAGGCTGATCTGAATTTGTTTATTTGTTCATTTCTCTTTGGGAAAGGAGGTAAGTTTTCTGTACTCAGAGTCCCAGACCTGGAATTTCTGAGGCCAAAAACATCACAATTTTTTGATTCTCTTCTGGGTTGTGCGGGCTCTGGAAACACCCTTTTTCCTGATTGTGAGAGCTTCGGAGACCTGTAGTGCATCAGATAGAGATGCTTTTAGAAAGCCAGACGAGTCTGCCTGCTCTTCACTTCCTATGAACTTAATTTCAGCCATCTAAGTTTGTGTATGTGTGCGTGCGCGTAGGTGTGTATTAAACTGGCTCTATGGAGGAATGTGGACAGCTCTCTAATCCTGGAAATGATCCCTTGAGTGTGTTGATAGAAACCATAGAAAAAAATTCATCTTATGTGGGTGTCAGGCAGTCCCTCCTAGAGACAGGAGTGAACGATTTGTTCTTCTTTTCAAAAAGCCTTTCCAGATCACGTTCTCTAGGCGAAGTTCAGTGCTAGTCACTGTAGCCGTAGCTGAGCAGGCTGTGGGCAGGACCCTTAAAGAGCTTACCGTCTAGTGGGGAAGATGGACTAGGAGACACTGCAGCTCCAGGGGAAGGACATCCGACACAGTCTTTGGAGCTCAACAAGGCTTCATAGAACAGGGAAAGGCTGTTTGAGACTTGAAATTAGGAATCGTACAAGCAAAATGTGAAGAAGGAGTTTCAGCTTATTGGGAAAACTTTAAACAGCCTGAAAGCTTTGGTTTGTGGGAATTCTGGGACTCTACTAGTCATCTGTAAGACAAGTGCAGCCACCCACTTCCAGTCTGTGCGTCTTCCCGTCTCCCAGAATATACCCCGTTGCTGGAAGGATCTTGCCAAAGGAAAGCTCTGATCACATTATGCCCCTGTTGAAAACTGTTTCCTATCTCCCCTATTACTTGACAGGCTAAAGCCAGGTGGCCTGGCCTCAGCTCACTACTGCCCTCCTGTGTCCTGTATCCAAGAACAACCTGCATTCCTGCCCCAGCCTACCTTCGGCCATTAGAGGGGCACTTAGCCCCACTCAGGCACTGAAGCCAATTCTGTTCCCAGTTTGGGAAAGTCATTGAAAGCTCTTTATCAGTAACTTGGTGGAATATACTCACAACAAAGTTCCAATAGGCAGGAACTAGTAAGAAATAGAATAAGAGCTCAATACCTATTCCATGACTATCCAGCCAGAGTCAAGTAAGGATTAGTCTGGTGACAGCACAGATTTTCCAGGTGACCTCAGAGCCAGGAGTAAGAAGCATATTAAGGAATGGAAATAGGATCCAAGGCTGAGAACTCTACCCAGGTACTGACTATAGTGAGTCCTCAGCCTGCTTCCGGGAGCCATCATTATGGGCCTCATCTTGAGTCCTTCCCATCCTCCCCTCCCCATTTCACCTTAATGAAGCAAGGCTCCGGGATGGGTTGAAGCATGACAGCGGCAAGTGATTCCAACTTGTTTGTTGGATGCTGGCCTTTGTCACTGAGTTCTTGCTTTTTCCACGTGACCAAGCCCCTGGCTCCCAGTCCAGGGAGATGGACCATGCTCCCTGCTGGACAGTCTTCTGTTTGCATTTTCAACTGATGCTGGCTGTCAACCTTCTGGGATGGGATCCATGCCATCCCTATCCTAGGTATCACCTGCAACCTTAGCCGTGCCTCCCTGATACTGACCACTGGCTGGGACCTTCAGCCCCTCACTGGCTGCCGGGGTCCCCTAAGGCTACATACGCCTGGTCCATTTTCTTCCTCTCTGTTCCTCGGACTTTCCCCCTCCCCCACTTATCTGAAGCCAATGGGCATATCTCACTTCAACTTCTGTCCCTTCTCATATGAGCTGCCTTAGGACCAACACATACATTTTGGCTCCCACTTCCTGTCTTGGTGCGCTTGCATTTGGCAGACAAGTACACAGCTTCTAATTTCATGTCTGTCAAATTCCATCTTGTTGGATTTGAGCTATCATTACCTCTTGTTAAAGTGTTTCTGGATCTATTACCACTCTCCCCCTACCATCTTATCAGTCACAAATTTTGATACCTTCTCTATCTAAGCTATCAAGAAAAAATACATATAGGATGGAACTAAAGACAGAGCTTTTTGCTTGCTGCTAGAAACCCCTTTGATGTTGATGGTGACCCATAAAGCAATCCCTTTGGACATAGTCATTCAGTGAGTAACTCTTTTGCTTGATTATGTAAACATCTAGTTCAAATATTTTAAGCATCCAGGCCACATGTTTCAAAATGGTGGTTCTCTGGCAAATGTTTTGTTTGGTCTACACATTATTTTTAAAAATCTAAACTCATGTTAAAATTTAGGAGGTTTCTCACCAAAACACCTATGTTTCTGGCAAAAACTATATAATAATAATCAGCTGGCATTGAGCGACAGATGCCTTTGCTACAGAGGCATGTGCTTCCTGGTTTGCTATAGTCCCTGATTGCTTTACTCATTTATGTTTTGAGTTTACAATCTTCCTAAAGGATATGAAGGGAGACTTTGTGTAACCAGCGTTGCATTAGTTATCTATTGCTGTGTAACAAATCACCCCAAACTTAGTGGGCTAAAACAACAAACATTTATTATTGCACACAATCTTTGAGGGTCAAGAATCCAGGAGAATCTTCAGGAATGCTGATGCATAGGGGCACGTGTACCCCGATGTTCGTAGCAGCACTTTCGACAATAGCCAAATCATGGAAAGAGACTAAGTGTCCATCAACTGATGATTGGATAAAGAAGATGTGGTATATATATACAATGGAATACTATGCAGCAATGAGAAAAAATGAAATCTGGCCACGTGTGGCAACATGGATGGAACTGGAGGATATTATGCTAAGTGAAATAAGTCAGGCAGAGAAAGACAGATGCCATATGTTCCCACGCATAGGTAGGTTTGGGAGACCTAACAGAAAACCAGGGGGGAGGGGAAGAGGGGAAGGAAGGGGGGAAAAAAAGCCACAGAGAGGAAGGAAGACATAACATGGGAGACTCTCAAAGACTAAGAACAAACTGAGGGGAGAGGAGGGTGTGGGAGAGGGGAGAGTGGGTGATGGGCACAGGCGATGGGCACAGATGGGCACTTGGGATTATCACAGGGTGTTGTATAGAAACCAAGTTGACAATAAATTATTCAAAAAAAAAAAAAAAAAAGAATCCAGTTGTGTCTTGGCTGGATGGTTCCGGATCATGAGGCTGCAGTCAAGATGTTGGCTGGGGCTGCCATCATTTGAAGACTCGACTGGGGGTGGAGGACCTACTTGGATATTTTTTGCTGGCATGGCAGCTGGTTTCCCTTAGAGTAAGTGATCCAAGAGAGAATGACCAAGCTGTGACGTTTCTTATGACCTAGTTACAGAAGTGACACACTTCTACTTCTGCCTTATTCTGTTCATTAGGAGCAGGTCACTAAGTACAGCCCACATTCATGAGGAAAGGAATTGAGCTCCAGTTCATGAAGAGACGACTATCAAAGCCCTTATGAATGCTTTTTTTTTTTTTTTGGCAGTTTGCATTAAGGCTTTAAAAAATTTTTAATTTTTATTTTCTTTAAATCCAGGTTAGTTAACATATAGCTTACTAATGATTTCAAGAGTAGGATTTAGTGATTCGTCCCTTACATATGACACCCAGTGCGTTTTAAAACCATCGCAATCATTATATTGGGTAATGCATATAAAACTTTTAGTGCTAGGTACTTAATGCCTAATAAGTGCTCAAAATGGTTACTTAAAATAATAGTAACAATAGGTAACCCTGAGTATTAAGTACCTACCAGGCATTCTTCTAAAAGCTCTATGCGCCTTACCTCTTTAACCTCACAACAACTCTGTAAGGTGGTCTTCATTATTATTCGCATTTTACAACTTAGAGCACATGCACAGTGAAGTAGAACAAATAACCCAAGTTCACACACTAGTAAATGAGGAAATGGAATTCAAATCCTACTAGTGTTCATTTAACTGTTATACTACTCGAAATTTCAAAATTCTGTCTTGTTACTGTTTATAGTCATTATTGGCGTATTATTGTTCTTATTATTATTGTCATCATCATCCTCATTATTAGTTACATGTTTCCCTGACCTACAGCACTAATAAGCTTGTTAAGAGGTGTGATCCATTTACTGATGTTCTAATTTTTTTCTAATTATTTGTTCTAATAACATCTTTGTTGGGCCCCAGGCCTCACCATTTCATGCTGTAGGTACTCAAAACCCAATCTTGCTCCTTCCTCTTTGGATAAAGACAAGCCTCTTAAACATGACTTACAGGACCCCTTCTTCAGAGCTTGCCCCTCCCTCGCTCTCTCACTTCTTCCCACCCTGTGCCCTCTGGCTTGGCGGCAGGAGCTTCAGCTAATCTTAAGCACCACTTCCGTTTTCAGCGTATTTGCCCATGTTGGGTTTCTGTGTCTGGGATAGCTTTCTTCCTCTCTAATCGTGCTCGTGCTTGGTATTAAATCCCATTGCCTGAATTTGAATAAGCCTGTTCCTTTTCTGGAGTTGATAGTGATTTTCCAGCCCCTTTCTTCACCATATTAGTTCAGTGATGCAATGTCCAGTGGTCTCAGTGCCCTGAGTCATGGTCTTCTCCACCACGGACTGGACTGATTGGCAACAATCGGGCACTCTTTTCACATTCATTTTTAGCAGAGGAGTTAAATGCTCAGCACTGAGGTCTGACTGCTCGGGTTCAATCCTGATTCTGCCATTTATAAGTAGGTGACTTATCCTGATACCTCTGTACTTCAGTTTTCTTATCTTTAAAATAGGAGGAATAATTTAAAATAACCTTTCCTGGAGCACCCGGGTGGCTCAGCCAGTTGGGCATCCGACTTCGGCTCAGGTCATGATCTCACAGTGTGTGAGTGTGAGTCCCACGTCGGGCTCTGTGCTGACGGCTCGGAGCCTGGAGCCTGCTTCAGATTTTGTGTCTCCCTCTCTCTCTAACCGTCCCCCACATGCACTCTGTCTCTCTCTCTCTCTCTCAAAAATAAATAAACATTAAAAAAAATAAGCTTTCCTATAAGCTTATGGGGAGGAGTAAACGAGTTAGGTATGGAAAGTACTCAGGAAATGCCTGCTGGCCTGGGGCCGGTGTTTCTTGTGGTGATTATTGCACCCCCTTCCTCCCCTTCAGCCAGCTGCCCAGTGAGCTCAGGCACAACCAGCACAGGATGGGGATGTCCGGGTCAGAGGTCAGGCCTCTGAGATCCCATGATCCTCTAAGATTTGGAGAGAAGGCAGTGGCTATGCCAGGAACTCCCTTTGCAGAAAGACCCATACAGATTTCAGTCCAGCCTCTGCTGCTTATTAAGTATGCAGTCTTGGACCCGTCGCTTAACACCTCCATTTTCTCATCTACAAAACGCAAATACCAATAGCTCCTCTCAGGGTTGTTTCGAAGATTAAATAATGCCTGTAATGCATGGACCACTTTAGTGCGGGAACAGAGCAGTTATTTAATAAATGTTAATTTCCTTTTTCTTCCCTTCAAATCAAGCATTACTCTCGCGGGCCTAGGGGCACCCGCGGAACGGAAGCCAAGGAGCTATGCTTTCTTCTCGGCATTTCCTACCCTGTGCCATTGGCCCCCATCACGGGCCCCTTCTTCCTCATCTTCTTAACTCTGTTCTTACAGGACCCACTCAGCTGCAATTTTGAATCTCCTTTCTGTTTTCTCTACATGACCTTTTAAAAATTCGAGCCTCCTCGAGAGTTCCCCAGGGCCTGATTTCTCGGGGTTTTCTCCCATGTTACTCCTGTTTGGAATCATTGCTGGTTACGTAGGCAGAACTTTGGTTCCGAGGGCCTCCTCCTAAAGCCTGTAATCCATGAAATCACGGTTTTCGCTCCCATCCACTTTTTGAAGTCGGTCTGCTAAAGCCTGGGCGTTGGGTACACCTGGCCTGCCTTTCTCTAACAGGCCCTGTGAGACCATATGGACATTTCCCCCGAGATTCCCTGCACTTCACCAGCTCTTCATGGTTGATGGGAACTGAAAAGCCCAGAATAGCAAAGGGGCTTTTTTTAACTCTAGCTCCCCCACCCTGTATCAAGCCCTGTCACAGCACTAGAAATCGGTAGAGGGAAGAAGCCCATGCCTATATAGATAGTACATTTTAGCTGCGGATACAGACAATGTCAAGAGAACCAAATAAGGATTAATATGGCACTTATAAATCCTTGCAGAAAAATGAGACAGGACAGGTAGGTGATAGAACACGTAGGGATGGAAGGGAGTGGGTTGGAGGAGTTGATGAGGTGGTCAGAGAGGGCCTGTCTGAGGTTGTGATATTTAATAGAAACTGACCCCCGAGAGTGAGTCCTGCAAAGATTAGGAGATCCTTGAGGTGGGCAGTACAATCGCACAGGCCCAGGGGCTGAGGAAAAAGTGTGTTTTAGCCAGAGCCCGTGGAGTCCTAGAAGAACCATGCATGGCTGTCAGGGACATAGCCAAAGGGTGTTTCTGTATTTGCGTGTGTGCGTGTGTGCGCACGCACGTGCATTTTTTTCAGCAAAAAGACCTGTAGGTTTCATCAGACTCTCTGAGATCTCTGAGCTGTAGGAAGGGTAATGACCATGGCATCCTTCCCTGCGGCCATCAGGGGAGGGAACCGTTAGCTCCACAAGCATCCTGCATCGGGACATCCAGGACCCTCCCCCTGCACTTCAGCTCCCTCCCGATCCTGCCCTCTGAGCCAGAAGGAGCCTCCCTCTTGCTCCATCTGGTCAGAGCCCTGATGGCAGACTAGAGAGCCAGCACTCCCCTCCGTTCTTCTCCCTCTCAGTCTCACCAAGTGCTTCCACCCGTGGATGAGGGGGTGCCAGGCAGGCGTTAACCCTTCCCACCCCAGCAGCACTGTTCCCGCAAACCCAAGTCACCTGCTAATCTTCTTGATACCCATGGGATCGCCCTGCATCTGGCCCCCCGC
Source organism: Paguma larvata (assembly GCA_030068075.1). Classification (NCBI taxonomy): domain Eukaryota; kingdom Metazoa; phylum Chordata; class Mammalia; order Carnivora; family Viverridae; genus Paguma; species Paguma larvata. The sequence continues at coordinate 65,504,050 of CM057831.1, read as the reverse complement.
CCAGAGTCGGCTTTGCTCGTAGCCCCTGCTGGCAAGGCTGCTGCCTAGACTTCTGAGGAGCGGAGCTCTGTCTTCAGCTCCCAGATTCACAGTTTCCTCATCTGACACGTGCTCCCTCCCACACGTGCTTTCTCTCTCCACCATCCCCGCTGTTCTCCCTAGCAACCGGTTCGCGAATGGATTTCTCCTCTGCTGCGCCTAAGCCCTGAGCAAATGCTCTCTTCCCCTCCCCCTTCACAAAATGTCGCCCTGCCTGATTCGGCTTTTGTGGATTCCACACTGCTTGTGAACACCATCGGCAGATCCAACTGATATCCTGCCAGTTCTTTGCTCTTTCGAAGTCGGTGGGAAAAAAAGCGATAAAAATACCCCTCAGTCATCTGACCTCCTCGGTGTCCCGCCAGACTTTAAAGATGTGCCTGTCTTTCTGTGTGAGGTTGTCCAGCCCCGGGTGGTTAACAGCAGAGGGACGTAGTCACAACTGGGTGAGGCTCAGACACACTCCAGGAAGGGGACACTTCTCCCACCACGTTGTGTCCCCGCAGCAGTAAGCAGCGATGCCCTCCTTGTACCCACTAGTGCTCTGGAGTTTGTAGTCGGTAACATTTGAATCAAGATTAAGGTCGCGTGCTATGCCTGCAGATCTGGCCTTCCCATCACATTTACCCAGAGTTCTGGAGCTTCTTGCCCCCCGCATGGCTTGTTTCTTTTCTCAGAGTTTGGTTCCCTTTGATCAAATCAGCTTGTGCTCTTCTCTCCATCCTTCCTTCCTTCTCCTTTTCTTGTGTCTTTGCCTCTACTCTGGAGGGAGGTACCTACTGAGAAGCTGTTTTTTGGATTCCTTTCCCTTCCCCCAAGTGTGGTGACCACTTACGCTTGCCACGCATCCAGCTGGGTCTTGCCTCAGGCAGGAAGACTTAAAGCTCTGAGGTTCTTGCCTTTCTGCTAGTCGCTGGGTCCCAGTCTGCCCATCTCGTGGGATCATTGTGAAGGTTAAATGAGATAGTGTAGATGAAGCGCCCAGTCCATAGAAGGTGCTCAGGCAGGCTAAATCCTTTCTTGCTGCTTCCCCTGGGGCCATCTCCCCCACTTCTGGTAGACACACTCACTTCACTCTGCCCACACTTTCCTCTGTAGCTCTCTCGGCCAGGCAGCACTGTGAGCCAGTCACAGAGACACAGAAACCCCATCTGTACCCAGAGTTCTTACTGTGGGACCTTGCCAGACCTGCGTCGGGAGGGACTGAATCTTCTCTGAAGGTGGGCATCTGGCACTGTGTCCTCCATGGTTTTGCTGAATGAGTGAATGAATGACTCAAAAAAGATGACAAAATCCCAGATTCTGAGACCAACATAGGCTGTTGCTGTCAGGCTGATTTAACGTGCTACATTCTGTCCAGAAGACTGGCTACCGTGTCAGGTCCTGCTTGGGGGCCCGGCTGGCCGCGCACCTGGGTGACCCACGAGTCGTTTCCATGGTGAAGATCAGGCCTGGCTGCTTTAACTCCGAATGATCTGGGAGACCTAATACATGCCAGGCGTAGTCAGGAAGTGGTCAGGACGGGCTTGAGTGATTCTAGCAGAAGATCAGACCCAGTCTCTGTACCATCCCTAGTAGTGGCTATCCATGTCCTACTGGCTCAAGCAATGGTTCCAGCCCCTGGGAGAGCCCTAAGATGGGCCTGACGGAGGCTTGGAGCTAGGTGAAGAACACACAGCTTTTGTTTGGGGGAAAAGCAAAATCAAAACCTCACTTACTTGGGTAATTCCTGGGGCAATTCCTTTTGCTACTACAGTACATTTTCTTAAGGTTTTTTTTTTTTTTTGGGGGGGGGCACGGGCAGAGAGAGAGGAAGAAAGAGAATCCTATGCAAACTCCACACCCAGTGCGGGGGCCCAACATGGGGTCAATCCCACCATTGTGAGATCACCACCTGAGCCCAAGTCAAGAGCCAGATGCTCAAGTGACTGAGCCGCCCAGGCACCCCACATTTTTTAATTAACGAAAGGATGAAAGGCCCTTCTTGACATTTCAGCTCCTTTCTCAGAGACTTGTAGGTGGGAGGACTCCAAATAAAGCTTCCTTTTGACTTCCTAATGCCCTTTGGCCCTCGCAATCTTCCCACCACACACGTAGCCAGCGTCCTCCCCCCATTCAGTCCACACCCCACATTCTGCAAAACCCACTCTCGGCAGGCCTGCCTCTTCCCACTTCCCAAACATGTCGTGAGCGTTCCTGCCTCTTGGCCTTCACGCATGCTGTGTCTTTCTACCTGGGACACTTTTTTCTGTCCCCTTTATCTTCCTAGCAAAGCCCCCTCATCTGTCCATTTGAGACAAACTCAAATATCCTGTAAAGCTATACCATCCTGTACTGTATTGTCACGGCACCGTTTAGAACATTTCGATGCACTAAAATGATCTGTTTAATTATCTCCTCCCACTCCATCGTGAGAGTCTTGAGGACGGAGCCCTGACTTACTCCATATGCCCAGCTCTGAGCCCCGGGCCTGCCACACGCTGAGTGCTCAGGAAAACTCTGCCGGTCGAACACATGAATGAAAGAAGCACAGCGGGGACCTGGAGTGAGGAAGAGCAATGTTTCCAATACCGGGGGCACGTCTCTCAGGGAGGTCATGTTTCTTGGGTTTTCTGAAGCCTCACTAGAGGAGCATGGTGATCTATGTTGCTAAAATAGAGGGGCCTGAAAAAAATCAATAAGCCCGAAAGGCCTGGGCAAAAAATATGCCGGCAGGCTTGCTAGCTGGGCAGGTTGCAGACTTCAGAGGACAGCTCCTCGGCGAGGTGACTCCCCCCCACCCCCATCCTGGAGCGGCCGGCCAGCGGTTGGAGTCCCTTGTGCTTATCTAGGTCTGCATGCTGAAAGCATCTCCAGACCCCATGGCTCGGCTCCTCCTTTGGAAGCGTTAAAGGAAGAGGAAAGCCCGTGCAGGTGGTCGGGGAAGTTCACGTGGCCCAGGCTGGAGCCTGAGAGCTGGCCAATGTTATCAGTCCACGTTGAGAGGATGCTGGCAAGGGGATCTCCTTAGTCCTGGGCTCTAAACTTACAAAAAAAAAAAATGATTTCCAGCAGTTGTTTCTTTTGATCTACACTTGGGGCTCACTGCAGGCCTCCACAGACTCGAGCATTTAGTGAGTTTCTTTCCGACAGCTCCGTGCCCGGGAGCATGAGCAATGACCCACCCAGAGCCCCCATGCCTGGAGTTGAGTCTCCCTCACCCCTGGGCTCTCCCAGCCCCACTAGAACCTAAAGTGTGGATAGAGGAGGTTTTGCCTTGTGGGAGGGAAACACTGGCCCTCCCCTTCTCTGGCCCCATCTCTGCTCAGTTTCTGGCTGAGGCTGGGGATCCCGAGGCTAAGAGGGCATGGGAGGGATGTGTGGGGGCTAGCCCTATCTTCCAGAGGGGCTGTCTGCTCAGTGCATCTGGATGTCCCCTGCCGAGCTAAGGGATGTGCTCTGCCTCACTTTACTTCCCAGGCCGGGGGCTTTTCCTAAACCCCAGCCCCTTGTTTAGGCCCACCCACAGGCCTAACACTTTGCCGGGGTTCCTCCTGCATCCACAGCTGTGTCTCTGGCTTCCTAAAGGCCAACAGCCTCCCCCTCCATATTGGATAGATGACATCACTGTCCCCTCTGTGGTTAATGTTACCCTTGCTTAGGGACCACAGCTGCTAGGTCTCCTCTCCCGTCCTTGTGCGTGCCTCACTGTGCTTGCTTTTTCCACATAGCACAAACTCAATGCCTGACATAAACACCTGTCTCTGTATCTACGTATTGCCTTACTGGTCTTTGAGCTCCTTGAGGGAAGGGAGCTTGGTGTACTCTCTGAGCAGTGATTGGCACAGAGAGATATACAGTAGTATTTGTTGACTGGGTGAGTGCTCCGGTAACATGATGTGTCTCCCTTGAGCCAGAGTTCACCATGTAAATGAAAGGTCCATGGATACTGGCTCTGGATTTGATTCAGACAGCTGTGGTTCGGACCCAGCCTTTACCACTAGCAGTATGATGTTGGGCAAGTTGAGTCCACCCTCAGCTATAAAGAGAGGTCCATGATAGTTCCCTCCTTGTAAGTCGTGGGCGCGAGGCCTTAATGTGGTAAGTCGCAGAGAGGGCTTAATACAGTGCCTGGGGGGGCACCTGGGTGGCTCAGTCAGTTGAGCGTCTGACTTCGACTCAGGTTGTGATCTCGCAGTCTGTGGGTTCGAGCCCCGTGTCGGGCTCTGTGCTGACAGCTCAGAGCCTGGAGCCTGCTTCACATCCTGTGTCTCCCTCTCTCTCTGCCCCTCCCCCACTCATGCTCTGTCTCTCTCTCTGTCTCAAAAATATATAAACATTAAAAATATATTAAAAAAATACAGTGCCTGGGCCATATGTATAACACCCAAGAAATCTGAGCTCTAAAAATGTTTCCAGACACCATGACCTAGATAGGGGTGGGCTGAGGGAGTGTGGCCCACGTGGCATTAGCTGACCCCAAGGAAGCAGCAGATGCTTGTAAGGAAGCCCCGTCTGCAGCAAGAGGGCTGCTTAGGGAAAGGGTGACACGTTTCCCATTGTTACTTCATTTACCCTCTTGGGAACTGGGCACGCAGAGGTTCTCAGGAAGGTCAGAAGTGAACTGGAGGAGGGGAGGTCACAAAGCCTGTCTTCCGACCTGCCCCAGGCCCGTGGGATTGAGTCTGGCCCTGCCATTCATGAGCTCTAAGGACTTCGGGAAAGAATCTTAATGTTGCTAAGCCTCCATTTCCTCATGTTAACAATGGCCACAATACTCTTTAACTTGAAGGGTCCCATGAGGATTGAGTGGGACAATGCATGTGAAACAAGCCCAGTGAACCCACGTGTCCACCATGTGTCAGGAACCACATGCCGAAACTTCAGAAAGTAGGTTCTAGATCAAGAGTGACTTTCTAACTCCTATGTGATGGTGAGGTCTAACAGCAGCGCCACTGGGTTTTTCTGGGTATTTTCCAGAAGGATCCTCAATCCTTAGCCTAAGGTCTTCTGTTCCAGGTGCTATTCAGCCAACCAACAACCCTCCCCTCAAGGCCAGGCTCTGGCTGGACTCTCTGGATACAAGGATGAGGAAGACCTATCTCCTTCCTCAAGGAGTCCACAGTCAGGTGGGACATTCGATATATCAGCTCAGTATGAGGGAGACAGGGCCAAATATATGAGGGAGACAGGGCCAAAGCACGGAGGAAATTCAAGAGAAAGAGTCCCAAAATCTTCCTGGAGGAGTTTAAATCTTGGTCATTGGGAAGCATTGAGCCAGGACGTCATTCGTTCATTCATTTTTTTTTTTTAATGTTTTTTAATTTACTTTTGAGAGAGACAGAGCATGAGTAGGGGAGGAGCAGGGAGAGAGGGAGACACAGAATCTGAAGCAGGTTCCAGGCCCCGAGCCGTCAGCACAGAGCCTGACGTGGGGCTCGAACTCAGGAACTGTGAGATCATGACCTGAGCCAAGGTCGGCTGCTTAACTGACTGAGCCACCCAGGTGCCCCTCATTCATTCTTGTAAACATATTTATTAAAACAAAATAGGGGCACTTCGGTGGCTCCGTCGGTTAAGCATCTGACACTTGATTTGGCCTCAGGTCATGATCTCACAGCTTGTGAGATGGAGCCCTACGTTGGGCTCTGCCCTCATAAGTAGAGCCTGCTTGGGATTCTGTGTCTCCTTCTCTCTCTGCCCTTCTCCTGCTCTCTCTCAAAATAAATAAATAAACATTAAAATAAAACAAACACACACCTGAAGTATCCCCACTATGTGCCAGGCACAGTGGGTGCCCCAGACCAGGACCACGTAGCAGAGCAGTGGGTGCTGGCCACAGCTCTGGCCTAACCACTTAGGAGTGCCCAGCTGACTTTCCATTGCCCGCACCTGCACCTCTTCACCTGCGGGCTCTCTCCAAAGCCAGGGAAGCTTTCTCCGCCGGGCACAGAGCAGGCTGGGTGTGCTGGGAATTAACGCGCCCCCAGAGCAGCCCTCCACAGTGCCTGCTGGGAGTTGGTATATGAATACCGGGGCCCCCTCTCCCTAGCTTCGTTATGTTCATTTGTAAAGTGGGCCCAAGAGCAGAAAAAGTCCCTGCCTCCCAGGGGTGCTGTGAACGAGAGCAGAGATGGGAGAGGCTTCCTGTAGGTTTTTGTCTGCTTTAAGTTGCAAAGCGAGACTGAAGGGCCAACACAGAGCCGTCAGGTGCTGCCCGTTCAACGCACCCTTCCACCTAAACTCCTAAAGGCGAGAGAAATGTGTTAAGAATATGGACTCTAGGGCTAGACTGCCGACCTCAGCATGTTGGCTCTTCTACTTGCGAACTATCCAATGGGTTATCAGTAGTACTTACCTAATAGAGTTTCTCTGAGGGTTAAGGGACTTAATACACATAAAGCTCTTAGGAGTCCTTGCCCGCAGGAATCACCTGGTGAGGGGCTGTTCAGTTAGTGGATGACGGGCTAGGAAAGGAAAGGGGTTGAGGATCGAATAGGAAGAGGCGCCTGCGGAGAAGCAGCAGTGCCCTGGGCCTGGGGGACCTTCAGGGCAATCTGCCGTGGCCCGGGCTTTCCCAAATACTGGAGGGGGCCGTTCCTAGCCCACGCACCTTCCTCTGAAAGGGAGGGAGGGAGGGACCACTGGGTGGCTCGGTTAGTTAAGCATCTGACTCTTGATTTCGGCTCAGGTTATGATCTCACATTTCAAGAGATCAAGCCTTGCCTCGGGCTCTGTGCCGACAGCACAGAGCCTGCTTGGGATTCTCTCTCTGCCCGTCTCTGCCTCTCCCTTGCTTATGCTCGCTTGCGTGCTCTCTCTCAAGAGAAATAAACATTAAAAAAAAGAAAGGGAGGAAGGGACCACAGGAGTTCAGACTAATGGACATGGAGTAACACTGCTCCTTAAACACTTACGGCATGTCAGGCATGGTCTCACAGAACCCTGCAGCCACCCAGAGAAGTAGAGAACATCCTTTCCGTCTCCAAGATGAGGAAATTGAGGCTCAGAGAGGTTAAGTCACATGCCCAAAGTCACAGAGCTGATAGACAGCCGCAGCGGGAATTAAATTGTAGTTTGTCTCTCCTCTGAGTCCCTGCCCTTTCTGCTCCCTGTGACCTAAGTTTATAAGGAAACGAGAACCCAAGGGCTGAGAGCAGAGCGCTTGGGGTCTGCCTTGTCAGGCACCCCTTCGTGGGATCCTTCCCTTTAGGAAAAGATTGCCTAAAGGTGTTCAGTGAGCTGAGGAAAAGAACTCCCAACTTCCTGATCTGACGAGCACCGACAGGGGGTGGGGTGGGGTGGGGTGTAAATACGTGTGCAAAGTCCATGGGGTCTCCTGGGCCGTGAATCCGCCAGGCTGAGGCTGCTGGTCACACAGCCAGAGCAGCCATGATGTGCAGAAGCCCGGAGCTGACTCGCAGCCTGTGGGAGCCTTAGCTCTTCCCCCAGAGGACACTCGGGGCTGGGGCGCAGGCCTTGCACCTCGAGGCCGGTCGCTGGTCCTCACCGGTGTCCTGGAACACGTCGGTGTTTCCGGCACCCTGTGTCTGTGTCCCAAGGAGAAAATAATGCCTCTTTTCCCCTAGCCTTTCCTCTAGTTGGAAAGCTGCAGGTGAAGGAAGACTTCCAAGAGTCTCAGCTGGGTGAGATGGGGCAGGAGGAATGTTCCAGGGAGAGGGAGCAGTTCACGCAGAGGTACTGTGGCACCACTGAGGTTGGCTTGTTTGGGAATGTGACTCCAGCATAGAGCCTGAAGGAGGAGGCTAAGCAGACAGGAACCAGGGCCTTCATTCAGCCCTGCAGGCCAAACAGAGATGGGGCCGGACCAGGGGGCTGGGGGGAGACTGGTCCTCTGGCACTTATAGAAGCTTAGACTTCCAGGGTCTCAGGATCATGGGTGTCTGTATCCAAGAATCATAGACTTTAGAGATCGCATTTTCTTGAAATTTGGGACTCCTCACAAGCTCTTGTGCCCCTCCATCATGAGATTTTGGATCAAGTTTCTGAGTTGGGCAGCACTCCGAAATCTCCGAGTCTTGCACAAAAGGAGAATTTAGCACCAGAATTCCAGTTGGCTTCTGGCTTAACTGCCAACGGCAACGGGACGTTCCCAAGTGCCAACGTGGGACCTCGCCCCCCTGGAATCCCCTTTGTGTGCTGGGACACTAGCAGGGACTGCTCCCGGCTCGGATGTAACCTACTGTTACAGGCTGTACGCCAGGATTTCTTGGGGCTTTGAGGTCTTGGTGGCTCCCTCCCCTGAAGTTCACAGCAAGGGCCCTGCCCAGTTCTCCTGAGTTGGAGGGGCTGGAGCAGCGGCCACGCCACTCTGCCTGGGTGCAACTGACATTAATCACCCATCATGGCATTTTTAATAAGTCCTGAGATTCCTGCTGAAAATCATCCTAGGAGCAGGAGTATTTTATGCCCTGAAAGTAATATCCTAGCATTTGGGCCACTGCCTCACCTTTAATTTATGTGGGTTTCCGTCTCCACAGCCCCAGGCAAGCTGGCCCTTGTCCAAGGTCATTCAGTCTGTGAAGACCACTGATTTATGTTAGTCCATTATTCTCGTTTTCATCTTCTGAATTTCTCATCGTGGTGGAACAGAGAGCCTGGAGCTCTGGCCCTGGGCGGGGTGAGGGAAGAGAAAGAGCTGGATTCGCCTCCCTGTTGTGCTGATTACCAGCTGTGTGACCTTGGGCAAGTCCGGGGCGTCTGGAACAAAGAGCCTGTGAGCCCCCCACCTTGGAGCTGGAGGGTGCTACGGCACGGACCTGTGCCCCATGGTGAACACCCAGGTTTGTTCCGGCGGCCTTCCGTCCTTGGCCCTTTCCTGCATTTCCCAGGCACAACTATACCGGAATTGTGCCTGATCGTGAATTCCAAAGTGGAGTCAGGAGCGCTCTAGGAAACCCAAACCCAGGCCCTCTTCCCTCATTTGTCGGTCTTGCTTGCTCAGGGATTTTTACCCCAGAGAAATTGGACTTGTGTGTGAATCCTTTACCAGCCCTCCAGTCAGAAGGAAGCGGAGCTGGGCAGTCTAATCCCTTCCCTTGGGCACTAAGGATACATAGTAGCAGAAGAGGGTATTTTCTTGCTGAATTGAATCAGTGATCACAGAATGCTATGGAGGGAGGCCTGAGGCGTGTGGCTCCTTTGGTTGGCTGTGGCGCCGAGTAGCAAACAGCAGTCCTTAGAGTCAGACTGACTGGAGTTTGAACCCCTGCCCCTGCTTTACCGTCTGTGTCATTTGGGGTAGGTCACCAAAAGTCTGATCTTTGAATTTCCTCTTGTGTCATTTGAAGATAATCACATGTGGGATTAAGAACATGGTTTGCATCCCCGTCCTACCCTCGGTGGAGGGACTGAGCAAATCCCTCCACCTCTCTGTGCCCGGAGTGCCGAATATACGGGATGTGGGTAATAATACGTCATGCCTCAAGTAGTATCAGAGTCGTTGAGAGTAGAGAATGGGAAACACTTGAAGCGGATGTGGAACAGTACCTGGCACGTGGTAAGCTCTAAATAAACAAACATTAGCTATAGATGTCATTGTCTGTAGGGTGGTAGTGAGATTTCAATTAGATGAGTATGTCGAATAATGTACAGTACTTCATATGCGCTTACTATAGAATCGCTGGATGAATGAATGAAGACCGGGAGGGGGAGGGGTGAAGCGCAGAGCACAGTGCCCATTATATAGGAAACTGGGGGACGCACCCGCAGAGATGCAGTCTTTCTGGCTGGGCAGGTGAACCAGCGTGCTGGGCCGACCTGGACTATCGCCAGCTACTCGTACGCACCCTCCCCCAGCGCTGCCCGCACGTCTCTCCCCGGTTCAGGGCCAGTGGCATCGTTAACAGCTTGAAATCAGCCATGGTGGTTATACCACAGATGCTGGAATGTGTTAGAAATCCAGTTTTTGTTTGCTGTTGTTGAGACAGAAAGAGAGAGAGGGAGGGAGGGAGGCAATGAGGGTGGGTGAGAGAGAGAAAGAGAGAGGCAGCATGGATTTGCACCCAACACATTCCTGACTGGCCAGGGGACCATTCTTTGCACCTACCATCTTCAGAAAGCAGTTCCGACCACTTTATTGCAGCATACGGGATCCTTGGGAAAATAAGTCATTTTGGAGCAGATAAGAAAGTGTTAGTGGATGCTGAGAGCCTGGCTTTGGAGACCCCACTACGTGAGGAGTGCATATTTTCGGTGGGTTTGGTGGTCACTAATGCCTGGCTAGGACATGAAAGAACGGACCCAGAAACAGATGGCTGGGCCTTTGGGGTGGTAATACTGCGGATTTCTGTCACTTGCCAAGACTGAGTTAATGCCGGGAGCCTCCCAGGAAGATTGTGACAGTAAAGCCTGGGCCCTCCAGCCGTATTTTGAATGCCCTCTCTGGGGCTCCTAGGTGGAACCTTTCCCCGAGTCCCGAGTAACGGGAACCATTTAAGGCCATTCCCAAGCTACTTCACTATCAATTGACTTTGAAGAAGTGCAGCGATTAAAGGAGCTGAAGAGAAATGCAGCTAGTGTAGTGGACAGAAGAAAAAAAAAATGCGTGCAAGAATTTGTAAACTGCCCGGAATTTGAAGGCTTGTCCGAAGTGATCTTAAAGAGAGAGGAAGGCTTAAAAGCAAGGCTCCCCGGTTCTGGTCTAGGATCATGGCCGTCCGAGCCCAGCTCACCATCCTTCGTCAGCAGGCCTCTCTGAGTCCAGAGCCCCCTCCAGATTGGTCGCGCGGGTGGGGGTGGGGACAGGTGGCACCTATATCTCTTTATTTTTTAGCTCTTCAGATAAGCGGCTCACCAACTAGGTTTGACAACCGTTGCATCCTAATGAATCATCTCGCTTCTAAAATGTGTTGACGTATCATTTGTGTTTCGATGGCCCTAAATGGCTTTAGAGGAAAGTCGGTTCATCTTCTGATCTGAGGAAGTCCAGCTACTGTTCACTCTTAGAAGAATAAACAGAAATGTGCTGTGCTTTTAATCTTTAAATTAGCACCATTGGAGACTAGCAGTTATTAGCATTTCTCGGTGGGGGGTGTACACGCTCCCCTCCCAGGCACTGGAGGGGGGTGGGGGGAGGGGTGGCTACTCTGATCTCTGCTGGGTTTCGGGGACAGCATTGAGCTAGGAGGGCAGGGCTGGCTCACGTGAACCTGTGGGGCTGGGCAGGAGGGACGAAGGGCGGCTGGGGAACTTCAGGGGACTGTCCAAAGCATGAGACCGAAAGGTGGCCACACAGAGAAATGAAAACCAACCGGACAGTGAAGGGTCGGTCACTGAGGGCCACAAGATGGAGCCCAGGGGTTTGGAAAAATGAAAATGAATTATCTGGGCAGGTGCTGGGGGAGCTTTTCTCAGACAGAGTCTGACGCCTTCTGGGAAGGGCTGGAGCCACACACACTGCAGAGGAGGCTCGTTTCCTCACCTGTTACAAAACCAGTCTTCCTTTATTTCGTCGTTATCAGGTTCGGCTGCCCAGGAAAACCTCACTGGGCGCTTGTATAAAATTCAGCATCTCTGGTCCCCGATTTGCCCAATCAGGCTCTTTAGTGCGGTGCTGGAGCCTGGGTTCCTACCAAGCTGATTCTCGCGCGGGCCAGTTTGTATCCTAGAGAGGCAGTATGGAGAGTAAAGAGCATGAACTCTGGGTACAGCTCAGTCAGATCGAAATCCTGGACTTCACCATGTACGGCCTGGGTCACACGGTGCCTTCATTTCCTTGTCTTCAAAATAGGACATTAATAGTAACTACGTCATAGGGTCGCCAAAAGGCTTAAATGAGAGAATAGATGCCACGTGCGAAATGCCTGGTACATTATTACTATTATTTCCTTTCTTGAACGTGAGCCGGTTAATGCAGAGATGCAGGGGTAGAGGAACTTAAGTCACGACACACACATACATACACATCATATACATCGGGCAAGGGTGGAAAATTCATATGCTGGTGGGGACCTTAGTGTCGTGGAGAATGTATGGCTTCTTAGTTTGGGTTCCCGCAGAAGCAGACGCTGAGGCAGGCATTGAGGCCGAGTCATTTGTCATATAGATGACCTCAGGAAACGGTGGTAAGAGAGTGCGGTGTGGCACAGGGCAGAGAAGAAAGTCAACACCATGAACTTCACAAACTAGCCCCCGCTATGGGCTCAGGCCCAATCCCGCTGGGAACCACCCAGAGACTGTGTACAACCCGCCCCAGCATTGTCTCCCCTGGGGGTGAGGAAGCGGGGATGTGTTTGTTCCCTAAAGCTGCTGTGTCAAAGCAGCGTCAGCCTCAGTGCCTTAAACAACAGAAATTGGCTCAGTTCCGGGAGCCGGGCGTCCACAGGGCTATGATGGCAAATCTGTTCCATGTTTCTTTCTTACCTTCTTTACCCGCAGCCTTTGCTGCCCCTTGACTCAGAGAGGAATCACTCCAGTCTATGCCTTTGTCATCACATGCCATTCTCTCTGTCTCCATATAGCCATCTCCTGTAAGGACACCCAGCATACTGGATTAGGGTCTCCCCTAGTCCGGTATAACCGGATCTTAGCCGGCAACTTCTGCAATGGCCCTATTTCCAAATAAAGCCATATACTGAGGTATTGGGGGTTAGGACTTCAACTTATAAATGGGGGAAGGACACAGTTCATCCCATAACATAGATACTCATCCCCTGAGTCCCATCCCTAATGGATTGAGAACTATGTCTGTAGATAGGCTGCGTACAGGCTGAGTACCCTGTGGTGGTCAGAGAAAGCCCTCAGGCAGAGAGAGGAAGGCCAGCAGCGTGTATGGGAAGTTGAGTGCCAAGGAAATATGGGCAGGAGCATTAGACCGTCCATAGTTGGGAGCATTAGGCCACTTCTGAGCGTGCGCCCTTTGAGGACTACTCAACACCCCTGACGGCGGCCAGCGACAACACTGTCACAGCACCCTTCTAAAGAGGCAGCTCCACCCCAACTCCAGATAGCACCAAGCGGGAGTGCTTTGTGGGCCAAAGGAACACCTCTCTGAGGAGATGCAGCCCTGGGGCCGCCAGTTTGAAAACTTTGCGAGAGTCTGTGCTCAGATTTCCATGGTGAGGCCTCCATCCCTGAGAGCTTACACAAGGTTACTCAGACTTAGCACCGTCGACATTTTGAACTGGATAATCCTTTCTTGCGGAGGGCTGCCCGGTGCACGGTAGGATATTTAGCAGATCCATGCCCAGGAGCTGGGACCACCCTCCCAGTTGGGACAGCCAACTCTCCAATGTCTCCAACCAACCAGTGTCTCCAGACCTTCCCAGATATCCCTTCAAGGGGGTGGGAGTGTAACAGAATCGCTCCCCGTTGAGAACCACTGGGCTACAGGAAAGTAACAGCATGGAGGTCTTCTAGCTTCAGCCCGCGCCCCTCTGACTTGCCACCACCTGTACCAGGCACTGCTTCCCAGGCCCAGGAGGCCTGTCCTTTTAGAGGCCTTGGTGTCGGTGAGCGCTGAATCCATTTCTGAGATTCGTTTTCAAAAAATCTCAACCTTTTTCTCCCTCCCTCTCTCTGTCCTTCTCCCTCTCCATTCCTCTCTCTCCCTGTCTTCCCCTCCTCCCCCTACTCTCTCTTTCTCTCTGTCAGTGAAGTAGATCGCATGCCTTTGCAGCATCCAGCAGAATAGAAGTTCCATCAGGACTCTCTGGTTCACAGCTCTTGCCACAGCAGCTAGATCAATACCCGGTACACAGTGAGAGCTCGCTGTTTGCCGAATGAATGGGCGGGTGGCCCTCCCGTCACTCCTGCTTCCCCCAAACCTAAGGCAGACATGGAGAGTGGTCATCTGAGCATCGAGGGCAGGATGAGGACCAGGTTCCTCCCGGGCAAGGCTGGCCAGGCCGTTTTGCAAAGATGCCTATGCAGCTGCCCTCTGAAGAGTGAAGCCCCACCGGGCATCAATTTCCTGATCCTTTATTTTCCTCTGTGCCAGAGATAAAGAGTAGCTCATTAGGTGTTTAAATCAGATTAACAGCCATTAGTACCAGACTTCTGCTCAGCCTGCATTTTGTTTCTTTTGGGATGACCCCGTGAAGCTAATTGCTTTTTGCGGGAGCAGCACAGGGGCTTTTATGGGGAGGGAAGAAAGGGCTCTGTTTGACCAGGCTGGTGAAGTCCACATTTTTACTTGGCTTGCAGGTCTGAAGGAGGGAGAGCAGGCGAGCAGCCTGCACTCAGCAGGGGGGCTCTGAGCAGGGCCGGGGGGGGGGGGGGGGGGGGGCGCTCAGCGCACCACATGGGGATGGTGAAAAGTGGCCTTCTCTCCCCAGAGGGGATGGCGTTTGATGAGCGGGGTGACACCTGGCCCCATGCAGGGTGCAGATTGTATCTCTCGGTCCACGCTGGCTATCGACAACTTCACCATTGATTCTAAATCTGGCAAAGTCGCAGAGAGCAGACTCCCCACCTCGTCTTTGCCCAACACGTTAAAACCAACCTGAACTACAGCCTCCTCCTTCTTTCCACAGTTATGCTCCTGCCCTGCTCTACCAAGACACTTTGTTAAAAGTTACTAGTAGATGTTTCAAGAAATAGTTAAAGGTAGCTCACACGGGGAAAAAAAAAAAAGTAAAAGAATGCAACTCTTAGCCTAGAAGTTGAAAATCAAATCTTCTGCAAAGGTAGAGAAGCAAAAATGCTGAACCCTGTGATTAGGCATTAGATTTTTCTTCGAGCTTCCTGGAAGCCTTGGCCAAAAGGTAGATATGCAGGGCTATGTATTTATGTATAGGTATAAAGAAAATATATTTTTTTGAACTAAGTTCTGAGAGGCATTTGTCACATATATATTACATATAATATATAATAGGCAATATTATAAACCACAGTTTCCTAGCAAACGCAGAAGTGCTTTTGAGATAGTTCTTTCTCTCTTTGGCAACATAAAAGTTGAAGGATAACATGAAGACCTAATTAGGTAAAGGCACGCTGCAAAGACTATGAGCCAGTAGTGTCTGGGGTATTTCAGGACTGTTTCGATTTTTGATAGCATCGGTTTGGTCAGAGCTAAGGAAATGCACTCTTCTTATCAGTAGCCAATGTTTGGGGTACCAGGGGCTGAGAACAGAATTTCCCTCTAGCTAGTCCACCAGAAACCTTTACCCTAGTTCCATTAACAGGGTGCAGAGGCGCAAAGGGGCAGGCAGCTCCTACAGGAAGCAAAGCCTTCTCATCTCTTGCCGCCACCTTCTAAGTGGCTCTCCTGTGTGTGTGTGTGTGTGTGTGTGTGTGTGTGTGTGTCTGGCTCTTCACATTTCCCGTCCATCAGGAGTTCACACTCTTACTACAACCCCAGCACCACACCAGAATAACAGCCTGTTTCGTTAGCCTTTGTGTATAACCAACCATCCCAGAAGTAAGTGGCTTAACACAGCAACCGTTTACCGGCTCTCAATTCTGCAAGAAGGCAGCTTGTCTCTGCTCTATGAGGTGTCAGCTGGGCTCCCCCCTCCCACCCCGAGTTTGCAATCAGCTGAAGGATCTGAGATGGCCTCACTCACACATCTGGGCCTCGGTGAGGCGGCCTAAATTAGTGAGGACTCTCTGGGCCTCTCAAGCTCCAGGAGGCTGGCTCGGGCTTCCTTCCTTAGGGCAGCCAGATGAGACAATGAAAGTTCAAGCTGCAAGGCCTCCTGAGGCCTAGGCCCACCACCTGCTCACATCCCTCCCACTGCATCCTCTTGCCCTATGGTCGGCCCGTATTCAGCGTGGGAGGTGGCTACACAAGGACATGAACTCGGGGGGGGGGGATTCATGGAGGATCACTGGTGGCAGTCATCCACGGGCCCCTCCCATCAATAAACCCAGCAACGGTGGTCCCCTAGGCAATGGTTCTCACCGGAGAGGTGGGGAGGGACAGAAGGGGACAGATTTGTCTTCCCTTGGGGCAGGGAAGGGTGCCGGTTGGTACTAGCCCTGTTGTCACTCCAGGTTCCTGGACTCACCCCTTAACTGCCACCAAGTACCAGGCTTTATGAGTTCTATTTAAAAAGTTCAAAAAGAGTGTATGAGAAGTGGACCTTTGAAGAGAGGGAACAGTGTTTTAGGAGGCCTCCTGGCAGCCATGCTTGAAGGCCTTGGAAGCACCCTGAGCTTTGCCACTCCACGGCCGACTTCCTGACACTTGCAGATGGCAGCGTCCCCAGGCCTCCCCAGCCCGCTGTGCGGTCAGAGATTCCGAGGTCATTTTCACATCAGCTAAAGTGAGAGATACAGCGTGTTAATGGCAGCCTGAAAGTCAGCCGAATTTTCTCCAGGATGAGAGAACACCTGACCAGCCGGTCTCCTTGGCCCTAACTCTGCACAAGGGTCACTGTGTGTAAAAGGAATCCTCAAATGACAATAAAGGCCATATGCTAACCACGCTTGCAGAAGCTGGAGGGCTGGATAACAAAGCCATCAGGTAATAGAATCATGGAAAAAAAGCACTCTGACTTCAGAGAAAGGGTACAAATCTTTAGAAAGATGGAATAAAAGAGGACTAAATCTAAGATCCTATGGTTCGGCTCAGAGCACACATATGTACACACACACATATGCGTGCATCCAGACATGTATGCATCTGTGAAGAAAAGGGGTGAAGAAAGCCCGACTTAGCAACATGTGAAAAGGATGTGTCATTGTCTGTTCCCAAGAAGCTCAATTTGAGTCAAAAGTTGGCCAGATTAATGAGAACTTCAACTATATAAATAGGGGTATAGAGTCTAGAATAAAGGAGGTGATTAATTCATTCTATTCTGTATAGCCCAATTTACTCTGTAAGTATTAGGCCAATTTCTAGATACCTAATTTAAAAGTATTAGAGAAAAACTAAAAGATTTAGAGAGAAATTGAGCATGATAAAAGAGCCTGAACTCACAAGAAGTGAGGAAGTATATGGAGGCACTGAAGACATTTGACCTAGAGAAGTCTTCAGCAAGGACATTAGGATGGTCTTCTATTCTAAGTGGTTGTCCTGTGGAAGAAGGCTTTGATTCGCCCCCTTTGGCCCCTAAATAAATCTTGAGCCAGTGAGTGGAAGGTAGAAGGACCTGGCATTTGGGGGGCAGAAGGAAGAAGAACATTGGCTATTTGGAATGGCCCAGTAGGGAACAGACCGTGTGTTTCTGGTCACTGCAGGGGCAGGGTAATCACTCATCAGGATAGACAGAGGGGATTCAAACCTTAGACGGGTAATTGGTTCAAAAGGAACGTTAAAATCTTGTGCATCTAACTCCGAGGTCTTGGGATTCGTAGGGTCCCAAGGTCACAGAGCAAGTTGACGGCTGTGGAGGACCTGAGTTTCCTGCCTCCCTCTCAGCATTTCTGCCTCCGATTGCCCAGTTTCCCCACCTCCGTGATGACTGCTCAACCAGGGATGCCTAGGGACCGTATCCTAACCAGCCAGCCAGCCCTATGTGTTCGGCCCGCGTCACGTGTAAAAAGGTCTGAAATGGATGTCTACAGGAGGGCACACAGTCCTGGCAGCAGTCACCATGCCCCATGGCCTGCCCAAGCCTGAGGTCCCTCATGTGTTCCCATCGCCTGCTGGGCCCCCAGGGCTTTGCCGCTTCCGGAGTTCTAACCTAGATTCAGGGCAGAGCAGGAAGAGGTGGTCCTGGGCCAGAGCACACGAAGAAGGCTTTGTAGCTCCTTCTTCCCTCACAACTCCCGATGTGATGGGAGCTGAGGCAGGAGGGAAAAGGAGCTTTTTTTTTTTTCTTCTTCCTCTTTTTTTTGAGCATCTACAATGTGCTCTGCATTTTTCACGCATGTCAATCGCATTTAATCCTCATAACAGCTATATTAGTTTCCTAGAGCTGCCGTATGTGGGAAGCTTGGAAGACTAAATATTTGTTGTCCCATAGATCCAGAGTCCAAAATCAAGTCCAAATCAAGCAGGGCCATGCCCCATCTGAAGGCGATGGGGAGGGATCCGTTCTAGGCCTCTCTCCTAGCTTCCGGTACCCTGCGATGGTCCTCGGCTTCTAGGTAACCATCTTCTCTTTATGTCTCCTTACTTATCTTCCTTCTTTGCATTGTCTCTGTGTCCAGATTTCCTCCTTTTTTAAGGACATCAGTCATTGGACTAAGGTCTAATGATCTTAACTCGGTTAAATCTGCAAAGACCCTATTTCCAAATAAGGTCATATTCTAAGGTACTAGTGGTTAGACTTCAGCATATCTTGTTGCCGATCCATAACAGTGCACCCTGTGGTTCTCCCAAAATCGTGTCCTTACCACACGCAAAATACATTTGCCACCTCCGAACATCCTCACAGACACCAACAACTCGCTTAGGAGCAGACCCAGGATCCTAACACTCCGAATGGACAGCAGACTTAAACTGTATCGTTGCTGACTTCAAACCTGTCCTCTTTCTGCTACGCAGGCTGCTGCTCTGGGGCACGCCTACGAGGTGCCAGGCACTGTACCAGCTGCCACATACCCTTTTCTTACAGAGGGCTGCTTGTCTGGCAGGACCGCAGACTGGGCACCAAGGGACACGGAGCTCCTACTGTCCTCTGATAAGGACGAGGCTCGGCCCAAGTGGGTCTATCCCACGGCCTGGGCGTGGATGGGCCGAGCAGATGGGAGGAGGGCTCCTGAAGGGGCGGTCCTGCAGAACACAGGCAAAGGGTGGAAACTGAGTGCTGGGGAGGTACGGTGGTGGCAGGTGGGAGAACGCAGCCCACTCGGGTCCTTTGGGGCAAAGGGGTGTCACGGGCTATTGCCTGGACTTCTGTGGAAAACCCAATGAGCGTGGCTGCTGTGCTGTCTCTGGCTGAGGGGCGAGGGGACCGCAGGACCCATTTACATTTATGAAGGGGCAGGGGGATCGGATGCTTAGCCAGGCACCAGCAGGCGGCAATACCAACCGCTCACATGGCATAATACCTGGTCATCCACTTCCCGAGAAGATGGAGATCCTGGCAGGAACGGGTCTTGGGCTGTAATCTTCGCAGGTGGAAGCTTTCTTGGGGCATTAGGGGAGAACCGGTGGAGGGCACTGGGGAAGAAAGAGGCCACTGAGCTGATGAGAAGAATATGGCTTTTGAAGTCATCAGACGCTGCTTGAAACCAGCCCCGGCCGCTCGCCATCGGCATGGCGTTGGACGAATGGAGAAACCCTTCTGAGCCCCATTTTCCCGTAGGCTTGTCGTGAAGATTAAATAGACCGCGTGTGTGACGCATGTGACCCCGTGCAAGTTGCTGGGCTCAATAAAAACTGTTTCCACCTCTGTTTTTCCCTTCAAAGCTGAGGGGCACTGGCCATCCTGGGGAACGTTAAGGAGACCTGGGGAAGAAAACGGACCCTCCGGCCTCTCTCTGGGGGATCGGATTCACCCCTAAAAGGGTGAATGTCTTAACCACCCCTCCCCCCACCGTGCTGACGATGCATTTTCTCCCTCCCAGAGGAGCTGAAGGAGAAGCTGACGGAGTATGTGGACAAGGTGAATGGCCAGAAGCCGGGCTTCATCAAGGTCGTGCGCCACAGCAAGCAGGAAGGCCTCATCCGCTCCAGAGTCAGCGGCTGGAGGGTGGCCACCGCTCCCGTGGTGGCACTCTTTGATGCCCATGTGGAGTTCAACGTGGGCTGGTAAGTGCCCATCAGGAGAGGAGGGTGAGTCCCAGCGTGGTCCAGGGCTTTGGCTCCAATGAGTGCAAAGCATGCTGGGATCTCAGTCCTGGTCAGGGAGAGGAGAGGATTCCCAGAACAGGGGAGATCGGGTTGTGTGACTGAAGCATGCCGCCGGGCTGGCCCTTCCGGGTGGGGGAGACTCGAGGGCCAGCAGGTCAACACACAGTGTCTAAAGGGTATGGTGACATCGGGTGTGTCTCTGGCCAGTGTCTTCCTCTAGGAGACGGGATCTGGGAGAGGGTAAGCGCTAAGGGCAAAGCTTAGAATGCCAGCCCAGCTCAGGATGGGGCTGCAACTGCCAGGCAAGGGACAGCTGACCTGTCCTTGACACCAGATGTGAAGCAGACAGTGATGAGAAGGGGCTAAGGTAGCTTGATGCCAAGCCAGACGTAGCATAGAATCTCAGATTCTTCCTATCGGTGAAACCTGGTCTTAGAAAACCTTCCTTTCTCTGGTCAGGGCTGCTCAGGTGCTGTGTGGGGCAAGAGGAAAGGTATATGGCCTCGGTGGCTGCAGCCAAGCAGGGACCACACGGGACGCCGACATCCCTGCAGGGCCGGCGGGGGTGGGCTGTGGCTGGCCCGCTGTGTGTGGCTTTGTCGAGATCCAGGGCGAGGAGGGCCCTTCGGCGGGAAGGAGCTGCCGGGCATGCACACGGCCTGACTAGATTTGGGCATATTTTTACATAACAGGCCCAAATTAAGGCTGCGGTGAAGCTGTTTTTTATAGTCGAAGTCCCTGCTTGCCATTTGTGACTATTTAAAAAGCATTTTCATTGGATTTATGGCCAGAAGAGGAGAGGGACACTTACTATTTCAAGCTGATTTGAATAAACAATTACGCAACAAATGCATTATTAATAAGAAGCTCATCATTTCTGTCTGCAAGCACGTTGCTCGCCCGGTGCCCGCAGGGGCCTCCTCCCTGCCGGGAAGTCCTACCCCCTGCCTCGGGCGCTGGAGGGTGCGTGGGATGGGGTGGAAGCACTGAAGCTGCATCAAGTAACTGGTGGCAGGAAGTTTGTTCTCACTTCGGCGCTTCTGTCGTTGTCGTCTGCTTTTTCCTCCTGGTGGATACCCTGAATTTTAGCAAAATCAAAGCCCGAGTTGAAAGCTTCCCATAGAACCTTAGATCTCACCCTTTCTTCTTTCTTGGGTCTTGATTTTTTTTTTTTTTTTCTGGTAGAAAAAGGGAAAGCAAGCAGACACAAGTATCTAAGGCACTAAGAATCTCTCAGCTCGGCCCCGGATACGGATACGCCGCAGGAGTGGCCAGGCCTCTTGCCAACCCACAAGTCTGGGGAACGGGGTGGAGGTTAAATAGGGACCCATTCCCCGCCCCACCCCCCTGCCCGCCAGGCAGAACAGTGCTCCTGGAGCAGACACCCAAGTGTTTTGTGTTTTTTTTGCATTTTCCTGCGGGGCGGGGGCGGGGGCGGGGGCGGGGAGAGGGGGGAGCTCTAGGAGTCACCAGTCTGACACCTTGGAAGCAGTTACCGTCCTCCCCCTCCCTCTCGCTCAGGGCCGAACCCGTGCTCACCCGCATAAAGGAGAACCGGAAGCGGATCATCTCCCCATCCTTCGACAACATCAAATATGACAACTTCGAGATAGAAGAGTACCCGCTGGCCGCCCAGGGCTTTGACTGGGAGCTGTGGTGCCGATACCTGAACCCCCCCAAGGCCTGGTGGAAGCTGGAGAATTCTACTGCCCCCATCAGGTAAGCGTCCTTCCCTGCGGCTCTCTCTGCCTCATCTTCCAGGCAGGCCCTTGTCTCCAAGCTCAACCTTGTTCCCCAAACTCCAGCCCCACTGCAGGATGATGGGGTGGGGGTGGGGGTGGGGGTGGGGGCCGGAAGGGAATTACAAATGACCTCAGCCACTGCTTATAGGCTCTGATGATCCCTTTCAAAAGAACCATGAAATGAGCATCCATTCAAAGGCTCAGAGTTACTCATTTCCGCCCATCGCGATGGGACACCCCCCCGCCGTACCAGCTGCGGTGCCAGGTGCTGGGGATCCAGAGAGATTAAGACTCAATTCCTGCCCCCCCAAAGCCTAAAGTCTAGTGAAGACAGAAAAGAACTGGAAGCACAGACTGTTGCTGGAGGAAACTTCATGGAAGGTGGGAGAGGATCTTTTTCAGAGACTAATGATTGCCCTTGTTTTTAAGTACCTATAGGAGATCGCCAGGAGCAGAATGAGTTCATGGACACAGAGGAGGTTTAAAGGGACCTTTGGGAGGAGGGCCATGAGGAGGCTGCCCCGGGGGATGAGGCTGGAGGGGTGGGTAGAGAGGCAAGACCAGACCCCACAGCACCTTGTACGCCTAGCTGATATTCGAGTTTATCCTGTAGTACTCGGTCAGAAGTGGCTTCACCCTTCATTTTAAACATCCCAAACTCTTTCTGCCTATGCCGCTGCCTTCACAGACACCCAGATGACTCCATTGTGCGGCCTCTGTTCTATGGGTCAGGACTCCTGCAACAGTTACCCCACCAGCCCTTATTTCTGTCTGGTTAATCACAGATGAGGTGCCTTGATGCTCTCTGCAAAGTCCTGCTCGTTAAACACACAGATGGCACCAGAGGTGGCCTAGGGGACAATTCTTGGAATGAAAGAGGAGATTAGAAACTGATGTTGCTTTGTATTACATGAGGGAGAAAGATTATGAAAAATTTAATTGAAAGTAGGTGATTAATATCTGAGGTCACATCTTTCCTTGCCCGAAGAAAAACTACAGACATGTTTAAAAACAAGGTGAAAGAGAACCACCTAGCTTTCCTGTAGTTACCTCTGTTACCCATAGCCCCTGCCACAATTTTGTGTTGCTAAATATATGTTTGGAGGTCACTGTGTGCAAGGGTCTCTTATGCACACAGCCTCATTCGCTCATTACAACCTTTTAACAGCTCATTGGGTCATCCCTGTTTCACAAGATGAGGATGGCCCACAAGACGGACAAAGGAGAATGGCCCTGTCTCAGGATGTGGGCAGTGGAGCCAGGATCCAGACCTAGGGTGGCTAGATTCTACATCTAGTTGTCATCCACGTAGATGCTCCCTGTTGAGCTCGGAACTGCCATGGCTGAATTCTGCCCCTAGGCGAGCTGAATGCTCCTGGAAGGAAGTATCCAGTCATACGAGCAGTGTTCTTGCAGAAGACTGCACGGATATTTGCTGCTTTGTTCTGCTCATCTTGAACTGCGTCAGCCTGGTCAGAGGAAACCTGAATTCTAGGTCCCTGACAAAGAAGATGATTTCAAAGGTTTCATCAGCTAACTTTTGTCAGAAACTTGGCTGAGACAAAATCATACTCATGGAAGGTTTTTGGAAGAACAGTACTGGTTTTATCCCTAGATGAATACAACCTCACAGAAAGCTGTGGGTGATACAAATAACCTTGCCCACTTTGGCTCCTGTTTCCTTGGAGCCGTGCCTCAGTGCTTTGGCCACATGATGTAAGCTATCAAAAGAGCCCAGAGAGATCTTCTCTTGCATTCTAAAGTGACGTTTTTGAGATGGTTGCTCACTATGTCCCAGAGTGACCTCTAAGAACACTGACCTGAGAAAGTTTTTTTTTAATTATTTTTAATGTTTATTTTTGAGAGAGAGACAGAGCATGAGCAGGGGAGGAGCAAAGAGAGAGGGAGACACAGAATCCAAAGCAGGCTCCAGGCTCTGAGCTGTCAGCACAGAGCCCGATGCAGGGCTTAAACTCAAAAACTGCAAGATCATGACCTGAGCTGAAGTCAGATGCTTACCCGACAGAGCCACCCAGGCGCCCCAAGAAGTTTCTTTCAAACTGACTACTAGTCAAAGAAAATCTTGTTATCCCTAAAGAATCAGTGTGGTTTTTTTCACATGGGAACTATAAATCTTATTCCTAAGACATGTTTGTTCATTTTCACCTTGGCTACCAGGAAGCTCAGTGTCAGTTTGTGGGTCTACTTTAAAATTTTTTTAAGTTTAGTTTTGAGAGAGAGACAAAGAGAGTGAGTGGAGGAGGGGCAGAGAGAGATGGAGAGAGAGAATCCCAGCATGGAGCCCAACGTGGGGCTTGAATCTACAAACAGTGAGATCATGACCTGAGCCCAAACCAAGAGTTGGATGCTTAACTGACTGAGCCGCCCAAGCGCCCCCGTGGGTCTACTTTAAAACTCATGAAGGGGGCACCTGGGTGGCTCAGTCGGTTGGGGGGCCGACTTCAGCTCAGGTCATGATCTCACGGTCTGTGAGTTCGAGCCCCGCGTCGGGCTCTGTGCTGATGGCTCAGAGCCTGGAGCCTGCTTCGGATTCTGTGTCTCCTGCTCCCTCTGCCCTTCCCCCACTCATACGCTGTCTCTATGTCTCTCAAAAATAAATAAATGTTAAAAAAAAAATTTTTAAACTCGCGAAGGAGGCCCTAACGCTGCACATGCACATTCTGACTGGCTCCCCGTTTGTTGTGAACTCTTGGTCTTTTCAGACATTTATGTATTTTGTATTTCAGCATATTGTACATTTTTTCGTAAGCTCTTTGTGATCTTTTTGGGAGTGAGGTAAGGTATAAATCAATAACACTTTCAGGCTGATTGGGTCTCCTTCATACCCTAGCTGGTTAAGAAGTAACAGATGGCCCGAGGCGGCCCGTGCTCATCCCACAGTAACGGTTTTAGATTCTGCTGTTTCCCTGAGCTGGTTTGGCCAAGTGGGGAAGGCCCCTTCCTGCATGTCTTGGGGCACCATGTGGAAATACTCAACATTTCCAGAATGTCCAGGAAAAGGTGGAGACTTCACTCTGCTCACTCTTCTGGACTGGCGTTTTTAAACCACCATGCGTTTACGGAGGGGATTCTCCAGGTTTCTTCATAATGCATCTTTTTAAATGATTTTTCAAGTAACAGTGATGTCCCAGAGGTTTTCAAGGTTTTACATTGTTTAATTCAATCCTCATGAGGTTATCATGGATTCTATGTCATAGATATGGAATCGGAGGCTCAGAGAGGCTAGGGAACTTTCCTTAGCGACACACAGCCAGGCGGGAATTTTCCTCACAGCACGCACCTCCGAGGCCAGGGTCAAGCATCCTCCACTACAGCAGGGTCTCAGCCTGCTCTAGGAGTAGGGGGTTGAAGTGGATCGGCCTCCCTGGCTGCCTGTGGTCTGTGGAAGGTGAGCCCGTCCAGAGGAAAATGCTGTGATTTAAAAGGAGGAGGGGCAGGGACCCGACAGCACCCGTCTCTGCCTGAGCAGCCTCCTGCAGCAGCATTGTCTGAAGAAATGGCCTGCAAAATAGCGGTTTCTTCACCTTGATGAGTTTCCAGTTTCAAAGATGGGTCCATTTGCATGTGACTGACAGTTTTCTCATTGCGGAGGATTCATCATTCCTCTTTTTGTCTCTCTCCCCTCTGAATCCTTCAGCCACCAGCTGATAAGATGCTATACGAGGGCTAGAAATGGTAGCTGTGTGCGGCGGAACGATTCAGTCATTTGTGTAAGCTAGTGCTCTCAGCAGAGAGGCAGGCCCCGTGCGTTCACGCTGATTCTCCTAATACGCATCACTCCTAGCGAAGTCCCGTGCCTCCGTGGGTGCCTGTGAGCCCTGCGCCCACACTGTCACTCAGCAAAGATCTTCTGGCTCCCAAACCGACTGGCTGTTGCTTGGGCCTAAGGCCCAGGCCGTGTACTCAGCCCTACATGTTATCTCCCCGCCCTGTGTCCCATAGGCACCTTCGGGTCTGTTTTCCCAGGAGGGAACGCTTCTTCCTTGTGAAGTCAGCTTCTCGTCCATGGGTGGTCCCCACCCCACCATTATGCAGACCACAAAGCTAGGGGGCATCCAGAGTCTTCCATCTCCCTCTCACCTGTTCATCTGTTTCGAAGTTCTGTTGATTGACATTAACATGTGTCCTTAAATAGTCCGTCTGTCCATTCCTGATACTCCGGTCCAGGGCCTCATCATTTCCCCCTGGACACAGCAACAGGCTTCCCAACTGAATTCCTCAGTTTTCACCCAGCCCGTCACCCCACAGCTGCCTGAGGCTTCCTTTTAAAAGCACAGATCTGTTTGTTCTCTGTATTTAAGAGTCTGGTTTTTCATTTGTCTTTTTTTTTTCTTCGTTCATGTATTTTGTTTCTTAAATTCCATTTGTGAGCGAAATCCTATGGTCTCTGTCTTTCTCTGGCTGACTTATTTCTGCTCCTACCCAAGTCTGCTTAAAATTCCTCACTGACACTCCTCTACCTCCAGATAAAATGCGAACCATTTACCGTGCTATCCAGAGCCCCAGCTAATCTTTCTAAGTGAACCAAGGCTGACACGCAGGACCCAAGATGGGGAGGGGCGAGGAAGCTAGTGGGTGCCCAGGTGGAAACAGAGACTGGCTGTGTGGCTCAGAGCTCAGGCATCAGGGCTGCTAGAGGAGCAGACCTTCCGCCCGGGCCCACAGGCTGGGCACAAGGTCTCTGGACCAACACCCCCGTGGGCTCTACCTGGAATGACGGCAGGCCCCAGGGCAGGAGCCACCCACCGCCGCCTTGAGGAAACACCCTCTCCAGAGCAGCTGGTGAATATGGGCCTGAGAGAGGCCTGCAGAGAACAAGGCCCATACCAGCTCCAGCAGCAGCAGCAGGAGGAAGAGGAACAGATCCTCCTGGTAGGGAGGCTCCCCTGCCTTTCCTCCTCTGGCATCCCTCTAACTGCAGGCCCATCTCCTCTCACCCCTGTAGGAGCCCCGCCCTCATTGGCTGCTTTATTGTGGACCGGCAGTACTTCCAGGAGATCGGCCTACTGGACGAAGGCATGGAGGTCTACGGAGGCGAGAATGTCGAGCTGGGGATCAGGGTAAGCAAGGCTCCTCACCCCTAGGGCTTGGCTCAGCTCCCTAAAAGGTGAATGAGCCTAGGAGGTGGAGGAATGGGGCTCCAGGTTGCTGAATGTCTAGTCCCTAACCTTGCTTCATGTGTGTCCTCAGGGCTGCTTGGGGACGGGATAGACACACAGGAGGGGACCTATAAAACTTGCAGAACCTAACCTGCCATGGCTAGGGCTGCGGACGTGGGAGAATTGAGCCCCCAACTATGGGAACAACCTGTTAAAACCAAACATAGGCTCCTCAGGGCTGAGCAAACGTGTGCTCCAGGAAGAGACCCGCAGGCATCGAGGGGTGGCTGGACCAGAGAGACCCTCAGAGTCACCTCCCCTTGGAATTTCTCACTCTCATATTCTCTGCCTCCTCCACAGCGGTCCAGAGAACTCTCCTAAAGACTTTGTCAAGAGAGGGCTGCAGGGAAATAAAACTTGTGGGCTGTAAAGTGAGCCAGGCTCTCTCCTTTCTGTTTTCTGACCCCACCATGTGCTGGTCAGACACTCGGGCCTGTTCATACCATTCTTCAGAGGCAGCCCTCATCCTTCCCTCAAACGGGGGGCCTTTTGCAGCTATCCACACACGGTGTGAATGCACAATAGGCATCGTTTTAATTTCTCATCCCGCTGGAACATTTCCTAGGCTCTGGCTCTTTTTCCTGGGCCTATGAAAAGATAATTCCAAAATGGCACCCCTCCCCCATCATGTCTGAGGGACGTGTTAGGTACCCTGGTGGTTGGCAGGAATGTAATAATGGAGACAATGAAGGACCTCACCCTAGAGGGAAGCCCACCTTTCTGTCTAGGCTGTGGTCCTATCTTCACAAAAAAAAAACAATATTCAAGCTGTGGCTTATCCCCACAGTGGTCCCCTGACACATCCTTGTGTGACAGGCCTTGGAGAGGACCTTATACCTGCTGGTGTTCATGGCCGTCACCACAATAGTCCTCATCACTGCCAGCTCTCCATGCAGACCACCCCAGCTTCCGCTGGCTCCTACTAACGACCCCACTCTCACCCCTTTGGCTTCGGTGTCTGCATTTCCAGTTCCCACTCAGGACTCCATCTTCGATACGCCCTCCTCTTCCCTCTAACTTCCTTAAACCTCCCACTCCCACTGAGTGAGTCATCTGACCCCAGACAGACCTCGCCCTGCCCTGAAGGGAGACTGGGCACCTCCACCGAGCATCTCACAACCTCTGCAATGGTCCGACTGGCACTGTGTGGGCTTGACATATTGCCCAGACTTAATCCTAGGGCTCTGAAGACTGGCAGCCAGAGCAGCCTATCTACAGCTGAGCTTAGAAAACACTTCTAGACACCAGTATTCACTGAAACCTAGAGAAATTGCTTTGAAGGCAGTCAAAATGCACGGGCTTGGTAGGGAGCTAATGTATTCATAGAAGACAGCCCCTGCGTTATCACCCTCACTCCTCCAGCTCTCCCCGCTTCAGTCGTTTATTCACCATTTGTGTCCTCACCTTCTCGGTTCCGCGCCACTCCTGGATAAACATACTATTTTTCACGAGGAGCTGCTGCCAGGAATGGGCGGAGCAGGTGGGGCCCCCTCCGGCATGCGTGCTCTCTGGGTAGAGACGCTTGAGGACTCAGAGAGGGACTAGATGTGTGAGCTCTGCTTGTCGCACGTGTGTGAGACAGTCACGCGGCGGTGGGAGGCTTCTGGCTTCTTCTCCTTGCCCAGATTGTAAAGCCGTTCTGGGGTGTGGGCTTGGGCGAGGCTTTCAAAGACGTGTTTAAAATCACGGGGTTTTGTGTTCAGGGTGTAAAATACAGTACAAAACGTTGCCTGGCTTTTCTTCTTCTCCGTCTCTTCTCTCCTACTTGACGGAGATGAAGTGTCATTGTAGTTGAAGGAAAGGTGTTTTTAAAAGCACGGACTTAACGACCTGTTGGCTGGCAGAGCAGAGAATGGAAGGAGAGGCTAGTTCATTTGAATTCCAGTTTCCCCCTCTAAGATCGGCTCATCTCCAAAATAGATTTTTTCCTATAATTTTTCTATTGTCAAATTGGTTTCCGTACAACA
Organism: Paguma larvata; assembly: GCA_030068075.1. Lineage (NCBI taxonomy): Eukaryota > Metazoa > Chordata > Mammalia > Carnivora > Viverridae > Paguma > Paguma larvata. Next base: position 65,475,495 of record CM057831.1, on the reverse strand, counting down.
ACACCCGGTGTTCATCTCAACCTGTGCCCTGCTCACCCACTCCCCTCTCCCATACCGCCCTCAACCCTCGGTTCGTTTTTAGTATTTAAGAGTCTCTTATGTTTTGTCTCCCTCCCTCTCTGAGGCTCTTTTCCCTTCCCCTCTTCCCCTCCCCCCTGGTTTTCTGTTAAGTCTCACAAAGTCCACCTAAGCGTGGAAACGTATGGTATCTGTCTTTCTCTGACTGACTTATTTAGATAATCATGGTCCAGTGATTATTAGTGTCTTCCGTTCATGTTTTAGGAGTTCGCATCCCAGTGCCTCACTTTCCTCATCCAGGATCGCCACAGGAGTGTTTGTGAAAAGGAGAGATGTACCTTTTCTCACCTGTCATTCAGAGGCAACATAGTCAAGGTCCTTGCCCATTTGGACTATAGAAATAGAGTTGTTGGTACAATTATTCTGCTACCTGCTCTGGCACCTAACTATGCCATCCATTTATATCCCTAAAAAGTAGTTGTTATTATCATACCCCGTTGATTCAGATGAGAAAATTGTGAAATTAAAGAGTGTACATGTGTTCTCAAGGTCATACAGCTTAGAAGAGGTAGAGAAAAGATTCAACCCCAGATCTTTATGATTTGAAAGCCCAGACAGATATACCATAGTGAGGGAGGCCTGGGTGGCTCAGTTGGTTAGGTGTCCAATTCTTGATTTCGGCTAAGGTCATGATCGCGTAGTTCATGAGATCAAGCCCCATGTCAGGCTCTGTGCTCAACTGAGCATGGAGCCTGCTTAAGATTCTCTCTCTCTCTCACCCCCACCTCTCTCCCCTTCCCGTGCTCATGCATGCATGCTTGCTCTCTCTCAAAATAAACTATTTTTAAAAAGATATACCACAGCGATCTAGGGATAAAAGACTTTTGAGCATACCCCTAAAAGTATTACAGCGTCCATGCAGTAATTTCCTTCCCCTCTTTTCACAATCATATCTACTGAGTCCCCATTTATAGCCTTTTTCCTATTTTGTATTCATTTCCAATAGCCTTTTTTTTTTCCTGATTTCTAATTCCACAACTCAGTGGGAAAAAAGAAGGGAGTTGCTATGGGCAAACAGTCGAAAAGAGCGAGCAGTAAAGCTGACACGGAATAAAAGACAAAGACTGTATAGATGATGGCTATAAAAATGCTAAAATAGAAGTAGAGAGCATTCAAGAGGTGGTAAGGAATTAAGAAATTGTTAGAGACTATTATAAATTGAATGGACTCCCCTCAAAAATATGTTGAAGTTCTAACCCTCTGTACCTGTGAATATGACCTCATTGGGAAGTGGTCTTTGCCAATGTAGTCAGATCAAGATGAGGTCATACTGGGTTGTGGTGGCTCTAATCCAGTGTGACTGGTGTTTTTAGAAGGAAAATTTGGACACAGATAGGCACAGAGGAAGGATGACCATGTGAAGATGGAGGCACAGATTGGAGTAATGTCAAGGAATGCCTGGGGCTACCAGAAGCTGGAAGAGGCAAGGAAGGATCCTGTCCTAAGGCTTTGGAGAGAGTATGGCCATGTCAACACCTGTTTTCAGACTTCTAGCCAGAATTGTGAGAGACTAAATCTGTGGTTTTAGGAGATCCAGCTTGTGCTTTGTTATAACAACCCAAGGAACTTTAAACATGAGTGAAAATAGGAAGCTATATTTGAATACTATATTTGAAGAACCTGGTGACTTTAGGCTTACGATTTCTCAATTTCAGAGAGTACAGAGGACATGATACAAAGCCTAAGGGTTTCCCAACTTGAAGATTCTAATATAATAGCCCCCCAACCCCCAGCTTACCTCCCATAAAACTGATTACTCCAAAGGCCTATTATCTCAGTATAAAGATGTGCTAGAAATACTCCCATCCTCACCCCCAGCGATAGGGTGAAAATGGCCTATCTCAACTTTCTGCTGGAAACAAAGGAAGAATTCTTCTCTGTGAGTCTCTTCCTTGGATTTAGAACGTAAAATCAAAATACTTCATGGTCCAGAAAAATCTCAAGAGTAGAATTTAACTTAAAGTTGTTGGAAGTTCTTAAGCATCTGCAAAAATGGATACAAACCCTCTCTGGGGAAAGACCCTTCTAACCCAGGCCATAAAACTTCCCACAGCCAGAGTTTCAAGGAATAGGAGTTCATCTTTTTAAAAAAATCACAAAACAAACAAGGGAAAAAGAAAGTGCCAAAAACAAACACCAGCAAAAGCATTGGACAGCCAAATTTGTTCTACAAAATCTTCAAGTATTGACTCTATCAGACACAGAGTGTGAATCAAGTTGTATATTAGTTTTAAATAAATAGGAAATTAGAAATATAAAGAAGAAGAAAGAGACTATTAATGAAACTAGTCATATTGGGATAAAAATAGAATTTTAAACGTAATAAATATAAAAATGGAAATTAAAAGTTTAATGGGTGAATTACACATGCAGATAGATATTATTAAAGGAAAAAAATAGTAAACTAGGAAATATACTTAAAGAACTTATTCAAAATTATTCCAGGAATACAAAGAAAAAAAAAAAAGATTGAAAGACAGGTAGAATTGAGAGAAGAGATCTAAGATCATAGAATTCCAAATAGAGATAATAAAAAGCGGGGATTAGGCAAAAGCAATATTTGAAGAGATAATGACTGAAAAGGTACCCAAGCTGGTGAAAGACACCAACCCTCAGATTCAGGAAGCCTACCTGTCCAAAGTAAGATAAATGCAAATATATTCATGCTTAGACCTGTCATGGTGAATGCCAGAGACAAAGAGAAGATCTCAGAGCAGCCAGAGAAAAAAGATAGACTTCCGAATAACGATAATTAGAATAACACTTGACTTTTCAGTGGTAATAATGGAATCTAGAAGATCATGAGATAATATCTTAAATACACTGAAAGAAAATAATTGTGTCTGTTATATACATATATATATATATATGTAATAGACACAATTATTTTCATTCAGTGTATTTAAGATATTATATATATATATTACATATATATATATATATATATATATATGTCATTATCTGAAACACAAAAGCTGTAAGTTTTCCACTAACAGATCTTCACTAAAATAAATTATAAAGGATATACTTAAGTATAAGGAAAATGATCCCAGAAGGGCAGTTGAGGTGAAAGAAGAATCCTTAGCTCAAAAAGTAGTAAGTATATGAGTAAATCTAAAGAAATGTTGATGGTAAGCAACACTATAGTAATGTCTTGTGGGATTATTAAAACTACAATGCATGATGACAATTGCCAATAAATTGGAGGGGGTGATTATAATGGTGGAAGGATATTGGGTTGACTTTCTATTTTGATGAAGTGAGCATATTAAAATTTCTAGGGAAGCCATGAAATCATAGATAAAGAAAGTATAACTTCCAAAGAAGTAGAAGGGACACATGAAATATTAAAATAATAAGAAAGGGAGAAATAGAAATAGAAAGGATATGAGAAAACATAGGATATGGTAAGACTAAATCCAAATGTATGAGTAAATACAGTAAGTTTACATGGACTAAGTTAAATGACAAACATTTTTAAATTAAATTTTTTAAATTATCCGTTGGCTACGTATAAGAAACATGTCTGAAATGTAATAATACAGAAAGGTTAAAAATCTAAATGGATAGAAAAAATTCATGACAGGAAAAGGCCAATGAAAAGAAAGTTGCTGTAGTTATATTAATATTAGAAAAAACACTATTACAAAATGTTTTAGTACAAATAAAGATTTCTACAATGTGCAATTCATCAGAAATTTATAACCATTATAGGCTTATGCACAACCTTGATTGTGAAATACAAAGAAAAAGTTGACAGAATTACAAGGAGGCATCAACAGCACTGGTAATGTAGTGGAAGATTTTAATAAATTTCTCCAAGGAACTGATAGACCAACACAATCAATAGTTTGAATCTAACGGGCGTATAGAGAACACTGCATCTAACAATTACAAGATTCAACAAATTTCAAGGATTAACATTATACAGAACATGTTCTCTGACTACAATGGAATTCAATTAGAAACCCACAACTAAAACTTATGGACAAAAGCCATATTTTTGGAAATGATGAAACATTTCTAAATCACACATGGATCATAAAAGAAATTATACTGGAAATTTGAGAATATTTTCAACTGAATGATACTAAATATGCTACATTTTACATTATATTCAATGCAGCTAAAACGGCACTTAAGGAAAGTTGTAAATTAAAACCGTATGGTATTGGCATAAAATCAGACACACAAGTCAATGGAACAAAATGGAGAGCCCAGAAATAAACCCACACATATACGGTCAATTAATTTACAACAAAGGAGCCAAGAATACACAACGGGGGAAGGACAGTCTCCTCAATAAATGGTATTGGGAAAACTGGGCAGCCACATGCAAAAATTGGACCACTTTCTTACACCATACACAAAAAATAATTCAAAATGGTTTAAAGACTTGAATGTTAGACCTGAAAGCATAAAACCCATAGAAGAAAATGTAGACAGTAAGCTCCTTAACATAAATCATGGAGATGATTTTTGAATCTGACACCAAAAATAAAAGCGACAAAAAGCAGAAATCAACAAGTGAGACTACATCAAACTCAAAAGATTCAGCACAGGAAAGGAAACACATCAATAAAATGAGAAGTCAACCTCCTAAATGGGAGAGAAAATATTTGCAAATCATATAACAGATACAAGAATAATATCCAAAATATATGAAGAATCCATACAACTTGGTAGCAAAAAAAAAAAAAATCCTATTTAAAAATAGGCAAAAGATATGAATAAACATCTTTCCAAGGAAGATATACAGATGGCCAATGGGTACATGAAAAGATGCCCAACAACACTAGTCATTAGGGAAATGGAAATCGAGACCACAATAAGATAGCACCTCACACCTATTAGAATGGCTATTATCAAAACGACAAGAAATAATAGGGGTTGGAAAGGATGTGGAGAAAAGAGAAGAGTCTTTGTGCACTGTTGGTGGGAATATAAATTGGTGTAGCCACTGTGGAAAACAGTATGGAGGTTCCTCGAAACTGATCCAGCAGTTCCACTTCTGGGAAAACAAAAACCAAAGAAAACAAAAACACTAACTTAATTAGATATATGCACTCCCATGTTCATTGCAACATTATTTATAATAGCCAGGATAGGGAAACAACCTAAGTGTCTATCAGTGGATGAATAAATAAAGAAAATGTGGTGTGCGTGTGTGTGTGTGTGTGTGTGTGTACACACACTAACACATTTATAATGGCATATTATTCAGCCATCAAATAAAAACATGAAATCTGGCCATTTACAACACCATGTGGATGGACCTCAAGGGTCTTATGCCAAGTGAAATGAATCAGACAGAGAAAGACAAATACTGTATGATCTCACTTATATGTGGAATCTAAAAGAAAGAAAAGGGAAAGGAGGAAAAGAGAAGAAAAAAAAAGAAAAGAAAGGCAAAGAAAAAAGAAGAGAAATGAAAAGAAAAAAGGAAAAGAAAAACAAGCTCACAGATGCAGAGAAGAGACTGATGGTTGCCTGGGGGTGGGGAATGGGAAAAATGGGTGAAGAGGATCAAAAGGTATGAACTTCCAGTTATAAACTAAATAAGTCATAAGAACAGCAGGTACAACATGGTGACCATAGTAAATAATACTCTTGAATATTTAAAAGTTGCTAAGAGAGTAAATCTTACAAGTTCTCAACACAAGAAAAAAATTTTTGTGACTATATAAGGTGATGAATGTTAACTAGATTTATTGTGATCATTTCATAAAGTATGTAAATATTGAACTAAAATTATGTCATACACCTCAAAAATAAAATAAAAATTAAATTAAATATTTTGCAAAAAATATGAGAAATTGTATAGTATCCCATTCTTGGAAAGAAGAGCTAAAAGTTAGTGAGATAAATATATAAGTAGTTAGAAAAAAATATCAGAATAAAAACTATAGATGAAAATAATAAAGATATGAACATAAATTAATGAAATAGATATATTTTATATGATATATAATTCATTCTGGATATATAATTCATTCTGAGATATATAATTCATATCTGAGTTATATATGTTCATATATAAGATATGTATAGAATGTTTATAAGATTATATTTATATATGTATATATGTATATAATATAAATGTATACATTTATATATATGGATATAATATATATATAAATGACTAATCAAGCCAAAGCTTGGTTCTTTGAAAAGGCTAATCAGATTAACAAACCTTTAGCAGAATTGAGAGAGACAGAGAGAGGTGTCACAACCACAAATAAACAGTATTAGGAATGGAAAAAGAGACATGATTATAGTTGATACAGAGGTTAAAAAGGTAAGAGTATATTATTAACAAGTTTATTCAAAAATTTGAAAACTTAGATAAAAAGAAACTTGTAGAAAAATGTAGCTTCTGAAAACTGACACAAGAAGAAATAGAAACTGAAATCGTTCTATGGTCATTAAAGAAACTGAATTAGTAGTTTAATATAGTCTCACAAATAAAAACCTAGGATGATGGTTCACCAACAAGCACTGCTAACTTTCAAGGAACAAAATATTCCAGACTTACGCAAATTATTTGAACACAGAGTGCGGAATACATACAAAATGACCAAAAGCACAGTGGCTTGGATCTCATCTAGGGCCAAACATCTAGGCAGATCCCTGGGTTTTCAGCATAAAAATGTACAGCACAGTTACTGATGATCTTAATAATAGTCCTGAGTCATAAAAAAAGTCTAAATTTTATTCTGTGCACTCTGTTCAATGAAACAAAGAAGCATACACATGTTTAAAATTTTCTTTGGAAAATGTAAAGCCTGTTAAATTTCTAATATTGAAAGAGACAATTCCTCAGTTATGTGGAATCGACATAGGGAAACATGGAAACCTAGCCTGTTTAGTATTCTTTGAAATTAAATTTTTTTAATGTTAATTTATTTTGAGAGAGAAAGAGAGAGAGACAGCGTGTGAGTGGGGGAGGAGCAGAGAGAGAGGGAGAGAGAATCCCAAGCAAGCTCTGCACTGTCAGCGCAGACGCTGACATGGGGCATGGTAACAGAAATTGTGAGATCATGACCTGAACTGAAATCCAGAGTCCAACACTTAATGGACTGAGACACCCAGGTGCCCCTGAAATTAAATTCTTCAATATAGGTAACAGCTATCTATACATTTCTGGGATGGAAACCATAGAAATAGGAAAGGAAGAGAAATAATGCCACCACAACTGTGCCAATGCCCTTCTGAGTGTCCAGGGCAGGCAATCGGAGGAAAGAGATCTCTCCTCTCCTCTCCCTCTTGCCCTAACTGTAGATGACTGTACTGGATTGAGCTCTCTGGAACCTCGCAGAGAGAAGAGAGTCTTCCAGATTGGACTCTGTTGGACACCCACTTGGACATACCTGCAAGTCACCAACTCCTTATCTAGATGTCTAAGATTTCCTCACTTGGGGTTTCTTATTGGATTTTGGACTCTGGTCTTAGAAAATTCATTATGATCATTCTCTTCAAAATGTGGTCTATTTTAATGCCTCTTTAACAGCTTTTTCCTCTGGGCTGACTGGCCTCTTACCACCTGCCTCAAAGCCTGGACCATTACGTTTATTCTGGCTCAGCCAGATTACCCAAGCCCTCGTGACAGCCTTGCCTCTTTTAACTGCTCTTGCTTAACCTCATCTTAAGGTCTAGCTGAGTGTAGCATCTCTCCTGTGAATGGTTCTTCCTTTTCTCCCTATGTAACTGAGCAACATTTAGGGCAATAAGAGGTCCAGTGGACTGGCTCCATTTGTTGGCCTTGGGATCACCAAGGAATTGGTCAAGGTCCTCCTTGTTTGAGTATCCTTATAAAGCAGAAATTTGCAGTGAAGATTTCTCAGTACCTTAGACAGTGCTTTTATTCTATTTCTATGACATCTTTTTATTGCCCTTGTCTATCAGTTTTCATGCCTTCTCTCAAACCTTCTTTCTTAGCCAAGAAGAACCTAGTGTTTCTCTATACCCTAAGAAAATGCCAATGGCTATTCCATAGGGCATGTGGGATGAATGCAAACAAAGAAGGTTATAGACACAGTAAGAATAGACTTTACAAGCTGCATAGTTACCAGGTTTCAAAAATTCCTTAGTCCCAGGACTAGGTTCATCTCTGGCTTCTATAATCAACTAAGAAACAATGCCAATGCCTTTATGTGTTTTCAAAGTTCTTTCCCTGTAATTATCTTATTTATTGCACTCAGCAATCAAGTGCTATTGGCAAGCCAGATGGTATTTTTCAAGTGCTATAAGATTAGGGGCTCCTGGGTGGCTCAAGCGTCTCTCTCTCTCTTGATTTTGGCTCAAGTCACAATATCACTGTCATGAGATCGAGCCTCGTGTTGAGCTCCATGCTGGACATGGAGCCTGCTTGAGATTCTCTCTCTCCCTCTCCTTCTGCCTCTCCACAACTTGTGTGCATGCTCACTCTCTCAAAATAAATAAATAAAAGTGTTACAAGATTGAAAATATTAGTGTTGGTCAAAAAATTAAATTCTTATACTTTATTATAATCATTATTTAACAACAAAGATAGCAAAAAATCAATTTAAGTACTTAGTAAATTATTAAAGGCTCTATATAAAACTTATAATTGTATTCTACATGTAGATATATATGTTACATTAATACCATACAGTTTATATAGTGCTTTATTTTTTGCAAACATGCTTTATTTTATGTTATTATAGTCCTACTGAGCTACTATTTGGATAACACTCAGGAATCTATGTTTTAAGCAAAGAAAACGGACTCAGGCAAACTTAAAGAGAAAAGGAATTTATTGGAATGTCATTGGATAGCTCAAGGAATTAATAAGATCTCTATAGATAAAAATTCAGAAATCAAGCAGAAACCAAGAGAGACTAGACAGCAGGAACCATAGCCAAAGCCAACTGGTAAGAATAGTATATTTAGGACTGACCCCACTGCCATGACTAAGTGGCCCTGCCACTGGATACTGGGCACCGTTTTTTGGGTCTTAGTGACATTCACCAAGATTCAAAGTCCTTAGTGAGAGCATACAGTTGGCTAAACCTAGATTATATGCCCATGCTTCCAGGGGACAGGAGTAGATCATATATGCCTCCTTTCAGTTTCCTTGGGCTCAAGAATTACATACAATGCGGTCCCTTATATGGCAAGGGGATTTAGAACCTGAGTTCAAAAGTCCTCAACAAGTCATCTATTATCCACGGTACTGTGCTCCATGTTCCAGATAGTTTATCAGAAATGAGATCTAAAAACACCTCCTTCTTATGGACAATTTCAAACATATGCAAAAATAGAGAGAATGATATAATAAGTTACCCTGCAGCCATCACCCAGTTACAACAGTGTCAGTGCAGGATTTGGTTTTAATCTCTACCCTTACCCAACCCTCCCCCAGCTCGTTATTTCAAAGCAAATCCAAGACATTGTATCTTCAAAAATATTTCAATATGCATCTAAAATAGATAAGCACTTTTTAAAGACTATAATCACAATACTGTTTTCGGTCCTAAAGGTATTGAAAAGAATTCCCTAATACCATCAAATGTCATCGGTGTTCAAATTTCCTTCATTGTCTCATCATTTTTTGTTTTTCGAGCAAAAAATATTGTTTGCTTGAATCAAAATTCGGTTGGTTAATATGTTCTTCAAGTGCCTACTAATCTGCTGAATTCCTCTCTCCATCTCCCCCCTCCTCCACCCTGTAGTTTATTTTTAAAGAGGTCAGGTCATTTGTCTAATAGAGACTCCCACAGTCCAGATTTTCCCAATTGAGTAAAGAGGTCAGGTCATTTGTCCTATAGAGACTCCCACAGTCCAGATTTTCCCAATTGAGTTCCCATGGTATCATGTAGCAGGTCTTTCTACCCCATGTATTCTTCTAAATTGGTAGTTAGATCTGGAGATGTGGGTTCAATTTTGTAGCACGAATATCTCATAGGCAGTATATGTATGCTTCCATCATGACGTCTAGTGGTCTCCCCATTTGGAATGTTAGCACTCATTGCTGAATATTGCCTAGATCCAATAATTCATTAGAGGTTGCCAAATGGTGGTATTTTATTTTTATTTTTTCTCATTTAATAACTAGAATAACTTCATATATATATATATATGTGCGTGTGTGTGTGTAATTTTATTTGAGTATAGTCGACATACAATGCTACATTAGTTTTAGGTATACAACATAGTGATGCAACAAGTTTATACATTATGCTGTGTTCACCACAGCGTAGCTACCATCTGTCCCGATACATCACTATTATAATATCATTGACTATGTTCCTTATGCTGTGCCTTTTGTTCTTGTGATTTATATGAAAAGACATTTACAATCATCCAGTTTTTGGTTGCCTAGAAATGTGATAAAGTTCATTTGGAAAAATCAGAATAAATAACTTTTAACAGCTTTCAAAATAATGATTTGATTCTTTCCCATCTTCCAAAGGAGACTGATTATTCCTTTTTAGTATTATGAACTTATGGATTTAAATATATTTGATGTATTTTACTGTATTTCATTTCCTTATTGATTTGCGTATTTTCACCTTTGGCCATTGGGAGCCTAGGACATTCGTTCCTGAGTCCTTTTGTTTCTTTAATGGCTTCCCTGCCATCAAGGTGTTCCAGGTTCGTCTATACATTTGCCGTTCCAGACCTATCACCAGCCATTTCCCTAAGGAGCCCAGCTTTCTTTTAATGAGAAATGGTACTTAAAATCACAATCTGGGCACGAGGGGTGCTCATCACTACTGGGTTGGTTCAACATTTCTAGGTCTTTTAAGTAGTCAGAGCTAGAAGTTATTATTTTCGTAGAGATAAAATATTCTAGGCATTCATTATGATCTTTCTGGTTCAAATGTAGGACTACAGAGTTTTCACTTCACCTTATCAATCTTAGATCTTTATTTCCCTTCTCCCATGTCAAAAATTCTTATTCTTAATGACGCCAACACAATTACTTGTTTATTCTATTCCCCAGGATGCACACAACTGTCTTGGAATACTAATAGCAACACTATCACCCACAATAATGATTGCTGGAAAGAGTTTAAATTTTTTGCCTTTCTTTTGTTGTTTATATTTGGAAGATGGGAGAGAATCAAATCACTATTTTGAAAGCTGTTATAAAGTTATTTATTCTGATTTTTCCAAATGAGCTTTATCATATTGTGCAAACTACTGTGATTTAAAGTCATCTAGAATAGTTCCTTTCTGGGTTATTATTCCCAACCTAAAAAACAAGTTCATTTCTTTCATTTGGCTTTTGATTTTTACGAAGTGTTGTTCATATTTAATTTTTTTTATAATTGTATAAATATTTACATAATACCAAAGTCAAATCTACAAAATCAAGTATATCCAGAAAAGTCTACCTTTTATCACTGTCCTGTCCATCCTAGGTTCTTACTACCTCTAACATAAACATTTTGTTTGTTCATTTTACTTTACATTTCAAAAACATGTATGGAAATATATGTATATATTCACATCTCCTTATTCTGAGATAAACAGTAGTACACTGTACACACTTTTCCATACCATGTTTTTAAAAATATATATATTTTTTCTGAAGATCATTTTATAATAATATAGAGAGATTATTCCTTATTGCTTTTTTATAGCTACATAGTACTCCAAAGCATGCATGCTCCATAGTTATTTCTACCACTTTCCTTTCGAGGGCAGAGTGCTGTAATTCATAGTCTTGTGCATACATTTTTTCAAGTTTTACTGGATTATCATGCGAACAGATTCCTGAAAGCATAATTGTGAGGTCAAAGGGCAAACGTGTGTGATTTTGCTAAACTATCCTCCAGTGTCCCTCCAGAGGGGTAGCACTTTTTCCACCAGGAACAATGAAGAGTTTCTCAGAATCAACTAACAAAACATGTTGTGGACTATCTGGGTTTTTGTCAATCTGCTAGATGAGAAATGGCTTTCAGAGTAGCTTCAATTTGCATTTCTCTTATTAAGAGCTAAGTTGAACAGCTTTTCATATGATTAAAGCCATTTGCATTTTTTTTCTGTGAGCTTTTCATATCTTTGGCCTATTTTCCTATAGGATTGTTAGTCTTTTCTCTATTTTTAGAATTTCTTTACACATTAGGGATGGTAATAGTTTGCCTATCATATACATTGCAAATGTTCTCTCCTTATTCATTACTTGGCTTTTGATTTTGCTTCTGGTGTTTTGTTTTGTTTTGTGGTTTGTGTGCTTGTTTTGTTGTTGTTGTTTTTGCCACGCAAAGCCTTTTTTCCTTCCTTTTTTTAATGTAAGCAAACATGTCTTTTTCCTTCTTGCTTCTAGAGTTTAGTCATAGAAAAACTTACCTACTATCAAGTCATAAGAAAATTCATCTGTTTTCTTCCAATATTCATGTGATTGTATTTTTCACAATTTTTTTTTCAGTATTTAAATCCTAGTTAGTTAACAGACAGTACAAATTGTTTTCAGGAGAATTGATTCATCACTTACGTACAACACCAGCGCTCATCACAAGTGCCCTCCTTAGTCCCCATCTCCCATCTAACCCATCCCTCTGTCAACCCTCAATTTGTTCTCTATTATTAAGAGTCTCTTGTTTGTTTCTTTTTTTTCTTCCTCCCCTTCCCATATGTTCATCTGTCTTGTTTCTTAAATTCCACAAACGTGTGAAATCATATGGTATTTTTCTTTCCCTGATCGACTTATTTTGCTTAGCATAATACACCAGCTCCATCCATGTCATTGCAAATGGTTTAATCTCTGATTCATTTAGAATTGATCTTGATGTTTGGTGTGAGGAATGGACCCAATGTCTTAGTTCTCTACATGGTCAACCAGTTATTCTAATACCCGTTTAAAATGACATCTTTTCCTCACTGGTTTGCAGTAGTACCTTTATCATACATTAAAATGCCCCATATATTTGAATCTGTTTCTGGATTTTATGTTCTGTTTCCATTAATTTATTGATATATCTATGTAGTAATATCACGCAATATATATATATATTCATCAGTCTAACCTTAAAAATGTTTTAAGGTATATTTGTGAGTTGGATTCTGGCTTACCAAATGTGTGTAATGGGGATCTTGAATTCAAAGGAGAAGATCCTTAAGAGACATGCAATACCATCATGCCCTCTTCTCTCCTGACCAGACTTAAAAATGCTTGCTCTCAGGGTTTATGGCTACTTAATTTTCATATTGATGCTTAAAACCTAGTATGTACTCAATGAACAGGTTTTGAAATTTAAGTCCAGACAAATATAAGAGAATATATTCTATATAATTGGAAAGGATGGAGCTATGACCTTCTGAGGTGGGGTACAAGTTGTAAGGACATTATCAATTCAATACAAGAAACAAGTATTGGAGTCACTTTTTAAAAAAAGGAGGCAATGCCTAATAGAATAATGAGCTCCTTATAATAGGACATGAACATGACCACCTATTCGTATCACTGTAAAGACAGATGGGATTTATAACCATAATATTAGTGCTAATAGTGATGCAGCAATAATTATATGTGAGCCATTGTCCTAAGTGATTTACATGTATTAACTCCTTTAATCCTTGCAGCAACCTTGAGATACTATTCTCCCTACTTAGATGTGGATACACCGAAGCACTGAGCAGTGATGTAACTTGCCCTAGGTTACGTGATGGGTAAATGGTGGAGCTGAGATTTGAACCCAAGAAAAATGGCTTCAGAAGCCGTTATGCCTTATGTAGGTAGGTGTAGTCTAGTAGGCTTCATTGAGAAAGTGGACAAAATTTCTCTCGACCTTCTTGTGGGTTCATTTCTTTATGTATTCATTCATGCATTCATTCTTCATACATCCACTTGCCAGGTGCTGGGAAACTAGAGGTGAAAAACACAGACCCTTCCTTTCAGTGGCTCTCAGTCTAGCTGGAAAGACAACCACCTTACCATTTTCTAAGAACTAGTCTCATAGAAAATTATAGAAAATGTCATGAACTTAAACAGGGTGCTTTGACTCCTTCCTCCATTTTGACTCCAAGGACTTCTGTGCTCTTTGATCCACCAGCAGTAACTGTAGTAAGTGCACAAACCAGAAAACCTGGTCACTTTGTCTTGCGATGTTCCTTTTTTTTTTAGAGAGAGAGAGAGAGAGAGAGAGAGAGAGAGAGAGAACGCATGAGCTGGGGAGAGAGGGAGAAAGAGAGAATCTTAAGCAGGCTCCACACCCAGCGTGGAGCCTGATCCAGGGCTCCAACTGCAAAATCATGACCTTAGATGAAATCAAGAGTTGGACACTTAACTGACCAAGCTACCCTGGCACCCCTGTCTTGTGATGTTCCTAAAAATATTTTTTTAATGAAAAGTATAAACTATTATTCTTTTACTAAACCATGAGTAAACATAATCAACACAAACACAAAGATAATCAACACAAATTGAATACACTGCAAAATTTAAAAACTAAAAACTTGAAGAATATTAACCTAACTTGTATCTGCAAAATTTGATTCCAAATGAAACCAAACTTGATTGAAATAGCCATGACAAATGAAAACTCCATGATAGATTGTAAAATGTGATGTGGATAAAAAAACGTACTTCTAGATGAATCATATGTTAGTTATTAAATCAATGCAAAAAAATTAATCCCAATGAAAATAATTCTGGTAAAATAGAACTGGAAAATGAGTATAAAAGGAAATATATTTTAATTACATTTTATCAAAAATTAACCAAGAGGATTAAATTGCTTTAGTGACATTTACTCCAGAAAATACCTTCTGGATAAAAATTCATCACTATGAATCTCCCCTGCGTGAAAGTACTAAGTAAGCCACCCCTCTCTCAGCCTCAAAATGGCAAGGATGAAAGATTCTGTGTGTATCACAGTAGCACCCAGGAGGGAGCGACCACTCTCCCTGTGGGAGGTGGGTGACGCTTCACTGCAGAGGCATTTATGCGGGACCCCGGAGAAAGGGTGTATGTTTTTCAGGCAGGGAAGGGGCAGATGGATGTTACGGAGAATTGGGGTGACATGCACGGTGACAGCTGAGAAAACACATGACTCCGACTGAACCCTCAGGCTGGGAACTAGGGGTCTGTAACAGGGCATGGGGCTAAAACAGAAGGTCAGAGACGGGAAGACAGAGCCATCAACGGAAAGACAGAGCCATCAAATGGAGAGAAAAATTGGTCATTGGCAACCCAAAGGCAATCCAAAATGTCCAACGTTTTCCTCAGTGACTTAAGTGAAAAGAAAATCGTGTGCTTAAGGCGGACAGCCTGGTGCTGAGTGGTCTCTAACAAGCATTTCCTTGGTTACCCACATCGGCCGTCTAGGTCTGGAACGTCTAAGACTTGGTTGGTGACAAACTCTGGGGCAATAGGAGACAGTTATTATTTCATAAAGTAGACCCATGCTCCACAGCTGGTAGCAGTACCGGCCACCAATGTGGATGATTGTAATAATATTGATAATAATGAGACCTTCCATTTATTATATGCTATTGGCTCACCACTGTGTATATATGATCTCGTTAATTCTTAAATGAGCCCTGTGAGGTCTGTGTGGTTATCCCCATTTTGTGTATTAGGAACCTGGAGGTAACAGGATAAAATATCTCCCCAAATCACTCAAGCTTAGAACCAGCCGGAGTGGCTTCAAGACTTTCTCATTGTGTCGTGATGGTTATCCGCCTCTGCCTTCAGGGTTTAAAATCATCCATGGTGTCAACTTTAATTTCCGCATTTGACCAGCCCTGCTTTGGAAAATGACCACAGCAGCATTCCAGCGCTAGGGATTCCAGTAGCCCAAATCCCTGATGGGCGATGGGCCCTGGGTCACAAAGTACTACACGATGTTTTGAGGTCACAGGAGACTTCTAAACTGGAGGGGTGACAGAGACAAGAACTGAGCCAAAAGCCAGAGTCCGGAGAGTCAGAAAAGAGGTATCGAGAGGAGCTGCCAACTGAGAGGAACCAGAAAACAGACAGGAAGTCAGAAATCTGCATTCAGGAAGCCAGAGACACGGAGGAGGGAGAGAAAGCAAAGAACAGTCTGTCTGTAGCAACTTCCTAGAACGGGCATCACGATTATTTGAGACTTTAACAAAATATATCTTTGGTGAAAGGGCTACAGACATCGCTAAAATTACCACTGGAAGAGGTCTGGGCAGGTTAATGCCGCTTGCCAAGCCTACTGCGTATGAAAGCATATGACAGACTGTATGGTTCTCCCTGGAGGCCTTGGCCTTAGAGGTCTGAGTAATCTTGGCTCACTGCTAACATCATGGCTGTTCTCACCCAGCCACAAGAAGGATAATAAAAAACACAGCCTCCCACAGTTTCAGGTAAATCAACTCATCTGCCAGCACAGCCAGAGAGGCTGGAGAAGGAAGAGAAAGGGTCTGAGACCCAGCATTCCCCGCTCAGCTGAGAAGGTCTCAGGAAACTGCCAGGTGCAACATCTCCTAGAAAAGCCATGCGTAGATTCTCTTCCTTCCCATCCCTGGAGACAGAGAAAATGAAACACCTTAAATTGGATTTTTCTCTGGTTACTTCTAAACATGATGGTTGATCCAGGCCAGCTGGAGCTAAAGTTCAGAATAATCTGAGAACTTGGAATCACACATCCACGCACGCATGTGTGTGGTGGTGGGGGGGGTGGGGAGAGGGGACGCACATATGCACTTGGGGTGGGGCAGTGAGCCCTGCCACTGTTTTATATCATTTTTTCATGAATCGGAATCCGCTTTGGCATTGTCCTTCAGCCACTGTCCTGGGGTAAAGCCTTTAGAAGGCTGACAGTTGTGCAAGGGAATAAGTATTCATCTATGCAGTCTTCTGAGGCCAAGGACTTCAAAAGACACCAAACACAGGTTTCCACTTTGCAGGCTTTTATACTCCCTAACGGAATTTTCCCAGTGACTCAAAGCTTTAGCTGAGGCACTGTCCACGTGTTCCCTTAGCCCTGTGTTGGATGCTAATAATAGTTTGAGTGATAGTTGGAGGTCAAAACCTAGCCTTTTCTGGTCTTTATAAGTGAGTTATTAAAAGTCTGACAAAGATGGCATTGAGCCACGAAGACAAGATGATGGGAGATTTGGGGGTGCCATTTACTAAGAAAGGGACGTCGCAAATAGAGAATTGGTTTAAAGGGGAAAATGGGACATGTTTGATATTGTAAATAACAAGGAAAAAACCAAAAAGCCTGCATTATTCGTGCATCTATCCATTCATACAGTGAGCATTTCTTACACTGCTTGGGTTATGCGTGTGGCAGTAGGTACAGCAAAATGGAGTGCCTGGATCCTGACTTCAACAGGAAGCCAGCACTGTGTAACTAAAGGTAAACCGAAGACTTGGAGGTGATGTGGGGCTCAGGTGCCCTCCGAGGGCCCACTCAAGGCAAGAGGATGGAGGAGCCCAGTGACGATGAAAGTCTGAACTGAAATGAGATGGAATTGACCGTGGGCATGGAATAGGGGGTGGGTGGCAGGGTGGTGCCCATAGTTATGGAGAGGAGTCAGCTAAAAAGAGAAAAGCTGGATTGGTGGAAAATCAGAGGTGTCAGGGGAAGGCGGCATTTCAGGAGTGCGACAGCTAACCTAGGATGAATACTAATGATAATAACCACCATTGTTTGAACACTTCATCTGTGTTGAGTACACGTAATATTAGACACTGTGCTGCACTGAGCGCTGGGTGCCCAGCGGTGAGCAGGATGGCCTAGGCTGTACCACCACAGAGCCTCCATTCTAGTGAATTTCATGCCGTGTGCCATTTACGCCTCCCGAGAGCCATGAGGGGCTGGAATTATTCTCCACATTTTACAGATGAGAACGCAGGAGCTCAGAGAGGTTGAGTCACCTGCCTAGGTCCCACAGAGAAAGGGTGGTGGCGCTTGGATTTGAACATGGTACTGTCTGATGCCAATGCCTCTAAGTCCCCATCCTGTACCAAAAGACTGTAAACAGAGAAAGGAGATATGGATGCAGCTGGAAGGTGGCATTTGAGGGGACAGGTGGAGTCAAGGGTGGGTACAGGAGACAGATTTCAAAGGGCTATGGAAGGAGTGGGTGGAAACTGATAAGAGGCAGGGAGGTTAGAGATTTTATGTGGCCGGGAATGGAGGGAGAGGGTAACCTAGTGTTTGCTTGTAGGCGGAGGCCAAGTGCCAGGGCCCTGGGACAGTATGGCCTTGACCTTAAGAGAGTGGTTGGAATTTTCATTTCCTTCTAGCGTTGGAATGTGTGCCACTAGATGTGGCCTCCTGGAACTCATGGGGCCCGAAACGCCCAGGGCCCTTGAGGTCTGAGCCACCTGGGACCTATGAGGCCTAAACCCCAGGATTTGAGGTCTTCCTTGCTTGCGATCTTCATACATAAGGAAAGCTTAGTATGCCGTGCAACCCAAAACTGGTGACTCTGCCATGCCTAGTGGCCAGACAGCACCTGAAGACATGCAGAGGAAGGCATCTTTGCAAAGCACATTATCTATAGCACGCCAGCCATGAGTTACTCTGCAATTACAAACCAGCCGCCGAACAGACGCACTTTAACAGTACATTGTAAAAGTTTTACGGTTAGTAACGATAAGTGCAAAATTAATCCCTAAAGAACAAAGCAATTAAAAAAGTACATAATGAAGCAATTAGCTAGAAATGGTGGGGAGCAGGAAAGAGAGAACGCCCATGCACAATTTTGCTCTGGAAGGGTCTTCACACTTAGGATTTTTTAATCGTGTTCGATGAGGGAGCCGTAGAAAAGTGAGATTCATAAGATGCACAGAGGAAGTAACAGTTGATAGAGGGTTTTGAGACTCATACTGAAGGACATTTTTACCTTCTTAAAAAGTTGGGACCAAGGAGGAAAAGATCTATAAAGGCCCGTTATTGGGATAATTAATGAAATTTCATTATAGGCTGTGGATTGGATAAATAGTAATGTATCAATGTTTAATTTCCTGATTTGGGGGAAAAAGAAAAATAAAAGAGAAAAACAAACAAACAAAACCTGGGAGCCAGCAATGTATGTTAAAACTCCAGAGAGACATTCCCGCCCTCCCCCCCACTCTGTTCTTCTCTTTTTTTGTGTCTTGTTTTGTTTTTTAGCTAAGTCTCTGTGCAGTTTTGTATCAGACCCTGGAAAGTAGCCTTGTTGCCACCATTACATTGTAGCTAGACTTTTCCAGGAAGGGACCACCAGCTGAGACCAAACTCAGTCCCTCAGAATGACAGCAAGAGAACAGGGATTCCTCCCCCCCCCTACCCCTGCACCTCCTCCCTGCCCTCCCCCTTCCACTCACCCTCCTCTTCGGCCTCCTTTTCCAGACACTGTTGTGTTCTTTTGATGAGACCTGATCTTCGTAAATCTGCAATTGCAGAAGGGGCATTCAGAGACATCTACTCCAGTTGTAAATGCTCTTTACTTTGTAAAGCGATGCAGGAGGCAGGATACAGAGAAGTGTCCAGTACTTGTGAGTGACTCTCCACAGAAATTACCTTTACACAGTAGTTTCTCTATAAAGCAATCCTTCCCTGAACATAAAGAAAGTCCTGAAAAATAGAGTTAACGCCTGGTGTAAACTACCCCAGGAAACAACATTTACTCCTTTAGGTCCTGCCTGTGTGTGTGCTATCTAGCAGCACAAGGGACAGGCCCTGGTCCCTGTCCTTGCTTGTTGCGGGACCCAGCAGGTGGTGGAGCGATGGATGCCCTGTGCCCCCACTGCATTCATTATGCCTGCTTCGGATGCTGTCAGCGACTTGTGTAATCTTCACTGCAACCAGATTGTAGCGATGGAAGGAAATCATGGAGTAGGGGAGAGAAAATATGAATCATGATTTCAAGACGGTTACTTTTCCTGGATTTCAGCATTTCCGAAATCAAGTGCCCTATGAATTTGGCATATCTAAATAAATAATATCTAAATAAATTGCAGTTTATTATCCCAACCAGAACAGTTTAGAGAATGAAAGGAAGTACTACCAGCAGTTACACTGGAACAGCAGGTATAAACCAGTATTATCAGGGGCAAACCAGGACATACGGTCACTCGACTTCAACTTTGATGTGCGCCTTTAGTGCAGTTCTTTCACGTTATTAGGTGGCTGTCATATGTGACATTGGGCCTACAGTGTTTGACATTGGACATACAGTATTAGAAAAGTAAGCACAGTCCCTTCCCTCTTAGAGCTAAGGGCATAATAGCACAGACAGCTGATAAAAGAGAACGAAATAAATATATGGTTACAAATTTCAGTAAATGCTATGTTAATCAACTTGGGCTCCCATAACAAAATATCAAGGTGATTTCAACAATGGAAATTTATTTTTTCACTGTTCTGGGAGCTAGAAGTCTGAGATTAGTGCTTCAGCATGGTTGGGTTCTGGTAAGAGTTCTCTTCCTGGCTTGTAGACGACCACCTTCTCACTGTATCTTTCCATGGTAGAGACAGAGTTGTAATGTCTCTTTGTCTTCTTAAAAGGACACCAGTTCTGTCCGATCAGGGTTCCACCCTTAGGATCTCATTTAACTTAATCACCTCTTTAAAAGGCTCTATTCCAATTTAGTCACATGGGGGAGTTAGGGCTTCAGCATTTGAATTTGGTGGGGCGGCACACAATTCCGTCTCTCGCAAGCTCTAGGGCAGAAAACACAGAATGGAAGTTCCACAAAGTCAGGGATTCTGTATGTTTTGTTCAGTGACAAAATGCCCATCTCATACAACAGTACCTGGCACATAGTGAGCAGTCAATAAATGATTGTTGAACTGAATTAAAGCAGAGAAGGGACGTGATCTGATTCATAGATTTAGAAGGTGGGTTGCAGGGCAACAGGGTTGAAGGAAAGAGACTTTTTAGGAGGCTGTCGATAGGGTTGTCCACACAAAGAGAATTGGCGGCTTGGACCAGGCTGTCGACTCTGGAGCTTGAGAGGTGTGATGAACGTTAAGCTATACTTAGGAGGTGGAGCTGACTGCTGGTGTGTTATTGGATGTGGAGGGGGAGAAAGAGGACATGATTACGGATGGATTACATCATTATTGATGTAGATTTTAGGCTTGGGCTACTAGTTGGATGAGGGGAAGACCGGGGGATGACAGGGAGGCAGGGAAGGAAATCGAGAACTTGGTTTTGCACAAGGTAAGCTTGTGAAACCTCAGAGATACACAAGCGGAGGTAACATGCAGGCAGTGGGATATGTAAATCTCGAGCTCAGAGGGACGTTGCTCATTTGATTCTCACAACTGTTTTTTCAGTGTGTCGTTTTTGTCTCCATTTCACAGACAAAGAAATCGAATGTTAGAAGGTGAAATGGGTGACCTAAAGTCACCAGTCCAGCAAATGATAAATGTAGGATCTGACACCCCGCCCGGAGCCTGGGCTCCAAACCACAACAACCTCCTGTCTCTCAAGAGGCATAGGCCTTGGATACATTTCCTACTCTGCTTCTAAATTATCATGTGACCTTGAGCCTCGCTTTGCTCACCTGGGAAATGATGGGAGATAAACTGTTAGGTCTCCTTCAGTTCTGTACTGTAATGCTGGTCTCCTTTTAAGTCCCATTTTTAATGTGAGTTTGCCATAGGTACCTTTCAGAGACGACACCCAAGCTGACAATTCATTTTGATGTGCATGAAAAGGGCAAATCTCTTGAAGCGAAGACCGAGCACACCAGCTTTTTAAGTTTGAATTCCAATGGAGTAAGAGGAAAGCTGCTTAGAACAAATACCATTTCTGAGTGAGAGAATATTCAGTATCTCAGATTCCTTTCTGTTATCTGAATAGTAACCTCAAGGGTCCCACTGAGCCAAATGTGGGGGTGACGTTTGGGCCGGACATATAGCATCCTCTAATGTCTGTGCCCAGGGTCTGCCAAACTGCCATGCTTCCCTGCCTATGCCATCTCAGTGACACTTGTGTCACTCAGTCTTATGGCCACCAATGTGTTGGGGGTGGGGTAGAGTAGGGAGGTAGTGGTGACAGAGTGTATCCTTTCCTCCGGTGGTTCCTGGTTGCCCTGCATTTCAGAAAGGACCCTCCTGACTTACCATGGGCTATATTCTTTGGACACTGGTCCAAAGAGTCATCCTTTGGGCCAGTGTCACCCTTTCGAGGGGACATCTGATATGGACAGTCCATTTGAATTTGATTGGGATATGCTAATGAGCCATTCATATGTGTAGGATTTGATTCTGATTAGATTAAGCTTCTCAGAGAGGAAAGAAACAGCCACTGATTAAAGACATAAAAAAGGAAACACTTTAAATGAGTAAGTGGTTCATCTTCATATAGCAGAGTATAAATTAAACATAGTCCAGGGGCTCAGCTTTGAATAGCAGCTGGATAGAGTGGGATTTTCTGAATATGTCCACAAGGAGAAGATGCTCACAGCAATTCAAAGGGACTTAACTCACCAGAGAGGGCACTGAGCACTCCGGAGTAAATGGATGGGCCAAGTTATCTGATAAAAATGACTCTCAGGCTAGCAATGAGAAGGGTTTTATTTGGATTTCAGAAAATTGCTCCCTGAGTCCCTGCGACATTCAAGCTTATTATTATTCTCTGGCAGGATCCGTGATGGTAATGGGGCCGGAGATCTTAGCTCAAAACAAAGACTTGATCAGAGTAGACAGCACACGTGTCAATGGGAGCCTGATTTGGAACTTAGCCAATACTTCTTTCTCAGAGCTTGGGGGTTCTATAGTTTGGGTTCTATAGAAATGCCTGGATTGGAATTAATTAGCCTGGCTTCTCCATCATGTCTGAGAAGCTGTGAGGGTCAGCCCTGTCAAGACTGTGTTGCCTGACCAAGGCTGGGGTGCAGCTGCAGCCCCAGACTCACTTGGCTCACTCCAGAATTAGTGGAGCTGCCACAGGGCTTCTGTCTAGCTGTCCGAGGACCCCTGGGCTGTGCATGACCACCAAGCCCCAGCCTTTTCCTTTCCCACCCTGCTGGCTTCTTAGTCTTCTGACCTCTGCCGTGGTTCTGACCAGGAAGCAGACTCTCAGCCTGTTTTGCGAGGGTCCGAACACCCTACCTGCCCCTGGAAGCTAGCTCCCTCTTCCACTCCTTGGGACTAGATCTCAGCCTCTGGTGGCGTTGTGCTCAGAATGCACTCATCACCTGCAGTTGGGAAGCTGTCACCTTCTGAACAGTCTCTCCCCATGCCTGGAACTTTCTGCTACAAATTCCCACTCAGTAGACTGAACCCCTGATTTTCGATATTGCAGGTCAAGCCTCTCTGGTCACTTTGCCTCTTTGGCAGCCTGTATTCATCAGGGAGGCGATCAAAGGGTGCACCAGTAGCCCCCCAGCTGCAGAGGCTTAACCCAGGGCAAGTTTATTTCCTGCTCACATCCGTCTCCTGAAGGGTGGGAGGCTGTCCTGGGCAGACATTCTCTACATGGTGACTCAGGTTGCTTCCCTTGGAGCGGGGGGATTACCCATCTGTGAACTTCATGATCCTCCTGCCTTAAACATCCAGCAGGGTGGGAGGGAGAGAGGTAGAAGTGTTCATGGACTTCCCACATGGGATACTTACTGACCTTGGCCAGGAAGTGACAGCTGTTTCTTCTGCTGTTTCATTGGACTGAGCTGCTCACATGGTCCCTCCTGACAGCAAGGGAGGATGGGAGATGTGAAGGAGCACAGACATACTAGTGAGCAGTACGAGTCTACCACACCCTTGAAGACCACCCTTCTCCTGCCTCAGCCTCACCAGCCTCAGTACATTCAGGCCCGACTCCTTCCTTTCTGTCATGAATCCAACCTAGCTTGAGTGTGGGCAATGTTAATCAGGCCTGTTAGCTAGAAGGAGACCTGAAGTAACCATGAATAAACTCTACTTGGTTGGAACCATTAAAAGATGCCTTCTAATCTCAATGACCACATATCTGCAAAGCAATCCTCATGAAATTTCCCATGAGGAAGTGAGCTCCCACAGCCCCAATCTTTATCGCCAGAGCGGTGGCGTCTGAGGAAGAGCAGAATCCCCTGCGTAGGTTGGGTTAGTTCGCTGAACTTGGGACCGTCGCTGCCCCCGGATTTCCTAGAGGGAAGCAGCCCTTTCAGCAAATCTCAAGTCCCTGCAAAACAGCCTTTTAACTTTTTCTTCATGAAAAGCTTCCAGACATTCCAGCCCAGCTGGTCTCTTTCTGGAATTCTGCCAGTCGGATCCTCCTGCTGCTTTCTGATAGTTATGAAGACTCCCTTTCACACGGGGAAAGCACTTCAAGTGCTTCTTAGGGCTGACCCAGAATCAGACCCCTTGAGGGACACCCTCCAAGAAAAAGCATCATTTTTTCCCAAGCAGCGATTCTGTCCAGAGGACTCTGTGACAGTGTTTACAACAAGAAGAGGGCTTGGGGAAACTGTATCCCCGAGGAGTGTTTTTCCGTGGGGCCCCATGGAAGAGTAAGCACTGTCTGCCTTTAAAAATGTTTTCTTATGCTTTGAAATAATGGAATATCTGCGCTTGGAAACCGGGAAGGGCGCCAAGTCACGTGCACTGGGGAGGATTCAGAAGTAAGGCCAGGCTCTTGATCCTGCATTCATGCGGGAAAGATTTATCGAGCACCTATGGCGGGCCAGGCCCTGAGGAGGCCCTACGGATCCCTTCGTGAGAGCAAGGTGGCCTCGGGTCTCCTCTCTCGGTCTGGTCGTGCAGGCCTGTAAACAGGAAGAGCTCCAGCTCACTGAAAGTCGAGGAGTTACACATTAGAGCTCCAGCAAGAGCAAATTTCACACCCGTCGGCAAGAATTAAAAAGCTGGATAACGCCAAATGTTGGCGAGATGGCGAAACCACAGGAGTGGCCATCTGCGCTGTGGGAGCGGAACGTGGTGTACTCACTTTGGAAGCGTTTTGCCTTCCTGGGGAAAGCTGAATGTGTATATAACCTATGCCTCAGAAATTCCACTGCAGCATAAGTACACGGAGAGGCGCCTGCTCTTGGGCACCAAGAGACATGCTTAAGAATGTTCCAAGGAGCGCTCTTCATTATACTGGAAACAACCAGACTGTCGACCAACAAGAGAATGCATAAGTAAACTGCTGTATATTTATACAGTGGAACACCATGGTGATGAAAATAAATGAAGCAAGAAGCAAGTTGCAGAATGCAGAAGATATGCTTTCATTTATATAGCATTCCAAAACAGGTAAAACCAAATATAGATCGTTTAGGTTGATGGCAAGGAAATTAACAAAATTCAGGATCATGGGTTACCCTTTGGGAGTAAGGAAGAGCACAGTTTTCTGAGCTCCTGCTAATGTACTGTTTCACAAGCAGGGTGCTAGGTAAATACATTTTACCTACACTACATTTAAGCTAGACACATTATATGTCTTTAAACCGTACATATGCACACTGCTATCGTAAGCGCGGTGCAAGAGAAAGTACAGGTGATAATGGCAATGGGTAGCAGAGGCATTTTACCAAATTTAGGACAGCCAAGAAAAGTAGGTAGGAATCACTAGGCAAATAAACATATTGCGGGGGTGGGGGGAGGTGGGGAGGAGAATTCCAGTAAAGGGAATGCTTTGGGGAGCTGGGCAAGAATCTGAGACTAGGAATCCTAGGTCTGTCCTAGGAACGAAGAGAAGTGGATGTAACAGGAGAGCAGAGCATGAAACACGAAGCTGCTGCCAACAGCAAGGACCAGGTCTCGGAGTCTTGCAAATCACATTAAGGAATGTGAGCTCTCCTCTGGAGAATAAAGATTGCAAGTATGGGAGCAAGATGCACTTTGGAGAGAGTTTGGCTCCACGTTTTACATTGTCCCCGTCCCAGCTCCTCCTCTGCCTCACGCCCTTGACCTCAGCTTGCTGGTGGCTTCTAGCTTGTGTCTTAGCTTTGCCCAGACTTGACCCCTCTTCCCTTACTCCCATGCAGGACTAGGCCTAGGGCCGAGGTGAGCCAGGTGCCCAGTGTGCAGAATGGAAAGATGCCCAGAGAACAGGGGCCCTGCATGGCCCCGGTTGGCCATCTTTGCTTGCCTGTTATTTCTGACCCTACGACCACCCTGTAAATGAGTTTTCGGTCTTCTGCCAGCTATTCTCAGGCCTTAACCTCAGTCTCCATCCTCCTGGTCTTCCTTCCCCCAGCCTGCCTGGTTTTGGCTGTCTACTCTGGTCTCGGCATTTCACAGCCAAGTTAGGAGAGACAGTTACACATAAAAAGATAATTAACAACATGAGCCAAGAAATACGGACCACAGGAGTGGTACAAATCATGTGTTTCAGGAGTTTGGAGGAACTGGGCCAGACTGGCTTTGGATGGATGGAGAGCAGGAAGGAGGCTTTTTATGTGAAAGAAATAGTGGGAACATTTTGCCAAGAGCAAACAGCTCATTAAAAGTCATGTGAAGATAAAAACTGGACAGGATTTGGGGTCCTGTGGTCCATGTCTATGAAGTACAAGCCTGAGGGGTCCCCGCCCCCAATCCCTTGCCTGCAGTAAACATTACTAATAAATTGTGGCATGCTTTTCCATTGAGCCCAGAGAATTCTTCTCAGGATTCAGAGCTTCCGAATCCTTCTCAACACAGTACTTCAGAAGGACATTAACAAGCAAACGCATTTAACGTGGAAGTATTACTTTTGCTACCCTTGACATAGGCTGCAGAGTGATCGTGAGCCTGAGTGGGAGAGATGGTCAAGCTGTATCCTGTTGTCTTTCCTCCAGTGTCTCCCTAGTTCACAGCTTCTGACTTACAGCTCTGCCAGTCCTCTCCCAAATACTGGGCATCATTCGAGATACTGGCAAGAAACTGTAGAATCACAAAATGCAAGTAGAAGGAATCTGTCACATCGCCGAGTTCAGTTCCTCCCTTTGGCAGCTGGGAGAAACTTGAGGCTCGGGAGGGAAGCCGGCTTGTTTATGTAAGTGGCAAACAGAATATAAACTCAGATCTTTTGACCCTGACCTTTTACCAGCAGCTCCCAGTCCTGGAAATAGAAAGAGAACCTGACCTTCTCTAAGAACCCATTACATGCCTGTCTTTGCTAGTGGCAGCTTTTCATACAGCATCTCTTTTAAACCTGCCAGGGTATCGTTATCCCCAATAAAAAAGGCAACTAACACCCAAAGACAGGTTCAAGTCAAAGGCTAATGTGCAACAGAGGCAGGATTCAAACCCTTTCCGTCAGCCCCCAAGACCTGCCTTCCCAGATGGTTCCCAGGGGGATGCTCCGTTTTTCTGGAAACGCTAATAGGATTAGGGCTCTCTGGGAAGGGCTGGTGGTGAGTGAAACTTCACTCCATGCCATGTAACTGTTGTTTACCATCTAACTTCCAGTTCTTGATCACATCTGAGGGCAAGCTCAGCAACTCCTCTGGGTGTATGCAAACACCAGCCGGGCTGAGGGCTTTCTCTACACTGAGTTCATGGTGCCATAAGATGAAGCCGCCTGCTTTCCACCATGCTCATTTGATGACTTGCCAGGTTTTACAACATTAATTTAAGCTCTACGGCCAAAGTGACTCTCTTCAGTTACAACGGCGTGCACTTAAATGTCAGAGCCTTGCTGAAAAACTGCTTGGGTCTGAAGGAAGTCATTGTGTTCAGTAAAATCTGGCCACATTTTATGTTTATGGCCTTTATTAGGGGATCCAGCTGAGCGAGTTAAAACCACCTCTCCATAGTTAGTGAAAGCCCAGGACTCGGATTGCTGGCGTCGCTCATTGAAGTAACAGTTTATGTTATTGAATGTGTACTAAATGCCTTGCGCCAGTGTATACAACATGATCCTTGTCTTCCTAGAGCTTATAGTCTAGCAGGGAGCAGGGAGCAGGGGACAGACTTTGAAAGACTAAATACATAAGTGGAAGTATTGGGACGAAGTGTTACCAAGAATAAGGGTGGGGCACTGTAAGTATTCCGAGGGGATCTAATGGGCAGGTCAAAGAAAGTAATATTTGGGCCAAGTAATAAGTGGGGTGAAATTATTCCAGAAAAATGGATTAGCAGGTGTGAAGGCACAGAGACAGGGAAGAAACTTGGTATGGCCAAGAACTATATTTCTCCAGGGCCCATCCAGAAGCCAAAGATCCAGCCTACATCCAGGGTTGACGTGCATCAGGTGTCCCCAGAACCTCTGAGACTGAGCACGTGCCTCACTTGTTATAACAAGTTGGGCTCCCATGCACCCGAGGTAAAAGCCAAGCTCTACATCTTGTAGTTGCTTCTATGCCCTGTGACCTCATCTGCCTTCTTGGTTACTGAGCCTTGACCTTCATTTCTCAGCCATGTCCTTGGTGCCCACCTGTCCTGCCCTCTCTCCTCTTGGCACCCTCACCCCATGGAACTTGCAGCACTAAGCCATCACTGTCTCCCACACCTTCACCCTCCATCCAGTGGCCCTGCTTCTTTGGCACCATCTTTTCCTATCTGTAGCTTCCATCTGGTTTAGGTCTTTCTACCTCACACCGGCTGTGACATGTCCCAGGTACAGCTCCTCTTCCTCATTTCCTCACCCCTGCCTCCCCCCCCACCCAACCAAGCTTCCATGGCAATTTCATGATGTCATTTCCCAGAAGGTCCAAATGCCAGTGATTTTCCTTCCTCTCCTTTGTCTACCATCCACCAGAGGGTCTCTGAGATCAGCTGCGGGTCAGACTTTTGGGAATCTCTCTGTCAAGTCATTGGTCAGCAGAGCCACTCATCACCTGGGGAATCAGTGTACAGGCTTCCTCTTGTTTATTTCATGGTGTTTGGGCAGGGTCCAGGAGCAGCAGGGTAAACATGCCAAATCCACATCTTCTCCAAAGCCCAGAGACTGCTAGGAACCCAAAGGCTGCCTTCAAGACAGATGCCATTGCCCCCTCTATAGATGAATTCCTTTGCAGAGAAGGTAGGAGAGGGGGAGTGACTTCTAGAGACTTCTAGAGAGTAACAAGTGCTCCTAGTCTCTAGGGAGGAGCCTGGTTCACCCTTTCACACTGGGCCAGGCACTCTGGAAGGCACCTGTCTCTTGTATGTTGGGCTTTAGCAAGACATGGGAGTCCTCAGCCATCATTTTTTCTTCCCCGAAGGTGGATATTCAGGAAGGGCCAAATAGCAGCAATTATAAGGTTACTATAAAATAATAACATGTACACACTGAGGGCTTACCACGGGGGCTTCCTGAGCCCACAGCCCTGTGCAGGAACAACCTGTTATGTGTGTTTCATAGACAAGAGGTTAGGTGGCCCATAGTCACTCCTCGGCAGGCACACAGCGGGGACAGAATGAACCCAGATGTCCTGCCCCTCCTCCTTGACTGTTCATCCCGGGGGTGAACACGAAGCCACACATCCCCTTCTTCCTCTGGGCGAAATTGAGGCTTGGGCAAAGTGACCTGCCCCAGGTGGAAAGGCAGAGGTAAAATGTTTGAATTTAGTTCTCGCTGGCTCCAAAGCTGCACTTTGTCCTCCCACCCAGCCCAGCCACTCCACGTCTGCTGGAAACGCATGATCTGTCCCTGGCACCGTTTAGCATGTGTCTAAAGGAGGTCTTGGGCAGGGGTGGGGTATATAATTATATGTGCAAAAGTCCAGTCTAATTGTATGTGGGAGAACAAACATGTATACTGGAAGAGGTAAAACATGTCAGCGTGGCCGTGGCATAGAGCATATGGGGGAGCCGGCACTAGGCTGGAGGCGTGAGCAGGGCCAGACCCCAGGAAGAGGGCCATGCTGGGAAATGTCCAGTGCAGGGGGATGTGATCCACTTTACACCATAAAAAAATCGCTTTGGCCACAGGGAGGAGAAGAGGCTGGAGGAGGAAGGCAGGAGGGAGATGGGCTGTTTGGAAGCTGTCACAGAGTCCAGGTGGACATGACAGTGGTCTAGACAAGGGCGGTAGTCACAGGAAAGGAAAACAGGAGTGGATTCGAGAGCCCCAACAGTGAGTTCACACCATTCCTTTTACTGCACGCTCAGGGGGCATAGGAGCTGCAGCTGCCACCCTTGTGATCAGAACCCCAGCAGACACACCCACTCTCAAGCGAAATGGTGAACCAACTCTTTGAGAAACAGGTCTTGTAATAAAAGAGCTTTGTTACAAATCACGTTCTGTGTCGTATTGCTGAAATATGCCAAGTATTAGCCTCTGTTCCAGTTGCAAAAGAATAATTACCCTGACTCTTTGTGTTGTCAATAACATTTTCACAGTATTCGCAAGCTTTCATTGCAAATCTCAGCAAAGTGAATTGGAAATCCACATGATCCCCAGAATGTACAGGTCATGGAAATGAAGGCGCACAGCCTGAGGCCTTCCGTGGCTTCCTCTCTTGCCTAAGCTTTGGTGGAGGTCAGACAGATCCTTTTCTCTTCAGTACCAGCTGTGTGGCCTTGAACAAGGGACAGCCTTTAGTCTCAGTTTCCCCATTTGGAATTGGAGACAATAACCACTAGAACACAGGGCTATTCTGAAGATCCTGAATATAATTTGCATAGTAATAGCTGAGCTGTTGGCATACTCATTATGGACCAGACATGTTCCTAAACACTTTGTATATAATCACTTTAAACTCCTTAATAACCTCACGAGAGAGGTACTATTATAATCCCCATTTGAGATGAGAAAACTGAAACACAAGGAGACTGAATGACTTACCCAAGTTCACACAGCTAGCATGAAACAGAGCCAGGATTTGAACCCACGTAGTCGGTTTCCAAACCCTCTGCTCATAACCACCACACTATACCACTTATCCACATACACAGTCCAGTGCCTGGTACCTGGTAGACCCTCACTGTGAACCTTGTGTCCTTTTCCGTGGCCCTGAATTGTATACTGAATGCAAGACAAGTTCAGAAAGTGGAAAGGCTATCAGTTGCCTTCCAACTCTGACAGTCCGTAGGGACCAACTGGTGTGAAATAGACGGGTAGAAGAGAAGGTAGTCTCTTCTTAACTAACACAGGGAGTCATTAAGTGAAATCCAAAGTTGACTTCATGGTACACTCCTCTTGATGAACACTGAGAAATGTATAGAATTATCAAATCATTATATTGTACACCCGAACCTAATACAACACTGTATGTTAACTATACTCAAATTTAAAAAAAAGAAAAAACCAAGTTGACTTTATCTTAGATATCTATGGTTGTTGATGGATGTATGTTATAAGTGTGAACATTATCTACCAAATTGCCTGGTTGACAGTACCTGACAAGTGACGATCGCTGCTATCCACTAAGAAATAATGAGTATTTTCCCTCAGAAGCCTCATTCATCAGCTCTGGTCAGGTATTTCAGATTCATCCCACATTTATTAAGCATCAGTCATATATTGATGGATTAAGTATCATCATCCATATATTGATTCAACAAGTGCTTACTAAGTACCTATATGTACCAGGGCTTATGTGAAGTGCTAGGGATGCGAAATGAATGAGAAATGGGTTCTTCCATCTAGGAACACTGAGTGAGGGAAGGAAGCTGACAGGTTAACAGGAAGTTGTGATATCAAGAGCTTTTTGAGGGCTAGAGGAGGGAGAAATTGGCTCTGCCCCACGAATTGAGCAAAGACTCCATGACAGAGAAGTCATGTGACCAAAATTTTAAGAGATTACATTTTTTCAGCTGGAGAAGGAGTGCATTCTTAAATGACAAAAGGATGTGCATGCTCCAGAACAATTCAAAGTTCAGAGTGGCTGCGATGTTTGTGGCAAGACCTCCAAGACACTGTCCCTCAGCGCTCAGAATATAAGATCATTTTTCTTTATTTTTTGAAGTCAAGTTGCATCTAATTAAGTTCCTAGTCACTGAGGTCAGAGAGAAGTTTCATACAATTGTCTTCTTTGTATCTCCCTCCCTCTTGGGTCCTATTAGAACTCGGGGCCCAGGAAAGATGGCTCAGGAGAAGGGCACGTGGCTCACCCCCTCTGGTGATCACTAATCTGTGTCCAGGCCTATGTGGTCCATTTTAGGATGACACTTTTGCTGGGATTCTCTACTGGTTCCTCTAGGGCAAGCATTGCTGCAGAGACCATTATGAAATTTTCGTTAACTTCTCTGTCAGGGGCTAGGAGAACCCAGATCTTTGGTCACAAAATGTCTAGTCTCTTCTTTGTGGGAATGGAGGGAATGGAAAAAGAAGGTGCATTAATTCTTTGCTGGTAAATACACGGCAACCAGAAACAAGGCACAAAATAATGACTCAATAACCTTCCCACTATAGGAGTAGAAATAAGCTAGAGCTCACCCCCTCTGTAGACAATAGTCTGGAGAGACAGATGCAGAGAGCTGGAGTTGTTCATGCTCAGATTGAATGGTCACCTGTGGTCTGGTTTAGTGGCTCAGAGTGAGGTCTGGGGCCTGGTGAGTGACTCTGTGTCTTCTACAGGTCTGGCAGTGTGGCGGGAGCGTGGAGGTCTTGCCTTGCTCTCGGATTGCCCACATTGAGCGAGCCCACAAGCCCTACACCGAGGACCTCACAGCCCATGTCCGCAGGAATGCCCTCAGGGTGGCTGAAGTCTGGATGGACGAATTTAAAAGCCATGTCTACATGGCATGGAACATACCCCAAGAGGTAGGAAGCCCCTGTGGGGATGGGGTTTGGGGGGGGGGTTGGTGGGAAAAAACAAAAACAAAAAATGGGACTAAACCCTCTTCCCATGCATCAAGCAGAGTCTTATTATCCGTGGTAGAGTAGACTCTCAGCCCCAAAAGATGCTACATGACTATGAGACACTAAACCATGTCTTATCCCCATCCCGGTCCCCAGTCAGCATGCTTAAAGGAAGACTTCTTCTCTCCTGACCTCAGTATCTTCATTTTAAATGATAAACTTGGAGCCATCTGGTCCAACGTTACTTCATAACTAGGTCTTCAGCCTCTCTGCTATGCAAATACACCAGAAATTACCAGAATTCACAAAGTGCACCTCAATATCCCTATAGACTGTATTCAGGCTTCTCCATCGAACTTTTAACCAGAGCAATAAGAAATGTCCACATGCCTTTGGACACTTCTGGAACCACATGCATGGGGAGGGGATAGACTCTCACAGGATGCTCAGGAGGAGAAGGGAACTGTTCTGGACTGTTTCTAATCTTCCCGGAATCTCATCATTGCCTGCCACTGGCCTCTATCCCTCTGATCGCCTACACTTAAGAAGTGCCAGAGAAAAAGCAATGTTTCTCTAGTAGATTGGTTCAGCCTTGCTACGTGTCATATGGAAATGACCTCGGACCGCTGAGGTGGGAGACCCCAACAGATGCCAGCCACGGGATCCCAACCTGCTTCCCAGCCTGTGTGCCTGGAGATCATTGCTTACATGGCACTGTCTCCGTGAGACTGCATGACCTCCTTCTTTCCCCTTGGGAATCCTTTCAAAAGCTTCAGTTCTCTCTTCCTAATGGGGAATTGGTTGATTTTTTGCCTCACGTTTCCCTGTGAAGGCCCTGTTCCCTGATCTCTCCACCCAGCTAATGTTGCTCTGGGGGAGTGATCGAAAGTTACCTGGGCCATGGGCAGGAGCCTTTAGGCAGCCTTCATCACCCCCGCTATCATGGGGGTGGGGTGGGGTGGGGTGGGGTTGGGTTGGGTTGGGATGCTTACTCCCACGACCAGTGACATTTCAGCAGTAGGGAAAAGAACCAAGACAAGCCAAGAAGTACCAGCCAGAGTGCGAGCACCCTTAATGAACCAGCGCCAGGATTGCATCCCTGACAGTAGGAGTGTTTCTAGGGAAACAGCGGTGCCTTCTGGACCCATCTGTGACTGTGGGCGTTGGATCGCAGTATTCTGGGGAACATGCTGAGCCCCACTGTGGGTGTCCTCTGATAGCCAAATGTTAACACCACTTGGAAAGTCCCACAACTTAGCAGTGAAGTATCATAGATCCCCAGTCTCTTAGAGTCCTGTCCACACTCCTGCCCCCTTCTCTCTGTACCCCAAAGCCGCAAACCTTTTAGCCCTCTTTCCTCATAGTACTGCAAGATGTTGAAGTGGACCGTAAATCCAATGAATGGCAGAGACCAAGAGAGAAAAGTAATTGGAAAATGATGAAACTCAGTGTGGGTCTGTGACTTCTCAGAGGGTAGTTCAAACCCAGTCAAATGGGTGGGACGAGAGGGGAATGAACTCAAGAAAGGCAGAGGAGGGGCTCCTGGGGGGGGGGGTTCAGTCAGTTAAGCATCTGACTTCGGCCCAGATCACGATTTCGCAGTTTGTGAGTTGGAACCCCATGTCAAGTTCTGGGCTGACGGCTCAGAGCCTGGAGCCTGCTTCGAATTCTGTGTCTCCCTTTCTCTGCCTCTCTCTCTCTCACACAAATAAACCTAAGAAAAAATTTAATAAAAAAAAAAGAAAGAGGAAAGGCAAATGAGAGGTGGGAGTGTCCAGGATAAAGCGTCAGAGAAAGTCTGTGTGTTTTCTAAAATTCTATCTCTTGACCTGCCCCCCGGTTCCCTGCTTTGTCCAGCCTCCATCTCCTACCTCTTCTGAGACTTCCGTAAAGAGTCAACACTTTCCCCGCTCCATTCACTTCTGGATCACATCCCAGTATTGCCCCAAGTCACATTCACGTCCCAGTATTGTCCCCAAATGGCTTCTGACAAAGCATCTTAACTGCCTAATGGACACTTTAAAGTCTTTAGCCTCCAGGAGCCCACCTTTTCCTTGAAATTCTGAACGTGCTTGGCTCCATGATTCCACACCCCCAGAGTATCCCCACCTCTCTCTCTCTCTCACTCTCTCTGCTGATTCCCTTGTGGGCAATACTGACCGCCCTTGGATGCTTAAGTGCGCCCAGGCCTCCATCCTTGGCCAACCGCTCTCATTCTGCTTCATCTCCCTGGCGGTCCCATCTGTTCCTGGGACCTCCTACCACCTCTCCATTGACGACTTCCTAGTACCTCTGGCCCCAACTTCTGCCTTTAGCTTCAGACCCATGGCTGCACACCCATCTCCTGGGTGCTCCCTCCGGCCCTTTAGACTGGCTCTGCCAAGAAATGGAGAACATCTGTTCCCCCCAACGCTGCTCCCATTCTTCCTCCCGTTGCAGTTGAGGACGCCACCAGCTGCCCAGATCTGCGAGCTTGACACTGAGCATTTTCCTCTGATCCTCCTTTCCCTCAAGCCCCATTCCCTGTCCATCGCCAAACTCTGCGGTCCAGTCCTACCCACCTCACGTCTGAGTTCAGGCTGGTCTTTTCCTTGGCAAGAGCCTCTGACTGGTTTCCTTGGCTCAAGACTTAAGCCCCTCAAGCCTATCCTCCACACTACCCAAAGTTATCTTAAAAGAAAACACACAGTGGCGTGCTTGGGTGGCTCAGTGGGTTAGGCGTCCGACCTCGGCTTAGGTCATGATCTCACAGTTCATGAGTTTGAGCCCCGCATCGGGCTCTGTGCTGACAGTTCACAGCCTGCAGCTTTCTTTGGATTCTGTGTCTCCCTCTCTCTGCCCCTCCCCCCTTTCAAAATAAATAATAAAACATTTAAAAAATTTAAAAACCTCAGGGACCATGTCATTGCCCTGCTTAAAATCTTTAAAGGACTCTCCACTGTGCACGAGGTCAGGCCTAAAGCCCTCTGCCCGCCTGTAACCCCCCCGCCCCCACTCCGTGTTATAGTCTCTGTACAGACAGTGAGAACTCCAGAGTCCCCCGTCGACCCCATGCTGTTTCTTCTCTCTGTAGGTTTGCTCATTTTGTCCTCTCTGCTTGGAACTCCCTAGCCTCTGCCTCATCCCCATCCTTCACCCTTACCAATTTCCCTCCATCCCTCCCATTAGACTCAGCAGCCCGTCCTCTAGAACATCAGGCTCAGCTCAAGAAAATGCCCCCTTTGCATGCCTGTCTCTGTCATTGCATCACTACCCTGTGAAAGAATGTTCTGTCGTGTAAAAGTCTATCTCTCTCTCTCTCATTAAACCAGGGGCTCTCAAATCTGGCCGAACATTAAAACCCTTGTGCTCTGGCCCCAGAGATTATGACTTAATTGGTTTGGAACGGGACCAGAGATCACTTTGGGGAAAGCTCTTCAGGCGTTCTAATATCCCTCCAGGGCTGTGAGCCACTGCATTAGACCACAGGCTTCCTGGGGACAGACTGCGTTCTTCATTTTTGTGTCACCATACCCAGCACAAGGCAGGGCACAGGATCAGAGCCCGGGAAAACCTTGCCGCTGCTTATTAACAAATGGACCTGCTGGCAGCGTGTGGAGTCCTTTCTCCCTTAGCCCGGGGCTCCGAAAAGCAGATCTGCAGACCAGCGGCCTCCAAATCGCTTGAAGAGCTTTTCGAAAGTATTAATTCCGGGTCTCATCCTTAGAGATTCTGATGAGTAGGTGTGTAGTGGTGCCAGAATCTGTTCAGAGCTCTCTGGGTGCTGGTTTGGGACTGCCAGATTTGAGTAATCCTAGTTTAGCTAATCCTGCTAGTCTTCAATTCACCTTGAGCGCCCCCTCCTCCAGGAAGGCTTCTCTGATTGCTCACCTTTTCCGCCCCACCGTCCTGGCTGCCCCACACAGTGAGACGGACTAAGGACTCCTGCCTCTTCTGCTCTCCCTCAGCACCCTGTTTGCCTCTGTGCTTCACACTGTGTAGAGTCTGTTTACTTGTCTGGACCTCCCTTTCAAGCAAAGTCTGTGCCTTCTTCTTCTTTGGATGCACAGTGCTCAGCACAGCGCCTAAAGATCAGCCGAAAAAGAAAGAAGAGGGAGGAAGTGTGCATGCCACATGCCCCGCATGCCTTCCCCGGGAGTTTTCCCGGCTGCCTCTGCCGTGGTGCTGTGTCAAGACCTTCCGCTCAACCACAGCACATCTGTTACCCGCTTATTAACCTTTTGTCTCCAGCATCCCAGCTGCAGGTGTAGAACCAGACCCTCCAACCCTGCCCAGTGGCTGCCTTGAGAATTAAGTCAGTTCATACGCATAAAGGCTTTGATCAGTGCTCAGCAAATAGCAGAGGCACCAGAGAAGTCTTAACTCTAGGTGTGGATGGTCTTGCCTCTGCCCTCTGCATTCCCACCCAGGTTTCAAACGCCCTCGCCGGGCATTCATCCTGCCTGGATGCCTTCTGTGCCGAGTCCTCGCCCTGCCGTGCGCCAGCCGGGGCCGGCTGTCTCGCCTGCTTCTTTCCCACGTTCAGTCCCGAGCTTTGGGAAGGCCAGAGGAGCCTGCAGCTCCGGCATCCCTTCTGCTTTAATTGAAAATCAGTTTCTGTATCAACACACAGGAAGTCAGGCTGCAGCCAAGCATCAATGTTCTCTTACACGGGGTTCAGGAACTCTAGACCCCTGTCCCCCCGCCCCCCACCCCCGCGCTGCTTCCTCTTGCCCAAAGACAGGCCGAGTGCCAGGGATGACTCACCGTGGTGCACGGGTGGTGGCCCTTGACTACGTCTGGCTGCAAGACCTTTGTGTGTGGGTGCACACGTGGGCGGGAATACTGGACAGCTTTTTATGTGACGGGGTGTATCTGTTTCCAAGGGCCACCATAACGATTTACCACAAATTGAGTAACTTTAAACAACAGAAGTTACTCTCTCACAGTTCTGGAGGCCAGAAGCCCAAAAATCAAGTTGCCAACATTGCTGTGCTCCCTCTGAAAGCTCTAGGGGAGGATACTTCCCCTGCTCCTGCTTTGGGGGGCTCCTGGCATATTCCTTGTCTGGTAAACTCATCAGTCTCTGCCTCTGTCTCTATGTCTCCGTGTGTTCAATGCTTCCCCCCACCCCCATCTCTTATGAAGATACTGGTCGTTGCATTTAGAGCTCGCTCTAAATCCAGAATGATTTCATCTACAGATCTCTAAGGAATTCTGTCCGCAGGGATCCTATTGCCAAATAAGATCGCATTCGGAGGTTCTGGGTAGACACGAATTTTGCAGGAGACTCTATTGCGCCCACTAAGTATTTGGCAAAGGGGGAAGATACATTTATTGTTTTCTAAGAACAAGGGCCAAGGTGACTTTCTCTGAGAAAGTTTGCTTATTTCTCAATTTCTTCCCCCAATCTGAAAACGGTTTGATGCAATTTACGGTAAATACACCGTACAGATGTGCTGAACCATTAAAATGGAAAGGCAGAAGTCAACTAATAAGCAGGAAGAGGAAAGGGGCAGGATATCCAGAAACAGAAGCTGAGCAAAGCTGGGATTCTTGAGCGTCCTGGAAGTTAAAGCAGAAATGAGCCTCTGGTGGGTATTTCTCCCACCTTCGATCAGATCATAAGGAGAGAGACCAACTTTCCCTTGACCCTGGTTGTAAAAAGAAAGTTTTCCTGTGGGAACCCAGAATTTTACGAAAGCTCAGGGGCCTTCCACGGGCACGTTCTTTCAGCGGCTCCCCACAAAAGCTGAGACACAGTGTTAATTTGTTGTCATATAAAGGCAATTAGAGCATGAAGGGGGAAGGCCTGGGTCCTAGAAAGTAGCTTTGTGATAGAAGGATAAGTGCAGAGAAGTTTAAAGAGCTAACACTCAACAGATCCCTGGGGTGGGGCTGGGGGGAGTGGCAGGTTACATTTATTGCCAGTTTTTATCCGTAATACTTCATAAATATTTTCTCAACCTAGTCTCATCAATACGGTCCAGGCTCAGTGGTAGGTACGGGACGCAGAGATCAGTCTAACGTGTTTCCTGGATCCAGCGGAGAAAGGCTAAGTAGCGTTTGCTGGAAGGTTCTCTGGGCAAGAGCCGAGGAATAGGCCAATTATAGATGAGGTCATTGATAAGTACTCAAAAGATGTTGCCTCTTAGCGGTCTAGGACTTAAACCTTCAGGCTGTAGTCGGTTCACATTTTTATATTACCTAAATTCTGGTGGGCAAAGCAAATGTATCTCTTCTGTAATTATACTCTGTTGTTACTCAAGTCTCCATGGTCAAGTACCAAATACTTGTTCTGATCACGTGCAGATTCGTGTGGCAGCCATCTTTGTGATTTGTCTCAGACATTTCAAACCAAACTCTTCATTTCATGGTCTTCCCAACCCCAGTAACTTGATCCCCAGAGTTGATGCTAGAAACAGGGGGTTCACATAGCCAGCACACGGGTGGCAGTGGCAGTGGCAGTGGGAGAGAGCTGTATTTCCCAGTCTTCCTC
The DNA here is from genome assembly GCA_030068075.1 of Paguma larvata. Lineage (NCBI taxonomy): Eukaryota > Metazoa > Chordata > Mammalia > Carnivora > Viverridae > Paguma > Paguma larvata. Next base: position 65,436,416 of record CM057831.1, on the reverse strand, counting down.
TCTCCCTGCTGTGGCTAGTATCTCAGGAGACACCACGTGTCCTCTCTGGTCCCTGGCTCCGTGGTGTCATCCTCCAAGATGTCACGGAGTCTCCCCCTGATCCCCAGCTGGAGAGACTCCTCACCATCTTCTGCTGTGACATCGACTCTTTCTCAGCTGATTCTGTGCCCTGTTCAGTGGCCGGTGTTCTGGCCCGGGGACTCAGTGTTCTCCCCTCTGCTCTGAGACAAGAAATATGGGGGCCTCTCTCTCTCTCTGCCTCACTCAAGGACACATCCATGTCTCCATTACCACTCCTTGCCTCCTGTACCTTGATGGCTCAGGGGCCACCACTCTGATATACCTAGGAAGTGAGAGATACAAGTACTCTCTACACTAAGGCCCCTGAGCTAAGAGACAGTCAGCTTCTCCCACAAGGACCTGGTCTTAGGAGACAGGAGGGTGGGCTCTTCCAGATGCATAGCATAGGTTAAAAGTGCAAACTCCAGACCCAGGTTATTAGGTGCAAATCTCAGCTCCACCATTTACCGGCTGTAGGACTTTGGGCGAGAGGTCATTGAACCCCAACTCCTCTGTCTCAACTCCTCATCTATCCAACAGTGCTACCCTATAGGTTTAAGTGGGCCACTGTACATCCATACAAACATATGTGCAGGTCTCATGCAGAACGGGACTTACCACATTCAAGCATTATAGAAGACCTTTCTGCTGCAATTGTTAGAAATAGTATTTGAATTAGTGCTATTCCACCCTCTGCTCTTTTCCCTCCCTTCTCTCCCCCTCCACAGCTCAGAACCTCTCATCTTCTAGCATGAGGTAAAAAAAAACTTTACTCCAACTGTGTGCTCCAACTTCTTTCACCTACACCTGGACCACAGCTTTTTTCGTTCCTTTTGTTTTCAATGGCCTTTGATGACAGTCCCCATCGGTGCTGACCTCACGTTTCAGTGTCCACATGGGGACACTCATGGGGCTAAGGACATGTGGGGAAATGAAGGAGTTAAGGTCCCATGTCCTCCCTTCACTAGGCAGTCTCCAGGACCCTTGGCTGGGAGGTCTGGGGCGAAGCCGTGTCCTGGTGGTGGCTGTATCTCTGCATTTGCACACCCTCGCAGGACTCCGGAATCGACATTGGGGACATCACTGCAAGGAAGGCCCTGAGAAAACAGCTGCAGTGCAAGACCTTCCGCTGGTACCTGGTCAGCGTGTACCCGGAGATGAGGATGTACTCGGACATCATTGCCTATGGGGTGGTAAGGACCCGCCCCGTGGGGTTCACTCAGACACAGAGGACAAGGCTGCAGAGAGGTGTAGAGTTGGGGCAAAGGGGCAAAGGGAGAAAGAGCCTTCGGCCTCCCACGCGGGACCTCTGGTAGACCAGGGGACAAGAGGCAAGTTTTGGTTTCAGAGCCCAAACCTCTCTGGCTCCCTTGAGAGGTGCTTCGTCTCTCCTTTAGAATCTCAAGCAGTTTACCTCCAGCCTCAAACCTTCATGTGCTACTTAATAAAACAAAACCCTGAAGTTAGGTTAAGACTGCCAGGTAACATACCAAACACCCACTGTTCCCCAAGCACGGGTGCCTGAGGTTCTAGCGACCAGCCTGTGTGCCTACCCCACCTAAGAGACTTATGCTTTCCACTCACACACACACACACGGCCTCTAGGAAAGGAGTTCTGGAACACAACCTTCTTGAGTTCACTGGATTTTGAGGGATATTTTAGAACTCCCTGTTGATTAGCATAGAGCGGTTACCCCGATGGAGGGCAGAGCACAAGGTCTGGATCTGACAGATCTGCTGTGGATCCAAACCAATCTTGATCAAACCACTTCTCAGTCAAGTGGCTTAACATCTATGAGCCTCGGTTTCTTCCTATGTTAAATGGGGAAAAATAATACTGTACTCCTAGAATAGAAACAAGCCTCAGGTATATAAATATCTTCTATATCCTGACCATTTGTCTTTTCTAAGGTTAAAATACTTTCAATATGATAAATTCTACCATTATCCCAATGTTCCCAGGACCGTTCAACTCTTGAGATATTTTCAATGATACCTGATAGATGTTTTTGATATCTTACCTGGTCTTTGCTTCCTGAACACAGAGCTTTTTGCTGACAGTTATAAGCCCTCAAAACTACATAGATTACCCACCACCATGTTATGGGGTGGGGGGAGAGGCGACAGAAAGGCAAAGTGACCTTCCCATGTTCACATAGGTCATTAACAGAGAACCTGAGTCTAAAACATCAGCTTTTGAGATCACTCTGCTCCCTCCCTTTGGAGAATATCCCCTCAGACCTTTTTGATATCCTGGGATGAAATTCAAGAGGAAGAACTGTGACCTCCCCTTGGATAAGCTGTAGTCAAAACAGAGTTCAAGGCCTGCCTCAGCAGGAATAGAACAGGCAGTGCAGGGATGGAGAAGAATGCTTGCTGAGGATTGGCCTCCATGTTCTCTCTGGGCCTCCCAACTCTGACATCCTAGGGTTCTAGAAGACACACATCCAGGGTCCCAGGAATCCCCCAGTCCCCATCAGACTTTTGTTGTCCAGCAGACCAGGCTGTAGGAGGGAGTCATATCCTCCCACAAGAGTTTCCATGGCATGGTTGACATGTCCTGAGGAAATCACTCAGTGGCCCCCTTGCCTCTCCATTTCTCCGTAACTTGGGTGCCAGAAAGCTTCTCACCTGAAGCTCCAAATCCTATTGTTCCCATGAAAACACACTGGACTGTGAAGTGCCTATCAACCCCACTATCTCCCCAGGGCCATATTGAGGACCCAGCTGTTACTGGCACCCCCACGCTCTGCCCATAGCAAGTTGTATATGATGCTTGGCCAATCCAAAAAGGATGGTTATGCTACTGTATCTCTGGAGAAACTCTTGGCCCCAAACCCCTGTGAGCGAGGGCCATCTTCTGGGTTCATGTTCTCACCAAGCTGTCAGCTATAGCTGAACGGTACTAGCCAAAAAGAATTAGCCACAGTGGGAAAGCAGCGGTGGAGGTTTGTGTGCACGGCCATTGCAGTTCTGGGTCTTGGCCAAAGGCATTCTTCTCTTCCAAGCAAAAGGGTCTCATCTTAACGAAATGTACAAGAGGCTTACCATGTAGCCCTCTCACCACCACACCCAGAGACCTTTCACTGATCCGATAGCAAGTGGCATATACAGGGTTATGATCTGAATCCGAGGCCATAGTTAGGGCTGCTTTTACTCTGACTTGCTGAAAAGCCATTCTCTCATCATCCCAAAGGACCGGGCAGTGCTAGCCATCCCTGGGACTGGCGGAGGTCTCTGACCCCCCAGCATGTACATCTGCCAGCCCCTGCTCAGAGCCCGGCCAGCCTCCCCTCCCTTCTGGCTCCTCCACAGCCTGGGCTCTGACAGAGCAGAGACACGCTTCCTTGTCAAGGAGCATAATGAACTCTTAATGGGGGCAATAGGGTGAAGATGGGCAAAGCAGGAGGCAGCCCCAAGAGGATTTGCTGAGGCTGAATCATTCTTCCTGGTGATTATTCTTACTTGGAAATGCAGAGACCAGATGTCTTCTTGGGGGTAGAGTTTCTTTTTACTTTTTCCTTCTAACTTATGCCAAACTACATTGCTCAGGTCAAATAACCCCCTGGGACTCTCAGTGGGGCCAGGATCAAGTCTGTAACACAGCCCATTAAGCCACTCACAGGTCCCATTACCGACTGCTGCAGGCAGAAGGGCCTGTGGGCCCCATTGTGTGGGCCTGGGTTTTCCTCGGATCATGGAGCTCCATGTCCAAGAGGCAGGGTCGTTGGGTTCATCCCAGCTCTAGTGCTGACAGTGGAAATGGAACGGCATCCGGAAACGGACTTGCCCGGCTTCTGAATGTTAGCTTTGCCACTTACTCTTTGTAATCTGACGGGTTACAAAACCTTAAAAGTTATAGTCGTACCATCTGATAGGGCATTTTTCAGTCTCAGGATCATTGCCAGCTGCACAAGGGAAAGAGCTTTACACATGTTCACTTGCCAGCGTCATTCATTTGGGAATGGCATCCATTTGTTCATTTTCTTCATTCATTCATTCCACATGGATTTACTGTCTGCTATATACCAGAGGGCCAGACCGTATCCCAGACTGTGAGAAAAACATAGTCCTAGTCTGGTCAGACAGGGGAGACAGGCACATGAAGACGCGGTAAGAATAGAGCAAAGAACAGAACACACTGAGTGCTACAGTAAGAGAAATGGAGGTGGTGGTGACGCCTAGGGCCCTGACGTCTACACAGACGTGGGTCAGGAAAGACTTCTGGAGCGATAGAGAAGCTCAGAACAGAACAAAGAAGAGGATTTCATCAGACAAAGCAAAGGCCGAAGTAGAGGTGACACAGGGAAGGTTCCGTGCAACGGGAATGAGGCGGACCTTCCTACACCACCGTTCTTTAAAAGAGATCATGTTGCCGACCTGGCTGGGTCGTTCTGAGGACTAGGGGAGATAACACATGGAAAGCACTTCCCGTGGTAGCTGGCACATAGATGCAGCCATAAAAGCTACTTTCCCTGAATGACTTTCAGGAAGATTATAGAGGTAATAATAGCAGCTAACAGTTATTGCACGTTTGCTACTGACCGGGCCCAGTGCTACATACTTGTAGGTATGGCTTCATTTAACCCTCATAACAACCCTCTGAAGTAGGCACTATTAGTATCCCTATTTTAGAGAGAAGAAAACAGACAAGAAGGAGTAATGTTCTTTGTCCCAGACCACACAGCTGGAGCCAAGATCCCAGCCCAGCCTGTCTCTCCCAACAGCATCAACAGACCACCTGCTTAATGGGGGCAGGAATGACACAGAATTGGGGGTATTTTATCAAAAGGCACCACCTACCTCCTCACCCAGGGGATGGCTTTGAGAACCTAGCAGAAAGCCAAGTCTGACATCAGGGCTCCATGGAGCTTTCTCTTTGCAACAGCAGTTAGCGGGTCTCACTAATGGATTACAGTTCTCGGCTTTAGATGGGACACCCACCTCTTTGTGGGCGGTGGGAGAAGGCCAGAGAGTGTTTACATATGCTCCCTCACACAGGCAAGCCAAATAGCTGTTTTATAAAAGAGGATTTGCTGCATAGATGTTTCTGGGGCCTCTGCCTAGGGAGCTGGCACTCATTTATATTTCTTCAGAGCCTAAAAGCTGCAAGCTTGGGATCGAGATGCCTTCACCCAGGAGAGGAGAGGAAGCTCAAGAGAAAAGAATTTGACTCTGTTCCTTGTCCCTGTCAAGAACAGGGGATGCACAGAGCACACGTGTGCCTCTGGTTGTTCCATTTTGCACCCTTTAAGTGAGTGCATTCCTGCCACAAGTCATCAAAGCTCAGCCCCTGTCAGTCTCTGGCCTCCTTGGATAGATGACCCACCTGTGTGGTCTATTACCCTGGCCTTCCCTGAATTCCAACATCCATCTTCTGTTCTAAACAGAGGGCTTCGATTGGGAACAAGAACTATGTATAAGCCAGCTCAAGTTAAGGCGGCTAACGATACCTGTGCTTATGGGCACAGGAAGTAAAGGCCAGCCGGATACGGGCACCCGAGCCCGAAGCCACTAAAGCCATAGCAAGGCCAGAACTTCTCTAATCCTATCTCATCTTCATCTCTTCCTTGGCCACACTGGATTTCTCAAGCTTATATATGGCTCAACAGATCCCCCACACCCAACCTACATGGCCTCACAATTCTTGTGGCCACCACCCATTGACCACACTGACTCATCTAGAGTTCTAGAATAGGTTAAGAGGATGATCAGATGGTTACATTCCAGAAAGAGAAGGATGGAGGAGAGAGAGAGAGAAAGAATTATGAACTCATTCTAAACTGCATATTGGTGCCCACCATGGTCTACTCAGCTGTAGCTGGTGAGCAGGGTCAGGTGGACCATAACCTGTCCTTTACAGGGGCTGGGGGTGGACATATGCCAGAAAGGAACATTGAATATTGGCTTTCTTACCTGATATGGTAAGACATTGGTCCATGGTACCCAGGCATTGGTTCTATTGATTGCTATGTGCCTGTAGGTAAGGGTAGGAGATACCTCTCTCTTCCCCTACTCCCACCCTGGACCCCTTATTCACCTCTTATTCACCTACCTAACTTCCCACTCTGGAGAATCCTCATCATCTGGGCACACTGGGGCCAAGTCAGCCACTGTTGGATCTGCAGGAGAGAGAGAGGACCCAGAGGACATCTCAGGCCTCAAGGCAGCTAACGTGTTGCCCACTTCCCCCAACTTTCCAGAGCAAAGGCTTCTAACTGGGGACTGTTGAGAGCCATGGTGCCACCCCTGTGGGAACGGACAGGGTGAAGAACCCGGCACCATCTTGTGTGTGTGCACGTCTGTGGGTACCTTTTATTTCTACCTAGACTGCCTCAGCTTATCGTTTAACAAGAAAATGGTTCTCCCTCTGCACCTTCATGCAAGGCAAAAGCTGGTGCTTGTTGCTTCCCATAATATTCAAAGGGCCATGGGGTGATTATGGAAACTGAACCTGGCTTCCTCTTGACTTAATACCTTTTTTTGTTTCTTTCTTCCTTTCTCTTTGGTGTGGCCACCTCCCCTCTGGTGTCCAGCTGCAGAACTCTCTGAAGACCGATTTGTGTCTTGATCAGGGTCCAGACACAGAGAACGTTCCCATCGTGTACATCTGCCACGGGATGACGCCGCAGGTGAGTTCCCTGAGAGAGACCCCTGCTGGGGGTGTGCCCGTGTATGCCTGGTGTGGGGAAGGATAGCTAAAGTCACGTCATGGCTACTGTAGGCCCGGGGCTTCTGGGGATTTTCATTAGGAGTATGCTCATGAGTAAAAGAGAAGAGTCACGCCTGCCTTGCCTGGAGGGAGACAGAGGAAGCAGATGCTGGGGTGCCTGGATCCCCTGGGGTAGGGAGCAAGGAAGGTGGTAAACTTCTAAAGAGGAACACCTGCCTTATTTGGGGAGACTATGGGTAAATCCCAGTCCTGGCTCTGGCAGCCATGCCCTTCCCTAGCAGGAGGGAAGCCAAGGGCTCCCCCAAGCTCCCTGCCATCTCAGAATCCCTTCGCAGTGCCATTTCACTGCCCTTTAGTAGATCACAGCTGGAGCCAACATGTATAGCCATGAGAACTTTTCTATCTCTTAGGACCTTCTCCTGGTGGAGAATGAGGGGAGGCTACCAGGGAAATAAGTTATTTTAGGAAATATTAGCCAGTCATAGCCTAGACTCCAGCTATCCAAAGATGATGGCTTATTCAATAAAGTACAATGGCTTATTCAATAAAGTACAATGGACAGCCATTTTCCACGGATGCCACGGACTGACCTGTTCGGATTTGACACTTTTAGAGTTTACTTATCTTACCTCCAGAAGGGCATGATTTTTTTAAAAAGATGGCATAGAAGATATGTACACTTGTGCAATTATAGTTGAGGGTTTCAAAGAGTTTTACCCCCCTAGACATACAACTGAAGGCTATCACGATGTGTGTGTCACCCAGTGTACTGTGCTGAGACTGCCCAGTGACTGTCCATCGCGACCTCCATCAGCTCGTCCTTTTTGGGGGCCAAGCTGCTGTGACATCACAGACTGGTCAATTGGAAGTCAGCAGATCACACTGTCCCCACACCACACAGTACAGCAGCTCATTCCTCATTATTGCAATACTGTGATGTTTTTCATGGATGACTATTTTTATGTCAACTTTTTATTGATGTAACATATATACAGAAAGTAGCCCAGATGAGCGAGTTTTCAGAGCAAACGCACCAACATAACCAACTCCCAGATCAAGAAAAAGAGCATTATTGCCTGATTCTGAATTTTATATAAATAGGATCCTAGGTGTATGCTTTCTCGTGTTGGCTTCTGTCTTTCATCATCACATTTGTAAAGTTTCTCTGTGCTGCTACATGTAGTTGTAATTTTTATTACTGTGTAATTTTCCATTCTATGAATATACAACATGGACTGTGTATTTATGGCTGATGGACAGCTGGGAAATTGCCAGTTTGAGAGTCTCATGAATACTGCTGCCATGAACACCCTTGTTCATGTCTTTTGGTGCACATGTGCACTCATTTCTTTTGGATTTATACCTATGAGTCGAATCACTGAGTCATAGGGTTGATGTCTGTTTACTTTTAGCAGACACTGCCTGTATCAGTCTGCTGGGGCTGTTGTAAAAAGGTCACGGGAATTTCTTTTCTCACGGTTCTGGTGGCTGGAAAGTTCAAGATCGAAGTTCTGGCTGATGTGGTTTCTGGTGAGGGCGCTTTCTGATTTACAGGTGGTTACCCCCTGTCTGTGTCCACACACAATAGGAAGAGAGAATAAGCGAGCTCTCTGGTGTCTCTTCTTGAAGGGACACTAATCCCATTGGATCAGGGTTTGATCCTTATGACCCCATTTAACCTCAGCTTGAAGATTTGGAAAATTCTCAGCCTGTCCTTATTCCAAAAAAAAAAAAAAAAAAAAATGAGAAAGCATGTTCTGGAGAGAACCCTGAGTGTGACTGACCGTTTGATTAAGAGATCACGGTGGGACTCGTGGACTCAACTGGCCATCGCGGCAGAAGCCATAAATAGAGATGAGTTAATATCAGCAGAGACACTGGCAGTCTCCACTAAAGAGACAGCAGGACAGAATGAAGGCAGGCTGATGGGCTTCTTGGATTTCACAAGGCAGGAGCATAGAGCTGTTCAGCTGTGAACATGCGGTCTTCCTCAAGAAAAGAGAAGAAAGATGCTGAAGGCCAGCCCCACCAAGAGACCCAGGGGCAAATCTGTCACCTCAAAGAGCAGGCCCATCTCTCTGGTTTCAGTGGGCCAAGATGACCCCACCCAGTGCCTCAGGGGTGGCTTGGGCACCCCAGAGGACCAAAGGGTCAGGCAACTCCACAGAGCTTCAGGATTATGCCACCTCAGTGGGTCTGGAGGGCAGAGCATCAAGACAAAGAGGATTATTCTCAAGCCTTGAGATTAAACAGAATTAGCCTTGCTGGGTTTTGGACTCGTTTGGGGCCCATCACGTCTTCCTTCCAATTTCCCTCTTCTGGAATGCACTTATCTAGCCTGTGTTTGTCCGGCCATCCTATTGAAAGAACATAACTTCTCTGATTTCACAGGTTCTCAGTTGGAGAGAAGTTTTGCCTCAGGATAAGTCACACCTTGAGCCTCACACACATCTGATTTTGATGATACTTTGATGATATCTGGACTCTCGAGTTGATGCTGGATGACTTAAGATTGTAGAGGCCTTTGGGATGAAATGAATGTATTTTGCATGGGCGAAGGAAATGAACTTGGGGGGCTAGGGGCACAATATTATGGACTGAATTGTGTCACCCCAAAATTCCTATGTTGAAGAGCTATCCCTGACTGTAGTTGGAGTAAGGAAGCAATTAAGGTTAAATAAGCTTATAAAGGTGGATCCCTGATCTGCTAGAATTAGTGTCCTTGTAAGAAGAGACACTGCAGAGCTCCAACTTCTCTCTCCATCTTTCTGTCTCTGCCATGTGACAACACAGCTAGAAGGTGGTTACCAAAATAGCAAGCCGGAACCTGAATGCACCAGCACCTAGATCGTAGACTTGCCAGCCTCTGAAACTGTGGGAAAATGACTTTCCGTTGTTTAAGCCACTCAGCCTGTGATAACTTTGTTGTGGCAACCCAAGCCAACCAATATACTGTCAAACACATCTCCCAATTAATTATATCAATTTTCACTCGCACCAACCACACATTAGCACAACAAGTCCTTGCCGACACTTGGTATTATCCGTCTTTTCAAATTATAAACATTGTGGCCGTCTAGTAGTACCACACCATGGCTTTAATTTGCATTTCTCTGATTATTAATGCGGTGGGGCACTGGAGTTTTTAGCTCAGAAAATCCCCAGGTTGTTCTGGAGTTTGGGCCCAGGTGGCCAGGTCACAAGTAGTTTGGTCTTTGTCAATTCCTTGTCTGCTTTTTAATACGTGCAGTGCAGGAGACAGTGAACGAACTTGCTTGTAACAAGTTTAGGTGGCAATCTGCAGGATTATCGCTTATCTGGATCACTGGACAAATGTTACAGGTTTCCTCTGTGGGATAGTAGGTCACAGTTTGGGCAAAGGCTGCCAGTCTACTAGCTGCTGCTGAGTGAGTATGGGGCAGTCTGTGTTGTGGTTAAGAGCATGGATTCTGGAATCAGATTGTGTCCAAATAATAGCTTTGACACTCTCTAGTTGTCACGTTTTTACATGGCAGGTTTTTAAACGTGAGCCTATTGTATGTTCTGTAAAATAGGAGTTCCTAATGGTATATACCATGAAGGTTGTTGTAAAGATTTAATTCATGTTTTTAAAATAATGCCTGCCATATGGGGTACCTGAGTGGCTCAGTTGGTTAAAATGATGCCTTCCATGTATTAAGTGCTCAATATTAGCTATTAATATTGTATAGTGCTGTACTATTACTACTGCTCATTAAGCCTTGCTCAGTATAAACACCCTCAAGATTCTAACTCCAGGCCACACTGGACTTTCCTTGACCTCATGGGCCATATGTTATGCATTCCTGCCCTGCTCAAAGCCTACCCATAGACTAATGGAGCATCACGGAGTTTCTGTTGCACCAAAAACGTACTGAAGTAATGGAAAGGGGGGGCTTCAGGAATCCTGAGTCCTAGGCTTGGTCTTGCCACACATTTGCAAGGTCACCTTAACCTCTCTGGGCTTTTATTTTTACTCTTTCATTGAGATATGATTGTACACTAAAGTACACACATCTGAAGTGTTCAGTTCAGTGAATTTCCGCATTTGCAGCCAACTGTAGAGGCACCATCCAGATCGATCCCGTCATCCCACCGGGCTTTCCTCATTCCTCCTCTTGGTCAATACTCTACCCAAAGGTAATGGCGATTCTGATCCCTAGCACCATTGATTCCTCCCATTTGGGCCTGTCTTTTCTACAAAGGAGGAAGCTAGGCTGGCCAGCTCCGGGCCCAGTTCTGCCAGCTCTATCTACTTACCAACAATTCCTTGGTTCTGAAATTCAGTTGGCCGGAAAAGCTGTCAGTTTGTGCTGGGCTTGCCAGGAAGGCTGGGAGCTGCCTTTCCCTGGTGCTTTATGAATCGACTCCTTGATGGAGAGCTGCAGCAAGTCTTAAAGACCTGGGTCCCCCTCCCTATTCCTGTACTGGGCTGTACAGGCAACACTGGGGCCCAGTTGCCTTCTCCCACCAGGCCCACAGAGGAGGTGCACAAGTGTTAGTGCCTAGAGGGAAGGAGGCTGGAGACTAAGACCTCAGATCAAACACATTTCCCAGAACAGGGGACCCTCATGGCAGGAATTTGTTGAGTCTGGCCTGCCCCGTGAGCCTGAGAGGATGGGGTCCTCCTGGAGATGGGCTGTGTGTCCTTGGGGAGTTCCTCCATCTGTCAGAGACAGACACAGGAGCAGCAGATAAGCGGTGGGTGATAAGGCAGGGCTTCTGACTGGCAAGCCTTCCCGAAGGTATCCACCAGCCCTTAAACACTCCACTGGCTCCTGGGGGCAGGGGTGGAGAAAAGGAGAAGCTCAGGGCTATCAACTTAGTATGAGGTCAGGGTATGCCTCACGAGGGGACTACGGACAAATATAGGCCCTGAGGATTCTCTCAATCTCCTAGACTTGGTCCAAATCAGACCCTTGATATGTATTTCCAGGGATGTTTTCCCCCTGACTGCAAAATCTCTTATATCATGGCCATAGAGGCCACAGAGAGACCAGGAAGTCCACATAGGCACAGATGGGACTGCCATATACAGTTGTGCAGGTGGTACAGTGCACAACTCCAGGAGAGGGATGTGGCACCTCACATTGTTGTCTGGGGAGTGGAGATCAGCCCAAAGGTTACAGTCTTTCTCGACTCTGCCATGAGTTCCTTCCTTGATAGGAAGCTTGAAAATGCTGAAAAGCCAATGATGAGGTAATATATAGTGGTCAAGAACCAGGTTGTCTGGGTTCAAATTCCAGTCAGACCACTTACCAATTGGGTTCCTTGAATAGGTGTCAAAATTTCCTTGTGCCTCAATTTCCTCACCTATAGAGATTATAGTAGTACCTACCTACAGGGTTGTTATAAGAATTAAATCAATGTACATCAAGCATTGAGGCAACAAACCTGGTACACAATCATTGCTTATTAGATATTGGCTATTATTATTACGAGATTGGTAAAGAAACTCAAGACTGTGTCCTTGAGAATGGGAATTGGTTAGCCTGGAGAGGAAAAGATCTAACAGAGACATGAAAACTTCCAAAATTATAAAGGCACATGTTTTTGGCTGAGTATACGGAAACTTCCCAGTCATTGGCCCTGACAATACTGTAGCCTCTCCATCGTCAGAGGTGTCCAAGCCAACTTTGGTGGGCTCCAGGGGCATTATGAAAGGTTCCTGTATCATGTAGATGCTTAAGCTAAGAAATCCCTAAGGACACTCCCACCCTAGAATTCTATGACTTTTTAAATTCATTATATATATTTTTTTCTTCTGAAATCAGGGAAAGTCCAACATGTACCAGATCGTGTTCTTGGCCCTGGGAAATAGTCATGAACCAGATGGAAGTCACTGCCCTCATTAAGTCCCCATTCTAGGGCTGGAGACAGACTGTTCTAGATTTCTTAACGCTCGCATCTTCACCACAGCCAGGGCTTAAACTCTTCTCTCTCCTAAGAATTACAGACAGCCAGAGTTGAGCTGTGTGGCTTGGATTTCAGCCAAGCACAGCCAAGAATGGTGAAGGAAGAGAAAGGTTAAGAAGGCAGGACACCAAGCTGGTCCAGTTTATCCTGCCAACCTGGAGAGTCACTTCCCTTCCTCGTTTCCTTCTTTCAGATTTCTAGATTATTCCACTTGGGGTTTTAAAACCAGAAAGAATCTGTAGCAGTCAAGTAATAAACAGTCCTCAAACCTCATTGCCATTAACCAAATCCATTTATTTTGTCAATACAAAAAAGTAAGAAATGATTCTTAAGTCAAAATGAACGTGTGACAAAAACTTATTTCATTCCTCAGTCAGGGAGCCAGGAAGGTTAAGTTACAGAGAGCATTTGAAGAGCTGAGGACCTATCTAGCCATTTTCTAAAAATGAAGGTTAGAATAAGATTGCTAGAGTAGATATGAAAGTGGTTAATGTCCTATAGGGAAATAAAATCGTAGCCTTTAGTGTGATCTTTACTACCCAGGCAGAAATCTGGAAGTTACCATTTAACTTCATAGTGTCTGGCTACTCATCAAAGGTGAAGAGCAAAGCCAAACACAGGTGCATTCTCTGGGAAAATTGCATTCCCTTGGGGGGGCTTGTTAGTGCCCCAGTAGGCTATTGAAAGGACAGACCGCTTCCTCTCCCGTTTTGCCTTATTTCCAGGTTTTAGACGTTTCTCTTACTCTGTTCACAAAACTGGCTAAAGGCAGAGTGCCTCTTCAGGCCATTAGCGACTCCGATACCCTTGTGGGTGCACTGTCTGCCCATGTGGCCTTTCCCCTATTTCCTAAGGTGGCCACCACAAAGGACCATAGTCTGGGTGGCTTAAACAGAAACAGATCGTTTCACAGTTCTGGAAACTAGAAGCCCAAGACCAAGGTGGTGGCAGAGCTGTGCTCCCTCGGAAGGCACCAGGACAGGATCTGTTTCAGCCTCTCTCCCAGCTTCTGGTAGTTCTTGGCTACCAAGAACACTACTTGTGGTGTCTCCCTATGTGCAAGTCTCTGTTCTTTGTTCTAAGGATGCCAGCCATACTGGATTAGGGGCCACCCTACTCCCATGTGACCTCATCCTAACTTAACTATACCTGCAATGACTCTATTTCCAAAAAGGGTCATATTCTGCGGTACTGGGGGCTGGGGGTTAGGACTTCAACATATGAATTTTTGAGGTACACAGCTACACCCACAACCCCACCCAAGGGAAAGAGTATGTCTGGAAATCTGAGTTTCATGCCTCAGAGGAAAAGTGCCTCACTTCCCCTCACGGCTGATTCGCCAGAGCCAGTCACACGGCCCTGCCAGCTAACTACCGAGGATGTGGGAAATTAGGGTTTTCTGCGTGCCCAGGAAGCCTGTCTGTGCCATAGAAACTTAGGTATTCGCCAAATCAGTTCCACCTCTGACAAATAAGAAAACAAGAAAATGACATCTGGGGGTACGTGCGGGCTCACCTGAGCCCGTAGGTACTGCAGGTCATTGGCAAACACAGGGCTAGGAAGGGAGCCTGTATTTTGGCTTCCAGTTTCTCCTCCAGTTTCGTTCATTGGTTCTTTGAAACATAGGACAGGTTGCCTTTCAGGCAGCGGCCATAGTTTGGAAAGTTTTGTTTTCCTTGAAAATCCGATCTGATCTAGTGATAGGAATGGTAACATGGAGCAACTTATGGTGGGGACACGGTGTTTGAACCCTTCGAGAAATTCTGCTTCTGTGTGATTTAAAAAGTTTACTCTGATATAGTTGTGATTTTCTCAGCTCCGGGTAGGAGAAAGCGTAGTGTAACTAATCAAATTAGTGAGGTGAAGCTACTGGGAAGCACGCTAATTGGTTAATGAGTAAACGTAACCATTTTATTTAAATTAGCAGCAAATTTCAAGCTATCCTCCAAATAACTGAGAATATTAGCCCTAATTAGTGTAACAGCCTGGAAAATTTCTTCTGCTGGGAAAAATACAACAATAGGGTCTCCCCACAGACTCCTTATTTAATCAATCACTCCTTCACCCACTCATTCGTTTATTTGCTCATTCAAGAAACATGCACGGAGTGTCACTTTATGCCATGAGTTGGGAGCGGCAAAGGCATCTCCACAGGCCCCACACCTGAAGGTGTCCCAACATGGGGAGGGAGCCAGGCACGGAGATCGTCACAGTTCATATGATGCCACCTGCCGCCCCAGATCACCTTCTCGTTAGCCCATCAAAGGATGGATAGCACAGGACAGGGTCTGGGGGCTTCTCCCATTCTCTTCTGCCTCCATCTTCTAGACTCCAAAAGGGACGGGGAACACAGTGCATTTCCTATGGGAAGGTAAATTCCCGGCTATAGAATAAAGATGAAAGGATCTTTAACTCCCTCTAAAGTTTTGGAAAATTCTTACGCTGCCATGTTGTGCCTCAGGAATTGCTTTTTGACTGAAAGTATAAAGAGTAGAGTTGAATTTAAAGAAGTATTCTATTTTTACCCAGAGACCACTTTTCAGGTCAGATCTGGTAGTATTTTCATAAAAGAAAAGCGTGAAATTACAGACGGACTTTGGTGCCTTTGCATTTTTGGAATCTTTTGGAATCTCTTCTTCAGTTTTTAAAGTTCTGACTTGGCCGTATGTACATACACAGGTGCCACTTTCGCGTGGGGCTGTTAACAGAGCCGTGCCTTTGTGCAACGAGAATTTTAATTTTTTTTTAATGTTTATTTAATTTTTGAGAGACAGAGCGTCAGTGGGGGAGGAGCAGAGAGAGAGGGAGACAGAATCCGAAGCAGGCTCCAGGCTCCGAGCTGTCAGCACAGAGCCCGACGTGGGGCTCGAACCCACGAACCAGGAGATCATGACCTGAGCCGAAGTCGGACGCCCAACCGACTGAGCCACCCAGGTGCCCCTGCAACAAGAATTTAAATCACCAGCCGCTTCTCTGTGACCTTTGGAAGGTTTCTCTGCTTCTCTATGATTTTCAGTTATAAATCTATCTGAATGCCTGGCACTGAGTGGCTGCGAGGTTTTGAAAAACTTGAGTTTACCTCTTGTCTCCGCTGCATCAAATTGTGCCCTGCATGCCTTCTTGTGTGGCTGCGCTGTCTAGGCACCAGCTGACAAATGTCAGCACAGTGCACTGACTGGCTTCCAGTTTGAGGGGACCCTCAACCAGCCTTGCAACTTAGACATCTCCAGGTCTACATGTGTGGCAGCTCTTATTCCAGGGCCGTCATTCCCACAGAGGCAGAGTAAGTGGGGTCTCTGGTCAAGTGACTGGGAGGCCTCTGATGGCCTCTGCGTGACAACTCCTGACCCTGTGCCTAGAATGTGCTGGCAGGTTCTAGGTCACACCCGAGGGTGGCCTCTCCAAGTGTGCCGAAGTGTGACACTCAAGGCTGGGATGGGGAGGGTTGACCATCTGCAGTCATCCCCACCCTCCCCGTTCCCGACCCAGGACCCCCAGGGCTGGAATGGCTCCTTTCATCCTCGCAGCCCTAGAACCATCCATGGAGACCTGGTGCCTAACGTATCCTGCCTGCGTCCCAGGTCTCAGGAACTCACTGCACTCTGTGTCTGCTCAGTGAGGAGTGGATGCATGGTCTTCAGTCCAACCTGCAATCTCAGTTTTTTCACACAGCCCTGCTAAAGGACACGAACTAGCTGGTCCTGGGCCCTGTGGGGGCTACTTGGGCGTGAATCCTGACTCTGCACTTGAAGTTCTGTCACCTGGAGCAGGATATTTAATTTCTCTTTACCTCGAATATCTGTAACTTAAACTATATAGCCTACTTAACTATAGGCTGTTAGGTTATTAGTTTTATTAATATACATTTATATAACATGTGTGTATACCTGTATATGATAGACATTATAGATATAAATGTATATAATTGCTATGTGTTAGTCTCCCTAGATACCTTCCAGGTGTCAATTCATTTCATCATAAAGCCACATTGCCACCTTATTCCCAAAGATGTTGGCTCAAAGACGTAAAGACATACCCAAGTCCCCACCGCTATGGGTGGTAGAGGCAGGCCCCGAGTGCCCGGAACACGATGGTAGGTATAATTAGGTCACAACCTCTCCGGGCACAGAAGAAGGGACTCGAAGCTGGGAAGGGCATGCTGACCACCGGTGCTGCTTTATTTCCTGGCACTGCCTCTCTTAGGCTCTAAATGCTTCCCCAGGGCACAGACCCATCACAAAAGCTCCATCGCAGACAGCCCCTGGACCCGCCTACAGTCAGCCTGGAGCTTGTCCCCGCTCTGGGTGGGGGAGCGCAGCTGGTTTGGCACCCTGCTTATGGAAAGTACCCGTCTCCGTTTGCCTTTTGGTGGTTGCACTCAGAGCCCAGCGCATCAGCTCAAGGTGAGGGTGAGGGTGGGGGTGGGGTGGGGGTAGGGGTGCGGGCACACAGCGGGGGGCGCCGCTGGGTATATTAGCGCGCAGATGTTGGTGCCGCACGGGTAATCTTCTCTTTCACAGAGTGATGGTGAACTCTGCGGTGCTCCTAAGCTTCGGTGCTAAGCAAAGGAGCCGCTTGATCTGTTATTCATTCTACATGATACGTTCTTCACTTCATGTCCAAACTCCACAATTAGAGTGGTAAACAGCGAGTTTTGCGTGACTTTTATTAAGCTCTCACAGGCCGGGAAGAAGCAGTCATTAGCAGCACCATGGTGGGCCAACACTGAGGAAAACAGTACTGGCTCACCACCCAGAGAGAGGCTGAACCTCCCCGCCCTCCGCTCTTTGGAGAGCTTTGCTTCTCAGGCTTCTGGCTTGGGGACGGGTCCCTGAACCAGCATCAGAGCAGCTAAGTTTAGATCCTGCCTTGGACCTGGCTCTGTGCTGATAAATCACTTCACCAACCCTACTTCCCCACCCTGCCTCAGCTTCCTGATCGGTCAAATGGGGTGGATGCCAAATTTAAATGAAGGAGCATACCCATATGTGCCTCGGTCCAAGCCTGGCACAGGACCCTGCTCAGTAATGTGGGTTTCCTATTCTAATTAGAGCGGTCTCCCCACATTTGTGAGAGCTCGCTAGTCTGCCTACAGAGAATGATACCAACAACGGCTTACCTTTCTTGTTTACTGCCCCTCGGCATCTTTCTAAATGCTCTGTGTGCATAATCTCAGCTAACGCTCTCAGCAGTCCTGGGAAGTAGGTTCTGCTGTTACCCCATCTGTACAGGAGAGAAAACTGGCCTCCAGGCAGTAATGTAACTTGTTCAGGGTCATGGGACTCCCAACTGGTGGCACCTATTGGCACAGGCGCCAAGCTGATGCCTAGGGCCATGCCTGAGGACTGCTTCCCTCATTCCATCAACTGTGTCCTCTTCCCACGGAGTTCTCTGGGCAGACAGGACAAGAAGCCACCGCAGTTTGGTGCTGCCCCTTGGAGGGGTGCAGAGCGCCCTTGCTGGATGAATAAAGGCCGCCATGACCCTATCGGGGAGGGGGGTTTTAGCCTACCACCAGGCATGCTCTTCTTCTTAGGATGTAAAGGAAAAGGGTCTGATTTGCAGTGTCCCACCTGAAGGGACTTACGGCAGGTGCCTGAGACTAGGCTGAAGGTGACTTGAAAATACTGGCACTGCCCTTCCCCATCCACCCTGGGCTCTGACCCAGAACACAGGTGGGTCAGCTCTCTTGACTCATGAGAACTCCCTACATTTGCCTCCTCCCCTTTCCCCCTTTCTGCCCAGGGGAAAGAGTCTAGTCTCAACATTTCCAGGAGCGAAACATCAGATCCACGTCTCCTCACTTCTTACCCTTCAGGTCTCAGCAACGTCCACTCCCCCAGACCACCTCTCCTAGGTGTTCTCACGAGTTATTCCCAAATCTCAGCACCCATCTGAATGCTTTACAGCTCCTGTAGTATCTGGATACATGTGATCGTAATCACAGTGGGCGGTTAATCGTGAATTTGTCTCCTTGTAGAGCCTCAAGTTTGTTGAACCACTAGATCACAAGTTTCCTGAGGGCAGGCACTCGCTTGTCTTCCGGTGAAGCCCTTGAGCCTCGCACAGTGCCTGGCACAGAGCAGGCGCTCAGTGCACCTACGCTTAGTAAGTGACTGTTCACGAAGTTGGTGGCTTTTTGAGTCACTGAAGGTAGTCTTCCTAACAAAGTCCTAGCAGCCTGCCCAGCCGCACTGGCTTTGCCACTTACCGGCCTTCACCCGAAGCCCGATTCTTCTGTAAAATGGAGTTACACACGTCCATCTGATAGAAGTTTTGTGAGCATTAGGTGGAGAAGTACAGAGGGTGCTCAGCACTATGCCTGGTGCTCTGTAAATTCACCTTCGATATGGCAGTCGCTGTTATTTTATTAGTAATGGAAGTTATTATTAGTCGAGATAAGATCCAGCAGGCTCTAGCTCTTCTTTTAGACCCACCGTCTTTTCATGGGGACCTGCGGACGGGAACTTGAGAGATACACCCTCCCCCACTGGGATGGAAGCCGGATCCAGTGTGTTTTTCTTGATGGGGGCCGGTCATGGTGGGCACGGGTTGGACAGAAGTGGGGAAGGAGAGGCCTTCCCTGCTACCACGCTTGCTGGCACACGGAGACGGCCTGCTTTCCCTGTGGACTCAACCTTCAGGCAAGAGTGCGTTCTCCCATTGACCGTGCAGGAAGTTCGGCCTCGCTGGATCCTGACCAACCAGCAGTAGTGTCAGGGTGGACCCGAGCAGCCCCACACGTTTCCCTGTGCCCTGGAGGAGGGGGATACCACCCCTGGCTGAGAACGTGAGGAAGGAACATAGGGAACCAGGACTGGGGTATGGCTGGTGGCATGGAGTGGGGACATCTGAGTGGTGTTTATAGCAGGGCGGCTTATGGACTTGCTGGTCTGTTTCAAGAAATTTCCTAAGGAGATGTGCTCAGAATGTATTATGGGCCTAAATGGGTTCTTCTATTTGATTTTTCCACCTAACTCCATTGTCACCACACAGCCTTTGTCCCAGCGGCTTTTTCTGAAATCTGTTCAACACTGTGCATGAGTCTGCCAGCGGAGAGCTTTAGTGGAGTCCTTGAGGTTAGCACCGTGTTAATATACTGGGAATATCAGCAGAGCCGGGCCCTCTAAATCAATCACCAGAACAGCTGTATTTTTTTTTCTTGCTCAAAAATACACTATTAAATGCAGGAACACGTGTGGGAGTGGAGGTTGACTTGGGTGAAGGACACGCTTAAAAGGAAAATTTCATAACATTTTTTTCTGCAGGAAAAAGGCCTTGCTGGCCTTAATTCTTGCAGAACTGAGCTACAGAACACATTTATGTCTCTGCAGTATCTTTAGCTCCTCAGAATATCCCGAGCTGCTCAGAAGTTACTCAGTCATATTCGCTGGGGGCACCATAGGGGCTTAACAAACATCTATTAAAGAAATGATTGAATTCGTGGAAAATTAAAGCCTTTTAAGTGATGATCGTAAAGTGGACGGAGCCAGGATTTACCTTCCCTGTTCCTCCTAGAGTTTCTAGAGTGGCAAGGGTTGAGCTGCTGCCTACCTGTGAAGAATGAGGACAGTTGAGGCCATCAAAGCGTTTCAGCCCGCATGGCTAGGTGGAGGCCATGATACATCCGGGACGACACAGTGGGTAGGGGGCTTCATCCAGGGAGGGGAGTGAGGACCAGGAGCCAGTGAATGTAGACTCCTCTCCCCCCGAGTCTGCTATGAAGAGATGGAAAGAAAAAGAAGCTGGCTACTAGGAGGGATTGCCGAGTTGAGAGAACAGGTGTATTCTGATTTGCTTTTTCAGAGCAGCCATAAGGGGGCATGTCGGAGGCAGAGAGGAGGAAATCCATAAAGAGGCTGGATATGTGGGGAGAGAATGAAGCAACATTCTGGGGTGGGGAAAGAGCAAGGACGGGAGAGGATGGGGTCCAAGGTCAGTGGGACTGGCCCTGGACTTCAAGGGCAGGATGGAGGAGAAGAATGCGTTTGCAGGCTGTCTTGCAAGTCAAGGTGGGGGCTTTGCTTATATTCGAGAGTAGAGAAGGTGGAGAAACCCTGCTGAGGGGGGTGGCTCAGAGGCTGAGCAGGCACACCAGAAGGCCCAGCGTGGAGGCCAGTGTGCAGGAGCCCGGCTGAGAGTCAAGACCAGGAGTCTCTGGAGGGTCTAGTTTGCCCAGTGCCATGATTTTTCATGGGCATGCCTGGCATCCAGGGAGTGGGCAAAGAAGGCAAACCAGCTGCAGAGGTGTGGTTTATAGGATGTCAAGGGCAGAAGGAGTAAGGAGTGAAAGACTGGAAGGTGCTGGCAAGGGGACAGTTGAAGGAATTTGGGTGCAGCCTTTCCAGGAACGTGGAGAGGCTGGGAGGGAGATGAAGGTTGGGAGGAAAGAAAAAAAAAAAAAAAAAGGTTCTTATTCCAAAGGTCTCAGGTTGATGAGCAGGCATTCGGGTAGCGAGAGAGTGAGTAATCAAGATGATAGGTGGTTGGGGGAAAGTAGATCTCAGGGACAGCGGTTCCGGGCACCGAGAGCCAGGGTCCCCGGGTGTGGGGGGCTGAAGCGCAGTACAGGTGGCCCTCTCCAGGACTGAGGCCCCAGTGTAGGTGGGGCCGTTCCTCACCTGAGGAGACACCCAGTGGGATGGAGGGGTCTCAGCGGACCGCCTGGGAAGCACCTGGGTGAGAGGCACAAACCGGGCAGCATGTGAATGGGGTCTGATGGCTGAGGTCTAAGGAGGGATGAGGGCTGGGGTGCAGAAGGGTTGCTGCTGGAGGGAGAGGAGACTTTCAGCTCCGCCTCGTGTCCCCAATGGGAGAATCAGCAGATTCAAAGCCCACAAGAGTAGCATTATCCTCCAGGAAGAGCCATGTGTGGTAAGGACAGGACAAGTCCTTTTTGGCTAAAAGGAATTATCCTTGAAAGATACTGGGTGTTCGAGAGGCCTTTGGGGAAGGTTTAAGAGTCAGGGAGAAGCAAACCAAGATGGGCCAGGAAAGAAGTGCAGGGCCTATGAGGAATTGAGAGAAGATGAGAAAGCCCCATAAAGACAACAAAAGCTAAACCTGATGTACACACGTAGGCCCATAGGAACGAGGAGGCTGGGAGGAAGGGGACAGCAGAATCAGATTGGGGAACCCCATCTCCTTGTACTCAGCTACTGCAGTCCCCCTGGGCCCCACAAAGTACCCGCCAATCCCCAGGCGCTCATGGCAACCGAACTCCTTCCCGATCACATCAGTCCAGGATCGGCAGGGCTTTATAGAGCTTCCCCTCTGCCACTGGAAGGGATCAGAGTCCCAGCTGCCAAGGAGAAAAAGGGCTGAGTCCTGGCGACCTGGAGAGGTCAGGGAAGACTTCCTGGAGGAGGAGCTGGCACCTGGACCTCAGAGAAAATTAGGATGTGCACAAACAAAAACAGAGCAGGGGGGCGCCTGGGTGGCTCAGTCGATTAAGCGGCCGACTTCGGCTCAGGTCATGATCTTACGGTCTGTGAGTTCGAGCCCCGCATCGGGCTCTGTGCTGGCAGCTCAGAGCCTGGAGCCTGCTTCGGATTCTGTGTCTCCCTCTCTCTCTGTCCTTCCCCTGCTCACACTGTCTCTATGTCTCTCAAAAATAAAAACGTTAAAAATTCCTTAAAAAAAAAAAAAACTTCTAAAAATAAAAAAAACAAAAAAAAAAAAACAAAAGCAGAGCAGGAAGAGCACTTCAGGAGTGGGGGCCGAAGGTGGGAAGGGGTAGAATGGAACCTTCCTTTCCTTCTTTAGTAAGAAGCAGGGTACTGTAGTGCTTGGGAGCTGGGTTTGGGGGCCAAGTGACCTGAGACCAGCTCCCAGCTTTGCTGCTTGCTCTGTATTCATTTACCTCCATCTAATTCAGTTTTCTCACCTAAAAATGGAGATAATACTCCACTTATCCAGGGTTATTTTGAGGATGAAATAAGTATCTGTAAAGCATTTAGTTCCCTGATATGTAGAAGAGTTTGTTAAATAATATTAGTATAACTTTTATTTTTATTAATCAGGAGGGGAAAAAAGTAACAGTTTGCTGAGTACCTACACTCTGTGCCATATACTTTACAAACACCTGTGAAATGAGCTGCCTGTATCATTTTTACTACATAGAAAACTACCCCCCAAAATTTAGTGGCTTAAGATACATCCATTTAGGTGCAGCTGGGTGGCTCAGTCGGTTAAGCGTCTGACTCTTGATTCCAGCCCAGGTCATGATCATGAGATGGAGCCTGCATCAGGCTCCGTGCTGAGCATGGCGCCTAAGATTCTCTCCCTCCTTCTCCCTCTACCCGCTTGTACATGGCACACACACACATACTCTTTCAAAAATTAAACAATAAAAATTTAAAAAAATTTTAAAAGATACATCTATTTAGCTCAAGACTCTGAAAGTCAACAATTAGAGCTGGGCGGGGTGGGCTGGCCCTGCCTTCCGCTGGTGTCAGCTGGGCTCAATCAGGCATCTGTGGGCCAACTGCTGGTCAGCTAAGCTAGTTGAGTCGGCTTCTGAACGTTGGCTGACTGTCAGCTAGAAAGACAGCATCTGGAACATGTGTTTCATCATCCAACAGGATAATCCAGGCTGCTTCATACGATGGCAGTGACAGGGGTTTCTAAGAGCAGCAAGAAAGGGCAAGCAGAACTGTAGGAGTCTTTGCTTGCATCACATTTACTGTGAAAGTTTTGTCATTGCCCCAAGTAAGGCACAAGGCCAAGGCCAAGCCCAGCCTCACAGGGCAGAGTGCATGCAAGGATGGGGAAAAAGCTGTGGCCATTCTTTAAATATAGAACAGTGGCTTTTCAAATTTGTTTTGTATTATTTCATTCATTCACTCATTCATTTGTTCACTCATTCATCTAAAAATATTTATTGAGCACCCGTCTTGCAGTGTGGCAAGAAAAGGAATCCCCCCACCCCCAAAATGGCCTTGGTTTCCTAATACTTTATCATAGTGCAATCCATCAGGCACTGCTGTCTTAGGTCTGTAACACCCAGTAAAGATGGCAGCTGGACCTTTGTTCCCCAGTAAAGCAGGTTATGCTCTTCTCAGGCAAGAGGGAGGTCGAGATGGAGATGGTGTTGGAGCAGGCACGTTAGAGATTTACATTTGCTAATTAGAATCAGGCACCAATATTTCACCCACATGAGCTCTCCCTCTCTCTCTGAGCTGACTTCTCCCTACTGGATCTTAATGGCAGGTTTTGTTACCAAGCTCTTTCCCCCCGTCTTCCTGATCACTGAGATTGCTGGTGAGCCCACATCATCGTTGACCTCACATGTTAAAATCTCTGTGAAAAACACACACATACACTCTCTCTTCCCCGCTCTCCCCAACTCCTCCTCCCTGAGAACATTCTAAGCTCTTAAGTCAGTGCAGGATAACAGTTGTGGTGTGCCATCAAATGACTGAGCTCTCTACCCCCCATCATTGCTCATGGGTCCAGCTAAGAGTTAAGTGTGGCACAGACTATGTCCTGGGAGCAAATATTGAGAACCTTGTCCTAGAGAGAATCCCATTTTGTCTTAACTAATCCACAAGGTTATATGGAAGGTGTTGTCCAAGGTGCTGGTCTAAATGAACAGAGCTTAAAAGGAGTCTTTGAGTGACATGAAACAGGTACTAGGGAGGAAGGCTGAATGGATTTCTCACCTGGAGTTCACGGTCCCTGGAGTAGTTTATCAACACATTCATTTAATCAGCTAATATGTTCTGAGTATATGTCATATTGAACAGTGGTTTGGACAATAGAGATACAATAATGAGCAAGACAAACATGGTTCCTGCCCTCTGGAAACTTGTAACCCAATGGGAGAGAGGTTACAAAACATAACAAAAACATTACTAACGGCTAACACTAATCAGCGCTCAGTCCGTACAGTTCCCCAACAACTCTGTGGGACAGGTAAGGTACCGTTATTATCGCCTGCTTTTACAGATGAGTAATTCAAAGAACGAGAAGTTCAAGTACATAGTCTGTAGTCACACAGCTAGTGAACAATGGGAGGGGACACTTAGGCAGTTCGGACCCAGAGTCGATCTTTCTTGAGTCAACTCCTTCCCCTCCCTCCCCTTGATCAAGTTTTCTTGGTATCTATCTTGAAGTCCTTTGTCGTTTGCTCTGAGAGCATGCATTACATTCTGGGTTTCTATTTTTGTGTGATTATTTGGTGAGGGAGCGGAACGCAATCGTCGTGTTGGTCAGTTCAGGCTTCGTTATGCTCCAGTAACACACGGCCTCGAAATCCAAGTGGCTTACAATAACACACAGTTCTCGGTCGTTGCCACATGTCCAAGTGTTGGCTGACCTGATCTCTTTTTTGCAGCCTTGTCGGAAGCAGCCGATAGTAACAGAGGCATAGGCTTCATCGAAAGCACAGTCCACCAGGTTACCGCAGGCGACAGTTAGACTAGCGGTCTCACCACTGCCATCTTTCCAGCTTCCAGGGATGGCTCCTCACTGCCCACTTTCTGGCCCCAGAGTCAGGGTCCCCTATTTTAGAGCTTCTCAGCACCCCTCATCTAGTATCAATTTATCATCCAGCTTAGGCTGATGGTTCCCAAATCACAGTGGCTTACAACAAGAAATGCTTATTTCTTGCTCATGCTCCACGGCCATCATGGTTCAGCTGTGTCACCTCGCCTTTCTCTGGGGCCGAAGCAGCCGCCCCCATCTGGGATGCTGCCAGTCCAATGGCAGAGAGTGAAGAGAGAAATTGCTCTTTAAGCTTTTGATTGGAAATGGAGCGTGTCTCTCTGGTTCACGTTCCATTTGTTAAAGGCACGTGGCCGATTCTGACACTAACAATGCAGGGACCTGTCGTAGCTCGGTCGGGCAGGGAACACAGAAGGAGTTTCATAGGACAGAGCAGTGAATCAGTCTGTTCAAGTCGTTGAAGAGCATGCATGGACTGTCACCAGCTGATAGAGAGTTGGCAGGCGGTTGTCTTGGAAGTGAAGAACGCCAGGGCATTTTGCTAAGTGCACAGGATATGCTCCAGCTTAGTTTGTCGGTGGGTAGACACAGCTCGTATCAGACAAGCAGATAGCTATGAAGGGCTATAAGCAGTACCTTCCAAAACAGGGACCAACACGGGACCCAGCAGAGCAGGTGCCTGATATTTCTAGAAGTCCGAAAACTTCACTGTGTTTGCTCATGCAAGGGGAGGGAGTTATTATCAACAACAGTAGTAACAACTGCAACAAACTTCGGCAGCTTTGGCTAAAAATGAAGGGTAAGGTCCTATTACAGAAAACTTGGGTGATTCACTGCATAGACTCAAAAGGAAGGTTGGTGGAGGGAAGGCAGGAACAGGGACAGCTCCAGGGGCCTCAGCATAAGAGTTCATGGATCCGTGAACAGATCTGCCTTGTCTCTGCGTCTCTCCAACTCATTGTAGGCCAAGTGCAGTGACGCCGGCTCCCGGCTCTTCACGAGTCCCTGGCCCTGCCCCGTCTCATCTTGTTGTGAAATGGACAGGCAGAGAGCAGGAGGAGCGAGGGAGGGGAAGCAGCAGACCCGGGATGAGCAGCCAAGGCCCAGGTCAGGGCAGTTAGCAAGCACTGCTTCCTAGACAGACACAGGAGGCTGCAGAAAAAGACGGCTCACAGGGCACCTGTTCCTGGTCTCATCCTGGGCCACATCGATCTCGTTTTCCTATAACTTGGGCCTCCTCTGCAGTTCTCAGCTTCTCCTCTTATATAACATTCAGACGCTCAGCCCACTCCTAGGCGCTTACTAAGGCTATATGAACCTCCAGGCTCACTAGATTTTCACCCCCTAAAGAAAGCATACGGACATGCAAAGCAGTGAGATCTTTATCTTGTTAAAAAAAATCGGAAATTCACGAACTTCAGTAATCATTAAAACACATGCCTTTATTATAGTAAGTGAATAAATATACACGTGCTGCTTAAATTCACCCAGTAGCTAAAGACCACTGTGATCTGATCCTTTTGCTTCATCCCCTTTGGTGTTCTTTGAAAGGTCTCCTGGGTACTCTAGGTCAGTCGAGACTCTTAGCTGCAAGTGACAGAGACCCAGCTCTAACCAATTAAATGCAGAAGAGTTTTTATCTCACGGAACTGACAAGCCCACGTCTGTCTCCAGCTTCAGGCAGGGCTGGATCCAGGGGCAGGAGTGAAGCTTGCGGCACTCCTCTCTCCTCTTCCCTCTTCCTCATCTGGCTCTCCCTATTTTGGCTATGGTTCCCTTCATATGTAACCTTAGTCTCTCCTGTATTCCAGGGGAAGGGACTTCCTGATTTACCTGAGGAAGAAAGCAACAGGTAGCTCTGGGCCTAGAGCCTTCCAGCCCGATCCCACAAATAGGAAATCTGAGGGAGGACTTTCTCTGGCTGAAGTGATCAACATGTCCATTCTGGAACCAGTCTCTGGCCAGGGCCATGGGGTACCCTGACTGGCCGAACTGAAACATGCCTACCATTATGGCCCGAGTGAGGCAGGATGCTCTTGTAAGCAAGCCAATAAAGCTCTCAGCATCGAGAATCCTGCAGCCACCTTCTCCGTTTGGTATCTGCTCTCTCACTGGTAACTCATTCCTGCCCAGCCCTCGGTTTCCAGGCGGGAAGCCTGGGATGACCCCTGCTGCCTGGCTCTCTCCTGGGACAGAGGGGCCAACAAGGGAAACATGGAGGTCAGGGGACACCAAGAGCTCAGAATGACACAGGAGGAGAAGGCAGAGCTAAGTGGGGGATTCAGGTTGCTGACTGGGCTGCAAACAACCTCATAGGCAGTGGTGGAGAGATGGCTGCTCTCCCCGCCCCCCAATCCTGTGGGTGCAAGGCCCAGAATGAGACACACGACCTGTGAATCTAAATCAAAATCTCCAAGCCCAGCAGTTGTGCTGAGGAGCTGCCGGCCTGGCTGCCCAGCTCGGGTGCACAGTGGGGGGGGCGGGGGGGGGGGGGGGCAGAAACCGGGCACCGCTTAATCTTTTCTATTCAGTCTCATGTTCCAACACAATACCCTGGTCCCAACTCCCTTTTCTCCCCATGGCCCTGCAGCCCCACAAGTGACCTCCAGACAGGCCTGCAGAAGTGGCTGGGTCACCTCTACCTCAGCTCACTTTCCGGGCACTCGGGATGGTTCTGACTCAAACGACTCTGAGAACTCCTCAGAGGCACTCCCAAGTGGAGGGACAGTCAGAGCTCCCTGTGTGCTGTCTGGGCTCTCAAGCCTGAGCTGCTTGTCCGGCCTCCTCTCCCCACCCCCAGAGGCACCTTCTTTCCCCAGCATGGCAAGGGAGTGCCAAGCCTCTGTGACTTGGTGTGTCCTGTCCCTTCTGACAGTGGTCCCTCACCGTCGTCATTGGCCTGGGCAAACTACTCTCTCCCTCGTCTGTTCTCGAAACTCCTCACTCACTGACTAGTCCCAGGTAGCGTGAATCACCCCGGCGGTATCCCCTCCGGCACTTTGACCTGCTCTTAACTCTGCTCTAAGCCTGGCCAAGAGGCTATGTTCTTCCCTTTACAGCATGCCTGTCTCCCCACCAGGCTCCCCAAGGAGAGTGCATGCGTCCTCCTCCTCTCTGGCCCCCAGTGCCCGGCTCAGGCCACACGCTCGTGGGCACGAAGGAGTGTTTGCTGAATTAAACTGGATCCATGCGTGGAGTGCCAGTTACACACCTCCCTGCACACACCCGGGGGACTCATGTGCTCAGCCCCACCCGTTCCCCTCCACCAGGGAAACAGGCTGACGAGGGCGACTCTTGAGCTAGGGATCTTTCTTTCCACGCTTGTGCTCCTTAACAGCCATGGCAAACAGAACGTGTCTAAGTGTTTTCATTCCCTTGATGTACCTGGTTCTGTGGTCAGTGAACACAAGATCATTCTGGAAATGACTCCCCTTCACTCCTGATTTAGCATCGGTGCCCCGCGGCCCTCAGCACTGTAACTAACCTCTGTGTCGAGGGGTTAATGACTAGTAACCAAACCCTTAAATCAGCCTGCCCTATCTGCTGAGGGGCCAGCAGCTCATTCCCGGTAAAGAGGACGAAGAGCCCATTTCTAGCACACATTACAGATGTGAGAGGCGCTCCTCTAAATGGAGATTTAATAAAGCAAGCCTCTGCGCCCTCTCTGCCCCTTCCTGCCTGCTGTGTCCATGACTCCTCACCCGCAGGCCCTCGGCCAGGCAGGCTCCGGACGGGTACAGAGACAAGGGCAGTGAGGCAGAGCTGCTGGACCGGCAGTCCCTTCCCTACTGTGTATCTTCTTGCCCTCCTCCGGAGGCCTCCGTCCCTCCTGCCCTGCTCTTGCCCCGCAGGCCGTGTGGCCAGACTGGGGGCTGTCAGTACTATAATCCTCACAGTCACACTTTACAGGTCAGGAAACCGAGGCTCAGCGTGGCTTCCCGGCTACAAAGTGAGGGCAGAGGAGACGTGTGTCTGCCTGTCTCGTGCGACCACCTTTCTCCTGGACCAACAGTTCTCAAACATTCACACGTCAGACTCGCATGGAGGGCGTGTTAAAATACAGACTCCCGGGCCCTTCCCAGAGTTTCTGATTCAGCAGGCGTGGGATTGGGCTCAAAACAGACTTTTCTATCAAGTTCCCAGATGATGCTGGGACCACACTTGGAGAACTGTGGTCCTGAACGATGGTCCTTCCTCACCTCTTGGCCACCCTCATCAGAGTCTTGCAAACAGTGCCCCTGGAGATGGGGATCCCTGTTGGCCCCACAGCGAGAGGCCTGGAATCCTCATAGGTGCAGTCCCCACGCGTCCTCCCTGGGCTGCCCCCAAATGTCCTTAATACAGCTAGTTGCAACCCTGGCTGCACACTGGAATCACCTGGAACACCCCCCATGCCTAGGTCTCACCTGCTAAGACTGATTTATATAATGTATATTTTTTAAGTTTTATATGTATTATTTTTGCGAGCACAAATGAGCAGGGAAGGGCAGAGAGAGAATTTTCACCAGGCTCCAGGCTCACAGAGCAGAGCTCAAACCCAAATTCTGAGATCATGACCTGACCCAAGACCAAAAGTCAAATACTTAACCAACTGAGCCACCCAGGTGCCCCTGATTTGTTCTTTTTAAGTTATATATATATATATTTTTTTTTTTTGAGAGAGAGAGAATGCACACTCAAGGGCACACACATGAGCAGGAAGGGCAGAGGGAGGGAGAGAATTTCAAGCAGGCTCCAGGCTCACAGCAGAGCTCAAACCCACAAACTGAGATCATGACCTGAGCTGAAACAGAGTCAGATACTTAACTGAGCTACCCAGGTGCCTCTGATTTATACGTATTTAAGTTGTGTTTTTTTTTATTTTTGAGAGCGAGCACACACGAGCAGCTAAGGGCAGAGAGAGGAGAGAATTTCAAGCAGGTTCCGTGCTTACAAAGCAGAGCCCAAACCCAAACTGTGAGATCATGACCTGAGCTGAAACCAAGGGTCACCTACCTAACTGACTGAGCCACCCACGTGCCCCTGAATTTTTTTAAGTTTTATGTATATATTTTTTGAGAGAGAGAGCACACACACACAAGAAAGGGCAGAGGGAGAGAGAATTTCAAGCAGGCTCCAGGCTCACAGAGTAGAGCTCAAACCCAAACTGTGAGATCATGACCTGACCCAAAACCAAGAGTCAAATACTTAACCGACTGAGCCACTCAGGTGCCCCTGGTTTATGTTTTTCTTACTTTTAGAGAGAGAGCATGCACACACATGAGCAGGGAAGGGCACAGAGAGAGAGAGAGAGAATATTTTAATCAGGCTTCGTGCTTACAGGGCAGAGCCCAAACCCACAAACTGAGATCATGACCTGAGTTGAAACAGAGTCTAGTACTTAACTGAGCCACCCAGGTGCCTCGGACATATATATTAAATTATATATATTTAAATATATTTAAATTAAATATTTTATTTCTGAGAGCATGCACACATGTGCAGCTAAGGGCAGAGAAAGGGAGAATTTCCAGCAGGTTCTGTGCTTACAGAGCCCAAACCCAAACTGCCATCATGACCTGAGCTGAAACCAAGAGTCAACTAACTACCTAACCGCCTGAACCACCCAGGTGCCCCTGATTTATGTTTAAGTTTTATTTATTTTTGAGCGTGCGCTCGCACACATGAGCAGGAAGGGCAAAGTGAGACGGAGAGAATTTCAAGCAGGCTCCAGGCTCACAGAGCAGAGCTCAAACCCACAAACTGAGATCATGACCTGAGCTGAAGCTAAGAGTCAGATACTTAACCGACCGAGCCACCCAAGTGCCCCTGATTTACACTTTTTTCTAAGTTTTATATATATTTTTTTTATTTTTGAGAGAGAGTGCACTCACACACAAGCAGGAAACAGCAGAGAGAGACGGAGAGAATTTCAAGTAGGCTCCAGGCTCACAAAGCAGAGCTCAAACCCACAAACTGAGATCATGACCTGAGCCGAAAGCAAGAGTTGAATACTTAACTGACAGCCACCCAGGTGCCCCTGATTTACATGTTTTAAAGTTTTATATATATTATTTTTGAGAGAGAGAGAGCACCCAGACACACGAGCAAGTAAGGGCAGAGAGAGAGGGAGAGAATTGTAAGCAAGCTTCATGCTCACAGAGCAGAGAGCTCACACCCAGAAACTGAAATCATGACCTGGGCTGAAACAGTTGAATATTTTACTGACTGAGCCACCCACGCACTCCTGATTTGTACTTTTAAGTTTTATATATTTTTCCCTTTTTGAAAGAGAGCACACATGAGCAGGAAAGGGGGGGAGGGAGAGGTAGAGAGAGAGAGAAGCTTCAAGCAGTCTCCATGCTTACAGAGCAAAGCTCAAACCCACACCGTGAGATCATGACCCGCGCTGAAACCGAGCGTCAAACGCCCAAACAACCGAGCCGCCTAGGCGCCCCTGATTTATACTTTTTAAAGCTCCCCAGGTGATTCTGCTGTGTAGCCGGGGTAGAGGGCACTGCCTTAGCTTGATTGCACGTAGGAGTGTGTCACTTCCATCCCTCTATCCTCCCCCATTTCATTCGCTCACAGATCTTTCTCCTCTTCCAAAGCCCAGCACCCAGCCCCGCCTCTATCCCCGCCTCTAAGAAGCCCAGAGCTGGGCTCTCCCTTCAGTGAGCTTTACCCACAGCCCCCCACCCCCGCCATCCTGACACTTTGTAATTGCACCGCTGTTTCTAATTTTCCACCCTAGACTGTACCTCCCCTGGTGTGTCCCCCCACCCCGCCGAGGGCCGGGCTCTTAAGTCTTTGTTGGGCAGCAGCCGTCCTCAGGGGTACATACCAACCCCCTGCAAGGATCCAAAGAAATGACAAGGACCCTGCTTCACCCTGGGTCGCTTTTCCCCTGAAAGCACCCTGCACATAAAGTTGTTTTCTCCCTGTGGTAGGTTCTAGAACCTCTTGTAAAGATGTCTCACATCGACTCCCCTCCTTCCATCCCCTCAGCACTCTCCAGGCTGAGGGAGATTTCAGGCCAGTACCACCACTGCTGCCCCGTGTCTCTAAATGCCTCTAACTTACCTTATTTTTCAAGGGCAGCCACTCGAGAGGCCGGCAGTGTTGCCAAGGAAACCTCACCTAATGAAGGAAATAAAGCTGCCCCAAACCCACCTGGCCTTTGGTTGGAAGAGAGCCAGGACTTGTGTTGCACCTTGAACCCATATGATTAAGTCATTTAACCAACCCCATTTTGCTCCATGTTCCTGATTTACCTGGCAGACCCTCCTCCCGCCCCCTCTGCCCGTCTCAGCCTCTGCTCGGGGGAGGCCCTGCCGAGGGCTGGGGGAGACGACACCATCTGGGGGGAAGGCGCTGAATCGCCAAGGTCTCAGCCTTCCCCCGGAGCCTCCCCCAGGCAGGAGGGGAGAGAGCACCTGTCTTCTTTGCCTCCGGCAAGGTGTTCACACCCTTTTAGCCTCAGTTTGCTTTTCTTCACAACTGGAAAGTGACCACAGATATGGAAAGTACCCCGGCAGAGGGTCCGGCATATAGGGGCACAAAAGTAGGTTTCTTCCCTTCTCCCACTTCCTTTTCAGAGAAGGCTCCGCCGCCAGTGGCCGTTTCTGTCAGGGAGGTGCTGTTTGATACGGGTAGAGGGCAGAGCTTCTAGAAGGCCATAGCTCAGTCTCTGGCACAGGCGGGTCCCACCTCCACGCCTGCCGGGGAGGGAAGGGATGCTGAGGGCAGCTGGTAGGGGGTCAGGGCGGGGGCCCTTGCTTGTCCCGGAGATACAGCGACAGAGCAAGACGGACCTCCAGCCCTGGAGGTGTTTGCCTGGCCTTGGCTCTGTGGCCCTGAGGGCAGGAGGGTGAGCCCAGTGGGTTCCCTGACTGGCTTCGCTGTTGGTCATGACTCCTGCCCCCGGCCTGAGGGAGAGGAAGATGCCACTGGCGTGAGCCCCCAGACACGGATGTATTTGTTCTGTCACCCTGCACGGGCTTTCTCCCTTTTCCTTCCAAGCCTCAGAGGGAAATGCCCGGATTGGTTTGAAGGCCTGCGGCCCAGGGTGCTGTGTGGACCATGAGCGGGCTCAGTGGTTTGCAGCTGAGGGGGAGCTGAGCAGTCAGGCTGTTGTTTCTGTGCCCCTGGGGTTTGTAAGACACCCACTGTCGGGCTCGAGCTCACCCTCCGCTGCTGACTGGAGGGTTCCGGGAAGTGTCGCTAAGCGCTTTGCACCCTCCTGTGTCACAGACCCTCTAGTACTGCCCCCTCGAGCCCTCCGCTGCCTCCTCAGTTCAGGCGCCTCTCGGGGCTCACAAGGATCATCGGGGAAGCTTCCCAAGCCAGCCTCCTGGCCTCTCCCCCTCCGGCCCGGCTGCTAGAGCTGCCGAGACCCAAGGGAGGTAGGCGAGTGAGGGGGAAAAAGTCACAGGTGTGGCCCTGGCGACCAACTGCCTCGGTTTGAATCTCAGCTACTGCTCTCCACCTGTGGGACTTTTACCTAAATTACTCTGCCTCAGTTTCCTCATCTATAAGACGGGGATGAGAGCGGCGCCTGCCTCCCAGAGTTGTTTTAGGATTCGGTGGGATAAAGCATGCAAGTCGCTTTGTGTCTGGCACACAGTAGGAGCTAAAAACATCTCGGCTTTTATTACGAGCCAGCATCACGAAGGCAGGCGTTCTCAACAGCATTATTCTCGTGCGTTTGGGGTCAGCTCATGCTCCGCTGTGGGGGGGCTGTCAGGTACCTTGTAGGATGTCAAGCAGTGAGCGTTCCTGACCTCTACCGCCTGGACGCCAGAAGCAGTGTCCCTCGCCCGCTCTCATGACAACCACAAATATCTCCAGACACCCCTAAATATTCCCTGGTCGGGAAAACTGCCCCTCTCTCAGAACCACGGTTCTAAGTCATTGCTTGCTTAAACCTTCCAGGCTCCCATTACTCAGAAAGCGTAGCGGTGCTTCCTGGGCCTGCCGGTCCTAAAAGTGGGGTACCTTGTATGAAACCGGTGTCCCTCTTTTGTGTTCAGGATATCTGCCGATTCAATCCACTGCTGGCTGGACTTGTGAGGTATCCGAGGGACGCCTTGAGAGCGTCCTCTGCCCAGTCTCTCTCTCTGATCTGCCAGCTTCGTGGTGACAC
This sequence comes from Paguma larvata, assembly GCA_030068075.1. Lineage (NCBI taxonomy): Eukaryota > Metazoa > Chordata > Mammalia > Carnivora > Viverridae > Paguma > Paguma larvata. The sequence continues at coordinate 65,402,178 of CM057831.1, read as the reverse complement.
CACTCAAGATGCACTTTGGTGTTTGCTTTTGAATCACAAACAACTGTCTGTCCCCGTTATGACTTTCCCAGACTCTGGAGCAGTAAGCAGCTCCGATGGCAGCTGTGCCAGAGAGGAAGCGCACGCCTGCCTCTCCGAGCATCTCCCCCAAGCGCTTCAGAGCAGCTAAGTGAATAAAACGGATTTCAGCTATTACCTGCGCAGCCGCTTGTGTCTGTACAACCTGCCCCGGAGACCAGAGTCAGGCCCTGGTGACAGCGATGGAAGAAGGGTAGCTAAAAGTAGCTTCCTAGCTGTCCTTGTCAGGCGGCCTACACTCCCGAGGCACAGGAAGTCTGGGTCCCGGCAAACAGGTGACCAAGAGCTGCACTCTGTCCTGAGGAGAGAGAGAGGGGCATTCAACCCAACATCATGAACAGCACTTTTTGGAGAGAGGCTCGGGTGGCCAACTGAGGCCCCATGCTTTTGCGTATTATTGGAAGGCTTTCAGGAGGTGGTGTTTTTAATTTCTATTTTCAAAGGAGCCAGAGTTGGGTTAGGCGAGTGGAGGAAGCACAGGCAATGCTCATTTTAGCGTGATTGGAGCCATTATTTCCTGATGTGTTAGTTTCCCCGACTTGGCTGTTGGATCATCTCGGACAGGGACAGTAGGTTTCTCGTCTCTGTTATCCTCAGATCTCAACTTAGAGACTGTTATCGGATGCATGGATGGCTGGGTGGATGGTGGATGGCTGGGTGCATGAGATGCCTGACAGCATCTATTTAAATTCCTAAATCTGACCACTCATCATATTTTCCTGCACCGCCAATAAACTGGAAGCCACAGCAAGTCATTGGCTTTGCTTAGTGGTGAACTGGAAACCCAGACCACACAATGGAGGGTCTCTTACTCAATATGGGTGTTGAATAAGCCCCTCTTGCCTCTGTGTTCTGGTCACGGGTCCACACCAAAGCCAGGCTTTCTACATTTGGCCTCTGCTCAGAACTTTGGTCACCTCTATTATGGGAAGAATCCGTTCATCTTGGTAGTTTAATGCCTATTTCTGTGGGTTCCCAAATCTGAAAACTTGGAAGATTATCTGAGCAAGTGCATCCTTCCTGTAAGGAGTGTCTTCTATTTGTCTCTCCAGATCCACTCTCCATCCTTTCCTTCTACCCTAGGACACTGACTTTATGGAATGTTTCAATGGGCTTCCATGTTTTTGGGCTTCCAGCAGGGTTCTGCCAACGGGCTGACCCAGCAGAAGAACCAAGTGAGGAGGGGGGAGAGTAAAGTTAGGTTATTATTCACCACCCACTCATCATTACCTCCAAACCCCTCCCTCCCTGAAGCCTTCTTGCAAGTCAACCCTCTCTACATGACTTTTAAAGATTCTGGTAACTTCTCTCTTCTCTTAACCCTTTGGGTCTAGGAGTGGTAATAGCTCCCTGTTGTTATTCTCAGGGAACTATCCTATCCCTGCGGTTAACTTGCATCCTACCCGCATCACTGAGAATCATGCCTTTATTACACTCTCTTTGGATTCTCCCACCTTGAGTGTGCCATCTGTTTCCAGTTGGGGCCTTGACTGGCCTGAGGATCTTCTTATGTGTGGAGGGTGACCCTGCCTGCTTCTCCGTGCCCTCCTTAGACTTCCAGAGGTCAGAAAGAACCACGCCTTGCCTCCTGCCCTGCCCTGCCTGCCCTTCTCACCCCACAACCCCTTTTGTGTCCCACATTCATGTCTAAAAGTTCTTGTCAGCCATCCTCTTCTACTAAAATAAGAAATGTTTCATGTTGTCTTTAGGAATTAATCAAAAACATTTACCAGTAAGAATGAAGATAAGATAAATATGAAGGTAAGAATAGGGCCCACCCTGAATTCTAACCAAAAGCAAAGAAATGTAGGATCTCAATTTGCCCCTGGGGCCTCATCATAAGTGGGGGTGTTCTTTTCTTTAGTAATATGAAGAGAAAAACTCACAGAACCTGATGACTTCTCACTCAGAGCCCTTTTTGGGAACCATGACTTAAGGTTGAGGGAAGTAACCAGAAACTTGGAAGGCCAAGGGTCATGTGGCTTTCTTCTAGAGCAGGGCCAGGAAACTGCTGCCTATGGCATACTCCTTTTTTTTGTGATTGAAACATTATCCTAACAGCCATTCATTCTCATCTTGTCTGTGGCTGTATTCATGCTACCATGTCAGAGTTGAGTTTTCAGACTCTATGCGCCTCTGTGCAGGAAAGAGTTAACACCGTGAGGCTGACTGCTGTCCTTTGAAGGGCCTGCTTGGACCCAGCTATTTAAGAGTGGTTCACTATGCCTAACCAGACTGTACAAACAATACGGTCTGTGCTAAACCCCTGCTTTCCTTCTGGGAGTCGGGAATTTTGGTGTGTGCCAGGCAGAGGCTCTGTATGTGACCAGCCCTGATAAAAGCCCAGCCGAGTCTCTAAGAACTTCCCAGGTAGAAAACATCTCACACAGGTGAGCTCCTTGCTGGGAGAATTAAGTGTATCCTTGAGACCACTAGGAGAGTACCTTTGGAAGCTTCCACTGGTTTCCTCCAGACTTTGCCCTATTGCCTTTTCCCTTCGCTAATACGATTTGTATCCTTTCGCTATAATAAATCACAGCTGTGAGTATAAATATGTTGAGTCTTGTGAGCCCTAACAAGTCTTCAAACCTGGAAGTGGTCTTAGGGGCCTCCCAATACACTGCAAAGCCAAAATTACTTGCCACCTGGCCCTTTAAGAAAAAGTTTGCCAATCCTTGGTCTACACAGTCTTCGTCTAGATGGAAATTATGTTTTATAAGACTCGGAGGACTCCCTAAGGCATGGCACAGGTCTTTTCTCTTTATCTCCTGGCCAACCACAGCATCTTGCACAAAATATTTATGGAGGGAGGAAGTCAGCAAGCCTGCAAATAATGGATTCATGCCATGCTTTTTAAACCGTGGGTGGTGAAATCATTTTAAAAGGTTATGACCAATGCTTTTCAGTGAAAGAAGAGAATAGAAAATATCAGATTGCATTGCATATGGTAGGACTAAGTTTTATTTCTCGAAAATTTTGTTTCAGCTACACACGCGGCCCAGATACTCTCCTGGATCCCGATGTTAAAGGGTTTCTTCTTCTTGCCCATCGCAATAGAAAATAAGTTGAAGACCACTGGACTGTGATCTCTTTGCCAGGGAGAATCCCCACTGACCCTCCCCATCTCTCTGGCCGCTCCGTTTAACCGCATTCTTGCCCCCCCCCAGAACGTGTACTACACGAGCAGTCAGCAGATCCACGTGGGCATCCTGAGCCCCACGGTTGATGACGATGACAACCGGTGCCTGGTGGACGTCAACAGTCGGCCACGGCTCATCGAGTGCAGTTACGCCAAAGCCAAGAGAATGAAGCTTCACTGGCAGTTCTCTCAGGTAACAGCCCCAGAGCCCCCAGGAAGGGCAGCAGGAGAGCAGAGCAGACAGAAGGTCCAAGGGGCCAGGGAGCACATGGTGGGGGGGAGAGGGGGTGGCAACAGGAAGGCTGGGACTCGGGGCCGACTCTTGGGATTTACTGGGCACCTACTATGTGCCAGGAATTTCATGTACATTAGCTCATTGGCTTCTGATCTTGGCTCTAAAAGGCAAATTGTTGTTGTTGTTGTCGTCATTGTAGTTTTATTATCATTTTACTTAATTTGTAGCTCTAAGGGAATAGGCTCGGAGGGGGAAGTCATCTGCCCAAAGTCACACAGTAAGGGTCAGGGCTGGGATTTAGATTCAGGCCTCTCTGTCTTTAAATTCTCACATTTCTTCTCCACTCACCCTTTCTCCTGGGATGAAGCCCAGTGTCCCAGCTATAGACAGTGCGGAGGCACCTCTGGTCTGTGCCCTGCTCCGCCTTCCTCCCAGAATGGGCTCACTCTAGGGCAGGAGGCTTCTCAAAGGGCAGCCTGCATACCAGTGACCAGGAAGCATTCCGATATTAAGTCTCCATCAGTTCTAAGGCCCATATTGGACTTGCTGCTCTCCATTGGCCCAGTTACAAAATGATGCTCACGGCAGATCAAGATGCCCAGCTGGAAGGGCCCACAGTGACCCAGCTTTGAAGAGGACCTGGGCCTCAGCCCAGAGGCTCCCAGCCCCCAGGGAATCCAACTAAGTTTGGCCAGTATTTCCCCATAGGTAGGGATACCCACCTCCCAGGCGGTTCAGAGGAAGTGTCCAGAACAGGAAGCGAGGGAGCCCACGGGGTTCTAAGGCATCAGGGGACTGTACGTGGCGGAAGCTTCCAGGGAAGTCAGAAAGGGAATATCTGTATTCGTAGGACCGAGGGGCAGAGACCCTGACTCAGCCTCCCAGCAAGCTGCGCCTGCCCTGGGGAGGAGGAAGCTGGTGGGTGCTGGAAGGGGCTGGCAGTCACTCTCCCTGTGGTGGGAGGCGGGGCAGGGGAGGTCCCGGCTACGTCATATTCTACAGGTAGGGGAACCTTTGAACTGTGATCTGGGTGTGTGCAACCAGAGGACTGAGTTGGGTCCTAAATGAATGACGAAGGTCCATACTGAGTTCAAAACAAGGCCACAGACGTAAGGGCTACTCAGAAAGCAGGGGCAAGAGCCCAGAGGAGGGCTTCATGACCCCCAGGAAAGCAGATGCTGGGGAGCAGCACAGGGAGCCAGCGGGGTGCACTTCCGAGGGCAGATAGGAGACGCGTGTGGCAGCTCCGAGTCCCGGTCGGGCCCGCACGGTGGGTGGGGTTCCGTGAGAGGGAATGGTGCACCAGGACTGGTGGCTCCTGCCCTGCTCCTTCCTGTGTGGTGACTACAAAGGTCAGTCCCAGTAAGAACAACAGCCAGCCTTCATGCAGCGCTTCCTCTGTGCCACACCTTCTAAGCACGGGGCGTGGATTAGCTCACTTATTCCTCAGGACAGCTGCATGGGGGTACCAGGAGGAAACTGAGCCCCAAAGATGATAAATACCAGGCCCGATGGTTCGCGCTGGTTACCATCCGTGAACTATTTCAGGTTCTCTTGTTTCCTTGGTAGCGGCCACCTGGAAGAAGGTCAGGGTCAGAGCTGAGGTTTGAGAATACATCTTCCTCCCACCTCCCTCTCTCTCATTGAGAGACCCCACACTCCGCCCAGCAGAAGCCTTTGTCGCCGTCCCCTGCCAGGTGTCTAGCCCTGAGCGACGCAGGATGGGGCTTCATTTCTCCTCCGGCCTCCTTGAAGAGGAGAGGCAGAGAAGAGGGCTGGAGGCGCGCGGTCGGGGAGGAAGGCTGGATGTGGCTGGCTGGCTGGCTGGCTGGCGTTTCCCAGCTCAGGCTGGATGCAAAACCGGCCTTCAGACTGGAGGCAGGAGAGGGAAATGGACACGCCGTCCCTGTGGGGGCGAGTGGGGCTGACTTTGCTGGGGCGACACGGACATCCCACCATCTGGAGGGGCCGTCCAGGGGCTCCCATCAGGCCGTTCTCTGCTGCCTTCAGTCAAGCCTGCTGGGCCCATGAGCTCAGCTTCCTCCTGGGAACTTCGAAGAAACTGTCCAGGAAGATGGCAGGTGGGGAGCCAGAGCAGGGCTGCTAGCTTTTCAGAAGACACAGCACTTACCTTGGACCTTGAAGAACGTGTAGGACCTTGCCCGCTATGAAAATAGTGCAGAAGCCGTGAAGCATGAGACCCCGGCTGTGTTCAGGGAGCTGTGGGTAGTCGGGTGGCGGGGCCTGGATGGCACGGGTGTGGGGAGTAGCGGCAGACGAGCCTGGACTTGGGCCTGTGGGCAGGAAGATGTGCGGCAGGGGGCCGGTGTGTTAGGTGTGGGCTTTTGAATGCCCCAGTGGCAGAGATTGAGGGGCTGAATGGGAAGGAGAGCTTCTAGAAGGGGAGAGAGGCAGGAAGAAGAGCCAGGAGGAGGCGGACAGAGTTTGAACATTTAGCCGTTCCCTCCTCCCGCTCCTCCGTGAGTGACCCTGGGGTCCTTGTGGCCCTGCCTGGCCACCGAGATCTCCTCTCGGGGCAAGGTCTGAGGCTGAACTGAGATGCCCAGTTTCTGGTGGTCATGGGGCAGGCAGATTGACCTGTGTGGCCTGGAGTCCTCTAACAGATGAACATGCCACTTCAACCTACCGGGAGGAGGGATAGAGCCCCAGGCAGTCCCAGAATAGCCCCTGGAGGTCATGGCCCAGCCACACACCTTCCGCTCTGGGGATTTAGGGTCACCAGGATGTGAGCGTTGTTGAACTGAAGTGAGCTCCCTGGCCTCTTTGGAAGCCTCGCTCCCCCAGGGAGCTCCGGAACCACCAGGGACACAGCTCCTCAGCCCCGCGGTGTCCAGCCTCGTGAAGTGCGGTGTTTGTGAGCATAGCAGCTCCATCCGAAAGATGACAAAACGAGATGAAGCCACCTGGCCAAGATCACAGGGCCTGCGAGATGGAGGCGGAGTTCAAGCAGGCCGGTGGAATCCGAACCCAGGCTGCTTCGCCTCCCAGCCCCACACACAGGCACCTCTGCGTTTTTACCAACCCTCACGGACAGACATGCCCGCAAGGTCTCAGGCTCAAGTGACTCCTCTCCGTCTCCAGACCCAGATGCCTGGGCGCCCCTGGCTGGCCTTTATCTCCTCTGTCCATCCCCGACCAGGACAGAGAAAGGAGCATCCCCCTAAAATGGATGTACTCCAGGCAAAGGCACCCCCAAATCCAGCTCTTTCCTTCCTCCTCTCGGCGCATGGCCTTGAACAGGAAGCCCCGTGTGATTCCTACTCGAAAGGACACTGTGACTGACAAAGCGGGAATGTTGGAATGGGATTCTGGAGCCTGGGCAATTTTCAGCCACTTACGCATATATCTAATTAACTCCTAGGGTGGTTTGGCAGTCACATCTTTGATCCTTCCACCAAGGGGAACAGTTTGGAAATAACATTTTTAAATCCCTCATTTGCAAACCCCGAGCAGCCACTCTTGCCTGATATTTAAAGATTAACATATGTGAATTTTTTGTTTAATGCAAAATGATTGATATTTATCAAGCAACCTGGAATCTGTCCACAAGCCCTCACTGGTTAGGAACTACTGTTGACAAGACCAGAGGAGGCTGGAAGCCTCTTACGTGATAAAATCGTGTGCTTGGGCTACTTTTCTTGCAACAGGTTTTAATCTTTGCAAATTACATGGGTGTCCTACCAACTAGACTGATCTGGTGCAGAGGTTGGGCTGAAAGGAGGCTTTACTGGTGCATCTAAAATCTCCTTCCCGGTTTCACATTCTGCATTATTTACTCTCCTGAGGGCTGCATTTAAACTCCGCAGACACTCAGGCTGAATTAATTTCAAAATAATCTAGCGCGATTCTCCCAGGTTCTCCTACAAAGAAGATAGGCATTTGCATATCTTAGCGTTCCATCTCCCACCCTGATTTTCTGTTTAACAAATAAAATGCCTTTCTTCTATCCCCTGCAAGCGCTTCTGAATTTCCGATGCTTGAGGACGAATCAGGACAGCATTAGATACTGACACCGAGAAACCACATCTGATGCAACATCTCTTGGCAACGCTGATGTGCAGGGCTCTGATGAGCAATTCTCTGATGATGAACATTCTTTCCTTCAGTTCTTCATCAAACATTTATTGAGCATGGGGGTTGGGCAGCAGGGATGCAGATGCGAAACAGACCCGGCCTCTGGCCCGGAGGAGCTCATGAGCATATAAACATGCAACAGAATGGATGACGAGACCAGAAATGAGAGACGTATGGTGTTCTGGGACCCCGGGGTGGCCGGCTCAAGGATGGCTTCGCGTTCGAGACTTGTTTGATCTGCATCTTGAAAGTTGTAGGACAGTTCCCAGGTGTAAAAAAGGGAGAACATCCCCGTAGGGGCTCGGCCTGGACAAAGGCAAGAAAAAGCAGAGTGTGTCTGAGGAATGGAAATCCAGTGTTGGTAGGGGTGGAATTTGGAATCTCCAAGGGGGCATGAGAGAGCTCAGACATAAGAGTCAGTTTGGGTGCAGATAGTGGTTTGCAGTTTGGGTGCAGATAGAGCATTGAGAGCCATGCCAACAAGCTGGACTTCACCTTAAAAGCAGAGCAGGGAACCAGGGGAGGTTTTAAGCAGTGGATTGCCACGATGGGGTCTGAACCCCATCGTGGGGTTCAGGGTGGATTGGGACAAAAGAGACATGGAAGCAAGTTAGGGGAATGTTCCATCATTCCCATGAGAGATGGGGCAGACTCAATCACCATGAGGGTGTGGGGCCAGGCGACTGTTGGGGGGCACTTTGAGAGACACTGCATCAGTCTGTTGGAAATACCAATGGATGAAATGGAGGTAATTGTGAAGGGATATTATTAACCCAGGACCAGTCCAGACTCTGGGTTTGACAGAGTTGTCCCTCCCAAGCGACGCACCTATCTCTAGACAGCCAGCATTTTCCACATCAGCACATGATGAAGTTTCCAAACACCAGAAGTACTAGCTGTTGCCTTCTGTGACTTTTCTAGCTTGTGACTCCTTCTGATTTAAAGAATCTCCTAAACTGTTACCTATAAATTATAGGACTTTCAATCTTCTGAGAGTACCCTCCGTACTGAGATTTGGGGGAATTTGGGATTTGGTGATGGAATGTTAGTGAAGGGGCATTTAGTCAATGAGCTCTGCACCAATAGAAGGAGAGGGAATATGCAGACATTAAGTTGCTACAGAAAGCTCTGTGGCAGGATACCTGCCAAGCAATGCGATGGTAGCATCTCACGGTAATGAGATCCCACTCTTCCCCCACTACCATTACTGTGAATGGTTACACAAAGGCTGGACCCCTCTCTTCAAGATGTTCTTAAAGGGATTCTTGCCATATGATGTGTGTCTTCTAAGGTCCAACTTCCTTAAATTCTATCTATTTGAATGCATGGTTGAGGGAATTGGGGGCTGTTGGACCAGAAAGACCACAAGCACCTTAGCTCTACCTTCTCAAAGCTGAAGAGCTGCCCTAAGGGCAGGAAAGCAGTCATGTCCTGTTGGCTCTGAGGGAGGACTGGTGAGTCGAGGACAACTTATAGAGCAGCTTGCTCATAGTCCGAGCTGTCCAGACACGAGGTTGGCAATTCAGGGAAGAGATGGGCTCAGGGCACCATGCAGCAGGTCATCTCAGGCTCTACGGCTCTCAGTGGATTTTGACTGGATGGCTTGAAGGGCTTGCCAACCCTGAAACCCTAATTCTAAGCTGAAATTAGACAGTAAGCCCTGAGGAGGGTTTCCCCACCTGGAAGGACTGCCGGGCCTGCCTCAGTAAAAAGCACCACGAGTTGGAAAACGAACTGAACTCCATGCACAGGGGCCATCTTTGTCCCACTGTGTGCAACTGTTCGTCCATTATGTCGCTCCACACTCCTCTCATCCATCCACCAGTACGCTGGAGGGCAGGACCGTCTCGCACTTCCAGGACCTCTAGCACCTCATGGAAAGGTGAGACAGAGGAGTCGCCCAACGTGCTGTTAATCAAATGAAGCGGTTGGGGTTTCATTTTGTTTTTTTTTTAGAAATTCACAAATAGTAACCAAAGGCCTCCTGTGCACCGGGTCTTGAGCTAGGTCTGTGGGAGACTCTAAGATGAACAAAAGTTGACCACTGATGACTCACTTTGCACACATGCATGCACACTGCAAAAGGACATTTCAGCATAATAGTCAAAGGTCCCTGCTTAGCTGGAGAAAACCCTAGTTCCTACAAAGAACACTGTTAGGGTGTGGTGCATCCTAACCGCTATCACACACATGTGTTATGTGGGGTACTCTAAATTACAGGGCAAATATGTACTTCTTCCTAAAACTTGAGGTTTGAAGAAAGGGGGTGGAAATGCTTTATACTAAAACAAATATGCATACCGGGTGGAGCAGGGTACAAATTTGTGTGAATATTTTTTAAAACAGGAGGCTTTGACGAAACGGCAGGGTATCCAGACTGTGTCTCGTGCTGTTCCCAGACTGGGGTTTGCCATCACTCCCCTTGGCTGTTGAGTTCTTTGGTGGAAACACTAGCAAGGTCCATCTGGGGGTCCAAGGGCACATAGGTCAGCATTCCCGCTGGTAGGCTGTCCCCCACACCTGAGCCCCTGTGCCTGCCTCATTCTCTGCAAAGCATTTATGCGTTTTCCAAATGAGGAACATCACGGATAACGACGGAGATGTCTGTTAATGCCAGGAGAGAAGAAATTTTCGAGACTCTGAGGAGACTGCCCGGAAGAGCTGAGCGTGGAGCCAAGCCTGGCCTGTCCAGGATAATTGGCTCTGATTTGTGGGGTCTAATTTGATAATTTGATACAAGATGAGTAACCCGCTCAAAAAAGAACTCATTTGCCGAGCACATTTCCCAGGGAGCACGGCTGATTCTGCCAAGGAATTTCCCCACACTCAAGGAGGAGGAGTCCTTGACTTTCTCCCATTCCGATCCCCAGTCGCTGTCAGGAAGTCCGACCGCAGGAACCTTTTGTACTGAAAAGAAAAGACTCTAATTGGGTATTCATTATGGCCCTGGAATAAAACACCTTTTCATTCCCATGTCATATGAAGGGGGTGTCCAGTTCTGATGGATTAACAAAGCCTCGCGTAGGCGCTGGAAGTTTGCGATGGTTAGTTTATGGCAGTCAGCCTGCACTCCCCCCACCCCCTGCTCATCCACAGAGATCGGGAGCCAGGGTCAGGTGTGATGGCCCCGGTCCCCACTACTCAGACCCGAGTAAGATTTTAAAATGTATTTATCAAACCTTTCTGTGGTGCTTACTGTGCGCCAGATAGTATTGTAACTGCTTCAGAAATATTAACTCCCCACGATAGCGCTAGTAGGTATTTTAATTGTCCTCACTTTACAGAGGAGGAAACTGAGGCACAGAGAGACTAAGTAATTTGTCCAAGGCCAAATCTAGGAATTCTTCCTCTGGGATCCATGCTTTAAACCACCATGGCGCCTTCTAGAAAACCGGTGAATGGCTGCAACGGGAGTTTGGGGCCAGAGTCGCCCTGCCAGCCAGTCAATGGTGCGTGTGAACTGGCTGGATTCCTGCCTCCTCAGCGAACTCCTTCCAGCCACCCTGCTATCTCCATAACCCACTTTCACCGCCCCACCAATTTTTTTTTTTTTTTTTTTTTTTTTTTTTTTGTGCTTGACATTGCCATTACCCCATCTCCGGCCCAATGGACCTTCAGAGCAAATCCCAGGCAGACGCTCACTCAGGCGCTGGTGAGCCTCCTTGAAGAAAGACAAATATCAGAGTACTTCTGGAATAACTCTAATGTTGAATATTCCTAATACAGAAAGACCGCTTCCCTCTACGAAAAGACTTAATCTCACGGCTCCTTTAACTAGTGCTAACCTCCCACCCGTGCTTTGAAGTATTTGATTACTAATCATTAATTACCTAACCTGGAAACTCCCAAGCCCACTGTGCTTCAAGCCAAAGACGCACTGGGCCATTTGGCTGTGGGAAATTAATTACAAAGGAAAGTGGAACGGGAGCTCTGAAAGAAGCAGAGAAGACTTCGGAATACAGCAGTCACTCCACACAACCTCCTCTGAACACTTTGGTGGTGAACACGAGACCCAAGCTCAGCCCAGAAGCTCCAGAGGCTCCTACTCAGGTCGCAAGTGCAAGCAACAGGCCAGGCCCTGCCCTTCCTTGAGAGAGGGTGACAGCTTGTTTGTGGTCCCCAGCCAGCAGCACCGGCAGCAGCAGCACCTAGGAACCTAACAAGGCACCTTTCCGCCCCCCCCCCCATTGCAGGCCCGGAAGTGATCTGTGGTTAGCGAGCCCTCCAGGGACTTTGTCTAATCTGCTCACCCAGCCGACACCCCCCAGGAGGAACTGGGATAGTTAGGAAACCTCTAGCTGCCACAGGCACACAGTTGGGGAAACTGAGGCAGAGGGGAAGTGCATGCCGTGTGATCTGGGGTCGACTACACAGTGAACCAGGGCTCCACGAGCCCCACTCTGCACATCATCAATGCCCCATGGCCAGACACAAATCTGAGTGCCCCACAGCTCTCCGGGCCCTCCTGGGGCCCAGGGCGGCTGAGCTGCAGACCCAGGGTCAGGTGGGAGGAGCCAGAGGCAAGGCTGGGAACAGACCCCCTCTTTTGCTTCCACCCACATCGCCTCTCCTGCTCTCCCAGTGACTACTCCAGAGAGGCCCAGAAGGAGCAGGAACCAGGCTGGGGGCTGGGAGCCCACCTCTAGGAATTAGTATTAGCCTCCTTAATTCTATACATTCAGCTTTTGATTTTTTTTTTTTTAATGCTGTTTCCATGTTTAATTCGGTTTCCATTCCAATTAAGCTCTCTGTGTGCTGCGGCATCTCTCCTGCCAGGTTTAATTGCCCTTATTTAAATTCTTTAATTAAAAGTATTGTGTGTTTCCAGATCCTGTTGTTGTATGTCTTACACAAATATTTTAGATGACTGGACTGGTAAACCAAGGGACTGGGCCCTCCGTGGGGGGCAGGGCTGGCAAGGGGATCCACTGCATCGAGCCCCAGCCCCTGGGGGCTCAGGGCCTGGCGCACGGGCTGCTGGGGGGCCTGGGCTGCGAGGGCAAGAGCCTGCAAACAGGTGTCCCTGCTTGCTTGCTTGCTTGCTTCCTTCCTTCCTTCCTCCAATGCTCCATGTCACACACAGCAGCCAGAGTGGCCCAGTTAACATCTCAGTCCAGCCCTGCAATGGGCCTGTCACCAGATCAAAAGCCAAGGTCCGTTCAGTGGCTGTGAGCCCTTGCAAAACCTGCCCCTACCTCACCTCTTGGAGCTTACCTCCTACTCCTACCCTGCGCCCGTACTACCGAACAGCCTCTGCACTGGTCTTTATGCTGTTCGCTGAACACACCAGGCCTCTGCTGGTGCAGGAGCCTTGCTCGGGGGCATAGGACTGTCCCCAGGTCCCCCCTAGGCCACCTTCCCTCCCCCTCCGTGTCTTCACTCAGCTCTCCCCTTCTTGCTGAGGATCACCCTGGCCGCTTCTTTCTGCCACCTCCCGCCTGCTCGCCCCACTCTCGTACCTGGTTTGTCTGAGCCCGTTCAGGCTGCTGGAACACAAAGACCATCGACTGAGTGGCTTAAACAACAAACACTTATTTCTGGCAGCTCTGAAGCCTGGGAGGTCCAAGATCAAGGTGCCAGCAGATAGGGTCTGCTGAGAACCCTCTTCCTGGGTTGCATGTGTTCCCTTTTTCACCACGTCCTCACGGGGCAAAGGGAGAGAGGCTTCTCTCTTGTGTCTCTTCTTAAAAGGGCACTAATCCAACTCATGAGGACTCCACCCTCATGACCTAATTACCTCCCAGAGGCCCCACCTCCAAATACCATCACAGTGGGGATTAGGGCTTCAACATATGAATTTTAAGGACTCGCATTCAGTCTGTTTTTGTGCACAGCCTTAGCACTGTCTAACACACCACAGAATTGATTGTTTGCTCCGGAATCCTGGAATATAGTCTCCATAAAGACAAAGATCTGTTCCTGTTTAGTCGCTCATGTATCTCCATGGCCTAGAACTGTTGCTGGCACACAGTAGGCACTCACTAAATATCTGATGGATGGACAAATAGATGGATGAATCCTGTGTCTGCAGAGAGCCCTCAAAAGAACTGGCCTAAACTGGCTCCGCAGAGCCCCCGGAGCCCGTGAAGGTGACCTTCCTCTGCCCCAGAGGCACCAGCAGCTGTCAGTCTAGTCTGCTACCTCAGGACAGGCATGAGGTGGGGGCGACAGGGAGGGGGGCCTGGCCATGCATCTTAGGAGCAGCAAATGGGGCAGACTCGAGGCTCTGAGCTTACTGACCACGGGACCCTGGGCCCATGTCCCAACCTTTCTGAGCCCTAGTCTCCAGTTCTATAGAACGGGGATGACTACCACCTCCACCCCTCAGGGTTATCATGAGGAATACGTGAGATTGGGCACGTGGAGCATTTGACACAGTGCTAGGAACCTGGGAAATGAGTGTTAACTGTTGTCCTGTCTCCATGCAGAGCCCACAGGGATGGGCACAGAGAGTAACAACACCAGGCCGCTCCCAAGGGATGGAATGGAGGAAAGGAAGGCTCCTTTGCAGTTGTGGTGGGTGGAATCTGCCCAGAGAGAGGGTGAGAGCCTGGAGTTTATTCAGTGAGAGAGGCTGGGGTCTGAGAAGGAAGACAAGAGGGAGGCAGCATGAGGGGCCAGTGCTAGGGCTCCAGCACCAAAGTGGCCTGCCTCCTCCTCGAGCCCAGGTATGTTCCCAAGACATTGACCGGGGCTGCTCAGTAAGGCCTACACACGGGCCTTACTCTTCTACTCTAGAAGATTCTCCTCTTGGAGCCTCTAGGGAGGAAGTTTTCCTTGACTGTCTACTTCACCCTCCCTGACAGGCCCACTGAGGCCTCCCTGCTCTCACTGAGGTTGTGTCTCCTTCACAGCCCTGCTCTTGGCCTCGCTCTATTTCTTTCACATCCTTCCCAGAGGCCACGCTGGCTGCAGGGTCACCACACTTCCTGTCTCCAGGGTCCTGAGGGCCAGGATGGGGCCTGGGAAATGTCACATTTGAGTCTCCGAAGCAATGCTTTCTTTCCCAGAGACGACCTCCCTCTCTTGGGCTTGGCAAGATGCCCCGTGAAAGGCTTTGAATGTGCCTGAGTGGTAGCAGGAAAGGAAAGACTGCGCCTTCTCTGTTTTGGACAAGTTTCTCCAAGCTCATTGATCCGGGGTTGACGGAAGCAGCGCGGCCACTGGCACGCAAGGCCCGGGCCAGCCCTGAGAGACGTGGAGAAGCCCGTCTTCGGCAGAGTGAACGGCACTCACTCTGGCCCCCTTTCTGCCTGTCGTGCATTTTTTCCAGAACCCTCATCCTGATACACATCTGTTGGTGGTTTTATAGCTGATGAAAGGGTTTCCTCCTTCTGCGTGCCCTCCAGTAATCAGGACAGAAATTACCATCTGGTCCCAAACACAGTGGAACCAGAGAGTGGAGCGGCTCGCCCAGGGCCACCAGCTAACAACCAAGGAAGAAGCATTGTAGGTCAGCACCTGCCCCTTCCCATCTCACGGCCAGAGAGGCCAGCAGAGCTTGTGAATTAGTGAGCTGAGCTGGTTTCGTTCGCACCCTGCCTGAGCTCTACTCCTAGCGACGTGGGTTCGGCATGCCGCCGGCTGGCAGGAATGTCAGAGGGTCAGGGGGGCCTGGCCACACATCTGCCAAAGAAGCAGCAGTGACGTGGCCCGGCCCGGGTGCAGGCAACAGGTGTGCTCGGGCCACAGAAACAGAAGCCACAGAAACCTGGGCCTGGCAGAGCGACGGGCTGGCCTTGCTCCAAGCAAGAGTCACAAGGGATGTCTCTGGGTCCATATGTCCAGCTTTTGAGCGACAGGATGGGGCCCCACAGCTTCCACGTGGACTACTTAAAACTGTCATCCCATCATCAGCCCAGGAGCTGGTGTGGCCACCGGAAGTGCTGGCCCATTGGCTACGATGAAGGAGTCTATTGTCCAATGGAAAGGAGGTGGTGGCCCTCTGCTTGCCAGTCAGTTCCGAGTAACACAGAATAACCGGAGTTTGTCCAAAGGAAGGCGGGCAGGGTGGAAAAATTATACAGAATTGTTCCACAAGGAACCAAGCAAGTGTAACCTTGAAAAGCATGGAACTCCAATAGGAACTTCCCTACTGGACGGGAAAAGGCGGGGAAGCGGGAGCAGGCCCACGTGTGGGAACCTTAGGGAGGCAGTCTGGGGCCCGTTGCTGGAGGCCCCCATGACTAGGATTGGGGTCGAATGCTCCTGGGCAGAGCAGCATGGGAAAGAAAGTGCTGGTTCAGGAGGGCTGCGCGAGTCATCCCCGGAGGAGGCCCAGCAAAGCTGGAGGCCCCAGGCTGAGGTAGAGGTCGCCCAGGCTGCCGGTGAGAGCAAGAGGGTCGGCCTTCAGAGTCAATTCCACATGCGGACTCCAGGGTCCTTTCTGAGCCCTCGTCTCACTGCCACTTGTTCCTGTACCCCCTCCTCAGGGCCCGAGCCGCCCGGTGTCTCTCTGACTGAGAGGTGAGCTCGCTCGTTGGGTTTCCCCTTTGCACTGTTGCCTCTCTGCTCTTGGGTGCAGTGAGTCACGGCTCTCCTCGCAGAGGTGCTGGCCTTGGGGCACAGCAGGAGAGACCTGCTTTCTTCCCTCGAATATTCTGGAAGAAATTTGCTAGGCCATGTCCTACACACTGGAAATTGGGAATTCCCTTCCTCCTCCCCGACACACATACAGACACACCCCTGATCGGCTTTGCCGGCGAGGCTCTCACTCTCTGCCTCCTTCACCCACGGTTCAAAGTCGCTTCTGAGGGAGCTGGATTTGTTTGTCTTAATTGTTTAATTGAAGAATAGCTCACATACATACAGAAACATGCACGAGATGTAAATGTTCAATTCAGTGGTTTAAAGCAAAGCAAACACCTATATTACCACCAGCTAGGTCAGGAAATAGCACACACCAGCATCCCAGAAGCCTGTCTCTTGCCTCCTGTCAATCATTTTTCCCTTTCCCCCTCCTTAAAGATATTCCCCATCCTGGCTCTAACACTGTGGTCCTATTTCACCTGTTTGGGAGGTACATATAAGCGGAAATACGTATGTATTCTTTATCGGGCTGCTTCTGCTAACATCTTTGTTAGGTTTATTCATATTGAGTGGAGCTCCAGTTTGTGTATTTGTGATGCTGGGCAGAATTCCATTAGGTGAACAGCCACAAGTTATTTATCCGTTCTACTATTGACGGGCACTTGGGTTGTTTCCAGATTGGAGCTTTCACAAATCATGTTGCAGAGAGCACTCGGGTGCTTGTCTTGGGTGCACACATTTCTGCTAGATACAGACCTGGGCGTGGGGGTGCTGGGTCCCGGGGATGTGCGTGTCCAGCCACAGTAAACACTGCCGGGTTCCTAGGTCGCTGTGAGAACCGAGTCTCCATGTTCTCTGAGATGTCAGCCGTCACCATGGGGATATGGTAGCTGACTGGGGATGACCCCTTTCAGAAGAAGTTTTCTGTCTCCCTCCCTCCCAGTGTGCTGTTCCCTGGGATGCCTGGGATGTCACTAGGGGTGGGCTGCAGTCATAAGAGGCAGGGGCCTCCCTCCCCCTGCTGCCAGGCCTGCTCAGGGCCACTCCAGAGTGAAACACCTGAGCGCCGTGACCCTGTCCTGCGATCCACGCCTTCTCACCTATGCAGGTCACGACAGCCAACATTTACTGATCATCCGGCTTTTTGCTGGATGCTGAGGGCACAGAAATTGATAAGACATAGAGCTGTCAGTGTAGGGAGGGGGGAAGACAAGTAAACAAGTAATTCCACTACCGTTCAATGATGCTGGGCTGGAGAAAGCACGGGGGAAGAGCACCTATCCAGTCGAGTGGCCTGGAGGAGAAGAGGTGGGAGGGGCTGAGGTGAGTGATGAGAAGCTTCTGGAAGAAATGGAGCAGGAGCTGAGCCTTGAAACGTGACTGTGCCTCGGCCTGCTACGGAAGCATGGAGAAGGACCCCCAGAACAGGACATGGCTTGCTTGAAATCCAGGAACCCTGATATAATACTTAAAGGTTCAGACAACCGCAGGAAGTTTGGTATGGCTGCACAAAAGGTGTGGGGTCTGAGGGAGGAGACGGGGCCATGCTAAGGGACTTGGGCTCTGTCCTCTCGGCCAAA
The DNA here is from genome assembly GCA_030068075.1 of Paguma larvata. NCBI lineage: Eukaryota > Metazoa > Chordata > Mammalia > Carnivora > Viverridae > Paguma > Paguma larvata. Next base: position 65,384,522 of record CM057831.1, on the reverse strand, counting down.
CGTACATGTCTGAGAGATCCCTCTTCTCCGCCTCTGGAGGTTGGGGGGGGTCAGCTAGGAGGCTGAGACAGTTGTCCATGTGAGAGAAGATGGTGGCCTGAACCCAGGCAGGTGTGATTTGGTAGCAATAAGGGGACAGTCAGCAGGCAAGAGGGATGTTGGAATTGGCAGGACTTAGTGCCTAATCAGATGCTGGGGGGAAGGCAGAGGTGTCAGTAAAAATGCCCGGGTCTCCCACACAGATGTCTGGCTATTGCTGAGGTGGTAAACACAGGCGAGTAGATTCTGGGGAGAAGGTGAGTTTGAACATCTACTCGAGTGCCATTAAGCTACAAAGAGTCCACTTATGAGGACCATCACCCACCCCAAGCAATCCTGCCTACAGAATTGGTGTAACTCCAAGCTGCTCAGTAGTCCAGGCCGACACTCAGACTTACAGCCAGCAGCCTCAGAGTGCCCGAGCTCTGCAAGGACCTCACTGAAATAAAAAGTTACTGGGCTCCTCTTTGAGGCTCTGGGGCTACTCTGGGGAGCAGAACACCTCTTCCTGCAAGAGCCTTCGGGGCTACACTGAGTGTGCATGGCTACAGAACATTCTAGAACATCAGTAGCATGGGAGAAAACTGTGCATCCCCAGGGCTGAGGGAGCCCAGTGGCCTCATAGAGGTATCCAGGAGCCTGAGTTTGGGGGAGACCAACACTGATGTCTCTAGAGGTCCACTTGGGTACACGGACCCTAAAAGCAGGAGGTCCTGGGCCTCTCGTGGTGTTCAAATCCAGGCCAGTCATGGAGAGGGGTGTCCCAAGGAACTAGGCTTTTCAGAGCAGGACCCCAGCCCATGCCTATGGGGAACGAGGCCTGGCCCCCCAGGATGGGAGCTATGGGAGCAAACCAGCACCCCACACCCCAGCAAGTGGATGGAAGTTGGGGCAGGGCGTCTCCGTCCTAACAAAGAACTAGGGCCCCGTGAAGAGAACCCAGGCACATGTTCAGTCTTAAGGAGGAGACCAACGTATCAGAGAAGAGGCTGCATGGGAACGCGCCCCCCCCCCAACACACCTCCCGTAGCCTCTCTGGACCCACTGATAACTCTAGGCCCGAGGTCCCGCCAGATTCCCCTCTTACGTCTCTAGCCTCTGACTCGATTCTCTGCCCCGGCTCGCAGGGAGGCCCCATCCAGAACCGCAAGTCCAAGCGTTGTCTGGAGCTTCAGGAGAACAGCGACTCGGAGTTTGGCTTCCAGCTGGTGCTGCAGCGGTGCTCGGGCCAGCACTGGAGCATCACCAACGTCCTGAGAAGCCTGGCGTCCTGACCCCGCCGGGAGCTGCGCCCGCCCGTCCCTTTGCTACTGTGTAGCACCTGCTGCAACGCTGCCTGCTGTCTGGGGGGTGGGGGGGGTGTTGGAGTCTGGGGGAACCAGGTGAGTGGGACCCCCCCCCAAAAAGAGCTTTTTATTTCCTATTCACTTTTCATGGAGTTTATAGAAAGGTGCCGAATGGTGGGTGATGGTATAGTATCATAAACTATTTTGCAACTGTAAATAGGGGACAAATGGAAAATATTTATAACGGACAATAAAATACTATTGATTAAGAAAAGGGCTTCTGAGGTCATTTGGTGCTCAGTGGGGATGCCTGGCTGGTTCCTCGGAACTTGGAGTGCTTGTAGATGTGTCCCCGGTCGCGCTTCCTGTCCCTCGTCCTCGAGGAAGGAGGCTCGAAGCCTCTGCCCACAGGGGGAGCTTGTGCAAACCGCCAGCTTTCTTTGTGAGGCCCAGGGTGGCAAGTGGGGCACTGGGACCTCGCAGTCACCTCCAGGGACAAGGCTCCTGTGCCTCTCCACAGCAGACGCACCCTTTGCAGACGGCATTCCTGAAGACAGCGGGGTTGCCCGCTAGCCCCCAGAGCGTCAGCTGCTGGGCCGCAGGCTGCAGGCCATTCTGCCCTCTCTTCATATCCCCTCCCCCACCTCCCAAAGCGGTCCACCGCCAGGCCCTCAGCCGTGAGCCTTGCCTACAGCAAATGCCTCCAGACAGGTCAGCCCCTTCCATGAGTCACAGCGTATTTGTTTCCTGGGGCTGTCATAACAAAGTGCCACCGGTTGGCTGGCTTAAACAACAGACATTCATTCTATCCCGGTTCTAGAAGCTGGGAGTCCAAACTCAAAGCATGGGCAGAGCTGGGTCCTTCCCAGGGCTGTGAGAGCGGATTTGTTTCACGTCTCGCTTCCAGCTTCTGGGAGCCTCACACATTCCTCAGCTTGTAGGTGGCCATATGTTTCCTGCGTCTTCATGTCACCTTCCCTCTCTGTGTGTCGGCCTCAAGGTCTGCATTTCTCGTTTTGGTAAGGACACCAGTGATATTGGATTAGGGCCCGCCGTCGTGACCTCGTTTTAACCTGATTACCTCTGTAAAGATATAAGGTCGCATTCTGAGGTACTGAAGGGTGAGGACTTCTTGTCTGCTGTACTGAGGGGTAGGGACACAACTGAACCCATAACACATGGCTTATTCAGTTAGGGGTCCACGTCACCCCTCGGGGCCCAGCCTCAGGAGACCAGTGGCCCTCAGAGTAGAACCATCTTTCTTGGAGCCTATTACTCAATCCTCTGTCCTTCCAGTAGCTTCCAGCTGGATGATTCTTGTCCTGATCCAAAGAAGGCCTTCCTCAGCTTGGAGGCATCTGTTTGCAGTTTGAACGCCATCCCAGCCCCTCCTCGAGCACCACCTCCAGCCCCGTCGCTCAGAGCAGACCAGTGGTGAGCGTCAGGCTGTAGGACTGAGGCAAGAGAGGAAACCCTTCCTGGACAGATTTCAGCCCCATGGACCCCCTCCAGTTCTCCGGGACCTCCCCAGGGGCCTCCAGCCCTAGCACCTGCTTGCTGGAGATCAGTAATCTATAGCTGCAACACTGGTGATCAGAGAGACAGCCCCCATGCCTCAGGGACCCCCAGGGAAGTGGAGCCTCCCGTCTTGGCCATCTGGGACACCAAGACGCCCACACTCACAGTCTTCACTGGAGGGGCCACTAGGGCTTCCCAGGCCACCACCACAGCCCCCCGCGGCTTACACTTATTTCCCACCATAGACCAGGAAGGATACCCAGACATTAGCCAGGCGGCCCGCACCTGATGGCTCCCACCCGGGAGGTGGACACGGGAAGCAAGCCCCTCAAGAGGGAATTATAAGCACTGCCTTTGCCATTCTCTGGAAGCCGGGGCTCCAATATTGCTTCCCTCGTACTTACTCCTCTACCTCATTCTAACAAACGCCTCCGAGCCCTGCAGCCCAGCACGCCTCCCAAGTCACCTCCGTTCTAGCCTCATCTACCCACCTGGTGCTTCACCTCTCAGCACCAACTCCTGTCCTTCATCATCGCCCCCACACACTGCCCGGCCAGTGGCCCCCACGTCTGGTCTCCAGAACAGCGCCTTCGGCATCACCTGAGGACTTACTAGAAGGGCAGTTCTCAAGCCCCTCCTGGAAGTCCTGAATCAGAACCTGTCAGGGTTTTAACAAGTGGTCCGGGTAATTCTGATTCCCCGCTGAAGTCTGGGACCTCTGCTCGGCACCAGCCTGGACCACCTACCATGTGCCCTTCTTCCTGCTCTCGCCCAGGAATCCCGCCCCAACTACATCCGCCACGCGCTCCCCTACACCCAGCGGCCTCTACTTGATGCCACAATCGCCAACGCCCCGCATCCACCCACACCTGTACCTCCACGGCCTGCGCCCCATCCCTGCTGTCGGGCGGAGGGACCAAGCGTGTGGACTCTCTGAGTCAGCCCCAGCTACTAGCTGGATGGTCTCAGGCAACGACTTAACCTCTCCCTGGCTCTGTCTCCTCTCCTTAAAAAATGGGAAGGTCTTCTATGGGGTTGTTGTGAAAATTAAATGAGTGAATTTATATAAAACACTCAGAACAGTGACGGGTACATGGTAAGTGCCATCAAGTCGTAGCTACTATTATTTCATCCACTGACTTCCTGACGACCAGGTGCTGTCACGGGTATCCACACCTTGATACCAGTGGACGCCCACACTTCGCCAGGCCCGTCGGCTTCCGTGGCCCGTCCATCCTGCGCCAGCATCTACACTGTCTGTCTCACCTGCCTAGAGGCGCTGTCCTCACAACTCACCGCTACCCAAACCCACGCTTTTACAAACTCCGCACATCCTTGTCCTCCTGCCAAAAGGCACCCTGCCCTCGGCCACTCCCAACATCTACACTCTAAGAAGCAAACCCAGAATAGAGCTCTCCCTTTTGAGCTAATCTGGGGGCAGTGAAAATAGGGGGACAGGGGCAGCTCCTCCCTGAGCCCAGATGTCCAGGCCGTGGGGGAAGAATTGGCTCTGAGATAATCCCTGAGGGCCCTGGCCCCCGAAGAGCGGGGTCCACATGGCCGGTCCAGGCTCACTTAGGTCTCAGAGGGATAAAAGTGAGACATCCAAGGCCACACGTTCCCCAAAGCAGAGGGCTGGTGAGTGAGGGGCAGAGGCAGGACGGGAGTGTATAAAGGAGACGGCCAAGGGCAGGCGGCCGCCCCAGCCTCCGGCCGCCCCAGCCTCAGCTGGCTGCTTTTCCCTGATGTTGGTGCAAGCTAATTAGCAGCTCTTTGGGGGCTCTCTGAACACCCTGGAGTGAGATCATTATTTTTCTTAATGGTTTGCACATCCAACAACTTTGTTTCCTGTTTCCACCGTCTTCCCTGATACCATCAAGGGCTCTCTTAGCAGATGTCTGAGACCTCCTGGGCAGCGAGGCCTGCTGTGCAGTCGCCCACGGCCTGGTTCCACGGCTCGGCCCCAGCCCTCACCGGCCGGTGCCCAGGCTCCCATCCGCTCTGAGCAGTGAAGGGAGCAGATGGGCTCCTCACCCCCCACCGGAAGTGGACACGACTGTTTGCAGAGACGATGGCAGAAGCCGTCAGTGCCCTGGCATACCCTGGCTGGCCCCAAAGGTCACCGGCCGGTGGTCACAGACCAGCAGCTCCTGCAACTTCCCGCATCTCTCTCTGAGGCCCTTCTCTGGCCACAGGCACGTGCTCGGGCCTGCGTGCGGGCAGACCGAAGTACTGAGGGTGTGGGCCTCAGGAACAAACCCCAGTCCATGAGGGATGGGCCGCCTCACCCTTTGGGATCACACATCTGAGGCCTGACCCCTCCGCCCAGTGTCTCAAGGGGTCCCGCATGGACTGAGCCCCAGTAGCCCACCTTAATGTGCATTTTACCAGCATTCTTCCCTCCCGATCTCCCCGCCCCTCAACTCCCTGTCTGCTCTGCCCCGGTCACCTCCCACATGTCAGTGTCTGGGTCTGCTCCAGGAGAAGCTGGTGCGGCCACTCCCACACCACAATCTCATGCCCAGGACACGGGTGCCACCCAGACACCAGGACACCCAAATCCACATCCATGTCCTGAGCTCCCCTCTGAATGCCAGGCCCAATCTCCCGCTGCTAACGGGCCCTGGGCATCTGGGTGGGTGTCCCTCAGACAACGCCGATGCGACGAGCAGAGAGCCGACCCATTGCTCCCCTCCCAGGGTTGTGCCGGTGACCTCCACCAGGTGCTCATGCTAGAGACCTCTCGTCCCTAACACCCCCGCCGCTCACCCCTGCTGCTCACGTCTTGCTCATTGCTCGCACGGACCCTGCCTCCCCACCTCAGCAGCCCTCCACGCTGCAACAGTGATCTTTCTGAAATGCTACGTCATCAGTTGTTCCCTGCCCTAGAACCGTCTCCTGGGTCTCACCAAAGATGGTATATGAGTATGAGTAGCTCGGGCGCCAGCCTCAGACTTTCCTCCAGCGAGTCCGGGAGCTGTGTCAGAAGCGTCTGGGTCGAGGGTGGGCTGTGGGTGCGAGAGGGCCTAGCTTCTTGGCTGTCACACACTGTGGACGCCTGTAGCCCTAACCCCTCCCCCCTCCAGGGATGTTGGTAACCCATGTCTTCTTTCCTTTTTTTTCAAGAAGTTTTTCTTGGAGTGAGTATCGGTTTTCCAGAGCTTCTGTAACAGTGCCACACACTGGGTGGCTCAAATGACAGAAATGTGTGGTCTCTTGGTCTGGAGTCCAGAAGTCCGAGATCACGCTGTCAGCAGCGTTGACTCCTCCGAGGGCTGTGAAGGAAGTCTGCGTCCAGGCCTCTCTCCTTGGCTTATGACCAGCCGTCTTCTTTCTCTCTGTGTCTTTGCGCTGTCTTCCCTCTGCGTGTGACTCTGTTTCCAAGTTTCTTCCTCTTATAGGAACATCGGTCATATTAGATTAGGGCCCATCCTAATGTCCTCATTTTAATTTCACTACTTCTGTGAAGACCCCATCTCCAAATAAGGTCACATTCTGAGGGGACTTCCAGGACCTCAACAAGGGGATTTGGGGGGAAACACAACTCAGCCTGTAACAAGGGAGCAGAAGAAGGGTGGTCAAGGGCAGACTCCAGGCTCCAGGGGTACTGCCTACACTCATACCCACCTTGCCTGGCAAGTCCTGCCTGTTGGGGGCACCCTAGTCGTCCTGGTCTCCACAGGAAAAGGAGTGGGCACTGAGCAGGTGACAGGGCGTTTGTGCATGCAGACCTGAGAAGTTTATCGTTGTCCTCTGTCCATACCACTTGTGAGGAAAACTGTCCCAGCCCCAGACCCAGCTGTGACCCCCACTGGTACCATGACCATGCTGTCTCCCTCCACAGGGATTCAAGCTGACCCAAGGGCAGGTGTCCACAGGCTGGCCGGTAATCAATGACCTAACAGAAAGATGAACCGGGCCAATCAAATTCTGCCTGCAAATTTGCACTCTGACACACATAAAGAATCGACCAGTTAGGGAAGCAGCACGGCCATGCATAGAGACATGCCATAGGGTAGCTCAGGGCCTCAGGGGGACCGAGCATGCCACGGCCTCGTGCAGGCTGAGGTCACGAGGGGGGAACCCCAGCTGAGTGAAGCGGAGGCAGGAGCCGATGAGCAGAGGCAGCAGACCCACCGCAAGGAAGCCGCAACAGGTGGCCACGACACAGATGGAGCTCAGAGACCGCCTTAGAGCTGCCCGCATTTCCCCCTCATCCCAGACCCCACCCATCCACCTCCTGCCAGTTCGCCTTTTCCCGGAGGTGGCTGAGAGGGTCCCTGCTCTTTACAGCAAACGAGACTGACCAGAGCAGGCCGTAAAGATTTTGGACACCAGAACCTGCCCCTTCCCAGACCCTCACGCGTGTGTGAACACACACGCACCGTGCCTACAACTACTGGGCACACGTGCAACAGAGGGACGTGCGTCTGCACCTTCTATGTAAACGCGTGCCCGGGCTCACACAGCCACTCACATGCACACGCGTGTGCACTCAGATGCAGTGGTCCTAGAGATACATGCATAGATACACACACACGCACGCACGCGCGCGCACACACACGCACTGACTCCGAAGAGAAGAGCTATTTCTGCCCACTCCCTGAAGATGTTTTTATAACCATAAGGCTGCTGTCACTTATACCATTTAATATGGTTCTTGTGAAGCAGAGGAAATCCGAGTTCTTCCGTTCTCACCATTTCTTTCTAATTCCAGGTGAGAGATACAAGGTGGCTCTGAGGCAGGATGGAGAGACTCTCTGACCTTACAAGTCTGTGTTTGTGTGCTTGCTTCATGTTGCCAACCGTCTAAATAAAACCCGGGAAAGCAAACAGGGACAGAGTCACCCAAAAATGTGTCTTCCCTCAGCCATGCTCTTTCTCCCGACTTTAGCACCAGAGAGGAGGGAAGGGAGTGTGGTGGATGCGCTGGGCCACATCCGACCCCTGACCCCACGAGACCCTCAGGTCCTGCTGCCCCGCCCTCTGGCCTCAGCCCGTCTCTCCCCACCCACAGACAGGAATTTCGTCCTTCCTTGGTGTCTGGCTCACATGATTAGCCAGAAAGGGCCTAGAGAGGCAGCAGCCCTACTATGGGTGTGTTTGCAAATTACACAGCGTAGCCGCACCCGGCAGCGGCAGCGGGACTTTCATCACATCGCGACTGTCTCTGTTACCTCTCTCTCGCTGGCCCTAGGGGTGGGAGGAGGAGGCCCCATGGTTTCCACAAGCTGTGGCCAGAGCGGGCTTCACAGGTGTGTGGCATGGGGCTCGGACCTCAGGGCCCCCACCTCAGCTTAGTTTCATGCTCTTGTGTCTTGAAATTCTTAATAATTTCTGAACAAGGAGCCCCATACTTTTAGTTTGTACCTGGCCCGGCAAATTATACAGCAGATCCTGCCTGTGACGCAGCATGTTTTGTTTTTAAAGAAAACACCCAGACTCTAGCCCATGACACAGAACCTTTTCCCAAAAGGAGCTGCTCCTGGTGAGAGAGACACCTGAGCCAGGGCTCTGGGCCCTGTGCCCCTCTCTGCCCCTCCCCCTTCCTCTTCTAGAAGTCCAGTTCCGGCCCTTGCCACCCTCGCATCAGCCCCTAGGGGGCGCCGTGCTCCCTTTGTCCTCAGCCATGTGGGCCCAGATCTCCCCGGTGGGTGGGTTCGTTGGTAAGGCTCACCAGGATTTCTGTGAGGGATTGAACTGCCAACATGAGCTCCAAGGAAATGACCCCCAAAACAAGGAGAGGCAGGAGAGTTAATTTCCCCAAAAACTTTCTGCTTCCCTGCGATGTTCTACTCACACTTTTCCACAGGCCTGGTCCATCCTGAGCTCCTGACCATGGAAACGTCCCTTGTATAACCTGACCCCTTTCCCTTTTGGGACCAAAGAACCCTTCTGTACTCAGCGTCTGAATCAGGACTTTGGTGGAAACAGATAGGGCCCTCAGGGGTTAACTGAAGAGGGTTTAAGGAGAATGACAGCAGTCTTCAGAGGTGTGGGCAGGGTAGGGGGAAGCACCCCCAGGCAGCAAAAGTGGACCCTGTTCCTACTCTTATAGCTAAAGGGACTAAGAACAGGGTGCTTCCAAACCTCACTGACGCTGCCATGGGAGGGGGCTGCCCAGCGGGACGGGCAGCCACAGCAGGAGGGACCCGCACTGTAGAGCCCACAGCACAGCAGGGAGGGAGCCTCTGGGGGACAGGGGCAAGGCTTAGGGAAAATACCCCCACTTCTTCTCCCTGCCCCCTTGCTATCAGATATCCTACCGGTGCCTCGCATTGGCCAAACCCAACTGGAGGCCGACGGCAGAAGAGCCACTGGAGCAGTCTCCGCACCAGGCCAGGGAAGAGCCGAGAGTGAAAATAACCAGCACACTCACACTCGGCCTCACCCTGGTCCGGATGCCCCAGGCCGCCTACTGTCCCTCTCCTCTCGCCAGCTCGCACCCTTGCCCCAGGCTCTGGATGCCTCCTGCACTGAAACGGACCACACTTCATCCTTTCCTATTTAGTTATGTCTTCATTTATATGAAAGACAAGGGAGAGAGGTCTTCCCACCTACAGCTGGAGTCCCTCAAGGCTCTTGTCAATCTTGCTTCCTCCTGTCCAGTTCCTCTAGGGTCTTCGAAACTCAGGCACCCTTCAGGGGCAACTGGGTGGCTCAGTCGGTTAAGCGTCCGACGCTTGATTTTGACTCAGTTTATGGTCTCAAGGTTGCGGGATCCAGCCCCGCATCGGGCTCCGCACTGACATTGTGGAAACTGCTTGGGATTCTCTCTCTCCCACTCTCCGCCCCTCCCTTGTTCATGCTCACTTTCTCTCTCCCTCTCTTTCAAAATAAATAAACTTAAAAAAAAAGAAAAGAAAAAAAACCCAGGCCTCCATCAATAGCCTCAGCCTCTCCTGACCAGCATGCGAGTGATTTGACCACACTGCCCTAGAAGAGCCTAGGATGGGCCTTGACCTTGTAGCCCTGGACTAGCAAACGGATCCCATCCAGTCAAGGGCATTTGGTTGGCCATGGCTTCCTGGAGAGATGCGTCGGGAAAGTTTCTGGCTCCGGCTTCCATAGGCAAAGTTACCAGAGTGGGGGAGCAGGTAAGACAAGAAGCATGCATCTGTGCTCCATATTTGACCTTTCCATCCTGCCCACTCCCCCCCCCCGAACTGTGCTACTCCAGAAGTCTGGCTCGCAGCTGGGGCTCAGCCTCTCCCGGAACCTCAGCCCCCTGGGACAGTGTTCTGGGGCCTCTCATCGGCTGGGGTGCTGCTGCTAGAGACCACCTAATCATCGCTGCTGTGCTCTGTCCAATGAACCCCAAACCCTGCTCATTGCTGTCACCTGCCCAAACCACACGGACCCTCCAGCTGCACTGAGTGCACACTTTCCTCGGCCTTTGCCCTCTTGGGCTCTGGCACCCTCCACATCCCTGCCAGGGAAGGGGCCCGAAGTTCACCGTGTCTGCTCATCTCCACCATGCCTGAACCATCCCTCGTGTCTAGGGAAAAGGCCCAGGCCAGGAAGGTCCTCAAAATGATCGTAATAACAAGCTTTGATTATTTCTATGGCCAGCCACCAAGGCAAGTGCTTTCCATTTATTTTCTCATTTAACGTTCGTTATAATCTTACCAAGTAGTGCTCTTATGATCACCCCCATTTTACAGTCAAGAAAACTAAGGCACACAAAGGCCAAGTCATTCTATAAGGATATATAACTAGTAAGAGATAGAGGTTGGGTTTGAACCCAAGGAGGCTGGCTGCAGAACCTGACCTCTTAGCTTCTACTGGACCATCTGCTTCCTTTGGCCACCCTGGGAACCCTGCAGTAACCTTATGCTCCAAGCTGCCATTGACACCAGAGTGCCCCAGCCTGAGGCTCTACCTGGACCAAACGAACAAATATAACTAACATCTCTAACTAAGAGCACTGAATTTGCCCTGGACCCGTGCTAGTGTCTTGCCAACTCATGCAAACTCTCGGTGCCCTGCAAGTTAGTTCCCGTTACCAGCATCATTTTATAGGATGAGGAAATCAAGACATAGAAGTGAACTAGCTTGCCCAAGGTCATACAGCTCGGAAGCGGTAGTAGCCAGAATTTGAACTCAGGCCCCCTGCTGCCCGAGCCACTGTGCCGTACTGCCTTCCAGCCTCCTGGCTGCCTTCCCGTGACACAGACTCCACAGGACATGCCAAGACCCCCAGGATCCACCCTCCCCCTAGGCTCTACACGCTGCCAGAGCTGAACAGACCACCCCGTGTTTCAATTCCCTGGTGAGTCTGACCTTCTGAACGTGACCACAGCAAGAGTGTGATTAATGAGCCAATTATTTCTGTGGAAGACATCGTGCAAAATAAATAGCCCATTTCCCTTCAATTTACTGTTTTAATAAATAAATAGCACTTCACGCTCTGGTTTTGTTTATTGCTGCTCATACCTGAAAGTTTGTGATGAATCTTCGTGTTGTTCATTTCCAAAATTAATCAGATCTGCCCGATGACTTTGAAATATAGGACTGCATTTGTCCTTCGATGTTAACAGCAAGACGGGCAGGCGGGGCTGCAGGGAAAGGCAGGCCTGGGGGAAGGGTGAGCAGAGGACAGGATGCTCAGAGCTCTGAACCCGTGGCTATGGAGGCCCAAGTGCCCACACATGAGAAGCGTGGTCAGGGAGGCAGACTGTAGCTTCGTGATGGTTGGTTCCAGGAAAACTACCAGAAGGACAAGGGTATAGGAGGGGAAGAAGCTTCTTTCTCTACCTTAAACTTGAGCAGGGGCACCTGGGTGTCTCAGTCCATTAAGCGTTCAACTTTTGATATCCACTCCGGTCATGATCTCTCAGTTTCGTGGGTTCGAGCCCCAAGTCTCAGTCCATTAAGCGTTCAACTTTTGATATCCACTCCGGTCATGATCTCTCAGTTTCGTAGGTTCAAGCCCCAAGTCAGGCTCTGAGTTGAGAGTGTGAAGCCTGCTTCGGATTCTCTCTCTCTCCCTCTCTCTGCCACTCCTCCAATCACTCTCTCTGTCTCTCAAAATAAATAAACTATAAAAAAATAAAATAAAATAAATAAACTCAGGGAGACTGGCTAACCTGAGGACACTGAATAAGAACAGTACGTCTTATGTCGCCAAGTGGGCCAAACTCAAACAGGCCTTTACCCTCTTTCCAAGGGTGACGAGGGATTGCAAAATGCAGTCAGCAGGCTGTCTTTTGTAGATCCCTGGGTATAGGCACAGAGCAAAAGGGCAGAAGGCCAGGTGTCTCCTGTGGGGCACTCACCTGTTGAAGGGATGTCTTAGGTAGGGTGGTAAGCCATCAGGGTTTAATGTAACTAGAAGTAAAAGAAATCCAACGATGGGACGTTTCTGATGCGTGTTTATATCCTATTTATCCATCTTGACATGCATCTTCTCAAGTTTCACAATAGCCCATGAGGTAAATATTAAATCCCATTTTACAGATGAGGAAAAGGAGAGATTCAGAAAGGATCGAGAACTTCCCTAATGTCCCAGAACTAGTAAGAGGAAGGGAAATAGTTCAGATTCTTATCTACTTCTTCAGACTCCAAGACCAATGTGGTCCTTGTTTCTCATGTAGATATGTTGTGTGTGTGTGTGTGGCGGGGGGGGGGGGGGGGGGGGGGGGCATGGCCTGCCCGAGACAGTCAGAGAACACCACAGAAAAGAGATGGTGAGTAGAATCTGGGCTTTGTAGGGAGACTAGGAGTTTTCTGGAAAAGGCAGGAGAAAGACCAGTTAGCAAAAAAGAAGAAAGGGGAGGAGAGAAAAGAAATGATCAAGCCTGCTGAATGACTGGATGTGAAGAGTAAGAGAGAGAGAGAGAGAGAGGAGAGACTGCCTTTCATCTGCCTCTCTTGGGAGTGAAGGGATCTGTCTCATCTCTGTCCTCAGGTCTTCCCTTGGCTCTCACCTCTCTGACCTCCAGGACAAAGCCCACGCCTCCAGCAAAGGTGGAATAGGCAGGCTGACTTCCCATGATTCTTCACGCCTCCACTGCCCAGCGGCTGGCGGGGGGCGGGGGCAGGGGTGGGGGAGGGGACCAGACCTCCCTGCCGGCCACAGCAAAGGGGAACCGCCCATGTAGCAGTGGGCCGTTTTCCACTTAGGCACACTCTAGAAAACTTCCTCGTAGTGGAGGGGAAACACACAAACGTAAAAGCTAGGCCTTTGTAGAGTCTCCACCACCAGCCCCATTCTCCGGGGAAAAAGGTCAGCTTGTCCTCCAGGCCTCAGGTCTGCGTCCTGGGAGGGATCCCCTTCTTCAGTCTGTGCGAAGAGACATGGCATGGAGTTCCCACCAGGAATGTTGAGCATTAGGCAAATTTTTTTAACGTTTATTCATTTTTGAGAGACAGAGAGAGACAGAGTGTGAGTGGGGGAGGGGCAGAGGGAAAGGGAGACACAGAATCTGAGCACAGAGCCCAACGTGGGGCTCAAACTCACCCACTGTGAGATCATGACCTGAAGTCAGACGCTTAACCGACTGAGCCACCGGGCACTCCTGGAATGTCCAGCATTTAAAACAAGACCATGCCCTATACCTCCTTTATTATTGAAGCCCCCTCCCTGTCTCCCTCCCTAACCTCCCACACTAATGCTTCTCAGCATGTGATCCACCCTAGCCCTACTCCCACCCCAATCTGGTTACTAGATAAAATGCAAATCTGGGGCCTCCTTGCTGTAGCTCTCCCTGATCGGATCACCCAACTAATGCATACTAGTCCTTTGGGATTCAGCTTAAAATCCATCTCTTCTGAACGTGGTCCCCGAGCCTCCCAGGCTTGTGCCCCTCTCCCCTGCACTGTGATTGGCAGTGGACTTGTGCACACTCCCAGCCTGACTTTCAGCTCTGTGAGAGCAGCCGCCGGCTTCCTTCATCGGCTTTCCCAGTATCAGGTCAAAGGAAGAAAGGAAGGGAGGGAGAAAAGGAGGGCATGGAGGGGATGTGTTTGGCTGCTGCTTTCCCAGCAGGTGCCCACCATAGGCTCAGTGTCTGAGTTTCAGGGTGACCCTGAGCTGCAGCCTTGACTCCCAGACATAGAACCAAGTAGGTGTGAGGTGGATCTTGGTTAACGATTCATTCCCGCTGGGGCTGCACCCCTGTTGGCCTTGCTGGGGGACCCTCCTCTTTGGGACGCTGCTCTCTATAGGATAATCCCTCTCTGAGACTCCACTCACATGTTGACCCGTCCTTAACACCTTGGGACTCCCACCATGGTAAATGAAAGACCAATATCTGCTTTGCCCGTGTGAGTGTGTGTGTGTGTGTATATGCCCTGCATGTGTGAGCATGTATTCAAGGGCAGATGTGAAGTGTGTTTGTGAGTGTGAAGTGGCATGCTTGCTTGTGCCTAAGTGCAATAAGGGTGCCATTTATGACCCTAAGTGGCACTTAGGGATATGTTGTGGAATGAGTCTGTATACCTGTGAATATATATATGTACCTGTGTGTGTATATATATATATATATATATATATATATATATATATATATACATACACATATATATGGTGTGCATGTATGTGTACATGTTTTGTGTATGTGTATGTATATGCAAGTTTAAGTTCATTCTTTTGACATTGGTGCAATTGGACCTGTTTTTATTCCCATTTATGTGTATTTTATTTCTATTGAGCAGTTCTTTGGAGGATCTCCCCAGAACTCTTGAAGTCCTCTCTCCACCTGTACTAACCCTCCTTCTAGGCTATGAGAAACTTGAGTGTAGCAACATTACTTGATTTTTTTTTTGTATCCCTAGCTTCTAGCACAGTGCCTGGCATACACCCATGTATTCATTCATTCATTCATTCATCTGTCCAACATATGCGTATCCATCATCTGCTGGGTGCTGTATGCTGCGGATACAACAGGGAATACAAAGAGACACAGTCACTACCCTCACAGACCTTACAATCTGGTAGAAAAGAACAAGTATTAATCAAGTAATAAAGCCAATGATGTAAAATTGCAACCATAGCAAGTGCTAAGAAGACAACACACAGAATTCTGACAGAATAAAAGGTGGATTAAACCTAGTCAGGGAAATAAGGGACAGATGCCAAGGAGGTGACATTGGAGATGTTACATATGATGTGAGGGATTAACCGGAGGATAGGGAGATGTCCTTCCATTCGGGGAGAACAGCCCGTGAAGAGGCAGGTGGAGAGCCTCCAAGGAAGCTCATGCAGGGGAAGCTGAAAGAGTGGAACTGAGGGTGGAAGGTGGAAACTGAGGGTAGAAGGTAAAAGACAGGTACTACCCTACTCACTACAGGGCCTACATGAGCTAAGATGGGGCCTGTATCCTCAGAGCGAGGAGGCGACATGATCAGAGTTGTGTTTGGCTACTAAGCGGAGGTGATTGGAGGAAGGGAAACCCTTCCATGGAGAGATCAAGTAGGAAGTGGGGTGACGGTAGCTTGGACTAGAGTCACGGCAGTGAAGACGGAGAGAAGAATAAATTCCAGAGACATACAGCAGCTGATGCGGACAGATCACAGCAGCGACTTGAATATGGAGCATGAGGAAGAGAGAGAGTTGAGGGTGGAAAGATTCACTGGTGTGGAGAACACTTCAAGAGGACCAGTTTTGGAAGCGAGATCCTGAACTCAGTCTCAAACCTATTGAGTTCGAGGGCCCTTCAAGTTTCCAGAAGGAGATGTCAGAGGAATCTGACAATCTGACAGCAGCACGTGTGGGTGTGGAGCATGCACACGGCAGGGGATTAATAATGTGTCCTAAATTGATGTTCCCAGCTCCTCTCTTCTCTACCATATCTTTTCATCAAGAGATAATGACGGTTCTTAGAAAGTTTAGAAATAGACATGACTCACCTTGGATAGAGGCTGTGGAATGAGAAGTCTCTATAAACCCAAGTCATTACTGACTGCCAGGTGTACAGAATTTTACAGCTCCCATGGGGCTCTAATTCATTTGAACTTCACAATAACCTGGGATTATTACCTCCGTTTGAGGTTATATGGTTTGTCCTGAGGAATCACGGATTGGCCCAAGTGTAAACCAGTCTCTCATTATCATCTGTCTTCTGAAAGAACTGGAAGAGCAAAAAGCGTCCTTGTGAGACATGTGAATTCAATCCGCCTTACATATATCTTTGAGCACAAATTGAAAAGGCAAGGAAGGTCCTACAAAGACTCATGGAAAAGTCCTTGCCCTTGAAGACACCACAGTCCAGGGAACAAGAGTGAGTCCCAGTCAATTAGAATATATGAAACGATGTGGAGAATGCTGAATAAGCCCCATTCAAATAAAGTTTCTCTGATTTTAAAAACAGTAAATGTCTAGTATAAGCAAATACATAACGTAGAACATAGGAGGGAAGAGAGAAATTACCCAAGATCCACCCGGAAGGAACTCTATCACTACTTTGTTTAATTTTGGCTTGAGCTTGTATTGGACTTTTCCGTTACCTAAGTCAGTAAATTACCTTTTATGTGTAAGTCGGTTTCAGTTGAAGTTTCTGTCATTTGTAATCAAAAGAATCTTGATTAATAAGGTTATTTTGAGAATTGAATCAATCAAAGTATATAAAATGCTTTAACACAGTACCTGGAATATAGCAAGTACAGATAGTCCCTGGCTGACAATGGCTTGACTTAACGCTTTTTCAACTTTACTGTGGTGCAAAAGCAATGCGTCGTAAGTTGAAACAATACCTTGAATTTGGAATTGTGCTCACTTCCTGAACTAGTGACACAGGGGGTGATCCTCTCCTGTGATGCTGGGCAGTGGCGGCAGGCCGCAGCGCCCAGTCAGCCACGCCGTCACAGGGGTAAGCAACCGACACACAGCCATTCTGTCCCCGTACACCCATTCTGATTTCCATGGCCCAGCATTCGGTAAATTGCATGGGATACTCAACACTTTGTTACGAAATAGGCTTTGCGTGAGACGATTTTGCCCAAATGTAGGCTAGTGTCAGGATTCTGAGTACATTTAAAGGATGCTAGTCTAAGTTACCGATCTTTGGGGGGTTAGGTGTGGTAAATGCACTTTCAACCTACAATATTTCCCTCATACAGTGGATTTATAGGGACATAACCCCACTGCAAGTTGAGGAAGATATGAACTCAATAAACATTGCCTGCTATTATTCTTATTGTGCAATCTATTGGATTGGTGGGGCCAGGCACGCAGAAGGCTGTTCACATGAAACCCTGAAGAGATTCCTGGAGGGGCACCTGGGTGGCTCAGTCAGTTGAGTGACTTCGGCTCCAGTCATGATCTCATGATTCATGAGTTCGAGCCTCATGTTGGGCTCTGTGCTGACAGCTCAGAGCCTAGACCCTGCTTCAGATTCTATGTCTCCCTCTCTCTTGGTACCTCCTCCCCACTCTCTCTCTCTCTTTCTCAAAAATAACTAAACATTATATTTAAAAAATTGAAGAGCTTCCTGGGGAAAAAAACTAATCCTAAGGGAAGAGGAATCCAAGCACATAAGATTTAGTAAGAAAGGCTTAGTCAGCAGGACAAGGGACAATTCAGAGGACAGCCAGGCATTTGCCAGTAGGAACTGTCTCCTGGTTCTGCCTCACTCTAAGACCAGGTGCCTGCTCTGTGCAGGGTGGAAGGCGAGAAGAACAGGAGAGAGAGGCTGGAAGTAAGAGCCAGAAGCCCTGATTTCACCCTGTGCTCTGTCTTCAGGCTGGCTGCTAACATGGCTCAGTGCAGGAAGAAGAAAGAAATGGTCTCCCCTGCAATAGAGCATGGGAAACTGTCACTTTGAGTCATCCCATGCCGAAAGGTCAGTTAGGACCTGTTTCCTCTGAAGGGCCCAAGAGCTCAAATAAACAAGCTTAGTGTCTTAAAAACATCATTTCTGAGCATTCAACGCAAGCTCTGGGGGAGAAACTAAAATACACGTTCTGCCTCAGGAATGAATCACCTAAAGGAAACAAGTATGTATGTGCGTATGTATGTATTTATTACTCATCAAAGTACACCAATAGCATATGTGGTTTGCTCATATGAAGCTAATGGATCCTCATAAAATTTTCACCATAATTTGGGCTCGTATGCCCCATCTGTTATGCTACTGAGTTAACCAGTAGCTCTGTGACATGCTGAGAATTGCCATTTGAGGAAGAACTAAACAGATTTGAGTTGACACTTTTATGATTTTTTTTTCTTCTGTGCTGGTCTACACGGGAGCAAAGGCTGTCTGTCGTGAAGCCAGCTTAAATGTTAGAAGATTTTGTTGGAGATGTTCTCATTGACTCCTTCTCTCCCAGTGGAGCCAGCGCTCGCCTAGCTCGTCCCTGAGATCTGGCCCCAGCACCACTTTGGAGGAGGCAGAAGAAAGAGGTGTGAGCTCCTGCTTGCCTGAATCAGCTATTACTTGTTCTCCTCAATTCTCTCCTGAACCAGCAGCAAGAGCATTCAAGTCTAACTCTTGTTGATTTTCTCAGCTCCGAATGTTGTTCTCATATAAAGCAATCCTCCTTCTATGAAAAGCCAGACTTCATCCCCAAATTTCCTGAATTCCTCGTATAAGTCCCTTGTTTCAACCCTGACTCTGAACTGTTGCATCTCAGACCATTGACATCTCTGAGTGCAGCTAAATTCTCTTGCATTTCATTTTCAGAGGGATAATAGTGTGGGCATCAGTTGAGAGTATGGATTAAAGAAACTATAAGAGAAACAATATATACAGCCAGATGACAATATTTTTGATGCTCTGTTGTTGGTAGCATATATATTAAGGATTGTTATGTCTTCTTAGAGAAATTGACATCTCTCTTATTATGTGATGCCCCTCTTTGTCCCTGGTAGCTTTTCTGGGTCTGAAGTCTGTTCTGGGTGAAATTTGTACAGTGACTTCTGCTTTCTTTTAATTAGCATTAGCATGGTATATCTTTACCTATCCATTTGCTTTCAATCCATACTTTAAAAAAAATTTTTTTAATGTTTATTTATTTTTGAGAGAGAGAGCAAGCAAGGGAGGGGCAGAGAGGGAAGGAGACAGAATCTGAAGTAGGGTCCAGGCTCTGAGCTGTCATCACAGAGCCCAATGTGGGGCTTGAACTCATGAACCAGAAGATCATGACCTGATCTTGGATGCATAACCAACTGAGCCCCCCAGGCGCTCCAATCCATATGTCTTTATATTGGAAGCATCACTGCAGCGTGTTTGTGCATGTCTGCTCTTGGGTCCTCATGAAGCCTGACTCAATCAGGCTCCCAACCCTGCAGGTGCCTTGCTTTAAACAGATATCCAAGGACCCTGGGTTTCACAGCATCCCAGTGTCTCTGCCCTTTGCTGGTCCTTGTGAAGTGCGGCTTGAGGAGCCTTGGAAGCAGCTGTCCTAGGTACTAGATATGACCCTTGAGTTCTGGACTCTTTCCATCTGCCCGCTCAGCACACCAGCTGCCTCAGGCCCCATCTGCCATCCCCGGAGCACAAGGCCACACACGAGATGACACCGCCTGCAGGTGCAGACAGGGCCTTCCAGGTGCGCAGTCAGCTCTGCCTGGGGGAGGCCCTGCCAGACTGGGGGTTTCTCATCTGTCATCACGGCTGTACTGCTGATGCATCTTCGAACTGCAGCCCCTCTGAACGAAGAGATGGCCATTTAGCTGCAATACACAAACCCAATTTGGGAACCCAAATGACGTGGCTCCGGTCTCATTGCCAGGAATTATGGCACTTGAATCAGGCACAATCTGCAGAATAAGTGAAATTGTCGACACAGAGAAATGTGTTTGAAAACATGATGTGATCTATGGTTAAAGCCTATGGATTCTGCATCCACCTCAGAAATATTCTACTTCCAGAGCAATTTCTCCCCTAACTAGCTGTCCCTTGAATGGACCATATGTCT
Organism: Paguma larvata; assembly: GCA_030068075.1. Lineage (NCBI taxonomy): Eukaryota > Metazoa > Chordata > Mammalia > Carnivora > Viverridae > Paguma > Paguma larvata. Next base: position 65,364,819 of record CM057831.1, on the reverse strand, counting down.
TTTTCATTACTGTGTCAGCCCGGCCTCCATTGGCAGCAGTTCCCAGCTGTGGGTGCATGGATTTCCCATCCAAAGGCCCAGACCTGCCCAGGTCCTGGGGCCATGATTCATAGACGCTCTTTAGGCTGGTTGTTATGTGCACATCTTGGTCCCTGATGCAAACTCCCCAGTGATTTTGAGTGGTTCTTACCTTGTTGACAACACTGTGCCCTGCTACCTGCCAGCTCCCTGCCATGTGGACTTCTGGGCACTACTCCCTTGGGTTCCCCATCATTGTGCTACATTGGGATTCATTAGTTAGTTCATGCAGCCATGCATTTATTCAATAAATAATTACAGAGCATCTGCTAATACATGCTTTCCTGTGGCCTCGAGACACAGTGGTGAACTAGGGGACCTAACTCCCCCTCTCAGAGGTTCTGGGCCAGGACAGCCACATAAGCTCCAACACAATGCAAGCACGGTGTTCTTAATTCCTTCACATGTAGACAGAGGTAAGGAAACACAGGCTTGTGGGCATGACAACTGTGGCAGAAGGAAGCTGCTGCCACTGGGACCTCAATGTGAACCTGGGTCCCCTGTGACTTGTGCCCACAGCCACCTATATGTCTCTGGCATGAAACTGGTCACACTACATGGCTACCCTTGTTAAATATTTGGTCTGCTCCCACCTCTGGCCGACCGTCTCAGGACGTGGAAGTGTGTCTGTATCACTTTGTCTAGACCATGGTCACAGGCCACTCTCCCATTCTCTCCATATTGGGGACAACTATGGCACTTTCTGCCTCCCTTGGGTCGTGGCCTCTCTCCTGGGTGGGTACCCTTGTTTCATCCACTTCAGGCCCCAGGAAGAGACGGATGCTTGCACCCTGCTCCGGGTCCAGCTTACCAGCCTTCCACAGTTAATTTTCTGAGTCCAGATCCAGGAGATATTTTTTTTTCCTTTTTAATGTTTATTTGTTTATTTTGAGAAAGAGAGAGAGAAAGGGAGAAAGAACATGTGTGCATGCATGTGTGGAGGGAAGGGGCGGAGACAGAGAATTCCAAGCAGGCTCTGTGCTATGAACACAGAGCCCCACACGGAGCTCGACACCCCCGAATCATGAGATCAGGACCTGAGCCAAGATCAAGAGTCAGACATTTAACCGACTGAGTCACCCAGGCACCCCAATCTGGGAGATATTCGTATGTGTGATGGGACCAAACAGCTTGGCTAGGCTGGCCGGTAACGCCTGGGTTGTCTGCAAACGGGCCCTTCTAATGCAGGGCTCTCCACTTAGTTCTCTGCTACCCACCCTGATGGCCGTTTCCACAGTCTCAGCAGCATCTGTCCAAACCCGCTTCTGGGGCTAGGGGAGGTGAAGTCACAGCTACCCCCGGAAAAGACACCACTACGATGCCAGGCCCAGAACGCTGGTCTAGAGGCAGGCGAGGCTGGCCCCTGCCCAAGGAAATTCTCACCAGGGTGAGATTTACAATACTGCCATTCACGTTTTGAAAGACAGAGGATGAGACTTCCTTTGTAACACATTTGGAGTGTGCCAGAGGCATGGCCAAGCCAAAAGCCCTTAGCGTCATGCAAGGGGTGCCTGGGTGGCTCAATGGACACACTAGTGCCCAACTCTTGGTTTCAGCTCAGGTGATGATCTCACAGTTTGTGAGTCTGAGCCCCACGTCAGGTTCTGTGCTAACAGTGCAGAGCCTGCTTGGGATTCTCTCCCTCCCTCTCTCTCTCTCAAAATAAACTTTAAAAAATTAGGAAAAAAAAAGTCATGCAAAATCTAGGTGAAAGATTATGTCGGACCCAATATCTGTTCCTTTAACTGTGGACTCTGGAGAAGACGTTTTATAAAACAAGGTGCCTAACAACAAAAATGGTAGCTAATGCCAGGCGCTTAACTTCTAATTTACATATATTAGCTCCTGGAAGTCTCCACAAACCTACCATGTCAGTGCTATCATTATGCCTATTTTCCTGATGAGAAAACTGAGGTACGCGTGGCCAATAGAAAGAACCTCATACTCACCAGAGTTTGCCATTTTTTGTAGTAAGAAAGGCATCTAGGAAATAGAAATATCAGAATACCGCAACGAAACGTCGAAGGATGCGGTCTCCAGGTCCCAGCAGAATGTCGAATGAGGACGACAGGAGAATTCGGGAATGAGATGTGACTACTTCTGAAATGCGTGCATTTCCAGCTGCATTGTGCTCTCTCCCTCCCCTCCTAGAAAGAGCCTCTGCAGCCGATCGAAGTCTCACATTTAGAATCCCTAGGGGAGATTTACAAAATTCCGATGCCCGGACCAAGGGAATCAGAATCTCTGGGGGTAGACGCAGCCACCAGCATGAGGTAAAGCCCCCCGTGATTTTAAGGCGACACTTGATCCCTTCCGTGGAAAGCTCTATGGCTGGAAGCGAAGGTGAATGTGGCCGTTGAAATCCTGATTGGCAAGTGTGAGGAGCTAATCACAAGTCACCTCTTCCGGGGTGCGAGCCACCTGGGAAGGAAGGCACAGACAACACACCAATAAGAAGTGTGTGGTGACAACGGGGGCCCAGGACACCTGACCCCCGGCCTGTCAAGCGTGACAGAATGGAAGCATGGCTTGGAAACCTCAAAGGCAATATTTGCAGGTAGGAAGCTGAAGGGGGTTGATCCGCAGAGAGGTGAAGCAATTTCAAAGAGCACAGACGCTGCTGATGAGGTCAATGCTTCGGTGGGCAGAACAGAAACCCTGCAAACGAAGCACAGCTGCCGGGGCAGGCGGCTCGCTGGCACCTGATGTCAGACCGCGAATATTCTCCTCATGGCCGCCTCATCCCGCATCACAGCCCCTTGGCCACAGCGTGCACGCCTCAAGTGTGATTCAGAGCAGGAAATGAAAACGCTTTGAGGCAGAAATTCCTGGGTTTGAAATCTTTCTTGACACACACTGGCTCTAACTACCTCCTCCGAGACTTTGCTTCTTTATCTGGAAAAGGGGATCATTAATTCATTTAACAGTTATCTTTTGAGCCCCTGCCATATTCCGGGCATTGTTGTAGATGCAGGGGATACAGGAGGAAACAACACGGATGAAAACTCTTATTTTCTGGAGTTGATATGTTCTTTGGGGGAAACAGACCGTAAACTAACAAACGAGTAAAATATATAGCCTGTCAGAATGTGATAAGTGCTGGGAGGTCATATGAAGCAGGGAAAGGAGATAAGGACTCTGGGGGGTGAGGGATGCAATTTTATAGGATGATCTTCTCCCTGAGAAGATGACATCTGAGCAACAACCTGGAAGAGAGAAGGCAGCAAGCCAGGTGGAAATCCGGAAGCCAGGTGTTGGAGGCAGAGAGAGAGGCAGGTACAAAGGCCCTGCGACAGGAATGTGCCCTGTGTGCTGTGCTTAGGAATGACCTTATCTACCATCTAGGGGAGTGTGTGTGTGTATATGCATGTGTGTGTGAGTGCGTGTGTGCGTGTGTGTGTGTATATATGAGCATATAATTGGGGAAAGCATGAAAATAGCTTGGGAATCCCCCAACAGACTTGAATAGCTTGAGATCCATCCATCCCAAAGGAGAGGCCATCACCTCTTCTGAATGGCAAAAAGGAGCTATTTGTAGCTCAGTTGGTGGCCTTTATGAACTACTGTAGGCCCCCACAAGAACCAAAGGCCCCTTGCATTAATGGAAGGGGTTACTGTTTGGTAAAGTGATGAGGTCAAAACTTGCGACCGAGAAAAATGTCCTTTCCTCAAATGAGTCTGTGCCAGGTTACCTTTGAGAAAAAAGGACTGCGCCCATGGAGAGGAGCACTTGTTCTCAGATGAGCCTGTGAGGAAGGCAGTCAGAGCTCCACGCAGGGGAGAGATGGAAGGAGACTGTGACACCATTCCATAGACACCCTTACCCCTTCCTCCCAGGGACAGTAGAACCACCATTATCAGCTGAAAGGAAGCCTAAAGCGCTCTAGTTTACAAAACCGAAAGGATCTGAGAGGTGGAATCTCATCTTCTTATAAAGAACCAAAGGTGAGGACAAAACCCAGTGGAGTTGAGAGGGTACCAGGTGGAACCAAGGCAGAGGTCTGAAGCCGTGCGGGCTGCTTCTCTGGGGTCCTTCCCTTGTATGCACAGGGACTGATCACAGTAAGTCACAAACTCTCCTCCTCTCACAGGACACTGCTCTTCTGAAATGTACCTGGCCCTTCAGTAAAACCTTCCCTCACCTCCATTATGATCCAGCCTGGCAAAGGCTGGTGAGCCAAAGACCAGCGGAGGACACATAACTGCTCCCCGACCAACTCGGGGCGACTGGGGGCAAGAGGGTTGGAAGGGGCGCTGTCTCATGCTTTGTTAGTATTCGTGAGCTGAGCTCCAGTAACAAGCAATCCCAGATCTCAATGGCTTGACAAGGCTGACACGCTGCAGGTGCCTCTCCTGGGTACCTCTGCCTCCAGGCAGTGTCGAGGATCGAATTCCTTTCATCATGGGCTCCACCCAGCTGGAGACCGTTGCTTCTAACTAGATGGACGGGAAAACAAAGAGAAAGTGTGAGCAAATGTACATACATAGAGTTTTAAGGCCAGGACTGAAAGTGGCATATTCTGCCTACATCCCATACGTTAGAACCCAGTCTGAGGTTGCAGACTGCAGGGAAAATTGTGGAATACGATATTCCTATATCCCCATGCTAGCCTTGTCTCTGCCACACCTCATTGATGACTACTGGGCAAAACTGTTGCTAGCTAAAGCCAGCAGAAGAAGGACCTGAAGAAAAAAAACCATAGATTAGTTAGCACTGCTCCAAATGCTCATGAAGAAATGAATTCTACGCTCAAAGTCATGGTGAAGATGCGTGTTATCACACCTGAGGTCTGTCCCGATTTTATTTTGTCTGGAATTTCAAAGGCTATGTGGGAGCTTTGGCTCAAGTGCTAATCTAAGACTATCCAAAAATAGCCTTCTCAGACCTGATATTCCATTAGCTCTTGGTCCAGAAAGCTACACAGCCCAATCTTGGGGGCAGCTAGAGGGAGCATATCCTAGAGCAGAAAGGGAGATTTCAATTTACATTTATGGCAGTGACTAGCCGACATCCACAGAAAGCCAAGGACATAGGTAGGCCTTCTTGGTATTAAAACAATCTACCTCTATCTGATTCCTGCTTAGCCCAATACAGTTCATCTTCACTACTGAAACTGATGCCTTTAACACTTGGCGGGAGCCTCTTGTCCTAGAGAGACCCTGCTCTGGGGACTAGCTCTTCCCACCCTACCCATGCCACGAAATCTTCCAGCCTGAGTACACTTTAGCCACCGGATTCTGACTATAACTAATAGAAGCAATCCCATAATGCTTAATCATAGTGGCGTCTCTAAAAGCTCTTGGGCAATACAAGATGTGTCTGGGAACCGTCTCGCAGGAAAGAATGAGGGAAGAATGTATTTAGTGGCTTCTATCTCCAGTTGGCCAACATTTCATCTTAGTGGGGACTAATCCCTTGCACTTCTGTGTTTCCCCTTGTGGGGTGCAGAGTGGGGTTTCACACTGGCATCAACAGAGAACTCCCGGCATCGGAGGCACACGGTACATGCCCATAGCTGAGGTGAGAAACTATCGAGATTTATCTGTGGGAAATCAGCTAACGCCCACACAGAACGGGCCACTGCAACAGCAGGTGCCACAAGACAAAGGCAATGCTGAAAAGCATTTGCATAAGAGCTTTTGATCCACAGGAACTCAGTCAATGGTGTCTATTGTTGTTTTTATCATTATGAGCTAGCTGGGCGCAGACACCAATCCTTAAACATGGATGGGCCTCTTCCCTGGAGCCTGGTGCTCTGAAACTTGACCTTGGGCCAGATACATGCTGTCTCGTACAGACTCGGGCTGACTCATACCCCAACTTCAAGGGCCTACTCTAATTGGAAGCCCCGTTAACACTAAGGGGCCTGGGGCTCCCAATGTTGCTATACTGAACCACCCCCCTCCAGAGGCCAAGGGAGATTTCCAGTAAGATGAGCTCTGCCCTGCTACTCTGACAAGCTGTGTCAGACTTCCAGGAATTTTACTTGTATAACTTGGTCTGAAGCAGCATGGTTAAGAAATGCAATTAGCTGCTAAAAGCATAGATTCCGAGTGAGATGGTCCGATCCCTGGGAGGCCATCAGTCAAGAAGTGGACAAAGGCAATCTTAGTCCACAGTGTTTATGGCTCTATTTCTTGACAAGAGTTGGCTCATTTGCCCCCATCGTGGGCACAGCGTGAAAATTTAACTCTAAAGAAATGGGTCCAAAATGGTGAGTGAGGATTTCATTGCCCATCCTCACAAGACTCTATATGTTTTGTTTGGTTTTGAGGGGTAGCCGGTGATTAGATACAAGGGGAGAAAGGACAGGGAAGACGTGAAGCTTGATATGATAAGCACACTGCACTGCCAAGTACAGAGAGTTGGAAGACACCACCATACATCTGTGCCCTTGAGTCCTTGAGGCAAACATGGTTGGAATGACCCATTGGGGGTCATGGTAATAGGGCGTGGGCATCACTCAAACACTTAGCTTCAGACTCTGCTGCCAGAGGGTAAGCAATGAGCCTAACACCCACTGTCCACAGAAACATGCCTGCTGGCCAGCGGTTGTCCATCCAGGCTTGAGTGGGGGCCTAATACGTACTATCAGTGGTAATTGTGAGTGCAGTAGCTAGCGTTCTGGCTCAGGAATCTGTCTTTAAGTCCTGGCTGTGCCCTTACCAGATTTATTTAACCTCCTTGTGCCTTTGTCTTATCATATGTAAAATGGAAAGAATGATTATAGATCTCTCGGCTCAGCCTCTTCTTGGAAGGATTATAGATCCCTCATAGTATAGTTATGGGGTTTAAATGAGATAATATATAGAGTGCATGAAAGAGTGGCTAGCCTATAGAAGCCCCTCAAAAACATTAGCTATTATTATTGCTTACATTTATTGAGTTGGCTTATGGATATAACCATGACTCAGACAATATGTTAGGTATATAAGCCTTCACATCTATCCTATGATCTCTATAATATTAATACCCCACTGAAGAAACTAAGATGTAGAGAGTGACTTCGCCAAAGGCACCCAGCTGATTTCTTCAGGAGGTTTCTTTTCTTTTTAACTTTTGTTTTTAAATTCCTTTATTTACTTTGAGAGAGAAAGAAAGCAGGGCAGGGGCAGAGAGAGAGAAAATCCCAAGCAGCCTCCAAACTGCCCACCCAGAGCCCAATGTGGGGCTCAAACTCACAATCCATGAGACCATGACCTGAGCTGAAATCAAGAGTTGGACACCCAGCCGACTGAGCCACCCGGTCACCCCTTCAGGAGGTTTCTTTTTGTTGTTGTTGTTTTGACTGTTAGACTTATTTGGCGGGGGGGACAGAGAGAGGGAGACAGAGGATCTGAAGGGAGCTCTGCGCTGACAGTAGAAAGTCCTACGTGGGGCTCCAACTCACAAACTGTGAGATCATGACCTGAGCCAAAGTTGGATCCTGAACCGACTGAGCCACCCAGGCCCCCCCTTCAGGAAGTTTTTTAAGCAAGTATCTTTTCCTTGTCTGGATACCTACTATATCCCACGTAACATCTCCATGATGGCATCTACTGTAAAGATCTGTTTACTGCTTTGTCTTTCTCTAAGGCCTTAGCAAACTATAGTCCTTGGATAAACTTGGTTTTTTAAGTAAAGTTTTATTGGAACACAGTCGTGCCCGTTTATTTCCATATTGCCTATGGCGGCTTTCGTGCTGCAATGGCAGAGTTGAGTAATTGCACGAGACCATATGGTCCACAAAACCGAGAATATTTACTAGCTGGCCCTTTATAGAAAATGTTTGCTAAACCCTGAACTAGACTGTGAGCTCCTTGACGTAGGACTCGTGTCTTCCATCTCTGACCCCCCTCATCTTCCCTAAATATGTGCTGAATGAGGGCCGAATGTGTGCTGGACAGAAGCCGAAGCGTCAAGATCTGAGCTCCACCTAGATCCCGGGAAGCCCCTTTGTGTTGCCATCACCTGCAGAGTGGCCCTCACAGCAGCAGGCCCCCACGTGATCACCCCAGCACCCCTCACAGCCCCTCCAATGAGAGGCTCAGCATCTTCTTGGAAGGAAAGCCCTCTTAAGTCCTTACTTGTGAAATGGAAAAGATGCCGATGGAGATGCTTTGAAGAGCCACACCCCCACTCCTTTCTGCCTACTACTTCTGCCCCTGGCTTTGGTGCTGTGTCTTTTCTCAGAACACTCAGGAGTTGAATCAGAACTCGCACCCCGCCCCCCCCACCCCGCCTGAGGCAGGCAGCCCCACAGTGACCACTCCAGCCTCTTGCTGGAAAACAACACACAAAAAATAGCTACCATTTATTGAGCTCCTGCTCTGCCAGGCACGGGGCCATATATTTTATACAGTCGACACCAGTTCTTAGAACAGCCCTCAGAGGCAAAGTGGGTTTTATCATCCCCATTGATAGATGAGGAAACTGAGCCTCTGGGAGGAGGAAGCCACCTGCCAAGGTCACATAACCGGCAAGTACTGGAGGTGAAATGAAAACCCACTATTTCCTCCGTTCTCATGCCCCTGACCTGCTTCCCCAGGGACTGTAACCCAGCAACTGGAACTGTGCTGAAATTGCATTCCGTGATCTTTGAACCAAGTATTTTAGCTGCAATTCACATCAGTGACCCAGCCTGGTTCATGACACACTAGGGTGTCATTTATGAGTGATGCATTCACTGTTCACTTGCCCTGCATCAGGTTCTAGGCTGGATACTCCAAACACAGAGGTAGACACCACAGCTTTACCTCTCAAGGACATCACCGCTTAGTAAGGATGGAAAGGCGAAGGAAGAGCCAGCAACTAGCACCACAGTGATGCCCCTGGGTTGGAGGGGGGCGGGGGAATAGGCGGGGCTCTGAGTGGGCGTGACTTCCTGGTGGGCGTGGCTCTGGGGAGTTCACTCAGTCCTTAGCTCTCCAGGACCTGTTACATATGTTGAGGTTCCATATAAGAGTGCCCTACAACGGTTCCTTTGCTAAGTTTGAAAACTTCAGCTCTCAGAAATGAACAAAGCGTGACGAACAAAGTGCCGATGCCATCACTGTCTGAAAAACAGGCTTTTTCCAGAAATCGCATTCCCTCAGAAGTTCATAGAGACCAACTCCTAAACACATTCCTGGAGCGTTTTTCATCTGGGAGGACAATTAACCTTTGCAATTAGCTTCATCAACAGGAACTTAATATCAAATATTTGGTCGCTTAGCAACAAGGAAGCAGCCGCCAGGGGGTTGCAGTGGCTTTGTTACTCGGATCTCATGGGGCCGCAGGCTGAGGAAAAGCTGAGCTGGATTTCCAGACTCTGCAAAGCTCTTTGCCCAAAAGTCCTGACCACCCAAGGCCCTGCCGTGGGTGACATACAGGCCTGGAGAGCCCGAGTGGCAACCCAGCCTGTCAGCAGTGATGGAGGAAGAGGGCTCCAGCCTCCAGCGGGCTCGCCTGCGTCTTTGAGCCTCCAGGAATGCCCGGCAAGGATGTGCTGGTCCACCTCAGCCGTCAGAGCCCAGCCGCCTGGGAAGGCCAGGCATGCTGAACACCTTCTGCTGGGTCACTTGTCTTCTTTCCAATTTCCACAGGGCCCTCCTTGTCTCCCGATTAGAGCTCTCGCCCAAGTGTGCCCAGCAGGTGGATCTAGATTTGGTCCCCAATCTCCCGCTCTTTCCGCATCCCCACGAGGGTCTGCCACGTTGTATGCCTTTTCTGGGTCTAAGCTTCCCTATTGTACCAGGTGGGTCTCTCGGGTCCCTCCCAGCTTGGTGTGTCTACATCTCCCTTCCCAAACTCGGACAACTCAGACGTCAATGTAGGCTTCTGAGGCATCTGCTTGGACCTCTCTGTTCCCTCGTGTCACTCATCATGTTCCCTAGAAAGAAGAATCCTAATTCTGAGTCTCAGATTCCAAACCAGAAAGTGATTAAGATTATGCGGTGAAAACAGCCAGGGCTTTCCACTCAGCAAACCGGGATTCAGATCCTGACTCCGATAGCTCCCAGCTGTGTCACTTGGGGGACATAACCCCTTCCTATCCCCTTCCTCTCATCTGTAAAGCGTTGATAATAACTACCTCAAAAGGATGCTGTGACGACTGTAGGAGAAGCCTGGCTCGTAGTAGTTTCTCAAGAAACAAAAATACAAAACAAAAAAGCAAAACAAAAACCACTACCAGACTGCTTCATTCCTCTGTCCCTCCAGTTCCTATGGGGAGCTAGAAGACTTTTGTCTCTACTTCATTTCCCTCAGAAGACTTCCTGTTCTAATATGAACCAGAGAAGTTTTAGATCAGGTGACTACCAACGCCCTCTTGGAGTGTGTCCTTACAAACCCAAGCAAGTGCCTTGAAGGAAACATCTTCTTTTCTACTGAAATTAAAGTAATTTAAGGCAGACAGATCTGGTTTGAACTCTGACTCCATCAAGCAACGGCTTTGTGACCTGGGCAGGCTCTCCCCTTCCCTCAGCTTCCGGGTCATCCTCCGTTGTAACAACGGAGGAACGCCATACTTCCTCGTGGGTTCTGTGGGAACTAAATCCAAAAACCGAAATGAGGGAACCCATCCCAGGACCTGGCCTGAGGCTCACAGGAGGTATTCAGGTGCCACCATGGGTCGGAAGCCACTTGACAAACACTGTTCATATCATGCTTGTTGTCAATGTCCTTTGAAATCCTTATCAGCTTATTTTTACCAAATTAGATGTATCTACCCTTTTTCAGTAGCAGCTGTAGGAAACACCATACCTGCTTCTGCTTTTGAGTAAATACAGAAAGAAAGTGATTGCGGTCCCATTTCCTTTGGCTCTGGGGAGGTGCCGCATATGCAGGAAATGGCAGCTCGAGTTTTAGAAACTTCCAGACTGCCCACATGATAATCTCCTCAATCTACCCAGCCATCAGCTTGCCCTGGTGGAAACGTTGCTGGCCATTCAGGATGTGCAAGAGTCTGCAAAACAAAACTCATCAAGTTAAACAGAGTTAGCCTATGACCCAGCAACACACCCCGCCCTCCCCCCACCAGATATAGACCCAGGAGAACTGAAAATATGTCCACGCACAAACTTGTTCGTGAATGCTCATAGCAGCCTTATTCACAATGGCTAGAAAGCACAAAAAAGAAAACCCAAAATGTCCCTTAATTAATTAATGGATAAACAAAATGTGCTATGCCCGTATATGGTTTCCTATTACTGCTGTAACAAATTACCGGAAATTGCCAAAACAATACAAACGTATTATCTTACTGTTCCGGGGGGGCTGAAAGCCCTTATCTGGTTTCGCTGGCCAGAGGCGGGACTTGTGCCTTCTGGAGGCTCTGAAGGGGGAATCTCGTTCCTTGCCTTTTCTGCTTCCAGTAGCCACTGGGCTATTCCTTGGCTTGAAGCCCCTCCATCCACCTTCAAAGAGCAACGCTGGCAATCTTGCTTTTATCCTTTTCCTTCTCACAATCCAGGAAAATCTCCCCCATCTCAAATCCTTAGTAAATCACATCTGCAAAGTCCCTTTTGCCATATAAGGTCACATTGCAGGGACGGTCCATGGATGTCTTTGGGAGTCATTATTCGGCCTACTATACAGTAGAATATCATCCAGCCACAGAAAAGAATGCTTTACTGATACAAGCTGCAACATGGACGAAACTCAAAACACCACACAAGCGAAAGAAGTAACACAAAAGGCCCCAAAATACCTGATTCCATTTATATAAAGTGTCCAGGGTAAGCAAACTCATGGAGACCAGAGTCGATTAGTGATTGCCAGGGACCAGAGGGAGGGGTGATGCAGAGTGATGGGTGTATGTGGTTTCGTTTGGGGGCTGATAAAAATGTTCTGGAATCAGATAGTGGCTGGTGATGGTACGACTTTATGAATCTACTAAAAACCACTAAGCTGTATGCTTTAAAAGGATGAATTTATGATATGTGAATTATATCTCAATAAAAAATAAGTACATAAGAAGAGACTTCATGCATCAACATCACCTACACATAATAAAAGCGAAAATATACTTTTGAAATCAAACTGTGGTCTGAGTCAGTTTTATGTAAATAAAGTGTGTTCCACCAACTTGTTCAATGAAACTGTATGTGCCCTGGGAGACAGTCTCGTGTGGTGGTTGAGGGGGGACCCTGGAATCGGACTGCCCAAGTTCAAGCCCCGGCTCTGCCCCTTACTAGCTAGCTATGTCACTGAGTCTCAGTTTTCTCATCTGCAAAGTGGGAATAATACAAGTACTTGCCCTCAGAGTTGGAAGTATTCCGTGAACCGATCCACGCAAAGCTCAGCACGTAGTATGTGCTCAACACGAGCACGCTACTGCATTTGTTACCCCCACCTCTGCTCTGTCCAACAGTGGGGAGAAGGAGCAGGCTTCTGGTCAACCTAATGGGATCCAAGTGCCCTTTTTGAGTCTCAGATTGCCAGTGGGAATTAGAAAGCATCAGCAAGCTTCTGGGGCGCCTGGGTGGCTCAGTTGGTTAAGTGTCCGACTCTTGGTCTCAGCTCAGGTCATGATCTCATGATGAGTCTGAGCCCCACATCGGGTTCCATGCTAGCAGTTCAGAGCCTTCTTCGGATTCTCTCTCTCCCTCTCTCTCTCTCTGCCCCTACCTTGCTCACATTCTCTTTCTCAAAATAGAAATCAATAATTTTTTTAAGTAAAAAAAAAAGAGAGAGAGAGAGAAGGCATCAGGAAGCTTCAAAGAGTAAAAAAAAAGAAATTAGCTAGTTTGCGGAAGCTTGGTATTCACGCACGCATGCATCCATTTAGTTGCTCCTTCCTTCCATTGCTCTTCCTTTACAGACGCTGACTGAGAGCCGACTGCATGCGTATCCGGCGCTGTGGTACTGCCGGAGACAGGCTCCCGGGGAACGCACAACCACTGCAGAAGACAGATAAAAATCGGTGCCCTAAGATGCACTGGGCCCTGTGTTGGAGGTTTATACCGAGCCCAGGGTGGGCAAGTGCACAGGATGAGTGGATGAGAGGGCAAGAAGGACAGAGTGCTTAGGTGGCAAGGGAGGCCAGGAAAGACTTCATAGAGGAAGTCTAGATACACCACTGGGTGTTCTTGAGTGTGTGCTCACACACATGCATATGCGTGTGTTTGTGAGTGTGTCTACGTAGACAGTAGTGACAAATAAGATAGAGACAGAATGGGGCACCTGGGTGGCATAGTCGGTTAAGTGTCTGACTTTGACTCAGGTCATGATCTCACGGTCTGTGAGTTCAAGCCCCGCATCGGGCTCTGTGTTGACAGCTCAGAACCTGGAGCCTGCTTCAGATTCTGTGTCTCCAGATTTCTCTGCCCCGCTTACGCTCTGTGTCTGTCTCTCTCTCAAAAATGAATAAACATTTAAAAAAAATTTTTTAAAAGAAGAAGAGAGACGGGATAGAGTGCATAAGTAAAGAAGGGGCATTCTAGGCATGAGCAAAGACCCAAAGATATGAGGCTGCCTGGATACCAATACTTTTCAGGAAGTATTCGTAGTTCCTGCAGGTAGCGGCTTGGCTGGAAGTAAGCTCTACTAAGAGAAAGGCAACCAAAATACGTTAATTAGGGAGACAGGGAGTGAGCTGATTGGATTTGCTTTTAAGAAGCGCTTTCTGGCTGTGGTGTGAGAGGAGGCTGGAAACCATGGTTGGGAGACTGTGGCACTAATCGAGCTTTGGGTGCTGGGGACCTGATCCCGGGCAGGGGTGGAGAAGGACAGGGAGGATCCATTCCCGGCCCTACCGAACACCCACGTCCTTCTCTGGGTACAGATAAGCAGGCCCTGGGACCGCACGACCGCACCAGTGGACCTGCTGGAGGGTGTGATGGTTACTTCCATGGGTCAGCTCAGCTAGGCTACATCAGCCAGCGATTCAGTCAAACCCTCATCTAGGCGTGATTGCACCTCTGCAATCAGCTGACTTGAGGTAAAGTCAATTACCCTCCATAAGGTGCATGGACCTCATTCAGTCAGCTGTAGGCCTCAAGCAAAAGCAGGTTTCCCGAGAAGAAATTTCGTTCTGTTTCTCTGGAGAAAACTGATACGAAGGTTAGTTATCCATTCCTTACAAGGCTCTAGAATCCAGACCTTCTCTGGAGTCCTGCCTTGCAGTTGGCGGTGGCTTGTGCTGGTCCCAGGTGAGAAACGATGGTCAGTCACAGAACCCCGGTTGGGAGACGCACGAGCCACCGGCCTCCTCCTCCCCTCACCAAATCCCCTCACCACCACCGCCTCCTGCAGCTCAGCCCACCCGCCAACCACCCCAGGTCAGGAGCACGTCCAGCTTGGCCACCGCAGCCTGGCACCGGGGCCTTCTGAACTTCTGCCACCTCCTCTCTAGCCGGTCCTCCCCTGTCCCTTGTCCCCCCAGGCTCCCACGATGGAGGTACTGCTTCAGTCCCTGTCTGGCGTTTCAGAGGTTCTAGAACTAGAGTCGAGCATTGCTCCCCTCACCTTCCCCTTTGCCAGGCCCCAAGAGTCACGCCCCTGGTTGCCGGGGTCTGTGGCGGGGGTCCTGCTACCTTCTCATAGGCACCCCTAACCCTGGGCTCCCCACTCAACGTCCACTGCCTAACCCATCTGTGAGTCCATCTGGTCTTGGGCCTTGGCCACCCTTGGGCTGGTGTGTCCCACCCTGACGGAGCCCTGGGCTGGGCCCACGAGGGCATAGCTGCTGCCAGCCCTGGCCGACATGGGCACAGTCAGCACAGAGGCCATCTGCTGGGTGTCCAGGGAGCCTCCGCATACTTGGCTGGGAGTCAGGAAGTCTCAGCTGGGGAGCAGCATCCGCCCCTCAGGGCCTCTGCTGTGGAGTTGTGGAATTGTTCCCCAACCCCGGCTCCTTGCTCAAGCTGTCTCTGCAGGCTCGGCTGCAGCCTGTGTGTCAGGAATGCGGGAGGGGGTGCAGATCAAGAGGGGGAAGGCGCGGAAGCTGTAGGGAAGAGTGGGCCAGAGGGGAGGGATGGGTAGCTCTTGCTGTGACTGCCCACTCTCCCGTCCCCTCCACAGTGTGGCATTTCAGGGCCAAAGGAAGCTTCCATCTCAGATGCTTCTGGGCTGAATGTAGAGACATGGGCAGAAGCAGGCTATCAGCATGGCCTTGGTCAATAATTAACATGAACAAGACTCCAAAGCCATTTTTCAATGCCCAGCCCCTCATTCCGCACTCATCCAGGTTCTGACTAATTGATCTGAAACAGAGTCTGGGCGTAAATAATTTTCACAGCTCTCCAGGTGATTCTAATGTACAGCCAGTGCTGAGAACTTCTCCAGAGCTTTGCCAGGCCAACTGTGGTCCGTGGGCGGGCAAAACTGACATCACCTGGGAGCTTGTTAGAAATGCAGGGGCGCCTGGCTGGCTCCGTCGGTGAAGCGTTCAACTCTTGATTTCGGCTCAGCTCATGATCTCCTGATCTGTGAGGTCGAGCCCTGAGCCGGGCTCTGCGCTGGCAGTGTGGAGCCAGCTCAGGATTCTCTCTTTCCCTCTCTCTCTCTCTGCCCCTCCCCGGCACAAACGTGCTCACACGCTCGCTCTCTCTCTCAAAACAAATCAGCATTTAGAAAACAAATAAATAAATGCAGACTCTCAGGCCCCATCTGTGGAATCCGAATCCGCTTAGTAAGATCCGCAGGGGGATTCGGAGGCACGTTTAATTTGGGAAGCACTGTGGGAAATAAGCCCCAAGGAGGGCTGCTTTAGGCTGCCACTTAATGGCTGTGACTGTGCCCATGTCGGCCAGGGCTGGCAGCAGCTATGCCCTCGTGGGCCCAGCCCAGGGCTCCGTCAGGGTGGGACACACCAGCCCAAGGGTGGCCAAGGCCCAAGACCAGATGGACTCACAGACGGGTTAGGCAGTGGACGTTGAGTGGGGAGCCCAGGGTTAGGGGTGCCTATGAGAAGGTAGCAGGACCCCCGCCACAGACCCCGGCAGACAGGGGCGTGACTCTTGGGGCCTGGCAAAGGGGAAGGTGAGGGGAGCAATGCTCGACTCTAGTTCTAGAACCTCTGAAACGCCAGACAGGGACTGAAGCAGTACCTCCATCGTGGGAGCCTGGGGGAACAAGGGACAGGGGAGGACCGGCTAGAGAGGAGGTGGCAGAAGTTCAGAAGGACCCGGTGCCAGGCTGCCGAGGCCGAGCTGGACGTGCTCCTGACCTGGGGTGGTCGGCGGGTGGGCTGAGCCGCAGGAGGCGGTGGTGGTGAGGGGATGTGGTGAGGGGAGGAGGAAGCCGGTGGCTCGTGCGTCTCCCAACCGGGGTTCTGTGACTGACCATCATTTCTCACCTGGGACCAGCACAAGCCACCGCCAACTTCAAGGCAGGACTCCAGAGAAAGTCTGGATTCTAGAGCCTTGCTAAGGCTACTGAGCAGTGCCCAGAGCTAGGGTCGCAATGTTAAGTGCACTAGACCCCTGCTCTGAGGCACCCCCACCTCCGTCAGCCAGGCTTCAGGTTCCCTGGCTCACAAATAATTATTCTTCAGAATAGAACCACTCACAGAGCCCGAGTGCACACATTTCTAAAGCTGTTTCCATATACGGGCACTGTCAGCTTGGCCTTGGACTAAGCACCTACCCTTACCTGAGCACTTCCTAAATGACAAGTACTTTACAAATCCTGGTGAATTTTGTCATCCCATGACCCCTGGTAAGTTTTATTAGCCCCATGTCACACATGCAGACACTGGGGCTCAGGTTCACGCTAAGAGCCCAAGCTCACACTGCTGGGGGGTCGGGGGTAGAGCTCTGAAGGGAACCCCAGGCATCTGATTCCAAAACTTAGGACCTGTTCACGGTGCTGTCCGTGTTATGCTTGCTTCATAAATAAAAACATGGATGGATGGAACTTCAAAAACCAGACTCAGAAATGCCAACGGTCTCAGAAAAAAAAAAAAAAAACAACCAGTAACTACGCTGCCATTCTCTGAGACCAGTAACCAGGGGGGGAAGGATTTTATATAAGCAAAAAGTGCCTTTGGGAATACGAGCCCCATGCATTAATGTAACGATTATTCCTCCCGCCTGGGCTCTAACTTTATTTTTATTAGGATGCTTTACATATTCTTGAGCGTTTTTAAAATGCTAAACTGACTCTGAGTCCCCAAATGTGCCAAAAATCTAGGCAGTACATTTATAGGAAGTGAAAGCCCCCCACGAAAGAACTCCCAGAGGCCCGAATCAGTGGTTCATATCGTAAGGAGGGGAAAATCAACATCTCTCCCAGGAACGCCGCTGACATAAAATTCAAACCAAACTAAATGTATGAAAGGAACTCAGGCTTGAAGGCTCATCCGGCAGCCTGAAGAGTTATGATCACACGCTGTTCTGAGATCTGTACCCGGCTCCCCTGTTAAGGTTGCCTGGGGTCCGGTCTCTGGAAAATTTGGTGGCCCCACCTGTGGCCAGGGTCAGAGGGCAGCTGGTGATAGGGATCAGGGATTTGAACTCAGTCAGCGACTGAATCTCCAGCCAGGGAGAGAAGCTGTGTATGAGATAACATTTTGTATATTATTTTTTCTCTCTTCAAACTCAGTGATTTGCAGGGTCACAGGGTCTCCCGTTATTGGTTTCTTGTTATGATGTCCATAATTTACTTCCAAATACTTCGGCCTAGAGAGGAACTCAATTTTCCAAGCTGTTGCCCTAATTGAGAATCTACAGACCAGGGGTCATGAGCTAACGTGCACACTCGGTATGAAGCCCATATGTCGGAAGCAACCGGTACAAGCACTTTCATTATTTTTATTTCAATCACCAGCTACGGCTCCGAAAATTAGCATATTGCATGTCAGAAATGAGTCTTACTGGAGAATATGGTAGCCCATTGCCTAGCAAGATGAATATTAGAAATGAGTTTGCATTGGTGGAATGAAAGGGGTTCGGATACGTGGTCTCGCTGAAAATAGTTTGGGGACAATACTCACCTTTGTGTGACAAGGACAGAAGACTCCAAGGAGGCCCGTGCCTTTCACCCCTGAGGCACGGTCCTGGGTCTGGCCATTTAGGAGGCTTTCTCGCCGTGTGATGTTGACCAGAAGCACGGAATCCTGCACGGAGAGCGGGGACTTGAGTGAGCTCACAGGTTGTAGAAACTGTCTTATCGCCTGCCTGGCGAGTGAATAATCGTGCACCCATGCAGTGCAATTGGGCCTGAAGCCCGCTTTCCTACAAAGCGGGTGTGAGACGGGGTGCGGTTGGGGGGCTGCCAGTCCTCCCCACCTCAGCCTTCTTTGGCAGCTTAAGATTGCTTGTGACCTACTCCCCACTTCCTGAGTCTTTCTACAGGAAACAGAACCTCAGGGTATCTTTGTCCTTCATCAGATTCATCTTCCTTGCATCTAATTTGTTTTTAAATTTTTTCCTTGGGAGTGAGAGCTGGAGCAGCCACGGACAGGATTTCAGAGCAGCTCCTGGCGAGGGGAAATCTGATGAGAGGTGATTACGCTCTCATTGGCCAAGCAATTTATTGCCAACCAAATTCTTGTTGCCAGATGAATAGAGCCGGCGTTCGTTCTGCCCACTCAGGGTCCTGTGTGACTTCTTAGAGCCGCCGGTGAGAATCCAGGGGCATTAAAGACAAGCGCTGGGCACGGAGCCTGCTCCACAGAGACCACAGCAGAGGGGGAAACCTCTCAGACACACAGGTCGACCTCTGCTTGCCCACTTCGTGGCATCCCATCCCCAGAACGCTGGGAGGCCAAAGCGGAAGGGGCCCTCGAAATCATCCCGCCCAACTCTCTCCTCATCAGACAAGGAGACAGCCCAGAGAGGTTTCGTGACTAACCCAGGTCACACAGTAGAGCTAGAAGGAGGGCTGTGGCTACTCCCAAACCGTTCCTCAATTCAACTCAATAAACGTTTGTCAAGGGCCCTGGGAATAACCAAGTTCCCCAGCGCTTGGTGAGCTCACACAGATGCGGATAAGTCTGACAAAAGGCAGAAAGTGGACGCACAGTGCTGTGAGTCATGCAGGAAGCCGGGCTTCCTTTAGTCTTGGAAATATCCTGGAAACTTCATGAGGGAGGCAGCCTCTGGGCTGGGCCTTGAGAGTTGAGCAGGGTTTAGAGAGGAGGGAAGAGGGCTAGAGGAGGGCCCCTGCTGAGGACCGCTGGAGGCCTCTGGGGTGTGCAGGTCAGCAGGAAGAGCACTCTCCTGGGCTCCAGGGGAATGTCCGGAGGCCCCCCCAGGCTCCCCAGATGGACCTTGCATGAAGTAAGAATTCCAGCTCCGTCTCTGGGTCTGAAGGGCCCTGGAGAGGGGTCGATGCCAGGCTCACTGCCTTTACCCAGAGTCCTTCTCTCCTGCTTCCTCCGTCTCCTCTCCAGCCTCAGTAGCTCCCCTAGAATCTCAGAGTCTCTGGGGCACCAGCTGGGTTCTCCTTGGAAGAGCCAATCTCTCAGTGTCCCGTCTCCCCTCTTCCTGGCAGCAAACCAACCTCACTGACGGTGTGCCCAGACCCCTCTGGCCCCCAAAGCCCATTCCCTCTCGCTGTCTCATTTTCTCTTCACCACGACCCACTGGTATCCATCGTTCTCCCACTGTGTAGTGAAAACCAGAGGGCCCCGGGAACTCACCCAGACCCTCCTGCTGGTGTGGGTGGGGCCCCCTCTCTGGACCCCATCTCGGAGCAGCAGATATCAGGCACGCCTAGAGCTAATTCCTCAGCTCTGACTCCTCACCACTCGCCAGCTCTGTGACTTGGGCAAATTACTCCATGGCTCTCTGCCTCAATTTCCTCATCTGGAAAATGATAATAATAATAATGATGATGATGTTTATCTTGTTGTGAGGATTAAGTGTGTTAATACATACAAGAAATAGTGCCCGGCACATAGTAAGTATAGCAGAAGTAGTAGCTGTTGTTAGCATTAACCCTGATCCAGGATTCCAGCAGATTCTTCCCATTAGGTTATTTGGCATCCCTGTGTGCCCTCAGGGGAGTTGCTCAACCTGGCCCTCAATACAACCAGCATTCTCCCTGAGTTTGTCTGTCTTTCTGCCATCCTTGGACCCCCTCTATTTCCCCCTCTACCCTCAACATTTCCTCACCATGAATCCCCTTGCCCACACCCACACCTAGTGGACAGGCTCCCCCAAGAGTCTCTCTTTGCATTCAAAAGCCTGGGTGGCACAGTCGGTTAAGTGTCCCACTCTCGATTTCGGTTTAGATTCCTGAGATCGAATCCTGTGACAGACTCTACCATAACAGCGTGGAGCCTGCCTGGGATTCTCTCTCTCGCTCGCTCCCTCTGACTCTCTCTCTCTCTCTCTCAAAATAAATACAAACAAAATAAACATTTTAAAAAAACTATCCTTTACAATAGTGGTTTGAAGTTCAGCACAAAAAAGAGTTAGTTGTCTCCTTTAAGAACCCAGTTTTGAATTAAAAAGAAAGCTTTCCAGTGAGCAGCAGCTTTGAATCAGTTTCCTAGCAGCAGAAAAGGGATTATCAGCAGAAAACCATATCACATACTTAATTGCAAAACCATCCCCAAGGCCAAAGTCTGGGCTGGGCTAAGTGGCAGATTTGGGCCCTTATAGCTACTACTTCCAAGTTCCACGGAAGACATCATGGTGCAGTAAAGGGAATCTTTGTGGGAGCACTCTTCTCTGACGCTGGGGAAAAACGGAGGTGACCTATCAAATCGGTGCTGGATTTGACCCATTGCCTGTTAGAACCATAATCTTTGGATGCCTAAAAATTACCTTAGGGAAATGGAAGAACCAAGAAAGGGGCAGTTCTGGAGCCCCTAAATGGATCTGGCCACTGACATTGCCCCTGTGCTGAGCCAGCTTTGCCTAATGGAGGAAATAAAGCACTGCTTTGGACTTGCCTCAACTACCCCCGTCTGCTGGCTGATGACTGTTTTGCAGCAGGCAGGTGTGAAAGGAGCAGAAGTGACTGGTTGACAGTAGGGACTCGGCAAACCCTTGAAGAATGAATTTCCCCAAGGTTGATGATTCGCTCCTTTCCAGTCATGAACGTCCAGAGACTTTCTTAGGGTTGGTGGTGGAGTGGGATTAGTTAAGGGCCTAAGCCACCTGAGTGCGCCCCTCCAGCAGGGAAGGAAGGTGCATTCTTCAGAAAATTTTATCTCAAGTTTTTCAAGTAGAGAAAGTCAAAGCTTAAATAGTTCAGTAGCTTCTCCCTGATGCGTATCAGTGAATACAAGTTTTACAGAATCCCAGTGGAGCACTCAAATAAAGGTATGGAGGGAAGGATCTAGCAAGGGCAGGTTTCCTGGGAAGGTTCAGGAATTCCTAAATACAACAGGAAAGGAAAAACCAAAAAACAGCCAACTCTTGCCCCACACTGTCAGAAAAAAATGTCATGTTTTATGAAGATTCAACTACCCCCCACCATATATACACACATTATCTCAAGGCCAAGTCCTTCCAAGCCACTCAGTTCAGTAGCCCCGAAAGGAGAAAAGATGATTCTGACATGGAACCCCATGTTTTGCTTGGACCATCATCACTAGCCTTCTGCCAATGTTACCTGTCTCTGGTCCTTCATCCAATCATCTTCCACACTGTCCCTAGAGACGTGCTTCCATGTCACAAATCTGGTTAAGTCAGTCTCTTTCTTATACAGTCCCAATGGCTCCCAAGTATCTACAAGGTAGAATAAAGATTCTTTGACCTGGCATGCAAAGCCCTTCAAAATTGGTTTCCATTCATGCCTGAAACATGGCTAGTACTCACCAGTACAACCATAGCAACTGTTAAAATATTGAAAGACTGCTGGTACTCCAATGTCTGTTTGCTGTACACCAGCTAACCCCTTGCCCACCTGTCTCCTGGCTACAGGTCTGGTGAGGGTTGATGCCTCCGATGGCTCTGGGCCCTGGCTCCCCAGAAGGCATATGCTGGACTGAGACCCCTGTCACGGCCCAGCATTTCCTAGAGGTACTCTTGCACGGACACTTGGAGGAAGCACAGCTTGTATAGTAGACGACACCGGCTGTTAAACACAATAGGGTATAACCTTGGATTGCAAGCAACTTGTTTTGCAAGTGTTCCGCGAGATGAGCAAACATTCCTAATACATTTCAACTTGATAAACGAGCGATGTCTTGCAATACGAGTAGTACAGTGATGCTGAATGTCACATGATCACAACCGAGCCAATGGTTCTTCTCTCTCTCTCTCTCTCTCTCTCACTGTGGGATTGTGGATGATCATTAATGCAGTGTCACATTTCTGCAAAATCCTTAAAAGGAGGCAAAAGCAAGTGTCATTGGATAGGTTCCTTGTTAAAGTTGCACGAAAAGAAAAAGATTCCATGAAGCCAGTAGATAGCAGTGATTCCGTTAGTGATGGTGAAAGTCATCCTACACAAGAACCCTCCTCTCTCTCGTCTCCTTCCCACCAGCCATGAAGGTTCTCAAAGGTAAGTGTAGGTTAATTTATTTTTCTTTATATTTTGTATTTTCCTTATTATTTTGTATTATATTACAGTATTATAATCATTTTTATATGAGTATTTTGGGGTTGTGAAATGAATCATCTGAGTTTCTCTTATTTCTTATGGGGAAATTTGCTTTGATATACAAGTGTTTTGGATTACAAGCATGTTTCTGGAATGGGTTATGCTCACAAACCAAGGTTTTACTGTATTTTGAATATTACTCCTGACTCAGTCAACAATACTACCCTTATTTTTCACCATTCCCTTGTTTGCTTATTTGTTGAATGGATTAAAGGACATCTGACTAAGCAAGGCAATGAATGATATGTAACGTAGCATCTGTGACCTTCTCAGTCTCATGAAGGAAGGAAGCCCATGGGGGTATGTTGGTTAATGAATATGGTGCCATCCACAGTGACCACAGAGATGGTCACTTGGTCAGTGTCTTTCATAGGTGGGCTATACCCAGGCCAAGTTATCAGCCAGCCAAGTTCAGAAAGTAGACTTTTTCAGTGCATCCCCAAATCATCAGTCTTTCAGGGTAAACACACAATCCGGCTCCAAAGACGCTGGTGCAAAATAAGAATGCAACCTAACTATTCATATAGGTGACTGGAATGCTACTATCCATCGTCCAGGTATTCAATCGATACCTTTGCAGCTGCAAGAAACTGAAATTCTAACTCAAAATGACTTAGGCACAAAAGAAATTTGTTTTGAAGGCTGAAAGTCCCAGAGGTTGGTCCAGCTTCAGGTCCTGCTGAATTCGGGACTCAAATGGTATCACCGGGTCTCAATTTCTTCTTTTCTTGGGGGTTCTGTCTTCCACCATGTTGATTTCCTTCCAACTTAGGCTCCACATGGTTGCAAGATAGCTTCCTGCCCTCCAGGACCCCATCCTCTCAGCTTCCAGTCTAGCTGGCAAAAATGAGGATTCTCTTCTGGAAGCCCCAGTAAGCATCTCACTGCGTCACTTGTGGTCTCCTTAGGTCATGTAGCCATTCCCGAATTTACCCCTTGTGGCCAAGAGAGGAACATTATGTTCCGATTGACTGAAGCCTACATCATCTAGGGATCTGGGGGAGTGTCATCCTTATGCCAAGAGTTGGTAGATGAAAAAGAGGGAAATAGGATATGGGTGCCACAATGCTCACTGGAAAATCCAGCTGATGCCTACCATACCAGGATACTCTTTTAGAGCATTGAGGAGACCAATGCCTTCTTCTTCTTTTTTTTTTTTTATTATTTATTTTTGAGAAACAGAAAGAGACTGAACGTGAGCAGGGGAGGGGCAGAGAGAAAGGGAGACACAGAATCCAAAGCAGGCTCCAGGCTCCGAGCTGTCAGCACAGAGCCTGACGCGGGGCTCAAACTCACAGACTGTGAGATCATGAGCTTAGCTGATGTCGGACGCTTAACCGACTAAGCCACCCAGGCGCCCTCCACTGCCTTCTTCAGAGGCTTGTTTGTTGTGTCTGAATAAGGCAGGAGGACTATCAGGAGGCAGGGAGAATTATTTCCACTAAGATCCACGAATTGTCCTCACCCCTAAGCAGACCTGTCTCTAGGACAGAGCTGGGGCTAGACTAACACCCCTCCTCTCTGAAGTCCACTTTCTGTGTTGGACCCCTTCACATCGGCTGGCACATTCTGCCTTTATCCAGATGAGTTAACATCACTGATTCTCTCCCAAAGCCATAGGTGAGTCACCATGCCCGGCCTCACCCATCCCACATGGGTAAAGATAATCTTGACTTTGATTCATCCACATTGACTTATACATAAAGTGCATCTCCACAGTTCCTACTACTTTTCTTCGTGCTGTCCTGCCTCAACTCTGTTCAGCAGCCCAGTGAAATGGCACCAGGCAGAGACCTCCAGGCTTCTTTCCTAGGTGATGTGATGAAAGAAACAAGAGGGCCATCAACACGCCTGGGTCCACATGGCTAGATAGAGGCAAACTCCAAGCTCCCACGATGGACCCCTGCCCGTACTTATTACATAGATGAAGCTGCCTGTGGAGGTCCGTAAGCAGGTAACAATCCAGTCTCTCTTCAGCTCACCAGCAAAATGCAAGAGTAGCCCTTGTGGTGGAGGTGAAGACACTTTTTTCTCTTAGCCACTCCAGACAATTTGCTGATACTTTCTGCTATCGTTGGCCCCTAAGCCAACCTCAGAGGCACTGCCCTTTCTATCAATAGCCTGGAGGGACAATTCCTCTCGGCTCTGGGGTGGGAAGGTGGGGGGAGCAGCTGTGTGACAATCAGTCCCCAGAGACTGACACGGCTCCTATCTAGATGCAGTCAGTGCTCAGATAAGACTAGACGAATGGCAAACAACATTTGGACCGACAGGTGCCATTTATTAACGTGCTCTAGATCAATGGCAGCCAAAATTAAAACGTTCTATATCTGTCACATGTCCTCAGCAGGCCCTGGTGCCAGCTACAGATTGGTGTGAGGGTGAGGACGTGGAGGAGGGGAGGCTGTCAGCCTTGGGGCACGTGGCATTTCCCACCAGAGCCACAAGCAAGGCTCTCCAGACCTCGGAGGCTCCAGAAGCTTCTTAAATAAGTCAGAGGATTGGGAGATGGAAGTCCAGACACTAGGACTCCACAGCTGGAGAGTTGAGGGGCACGTTCTCGGAGACTCCCAGAAGATCAGGCGCTGTCCTGGGCATGGACATGGGGCTGAAATGTCCAGGCCTCCATGCCTCACATGAGAAAAAGCAGCCCACAATGGGAAAAGGCCTGTCTTCTAGCCTCTTGTGGGATCTGTGGCTGCCCCATCCCGTATCCCTCCAGCACCCCCAAGTTCACCGGCAGCTGTGAAGACAGTCCTCGGGCCTCACCCCCAGTGCCAGGTCTCTCGTCCCTGCCTGGCTGGCTTCTCTTAGTGGCCCAGCACAACCGTGAAGGGCAGCGAAGTTCATGCCGGGGGCTGGGGGATGGCAGAGGGCGGACAGGTGTCCCCCCTTCTTGTCCTCCATCGGCACAACTCTGAGGCCAGGGCCACGTGGTTTTCAGAAGGTCCCCAGGGGAATGCCCACAATGGCGACTTGTTCATTAGCTCCTTGCCTTCCGTATCTAACTTTCCCCACTTCCTCCTTGCCTCCTGGGATCACTTCCCAAATAAATAGTGCGCCCTTGCCTTCCAGGAATGCTCCTCTCTGTGTTTGCTCTGTACCTTCTCTTCCTCTGAGCCTCCCTCGTAGGGCTTCTCAAGCAGAGGACACAAAAAGGCCCATTCTTGCCTCTTGGCTCCACCCTTATTGACTACAAATCCCAGAACACCGTGGGCCCCTCTCCTGCCTCACTCTCACCTGGGCCCTGGGCTGGCAGCCCAGCCACAGCTGGAGAGTTTCTCTAGATCTTCCCGGACCTAGTGGAGCCCCAGCATCTGTGCAGACACAGCCAAATGATATGATAGTAAAAACAAGGACGGTGCTTGGCTTCCAGCTATGGCGTCAGCTATTTGGCTTTGAGGAAGACACATAACCTCTAAATCTCAGTTTCCCCATTGCTCTAACTGGGAAAGTATCCAAACCCATCTCACGTGGTTGTGGCTACAATCAAATGGGTAAATATATGTGAGACTCTTTGTAAACTCTTTTCCCAAGGCTGACTTTCAGATAGTACCCACCATAACAACTCAGTTCTTCAGGGCTGCTGTTGGCTCTGATTGGTTGGAGCCTGTGCTATCCCTACTACTAAATGTTTCAAATATCACTTCTGACTAACACTACAACTGCATGCACATCTTGTATCTCCTGCTTGGCAGCAGCTGGCCCTGCTCCCTGAATAGTAGAATCACAGCTCGTCTCCGAGGAGAATCCTGGGGAGGGCCACGTTCCTCTGAGCTCTCCCCTAATCTGACTGTGCCAAGGAAAAATGTGTTGAATACAAGACACACGGGCATCCCCCGGACAGATCGATCCCATTTCAAACATGCAAACACAGAGCACATTGTGCAAATATGCCACAAGGCTGGCTTTGAGATCCAGCCCGTTGCTAAGGAGTCCAGTAATTCATCCGGCTTAATTAAGCATGTTTATAGGGCTACACGCTCTCCTCCACCCATCCACAAAAAGGCCCTCAACCATGACTCGGCTAATTAATCAGAGGGCTGTGTGAGCCAGTGCTCACTGGCTAGTGGAGAAAGGTTGCTTCAGGTCAGGTCTACGTGATTCAAGCCCCGAATAATCCTGGGAGGTTTGGGAGGGCAACCTGGGGACAGGCCAGCGGGCGCTCAGGATCAGGCACCAGAGCCGTATACCAACACTACTAACTGTGGCTGAATATTCACAAGGAGGTACAAAGAGGAGCAAAGGCCTTAATTAACATCTATTTGCATATTCATTGTCAACTGTGAGGTATTTAAACTAAGCTCACCCATCACAGAAATCCATATAGTGACTGGCAGGAAAATGGTAAGATTTCTTAGTCCTGAGTTTTGCTTTGGAGTAGGGAAGACTGAAAATTTGCCCTGTGCGATTATCCAAAGTAGACTCCAGCTTAATTAAACTCACCAATGAGTATAAATGCTCCTTCCCCCACCCTGCTCCTAGTGCAGGTAGTGAGTGTTGGAGTGAAGAACCAAGCTTTGTCTCACACTAAAGCCCACGCCCTTTCCCCTGAGCCAGTGCCTTGTCCTGGCTTGGATGGTCCAAAAATCCATTGTTCTGTGTCTCATGGGGTATGGGGAACTCTGGTTTAATTCTGACATTCAAGGTGAATCAAAGAATTCAGTGAACAAGTTGAGAGAGCACTGCCAGAGGAGCTCAGACACAGGGTCACGGGTGACAACAGGGAATCAGCAAGGGTCCCAGGAAAAACTCAGTTTCTGAGGAAGCTGCACAGGGATAGAATCCAGCCATGTCAGCTGGGGTTCCGGGTAGGGTTCTATAGTTGTCTGGACTACCGGAGGGACCCTGAATCCAATGACCAGTGTCCTTACAAGAGATGGGGATCTGAGACCCACAGAGGAGAAGGTGAGGTGGTGGCAGGGACAGAGATTGAAGCAGTGTTGTCACAAGCCACGGGGCACCACGGACTAGCAGCAGCTACCAGAAGTGAAGACAAGAGACATCTATCTCCCTTAGAGCCTCCAGAAAGAACCAACTCTGCCAGTGTCTTGATTTTAGACTTCAGGCCTTCAGGACTGTGAGAGAATTTTTCCTATTGTCTTAAGCCAGCCAGTTTGTGGTTTGTTACAGTAGCCCTGGCAAACTAACACAGGCTCCGTTCCCGCTAAGACTCTGGGACAAAGCAGGAAATGCCCACGGTCCTGTGACTGTAGGCTGAGGCTGGTCCTGGGGCTGAGAAGAAGGCCAGAATCTCTCCCTAGTATGCACGTGCTGACCACGGAAGCCCCAAAACTCCTCTCTTGACTTGAGGGAGTGGTTGAGGCACCATGCAAGTGCACGCAAGGTCTTCGTGATGTCTGCCAGAATGGCCAAAATTAACAACACAAGAAACAACAGGTGTTGGCAAGGATGTAGAGAAAGAGGAATCTTCTTGCCCTCTTGGTGGGAACGCAAACTGGTGCAGCTACTCTGGAGAACAGTGTGGAGATTCCTCAGAATGTTAAAAACTACCTATGATCCAGTAATTGCACAACTAGGTACTTACCTAAAGAATACAAAAATTCTAATTCAAAGGGATATATGTACCCCAATGTTTACAGAGGCGTTATCTACAATAGCCAAACTACGGAGAAAGGCCAAGTGTCCGTCGACTGATGAGTGGATAAACAGGGTGCGGTATATACATACAATAGAAGATTTCTCAGCTGTAAAAAAAGAATGAAATCTTGGGGTGCCTGGGTGGCTCAGTAGGTTAAGCATCCGACTTCAGCTCAGGTCATGACCTCACAGTTGGTGAGTTCGAGCCCCACGTTGGGCTCTCTGCTGACAGTTCAGAGCCTGGAGCCTGCTTCAGATTCTGTGTCTCCCTCTCTCTCTGCCCCTCTCCCACTAGCACTCTGTCTCTCAAAATGAATAAATGTTAAAAAGAAAAAAAGAATGAAATCTTGCTCTTTGCAATGACATGGATGGAGCTAGAGAGTATAATACTCAGTGAGATTAATCAGTCAGAGTAAGACAAATACCATATGATCTCACTCATATGTGGAATTTAAGAAACAAAGCAAACAAGCAAGGGGGAAAAAGAAAGAGAGAGGCAAATCAAGAAACAGACTCAACTATAGAGAACAAACGGATGGTCACCAGAGGAGAGGTGGGTGGGGGGATGGGTGAAATAGGTGATGGGTATTAAGGAGTACACCTGTGATGATGGAAGTGTTAAATCACTATATTGTACACCTGAAACTCATATTACACTGTGTTAATGAACTGGAATTTAAAGAAAAATTTTTAAAAACTGTTCTTGGTGAAGTGGTTTGGTGAGCGCTGCTGCAGGGCTGGGGCAGGCAGGAGCAGGTGCAGGGCCTGCAGTCCAGCAGTTCCAAGGATTTATGTGGTGCCCCTGTGGCAGAAGTACGGTCTGACAGGTATGTGGGGGGAAGGGGAGGAGGTACTCACCTGGCCCATCCTTATGAATTGACCATACATTCGAAAGGATGGATGTAGGGGGCTGGCTAGATATCACCTCACCAGCCCGCACTGGGTTCAGCTTCTACAGAGCTCGAAGGTCCCCATCATTTTCTCCTCCTCACGCTACTTGCACTTGAGGGAAGGAGAGCCTGCCCTCACCTTGCAGGGTCCCTGGCTGAGGGGCCTAGGTCGGGGGCCAAAGCTACCTATAGCATCCTGGAGCCTGAAAAGCAGAGACCTTGGGGCCTGTGAGTCCCAGAGAAAGCTGAGATCCAGATACCTAAAAGACAAAGCATAGACACCAAGTCCAAAGTCTCAAGACACAGAATCCATATCAGGGTGTGGAGCCAAGGATTCAGAATGGAGCAAAATGGAGTTTGGAGGGAGAGGAGGCAGGGATGAGCAGGAAGAGTTTAGGGAACCCGCCTTGATGCTGTCATGCTGGGGGGCTGTGGCTCCCTTTTGAAGGATGGTGGGACCTCAGTGATGCCCTGGGGAGACCGGAGGCTAGTTTAAAGGGCCTGAGGTAACCTGACACCAACCAGGGAGTCCCATGCTCACCTAGAAAGGTCAAGCCTTCCACACTGGGATTCGGCTGACAGAGGGTCAGATGCTTCCCTCCAAAACTTCCAAACAGGCCTTCAAGATCCAATTGGGATAACATCTTGTCTTCAAAACTCAGGCCTGGGAAAGGGAGGAGAGAGCAGAGGGCGAGTACCAGTAAATCCTCCAGAAGCTTCTTTGGAGTGCAAACCCTGTGGGCTCAGAACTGAGGCCCTGCCCAGGGCAGTGATGCCCAAAGGTACCCATGTGGGCCCCTGGACAATGCGGCAGAAGTATCAGAACTTGGACTTGGAGTGGCCATCTCACTCTCCCTGCCCTGCGTTACCTCTGCTACAGAAGCTTCTAACTTAGTCCTGGGCCCTGGAGCCCCCCCAGTGGTAAAACCCCTGGACAAAGCAGGGGGCCAAACCCCTCTGATACAGGCTCACCATCTTCGATAGTTTAAAAGCAAGCAAACCAGAACAGGACTTCCCCAGGGCAAGAGGATGTAAAGGGCAAAAGTTGGTCCAGAGCCCAAACTGAGCACCAGAGATCACAGAGACCGCAATTGGGCTGCTTGGGCCGAATCTGACTTTTCTGTGACCGTTTGAGGACCCCCTCATGGACCATATGGGGAAGCAACCGAAGGGTTTTCCCCCCCAGGGAGTTGGCTCGCCCTCTAGCCTCATCAGAGTTTCAAATGCAAATTTAGGTAGAGCAGCAAAAACATATACATTAGTTACAGAATCACATTAATATGTGGAAAAGGTCTGATGCGAATTGGAAAGTGACATTTGGAAACTCTAATAAATGGCTGTGCAGAACTTAAGATTCCATTTGGAAGTTTGGTGTCAAATAGGTGACAGGCGGGTTTCCACCGAGGGCTCCTGCTTCCTGGGCTCTGCCCTCGCACAGCTTGGAGGCTGCTTCTGAAATCCCATCAGCATGCAGGTGTGTCTTCCACCCATCAAAATGGCTAATTCTTTCCCCCTCCAGACTATATTATCCAAAGCTGGCCAGGCTGGCGGAAAACGGACCCGCACAGGAGAGTGCCGGAGGGATAGGAGATGGCACTGTTTTCGGCATGGCGATTGGGGAGAATGGGTTCAAAGCCTTCAGATTCGTCACGGTTCCTGAGCAAGATTTTCACTTCTAAGAATTAAGTCTAAAGATATGGTTAAGCGTTTATACACATACACACACACCACTCCCCCACCCTCAATTTAGTTTAAAAAAAAATTAAAGACTTCGATTCCAGGAGAAGGAGAAAATAAAATAATAAAACTCTAACTACTTCTGTCTTCTAGGGGGTGGTAAAGGCATCTCAACAGTAGTTGGCCTTGGACTTAGAAAATCTCTGGCCTCTTGTCTGTGAAAGGAAAGGCTTTGAGCTGGTCTACATGTGAGAGAGAGAGACAGGAAAGGAACAAAAGAACCTAGCACAACAAAGTAGTAGAAACTTGAGGGTGGGGGCGCTTGGGTGGCCCAGTCTGTTAGGCAGCCGACTTTTGATGTGGGCTTTCGGTTTGTTGAGCTCGAGTTCTGCATCAGGCTCTGTGCTGACGGTGTGCAGCCTACTTGGGATTCTCTCTCTCTCTCCTCCTTTCACTCTGTCCCTCCCCCACCAGTGCTTTCTCTCTCTCTCTCTCAAAATAAATAAATAAACTTAAAAAAAAAGGGGGAGCCTGAGATTGGTCCCACGGCAACTCAAGTAAAGGGTTAGGGAAACTGGGACAACCAAGAAGAGAGGAGACAGGAGACACATTGGGGGAGAGAGGGGGTGGAACAATCTGCTGGCAGGACCTTGGACAGAGCAGAGAGACACAGTGAAAACTCCTCAAGGAAGGAAGAATGGCATCTAATCTAACTTTTTCCATCTTGAAACCCCATTTTATGCAAACCCTTTAACCCAGGTCGTTATACAGTGGACTTGGGTCAAGCGCCCTGCAGGACATGGAGGAGGGGGAGGCCAGCCAGCTCACGGTGGTAATGAGGGCAGCCCAACTAACAGAAGCAGTGGCAGGTGGTGAGAGGGGTACCGTGAGGACCAGAGCAGGGGCATAGAAGGAGAACAGGAGCACTGTCCTCCATCCTCCCTTCCCTCATTTCCCAGCGACCCCAGAAGCATTAGCGACGAGGTGTCAACCGGCAGAAAAACCACATCAAAATGTCATCAGTGATTATCTCTGGATGCGGACACTGGGATGATGCTTTGGGGGTTGAATTTTCCTCTTTGCTTCATGTATTCTCAATGTTTTAAACAAGTTACATTACTTGTGGATTTTTTTTAAGTAAAACTAAAAAAGGAACCAATTTGCAGACATGTCTGCTCTAGGACTTCACACACCTGACAGGAGCCAGCAAGCATTGCCCCAACCTCGGAAAACACGCAGCCACTGGAGCCTGACTCCTCTCCAAAACCTGCACAGGACGTTTGTTCAAGACGCTTGCTAGGCCAGCTCCAGGGGTAGAGCCCCTTTTGTTCCCAGCCTTTGCCAACAAGGCATCCAGAACCTCTAAGAACTCTTAAGAAAAAAGGCAGCCAAGGCAGAGTCATTATAAAAAAAGATCATTGTTACACTCACATTTTTAGATCTAGTGTTCAAATGCCTTAAAAAAGATATGGAAGGTGGCTCTTTCTAGAAAAGAAAATGGCCATGCCTCGCATCTACACACTACACTCCTATTTTATCCCTGCAGAAAAATTCAAAGAGCCAGGGTTTCTGAATTCCAGCCGTGGTTGCGTTCATTCACAATGAGAACCCCATTCTGTTCTCCAAGCTCTCTTTGGCCTCATGAATCTTGGCAGAGGGCTGCTTTCCTATGGTGATGACTCCCATATTAATTTAAGTCTTTTCAAGACATACTTGCTAATTAAAATGTGAAACAGTTTTTATTCCTTTAATTAAGATACAAGATGGGAAGCATAATTTAATTCGGTCCATTGAAAATATCAGTATTATTAGCTCCATAACTTGCTTCCATTAAAGAGGACTATGTTAAACATTTTTTTTACTCCTGTACTCACTGGAGCTTTGGCATGTGCGCTGACTCAGTCTGAAACTTTTGTGAGAATTTGGTGACTGTGACCCCTTTGAAAGAGCTGCGTGGAAGCCAGAACCATTGAGTACTTAAGCCTTAGGACCCTGTCTTAGGTTGGGTTCCCCAGAAGCAGACCCTAAGAAGGATTTGAGTCCCAGCAGTTTGGACAGGAAGTACTTTTAGGGAAGTGAGGAGTGAGACAGGAACAGGAAGAGCGTCAACTCAGGTGAGCAAATAAGCAGGGAATTGAGGGTAATCTCACAGGGGACAACTGATTGTGTAGACTACACCCCTGAGCTGTCCCATCTGAGTGACATGAAAGCTGGGTGTCTCTCCTCCAACTGCCATCCGTAATTGGCTGAGGGATCCTCCCAGGGGTGTCTGCTCTGCAGTCAGTCCAGCCTCCCCCTCCAGCAGACAGTTGCAGACATTGAAGAGGGGGCCATCAGTGTTAGGTGGTGAAGAGGAGACAGGCAGGGCATCAATGGCATGGGTTACAGACCCACAGCCCTGTCCTCTGCAGTTGCACAGGGTGGGCAGAAAGAGACCAGAGGCATGCAGGGAGAGTGTCAGTCACCAACTCATTGACAAGTTCTTTCCATGGCCTAAGGGACAAAATCATGGACTAGTGGCCAGAGTCCTCACTTGGAACTCTCTAGAAAGGACTAAGAGCAGAAGAAGTGTTACTCTCCCACCCAAAGTCAGAGACAAATGTAGGGCAACAGGAAAAGCACAATCAAGGGCCCAGAGATGGGAATGAGGGTACAGTTCAAAGGTCATTTATCATCCATCCATCCATCCATCCATCCATCTGTTCAGAGAAGCCTGTGCCCTTACTGGCCAAGCAGGCTACTTGAGAGGGATAAAGAAGGAGGAACAGGTGGCCCCAAAGCCAGTCCAGCAGTGCTTTACAGGCCTGTAGGTGATGGAGAACTCACCCAGGTGGTAGCCAATCATCTCGGGCTCGATCTGTGCCGGACTGGAGGGGCCATTTCATGGGAGCTGGAAGTACCAGCTTCCTCCAGCTGAAGACGGAGAGGACAGTTATCTGTGTGATCTGTACTGAGTGGGAGAACTGCAGCTGGAAAAGGGGAAGTGAACGCATTGTCTAAGAGTCTGAGAAGTCTGAGAAGTCACCAGTGGATCAGAACTGATACCGGACAGTCGGCTGACGGGAGATTTTGCTGGTGAGACTTTGCATCATGGGCAGGGTTGAAAAGGAAGGGTGGTGGGAGTCGAAGAAGCAGACTGCAGGGAGGAGGGTGGGACTTGAGAAGCCTGTGCCGGGGAGAAGCCTTAGCCAGTCAACCAGATAGGACGAGCTGGACTGCAGCCCAGACTGGAGGATGTTGGGCAAGGTGTATGGCTCTGTGTCAGACAAGTGTGGGACAGAAAGAGCCTAGCATTGGGAGACCTCCCTGAGATTCTAGTCCTGGCTCTACCACTTACTTACTGAGTGACCTTGGGCAAGCGGCTTAGCGTCTCTGAATCCCTGCATAGAATTCTGTGAGGGCTAAACAAGGTAACATGGAAAATATGCACAGCATAGTGTCTGCCCCATAAAAGCTACTTCCTGTGCCTCCTTTATCTTAAATTGTAACCTATATCACACTCTAGGGACTCACACTTTCAGGAGGTCCCGTAGTGGCAGCTTCTGACCGTGTGTGCACTTGTATGTGTGCGTGCACTTGTGCACAGGTGGGGGCAGAAGTTTACCTGGACAAGAAGTAGAGCCACCCGCTGTTCCCCCCGTGTCTTTGAATGTACCTGTCCAAAACAAAACAAATTTAGGTATGAATAGCCCCTACCTTCCTGCTTCTGGCATTTCTCAGACAGGCAGGGACACTAAGGCAGGAGGGACGGAAGGGTGGTGCCCCCAGTCACACAGCTGGTGATTGTCAGAGCGGGCAATGACACCCTCTCTTCCTCCTACCACCAGGTCCAGTCCCTGAGGGTCAAGCCTAGGACACTGAATCCTATGTGGGTCTTTTAGGGCTGTGGTAGGCGTGTGGAGAAGGTAAATATTTGAATCTCAACAGCACTCGCTCCCAACTGAGGGGATTTTTCTTCCCACCCAACAATTCCTTCCAGGAAGGAACAGTTGACACATCTGAGGCTGGGGGAAGAACACTGACTCAGCCTGAGAGACATAGGCCCCAAATTCCATCCAGAAATCCTTACATCCTAGGAGAGGCAGGAACTGGAAACCAGGGCCTCAGGAGGCTGGCTGCAGTGCTCCCCCTATGGGTGAGCACGGAACATAAGAGCATTTTAAATCTTCAACAACAAAAAAAATTTTTTTATGTTTATTTACTTTTGAGAGAGAAAAACAGAGTGAGAGCAAGGGAGGGCCTGAGAGACAGGGAGACACAGAATCCAAAGCAGGCTCCAGGCTCTGAGCTGTCAGCACAGACCCTGGCACAGGGCTCAAACTCATGAACTTGGAGATCATGACCTGAGCCAGAGTCAAAGGCTTAACTGACTGAGCCACCGAGGTGCCCCAAGAGCATCTTAAATCTTAAAGAGGTAGGGGCCCTTGGGCTTCAATGCTAATGCCGGCTACCCAGAGGGTCACCCCCTTCTCTGGGCCCATAACTCCTCACACAGAAGTCCCCAAAGCTTGCAGCCCAGCGGCTCTTCCTGTGGGGAGTGCAGAGGAAACCCCAGAAGAAAGTGCACGCACAGCACAGCCAACTTCCCTTTAGAACAATATGTGGGAAAAGCCTCCTCTGGCTGTCAGACCACATTATGAAGGACTCACTCTCCAACTTAGAAATCTGACCAGGCAGAAGCTCTTCCTGAGCACAGAAAAGCCTCCTCCAGCAGTTGGTGAAGGCCAGCTCCAGCCTCCTAACCCAGCAAGCCTGTGACATAAATGCCCCTCCCCCCCATTTCCTGATGCCTGTGCTCCTTCGCATTGCTGTTGGAGTTTGACACTGGTCGCTTGAGCTCTGTTTACCACCTTTTCATCTTGCAGCTTCGATTATGCTATTGCCATGCAGAGTAGGGACAAGTCAGGGGACCAAGAGGCAGGCAGGTGAGTGATGGTAGAAGTGATGCCCACAGGGACAGCCCAGAAAACCCACAGCTGGACAGATGAACCCCACAGGGGTGAGGGTTTCTGTGTGCCACCCTTTGTTACAACCTCCCCACTCACAGTTGTCGACTTCAAAAGGCATCCCGGGGCCTGATCTGCTTCCCTGGATGACTCTCAAACCTGGATCTCCATTCTGTTCTTTGTCCGAAGCTCCATATCCATTTATCCAGATATTTCCTCCGAGTGTCTTCCAACACGGCAGACTCACTGTGGGAGAGGACAGTCCAATCTGCCCTCTTGACATCACCCTCGGGTCTGTTCCTTCGCATTTGTTTCCCATCTCTGTGAATGGTGCCTGGCAAGTTGATTCCGCCTTCCCCATCCCTCCTGGTCAACCTTTCCACCCATTCCGGCAGCTCTACCTCCTGTGTGCATCTCGACTCTGCATTTTCCCATCCCCCCTTAGTATCTCACATCTCAATTATTTTCACACCCCCTTCAGTCTTTTTGTACTGGTCTTGCCCCCAACATTTAGCCCATCTTCCTGGAACACCATTTCTTTTGTACATTTCACTCCTCATCAGCCTTCTTCCTCTGGGAGGACTTATATGGTATCTCCACGAAAGATGAAGCACAACCTCTTCCCCTGTGGGCCTCTAGACCCTGGCACTTGTGCCTCCCTTTGAGCCCTGGACGTGTGGATCTGTCATTGATTATTGTCTTGTCTTCCTCCCCGCAAGTCCCCTTGAGAACAGGGACCATGCTTTCTCCTCCTCTGTGTCCCCAGTTGGAACTCAGTTCTTGGCCTAGAGTAAATGTTTTGTTGACCTAAAGAGCCCTGTAATAAAGAGGACAGTCCCTTTTGTCCCATATCTGAAGGATAGGGCAAGTAAATTTTGTGTTGGTATCTTTCTAATTACAGACCCAAAATATCTAAACCAGCTGAATTTTGTAGCAACTGAATCCGCCCAGTGCAAGGACATCCCTCTCTCGATAGCCAGGAAATCTTTCATAAGGAAAGTTCTTTGTCTCCCATCACATTTCTTTTTGTTTTATTTTTGGAGCTGTACTTCCATTTCAGAGCCTAACACCTAATATTCCCTGTGTAAAGGTGAAACATAGCTGTGGCACTCTGTCTGATTCCTCTGGTCCTACTGTCAAGGAAAACAGATTCCTTCTCTTGGCTGAAGCCTCCACACTCAGGAGGGAAAGACCATCCATTTGACAGCCCAGAGCCACATACGTGAACACTCTGTGTTGGAGAATGATCATACCACACACACCAAATGAATAAGAGAAAAATCAGCCCATGTTACCTGAGCCCCTGGGTATAACTTGGCATCCATAGAAATCACAGAATTCTCTCAGTGATGCTCATAGACAAGAACTTTTCCAAATCACTTATTCTGGGAGAGAATATATCTGCTTTGAGTTCCATATGGGCTTTGCACATAGGCTTCCTCACTCATTCAGTAAGCATTTATTGAATACCTACTGTGTGCCATCCACCAATCTGGGCTCTGGGCAATTCAGAGATGAGTAGCAAAATCCCTCTTCGTTGTTTGGACTTTTACTTACTTTTTCTGCTACAATGATTTTCTCCCAGTCTTCCTTACTCTCTTCTGAGTGTTTTCCTTTCTATTTTATATCACAACTTCCTTTGGTTTATCACAAATTAACTGCAACCTCCCCACTGCAGACAAAACAGTTGTACTTAAATTGACTTCAAGCTTTTAAATCTATTTGTGTTATATTTTCCCTATCTCACCTACTCGTAATCACTCACTAATCCATCCTTCCTTTCTATCTACCTTTTTTCCTTCCTTCCATCTACTAGTACATCCATGCATCTTCCATCTAATCCATCCATCCACCCACCCATCCATCCATCCATCTCTCTATCCAGCCAGCCAGCCAGCCAGCCAGCCAGCTATCTGCCCATCCGTCCATCCATCCATCTGCCCATCTGCCCATCCAGCCATCCAGCCATCCATCCAGCTATCTGCCCATCCACCCGTCCATCCATCTACCCATATGCCCACCCATCTATCCATCCATCCATCCGTCTGTCCATCCACCCACCCATCCATCCTTCCACCCACCCATACATCATCTATCTATCATCTGTCCATCCAAATATTAATACATCCGTTTATGGAGCAGATGCTATGTCATAAACAACTGGGCATTGGGCATACTGAGCTGAAGAAACACAGGCCCAACACTAAAAGAGCTTATAATCTGGTGGGGAAAAAGGAAATTTTTACAAATGTTTATGAAGAGTATAAAGACAGCAGTATGAGAATCAAACGGAGGAGATGATTAATTCTGGAGAATATGGGAAGATGACTTCACAAAGCTGACATTTGAGCTGAAAAAGTGAAGCAGTGAAGCAGAAGGGGAAAAATGCCATCCAAAAGAAGTAGCCGCTGCGATGACTTAGAGACTTAAAATAACAGGCTGTGAACAGAAAAAACAAATGTCAAGAAGCTCAGTATGATTGGGGCAAATAAGGCACATATGAGAAGAATATAAAATAAGGTTAAAGGTAGACTAACCAGATTTGGAGGACTCCAAATGTCAGACTAAGATTTCTGGACTTTTTTCTGGAAACCATAGGAAGCCATCAGATGTCAGCAGTTTGGAAAAACAGTTCTGGTGGCAGAAGATCAATGAACGGTGGGCTGGAAAGGAGGCTGGGAGGCCAGTGAGGAGGCCAGCACAATAGGCCAAATAAGAGATGAGGCCCGGAGTGAAGGTATGGAGGGGCTGGCATGAGGGAGAGCAGTGGAGAGAAAGGACGAGCCTTTAGATGTTGAAAGCAAGCCATCGGTTTCAAAGGAGTCAGAATAAATAAATGCTTCTCATGCTGCACCCAAAGATCTTGGTAAGGCCTTCTTGGGACCCAGCTGCCTGCAAAATGCTCCAAGTCCTGCCTGGCAATCAGAGAAAGCGCCAGCCCGAAATGAATGACTCTCCTAGAGAAATGTACTGGTGTCTGCACCCGCGGCCTTGTGCTGACCCATGACAGCATCAGGAACCAAGTCAGTGAGGCTGTCCCTCTCGACTGGAGCTCATGATGAGGCAATAGGCAGAACACAGCTCTCAGTCCTTTCATTTGAGGTGACCTGGTTTCCATATCTACAAGCTCTACTGGAAGACGTAGCTCAGGGTGTGATAAATCATACACACTCTCTCCGTCTTTTTTTTTAAATTTGTTTTAATGTTTATTTATTTTTGAGAGAGTGAGAGACAGAGACAGAGACAGAGAGACAGAGTGTGAGCAGGTAAGGTGTAGAGAGAAAAGGAGACACAGAATCTGAAGCAGGCTCCAGGCTCTGAGCTGTCAGCACAGAACCCAACACGGGGCTCAAACTCATGAACCATGAGACCATGACCTGAGCCGAAGCTGATGCTTAACCAATTGAGCCACCCAGGTGCCCCAAATCATACTCTCTTTTGTTCTCAGTTTCACACCCTTAGAATTCAACATCACTTTTTCATTAACAGGCCATATATTTATTAGTTCCATTTTTTTTCCTATTGATATTGAAAGATTCGTGTTACTCAGATATGAAGGACCATTCCAGAGTGAGAGCCACAGAGAAGAGGCTCCTCCTATCCTGAGGAGAAAAGTATTCAGAGTTCTTCAAAATAGTAATAAAAAAGAGCTGATGATGATTTTTTTAATTATTCTTACTATTATTATTATTATTATCTCACGCCATCTTCTCAATAGTTCTGTGAAGTGAGTTAAAAGATTGGGAAACTAAGGCACGAAACATTCCAGCCACTTGCCCAACGTCACCCAGATACCGGTTTAGAGAACCGGGGTTTAGATCCACACCTGCCTCAGGCTGGCAAGGCTGGGGGAAGGAGCATGGACAGAAAGTTGGAGCTGGGAGCACCCAACCTTGGAGTCAAGAGGCTTGAGTTTAAATGCTGGACCACCTCACTAGTTCTGTGACTCAGACAAATCACAGGGTTGTGAGCATCAGTTTGGCCTCTAAAATGACAAGGTGCATTGGGTCATCCAGGCCCACGGTTCTGTTTCCAAGCCAAGCAAAAGAACGTACCCACGGCTCTACAGAGACCATTGCTATTCCATTTGGTGTTGGCACATCCCTCCATGTGTGTCATAAACTTAAAACAGAGCCTGAATTGTGAGCTTGCGGTTGAGTCCGTCGCTTCACTGGCCTGGTCTTCATAGTTTCCTTGGATTCAGCTGTTTGTTGGGGATCTACTCTGTGCCAGGTATATCCCAACAACCCAGGGAGGCGTGAGAGAAATAACTTGCCAGCTGGTACAGTCCTAAATTCAGTCATTCTGCATCTTCACCCTAGCTGACCTCGGTGACTTTTCCCAAACACTAATTTCAGGAACACTAATATCGGCTGTTAAGAGATGCTAGAAGATGGAGAGCATTCTGTGCTAAACAAGTTTGGGAGACACCGTATTACACGAGAATGAATAAGCTTCTTTATTGTGGGACTCCTCCAAGCCTTGATGAGCTGATGCCTTTAGGAATCTCCAGGAAGGGAAAGAATAACCAGGGTTTCCCAAACTTTCTGGACTACAGAACCTTTTCCGGGGAACACCTAGCCCAACAAAAGCTCCAATGAATATATTCTGAGGGGCACCAGATCATGGGCTTAAAGATCTTTAGCAAGCAGAGCTAAGTTATAATTATTAATGTGCTGGAATATGGAAGAGGAGGCCACTGCCCGACACAGAGTCAGTGTTCATTAAACGTTAACAGAAAGGGGACCCGATCTGTGTTCATTATGAGTACCGTCTCTGGCTGGCGAGTGGCCGTAAGGGTCACACTGCTCCCCTCAGCTGGGAGGGAGCAGGTGGGGTCAGACAACCTCTAACATTCTGGGAGGGCATCGTCTGCAGAGGCATTCACAGCTTTTAGCCAAATGCCCCCTTTTCTTCCCTTTTCTTGTGACATTTTGGGAAGATGAATCATTTGGCAAGGATGGATAGTCACCCCGCTTCCAAGCGCATGCACCCGGCAGCAGGGGGTTTATTCAGCGAGTCCTTTGAGAACCTGTCCTGGTCCGGAGTGACCGGTTGGTGTGTCTGATCCTGAATCTGCAGGCGCCCGCATTGTGGGAATCAGGCCAACAGCCCTTCGCAGTGTTTCCGAGAGATGATATTTTTAAAGATTGAGGGGCGCCGCTTTTCTTTCTCAATTGGAGAACCGGGACAGGAATAACCCAATGATGAGGACCACGTGAGGATGAACACGAACCTGGTGAGTTTATTTTGTCATCTTCCATTACGAAAATAAAAATAATCTTAAAATGCCAACAAAGTAGCATGCACAATTCTTAAGAAGAATCTGCTTCTCTTTTAAAAATAATTTATTTGAAAAAGAAAATATATCTCCCTTTTTATTCTTTACTATATCCACCCTTTCAATAACCATTAATATTTTCTTGTATAAAAGGAGTACATTCTTCTGATAAAATTTGTGAAAACTACAAAAAGCCATAAAGCAAAAATTAAAATAATAGTACCGTCAGCCAGGGAAAACCATCGGGGCTTCTGTATTTCTTTTATATGTACTCCATGCGTCTTGCTTTCATTTTTATGTATTTCTTTCACTAGAAAGAAATAAATGTATTTATATGTGTATATACATATTCATAAATACACGTATCACATAAATATAGGATATATTTATCATATGAGGAAGACATACATATACACAAAGAACTGTTTTTACCAAATTGGGAATGCGCCACGTATAATTTTCAAGCCATTTTTTCACTTCATACTATATTATAAGCAGTTTCCAAGGGCTGAAGCTTCCCAGTCCAGATCACCTGAGGTGTTGGCTCATACGTGAACAGATGAATTGACAAGCCACTGTCAAACATGACTAGCGATGGCTGTAGCATTAATATCAGTGGTTCTTCTTGAGAGCAATTAAATTTGGCATTGCTATCACTACCTAATGTGTTTATATCAACTCCTGTAATTGTTTTCTAAAGCCATAAATTTCTCAAGTTAATTATAAACAAATTGCTCTGCTTAATTAATGGGCATCACTAACGGGTATTATCCAATATGCATGTGAATGAACCTTGTGACAGCCTCGCAGGGGCTAGATTAAGAACGTAGGGTGGTAGCCCTGGGAGAGACGTCAATCACCCAGAACCCGGGGCTTGAGTGTGCTCCAAAAAATCCCAGCTCTAGAATCTGCCAGATCCAGAGGTTTCCAAGGCCATACTGCCCATGCTGGTCTTCGGGACGCATGTCACCTCGGACCTGCCCAGCTAGGCATCAAGAAGTGGGGGGGGCGGGGAGCTAAGGTGGGGTGACCGGGCACCTCTCAGTTTATTAATAAAAGCCTCTCTCTTCAGCACTGATTTCTGGTCTATGTCACCCCAGGTGGTATTCCTCACACCCGCCCTGCACTGTAGCTGGAGGAGGCTGGACACTGGGGCCAGGCCCCCGGGATTCACCTCCCCGGCTCTGCCGGCTACTAGACTTAACAGCACAGTGCCTCAGTTTGGACATTTGTCAAATGGGGATGAACACTGTCCCTCCCTTCCACGCTTGCTGTGAGGGCTAAATCAGTTAATGTGGGTAAAGTGGACATAAGCACGCTCAATAGCATTAATTGTCATTGTTACAAATTTGTCAACATCCCGCCATATAGATGAGGTAGCTAAGATTCTGTGACCCAGCCCAGTACTAGGTTGAGGCGAAGCGAGGCAGGCAGCTACGGTGCGGAACTGAAGGTGGCGCCCCCCTCAGGGCGGCTGCCTTGCTCCAGTCCCTGGCAGTGTGACCTGTCCACATCTGCTGAGTTTGGATCCAGATCCAGAGGACTCCAGGGTCCCTCCTCTTTCTCCGAGACATCCTTTTCTCTTAGCTCTCCTTCCAGGCTTTGACCATCTGATTCTGAAAAAGGACCCCCAGGTGACCAAGGGGCTTCCCCAGGCCAATGCTGGTTTGATGTGGAAGATGCTGGAGAAATTGTGCCCACTTTCTCCTCGATCTCTTTCCAACAAACACAATAAAGGACAGTAGTGTCAGCAGTGGTGAAGACCCACCATTCTCCCCAAGGCTGTAACAAGATTCTTGATCTTTGGTAGACAAAGATGGAAAAATAAGCTTTGTCTTGAAATAAGAGCCAAGGTGTCCGCCATGCCTTTGTCTTGAGTCTTTACCCATGCGACACTCTCTAGTTGCTTAATTGCTTGGTTAAATATCCTTTTGTGACCACTGGGAACTGCAGGCTGTCTTGGGAGACGAGCCGGACCTGTAGCATCCCCGAAGGTGAAGGAATGGGGCTAGTGGTGGGGTTCAGAGGCATCATTGCCCTTCTGGAGCCTTATCTTAGGTGGTAAAGCCAAGATCTTCGCATCAAGAAGCAGCTCCTCTCCTTCAACTGCCACTATTTTCACGTTGTTTTATCAGACTGGAAGGAAACTGGCCCTTATTATGTGCTGATCATGGGTGTATTTTTCATAGATATTATTATTCGCTCTCAACAACTGAGTAAACAGACTCACAGCAGTTACACTCGTCATGTAGCAAGTGAGGAGCAAAGCAAGGATTTGGAGCAAGATTTGCTAAGCTCTGTGTACCCCATGCATATCCCTGGATGACAGTACTTAGGGTTGTAAGCTTGGGCCTCATTTCAGCTGAAGTGTCTTCAGACTTGAGGCCTTAGAGCCTTTGCCTCATTCTCCTTGGAGGCATGGCAGGTGTCAGGAGCTAAGTACAGGTACTAATGGTCATGGTTATGTTCTGGACAACCTTGTTGGAATTCAGTGGTCATCTTAGGAGGTTCAAAGTTAATAAGCTAAGGAAATCTTCAGGGTAGAAAATGAGAAGCAGGTTCTTAAATGGGAAGACTCCCATCATGGC
This sequence comes from Paguma larvata, assembly GCA_030068075.1. Lineage (NCBI taxonomy): Eukaryota > Metazoa > Chordata > Mammalia > Carnivora > Viverridae > Paguma > Paguma larvata. The sequence continues at coordinate 65,321,293 of CM057831.1, read as the reverse complement.
CGGTCATTAAGAAGTAACCTCCCTCTTGCAAACTCCAACACAGGACCAGGCTACTCTGATTCCTAATTCCCCCCAAGTGAACGATCTCAGAGCCTACTGATCTCTTCCTGAGGAAGCAGAAATGAATTTTAATGTGGGGGAAATTCAACATGGTAACATGTGAAGTTTACATAAACATATATGCACACACATGCACACACACATATATATGGAGAATAGACATTTGATTTGTCCATTGGTCCATTCATTCATATTAATTTTTCCATTCCGGAATTTATTTATTCACTTTAGTTTCATTCAATCAATCATTCATTCATTCATTCATTCATTTATCCATTCAGCAATCCACCTAACTATATGCAACAAATGTGTCCTGAATGCCTATCTTGTGCTAAGTATCGTACTAAATGTTAGGAATATAAAATTCAGTTAGAGAAAATCCTTCCTCTTAAAGAACTTATAGCCTAATGGGATTAGGTAGCCACTTACATACATAATTGCCTTACAATGTTTTAGGTTCCATAGTAGAGATATATACAATGTATTTGGGGAGTCCAGAATTAATTATCCCTACTGGGAAGTGAGGAAGAATCTTGACAGGAGAAGGAATACTTGAGTAAAAGCTGATCAGGCAAAGAAGGTGGGGGGGGGGCGATAAGGAGAGGAGAGAAGAGGAGCAGTCAGTACAACCACGTCGAAATGAGCCCATGGTTTCTACTTCACGCTTACCCAGATAGTCACGAGTCCTGTGCTCTGGGAAGAATTTATGTGGGCACGAAAGAAGACCAAACTTTCTTCACTTGATCTGCCCACTTCTACCTGCCACCAGAAGATGGAGATGACCATTTTCAATTTTCCAGAAAATGATCTGAGGTGAGCATATGAACCCCGAGTTCTAGAGTGAGGCCTGCAGGGGCCACCCAGCCCCCTCCTGTTAGAGCCCACTCCTTGTGGCTCTGTCACCCTCAAGTGTCCTGGTCATTCATACCTGCCACAGGCATAAACATTTGGAATATGGAGAGCAATTCACTCCAAACACTGAAAGGGGTATTTGTTTGTAGGAAGCAATACGGTTTACCACTTTTGTGTGGAAAGTCCCCAGCTTTCCTCTAAAGGACCCATAAGACTTATTCTCAGTTTATGGAGTATCTTTCCTCCAAATAGCTTATAAATTTTTAATCAAAATTGTATTTTAGGAACTGAGAAATACTTGATTTCTACCAGACTGTCACATTTGAAAGGAATTTTATGAAACCCAATTGGGATTTTTTAATGCCTGTATTTCTTCTTCTTCAAGTGGATTTCCAACCAAGACTTTCAGCTTTTCTCTCCTTTTTTTTTTTTTATAAAAGACCTTTTATATACAGTGTCAAATCCAGAAATGCGACATTCAGTAAGTGACATTTTATTTTAATTCACTTTGACAAAATAATGAACTCTATTTGTAGGAGCAATATAGCCTCATCTGACAAGGAGATGCCTCTGGAGTTTTGCTATAAATGAAAAAAAACTATTCCCTTTTTTTTTTTTTTTCTGATAAAATGGCAAGTGAGATTTTGGAGCAACTTTCCGGAAGTTATGGGAAACGTCTATGAATCAGGAGGAAACCCCCACCATAACCACGCATCCTGCCATCTTCCAGTCATGTTTGGATTTCTGATTTGGGCTAGCACATACTATGGTCCTTCCTGTGAGCCATGTCTGGTGCCTGGGGGAAAGCAAAGCTTCTTAGCTTCAGGACAGCTTTGGCTTCCTGCCAATGGTGGGTGAAAGGTATACTGGGCTCATTCCTCTCCTGAGGACCCACATGGATGCTGGCCCAGCTGAGGATCCCCAGGAGGCTGGAATTAGTGACCCCAAGTCAGGACCCCTGGTTACAGATCCAGCTGGAAACTCAAATCAGGTTTTCCAGAGAGGGAGAAAAGTAGGTGTTTTCAAAGCCTCTTTGGGTCGAACTGTTTATGTTTAATACATCTCCTTGGTCATTTTTCAAAAGAAAAATCTGAAGTAGGGAGGGGAGATGGACTTCCAAGCTGAGTGTAGGAACCTTGAATTATCAGGGAAGACCACCAGGGTGTCCTGGAAAAATGGGGTTGGGGACTTTGGCCATTACTGTCCAGCCCTTGGATTCCCTGCAAAAGAGGGGCAGGAAGCCTGCCTCAGTATCTGGGGGAGGGAACAAGCAGCTCCCTTCATGCTAGGAGCTTAAGGCAGGTGACTGGCTAGCCAGTCTACCCTTGGCTGTCACAAGAAGAGAGGCCTTCTATTTCTATATTTGAAAAATATGTTTAAAACGATAGAATAACATCACGTATAAACCCACCATACCTTTTAAAGTTATTAAAATGGGAAGCAAAACACCTCCCTTCTATCCTAACGCCAACCCCCCTTTGCAGGATAACCATTGCCCATCCTTCCTGACATTTTCTGTCTGCAGACAAAAGATACTTACATACATCCATAGATGTATAGATGTCTTTTTATTGACAAAATAGGACATGCCATGTATGTTGGTCCACGTGGCTTTTTTTTCCCCTTAACAATATAACTTTCCACACCAATATATATACAATTAGAGTGGTTTTTTTTCATTACTATTATTATTGTCACTTGCCTTCTGATCCTATCCTTGGGGAGCCTGTGTTAAGTTCTTGGAGAAAGGGTTGCAAAGCAGAAGGGAATCTTGACTCCCAGTGGCTTTATTAGATGAGACTGTAGAGTCCAGGACCCCTGGGGTTATTGCCCAGACCTCTGGTTACCACTCCCGGCTCCCCGGGCTCCAGCCAAACAGGATTAATGCAGTGCGGGAATGTTATTATCTGATACTCTCTTGTTTTCAAATCCAGTTAAAGACACCATAGCAGGCATTTTGTCATAAAAAGAATGCTTGAATCCTGGTGGACTTTCTGAAGGCCCTTTCATCTGTCCGGGGAGGAGGGAATAATAACGTGGCCTCACTGGCTCCTCACATAGAGCCGCCTTTCTGTTGTCCTGAAATACGACCTATTCCAACTGTGTCATCAGCAAAAGTCAAATGAATATAAATTAGATTTCGAAACACTCAAATATCATTTTCTCCCTTAATGTTTAAAGAATGTTATTGATTTTTATCATAAAAATATTTTAGGGGCGCCTGGGTGGCTCAGTCGGTTAAGTGCCCGACTTCGGCTCAGGTCATGATCTCACGGATTGTGAGTTCGAGCCCTGCGTCAGGGCTCTGGGCTGACAGCTCGGAGCCTGGAGCCTGCTTCGATTCTGTGTCCCCCACTCTCTCTCTGCCCCTCTCCCACTCATGCTTTGTCTCTCCTGCTCTCAAAAATAAAGAAAAACATTAAAAAATTTAAAAAAATATATTTTAATCATGGAGCACCTGAGTGGCTCAGTAGGTTAAGCATCCAACTCTTGGTATCAGCACAGGTCATGATCTCGTGGTTTGTGAGATCGAGTCCCACACTGGGCTCTGCGCTGACAGTGCTCAGCCTGCTTGAGATTCTCTCTCTCCTTCTCTCTCTGTCCCTCCCCTACTCACACTCGCTCTTTTTCTCTCTCTCTCAAAATAAACAAATAAACTTTAAAAAATAGTTTAATCATACATAATAATATATGGCAAACAATAGTATGAATACTTCTGAACCTGGTACTCAATTTAAGAAGTAAAATATTACCAATACTGCTAAAGCTTTCTTTCCCCAATTGCGTTTTCCTGCCTCCCACACACTTCCTGTATCCAGGGATAATCGTTATGCTGAATTCTGTGTTTATCTTCCCCTTGTTTTTCTTTAGAATCATCATTCCCCCTTCAGACATTAAAATCACTGGGAGATGTTTTTAACTACTGCGTGGTTTGATTCTGTGTTAGAGTTTTACTCTTTTGGAAACCATACAGAGCAACAAAGAGAATGAAGGGGTGGGGAATACAAGCGCATTTTAAATACAGACTAAAAAATAGAGATGTTATATGTAGATAATCACCAAAGCAGGTGTGACCAGCGGAATCCTGTGGGAATCCTCCTGAGAGTCAGAGAAGGGAGATGTCAGGAAGAACAAGGCCCCAGCTAGCGGGTCTCAGATCCTCGACAAGAAATGCATTTCCAGAAGGGGAGGAGAAATGCCCTAGAGAGACTTCTGTGAGCAGAAGGATCAGAGAGAAGGTGCCAAAGTGCGCACAGTACTATTCAACTCCAATACAATGAAGCAATTCGTATAAGATATTCCAGGAGAAGAAATTGGAGACAAGGATTTTATTGTCTAGAAAAACTATCTTTCAAGCCTAAAGGCTAACAGCTTAAACACGCAAAAATTCTGGGAATATTGTTTTCATGAGCCTTTTCTGAGGAAAATAGGAGAAAGTGATGGTGAATTTTAGGTGTCCACGTGACTGGGTCATGAGGTGCCCAGATATGTGGTCAAACATTATTATAGGCGTGTCCGAGGGTGTTTTCGAGGGGATTAACATTTATTTTTTTGTTTTGTTTGTTGGAGAGAGTGCACACGAGTGGGGAAGAGGAGCAGAGGCAGAGAGAGAGAGAGAGAGAGAGAGAAAGAGAGAGAGAGAGGGAGAGAGAATGTTAAGTAGGCTCCACACTGGCATGGAACCCGACACAAGCCTCAATCTCATGATTGAGAATCGGACACTCAACCAACCGAGCCACCCGGGCACCTCGGGATTAACACTGGAATCCGACTGGGTAAAGCAGTTTGTCCTCCTCAATGTGGGTGGGCCTCATGTGATGAGTTGAAGACCTGAAAAGAACAAAATGGCTGACCCTCCCCTAAGTAAAAAAAAAAATCCTCCTGCCCTATGGCTTGAGCTGGGACATTAGTCTTTTCCTGCCTTGGACCTGAACTCAAACATCAGCCCTTCTCGGGTCTTAAGTCTGCTGGCTTCTGAACTGGAACTACACCACCGGCTCTCCTGGGTCTCCAGCTTGCCAACTGCAGAACTGGGGATTTCTCAGCGGCCATAATCGCATTAGCCAATTCCTTGTAAGAAGGGAGGGAAGAGGGGAGACAGACCCAGTTGGTCCTGTTCTCTGGAGAATCCTGACTACTAGAGAATGAACCCTAGTCAAACAAGAGATAATGCGGGGGGGGGGGGGGGAGTGGGGACAAGCAAAAAGAATGTCAGCGAGCATCAAATATATTTAACTGCAGTTAAACTCCCAGATAAAAACAAGTTTAACTCCCAGAGTTAACTCCCAGATAAAAGTTTAACTCCCAGATAAAAACAAGGGTGGAGGTAAAAGTGACATAAAAGAATATAAATGGTATACCTACACTCTAAGAATTTAGAAATAAGGGGAATTCCTGAGTCTGGCAACTGAGGATTAGACTTTGGAGGCTTTAGGATAAACAAAGTTATACAACGAAGACGGGACTTGGTCTTAATTCTCAGTTCTGCTGGTCTGACTTTAAGCAATTATATTTACCTGGTCCGTGGAGGTGTTGATACCCACCTGAAATGATTATTCTTACAGGAAAGTTGCCCAAAGGCTGGCTTGGGCTGACCTTGACACCGGGGGCTGTTTGTGTAAGGGAGTCATGCCTTCGTCTGTTATAGGCAAAGCCAAGAACTCGACTGGTCTACGGTGCTGACTCCTGTGTCGAAGGTGATAACGAGGAATGTGAGACCCCACCTCACCCTTTCAGCGCCCTCCTCTAGAGGGTTTGATGCACGGGGTGGACCATCCCAAGGCTTTTTCCTATTTCTTCTAGCTGCTTCCTGCTTGCTGCTTTCTGTTTGTTTCTCTCTTTTATTATAAACATTTAAAAATTGTTTTATCTAAAGATATTTCTCAAGGGGCACCTGGCTGGCTCAGTTGGTAGACCATTGATCTCGGGTTGTGAGTTTAAGCCCCACGTTGGGCATGGAGCCTACTTAAAATAAAAATTTTTTTAAATAATAAAGTTAAAAAAAGATATTTCTCTAATCTTAGAGTAGGCTTATCATAACGAGCATTGTATAGCATTATCGAGTCATTATATTGTATACCTGAAACTACTATGACACTGTGTGTTAATTATACTTCAATAAAAAAAAAAATAAAGACATTTCTATCTTATTCTTGGGATTTTATGTATTTTTACCTTTACAGTTTTAACTCTTAATTTAATTTAAAAAAATTTTAATGTTTATTTTTGAGACAGAGAGAGAGAGAGAGAGAGAGGAAGAGGGTGAGCAGGGGAGGGGCAGAGAGAGAGGGAGACACAGAATCTGAAGCAGGCTCCAGTCTCTGAGCCGTTAGCACAGGGCCTGACACGGGGCTCCAACCCACGAACTGTGAGATCATGACCTGACCTAAAATCAGGTGCTTACCCCACTGAGCCACCCAGGTGCCCCTTAATTTTTAATTTAGTTCTTAATCCTTAAATCCCTTCTACTTGTGCTCCTTTTTATGCTTTATACCTTATGTTTTTACTCTTTTATCTTAATCTTTCATCTCATTTACTTTTACATTTTTAACCTTTTCTTTTGTTGGTTTATAGCCTTTTACATTTTCTTTTAAGTCCCATCCATTCTCTTCTATTGTTATTTTTAAGTTCCTAACCTTTCATCTTTATTGTGATTTATAATCCTTTAAAAATGCGTATTGCTTTTTTATTGTTGTTTTAATCTCCTTCTGACCCTCTATATTCCCTCTTGTGATTGAAATAATCATATTCATTTTTCCCCTTTCTTATATATCTGTTATAATTTTCATTTCTTTTTACAGTGGCCAGCCGGAAAGCGGTACTTACTATAGCTGTGGTAGCAAAAGAAAAGCTCAGCCTTAAGGCAAGGTCGGGGCCTTTGTTCTTCGCATTTGTCCTGAAAGTTACACCCTGTTCCTCCAGAGGCTGTCCCTTCCTGCTCGAGGGTCTCTACTCCACTCCACCCCCCACCCCTGGAAACCCAAGACCCACCGGTTGGCTCTCCCGGGAATTCTAATCTTCTTCATACAGCTGACACATCTGACCGCAGAAACCGTGTTGCTATCTGCCCTCTTGTGCCCCCCAAAACTATAGGAGATAGTCCCTGTTTTTAAATCGTTGGCCTCCAAGTCAATTAGACCCGGCTGGGACCAGCTTCGATCCAGCTGGCTATTAAACTTTTGTTCCATTGCCTGAGGGAGAGGTTTGCCCTCTGACTTCTTGCCAGGCCTAATGCCGATTACACTTGACCCTTGAACAGCACAGGTTTACGTTGTGCGAATCCACTTACATGTGGATTTTTTTTTATAAATAAAGTGCTGTAAATATACTTTCTCTTCCTTAAAATTTGCTTATTTGATTGTAAGAATACAGTGTATAATACATACAATGTGCAGACTGTGTGTTAATCAACCATTTATGTTATTGGTAAGGCTTCCAGTCAACAGTAGGCTATTAGTAGTTAAGGTTGGGGAGAGTCAAAAGTTACACACCTCTAACACCTCTAACCCCCACAGTGTGCAAGGGTCACCTGTACATTGATAAGGAAGACTGAGGAATTTTGTTTTTCCAAAAGACATCATGAAGAGAGTAAAGAGGTAATACACGGAGTGAGAAAAGGTATTTGCAAAACATACATCTAACTAAGGAGCTGTATCCAGAATGTATACGGAACCTGGTATATCAGTTAGAAAAAGACAACCCAACAGAAAAATGGACAAAAGCCTTGAAAAGTCACTTCACAAAGAGAATATCTAAATGACAAAAAAACCCAAGAACCCCAAACCAACCATAGGAAATGGTACTAAACCTCATTAATCATACAGGAAATGCCAATTAAAGCCTCAGTATGCCACCACACACCCACCGCAATGGCTAAAAAGAAAAAGGTGGAAGGTTCCAAATTAAGGCTGGTGAGAATGCAGAGCAACTTTGCGACACTGCTGGTGCTCGTGCACGTTGGTGCAGTGATTTGGGGAAACTGTTCGTCAGTGTCTAATAAAAACTGAACATATGCCCATCTTACTACCCAGCTGTTTCACTTCTAGTTATATCCCCAGGAGGAATGCATTCATTCACGGAGTCACCAAGCAATATGTCCTAGAATGACCACAGCAACACTATTTATAACAGTGCAAAACTGGATATTACCCAAATGTCCATCAAAAGTAGGCTGACTTAGGGGCACCTGGGTGGCTCAGTCGGTTAAGCGTCCCATCATGATCTCACAGTTCGTGGGTTCAAGCCCTGCGTCGGGCTCTGGGCTGACAGCTCAGATCCTGAGCCTGCTTCGGATCCTGTGTCTCCCTCTCTCTGCCCCTCCCCCGCTCATGCTCTGTCTCTCAAAAAAAAAAAGTTAAAAAAATAGGCTGGATTAATAAATTGACACACATTCGCATAATGGAATACTACACAGAAATGAGAATAAATAGTCTACATCTATGTCAGAATATGTATGAAATTCGGAAAACACAATATTGAGTGAAAAAAGCCCAATCCAAATAAGTATCTATTTATTATTCCATTTGTATAGAGTACAGACACAGACAAAACTAATCTATACTTTCAGACATTAAGACAATGGCTGCCCTTGTGTGGGCACACTAACCAGAAATGACCACAAATGGGTCATGTTGTTTTTTTGATAACCAGCGGTGCTGGTAATATGTGTGTTTAGTTTCTGAAAATTCATTGAGCTCAACAGTCATAGCATGTTCCTTAGGAAAGGATTTTATGCTTCAATATAAAGCTAATAAAAACTTACCTTATACTCTACAGCATTATAACCAGGACTAAGGAAAGTAACTTCTTAGCACAGACCCTGGCACATAATAGCTACTCAAAAAATGAGTTATTTTTATTACTGCTACATCATATAAATTAGTTCCTGATGAACATCTGCGACAGCTAATACTACCAGCTTGATTTTACCTTGCTTGATGTTAGCTTGACAAATGAGACCCTGTCCAGTTCTGACTCTGCCACGGTGCCTTTGAGATTTGTCAAAATTTGTGCAGCAATGTTGAGCATCGTCAGATGTGTGAACCAAACCCCAGGGAACAGTAATGTCTGTTAACATGGAATTATTGCTCTCCTCTTTCAACATTTTTTAAAGCAGTTCTGGCAAGTGAGGCCAAGAGCCATGAAAAGGCCATGACTCAGGTTTTCCAGAATCACGTCTAGCATGAATTTCACATACAGGCGTGTTGTCTAGGAGACCCTCGGAAATGGCTCCACTCAGGACGTTTGCAGGGGGTAGTGTGTTTGAGGAGCATTCGAGATGCTGAGATGTCTGTGGTTTCCTGCCTCTCAGCACACACATACTGGTCCCATTTGGTCTCTGTGTGAAATGTTTGTATTGTCTGCCTGTTACAGGGATCCTAAGGCGAATTCTCAGTCAGCTCCTGACTTAAGTCACGTTGAGCATTCCTACCCATCCCTGTGTTTGTTTACATTCCTCCTTATTCCGCAAAGGCTCAGAGTGGCTTACATGAACGCTGCTGTTGGAGCCATCTATACGGGTATTTGCCCCACCGGTGACCTCACGTGGCGCGTCTGGAAGCCATATTTGCACTTCATTACCCTACCCACGAGGTCCCGGGTGAACAGACCTGGTGGAAATGACTGACTCAAGAGGGGCCAATTGCAATTTTTCTCCTGTGACTTTGAAATTGGTACTTGAAGACGGCAGTCACCTTCCATCAACTGTCAACTGGCTGAATGAGCCCATGTCACCTAAAGGAAAGCTGATCTACAGAGGTAGACAGAACGAAACAGATGTATGGAAATGGGGTGTTTGGAAGGGCACCCGGGCGGCTCAGGTCAGGATCTCGCAGTTCGTGAGTTCAAGCCCTGAGAAGGGCTCTGTGCTGACAACTCAAAGCCTGAAGCCTGCTTCTAATTCTGTCTGTCTGTCTGTCTGTCTCTCTCTCTCTCTCTCTCTGCCCCTCCCCTCCCTGCTTATGCTTTGTCTCTCTCTCAAGAATAAACATTAAAAAAAATTTTTTTTAAGAAATGGGATGTTTGGACAAGAGAAAGGAGAGAGACTAGGAGACAGAATGTCTTGGTTTCTGATATTTCTCTCAGTGCCAGGCTTTGTGCCTCCTGTGGTCCAGTTGCACCCTCTCCTGTGTCCATGAGACAACCCCGTCCTTTTCTTTTCAGGTTAAGCTAGCTCAGGTAAGTTATCCACCAAGTCTCCAACTAAAATAAAACACATCGCAAGAAGAGAAAGTCACATTTAAAATGTGTTGACAAATGGAAAACCAGACCTGAAAGCTGGTATGAATGAGGTCAGGAGAGAGGAGAGGACACCCATGGTGGCCCCAAGACCCTGGGCATTTGCTGCCGGCAGCCAGCAGAGGCCAAGGGCGAGTCCTCAAGTAGCAGCTGTTCTCCACCCTGGCTGCCCAGTAGGGACGCTGGGAGCTTCTGAAACGGACTCTGGGCCCCATCCTGGAGGCCATGATTGAATCGGTCCGGACTGGCGTCTTTAGGATGTAAAAGTTCCCTTGTGTTTCCAAAGTGCAGCCAGGCTGGAGAGCCACTGAGTTACATTCTTCACGACACGTAGAAAGAAAAATAAATAATAATCCGAATAAAAATGGTCTCTCGAAAGAAGTCCAGAAGCGGTTCTGAGACCACAGAGAGCAGCGTCCCCCACAGATCTTCATTTTGCGGGGCACGCATAGCATGGTGAACGGTGCCCTCAGCAACATCCTCGTATTAAACAAGGAAATGGCCCTGGGTGTGACAATCCCAGAACACCATCCGGGAAAAACACGTCCACAGGGAGGGCCAAGGCGTCTCTGCTGTCTGCCTTCCACTTGGACTGGGTTTTAGAGTATTTAGAACAGATGCGCATGTTAAGACTCCTGAAATTTAAAGCAACCCCCCCCCACCGCCCGCCAGGAGAGGGCCCGTAGTTTTTATCAGATTACCCTTGGTGGCGCTGCGCCCCCCAAAGTTTCAGGACTAGTGGAGGAGAATTCCTGGGCTGAGCATATTTTCAACAATTCTCTACGCATTCAAGAGTCTCTGAGATGCCCGGTTGGGCTTCTAGAGGGACTCCTTTTCAAACACCTGGCGTGTGATGGAGTTTGCCATATGGCTGAGTTGAGCAAGGGGGAAATCTGCCTCAGTAGTCCGCCTGTGGGATGGGGATCAGTGCACCCTTCAGGAAGCCGAGGAGCCCAACAAGGACACATGCGTGAATAGACGGCAGAGGGGAAGGCGGAAGGAGTCTTCGGTGCAACAAGACCCTCCTTGGAAAGTACTAGACACACTCCAGTGCACGGACTAAGGAGCAAACAAGCCCCCAAAGTTCTTCACCTCAGCACAAACAGCAATAATTTCTGCATGGAAAAAATTTAAAGCAGGTGGACCAAATACCCATCTTGTTCATAAAACATCTCTGTAAACACCTATGGAACATTTAACCTTGAGAAATATAGTTTCCTGGTGCCCTTGCCAAGCTAAATGGTTTGCAAAATATACGACTATGTGACTGAATTAGTTAACTTGTTCCGTAGGGTTATTGACCATAAGTCAATTTAGTGTTGGAGGCTGTCTACCAAAAATGATGACTTTGTTTTTAGAAGCATTTGATCTGTGGTCCTTCTTTGCAACATTAATTCCATAGTAGGTAAGTTATCTATTGAGGTCAGTCTTGGCTCATGACCCAAAACTATGATATCTACGAATAGGCGAATTCCCCCTTTCAATTTTTTATAATGAGGGGGTGATACCATGTATCCTCATCACTGAAGAGGCGTCGCAAGACTTGGAGATGTTGATTAAACAGAAGGCTGGCCAGAATGAACGCCTGTTTAAATTCTTGGGGAAGTGCTCTCTGATTTATCAAAAGAGTATTCTTACTCGGCAGTCCCTAGGTTGGCAAACAACAGCCCCCAGGCCAAATCTGGTCTGCAGCCTGTTTGTGTGTGGCCTACAAGCTAAGAAGTTTCTTTCATATGTTTAACTGGTTGAGAAAAATCAGAAAAATGAGATGTTGTAACAAAAATGATATGAAATGCAAATTTCCATGTCCATAAATGAGATTTCACTGGACCGCAGCCCCGCTTATGTTTACATGGTGTCCGGGACTGCCTCCGCACTACAATGACAGAGTTGACTCGTTGCTGCACACATGACGTGAGCCATACCGCCGAGAATATTTACGATCTCGCCTCCTAAGGAAAACGCTTATGGCCCCCTGTTCTAGGTATATAAGGAGCACCAATATTAAGGCCAAGTAACTCTTGCCCATATATCGAAGACCAAAGAAATGTCAAATACCACCAATGATCTTCTATTATTCTTAACAGATTTTTTCCCCCACAAGAAATAGTACAATAATCAGTCGTAGAATAACACTGCCTAAAACATACCTGTGCCGAGTGCAGAGCACTAGCCTGAGAAATTCAAGTTTAACTTTGGATGAGAAGACAAAAAGGTGGGGCGCCGGGGTGGCTCAGTTCGTTAAGCAACCGACTCTTGATTTCAGCTCAGATCCTGCTTGCTCTCAGCTCAGGTGTCCATCACAGGGTAGTGAGCTCAAGCCCCGTGTTGGGCTCCACACTGGGCATGAAGCCTACTTAAAAAAAAAAAAAGAAAGAAAAAGAAAGAGGCAGCCAGCATCAATTTAGAAGAAAGATCCAGTAATTGTGGAAATCAGAGGATGCTTTTAAAAATGGATGGTACCAGGTTTTGAGTCATTTATTTAATTACTTCAACAAATACTTATTGATAAATGACAACGTGCCTCGAGTATTTATAACAGACTCCAAGTCCAAAATCAGACCACTGAGACCATCTTTGAGCATATCTAGGCACAGGCAATTTCACTCAGATGTTTTATTTAGCTTGAAGACTTTATTTTAATCAACTGTATAGAACGAGAGATCACCAGCAGGCCTCAGGCAGAAAGTGGCCCTAGGACCGACAAGGTTTGAGTCATTGACCTTGCTCTATGAAGTTGTGAAAATCAAGCTCCGGTCCCTCAATCACCGTACGCATACCTCCTGCAATTATTTTCTGGACTGTTCCCACTGCGATTGCTACGGCATGACTCAGTTACACCTGCGGAAGCTTAGTGTGGGATTGATTTACCAGGGAGGTTGCTCTTTGCCTTGAGGTTGCTGTTTAACCACAAACTAGGTGAGTAAGCACCTTATCGCCTAGGATACAACATGGATAGAAATGTGTTTAAGTACAGTTGACTCTTAAACAGCATGGGGCCGAGGGGCACTGACCCCCACACACTGAAAAATCTGCCTGTAACTTTTGGACCCCCCAAAACCTTAACTACTTATAGCCTGCTGTTGACTGGAAGTCTTACCCACAACATAGACAGTCAATTAACACACATGCTGTATGTTTTACATATTATACACTGTGGTCTCACAATAAAGTAAGCTAGAGATGTGAAGAGAATCACAAGGAAGAGAAACTACATTTACTGCATTGTAAAAATCTGCATCTAAGGTGACCCGCGCAGTTCACACCTGTGTTGTTCAAGGGTCTGCTGTACAGGAAAGTGAAGTGACTTTGTTAAGGACACACAGACGGTAGGGTCCGAAGCAGGATAGAGACATTGTTCTCTGCCCCTGAGTCTGGCGTTGATTCCTCTCCACCACATGGCCCTGACGCCCCTGCGGGCATGCCGGGTGATGGCCCTGAAGAAGCCAGAGCCCCACGGGATTTCAGGGAGTGCAGCGACCAAGCCGGGCTGTGGATCTAGGGTCACAGCCAGGGCACGTCCCGTGGGTGGTGCCGCCATACAGGCTGCTCCCCAGAAAGGCCCTGCGCTTGGGTTTAATGCTGTCTGATCACCATCTTGAAATTCTTGATCATGTTTATTCTTGATGATGATAATCTTTGAAATCTGAGGGGGCAATGGAGTACTCACCATGGACTAGAGTACTCCTAAGATCACTCCTAGTCCTGCCTTCTGCCACCTCCTCAAAATGCTCAGCCGGGGGGGGGGGGCGGGGAAGGGGGGGTTGCGAGGGGGAAGCACCACTGCTGCCCTCAACCCCAGGCACAGGGAGAGTCAGGGCCCAGCTCACACTCTATGGTGTCTCAGGCTGGGGCTGGGCAGCCAGAGGCCAAGTCTCCAGCACACTGAGCCGCTCTCCTTCCCCTCTGGCCAGCCCCCGGGGAGGAGCTGCAGAGTATGAATTGTATCCTTTCAGCAATCCCACCCAAGACTTATATGCTCTCATATTTGCATGTAAATTTGCATTGCACAATATAAAGATGAATAGTAAAATCCATGCTAATAAGCGAAAACTTTAATTTTTTCTTCAAACAACGCTAAATAGCAAATGCAAAACACCATGACAAGTGAGAGAGAGGCGGCCTGAGAAAGGAAAAAAGCTTTATCTATAGCAGCACTTTTTCCCCTGCTTTTTAACCTGGAGGCCCTGCATTTTCATTGCGCGCGGGCTCACAAATTACATAGCCGGTTCTGGTTACAACTTGCTCTTTGCATAAGCCAACGCATGTGCAAGCCTAGCAGCTGACCCTGAAGCCAATAGCTAGAACCCAGTCCTGCAATAACGTTACTTTCCGTGAGTGCCCCGTGGTGGCTCACAGCTCGAGCCTGTATATTTCTCACTTGTCTGAATGCAAAGTAAAAGTGGCTATTTTTATAGAACAAAAGCCGAGGGAAAATATGGAATTCGGCCCATCTCTATGCTCTGCTGCACCTGAGACATTCAGCACACATAATAAATCTGTCTTTGGAAACTTGCTCCTTTGCAGTTTTGACACAGATAAATGACAAGTATTAAATCTTAAGGGGAAAGAACCAGCTGTGGTAGTTGTTGAATTCCTGAGACATAAGCCTCTAGGCCTGCCGGTTTGAAGCACCAGCCAGAGGCCCCCTGGAAAAGGGTACAGGTGAGCTGGGAGAACGTGAGAGGTGACCTCAGCATGTCTTTGTCTTCACTGACCCAAAGAAACTCAAGGCCGTGTCTAATATCATTGGATCAGAACTTTGGAAGCCACTGGACTGTGACCAGTGAGAGGACCTCGCTGGGGACAGATGCCACACTAAGCCTTGGTTCAAAACTTTGCCTTCTAGTGGGGTTTTTCTTTAACTGGAAAAGAAGGTATGTGGTAAAAGAGCAGACATATTTCTTTCTTCCCTGTTTGGCTCAACATTGTGGGGAGGAGCCAAGGGTGAGAATGGGGGTAATTCTAGAATGTCAGAGCCACGTGTAGCTAGTAGATGATACATCCCTCCACTGGGGTATTCCTCTGCTCCAGAATGGAGCTCCTCGAGGGGAGACGCCTTAGATTCTTTGCTTTGTCTGTGCAACTCCCTCACTCTTTCGATGGGGAAGCCATGGCATTCCCAACACCACACAGCTACCTAATGGCGAGGCTGAGATGAGAACCAAGACCTTCTTACTGCAACGGGAGCTGTTTTCTCTCTCACATGTGGAGAGAAAATTGGTGTCCTTTTCTTTGAAGGTTACATACGCTTTATACGGATGGGTAAGAGTCCCGACAACGCGTCGCTTCCCAAAATGTTAGCAGAATTGAGCTCTGGAGAAGGATAGAGGCCCGGCCAACATGGCGAACGCTGCCAGTTGCTCAGACAACGAAGCCCCAGCCCTCAGCTCAAGGGGACCTGCTGTTAGTCCCAAGAACCCAAGGTGAGAGCTCTTTGCAGGGAGGTGACACCTACCCATAGGAGGAAGAGCCAGGCTCTCCTCTCGGGGGTCTGCCTGGATTACTATTTAGTCCCCTAGCAAAGCAGTTACGGGGCACTATCAGCAATTCCACTGAACCGAAACAGGACAATATGCCAGCAACAGTGGTCCGGTCAGACCTGAGAGTCTGAGGCTTCACCCTCAGCCCTTAGCTCTGCTGCCTGTCCAGCCCCGGGAAAGGCAGAGGACGGTTCTTAAGAAGAGGTGACTTCTGACCCCCTCCCGTGGCAGAAGCAGCCCAGTGCCAGCTGTGGAAAGACTGTGCCTGGGAGCATGTGCCTCCTAAGACCCCCAGCCCTGTCCCTTGGTTTCTCCTTTCCCTAGAGCCACTGGCTGAACTCATCGGACTTGAAGCTGGAAGCCTACCTCCTGGAACACTTCCCTCTCCATCATTGTCCCTCCAATGGAGAAATGGCAGCTTGAGGCACCCACAGAGTCCGAGTGCCCCCCCTCCCCCGGCTCACACCTCCCACTGACTGGCTGCAAATGTGGACGATTCACTGACATCTCCAGGCCTCGATCTCCGTATCCAGCACTGCTTCACATGGCGGCTGTCAGGATCCAATAAATTATCACCCGTGAGCACACATTGTACCCTGTTCAGTGATGGCCAACCCTCAACCCATTCCTCTTCATCTAACCACTAGGACAAATTACTTGAGGGTGTTCGGGAGCATGCAGTTTGCAGCCAGACAGATATGATCAAGTAACTGAACATTTCTCAGTTTCCACATCTGTAAAATGGGCGTAACATTAGTGCTTACTGCAAGGATGTTAGAAGTCATGCCAGATAACGCGTGAATATCAATAGCTAAAATGTTGTTAGGACTTTAAATAAGTCAATATATAATATGACCACCTGTCATAGGGTCTTTCACATGTGTCTTAGCTACTATTATTAATAATTTACAACTAACTATAGTTATAAGCTATGAAAAGAGACAATGCCTTTAAAGTGCTTCTTTCTGTTTCTAGGATATGGTTTGTGTTCAGGAAATAGAAACTACTAGGTAATGTGAGTTTACTGTTGCTGTTATTATTGTCAGTAGTAGGATTGATACAAACCCTCTTATCAGATCTAAATTTCCTATCTTTCTTTGACTCAAACCCAGCCTGACTCCTGGAATAACATTCAGGTGTCTTCCCGTTGGGTCAGAACAGAAGTGCCATGTCCCGCAAGATAAGATCGGTAGCGGGCGCCTGGGTGGCTCAGCCGGTTAAGCGGCTGACTTCGGCTCAGGTCACGATCTTGTGGTCTGTGAGTTCGAGCCCCGCGTCAGGCTCTGTGCTGATGGCTCAGAGCCTGGAGCCCGCTTCGGATTCTCCCTCTCTCTCTGCCCTTCTCCTGCTCACGCTCCGTCTCTATGTCTCAAAAATAAATAAACGTTAAAAAAAAAAAAAAAAAAAAAACGATCGGTAGCTTGAGAACCAGAAGAAAAGAAAAACTGACGACCGGGTTCCTATTGCCCACGTGTGCTGCCCCTAAGGTGTCTCTTGGGATCTTGTTGCTCTAAGTGTGGCCTGAGGACTGTCAGCATCAGGCATCCCAGGGAGCCAGTGAGAAATGCAAACTCGCAGGCGCCCCTCAGCAGAACCCCTGAGTCAGAATCCGCCTGTTTACAGGCTCCCCCGCGATTCCCGTTCACAGCAGAAGTTGCGCAGCAAGCACTGCCTTGGGGCTCAGCAGGACTCTGCCCTTTCCAGCCTGGCCTGGTCCAGGTCACAGGACTGGGCTTTATCTTTGACTCCCCGCCGCCCCAAAGCTGGCAGAGCCACTTCATGGGTAATGCAACCTGTGCAGTCTCCAGGACCCCGTGCTCAGAAAGGCCCCGAGCTTCATTTTTGCTCCACCATTGCTGTCTTGAAATTCATCATAATCTGAACAAGGGGCCCAGTGTTTCCATCGTGCACTGAGTCCTACAAAGGAGGTACTCCCGAGGCCCAGGACTCTGGGGCCCTCTGGGACTGGAGCACAGAACTTGCCTGCCTTTGGCCGCCTTCCATCCCCAGGCCGGATCCCGCCGCCTGTGCCAATGCCCTGAGCACTGTTTCTGCTCCTACATGGACACATTCTGATGGCTGCAGCCCAGGCTACGTGCGGAATTAGGTGCACGTCAGCAGCACCTGCCACCCTGCCCAGAGGGATTTATCCTCCTGGAGGCAAGGACTGCCAGCGCCGTGCCCGAATCCCACACATGAGTTATCTCTTATTTAGCATTTAGATGTGCTAGGTGCTGTGCGCTATTTTTAACCTGCCTCGTCTTCCAATAGCCAGTAGGGTACGTATTATATTTTTTCTGTTTGACAGAGAAGGAAACTCAAAAACATTAAATAACGTGCCATAAATCAAGTAACAGATCAGAAGCCAAACCAGGATATAAACCTAAGTTTGTCTGAATTCACAACCTCCGGACTACCCTGCATCACTGCACCTGGGCGTCTCCCTCCCAGCAGCCCCACCTGCCCAGGGACCCAGACCCCCGCATACTATGCACCCAAGCCTTGCCTATCCTCCCCACCCACGCCCCCACCTCTCACCCCCGGCCCCATTTCTCTAGAGGCTCCCACTCTTCCCGCGTTAACAGAGGAGACATTTTTACGGGAAATATTCACAGAGCTGCTGTGACAAATTAGCCACAAACTTTGTGAAAGAAATTTATTCTCTCACAGTTTTGGAGTTCAGAAGTCCAAAAACCAGTATCATGGCCCTGGAATTAAGATCGTGGCAGAGCGTTGTCTCCCTCAGAGGCCCGGGGAGAATCCTGTTTCAGGTTCTGGCGGCTGCAGCTTCCTTGGCCTGTGGCCGCATCGCTCCAGTCCCTGGGGCCAGCGTCCTCAAGTCTCTGCTCCGATTTTAAATCGTCTTCTCTGTGTGTGTCAAGTCAGCCTCTGCTTCCCTCTCATAAGGATACACGTGATTGCACTCAGGGCCCACCCTGTAACACAGGACGACCCCCCCAGCTCAAGTTCCTTAACTTAATCCCGTCTGCAACGGCCCCTTTTGCCATAGAAGGTAACAGTCACGGGGTTCCGGAGATTGGGATGTGATTATCTTCGGGGAGATCATTTCTTAGCTCACCAAAATTGGCAAATATGCTACTAGTTGTAGGAGTTTACAGAAAAAGAAAAGGCCTCTGGGCGGTCCTTCGAGGTTCCCCTCTGGCCCTTCCCTGGGGAGAATCCTGTCTACAGAAGGCTCCGCCCCTGGCCCTGCCCACGGGAGGCTCCGCCCCTGGCCCTGCCCTCGGAAGGCTCCGCCCCTGGCCCTGCCCCCGGAAGGCTCCGCCCCTGGCCCTGCCCACGGGAGGCTCTGCCCCTGGCCCTGCCCTCAGAAGGCTCCGCCCCTGGCCCTGCCCTCAGAAGGCTCCGCCCCTGGCCCTGCCCTCGGGAGGCTCCGCCCCTGGCCCTGTGTTCGGGAGGCTCTGCTCCTGAGCAGGCTGGGAGCAATGCAGCTTCCAGGAGAACCAGCCCCTCTGTACTCAGGCCACACTCAGAGGAAGGGGCGGTTTGGGAAGAAGGCAGCAAGGAACCCAGCGAAGGCCCTCGAGCCAAGGAGCCCAAGGATGGATCTTCTAAGGACAGAAGGACCGAAAGGCAAACTGCTCTGGAATCTTACGTTCCCTTCTCACAGGCCTTTTCCAGCTTTGCAGATAAAATATGTGTGAAAATCAGAGTATCTGTTAAGGATTCTGCTCCGGGGCCACCATGTGTTCAAGCATTAGCTAGTAAACCTTCTTCCTATTCCCTTTAGTTGCTGCTACTCTTTATCCCCTCTTATGACTCAGTAACTTTCTGTCTCTGCTTGCTTATGCCTACATTCTTTTTTTCTTTTTTAACGTTTATTTATTTTTGAGAGAGAGAAAGACAGAGTGCGAGCAGGGGAGGAGTGGGGGGGGGGGCAGACACAGAATCCGAAGCAGGCTCCAGGCTCTGAGCTGTCAGCACAGAGCCCGACGCGGGGCTCGAACCCACAAAGGTGAGATCATGACCTGAGCTGAAGTGGATGCTCAACCAACTGAGCCACCCAGGTGCCCCTGCTTATGCCTACATTCTTATTCATCCTTCCAGGTCAGGGAAATCACTCGCAGCCCTGGAAACTCTGAGGGGCAACATCCGCTCACACTCGGAGGGTGGAAAGTAAAACAACGGCTTCCTGAAAGAAGATGGAAGGACAGTGACTTGAAAACAGATGCTCTTAGATAAGGCGAGATGTCTCAGGACAAGACTCAGCTTGGAGCCGAGTCCGTATAGGATGGGGCTCACCTGGTCAGCCACACCTGTGTACTGCACCTGTCAGCAGGGGCGTTAAAACTCGGCCTTTTATGGACCCCAAGAAAAGGAGCTGAGAATAAGTGAGGCACTCAGTGGATGAACCGCATTGTTTATATATGTACACACGTCCAAAAATGGCGCCAGCATAACCCTGTGCAGGTGCCTGGTAAGGATTTCACCACCAGCTCCTCCCTGTTAGACGCTGGTGCTGCCGTAAACCAGGAGGCTGGGGCAAGGGCTCCTCCAAGGTCATCTGAGTCTGTCGCTCCAGGCCTGCCCATCTGTTCCAGGTTCGCTTCTGGGCTGGGACAGCCTCATCTTCCCTGTCCCAGCACCAGGGTAGACATGCTCACATGTCTTTCTTCAAAGAACAGACATTGCCAGCCGTGCTTCTGTTATCGTAGCTAATCCTGACCCCATTTGCTTCTGCACCCATCTGTGCAGCTGCTTCAACTTGCCCCTAATTAGAATGTGTGTCTGTGGCAGTCAGGGTTGGACCCGTGAAGCAGATCTGCAGTAGGCGATCTCTAGAAAAAGAGATTGGTGTATCAAGGGATGGATTGCAGGGAGCCGCCCCATGCATTGTGGGAACGGATTAAATGGCCCTATACAGATATCTCTGCATCCGATACTGGAGCTTGAAGGCTGTAGGGAAGTCAAGAAGCAGAGATCACCAGCAGGCCAGAGCCCCACAGGCACAAGCGGGGACCCCTCAAGGAAAGCCTGGAACCTGCGTCCATTCTTGTTGCCCCCGACCTTGGTGGAGCAGAAGCCATGTTGAGACCAGGCCCCTCGTCACTGAGCTAAACTCAAACGTCTGGTCCAGCTGCTGCTTCATGCAAGGAGCTGAGTCAGCACATTAGCCACGGAGCCAGCCTCTGCCTCCCTTTCACCCTCCAAAGTCTCGAGAGAATCTCTTTTGTGATGCACCCCAACAGGAAACGCACACGCAAGGGAATTCTTTCACGCGAACAAGCCGAGATGCCACGTTACGGAGCCATCGGTGCGGTAAGTCAGACTCCCCTGGAGACAGACTCCGAGAGGGAGGTGGCAATCCAGAGGCTGAGGTTTTTCAGGCATATTCTCTGAGAGAGGGAAGCGGGATGGGGCCAAGGGAGAAGCTGAACTGAGAGGCAGTCACCACAGGAACCCGTTCCCCTCGGAGCTCTGCGGCCAGGCTGGCCTTCAGGGCTGTCTGGAATCAGGCAAGGCCGCCTCCAGGAGAGCGCGGGGCCTGGGTGCGGCAGTGAGGAGGGTGGGGGGCAGAGTCAGGCTGGGAGCCGCCAGCAGCCTTCACTCCTGGCAGCTGGGGGAACGAGTGCGTGGGTCCCAGAGGGGCCTCTGGACGGGCGCCACCGTGTCCAGTAAACCCGCTTCACTAAATGCCTGGCCTGTGAGGAGAGCCTCAAACGCCTGCCGGAGGGAGCGTTTCCAGGTGGGATGACAAAGCTCTGTGTGCTGGTAGGAGTCGGGGAATTCTCCCTTCTGCCTGAAGGACTGTTCACGTAGGGACCGCTTCCTTGTCCTCTACTTCCAAATCTCGTCCCAGCTCCAGGGGCGGTGCTTCCCTGGGACTTGGGGTTGTACTGCTCTGCACCTGCTACTTTGCAGTGGTTACGTGTCCCCCGTACTCGGGCTCCCCTGGGCAAACCCGGGTTCCGGGGACCGGGGAATTCTAGGAGGCACTATGAGTTTCCTGCAAAGTGAGCTTGGAAATCCAGGGATGAGACTTTGCCTCCAGAAAGGCTGCTGGGAACCCACTCCCTTTACTCTGCCGAGGGTGGGCTCTGGCGTCCCCCTCAGTGTCATTTTCCTTGTGCCCATGCAGGGTCTATAAGTGGCAGGGACGACAAGGCCGCCATTTTGCCTTTTCCCGGAGGCATCACAGCACTCCCTTACACACACAGCTCTTCTTAAATATCCTCCAAGTAAAATTGTCCTTAGAATTTGAGAGCCACGCTTACCCAAAAGTGAGGACGAATGCAGAAAATAAGCACATCCTTCCAGTGTCTTCCATCTCAGTGACAGGCCCCTCTCCATCTTGTGGTACAAGCCAGAATCCGAGGTTGCCCCTTCAATCTGCTCTCCATTCTGCACAAAATAGTCTTTTCTTTTTTTTTAATGCTTATTTATTTTTGAGGGAGAGAGCATGAGCAGGGGAGGGGCACAGAGAGAGGGGGACAGAGGATCCAAAGTGGGCTCTGTGCTGACAGCAGAGAGCCTGAAGCGGGGGTAGAACTCAAGAACAGCAAGATCATGACCTGAGTTGAAGTCAGACCGTCAACCAACTGAGGTTGCCACCCAGGTGCCCCACATAGAATGGCTTTTAAAAATACAGTTCTGGGGCGCCTGGGTGGCTAGGTCGGTTAAGCATCAGACTTCGGTTCAGGTCATGATCTCACGGTTCATGAGTTCGAGCCCCGCGTCAGGCTCTGTGCTGACAGCTCAGAGCCTGGAGTCTACTTCAGATTCTGTGTCTCCCTCTCTCTCTGCCTCTCTCCTATTCACGTTCTATCTCTCTCTGTCTCTCAAAAATGAATAAACATTTTTTTTAAATGCTTTAAAAATTACAGTTCTGATCGTGTGTTTTCTGTCCTTCAATTTATTCAGTGTCTTCCGACCTACTGTGTTCCAGATAAGAATACAATTCCTCAAGTGGCTCCCAAGGCCCTACAAGACCTCAGGTCCTCGCCTGCCCCTGACCGTGCCTCACTCCCCGCTGCAGCCAGCTTGGCCTCCATACCGGGCCTCCCCCCAGGGCCTCCCTGCTCTTCTTCCCCCACCTGCTAATGTCTGCTGTGCTTACTGGTTCCACACGCAGAACCTGCAGTCAGACCCTCAGGCTTCCAATCTCCAGCTCCAGCACTTTTCTTTTAACCTGTGTAGCCTCGGGCAACTTCCCCAAGCTCTCCACACCTCAGTCTCCTCGTCTGTAAAATGGGTGCACGCCAGTGCTACAGGAGTACGTGAGGCACTGCCTGTAGACCACAGTACCAGGCACATTGTGAGTGTTTGAAAATGTTAGTGACCATCCTAATGCGTCCTGCAGGCCTCGGCCCAGGCGTCCTTCCTCAGGGGCGGTGGCCCCTGCAGCCCCCACACCCCAGCAGGGCCGGTGCCCACCTGTGTGCCCCTATGGTCCCCATCCCTTCCTTCCTTTCACAGCATGTACCCGAGGTGGATTTGTCTGCCTTCTGCTCAGGCCACAAGCCCCCTCAGGGCAGAAACACGGCCTGTTTGCCCACCCTTATATCCCCTAGAGCCTGGCACCGTTTCTCAAAATAAACGTTCCCTTCTCCGGTACAGCCGGGAGGGTGTGGGTGTGGGAGGTGGTCTGGGCCCTCTGTCCCCGGACAAGGAGTCCGGAGACTGGAAGGCAGGAGGCGTGTCCCGGGACGCCTTCCAGTGCTGACAGACTGGGAGTGGCCCGCCCAGGTCTAGTGAGTGTGAGCAGAGGTGCCACATCTGCCCCACTCGGTGCTTGCCCTCGGCCCGCAGGCTGTGAGGCCCACAGCCCTGCTCTGGAGGCCCTACCATGGAAGACGGCCCTTCCCACCCACGTTAACTTGCCGGCATGTCAGGCCTGGCTACACAGGGGTGTCGTTTTGATTTCCATTTCTTTATTAGAGAACGTGGCCACCTAACACCAACACTTGCCTGAGTGTGAAACAGAGAAGGGCAGGAGGGATATCGTGGAAAAAGCCCATATTATGGGTGGGGAGGCCTGAACTCAAGCCTGCATTGCCGTTCTCCGAGTGATAGTGCACCAGTCATTTTCACTCCCCGATTTGTTTTACTCTTTGTTTTAAAGTTTATTTATTTTGAGAGAGAGAGAGAGAGAGAGAGAGAGAGAGAGAGAGAGAGAGAGCACAAGCAGGGGAGGAACAGAAAGGAGAGAGAGAGAAAGAATCCCAAGAGGGCTCGGTGTGCTGTCAGCACAGAGCCCAGCATGGGGCTCAAACTCACGAACCATGAGTCATGACCTCAAAATCAAGAGTTGGACACTCAACCGACTGAGCCCCCCAGGCGCCCCTGTTTTACCCGTGTAGAAAATGAAACGCTGAGACGGATGCCTGAGCTCCAGCAAGGGTGTGCCAGCCTCTTCCCCTGTCCCAGAGAACCTACCCTACCGCAGGCTGGTTTCAGTTCTAGGTAACCGGGGGCCCTGCCCAACACATAGTCCTGGCTGGACTCAGGGCGGACTCCCCACCAGGCCGGGTCTTAGGCCACGAGGACGGAATTAGCTACCTGGTGTTGGGCACTATAACTGTAGGTTAGGAGAGGCCAGGCCCGGGCTGCACCGATGCCGCACAGGGCTGGCTTTTGTGGCTGCATTTTGGGAGACAACTGTGAGCCTTGGAGAACGAACTGGTTTACAGAGAGGAAAATGGAGCAGACAGAGGCACAGGGCCCCATACAGAGATAGGAGTCTCCAATGGCTTTCGTCCCTGTGAAGCCCAGCTGTAATTCCTCCAAGGGGGTGTCTGGGGCCTCCCCTGTCTCCCCTCCTTTAGGTGGGGTTCACACTGTTTCTATTCGATTATTGATAAAGATGTCTTCTCATCTTGGATGTCAATTGAACACCTCAGCCCTTAAGACTGCCTTACTCATGACAGCTGTATGCTGTCCCAAGGCCTCTGCCTTCACTTACCCTGTTTTAAAGCCTGCTAGACCAGAGAGATCAGTGCTGGAGGAAGGGCTTTCATTGCCCAGATGAGGAAACCAAGACCCCAGAGTGGGCGGCGGTCAAGGTGAAAGCAGAGCTCTGCCGGCTCATGCCCAGGGTATCTCCGGAAGTGCCCTCAGAGGCCCCTCTGTCTCCCACGGCCCCAGCCCGCTCCAGGCCAAGGTTGTGGTGAACTCAGACTGCTTGCAGAGCTCTGCGATGGAACAGCGTCCGTCCCTGGTCTGTTAGGTGCTCTAAAAAATAACAAGGGCTAGGCCCTGGGGATGCTAGAGCTGGGGACATAGATGCGAGGCGCAGACTCCGGGCAAAGTTGCGCAGACGCCACTACAGTGAAACAGCAGTAACCGCTGGCCCGGAGAGCACAGCCAAGCTCCCAGGCGCGGCATGAGGGTGCGGGAGTGGGCTGAACAGTACAGACGAGGGGATGATCCTGAGCTGGAATAGGGATCTGAGTGGCCAGGAGACCTTTGCCGGCATGACTTCAGCCTCCGGGCACTGGCCGCCAGCTGCCAGAGGTCCCCTGGGCCCTAAGTTGGGGGGGGCAGGGGGCGACACAGTTGGGAAATCACCAGAGCGTCTCCGCAAAAATCAAAGAACCTGGAGAAGAGGGTGAGGAAATTTTCTGTTCATTATTCGAAGGTCTGTTTGTTCTCTTAAATCCTTCAGGAGCTTCAGGAGAAAAATCAAAGATACGGTGTTCTAAAGATCCCATCCCAGTGAGCTAAAGTCACGTATTGTGAACAGATGTTGGCGCTACCATGATACATTGTTTTGAGTCTGAGTTACATCTGTAGCCTCACTCTCAGGCACAGGCGTGGCAGGGAGGAGACTCCTTATAGAAGTAACCCAGGGCTCGCTCTGAGCACGGGACAGGTCGGGCTGTAAGCACGTATCCCATTGCACGATGAAGAACTGAGGCGTCGGAATCCCAGGTCTCACAGCTGCTGTGAGGTAGATGCAGTGTTTGACTCCAGGCAGCCCGGCTCCAAACCCCCGGCTTAATCTTTGGAGTATATTTGATGCTCCTTGGCCTTATGTTTGGACAGAACTGGCGGGGGCCTACCTATGGAGCCCATCAGTACCAACTATGCGAAGGCTTTTAGTTTGTCGGCCTTGCTGGTAAGAATGTTTTCACCAGGGTCTGAACCTGTCGTTGAGCTGCCCTGTCTATGAAGAAGTAGAGTCTTTGGAAGAACAAGGAACAGAGTCAGGGAAGCCGGGGTCTGTACCTTGGGCAACACTCTTTCTTTCTCCGGGCTTCGTTTCCCCCACCGAAAAAACCCAGTTAGATGAGATGGCCTTGCATCGCCTCTCCTGTGGTCTTATTTCCAGATGATTCTCACGTGTCATCTGAATCCTATCCAGAGACGGGAAGCTTAGTTAAGCTTCAGGTTAAATAATTCAGCAGCTGGTCCATGGTCTGCCCTCAGTAAATGTCCCAGAGTAATTTCAGGGATGCCTTAGGCATCTGGACTTTCTCAGCATATCTGTGTCTGTCCCCGTAATTTCCTAACCCTCGATGAGCCATGTGAGTTGTCGTAAAGCCTGCGGTTTATGAAAAAGATTTCAGGGCTCAAATCCCAACCAGGGGGCATGAAGTCCCTGAGAGGAAGAGTCCACGATGTCATCGGAGCCGACAAAGCGACGGCATAAAAGAAAACAGGACCAATCTCGCTCGTGAATATAGATGTGAGAATTCTAGACAAAATGCCAGCAAATTGAATTCAACAGTATATTAAAAGAATAATTTACCACAACCAAGTAGGGTTTACCCGAGGAAGGCAAAGCCGTTTTAATATTGGTAAATCTGTTTATAGAACACATCGATGGGTCAAATAAGACAAACCGTATGATTATCTCGCTAGGAGCAGGAAAATCATTTATGAAAATTCAACATCAATTCCTAACGGGGACTGTCTCTAAAAAAGCAGGAATAGATGGGACAAGCGCACATTGGTTGGGGGTGGGGGTGGTCGGTGGGAAGCACTCCACCTCTGAGCCCTCTCCTTGTGTTTGGGAAACTCCCCACTCTCTGAGTCTGGGTGAGAGACAGAGCTACCTCCGACTATGAAAATGGGGAAAATGCCAGACGCTCCCTGTTCCGGGCGCCGGCCCCACCCCTGCAGCAACAGTGAGGCACTTGGCCTATGTTCAGATGGTGGAGCAAAGGAAAGAGGCAGAAGAGAGTTTTTTCTTTTTAATTCAGCTTTATTAAATGCAGAGAATTTTGTACGGTGATTCCAGTCACAGCAGCAATATGGGTTTGCAGGGACAGCGACGTAGTAGCCGTATCTGGGTTCCAGGGGCCGGCAGTGCTGGCGTCTCAAGCTGTGGCCTCTCACATCCAGGATAGCCATGCCACACCTCTCTTCTGGGACATCTGGGCCGTGGCGACCGCCGCCGAGGCTCCATCCGTTCCTGGCCTCGTGGTGATTCTCTGAGCTATCCAGGATCCCATCAAAATTTCTTCTCCCCTGAAATCATCCAGCATCAATTTCTGTTATGAAGACCTAAGAAATCTTAATGATACAGGAGGCTATTTCCTTAACCTAACAAAGAATATGTCTCTTGTTTTCAAACTTGTTGCCAAAATAATACATAATGGCATGGCTATTAAAACAAAGAGTAAAACAAAGATTATAGCTACTACTACTATTAATTTTTTGCTATGTATCCACATCTTCTCTAAAAGTCGGATTTGTTGGGGCATGTGGGTGGCTCAGTCGGTTGAGCACCTGACTCTTGATTTCAGCTCAGTTTCATGATATCATAATTGTGGGATTGAGCCTTGCATCTCTTGCTCTGCGCGGAGCGTGGAGCCTGCTTGAGACCCTTTTATTCTGTCCCTCTGAGAGCCTCTCTCTCTGTCCCTCTGACCTTCTCCCTACTCACGCTCTCTCTCTCTCTAAAACAAAAAAAATATTAAGAAATAAATAAAATATTTCATGAGATTTAGTTGCATATGCTAAAATTTATCTCTTGAAATTTTACAATTCGATGACTGTAGCAAATCTACATAGTTACTTAAACACCACAACATTCAATATATTGGCTATTTCCATCACCCCAAAAGCTTCCCTTAAGCTCGTTCGGAGTTCATTCCCTCCCTCACCCCAACCCTGGCAACCATTTTTCTGATTTGTGCCTGTAGGTTGGCCTCTTCCAGAATGTCATATGGTGAAATCATATGGTGGCCTGCTCCTTTCACTTGGCATTCGACTTCCACAATCCATCCATGTGGCTGCCTGAGCCGTATTCCACAGTGTGCAGATGCCATAAGGTGTTTCTCAATCCAGCAGTCTGATAGATATTGGGATGTTTCAGCTTCAGATTATCAGGCAGGAAGCTTCTATGAGCAGTTGCGTAAAGGTTTTTGTGTGAACATAGGTTTATTTTTATTGGGTAAATATCTAAGAGTAGGAATGCTGGGTCATAAGAAGTAAATATTGAACTTCAGAGAAACTACCATGCTGTTTTCCAAAGTGCCATCCTGTTTTGCATTCCCACCAACACCACACGAGAGTCCTGTGTTCTATACGCATCTGCTCTAGCACTCGATAGGATTGGCCTTTTCATTTGCGCTGACGAGTGGATGTAGTCTCTTGGTTTGGTTTTAATTTTTATTTCTCTAATAACTGATAAGGCTGAGCCTCTTTTCATGTGTCTATTTGCCACCGAAATATCTTATTTGGTGATGGGGTCTGTTCAAATTGTTCATCTAGTTATTTTTTTTTCTATAGCCGTTTATCTTGTTATTGTTGGCCCGTGAGAGTTCTTTATATATTCTGAATACAAGTTCTCTATGAGATTTGTGTTTTGCAAATATTTTCTCCCATTCGGTGGCTTGTCTTTTCATTTTCCGGAGAATGTCTTGCAAAAAGTGAAAGTGTTGATTTTGATAAAGTCGAATGTATCACTTTTTCTTTTCTGATTCATGCTCTTTTGTGTGTCCTAAAAAAATCATCGCCTAACCCAAAGACATGAAGATTATTTTTCCTCTGCTTTCTTCTAAAAGTTTTATAGTTTTAGCTCTTACATTTGAGCCTGTGAGTCATCATGAGTTAGCGTTTATAGGAATGTGTGAGAAAAAGGTCAATGTTCATGTTTGAATGTTCATGTATGAATGCAAACATTTTCCAGAATACTATTATCATGTAACATTGTCCTAGAAGTTTTGGTTGGCATAGTAAGATACCAGACATCAGTATGAGGTAAATTATTGGAAAGGAGGAGGAAAAAAACATCATTATTTACAGTCAATATGATTTCATACCCCCCCAAAAAGCTCAAGAGAATCTGTTGAAAACACATAGAATTAATAAGGAGAATTCAATAAAATAATTCATTGCAGAATAAACATGCAAAAATCAATAACTTTTCTATATAACAACAGTAATCATTTAAAGGCTATAATAGAAAAGTAAAGAATCCCATTTGTAAAAGCAACAAAAGCAATAAATGGCCACAAATAATCTTCACAAAGGAAGTGCAGGGCCTACAGAATGAACCTCGGAAACCTTTATTGAGGGCATGAAAAAAAGATAACTAAATATAGATGTGTCAGTCTCTAGATGGAAAAACTCAATAGTATAAAGACGTTCATTTTTCCAAAGGAATTTGTAATATTGGAGGGTTTGGGGGAACATGACAAAATGATTCTTCTAAAATTTATCTGGAAGAGTGAACAGTCGAATAGCTGAACAAAAAATACATTGAAGAGCAGTGAGGAAGGCCTGTCTTACCAGGCGTGAGGCTATTTAATAAAGATATCACGATTCAAATATTGTGGTAAGGGCTCCAAATCAAATAAGTGATAGAGCATCTGCTAGAATAGGGTAAATGAGTCTAAACAGAAGCCGATATGTGTTAAAACTTCGTGTGCGATAACATCATTAATCAGCTGGAATCACGATGTGTTACAGGATAGCCAGAATGGAAGAAAAGAGGGGAGTTAAGAGACTATGGGGATGGTTCAAGAGAAGTGTGATGGCATACAGGTTTGTTGGGTTGCTAAGCCAGAGCTGCTTCCCAGTCGTTGGGTAAGTAGGAACCCCCTCTGGGGAGCCGGGCATTGCAGGCTGGTCAGCAGGTATACAGAGGGAGTCAGCCAGCTCCAGCTCCCTCTAGTAACAAAACTCAACATCATGCCAGTTGGCAAAGGCAATAGACGTGAAAGGCCCTTATCCACTTCTACAGATCGGGCAATGAAGGGTGAACTTGGACTGAGAGGCAACATATTGATAACCAACAGGATGTAAATACCAACCCACAATTTTTTCAAATACAGTTAGGGTCTCAGCTGTGGACACAGTTGCTAACATCCCAATGGCCAAAGGAAGTCACCTAACCAAGTCCAATATCAGTGAGGTGAATGGGGAGTATATTCTAGAGAGAGGGGGAGGGGAGTGAATATTCAATAATAATAATAATAACAGTATTCCAAACGATTATAGAGGTAGTACTAGGTAGTAGTGCTGAGGGACTGAAAAGGAAGGTAAAGAAATGGGATGGTTTTCAGATTTCAGAGATATGAGCAGTTGGTGGCTGATGATGGCTGATTACTACCATAGGAAGGACCAGTTTGCTGGGTAAAACAGGAAGATAAACAGGTTTGCTGGACAAAATCAAGAGTTTTGTTTGAGATTTGTCAAACAGGGACAACTCAGAGGAGATGTCACATGGGAGTCTAGAGCTCAAGAGAAAGATCACATCGAGAGATATGCGTGATCATCGCTGGCTTATAGAAATGCTTCGTGCTGTGAACCTGCTCGAGGCCACCCAGGGAAAGAGTGCAACCCAAGCGAAGGCGCCATTCAGGGATGGAGCCCTAAGTGCTGCAATAGTTTTTAACAGGTAGGGAGAAGGATTCTTTAGGGGGGCTGCAAAGGTGTTGCTGGCAGTGCCGAAGAAAACCAGGAGGGTATGGTGTCACAGGAGCCAAGAGACCAGGGTGCTTCAAGAAGGAAGGAGTGCCAAATGTTACCAGGGATTTGAATGCAGTGGAGATCGTTGGTGACCTGGACACGAGCTGGGTAGGGGACCAACTCCATGAAGGAGCACTTTACTAGGTACCAGAGCCAAAAAGATGAATAAGATACATTTCTTGCCCTTTAGGAAATCGTAGCCTGGTGAGAAAGGGAGAAGTGAAAATAAATCACTACAATACAGTGTGATAAATCTTATAGTAGAATAACATTTCCTTATACGTGTTCCACTGAACACTGTTTGAGGGAGATGTTGATCAGTGCTCTAAAACCAGAGTGTTGCAAGACCAAAGAAGCTTGGGAAATGCTGCAGACTGAACACCGTCTCAGGCTGCAGTGCCTACTGCCGGCCGTTTAGCGCTGCGTTCCTGGCTTAGGAAACCAATGTATTGCACCTCGGGGTTCGCTCTGTACACGCAGGTCTTGTCTGGCACCCCGAGAATTAAGGAGAAACACTGCCAGCTCCACAGTAGAAACAGCTGCTGGGGGGGAGGGAAACAGGCCCAGGAGGCACAGCTTCCGGCAGGGTGACCTGAGAGCAGAGTCGATCCCAGCAGCACTGTCAAAGTGGGATTTGCCTGCAGCATGCCCCGGGTCCCGTGGCCGGGCAGCAGGGGCATGGGAACAACTGTCTCAGGGCCCCCTCCCCCACAGTGGCTTTGTCCCACAGGACCCACTGTCTGAGACCTCCCCGCTGAGCCGGTGGGCCTCACACCCAGGGCAACCACTCAGCAGAGTTGAGAGGTCTGGCTTCTAATTAATTTGACAATTTCCCTAGAGGTAGAAAAATTAGAGAAAATTAAATCACCAGCCAGCTCCTCAGCAGTTTTAGGTCTTCAATTTTTCCCTGACAACTAAAGCCATGGAGGCAGCATAGCCCCTATTAAGACTTGGTTGCACAGAACACATGCTGCTGAACAAAAATCATCTCATTAGTCCACGGTTCTGAGACTTCCAGGTGCTTTCTGAAGTGCCCTATCCTGGGGAGGTAGGGACAGAGGCGGCGGGGACTCTCTCTCCCACGTACTGGCGGGGAACGAGAAGAGACCCTGATCTGGCAGAACAGGGGCGTGACCAGGAGGAGACTGCCGGAAGGTTGGAAGGCACACGTCGTGACGTCCAGAGGACAGGCAAGCTTGGGCATGGCGGGAGCAGGTGCCAGTATCTGGTGAGTGTGGTAACAGGAGTCCAGACAGCAGAAGGTGCTTCGGTAATATGGTTCTGGGTGATGGCTCCGTCACAGCTTGGCCCAGCCACTGTCTAGGAGTAAAGCAAAAGACAGCCAACCCTGGGAGAGAGGAGAATGGGGAGAATTCAGGGTGAGGAAATGGAGTTCAGTGCAGGGAAACTGAGGCAGAAATCCAGACCTATGGACTGAGGGAATATGGTAAGGGTAGGAATGTGAGAGAATAGGTTTGCTTTTTGTTTTTTGTTTTTCCTCAGCCACTCAACCCCAAGAAATCGTCAAGTAACCCCTTGTCCTGTTCGGGGCGGGAGAACCCAGCTCTGCCCTCAGAGCTTCTCTAGTTCTAGCTGTGGGGTGTGAGGACCACCAGGGCACAGAACTAAAGTACCTTGGATATAAGGAGACCACAGGGCCAATACCCCACCTCTTCATTGCTCTTCTTGAATTTTCGACAACTCCTGAACACAGGATCTTTGGTTTAAAGGGTTGGGTAAGTCACCTTTATAAGAAGTCAAGCAAAAAAGAGTCTTCCTATTGGAGCTGTTTGCGTTGCAAAGAATCAAATGCCACTGTGGCTTAGGAACAGAGATGCAGTTTATTGTAGTGACACAGAGGGACATTAGACTAAAGGGGCAGGATAGGAAGCACAGAAAGACCCCCTGGTCCCAGACCTGAGGACATCTCGGTCTCTCTCAGTTCATATGGTCTCTCTAGTTCTGTTTCCATTCAGTTCGTCTCTTGATCAACGGTCTTCCTCTGCTTACGCACACTGTGCATGCCCTCCCCCTCCACGTGCAGCAGTCAGCCATCAATCCCGATTCGAGATCACTAGATCCCTAGACCCCTCCATTGATCGGCCCCTGTTCCCGTGCAGTCTCATCCAGATTCCCTAGAAGTCAATGAGTCACTGGCTGGTAATGGTAAGTCAATGGGTCATTACTCAATAGGTCGCCAACCAGAAAATAGATCAGCTATTCGCCAACTATTGCCAAAGAGGGTGGAGTCACATAATCCTTGCATCATCCCTGCCAAGGGCAGTGAGGTGGACAGATATTGAAGCCCAGGTGTGTAGAATTGTATAGAGGATTATGAGAAATGCAGACTCATGGAAAGAATAGACAGCAAAGCAGGTATAGGAGCTGAACAATGGCCCCCGAAGATGTCCACATCCTAATCCCTGGGGCCTGTGAATGCTACAAGAGGGACTTTGCAGATGTGATTACGTTAAGAATCTTGAGATGGGGAGATCGTGCTGGGTTATCCAGGTGGGCCCAATGTTATCACAAGAGTCTTTATAAAAGGGAGGCGGGAGGGTTAAAAATGCAGTAGGAGGAGAAGCGACACAGAAACAAGAGATTGGCATGATCCAAGGAAGGGCCACAAGCTCGAGAGCGCAGGAGGCCTCGAGCTGAAAAAGGCAGGGATCTAAATTCTCTACGGAAGCCTCCAGAAAGAGCACACCCCTGTTGACATTTTGATTTTAGACTTCTAACCTCCAAAAACTGTCTTCGTGTTGTTAAATGTGTGCTAATTAGTTACAGCAGCAACAGGAAACTAACGCAGCCTGGACTCGTGGGATGTCCTCCTTCCTCGCTCTGCATGGACCCGGGACCAGGACTTCTCGTAGAGAACCAGGACTGCAACTCACTGTCACCCTGGATGTAACTTGCATTCAAGTAAACTCCACTCCGTTGTGTGTCTCTTGCCTTTATACTCTCTCCGTAAGTGAAAGTTTGGTCGAGTTGGTTCGTCACTTTCCAAGAGGCAGGATTCCCATTGGTGTGGCTTCCCCCTTGTCCAATTAGGGCGACGAGACTGCTGTCCATCAGCTCAAAGTCAGGACAATGTTATTGAGGAAAGAATGGGCTATTTGTGGGAGTCACCTGAGGACACCTCCCAGGTGACACGGAGAAGTTTAGAAAGCAATCTGGAGGTTTTAAGAGAAGAAAGGCCCTTTCTGACCTCTTTACACAAACTTGAATACCGCAGCTTGAACTGTCAGAAGCTTTAGAGCTACAGACCCGGGGCAACTTTCTATGGG
The DNA here is from genome assembly GCA_030068075.1 of Paguma larvata. Taxonomy (NCBI): domain Eukaryota; kingdom Metazoa; phylum Chordata; class Mammalia; order Carnivora; family Viverridae; genus Paguma; species Paguma larvata. Next base: position 65,287,491 of record CM057831.1, on the reverse strand, counting down.
GTCCTTTGATCCCGGCCCCCCCGTCTCCTAATGCCGGCTGTGACAGTAGTCCTCCTCCGCGGGTCAGAGGCGGCCATTCCTCCTGCATCGCCCACCTTGCCCTTGGCCCCGCAGATCGGTTTGAAGGCGGGCACCGTCTCCCTGCTTGCCCAGCAGCAGTATTTTTAGGAGCTTAAAGAAAAGAAAAGAAAAATCTGTGGAAGGCAATTTCAGGTTCTAGACATAAAAAGAGAGGCAGTGCTTGAGCTTCTAGAAATCAGGATGGCTTAAGAAGTCAAAGACATTTGAATTACCACCTTTGGGACTGGAAGAAACCCAAACAATTAGAGGTGTAAAGGCACAGGATTCACGGCTTGAGAGGTGTTGATATATCCCTCAAACCAGGACTCCGGGCCCGCTGGAGCCTGACCTCATTCAAAAGTGCTGGAAAAATGCATGTAATCAGCTCAGTCCGAAGGCTCCCAAGACTCCCTGACGATTGATTCTGGTTACGGAGTTTCAATGACTTGTCTCAAAATTGCTCCGTCACCTTTCTTAACTGGTCGTGGCTCAGAAAGCAGTGTCTCCACCTCACATCAGGTGGACCCTCCAGCTGAGGCTGCTCTAAGATGTCAGCACGTCCAGCCTAGGAATGGGGTCCTGAGTGGAGGCGCCAGCAGCTGGCCTGGTCGCCCTCCCCTTTGCTAGGCCTGGCCAGGTCATGCCCACAGACACAGGGTTTGGAGGACTGGGGACCATTCCCAGGCTGCCTTGGGCCCTCGCCGCTCCCAGAAGCTTTGCCGGGACCCTAGATCATCAGGTTTAATGAGCTGCTGGGAACTGCTACGAAGGGCTTAGCTGATAACTTGGAGTGAATAGCTAATCACTTGCCTGCCTCCCCAAGTGTATCTGCTTCAAGAATCAAAAGAACAGCACCCTAAAGGTGGAAGGTAAGCCACATTAAGAGGGGCCATGGGGGGGCGCCTGGGTGGCTCAGTTGGTTAAGCGTCCGACTTTGGCTCAGGTCATGGTCTCTGTCTGTGAGTTTGAGCTCCGCATCGGGCTCTGTGCTGACAGCTCAGAGCCTGGAGCCTGCTTTGGATTCTGTGTCTCCCCCTCTCTCTGTCCCTCCCATGCTCATGCTCTGTCTCTCTATGTCTCTCAATAATAAATTAAAAAAAAAAAAAAAGAGGGGCCACAGACGGAGAGCCCTGCCATTTCCCCTTAAACGAGAAGCCATATGGTCCTGCCCCAGTGCTCCCACGGGCACGCAGAGCCGGGGGTGGGTGGTTTGGTGTCTGACTAGAGGACCTTTTGCCTTTGGGCACCTTCTAGCACAGGGATCCAGGGGCTCCACTGTCTGCCGGGGTCTCAGGGCCGCGTCCTACCTCCACCCTTGCAGCAGGCACCGAGCTCTCTGGGCTATTTTAAACATTCTAAAGCCCCTCCTGCAATCTGCACACGCTTCTCTCAGTCGCCTCCTCTCCGAGCTAAATAAAGCTACAAGCTTCAATTTATATCAACTCAATATTTATACCAACTGGGATGATCTCTTGTGGATCAGAAGCTCTGATTGGCAGACACATATGGTTTTGATGAATAAATCTGCGAAAACAAATGTATTATTATCCGCAAGGGAAGAGTCTATGGTAGATACAACTTTCCAAAGCACGGAATCTGAAGGGGAGAACGACAGGAGAGGCATCGCCGGCGTTGAAGGCCGGGAGCACTGAAAGAAGAACCCGGGGGCAGGGGCGGTAGCTCAAGAAAAGCTGTTGGATTGGATTCAGTCTGTTAAAGTAAAAAGGCAGGCATCGTAGTAGAGAGAGTGTAGGATACAGAAGAGAACTCTGGGCCAGTGCCTTGCCATGTGACCTTAGGCAGGTCTCTTTCCTCCTGGGTCTGTTTTCACACACGGGCAATCCAGAGGTTGGACTCCCCTGATTCTCCCTTCCAGGGCCAGGACCCAGCCTGGGGAAAGGGGGTTGGGGGATACGAAGGCACTTCAGGGCTATGCAGCCTTGAACAAACTGCTGTACCTCTCTGAATCTCAAGTTCCCTTTAATACTAGTCCCTCCCTCTCAATACTTAATTAAGTCTCTAGGATTATTTCAGTTACTGATTTTTGCTGCTGCTTCTGAACTCTTTTGAACTCTGGACCCTGGCTTAGATTTAGGGTTGTGGCACAGATAGCTCTGGGATTCCCCGCTGAGCCCCAAGACTAATCGCTTACAGGCGTCCTGTGTCCGCCTCCATCCCTCACCTCTCTGCCTCTTCTCAGGGCTGCTCCCACTTGGCTACCGGCTTTACCATCTCGGCCTCTCTTTCCTCTTTGATTTTCAGCCTGACTGCTCCTGAAGCCCGGCATGAGTCCCGGTGGAAGAAACCAGCAAACCCTAAGCCGATGTGTCTCAGCTTTGCCGCAAATGGCAGGGCTAATCCGTCCCCGCAGAAACAAACATACCCTGCCATCGGAACCAGGCCAAAGGCAACGTTTAAACAGGACTGGAGTTAGAAGTTTTCTGAATTCAAGATAGAGGAAGACTTCTAGTATCTTGTAGTAAAACACATGTTTAAGACAGAATTTAGTTACTACAGTTTCTTGGAGATGGGTGGAGTTTCGGGAAGGCTGCCCTGTCTCTGTTTAAAGACATGGAAACCTTAAAGGGATACCCGGGGGAAAAAAGAGAAATCTTCAAGTGAGAAAGTGAAATTACTATATTACGAGCCTCCATGACATGAAATCTCTTGCTTAAAGACTGAAAGCCTCGGTACATGTGGGATTGGGCACTGGTTGAGGGTAGGGAGGCGGTAAAGTGAAAAATGAGTGCTAATGAGTTGAGGCTAATGGTGCTTTTGGAGAGGGCGGTCCATGGGGGGAGAAGCAGCTTCAGAGTGTGGGAGGCAGCCTCCGAGACACCCAGTGAGCGGCACCTCCCAGTATCCATGCACTCGTGTAACTCCAGCCCCCACCTCTGGAGGGTTGTTGCTAAAGAATAGTGATGGTGTGTCACTTCTTATATTAAGTTACAGGGGCACCTGGGTGGCTCAGTTGGTTGAGCGACCGACTTCAGCTCAGGTCATGATCTCGCGGTTCGTGAGTTCGAGCCCCGCATCGGGCTCTGTGCTGACAGCCCAGAGCCTGAAGCCAGCTTTGGATTCTGTGTCTCCCTCTCTCTCTCTCTCTCTGACCCTTCTGCTCATGCTCTGTCTCTCTCTCTCTCAAAAATAAATAAACATTTTTAAAAAACTTTAAAAAAAGTTATAAAAAGACTCTGGCTTCCATCTTGCTCACTCTCTGTTGCTCTCTTGCTTGCTCACTCTGAAGGAAGCCAGCTGCCGTGTCGTGAGCTGTCCTATGGACAGACCCATGTGGCAAGGGAGTGAGAGTGACTTCTGTCCGACAGCCGGCTGATGACCCTCAGTCCACCAGCCCATAGGGAACTGAATCCTGCCAACAGCACAGGGAGTGGGCTTGGAGGCCGATCCCCCTGCCCCACCCCACTAGAGCCGTCAGATGAGACTACAGCCCTGGCTGACAAGGGGGCTTTTGGGGAGGAAAAAAAGCATCGAGTCACATGCTTGACACACTTTTTCTTGAACTTTGAATTCATTCTGTGAGGTAGATATTGGTTCCTCCATTGTGTAAATGAAGAAACAATTGGCCCTTTCTGTAAGTGAGCCACTGGGGAGTTTACTCTTGATTTCAGCTCAGGTCATGGTCTCACAGTTTGTGAGTTCAAGCCCTACATTGGGCTCTGTGCCAACAGTGTAGAGCCTGTTTGGCATTCTCTCTCTCTCTGTCTCTCTGTCCCTCCCCCCCTCTCTGTCTCTCTCTGTCTCTCTCTCTCTCAAAATAAATAAGTAAACTTAAAAAAAAAGGTTAAAAACTTGCCAAGTGTCACGTGATGAGTGAATAGAAGATTGGGGATTTGAACCAAGGACTGACTAGTGCCATAACACACATTTACTGCAGAACTAAACCATATGTATTTTCTGTGTTTCCAGGGGAACTTAGGAATACCAACGGATACTTGTCTAACTATCCCACCAATAAGCGCATGGAGATAGCAGGTGTTACAAGTGGCACACCAAAGCCAAGCCTTCCCTAGGTGGGAAATATATCCCTACAGTAGCATCAGAAGGTACATACCCTTAAGGAAGAATTCTCCATGTGCAAAGTAAACTCGTTTCTTTAATTTCTTTAAAAATTTAAAGAAAATTGTTGAATCCAATGCCACTATGGGCCAAGTGCCACTTCCAAGAACTGTCCATATGTTACCTCACTTAAATAACACTAGAAAGAAGATACTATTACAGTCATCCAATTTACAGATGGGGAAACTGAGGCAAGGAACAGTTACGTAATTTGCTACGAGTCACTCAGCTGTGAGGGATACCCAGAATTTAAACCAAAGTAGACTGGCTCCAGAGTTTCCTGAAGGTCCCCAGCAGAAGTCTCTTTGGGTCCTGGGCTGTCACATTGCCTGGATCCCAATGAGGCTTTGGGCTTAGCTAACCTGGTTATAAGTCTCCAGCTTCTGAATTCAAGCCAACTCCCAAGACCCTCACCTCTGACTTTCCTCTCTCAGTTCCTGGCTCCCAGTTCCCAGCAAGCCCCTCCTGCCTTAATTCCATCCACCCTGGCTCCTGAGCTGCCCACACCTTCACCCTGGTCTATGCCTGCTTCCTGGCCCAGCTCTCAACTCACCTCCCACCAACCTGAGACTCGCCTACTGCCATACTGCCCCAAGGATGAGACCAGCCCCGGGGACAACCCCTGTGCCCAGAAAGTATGTCACTCAACAAGCCCAGGGCAAGCTTGTTAGAGTTTAAAATGGCCCCAATTCTGGGGATATTATCTGAAGATAGATTGTTTCCAGGAAAGGCAAATAGCAATACGGAGGCAGGAAGAGCATTACTGTGTGGATAAAAAGATGACATATGCAAATGAACCCACAGAGCCAAGAACCTAGATTAAAGTTACAGACAGATATGGCTGGGAAGATAATACAAGCTGTTATAGACCTCTAGGGCACGATGAAAAAGCAAATCTGCCCATGTTTATGCAGATAACAGAGGCCGTTAAAGAGGCCATAACATTGATCATATAGGATCTCAATAGCCCTGCAATGGACTAGAACGAGAATTGTCGGGTGGCAGGGAGGAGGGGCCGTGGAGCCAGCAGGCTCTTCTCCAGGAGACTTTGTTGAGTAATCAGAAAGATCATGGGCTATTTGGGGCGGCCATCCAAAAAGCTGAATGCAATGAGGGATGAAGAGATGGGGCTAAAATGCTAAAAGCAGCGTTTTCAAATAAGTCTCGTTTCGGTTTAGTCTTCCCATCTGTGGCGATTTTAAAAATATAGCTCCCAAATTGCCTGTAGCATCTGGGGAGTGGGGTCTGTGGGCAGACACCTGCTTGCCAGTGAGAATTTGGAATGCCATTTCTGGATGGGGTCCTTGTGGTTTAGAGATTAATTGGTAAAGGAGGCAGACTTACAGCACCCCAGAATAGCGGAGCCGGGAGGTCCTTAACAATGACTTAAACTACCCACGGCAGGTAGGTGACACACTCAAGGTCACACAACTGGTCCATGAGAGGCAAAGGACTAGAACTCCACGCTCCTAAGCGTCTGCTCGGGGCTGAGGCGTGCTCCAGGGTGGGTGAAAGGAAGGTCCTGGACAGTGACTTCTCTTCAAAGGAAGTGCAGAGTAAGAGGAATGTGGTTGCCATAGGGGAAAATGAACAAAGACAGACAAATTCGGATAGGACTTCTCTTCAGAAAAAAGAAAACAATTTTTTTCTAATGATTACGATCTCTCACTAACTTAGAGACAGACAGAAAAACAAAGATAGTCCTAACACAATCATGTAAAGGCAAGACTAGGAAAGAAGTGGTTGCTTCCCGTAGAAGTTAACCATCTGGGTGAAGACAGTCCCACCCACTGACAGGACTTTTGAGTCTCCACAAAGGGCAGGAGCAAACACCGTATATTTTGCAGGTGATCGTCCTGCCGCCTCTGCACTACCTCTGTGCCCACGATGCCAGCTCTGATCTCCCTGGTTCCCAGATTTCTGCCTCTACTCCCTCGTTTCGACATTTCTTCCACCCTCCTCAGATTAGTCACTATGGCTCCTTCCCTTGGACCTGGGCTTTCTGCGTGGCTCTAAGCTCCACCTTCCTGTGACACCCACAGTCTTGACAAATCCCGTGCTCTGGCTGCAGCCCCGAGGGGGCCCGCGTGCTGACCAGCTCCCGATCCTTTCAAGGGACACAGAATTTAGACATTTTGTCTCGAGCCTTAAGTTCCCGCCTGGGGATGAGGGATGTGGTTGTGATGACTCTTTCTGTCCCGTCTCTTGGGACTCTGGATCTGTAGGACAGAAAAGAAGACCCACGTTGCCGGCTAAAGAAAGGGCAGGGCAGCTCGTGCTAAACATCGAGGCTCAGCGTTACTGGCTGGAGATCCAGGAGCCCCACTGCTCTGCCGTGCCTGCCGGTGCGCAGGTGCATGTAGCAGCAACTGGCGCGGGGCCAGCAGGGGGCCTGGGGAGAGGATCCCAGGAACTCTCCCAGTTTCTCTTCCAGCTCTCAGGTCATGTGGTTAGCAGAGGAGAGGAACCGACCTGTATTGGTCAGGACATTTTTGTTGTAAATGACAGAAATCTAGCTCAAATTAGCCACACTGCAAGAGGATTTATTGGATATTACCAAACAAGCCCAGGGTGAAATTGACTTAGGCTTGGCCAGAACCAAGTTCAAATGGCGCCAGCGAGGCTCTGCCTCTCCCTCTTTCTTTCAGCCTGGTTTCTGGGTAGTGACTTTATTCTGTGAGCCGACATGCTCCACCTGGTGGGAAAATGACTCCTGGGAGACTCAAGTCATTGTCCTCAGAGCTGGCTCTTCACAAGGAAAAGCAGACCATTAGGGGAGATGGTGGATCCCGAAAACAGCATGCCAACCACTGGACAAACAACCTTGCCGGGAGATAACGTACTTCAAATCAAAGTGCAGTCATTGGGGTTGGGGGGGATGCTACCATGACTCACAGTGCCCACTGAGCTACCTTGAGTCAGGGAAGGATGCTTCACCAAGGGAAAGGGATGTTGGGCAAACAACCATATGTTCTCTGTAGGGTCTTCATATCCCCTTTGTCTGGGGAGCAGAAGAATAATCACTCACCACATACAACGGGGTAGTTGCACACCCCCCCGCCCCCCCGCATGGATTACACAGATCCAAGGCCACCGATGGTAAAGGTCCAATAGCGCCACCCACCTGGACTGGTACAAGCACACCAAAGACTTATTCCCGGCACAGCCGTTTAAAGAAAATAAGCTCGAATGTTAAATCCTAATTGGATTTTTAGGATTCCTAAATTCCTAATTAGGAATGTTAATTCCTAATTCCCAGAAGGTCTGAGGAGTTTGGCTGGAGAGTGCTTTTCCACGACGATGACCAAGCCCGCAGCCACTTTGAACAGGTACATGCAAGTCTCGGTATGAAATCTCAGTCTGTGACTCGAGGAGAACTGGTCAACAAAACAATAAACCCTTCTTCCAGCCTGTGGCTACGAGTCGGGTCCCGGGAAAAGCAATACCTCAGATTGCACTGTCTCATTACTTCCCTCTGCTCACACAAGACCGTAGCCACGGGGCCCCAGCAGACCCCTGTGCGTTCCAAGTGACCTTCCCCCTTCTCCACTTCCTGCCAGGTCTCGTGGAGTGCCCCCACCGTGGCCCTGAAGCTTGCCGCTGGCCGGAGCACTGCCTGGTAGAAGCATCCCAGGTAGAAGCAGGCAGAAAGCCCCCAGTCCCCGACACTGTTGCCCGTACTCAGCTGGAGATCTAACACGTGTGACCTCCGTGACCACTCTGCGAGAACAGCTCCTTCAGAGCGTGCCTGCAGTCTCTCCCTCTGGGGCCTGGGATACCTACCTGTCCAGGGGATGGGGATGGGCCAGAGAGCCAATTAACTCCCACAAATGAAGCTTCACCGCTCACTGATTCATTTCATAATGTAACTATCTATGCTGATTTCCCTACCATGTTAGGAGGCCCTGTTTAGGTTCTGGAGGATATGGCAATGAAAAAAAAAAAAAGACAAACATCCTTGCCCTCGTCGAGCTTCCAGTTTAGTCTGAAACAGACAATAAATAAGTCGATGCATTGTATAACATCAGGTGGTGTTATGAGGAGCAAAAAATAAGGTTAAAGACAAAAGAGGGGCTGTTTTGAATACAGTGGCCAGGAAAGGACTCCGTGTACAGACATTTGAGCAGAGACTTGCAGGAAGGGAGGGACTGTGGCCTGCAGGCTGGTGGCGAAGGGCATACCAGGCAGAGGGAACTGCAAATGCAAGGACCCTGAGGGAGGACCATGCCCGGCGCCTGCAGCGACAGGAGGGCGGCCAGTGTGAGGGAGCCCAGTAGCACCGCAAAGTGTGGAAGGTGAGCTCAGAGGCAGCGGGAGGCACATAACCTAGGGTCTCGTAGGACACCGTGAGAGCTTTATTCTAAGGTGATGGGAAGCCAGCCCTGCAGACATGTCTGAAAGTACCTTTGAGGCTTACCTGGAACCCCAGTTACAGAGGAAAACTGAAGGGGGTGGCGGGGGCACAGAGCTTCCCCTAAGAGTTCACATCTGAACGAGGTTTTGAGGTTCACACCTGAACCAGGAGTTTGTCTGGATGGAGGAAAGAGGAGGAAAGCATCCCAGACAGAAGAATATTTTCACGGAGGGAGGAGCGGCGAAAGAGCAAAGCACATAGCAGGGATGGCCCGTGGTTCATCTGGCTGCAGGTTAGCCCAGGGAGGGTGTTGGGACAGAAAACGAGGCTCAGAAGTGGCTGGGACCCCACGGGAAGGACCCGGCACAAAGCAGCCTCTCCAGCTTTGTTAGGAGCAGCCCACCTTCTTGGAGAGCTGCAGTGGTCCCTAATGAGCTGAAGTCATTTTGTTACAGCGGAGGGAAGAAGCACCATTCTGGGAGGCAGATGGCCCTTCTCCCCGCTCCGCCTTCCCGTCCCACCTCCTCCCATCCCACAGCCAGGTGGCCCCTCGGGCAGCACCGGAAGTGCCCGTGTGCTGGAGGCTTTCCGACAGCTTGTCCTTAATAAGACAGGCTCTTTATTTAATCTGGGGGAATGAGGCGCTAGTAAATGAATTTCTGAACTGCTATGGCCAGAAAGCTAAGGACAGAGGATGGACGGGGGCGGGGGAGCGGGGGAGGCTGGCAGTGTGGGGGACAGACAAGACAGCAAAGAGGTGGCAGAGTTTGTGAGTTCCCGACCCGGGTCTGCCCAACAAATTCTTCCCAACTTGTGAGCTTCCTTCTGCTGTATAGCCACTGTGTCGAAAAGACTCAGTAATTAAAATAAGAAATGAGAGTCCCCTGGTAGGCTATTGTACCCAGGGCCCTAAAAATGATGGAAAGGTGGCCTGCCCCTGCCATGTGGGGGACCCAAAAGTAATTACCAGGATACTTTACAGATTATTGAGTAAGTCACGGGAACTGGCACAGTGATTTATGTGAGACCCAGAGATTTTGAGAGATTTGAGAGAATATTAAGAATCAATCAATATTTTAATTTATCTCGGGGTCCTGGAGACTTCAGCTCTACAGAAAACCGCTGGGAGGAAACTGTGACCTTTGAAATACGGCTGGCTGGCCGGCAGCAGGGAGGCACCTTGGACAGGAGCCCGTTTGGCAACAGCTGCAGGGGAAAGACTTCTCCGCTCTGGAATGTTCTCTTTCTTCATGGCACCAGTCGGCCAGGGAGTGCAGGGCCTCGGGGGGAATGTGTTCTGCAACTGTGGCAAGGAGGCTCTGGGCTGAGAAGACGCAGAGCCTAGTCCTTCCAGGATGGAGTCCCCAGGCGTGAGAGAGCTACCTGCCCAGGCTTCGTGCCCCTTCCTGTGACACACCGCTGTGATCTAGGGACATCTTTGAAGAGCCACCTGATGACACAACAGCTTTGGGGGAGATCCAGCACCTTCTCCCCTAGGAAGCCAGACTCCCTGGGTCACAGTCCCCTTGTGCCTGTAAGCTCCCTTTGTGGGGGAAGGGGAGATGGGGCTGTTGTCACCCCAGGCCTGGTGGGGCCAAGTGTGAAGCAGCGGCAAGAACCTGGAGGGGCCACCTGACGGCAGCTGTGGCCTTTTGCAAAGGAGGCAGGCAGCCCGTGACACCCAGCAGAGAAGAGTGAGGGAACAGAAACCCTAACCCCAGGCTCCTCCCTTCCTCAGATCTCTTCCTGGTTCCCCAGTGGCCAAAGCCAAGCAGAAGCCAGAGGGCAGGGGAGTCCCCTGATTTGGGTGGGGAAGGCCAGACAGTGAACCCTAGGTACCCAGTGTGGGACTATCAGATAACTCTGCCTGTGACATCCTGACTTACCCACCCCACAAGAAGGGCAGGCCCACCTGACAGGCCTAACCCAGTGGTCTTCGGCGGGAGGCAGTTTTGTCCCCCCCCTTGCTAATGTCTGCAGACGGCTTTGGCTTTACCGTTGGGGAGGGAGCCGCTTACACACAGTGGTAGAGGCCAGGGAGGCCAAGAAACAGAGGAAAGTGTACAGGACACAGGACAGTGCCCCAGAGGGAAGAAGAGGAACGCAGACTCAGGTCAGGTGCCACGCTGTCCTTGCATGGGCTGCAAATGTTGCCCTCACTCTTCTGGGAAAAAAAACAGCACCATTTCATCTGATCCAGAGCCATTGCCCAGCAAGTGATCTGTGTCCTGGCTTCTCGGGTCCCTCGGGGAAGGCGCCGTGTGCAAGCGTCAGCCCCTCCACGCCCCATCTCTTCTCACCAACAGCAGAGTCCCCAGCGCGGTCAGCATGGAGGGCACTGTCTGATCCATGGGTCTCCAGCGCCTGGCTTTGCCTTCTCTCGGAGGCCAAACCTCCCTCTGGCTCCCCTCGAGTTCAGTTTTATATTCACACCCTAAAAACATTTGGTAAAAGCGAATCAAGTCTTGCCATCTGTCTCTTTCACTTTTATTATGTTTGTAACAAAAAGAAGAGTCAGGAGGAAATTGAATCCGCACTGCAGATCATGTGCTGCTCCCCCGGCAGCTGAGACCCTTCTGTGCAAGGCTGCTCCCCGCTCCTCAGGGAAGGGGTGGGTGCAGAAGGGGACAGAGCACAGCCGGTCTTCCCACAGGGATCACGTAGTTCTCTCGGTGGCCCTGGGAAGGAGGGATTGTTGTCCCCTCTGAAAGATGAGGAAAATGAGCGTCAAGAGGAAATTCGTGGTCCAGGTTGGACTCCCAGCAAGTAGCAAAATGAGAGCTTAAACTCTGCAGGGGGAGGGGGGGGCTGTCAACTCCAAGACATAGACAATGTTGCTTTCTATTTCATCTTCATGAACTCATTCCCCCTGGGGTTTAGGCACCATATTGAGAACTGGTGGGAGCTGAATTAACTAAGTCCTCAAGAGATCCCTATTTCCCTGACGTATCTTAGAGAGTGTATCCCTCCTCTAACCCTCTGGGACCAGACGTGGGGAGAGAGTGAATTTCATTCAGACACTCATGCCACTGCTGTGTATGGAGAGCCAACCATGTGTCCAGTGCTGTGATGGCCAGGGGGCGCCATGCTGGGCAGGGCACAAGGGCTTCAAAAAGAGCCCGAGAAAGCAGATCAGAGAGGAACACGACAGCAGTAGCCTGCACGTACTGAGCACTCCCCGAGAGCCGGCGGCAGTTAAGAAAACTGCTCAAGGCTGCCTAGGTCAAGTTGGGTTCTGTTCTGATGCATCACATAGTCGAATCTTGGGGACACAATAAGCCAGTCATAAAAAGGCCGAGGAAAATAAGCCAGTCATAAAAAGACTAATACTGCATGATTCCACTTATATAAGGTATCTAGGGGGCTTCCTATTAAAATTCAAAGAGACAGAAAGTAGAATGATGGTTGCCAGGGGCTGGGGAAGGGCAGACGGGGGCGCGGTGTTTCACAGGTACAGGTTCAGTTTGGGAAGAGAAAATAAAATGTGCCGGAGAGGGACAGGGGTGATGGGTGCACAGCGATCGGAATGCTCTTCACGCCACCGGACTGTACGCTTCAAAATGGGGAGAATGCTAAATTTTATGTCACGTATATTTTACCCCAATCACAAAAAGTGAAAAAAATAAAACTTTTAAGCTATTTAAATTGGTCTAAATTGGCTTCAATAAACTGGGTGAAACAAATCATCTGGCTCCGGAACCCGTTTTAACCATCCCCTGCATTAGTTGGTTGATCCCGCGGGCCGTGGCACAAGAGAATAAACGTGCTTTTAGCCAGGAGCTGAAATGTGGGATGGACACCAGAGATTCAGGTAAACCAGGGTCCGAAACTGGCCTGGACTTAAACAGGCCCAAAACTAACAGGCAGAGATGTTAAATTGGAGGAGGGAGTTTGAGCAGACAGGCCGAGAGGTGGCAGGAATAGGGCCAGCTCAGGTCCTGTTTTGCAAGTTTGTGACTCGCAAACACAGTTCTCGCTGCTGAATCTCTTCCTTGCCACGCAAGGGGCAGCCTGTACCAGCGGCAAGGGATGGCTAGGCATTAACCCGGCTGTGTGGGACATTGTCTACTTTCTAGAAATTTCTCCCGGGTACCTGGCCGTTTGAGCGTTCTGGCCCACCTCGACCCTGCAGATGAGACCTGAATGATACCAGGCACGCGAGGCCCAGAGCATAACGCACCCTGGGATGACATGACGGAGCATTCGGAGCCAGCAGGGGCTCCCTAAGCTGGCATCAGGGTCCAGGAGGCAAATTCCAGATGAAGGCTGAGAGGGCAGCACACAGGCCGGGCCAGGTTGAATAGGATTCTCTCCCCAGGGAGACACATGGTGAGTGTCCATAGTCAGGAAAGCCCTGTCACCATGTCAGTAGGCAATTCATTTGTAAGTGGGCTCGAAAGTGTTAAAGGGCACAACTCCAGCAGAGCACAGGCCCTTCCCTGCCACTTGGAGCAAGGGAACAACGTGACGGGAAGTCCACCAGGCCCGGAGCGGTGAGGAAATGGTGACTTGCTATATCCTCGTTAAATTATCATATTCTAATTTAAAACCAAAACCAAACAAAACCAGAGGTTGGTAAAAACTCCGTTGCTATAAAACCAGTGTCAGGAAGAGCATGAGATGGCAAGCAAAGATTTACGAACATGACCCTGCTCAGCCCAGGCCCGTGGGACCGCATGAGGTCTGCAAGGCCAAGCCGCAAGACCCCAGCCCAGGCAATGTAGATGGGGGAGGGGAGGACAGGGGAGCAGGGACAGATTTCCTCTCTGCAAGCCATCCCGTAATAAAATGTCCCCAGTCCATCCTGACGCCTGCCATTTCCAATAGGTTCCATAACCCCCCACATTGCACCTGGCCCCCCTTCCAGTCTGTCCAGACTTTAAATGAAATTAGGGTTTCATTAAACAATAGCCATGGATACCAGGAACTAAACTGTAGTGATGGCTACCCTTGCCTCCTCCTGGCCTGATACCCGTTCAATATTTTGTATCTCCCATCTCATTGCATCCTAACAACTGTGCGTTTTATATGGAAAGAACTCATAATTTTGAGAGATTAAACAACTTTTCTAATGTTGCCCCCACCCATGCCCCAGCAAGAGGAAGAGCTAGGATTTGAACCCAGGTCTGTCTGGTGCCAAAATCAAGCACATTAACCCACGATGCCCCCGGTGTCTTGAGGGCCAGCAAGAGTGTTGGGCACAACCCTGCCTGTTATATAAATAATTTCAAGTATGATGGAAAAGAAAATATCACTGTGATGACCTGGATGATTTAAGGTCACTTACAGATTAAAGAACCTGAAAGAATAACCTAACCCATGGAGGGTTCCCGTTAGCAAAACGCAAAGCCGGTAAATGAATCTAGGGCCATCCACTGGGTGCTTGACCAGCAGCTGTAAACAGCATTTGCCTCACGTCTGATTTCCATGTAATGGCGCTTGGTGTAAAGAGCTGACTGAACAATTGTAATAATAGGTTAATCTGCCCCATTATTTATACTTTGTTGACTGTTGACGGGAGGCTTTCAAAGTTTGGCGAAAGCAGAGCAGATGTCAAGAAGGCATCTATCTCTGCTTTAACTGTTGTTACTGGGGAAAGGGGACTATTTCATTTGTGACGCTGGGCACCTTGCCGAGAAAACAGAGGATAAAGCACCCATAGGGAATGAGTGGTTGGACAGTCCTGTCATTTCATTTTAATGGCTGGCTGGCAGAAACGTTTGGAGGGGTGGTGGCGGCGATGAAAGCCATCAGTCACCTACCAGTCTCTGCGAGCTTTGAAACCAAAGGAGTTTCAAGATGGGTTCCCCTATGTAACTGTTGGAAGTTACCAGAACTAGAAGTTTCCAGAGCCCTGTTCCTTTTCTGTCTCCCCAATAGCCTTTTGGTAAAGCACTTCGTTTAGGAGACTAAAAACATTATTTGATTAAGCATTCTTTTTCTGTGTTCTAGAGAAACAGATACGGGCTGAATTTAGGGGCTGGATCTACTCTTTTAAAATGCTTGAAGATCAGGTGTTTCTCCTTCTTTCTCTATTGGTTTCATTTCTAACAATAACCAGGAGACAACCTCCATGGTATAATGGAAAGATCACAGGCATTACAGCGGGACAGAATGGATACAAATACCATCTTCCCCCTCAAGCTCTGAAAGCAGGGAAAACAATCGTGGAGCCTTAATTTCTTCATCTGTAAAAAGGGGACATTCCTGTTTTGGCTTTGTTGTGTAACCCTGAAAACCCACAAAGTGTAAATTTGCTCAGATGGGAGCCCAAATTATATGTAAGATTGCCTACCGCCCAGTACGTACATCTCCAGCACAGCGCCAGTGTTCTCTGCTTGAACTCAAGGATAGATTTAAAATATTTTATTGTGAAATAGAACATATATACCCAAAAAAAAAAAAAAACCTCATAAAACAAAAATGCACAGCAAAGAAAAAGGAAAAAAAATAGAGGGCTGTGATTTGTCACAAAGGAACACCTGTGAAATTAATTCTCAGGTGAAGTTTTAGGTCAGGAATTAGCAAACATTTTCCATAAAAAGCCAGATAGTAAATCTTTCATTTAGCTGATGGTCCCTTTAGCAACTGCTTAATTCTGCTACCATACTGTGAAAGCAGTCATGGACAGTAGTTACCTAAACAAGCCAGTCTGACTGTTCCAATTGCAACAGATTTTAAAAGGGAGCCAGCAAGCCTAGCTAGGAGAGTCTCTTTTAAAACAGGACCGGGAGGTCAGGGAGGAGGAATTTAGGCATGTCCTCATCAGAGGCGCCCTGAACTTTTTGCCAGCTGCAAGCCCTCAACCCAGACTTAACCCCTAAACCATTTGCATCCATCAAAAGGAACCAACGCAACTTGGTAAGTTTCAGTGCCTCATTTGCAAATTACCCAACCAGCCCCAGCTAACCTGATTTCAACCCCTGTTTTGCTTAGAAGACCTGAATGAGAACCCGATCTCTTTCGCCTTTCTAACTCTGCCCCTCCTTGGCTCCTTCGGAACACGTGTCAGGTTTCTCTCTCTCTGACTCTGTGTCTCCTCGACTGTAATTCTAATTGCCTGGATAAATGCCTGTTTGCTTAGATTTTCAGTAAATTCTTTCTTGGTCGACCATGGTTGGCCTAGTCTGCGGGGTCCGAGCACCTGACACCTGCCCCCACACAGCCCCGCAGCAGACGCTGGGATGGCACCTCTGACTGACCACGGTCCTCCAAGCGTCCCCAGTGGTGAGGAGCCTCGGGATTCTGGCGGTGAGTTTTCCTAGATCTGAACCTCCTATCTCTTTTAGTCGAGGTTCAGATCAGACTTTATTTGGGCAAAATAACCGGTTCTGTTCTTGCTCTGTGGGAGGGAAGGAATTTGCCCTCCGGATTCGGGTCTAGAAAATTCGACCTCTGGGGGCGCCTGGGTGGCTCAGTTGGTTAAGTGGCCGTCTTCGGCTCAGGTCATGATCTTGCGGTCTGTGAGTTCGAGTCCCGCGTCAGGCTCTGTGCTGACAGTTCAGAGCCTGGGGCTGCTTCAGATTCTGTATCTTCCTCTCTCTCTGCCCTTCCCCTGCCCATACTCTGTCTCTATGTCTCTCAAAAATAAATTAACGTTAAAAAAAAAAAGAAAGAAAATTCGCCCTCTGGATTCAGGTGTAAGGGAATTTGCTGTCCAGGCGTCCGGATTCAGGTTTAAGGATACTTACTAGTGGGTACTCAACATTTTCAGGTGGCCAAGTTTTCTTTCAATCTAAAACCTTTCCAAATCATAAGGAAACATATCCTTTCGAATAGCTATAAATGATCAGCCTCCTTGAGGAATGCCAGCAGGATCTATGTTTAAAAAAATATATGGGCCTCTTGTAAATTTTTGCACCATTAGATTCCCATTACCTGGAGTGATTTAAAATCTTATTGGTTGGGGTGCCTGGGTGTCTTAGTTGACTGAGTGTGGGACTGTGTATTTCAGTTCAGGTCATGATCTCGTGGTTATGGGATCAAGTCCCTCACCGGGCTTCAAGATAAGCGTGGAGCCTGTTTAAGAGTCTCTCCCTCTCCCTCTGCCCCTCCCCTACACACACACCCTCTTTCAGAAAGAAGGAAAGAAGGGAAGGAAGGAAAAGAGGAAAGAAAGAAAGAAAACTTCATTGGCTAAGATGGGACACTTTTGATATCCCCAAATTAATTTACTTGCCTGCACAGCTGGGAGAGAAATAAAGATTATAAAACTGAACAAAATGAGTGGGAAGCTCATTTTAATTGGCATCTGGAGGCCTCCAGAAAAAGTTCAGGCCTTCAAGTAGTTAACTCAAAACCTTCAAAAGCAACTTCTGATCTTTTGCGAGACTTTCAAAATTAGAAGTCCTCCTCCCCCTCTCCTCCTGCCCCTCCTGCCCCTCCTGCCCCTCCTTCCCCGGAGCCTCTCAACCTTTTCCCGCTCCTTCTGTTCCCTTTCCCTGCAGTTTCTCCTCCTCCCGCTCCACCTCTTTCTCTCTACCCATAGCAAAAGAGCACACTAAAAATTTAACTTAGCTTCTGGATTGTGAAATTTCTTTAAAATTTCTAAGGGAAGACTGAGAAAGTTCAGAGCAAGCCTTTCCAAAATATGCCACTGTGGGCTGACAAGAAATAGCTATTGTCTTCCTGTTTGTCTTTTTCTGTCGTCTGCCTAGGACACAAACACAGGTGGTCGGTTCTTTCTTTTGAGTATCTCGGGGGTAGCTCTGCATCTTGGGAAGGTCTCCTTCCCACGTTCTGGAAGGACCCGTCTTACACCGAGGGATGGTTATTTAATACCGCCAAAAATACGTACTCTTTGTCCCAGCTGAAAACTGACAAGAACTTATTTGAAGTAGCTCCGTAGTCAGAAGTTGGCTGGACTGGAAGCTGATATTCAGAGTCTGATGGCAATTTTTCTAAGGCCTTCATCCGTAATTAAAACTATATACCCAGAGGGAAAGAAGTAAATGGAAGGTAATGTTGTCGGATCAGTGGATCAAACTATGATGTCATTTAAGTCACAATCCAGTTCTCTGAAGAGTTGAGAGCAAGCTTCCTTATCTTCCAAATCTTGACAAAACTTGACCTGCTGCTCTAGAGATCATTCAAAGTCCGTGGATTCCTTTACCAACCCCCACACTTTCCTTCCTTATCTCAAAAAGCTTGCAAATGATTGGCCTTAGGAAACCAAAGTCCTTCTTAGAGGAGCTTACATTCTTTCTCTGTCCCTTGAAGTTAAACATTTTTCTCCTGTCTTTGAAGTGTAAACACAGCCCACAATCACCTGAGCCTGAAGGGGGAAGAAAAGGGGGGGGGGCGGGCTTTTTAAAATACACACTGCTTAAAGGGCTCTTCTTCCCAAACCCTAGCACAGTCTAAAATTAATGCCAGAGACAAATGGTGAATGATACAGCAAGACATATTCTTATATAAACCTCTCAGTACACAAAATGTTGGGGTTTGGAGCTGAAGGCCAAGAAAGAGTTCTCGAGCCGTCTTCAGTACAAAAATGTGGCTTTATTAAAGCATGGGGACAAGACCCCCTGGGCAGAAAGAGCTGCCCTGGGATTGTGAGGAGCAGTTAATTATACACCTCGGGAGTTGGGGGAGGTAAAACCAAGGGAAGTTTCCAAAAGGACTTTCCTATGCTGAAGAGGACGCCCAGGATCCTGGAGCCCATAGCTGTTGTGGTTAAGGTTGTTTTTGCATCTAGCAAAGCATTAGCATTAAAACAGTTGGGAGTTCCTGGAGAAAAGTCATACTCTGTCAGCCTCAAGTGTTTGTCAAAGAGCTGCAGGTTCTAAGGAAACTTAATTTTCTCTCCATTTCCTTTTCGCCTTTCTTCCCCACCTTACAAGGGAATTTCTGTTGGCTGTCAATCTGGGGATGGGATTGTAGGCTCAACTTTAAAATAGAATGATCACTCTTCCCCTGAAGTTGTGTGAATTTACACTTGTTTAAAATGTCCATTTATTTATTTTGGGAGAGACCCCGGGGGAGGGGCAGAGAGAGAGAGGGAAAGAGAGAATCCCAAGTGGGCTCCTTGCTGTCGCGCGCGCGCGCGCGCGCGCGCGCGCGCACACACACACACACACACAAACACACACACACACACACACATACGACTCAATCTTACAAATTGCAAGATCATGACCTGAGCTGAAAGCAAGAGTCAGACACTTAACCAACTGAGCCACCCGGGCACCGGGTGAATTTACACTTCTACCAGCAATGTGTGCTGAGTTCCTACTGTTCCACATCCCCTCAGGCACTTGGTAGGACCAGACTTAAAATATATTCATTCCGGGGGCGCCTGGGTGGCTCAGCCGGTTAAGCATCCAACTCTCGATTTCAGCTCAGGTCATGGACTGGTTTGGGGGGGGCGGTGTCTATAGCCAACAGCTGAGAAACAGTTCTAGCAACGTCTTTGGTGCAACAAGGTGATTTTATTAAAGCACGGGGACAGGGCCCGTGGGCCGGCTGTGAAGAGGGACTGGTTATATACCATAGAGCTGGGGGAAGTAAAGGCCAAAGGGAGGTTTCCAAAAGGACTTTCATGTGCTGAAGAGGACTCATGAGATACTGGAGGCCTTGTTATTGTCCAGCTCAGGTTGTTAACCCTCTATGAGGCTTTAACATTAAGACAAGACAGGTGGGAGTTTATCAAAGCAATGTTTTCCTCTGCCTATCTCAAGTATTTGTCAGTGGGCTGCAGGTTATAAAGAACTGTAATGTCATTTACATTTTCTTCCTGCCTTTGATCCCCGCATCACTGTGGAGGGGAGGGTGGTGTTGGGCTCCAAGATACTGAGTCCGTGGGTTTCTGGAGGCTAGGCTATTGAGACTGAGGTTGAGGCTCTGGAGATTGCCTCTTCTAGTAATTTATTAAGACATTTGGACACTGATGGACACTCGTGTCCTGCAGGACTGTGATCTCTATCAGTAACCATTGGGTTTTTTTCCCTTCTGTTGTTCTTAGGCACCCAGGAATGCCTGAGTAATGTCACATATATCCCACCCTGGGGTGGGGTGGGGGGTGTTGGGGTGTTGTTAGCCTCTGCTTTGTGTAAGGTTACGAGTCGCTGATGAATAAAAGTAAGACTGCCAAGGCAAAGTGAGGTCTGAGAGTACACTTTATTGCAAGCACCCTCGGGCGAGGTTCCATGACTCACAAGAGAGGAGTCAGGGAAGTCGCCCCTGAGATTGGGGTTAGGGGTTTTTAAGGGGTTTGACGCTGAAGTTGGCTACATAATTCTTTCTTTTTTTATTGGAGATTCTGTCTGCTTGCCAAGGTCCTATTGGTCTGCTGGAGTTTGGGGCGGAGGTTTAGGTCCCTGTTAGGTATCAGATTTCCGAGAGAGTGACGTGTCCCTCCTTTGTGGTTTTGGCGGGAATGTCGGCCATCTTGGGTCGGTTTCCATTGTGTGGAGCCTTCCCTCTACCCTAGCCCAACACTTTGCCCTCATCTTGCCTTTCGCTCCCACATCAGTCTCACAGTCATGGGATCGAGCCCTGCATTACTTTGGGCTCCATTGAACTCCAGGCTTTGGGCTCCAGGCTTGGGATTCTCTCCCTCTCCCTCTCTCCCTCTGCCCCTTCCCCCCTCTCAAAATAAATAAACATTTTTTAAAAATGTATTCATTCTGTTTGAGTGTAGTGGTATCCTGTGCTTTTAGTTTACACTCCTGATTAGTAATGGGGTCCAACACCTCTTCATGCGTTTGCTGGTCATTTAGATAGCTTCATTCAGGAAGTGGCTATTCAAGTCTTCTGCCTATTTTTCTATTTGGTTGTTTGACGTTTCCTTATTGATGTGCCCAAATTCTTTTTGTATTCCTAGTATCAGCTCTTGGTCTGTCATACGCAGAGCAGATATTTTCTCCCACCCTTGGCTGCATTTTTCCCTTCCCAATGGAGCTCTCTGATGAACAGACAAGTTCTGAATTTCAATGTAGTAAACTTCATTAATATTTTCCTGTATAGTTAGCACTTTTTTTTTATATCCTAAGAAATCTTTCCATGCACCAAAGTTTATGAAGATCTACACTTTTGCTAAGTTGCGTTGTTCCAGAATATTGCCCAGCTAATCTAAACCTAGGCTATGTTATTAATAACAGGCCATTAATATCTTATTTTTAGTATCAGCAGAATCTAGCAAAGCTCCTTTTTCATCCCTAGCATTGGGTATGCGCCTTCTCTCTTTTCTTCTTGATATACTCAGTAGATGTGTGTCAGGTTATGAATCTTCTCCAAGGACCAACTTTGGGTTCTGTTGGTCTCCTGCATGGTAGTTTTGACTGTTGTTTCATTAATTTCTGCTCATACTTATCATTCACTTACTTTTGCTTTCTTTGCCATTCATGTGCTGCTCTTTGTCTAACTTCTTGACAAAGATACTTGATTTATTGCTTTGTATTATCATAGTAGAAAGGTACTTACCTTCTTTACCTATCTACGTGCAAAACTTTTGGGACATTACGTCATTCAGCTCCAACAAACTCCTAATGTCCTTTGTGACTTCTTACTTGACCCATGGGCTATTTTAAAATGTATTTCTAAATTTTTTAACATACGGAGAATTTATCGCTACGCCTTTGTTATTGATTTCAGGTTCAGTTGCATTACAGACAAAGAATTTGTGTGATTTCGATTCACTGAAATATGTTGAGACTTGTTTTATAACCCAGGATAATGTCGGTGAGAATAAATGTTCCATGTATACTTGAAAAATGTGTAGTCTTAATTCGTTGGGTGGAGTATTTTCAAAATGTTTATGAGGTTGTTTCCTAGTTATATTGTTCAAACATTTACCTGTTTTTTGGTTTTTTTTGCCTTTCTTATTGAGAGCAGTGTGTTAAAATTTTCTGATGCAAGTGTGGATTTGTCAATCTTAGTATGTTAAGTAAAATTAACATCTAAAAAATTTCTTTAATGTTTATTTACTTTTAAGAGAGAGAGAGAGGCAGAGCGTGAGTGGGGGAGAGGCAGAGAGAGAGGGAGACTGAGAATCCGAAGCAGGCTCCAGGCTCCGAGCTGTCAGCACAGAGCCCGACGTGGGGCTTGAACTCACAAACCATGAGATCATGACCTGAGTGGAAGTCAGGCACTGAACTGACTGAGCCACCCAGGTGCCCCTAAAATTAACATTTTTAATTGCTATAACTTAGAGTTGAATTAAATGTTTTCTCATTCTGAAATGTCCCTCTTTCTCTCTTGTAATGCTTTTTGTTTTGAAGTCCATTTTGCCTGATATTAATATAATGACGTAAGCTTTTTATGTTTGTTAGCGTTTAGATGATAAATCTTTTTCCATTCTTTTACTTCTACACTTTCTGTGTTTTAATATTATTCTCTGTGCCAAGGTTTGAAATTATCTAATGACGTCTCTTTTGCTGTGTTCAATTTGCTGCAAAGCCCATGCATGAAGATTTAAATTTCAGATATTACAGTTTGGGTTCTAAAATGCCCTGTCTAGACATTCTGTCCAGATCTACGGGGAGACATTCTGAGACTGAGGTAGTTTGAAGTGTTGGGGCACAGAGCCGATGGCCAAGAAAGAATTCTTGAGACATCTTTGGTGCCAAAAGGTGGTTTTATTAAAGCACAGGGACAGGACCCATGGACAGAAAGTTGCACTGGGGTTGTGACGGGTGACTGATAATATACCTTTAAGTTGGGAGGGGGGTCGGGATAGCATACTTCTCTAAGGAATTTTGGAAACAAGGTTTCTAGGACCTTGAGGGGCTGGCTGCTGTCAGGGAAAGGTCATTTATTACCGTTTAGTAAAAACACAGTCATGAGACCCTGCGGATGTGTATGAGTGGGCTATAAGCTTGGAGGTTGATTTTTCAGCATATAGCTTGGGGGAGGTAGAGATAAAGGAAATTTTTAAAGGAATTTTTATATGTTAAAGTAGTCATACAGGATCCCGAGGGGTTGGGCTAAGATTCCCTTTTGCCCTTAGCCAAGTATCAACATTCAGGCGTCTGAGCTTGGAGAGGAATGTCCCTCTGCCTTTCTCAAGGACTTGTCTGTCCGTGGGCTGCAAGTTATAAGGAAATTTAATCTTTTTTCTTCTGCCTTTGTTACCCCACATAGAGACTACCAAAACATCCTGCCTCTTAGCAAACTTCTGTCTCTGATTTAATATCTATCGATGATTTGTGCCTGATCCAACTGTACCCGAACTAATGTGAGTGAGTTTGCTCCTTGGTGAGTTACCGCAGAGACTGTAGCAGGTGGCCGCATGGTACAAAGGAAGCTTTATTTGCTAATAAAGAGATCACGGGAATAACTTGTAAAGTTGTGAACCCCCAGCAGAGGTGAGCGGGTTCCTTTTATTTAGAGTTTAGGATGAATATTCAGGAAGGGGATCTTTGTCATTCCCTGTAGGGGCGGGTACAAGGTTGTGCAGGTATACTTTGAAAACGCGCCTATACACGCGTGCTAGGTTATGTGAATGAAACTTGTGTTGCTCCAAGCACCAAGACCTTGACATTACAATGAAGCAGAGGTAACTGTGAAATCAGGGGAGGGCTCTGAGAGCCAGTATGAACTAGATGGGGTCTTGGACTCCTTATCTCACGAAAGGAATACAGGGCCTTGCCGACTCCTAGGATGGGACTTATCAGCTAACCCTGAGTCCAGGCTTCTGCAGAGACAGCTGGTGGATTTGTTGGTGGGGCCTGAAAAGAAACAGTAACTGATTCGGGAGAAACAGTTCTCCGAAAAAACAAGCTTTAAATTTTCTGCTCGTTTCAACCTCCTTGACCCTACGGGGCATGGTTTCAAGCCTACAAAAACAACTCAAGACTGTGCATTAGGTCAGTCTTTACTTTCGAAATAGCGCTGGGAGTTTTACCATTGATTTACCATCTCTGATATGGTGAGGCTATTTCCTGGCCTGGTAGACACTGGTGGTTTTTGCGTTCCCTTAAAATCCCTACCCACTGAGGGTTTCGCATTTTGTAATTCCGATCCTCCCGGGAAGTTCTGCAAGAAGTGTTCTAGGGCCAGTAGAGCCAGGAGGGCACAGATCAGGGAAAAGAGCTGGGATCCTAAAATGATTTCTCTTTTGCCACAAAACTTTGTCTCCTCTCTCTTTTTCTGGGGACCCCTAACTCTTTCTGCTTACGCGATCTACTCTGATGACTCTGCAACGATAATTTTTGCCTTGCGTTTTTCAGTTGGTATTCTATTATTAGGCCTCTCTTCTTATCCATCTAGCCATCTACCCCGTATCTATGCCTCTATTATCATGATTCCTGTTCAGTGGGTTACAATCCATTAATCCCCTTATTTGTTTTGATACTTAAATTGTCATCAATTTGGCCAGCGGGTCCCCTTTCATGGTGGTTTCTATATCTTTGTTGACATGTTCCCCTCATTTTATTTTTGAAACACTTTTTTATTTTTTGGCACAAAGAGCTGTTCCAGGTCTATCTTGTACCTTTCCTGATGCAGCCTTGGAATTGGCTATTTCTCCAAAGATACCTGGTTTCCTTTTAGTGAGGACTGATATTTAAACCAGGACTTTGGCAGGAGGTATACTCATTGCTGTTGGAGTATTACTGCTTCTAGATCCTTTCAACACACAGAGTGGGGGAATATGTACATAGAAGACGTCGTAAATCCCTATTGGTATTTACAATTCCAGTCCAACCCTACAGACTTCCTCCTCACTTTCCTTTATTTAATATTGAGATTTCACTCTTCCACATGTAAAATCCTGGCTCCCCAAAACATCAGCCTAGTTACAATTCAGTTTCTACGATGTACTTAAAATAGCTTCAAAATAGTTTTACTCATACCGTTAAAAATATTTGTAGTTCTTTTGTTCTCCTAGATGGAGGATATATAGTAGAGTCAGAGTGGTGCTCAAAAGTTATTTTGGAGGGGCATCTCGGTGGCTCAGTTGGTTAAGCGTCTGACTTCGGCTCAGGTCATGATCTCGCAGTTTGTTGGTTCAAGCCCCTCCTTCGGGCTCTGTGCTGACAGCTCTGAGCCTGGAGCCTGCTTCAGATTCTGGGTCTCCCTCTCTCTCTGCCCCTCCCCCACTCATGGTCGGTCTCTCTCTCTTTCAAAAATAAATAAACATTTAAAAAAAGTTATTTTCAATTATTTAATTCTTTTTCCCTTTAATATAGGTATGTTATTAATTCAAAATACAGTTGGGTTCACTTATTTCTGTATGCATTCAGTTTTCATTAATTTCCCCATCCCCGATGATTTAATTTTGTTCTTTTGAGTATGTAGAACATTCACATGCTTCCAAAAGCCAGGCAAAAAGGCACGTAGAAAGAAGTGACAGTCTCTCCCTTACCCTGTTGATCCCATGCCCCCTCATCGTTGTAAGTAATCAAATTTATTTCGGTCTCTTTTGGCAAAAGGAAGCAAATATACACATGCTTCATTATCTCCCCTTCTTTCTTACACGAAAGATGGCATGCTGTACGTACTCTCTTGCAATTTGCTTTTTGTCACTTAACAATAGATCCTGGAAATTATTCCATATTCGTTCATAGAGATCATTTTCATTCTTTTTTTTACAGTTCCACGATACTCCAGTGTGTATGTGTGCCATGTTTTCTTTTTTCAACCAATCTCCTATGTTTGAGCATTTAAGTACCTTACAATATTTGCCATAATTAAAAATGCAGCAGTGAAAACCCTTGTGCCTGGCGTGACAGTGCATATCGGTATTTTCAGGGTAAATTCCTAGAGATGGGATTGCCGGGGCCAAGGCTTGGTGAGTATGTAGTTGTGTTAGAGATTTCCAAATTCCCCTCCATGGAGATTGTACCCATTTTCATCCCCACTAACAATGTGTGAGACTCCTCATTTTCTTGCAACCTGAGCAACTGGGTATATTTTCAAGCTTTTGAATGTTTACCAATCTGATGGATGAAATGTGATATCTTACTCTAGTTTAGATTTGCATTTCTATTTTATTTTATTATTTTTATTTTATTTTATTTTTTTATTTTATTTTATTTTTTATTTTATTTTATTTTAATTTAATTTTTAATTTAATTTAATTTTATTTTATTATTTTTTTTTATTTTATTTTAGAGAAAGTGTGAGTGCCCATGAGCCAGGGAGGAAGAGAGAGAATCTTCAGCAGGCTCTAAGCTCAGCATGGATCCATCTCCAGGCTTGATCTCATGACCTTGAGATCACGACCTGAGCCAAAATCAAGAGTTGGATGCTTAAGCCTGATTGAACCACCCAGGCGTCCCTAAATCTGCATTTCTCTTATTTGTGAGTGAAGTTGAGCATGTTTTTAGAAATATAAGGGCCATTTTAATATATTTTTACAAATCGGTCGATTATGGGTTTTTTCATCTTACTATCAGATCAGGGCTCGATCCTACGACCCTGGGGTCATGTCCTAAGCCCAAATCAGGAGTTGATGTTCACCGACTGAACTACCCCGGCACCCCTCCTATTTGTAGTTTTTAGGGATTCTTGTAGTTTTAGGGATTGTTCTGGAGTCTTTAGAGATCTTACCCACCCATCCAACCCAGTTTAAAAAAACTCTTTATATATTAGGGATATCACCCCACATCTGTGATATATGTCGCAAATATTTTCTCTCAACTCGTCATTTGTCTTTTGACTTCTTTATGGCATTTTATACCATTATAAAGTGAGGTTTTTGAATTTTTTTTTTGTTTTTGCACTCATATTTATCGGTCTTTTCCTTTATTGCATCTGGAGGTTTGAGTCATAGCTTGAAAGCCTTCCCTACGCTCAGGTTACAGACAACTTCACCCATGTTTTCTCTTAGTACTTATAGTTTAATTTTGCATATTTAGATATCTAATCCATTTCAAGTTTATTCTCACATGGTGTAAAAGAAGAATATAATTTCCTTTGTTTACAAATGTCTCATTTTCCTCACGCCATTTACTAAAAAGTAATTCTTCGTCCCAGTGATTTGAGATGTTCTATGCATGATTTTCATATGTACTTGGATCTGTTTCTTGAATTTGGGTTCCAGTTCAATAATATTTTTGTCTATTCGTGTGCCAGTACCGCAGCATCTTGGTTATAGAGCATTCTTAGTATGTTTTAATAACCAGTAAGGCTAGCTATCTCTCTGTTCTTGCTTTTTGGCATTTTCCCTAGTTATTCTAGTATGTTCATTTTTCCAAGAACTTGAATATCAACTTGTCTAGCTCCAGGGGCAAAAAACTTTCTAGGTATTTCATTTGGATCACAATAAACATATAAATTAAATTAGAGGGGCATCTGGGTGGCTTAACCGTTCAACTTTGGCTCAGCTCATGATCTCACAGTTTGCTCTGTGCTGACAGCTCTGAGCCTGGAGCCTGCTTCAGATTTCAGATTCTGTGTCTCCCCCTCTCTCTGCCCCTCCCCTGCTCATACCCTGTCTCTTTCTGTCTCTCAATAATAAATGCAAAAAAAAATAATAAAATAAATTAGGGTGGAGTGACATCTTGATGGTGATGAGACTTCCTGACCAGAAACAAGGGGTGCCCTGTTGGGCAGATAACTAGAGCGAGTCGCACCCTGGCATCTCTTCTTCTTTCTCAGTCTCAGAGGCTGTTGTCGTACACATCAATTCTTGAATCATCAAAGTGTAATGTCAATTGGTATTTTTTTTAACTCTTTCTAATCAATATAAGGATCTTAGGGCACTTTAACTCCATTTTCTCACGTCTTTACTTTTAATTTCACATCCCTTCCAAGCACGTTTAATCCTGACAACAATATTATGAAGAAATCTTTCATCGTATTTTTTTTTATAGATGAGGGAACTGAAGCACAGAGAGATTAAGAGACTTGACCAAGGTCACTCAGCTAGTGAGTACAGAGCTGAGATTCAGACGTCACCAGTCTGGTTCTAGAGTCCACGGTCTTTACCTCTCTATAACCCTGTCTTCCGTGATACAGAGGCAGAAAAGAGCACCAGTTCTGGAAGTTCTGACTGACATTCTTGACAAGCTTCTGCATGGTTCAGTGACTATGAAATCCATAAAGGAGCACGAGGAAAATGAGCTATTTTTGTGGGCACGCTGAGGCGTTCTGCTCCTTGAGCCCTACCGTGTCGTCATTCTGTCTGTTACAAGTCAGGTTGTATTTGAATGTCAATTCAATTAGTAAATGTATAATTGCTGTTTCCATAAACCGTACTTTGACATTTAATATGCCAAATAAGATCATTTTATGAGCAAACCAAGTTATCCATAATACATTTTTATGTTCTGCAGCTATCAAGATGGCTTTAGATTTACAGAGTGCTAAAAAAGTAACTGTCTCATAAATTTCAATTTTCCCTAAAATTTCCTTTTTTGAACAAAACAGGAAAAATGGCACTCCTGTCGATGTCTCCTCTCTGGGAAGTCCAGAATTCCTGAAAAGTTGAAATTGTTTAAAGACCGAGGGGCGTTGAGCCGTTCCGAGCAGTCACAGTTATCCAAATAGATCTTCGGTTCTTTATTCTTCTGGGGGGCTTGCAGAATTGTCTCTATACTCATGATTTTGGGAAAGACAGACTCACTAAGTAGTTTAGATGCTCAATGGTATGCAGTCTAGTTTCATCTAGTGGTCGCTAGACAAAAGCCCCTCCTGGTGATGAGATTGTCCTGAAGGTATAGGGTCTTCTGGTGGCCGTAGTGGAAGTCTGAGGAAGGGTGGGCTGGAAATGGTGGGACATCCACACCCTGAAAGGTCTTTCACATACTGAGTCTAGGGCTGTGGATGGTTACAGACTTCTCAGGTCCTAGAAACCATCCCTGTCCCCATGGAGATACAAACTGGGTGAGAAAAACTCTCAGAAGAATCTCTGAGCAAGGAACAGATGTGACCATATAGGGAAGGACAGTACACGCCATGCTTTTAAGGAGCAGAGAAAATAAAGAAAGCATTGGATTCAAGGGTGGTTATCGGCTAGGACTGTCACACCCAAAACACAGTGAATGGCTTTGGGGTGCTGGGAAGGGGGTGTAGGTAAGCAACGACAAAAAAGTAAGACAGGATCAGTGGAATAGAAACCCCAACATAGACCCAACTATACATGAGAACTTAGTTCACAGTAAAGGTAGTTTTTCAAATCATATGAGAGAAATATGATCATTCTATTGAATGATACCAAACCAAAACATGAACCATTGGGCCAAAATGATGTCAGGTCTTTACCTTATACCGTATAGAAAAATGGGTAGAAGATAAATTAAAGATTTAAATGTGAATGGATTTTATTTAAGAAATAAAGTATATGAGCCGATTTATAAAACTTTGTTTTCCAAAACCCACATAAGTGAACAAAAAGAAGTAAGTGGCGAATAGACATCAACGGTGAAACTACAGAAAGATCCCGATCTCACACCACAAGTTAAAAAAAAAAATCTCATCTTGAAACTGAAATAAAAAGTATTTAACTCTAGGAAATGACACAGAGAGTGCAAAACAGAGTCATGGACACTAAAATGAAACCATTCCTGGGGCACCTGGGCGGCTCAGTCGATAAAGCATCCCACTGGGGCTCAGGTCATGATCTCATGGTTTGTGAGTTCCGGCCCCACATCGGGCTCTCTGCTGTCAGCCCAGAACCCGATTCGGATCCTCTGTCTCCCTCTCTCTCCACCCCTCCCCCACCTCAAAAATAAATAAACACTTTAAAGAAAAAGGAAACATTCTTTAACATCTTTATAGAAATATTCACCTTTCCATACCCAATTTGGAGTCATGTAAATTGGGGCTAAAAGTGGCCAGAAGGGAAACATGCAATCCTTCACCTAGTGCCCTCTTTCCGGGGTGCAGATAATTTCCTGAGCACAGGGGAGGAGAGAACCAACAGAATGTACCCCTAAGGGTAACTGACCAAAGGGAACCCGAAGCCAGAAACCTCTAGGATTCTACACAAACACGGCCAGCTCTCCCCAAAGCAGAGAGGACAAACTAAGGACCGACGGGCAGTCATGGGATGGAATCAGACCTCACATCAACACAATTCCCCAGAGCAATTAATTCATGTAAGCCTTTAAGTGGCAGTAGCTAAAGCAGTCACAATCACAAAACAGAAGGTGAAATTTATAATTCTTAAAATAAAATAAAGTAAAATTCAGGGAAGAGAAACATATCCTAAACTGGAACAAAAGTCACAGACCCTACCCACAAAATCTTGGGGGTGGGGAGGGGTGAGGAGAGTGCACATACTAATTTTCTCTTTCATGGAAGTTGGGGCTGTCTGTAGGTACTCCTTCATGTATGAAGTCGATAATCGGAGACTAAAAGTGTGTTTGACTGTAGTATGTAAGTGCACTTGCAGACTTACCAAGCGGAAGAACTGAAAACAGGCTGTATACATTTCAAGGCAGCAAAACAGAAAATAGAAAAGAACAAACTGACAACAATAGCAAAGGACGGAAAACGAGGAAATGGGAAGAATTTATAAAGTGGAACATAGAAATTAGATGACGGAAATAAAACTAAACACATCTGTTAGGACACTAAGTGTTAACGCAAAAAAAATAAATAACCTAATGCATGAAAAGAGTTATAACTGTTCCGTATAAAAACAACATTACTCACACTAGATACCGTTCATTTGCCCTCTGAACCCGCTCTCTGCTATTCTCCACTGCTTTGTCAGCCAGGAGGCCGAGCAACACCACCGTATCACCACATCGCCTCGCTCTCTGGCTTCCAGTTGGGTTTGGTCCCAGGAAGCGGCAACAGGTCCTCGGACAGAGGGAGGAGAGTGGGGTCAGGGCATTGACTTCCCCGGTTCCCGCATGGAGAATTACCCGTGGCTAGTCACCTCCTACCACCAGACCCAGCCCCTGCCA
Source organism: Paguma larvata (assembly GCA_030068075.1). Taxonomy (NCBI): domain Eukaryota; kingdom Metazoa; phylum Chordata; class Mammalia; order Carnivora; family Viverridae; genus Paguma; species Paguma larvata. The sequence continues at coordinate 65,257,200 of CM057831.1, read as the reverse complement.
GGCAGCCCCTTCTCTTTAGGTTCTGACAACTGTTGCAGAAATGGCAAGGCATCATGAAGTCCAAGGGTACCACACCGTCCCTAGTGGCTTCCACATACCTGCTCACGCCTCTGCAAATGGTCCCGGTATAAAATTTTCATCAAATTACCCAGTTCAAGCACAGTACCCTCCTTCCAGGCCCCTGACTGATACATACCCAAATCAATTTACTCATAAAGCTGAAAGTAAGAGAATGGGGAAAAGAGTAGGAGGCAAATTGAAAGAAATCAGGGTTTGTCTGCCTCAGAAAATGCTGAATTCAAAGAAAAAGCATTAAATGGGATTTTAAAAATCATATTATACTTATGAAGGGTAAGAGCTCCATTAACATAAAACTGTCTTGCAGCTATATATGGTAAACTGTATAGAATTAAAATACATGAAGCCAAACATTGCTGGAAAAGTGAAGAGAAAGAAGTCTAGGACTTTTGAATGCATCTTGGTTTTTAAAAATCAAGCACAACATTAGCGGGAAGACTGGTGAAATCAGAACAGAGTCTGTAATTGAGATAATAGAATTGCACCAATGGTAATTTCTTACTTTTTATAAATATGCTGTAGTTATATTAACTAACATTCAGGGAAGTCAGGTGAAGAATATCTGGGATCTATATGTACTATGTTCACAAGCTTTTCTGTAAATCTAAAATTATTCCAAAATGGAAAGTTTAGAAAAAGAGCAAAGTGATAAAAGATAAAGACATAGAAAAGCTGAATGACATAATTAACAATATCAACCTGAACACAAAAACTACTCTTTCTTTTCGTGTGGCCATAAAATGCAAAAGTTCTGTATATATTACACAAGAAAAAAACTGAAAAGTTCTAAAAAGTAAAAACATAAAATCATATTATTATCCACGGTTCAGAACTAAAGTAGAAACAAACCAAAGTCTGTGACCATTTTAAAATGTAAGTCTCTTCAAGTTTAAACAACCCCTAAGTTTAAGAAGAAATCAAAAGCATTTTCAATACTATTTTCCTTCCTTCCTGATTTCAGACTTTATTCTGATTTTTTCCATATGCCCCCCCCCTCTTCTCCAGGCAGCCACCTCCTCTAAGTGAGGTGGCCTCTACTCCCACATCCAGAAGGTGAATCTTGATTGTCTAAGACAAATCAGTGGTCTCACTCCCACTGCTGGTGATTAGTTTAGGGCTGAAAACAATCATTGCAAATAGGGGCGCCCGGGTGGCTCAGTCGGCTAAGCGTCTGACTTCGGCTCAGGTCATGATCTCAGGGTCTATGACTTCTAGCCTCACGTTGGGTTCTGTGCTGACAGCTCAGAGCCTGGAGCCTCCTTCAGATTCTGTGTTTCCCTCTCTCTCTCTGCTCCTTCCCCACTCATACTCTATTTCTCTTTCAAAATAATAAAAAAATATTAAAAAATTAAAAAAAAAACCAATCCTTGCAAATGAACTTTGAAGGAGTCTGATGAGTGACTTCTGGGAAAGGCTTACTTCAATGCTAAAACAAAGGTCCCTTTTCTGCCACAGGGAATTGTCATGGGCATGTGACCCGCAAAGCCGCATCTTACCACCATGAAGGGAACCAGCCCTACATACTGAGAGCATCACAGAGCAGTCAGAAGAACGTGAATCTTTGAAGGTGTCATTGAACTGCTGGATAAACCAGCCCTGAAACCCTCTTTCTTCAGACTTCTTGTTGTCAGAAATAAGAGCTCCAAGGCATGTGGGTCACTGTTTTCTGTTATTTGCTGCTGAAAGAACCCTAACTGATGTACAAAATGTCCTAGAAACTGGGGCACCTGGGTGGCTCAGTTGGTTAAGCATCTGACCTTGGCTCAGGTCATGATCTCATGGTTTGTGGGTTCGAGCCCCACATTGGGCTCTGTTCTGACAGCTCAGAGCTTGGAGCCTGCTTCAGATCCTGTGCCTCCCTCTCTCTCTCTGCCCGTCCCCTGCTTGTGCCTCTGTCTCTCTCAAAAGTAAATAAACATAAAAAAAAATTTTAGGGCCGCCTGGGTGGCTCAATCGGTTGGGCGGCCGACTTCAGCTCAGGTCATGATCTCACAGCTCGTGAGTTTGAGCCCCACATCCGGCTCTGTGCCGATAGCTCAGAGCCTGGATCCTGCTTCAGATTCTGTGTCTTTCTGTCTCTCTCCCCCTACCCTGCTCACACTCTTTCTCTGTCTCACAAAAATAAATAAACATTAAAAAAATTTAAAAACATGTAATGCCTGGTAAATAATGAAAATGAAAACACTGCATATTAAAACCTATAAGGTACAGCCAAAACTTTATTCAGAGAAAAAGTCATTTCCTTTTATCTTTTTTACGTCCAATGTATACACTCTGCCTCAAATAGATTAAGCATTCAAATCAAGAAGTTAGAAAAAAGAAAGGCGATATAATGTCAAGGAAGGCAGGGGACAATAATTTTAAAAGAAAATTTCGTGTTTATTGCCAACTCTATGCTGCATCTAGGCCTACAATGAACATTTCCTCTTTCGCAGCTTCCCTATCATCCCTAGAGCTCATCTTTACCTTTGGCTCTCCTCTCCCACCCCCAAGGCAAGGAGGGGAAATGTCAATCCTCCTGCTCTCCAAGCCTTTCTGGGAAGGTGAGCCCTTACGGGGTCCCTGCTACCCCTGATATTCGAGAGCAGACTGTGGTGGTAAAGCTCCCTATAGATGAGAAAGATTCCAACTCAAACACTATAGGAAAAAAAGCATCAAAAGGTACAGAAGAGAATCTTTCAACTTCAGTAAGAGAAATCCATCCCTCTCCCCATACCCTCTCTAATAAGAGTGCTCGTTAGTCCCTCGCGAGAGACCAGTGGATGTTTCCGTCAGAACCCTGGATAGGTCCCTCATAATTGGCTGCGTCTATTTATGCTAAGCTCAAGGTATAATACAATCCCGGAGCATGAGTTTAGAAATTCTACAGAATTCCTTTTGTCAGTCTCTTCACATCATACATTAAAATGCCATCCAGCTAAAGACATATGTTTGGAGTTGGAAGGCCTAATTGTCTGGAACAAAGTCCTGATGACAGAATGGGCAAAAACAAAGAAGCAGGCCCCCTGCACCATCATTGTCACCACCACAAAAAAAAAATAGCTGATAATCTTTACCGAGCATTTGCCGTAGGGCAGAAACTAAGCTAAGCACCTCACTTGGATCTTTTCACTTCATCCTGACAGATGAACTGGAAAATGGGATTTGAGGGGCGTCAGGGAGGCTCAGTTGGTTGAACGTCTGACTCTTGACTTCGGCTCAGGTCATGATCTCAGTTTGTGAGTTCAAGCCGTGCAGCGAACTCTCTGCTGTTAGCACAGAGCCTTCTTGGGATCCTCTGTTCCCCATTCTCTCTCTGCCCCTCCCCCACTCTCTCTCTTTCTCTCAAAAATAAATAAACATGGAAGGAAGGAAGAGAGGGAGGGAGGAAGGAATTGGAATTTGAACCCAGGCCTGTCTGGCTCCAAAATCTACATATTTAAACACACCACCAAACTGACCAAACCAGACTTTTCTCTTTTTTTCTGTCTCATGGTGCTAAGTGTTACCCTTCACAGTGGTTTCCACATTTCATCCTCACACCATGCCAGTGAAGCAAGAATGATTAAGGCCATTTTCCGGATAAGGCTGAAAGAGGTGAATACTATTCTCAGAGTACGCACTGAGCAAATGATAGAACTGCAATCTGACCTTCCAGAAGGTCTTCTGGAAGCCCAGGCTTCTTCACACAGCTTCTTGTGATGCGAACCATTGCTCTCCTGACTGTTAGGGCCACAAGGAAAACCACAAACTACCGCTAGGTTCAGCGTGAAACTTTTTCTATTCCTTTTTTCCTCGCCCCCTGAAAATGAATTCATTACCACCTTCATTATCTTTAGGTGTTTTTTTTATTTTTAATCTTGACGATTTTTTTCATCTCCATTTTCTTATCAAGGGTTCATACACTGCCTATAATTATGCCACTCAAGGAGACAGCCACTTTGGAAGGTCTCCACATGTTAGCACACAATTTAGGAATTATCAACAGCTCCAGGGAAAGCATAAACTCCGGCCAAAGCAATTGTTTAGATAGGGGACCTTCCCAGTAATGAGATCAGCTCTCTTCTAGAAGCTTTGCAGTCCTTTTTTGAAAGGCAACTCAAGTAAAGTGGTAAATGCCCTTTTTTCTACCAAATAATGGCAAGTATACCCCTCCCAGTCTCCTTCCTCGGCTGAAGCAGTGTGAGCTAGACCTGAGGGCTGAAGAGATCAGTGCTGTACCTGCAGAGAGAGAATGTGTAACATGTAAGTTGTTAGTCAACGGAAGTGAAGCCCTCAGCACGATGACAGACATCTCTAAAATGTAGCATGTTATATTATCAGCATCTCTTACAAATCCTTCTTGAAATTCCCTACTGTAGGCCCACTAGTCTCCCCTCAGTTCCCATGGGTATCATGAGACCTTTCCTACCTAAGTGCCAAAGCCCAGTTCCTCCCTTGCCGGCCACAAGGCAATTCTCAGAAACGATCTTACATTCTATCTGTATACGAAAGGAAGCCTGTGATTTTCAAGGGGTAGAGAACTAGGATGTGGTGGTCAGCCAGTTTCTGGTTGCGAAGCACTTCCCTCCTTTCTTCTGCAGGAGACAGAAAGTCTTCCTTTCAATTCTGAGACTGTGGCCTTCCTTCGCACAATAAATTGAGCCCAGAAGAACATCTTGAGAAACTCTGTGGTGGGTTCCGCTTCCGGCAATGATTGCTTCCACCCAAGTCTCTCTCTAAAAACAGTTATGCCATCTAAACAAAATATTGTGAAAATGTGTTCGAGCCTAGGAAAGCTATTGAGGTCATACAAGAGAGTGCAGCCCAGCATTTGGGTTTCCCTACAGGCAAGGTACAATTCCAAAAGCAAAAGCAGTGATGGAGAGACTGAGAAATTGAACGAGGTTTTCAGAAATCACAAAAAAATAGAGTCCACACACTCTGCTGAGAAGAAGTGTTCAGCTCCAGAATTTCCATTCAATTCTTTTCAATACTTTCTAGTTTTCTGCCAAATGTTCCCATCTAGGTATTTAATCTTTAAAATGATTAATATAATTAGTTAAAATCTGAGGGGGATAACTCTAATGTCAGGATCTTTAGTGAATATGTTTTTTTGTCTGTTTTTCTCCCCTTGTGTTTTTGAACAAACCTGATCTTCCTACCTTCTTGCATGCCTGATTATTTTCTGTCGCGTGCTGCACATTGTATATGACAGATCTTAGAGAACATTTGTGGCTCTTGGATTTTACTGCAGAGAACACTTATTTTTGCTTCTGGAAGATCACCTTAATGAGAATAAGATATAAGAGGATTCAGAGTTGAGCTTCACACCTTGCAAGGACTCCTCTATTTCTGGTTAATCCTTTTTTCCAAAGTGGTCACCCACAGGCTTTTGGTTTGCAATCCTAGATAGAAGGTTGCCGAATGGATGAAAGCAAAAGGGTGGAAGAAGATATACCATGAAAATATTAGTCAAAGGAAGACTGGAGAACCTACACCTAAATAGACATTAAGGCGATAAGCATTACTAGAAATAGAGATTTCAGGACTATAGAAGAGTCTATCCAATAGGAAGCTGGAATTCTCCAAGTACAGGCATCAAACAACAGCCACAAAATGTATTAAGCCAAGTAGGCCCGGCATATTTATTGTCACAGAGGCGGGTAGTAGACTATTTCTGTTTAGCCAGTGCCTAATAAAATGCCTGGTGTATACTGTACTTGACTAAAAAGCCAGTATTGTACATCAGAACGCCTAATTTTCTCATACCCACCCCTCTAGAAATTCTAATAAAAATATTGCTAGTGCCTAAAACATATACCACACACACACACACACATCTAGCCAGTGTAGGATCGTGCTTACAGGCATGGTAGGCTTCGGACTCAAAAAGGCCTGAGTTTAAATCCTGGATCCTTCATTTACTAGCTGTGTGACTTTGGGAGTGATAATCTCTAAGAGCCTGTATTTCTTTATCTGTAAATTGAGGAATCATAATACTTCCTTGCATAATAATACTATGCAATGTTAAATATTATATAATGGTATACAATAATACTTCCTTCCTTTTTTAAAGTATGAATTAGCCTTTCCCAGAGTGCTCTGCGCTGTGAAGAAGCGGCTCCCGGGGACTGGGGGCATTTTGTGTTAGCTGGAGCCGGAGTAACAAGATGGCGGCGTTGGCGGAGTGACAGGGGTCCCTCCGGGCGGGAGCCGGCGGCAGTGGTGGCAGCGGGATCGCCGCCCTAAATCACCGCTCCCCTTTTCCAGCCCGCGACGTCGCCGCGAAAGCGAGGCAGCGGCGGCCGCCCAGAAACAAGTGGCCCAGCCTGGTCACCGCGAGAACCCCCTCATAAACTGTGGCCTGGCAAAAAGAAGCCTGACCGAGCGGCGGTGATCAGTTTCCCCTTGACCAGTTCTGGGCCCTGTAATGCCTTGAAAGAGCTCCCGCTTTCTGTTTCTTGCCGCCCTCCTCCGCAGCCTTGCTCCGTGGACAAACCCCAGCGGACTCTGTCCTCCCCTCAGAGGTGTCGGGGCTCGGCCCCAGCCTCCATCTTAGTCTCTCACGATGGCGAGCAGCAGCAGCTCCAAGGCCGAATTCATTGTCGGAGGGAAGTATAAGCTGGTACGGAAGATCGGGTCTGGCTCCTTTGGGGACATTTATCTGGCGATCAACATTACCAACGGCGAGGAAGTGGCAGTGAAGCTAGAATCTCAGGCTGCCAGGCATCCCCAGTTGCTGTACGAGAGCAAACTCTATAAGATTCTTCAAGGTGGAGTTGGCATCCCCCACATACGGTGGTATGGTCAGGAAAAAGACTACAATGTGCTAGTCCTGGATCTTCTTGGACCCAGCCTCGAAGACCTCTTCAATTTCTGTTCAAGAAGGTTCACAATGAAAACTGTACTTATGTTAGCTGACCAGATGATCAGTAGAATTGAATATGTGCATACAAAGAATTTTATACACAGAGACATTAAACCAGATAACTTCCTAATGGGTATTGGACGTCACTGTAATAAGTTATTCCTTATCGATTTTGGTTTGGCCAAAAAGTACAGAGACAACAGGACAAGGCAACACATACCATACAGAGAAGATAAAAATCTCACCGGCACTGCCCGATATGCTAGCATCAATGCACATCTTGGTATTGAACAGAGTCGCCGAGATGACATGGAATCATTAGGATATGTTTTGATGTATTTTAATAGAACCAGCCTGCCCTGGCAAGGACTAAAGGCTGCCACAAAAAAGCAAAAATATGAAAAGATAAGTGAAAAGAAGATGTCCGCTCCTGTTGAAGTTTTATGTAAGGGGTTTCCTGCAGAATTTGCCATGTACTTAAACTATTGTCGTGGGCTGCGCTTTGAGGAAGCCCCGGATTACATGTATCTGAGGCAGCTATTCCGCATTCTTTTCAGGACTCTGAACCACCAGTATGACTACACCTTTGATTGGACAATGTTAAAGCAGAAAGCAGCACAGCAGACAACCTCTTCAAGTGGGCAGGGCCAGCAGACCCAAACCCCCACAGGCAAGCAAACTGACAAAACCAAGAGTAACATGAAAGGTTTCTAAGCATGAATCGAAGAACAGAAGAAGCAGAGCAGATGATCAGAGCAGCATTTGTTTCTCCCCAAATCTAGGAATTTTAGTTCATGTGTACACTAGACAGTGTTTGTGAATAACCATTTACTTGGTGTAAAGAACTTAATTTCACTATAAACTGGCTCTGATGCCAGAGTCCCAAGTTGTAGCCGCTGTAATTGTGAGTATTAACTGAGATAGTGAAACATGGTGTCCAGTTTTCTATTGCATTTTTTCAAGTGGAAAAGTTAACTAAATGGTTGACACACACAAATTGGTGGAGAAATTGTGCAAATGCCAATTTTTTGTTAAAATCTTTTATTTTGAACTATACTGCTTTGAGATCTCATTTCAGAAGAACGGCATGAACAGTCTTCAGCCACAGTTGTGATGGTTCTAAATGCTCACAATTGTGCATTATTAGGGTTTATCCACCCCTGGGGTTTGCAAGTTGTTCACTTAAAACATTCTTAAAATGGTTGGCTTCTTGTTTGCAAGCCAGCTTGATACGGTAGCAACCAAAGATTCCAGTGTTTGAGCATACAAAAGAGTCTGCCTGCTTACCTGTGCTAGAAATAACAGCATCTCAAGTGAAGACTTAAGAAAAAGTTAGTTACTACTAGATTATCCTTAGGACTCTGCATTAACTACTCTATAACATTCTTGGTATTAAGAGAAAGCATATTTGTCACAGAAATTTAGTTAACATCTCACAACTGAACATGTATGTATGTTGCTTAGATAAATGTAATCACTGTAAACATCTTTATGATCTGGGATTTTGTGTTTATTTTGAAATGGGAGCTTTTTTGTTTATAAGCTCATTAGAAACTAAAAACTGTTTCTGTAAAAAAAATAAAAAATAAAAAGGATGAAATAGAATAATATATCAAAAGTGCCTAGTATAGTGTCAGGCACTAAGTAAACACTCAATTAATGATAGCTATTAATATTAATACTTACATATGAGAAATTTTGAAAATTATTCCAGAATAGCAGTCAAGAAGCACCCTCCCCCACTAAAAATTCGAATCAGAAATGCCACTGAAAATTATTTTACCTAATTATAAAAATTGTCCCTGAGAATATTACTGTTATGGACACACTTTAAGATGGTCCCGATCCTTCCTTCCTATTCATACTTTTGCACAATTTCTATCCCTTGAAAGGTGGGACCGTGACCCGCTTCCAGCCAACAGAACCTAGCAGAGCTGGGATGTCCCTGATTCTTTTTACACGATCACATAGCACCCATCTTGCTGGAGTCTCGGTCTCCACTGCTGGCTTCGGAAAAGCAGGCTGTTGTGAATCCAGCAATCACAAGGAAATGAATTCTGCCGGCACCCTGAGGGAGCTTAGAAACGGATCCCTCCCTTGTCACATGTGAGGAAAACCCACATCTGAGACGCCTTGGTTGCAATCTTCTGAGATCCTAGGGAAAAGGCTCAGCTAAATTGTGCCGGGACCCTTGACTCACAGAAAACTGTAAGATAATAAATGTGTGTGTGAGTGTGTGTATGTGTGTGTGTATAAGAGCTTTATTGAGATATAATTCACATTCATATAATTCACATATAATTCAGTATAAAATTTGCCCATTTAAGGTGTACAATTCCATGGTTTTTATTTTTTTTTAAGTTTATTTCTTTATTTTGAAATGAAGGGAGAGCACGAGCAGGGGAGGGGCTGAGGGGGAGAGAGAATCCCATGCAGGCTCTGCACTGTCAGCACGGAGCCCCTACACAGGGCTCGAACTCAGCAACTGCTAGATCATGACCTGAGCCGAAACCAAGAGTCAGACACTTAACTGACTGAACTACCCGGGCGCCCCTCCACGGGTTTCAGTGTGTTCACAGATTTGCACACTTAGAGAATATTTTTATAACCCCGGAAAGAAACTCCCTACCCATTAGCACTTGCTTCCTGTTCCTCCCAACCCCTGTCTCTTGGCAACCACTAATCTTTTTGTCTCTATGAATTTGCCTGTTCTGATATTTCATATAAATGGAATAATATGGCCGTTTGTGTCTGGCTTCTTTGACTTATAACGTTTTCAAGGCTCATCCATGTTGTAGCCTGTATCAGTACTGCGTTCCTTTTTATGGCCAAATAATATTGAATCGTACAGATATACCAGTTAGTTTATTCATTCATCAGTTGATGCACATTTGAATTGCTTTTACTTCTCAGCTATTACGAATAATGCCGCTATGAACATTTGTGTACAAGGTTTTGTGTGGACATATCTTTTCATTGCTTTTGGTATAAACCTAGGGGTGGTGTTTCTGGGTTATATAACACTATGTTTCAGCTTCTGAAAAACTGACAGACTATTTTATCAAGTGGCTTTACCTTGGGGTGCCTGGGTGGCTCAGTCGGTCAAGCGTCTGACTCTCGGTTTTGGCCGGGGTCATGACCTCACGGTTTCATGGGTTTGAGCCACACGTCAGGTTCCGCGCTGGCGGTGCAGAGCCTGCTTGGGGTTTTCTCTCTCTCTTTCTTGCTCGCTCTGCCCCTCCCCTGTTCATGCTGTCTCTGTCTCTCTCAAAATAAATATATAAACTTAAAAAAATTAAAGTGGCTGCACCGTTTGATATTCCCACCAGAGTGTATGAGGGTTCTGTCTCCTCCACATCCTCCCCAGCATCGGTTATGATCTTTTTTATTATAGCCATATTCACGGGTGGGGAGAGTGAAGTACTATTCAGTCTTGATTCTGATTTGCATTTTCCTGATGACTGACGATGTTAAGAATTTTTTCACACGCTTATTGGATTTGTGTATCTCCTTTAGAGAAATGTCTATTCAAATCCCTTGTCCATTTTTTAATCAGGTTGTTTGTGTTACTGAGTCGTAAGAGGTCTTTATTCTGGATATGAACCTTCTTGTCAGATATATGATCTACAAATATTTTTCCCCATTTTGTGGGTTGTCTCTTACTTTCTTGATGGTGCCTTTGAAGCACAGAAGTTTTTAATTTTGATGAACCCAAATTTATTTCTTTTGTCTTTTGTTGCGTGGGCTGTGAATCCACTGTCTAATCCATGGTCATGAAACATAGGGGTGAATGTTTTCTTCTAAGAGTTTATAGTTCTTACATTTAGGTCTTTGATCCATTCTGAGGTAGAGCCCCAACTTAATTTTTTTCTTTTGCATCTGGGTATCTGGTCATCCCAGCCCCATTTTATTAAAAGACTTGTTCTCTCCCCCATTGAATTGTTTTGGCACCCTTGTCAAAACTCTGTTGCTCATAACTGTAACTCCATCTTGAATTCATTCTGCCTCGAACACTTCTTCCTCCTTGTCATTTTACGTGAGACCTGTTTGTGCATTATAAGCCCGTTGGGGAATTAGTTGACTTTCAGTGGGAGCACGGAACTAAGACACAGAACGCCTTGCACAAGGTAAACTAATCAGCATATCCCGCATGGTGACTGAAGACATCTGACAGTTTGCTCAAGCCTGAGCGGCAGCTATAACCTATTTCTTATCCACCCATCCCCCACCCCCATCCTCACTCTCCTTTTCTCCCCCATTACAAACACCTGCCTGCATGAGATGTCAGGATGTTTTTGGGGGGACATTAGTCCACCATCTTCTTGGTTAGATAAAGGCACTTTTCTTTGCCCCAACACTTTGTCTCTCGACTTATCGGCTGTCGTGCAGTGAGCAGATCGGACCTGGGTTCTATAGCAACAGGGTTCATTTCCGGACTCCCAGTTCTATTCCATTGATCTATATGTCTATCTTTATGCCAATACCACGCTATATCTTCGTAGTAAGTTTTGAAATCGGGAAGTGTGAGTCCTATAACTTTGTTCTTTTTTAAAATTGTTTTTGATATCCATGGCTCCTTGAATTTCCATATCATTTTAGGATCAGCCTGGCAGTTTCTGCAAAGAAGACAGTTGGGATGATAGGGGTTGTATGGAATCCACAGACCAATTTTGGAACATCATCATTTTAACGGTATTAAGTATTCTGATCCACGAAGCTCAGAGAGGTTAAGTATCCTACCCATAGCAAGGTAACTCTTCACACATGGTAGAAGTGAGTCTGCTCTCCCTGCTGACTTCTGCCCTGCTCAAATGCTAAGGATTCTGACATATCCCGACACCATCCCTGAGAGCCAAACAAAGACCATCTGAGCGGTTGTCCAGGGTGCCATTTAAAAAGGGAAGTTCAACTTCTCCAGAAATGTAACAAAGTACAAAAAACAAAACAAAACAGTTGTTGACAGACCTCTTGGAGGGAGGCCTTCAATGAACAACGTGGCATGGAAGGTGGAACTCCACGCAGACATCTCCAGTAATCTTTAGAGGTGAAAGCACACCTGCTCTCTAGGAAGGGTGGGCCTCTAACTACAGTCTTGTTTTGCTGAGCACATGATAAAAGTTTGGGCCAGAGCTGAATTGCTTGAGACGACAAAGGAAAAACTGCACCTGGCCCGGCACTTTCCAACTCTGTTTTTCTTGAAGACTCCACTCAGCCTCTCCTTCTAAGTAAATGTTGAACAAATATTTAAAGAATATTTCATTGAAGAGGTATCAAATTATCAGCCTGCCTGTGGCGCCCACGTGTCTTGGGTTAGCCCTGCCTCCCCCCGTTAAGATGTGGCAAAGCCAAGGGCTCTTTAGCCGATCTCAGTAATTAGCAAGAGTTAAGCTTTTCGCTGTGTCCACAAACCGTATGGATTGCGGTGTTTCTGCTCAGCTGATCGGAAAATTGTAACACTTTGGCTTCAGTGTTTTCAGCAGCTTATAGCTGAGCATTCATTAATTATGCAAAACAGGCTTCAGGGGAACGATTCTATTGAGTTAATTAATATCAAGTGTTTCTAGCCAATTAGCAGCCTTCTCTCTTATTGCGGGAGGCTGCTGTGGGACGCGGCAGGCGGAGCAGGCTCCCCTCACGCTCCTCTGCTCCGCTCCTCTCTTGTTTTGGGAGCATGCCTGATCAGAAGGCCACAGGCAAGGACTTCCTCCCCACCCCAGGACCTCTCTTCATCCTGGACCATTCCAGTGTCCATTTAGACACTGCACTGCTAAGCGTGCTCTATGAACCAGCAGGATCAGCGTCACTGGGGAGGCTACTTGAAATGAAGAACTCGGGCCCACCCCAGACTTCCTGAATCAGAATCTGCCTTTTAACAACATCCCTTAGTAAGCCAGGGGCATAATTTTAAAATTTGAGAATCACCGATCCAGATCTAAGACCCTGGCCTTCACAATTCCTGGCCCCCTTTTTTTAATGTTTACTTATTTAGAGAGAGCAAAAGAGAGAGTGCACACACATGCGGGAGAGGCAGAGAGAGAGAGAGAGAGAGAATCTCAAGCTGTCAGCACAGAGCCCAACCTGGGGCTCAAACTCCCAAACCAAGCGACGGTGACCTGAGCCAAACTCAACCAACTGAGCCACCTAGGGCACCCCAATTCCTGGCCCTGTTGAATCCAGAAACTTCCTGGTCACCTCCATTAGCCACCACAGACATCCACGAACACATCTGGAAACTCGCCTTCCACCACCTTTATAATCTTACCATCCAGTCCCGCTCTCTGACCATTTTCAAATACTGACATTCAAATCTCTCATTCTTTTATTCCCAGTGCACATCTCATGGAGACCAGCCATGAGCGCCCATCCATCCGGCCCCTTGTAGAGTCCTCTCTTTTTCCAGCACTTTAATCTTTCAGTCTTCATTGTGCTCAGCTCTCCTCCCCCGTGTAGAGCCTATGACAGATGCTAAGGCTTCCAGGCTGCTGAGAAATCTTCTACACATTCCCGGCAGCTTTCTCCCGGATTGCAGCCACTGTTCCAACCTGCTACCCTTCTTTCCAAGCTCCTCCTCTCATCAGGTGACTCCCCTCTTATCCTACAGAGGAAGCCAAGCCGTACCGACCGCTCCCTTTTCTTGTCCCCTTCAAACTTACCTGCTTCTGCCTGTATCTCACTCTTCTTCCCCCACTTTCTCAATGAAAGAGTGTCCCTCCTTCTGTCTAAAGTTAGGCTTTCAACCCAGGTCTGCACACCCTTCCCAGGTAGGGCAGGGAGCCTAGGTCCTGCAGGAGCGTGGTCCCATCGATCACACCTTCTCTTCCCCCTAACTTCAACCTTTCCCTCTCCATGGGTTCCCGTCCCACAAAGTACAAATGCGCACGAGGCTCTCCCTTCTTTGAAAAGAGTGCTGTCACAGCCTTGTAGCCTTCCTGAGGTAACCTCCTTTCCGTAGCCCTCACTTAACAGAAAGGATTTTTCAACTCCTGTTCGCTCCTCAGCTTCAAACAATTCCCCCGAGGCCGCCAGTGACTGATCGTCAGACCCAACACGCCTCACCTTGTGTGGCCTCTCTGTGGCATTTGTAGAGCTGGCACGTCCTCCTTCCTAAAGCTCTTTTTCCTGTTCGATGAGGTGGCGCCGGGCCCTCCTCCTGACCCTTTGAGCACTCTATCATCATCTCACTGGCTCTGACTGGTCCTCTTGCCCTGAAATGGCTCTGTTCACCACGTTCTTTCTTTAGCCTTCTGCTTTACACACTTCTTTCCTAAATGACCTCATTCGAACTTGGGCTTCAATTTCCAATATGAACCCCAGTCTATTTCTCCAGGCCAAATCTTTCTGCCTTTCTTCAGAATTCTATACTCAGCTCCTTACTGAAGGCCATTTCTCTATGGGTGACCCAGAGATACCAAGAGCTTGTGTCCCACACGCATCTCTCCTGGTCCCACTTCTAAGCCTTTTCCGGTCTCAAAGAATGAGACCACCATCCATCCTGAGGCAAAAAGAGAAACTTGGAAGTCAGTTCTGTCCATTTTCTCTTTCTTTCTGTACTTGCTAGCTGCCCTCTCCTCCCACTCCTCCCCATTTCATCTCCCAGCCTCCTACATCTGTCAACTTCTCTCTGTCTCTCTTGCTGTTGTCTTCATCCAGACCCTTGTCCCTTCTCCTCTGGTCACTAAAATATCCATGTAAATCTCTCCGCCTCCCATCAACCATTCTCCAATTCCTTCCATACTATTACCAAAGTGAGCTTTCAAAAGTGTAAATCTGATCATGATTCCAAGCCCTACTGTTAACAGTCTTCAATGGCTCCCCAAAGTCTTCAGAACAAAGTTCAAACTTTGCCTTCATAGACTCTGACCACCTTTCTTGTTCTGCATCCTCTACCACTCTTTATGCTTTCCCACCACACCGCCTGCACGGGATTTATCAGGTTCTGACAATCTATCGGAAGTCCCTCAGATGTAGCATGCTATTTCCTGTCCCCAATAATTGCAATCCTCTTCCTTTTACCTAGAATGTCTTTCACGTCTTTTTTTCTGGTTAACTGCTACTCATCCTATAAAACTCAATTCTGGTATTATCCCCTCTTAGAAGATTTTTGGACCATCTTTCCAGCAATAGGAACTGGGTGCCTTTTACATGTACTATTAGTGAAAATATGTTAAATAACTGTCAGTCTGTCCATGCGTCTCTACTAAGTACCTTATCTGCTTAACTTTGCTTAATCCTCATAATAATGCCATGAAGAATTATTGTTATCTCTAGTTTACAATGAGGAAGCTGAGGTTCAAAGAGGATAAGTAACTTGACTTGAGGCCATACCTGTAAAGGGATGTTTCAAACCAAGGTCTGTGTGATTCCAACGCCCAATCTCCAACCACTATGCTATACACTACCATTCCCCACAGTGGATTTTGCTTGCTTTTACTAAAATATTTATCACTATTAGCCTCCGGTCATGTTCGTCTCTACCTGCCCCTCTAAGTAAAGGCAATGAGGTCTTTGAAGTCCAATACTATGCCTTTCTTATTTGTGTACTCTTCACGCAGAGCACAGGGCCCTACATGTTAGCCATGCAATACACATGAGTGTGTTAGCCTGTTTGGGCAACCTTAACAAAATACTATAGACTGAATGGCTTAAATAACAAAAAATTATTTTCACACAGTTCTGGAGGCTAAGATCTGGCAGGGTTCAGTTGGTGGGGAGATTAATCTTTCTGACTTATAGACACCTACTTTTTTACAGTGTCGTTACATGATGGAGAGAGTGAGCTCTCTGGTGTCTCTTTCTCTTATAAGACTACTGGTTCTATCAGATCAGGGCTCCACTCTATGACTTCATTTACCCTCAGTCACCTCCTTAAAAGCCATATCTCCAGTACAGTCACACTGCAGGTGGAGAGTCAAGGCTCTAACCTATGAATTTTCAGGGGATACGATTTAGTCCATAGCAATGGGCTATGCCCCTCCCTCTACTGTTTCAGTGAGAGTTTGGCATAAATCCTGCCAACAGGGAAGACTGAGTGCCTTAGGTCTTCAAAGCTATTGAAGTCCCTGGGATGATCCCAAGAAAATATTGCAGAGGAGGGATCTTGAAGGATGTATAACTATATAGGTTGAGAGGATGTAGGGAGCATTTCTGAGTGGAGGAGGAAGAAGCAGGGGTAGGGTGGGACAATGTGGTCAAAGTCACAGAGTATTCAGGAGATAAGTGGCTGGGAGAGGAGCTTGGACACCAGGTCATGGGTCTCGAAGGCTCTGCCTAGAACCACAGGTTTGATACAGGTCAAAGACCACATAGCTTTTCATCTCTCCAACATTTGATTGGTTGGTTGGGGTTCTTGACACTAAGTCAAGAAAAATTCTGAGGCTACATCTGAACTTATCAGAAGAAGGTCGTGATGGACTAGTGATGTCCACCCTGGCTCTGAGGACAGAGGAGTAAGAGTGGCAGCTGGAGGGTTGTGGATTTGCTACGTCTGCTGGAGAAACCGCCCTCCTGGGTACTTGTAGAACTCAAGTAGACTCGCACACTCACACACAGACCTGCAAAAATATCTCCTCCCATCACCACACAGTGTCCACCATGTGCTTCTAGGGTGTCATTTCTCAGTGCACCAGGAGAGCCAGGACCGTGCTGGGTGCCACGCAGGTTGGAGAGGATGGCAAGTTCTGTGGTTGGCTTTTTCCTGGGACTCCAAAGTATTTCTGCTTGTGCCCGCAACTCGCCAAAGTATCTCATAAAAGTTGGTTAGTTCTTTCAGCTTCTGACCCTCACCTTCCCGACCTGAGGGACTCAGGCACTGTTCAGAGGGTCAGGCAGTGAGCAAAGATTACGTCATCTGTTGTCCTTTTCTCCATTCTTTCCTGCAGCCCCTGACCACAGCCAAACTTCTCATGCCTTCCTCAATTATAAAACAGAAGTCTCCTTATACATTAAGGAGACAAGTAGATCTATTGAGAAGATGGGCGTTGACCATAACCTGAGCCCCTGATCCTCCATCAGAATGCCTTATTCCTGGGAGAATTAAGTTAGAAAATACATGAGACGCTCTGCAAACTCCTCTGCTGACTCTACCACCACCGGCGGCACTGGGAGCATGTTAATAGATCACTCTGCAAATGCACTGGGCTAAGTACTACACATACACTGTCCTATTTAATCCGCATATTAAGTCTCGAGGAGGAAGATAAATGTTGTGTGTGTGCTTTGGAATGTGATGCCGCTGCTAGTAGTCTTAGCGTTTATTTCCCTGCTGTCCTTCCGTAGTAGACTCTTGAAAACCAAAGATGGAATTTATATCTATATCTGAGCCAACCATTCAAAGTCAAACAGCTTCCCCACACCCCTACTTCTGAATCCAAAACCAAAAGGAAGGTGTTACAATAGCCAGCATTTATTGCACCCTTATCTGTGATAAGATAAGAGTTTTGCATATATTTAATCTTCAGGACAACCAGAGGAGGTAGATACTATTGAAGATTAGAAAGTAGGGCTGAGAGTGGTTAAATCACTTGCCCAAGATCAAACAACTGGGTGGTGATGGAGCCAAAATTCAAATGCAGGCAGTCAGGGCACCAGCACACAGACTCTAGGCCACTAGGCAGTGCTGCCTCCTCCAAGAAGGTGAGGTTCAAGGAAACCAGGTCACCTTCGGTTGGTCGGACCTCCTGTGCGAGGCAAACACTCTTCTTGTGAGTGGAGACCAATTCAAGGTTTGTTCTAACCCTGAAGGCCTTCCTGGGCACAGCTCGCCGCCGCTGCGCGCAGATGGAGGCTGTCACCATGCGTAACTGAGTGCACCTGCTGGTAATAAATACCGTGAAAACACAATTTGAAATATAACTGCCTGACCCTGGGAGGGAAGGGGAGGAGTCAAGGCATTATCACGGGAAATCTGTCCTGTCGAATTTCTCATATTTCTGCTGTCAAAGCGAGTCAACCAGAATCTCCCCGAGAATAAAAGAAGAGGCCTAAAGCAAAGCAGAGACTAAGCATTCTTGTCAGAGCCCATTAAGGTGACCAGTTCAGGCAGAAGGTGGTGGTGTTAATGCGCAGTTCTCCCATGGGTGGCTTGGAGGATTTCTCTCTCTCTCTCTCTCTCTCCCCCCCCCTCTCCCTGGTGTGCATGTACACACACACATGCACGGCACGCACACACACACACACACACACACACACACACACACCCCTCTCACAGCATGAGGGATCTGGTTGGCCTCAAGGTCCAACCTAAAATAACTGGAGTAGCCTTTCCCGCCAGGTGTTCCGTCCACCGTCATCTTGAGGAAGGTTAATAGGCGTGGGCCTAGCATAAGGTCCTGTGCTCTGATCATTTTGGGAATGCTGGATTCAACAAAGTTAGCTATTTCCCGCAGGATTACTGAGGGTCCTGAGTACACTTATGTAGGCTATGACTCTCCGAAAGGAGGACAGAGCATGCAGATTTGACCAAATTTCTAGTATTATAGGGAACACACGCGGGAACTGCTTTCTCCAGCAGAAACCCTGGTCTCCCCCCTCCTCGACGCTCTAGGTGCTAGGCCTCTGCCTGTGGACTGGGCCCAGCCCACTTCTGCAGCCCACCCGAGCAGCACCGGAAGACTCTGGGGATCTCAGCTTCCCCAACTGGCATCCTCGAGAAGATCATGAGGGCAAAGCAGCAGCACCCTGACTCCCAGGCACCTGCCGAGCATAATCCACCCTTCCTCTTCCTCTCACCTTCCCCTTCACTACAGGGGGGCTCAGTCCTTATATCTGGGCCCTTATCCAGTTTCTCTGCCGAGTCTTTGATTTCTGTGCTGGGCTTGAACTCTGTCCTCAACCATATCCCACTTGGTGGGACCCTGACCCTTGCCTCTCTCACTACTCCCTCCCCAGGGGCTGTGTGCTTCATCCAGATGTTCTGCTTCTTCCTGGGATCCTCCCACAGCTGGACTGTTTCCTGAGAATAGCATTTCACCTCCACTCTCACCTCTACCACTTGAGCGACCACTACTTTGTCCAACAACTGGTCCCTGGCGTGGATGTCTGTTGTATACATTCAAGCATGGCAAACTTTTGGCCTTTGGGCAATAGAATATCCACCAAACTCATAACTAGGCCTTGTACCAGTTCCCAGACCCACCAGTGCTAACTACCTGTCAGCCCCCTTTGGTCTCTGTTGATGAGGTCTTGGGATGCTCCGTGGCTCGGCCCCTCCAAAGTTAGGAATAAGAGCTTGGCATTTCTTAGACAATGTCCCCATCCCACCACAGGTCAACAAAACACACAGCTAAGGTTCAAGGCTCAAGACCAAGACACAAGAGGTGAGAAGTGTTGAGGCTTCCCTTGTACATGGTGCTGGCTGAATGATGTGGAGGGCATTCTCATGGTTTCGATTTTCTGGGAAGAACAGGACAGTTATACTCGATCAATGATTCCAGGCATTTGGATGTCATGGGCTATTACAATTTCAAAAATACTCTTTGAGAGACTTTATAATGTTGGTGACCAAATAAGGGACAATAAAAAATAATAATAATCTGTAACAAGAGGCTATTATATTTTAATACCAAAAAAAAGTAAAGAATATAATCTCAGCATTTGAAAAATGTGCTCTATGGAAAATTTCTACACTTTCTCTGTTTGAGTAGAGACCAGTAGAAATTGATCATGGATCAACCCTAGCCCAGGGCCTGGGATTTGGGGGCCTCTGCCCTAGAAGCTCTCTGAAATCTCCTCAGGTCTCCTCATCCTTACTGCCCAGCAGACAGACATACCTGACAACTCAGGTTATCAGGTGGCATTTCCTTTTATGAAAATGAATCTGTCTTTATGCAACTCCCACACCTCGGACTTGGTTCTGTCTTGACCCAGAATGGGTTGACTGCCTGTTTTCTAAGGCATCTCTTCAGATGTTTGAAACCTGTACCAAAAATCCTTCCTTTGGCTCCCCTCTAGGTCCCCTTCCCCGGGTCGGGACTGGTTGGTGAGGAAGCCTTCCCAGAGAGGAAGGGAGCAGCCCAAGCACCAGGGAAGTCTCTATCAGCCCACCCTCCTTCCTCCCAGGCCTGCCTTCAACAGAACAGGAGCAGGAAGATGCTGGACAGAAGTAAAGAGGCGGAGGGAGGTGGGACAGCTGAGCAGCAGGAGCCTGAGCCTCATGTGACAGGAGAAAGCCTTGGCAGGGGTCCAGAGTGGACCCCTCTGGGGATGGGCCTCTCCCAGAGTGCAAGGCTCTGTCACCTCCAAACCAGAGCAGTTCCGGGGCAGTCCTTGCAGCATGGGAGGAGACATTCCTGTAAAACCTTCTCTCAGAAGGGAGAAGTGTGCCCGTACCTCTCCTTTGCGGAGCATTGTCCCAGGACACAGCTGTCTCTGGGCCACACACTAGCAGCCCTAGCTGGATATGACAGACCAGGGCAGAGTCCTATCTCTAGCCCCGCTGTGAGTCAGAGCAGCTCCGAGCCTGCAGGAAGACCACGGCCTCAGCGGGCGGGGGGGGGGGGCGGATAGGAAGTGACACTCCTCGTGAGGCCCCAAGGCATTCGTCAGGCTCATTCCCATGTATCAAATGTTGAGCTTACAATTCTTCAGTATCTTCCCATTCTTCTTTAGATAAAAAGCCATATTTAAACTTAGACTACCAGGCTCTTCCTGACTCACTAAGACCAGCCACACTGACTGTCTTTCAGTTTAGATGTGCCCTGCCTTCAGGCGCGGGCTGGCCTCTTCCTGTGGACCCTTGTGCCCACATGCCTTGCTCATCCCTCAGCTCTCAGCTAACCAGTCCCCTCTTCGGGAGGCTTTTCTTGACCCCCTGGTCTGGAGTTGCACTGATACAGTAGCCACTGGCCACGTGTGACTATTGAGCACTCGAAAAGTGGCTAAGTCCAAACTGAGATGCACCATAGGTGTAAATACATGTCAAATTTTCGAAAACTTGGTACAAAACCAGGAGTGTAAAATATCCTATTGATCATATTTAATACTGATTAGATGTTAAAATGATAATATTTTAGATATATTGGGTTGAGGAAAATATTATAGTACAATTTCACTTTTTTTTTCTACCTTTGCTAACATGGCTACCAGGAAGTTTAAAAGTTATGTATGTGGCTCGTATTTGTGTCTCACGTTATATTTGTATTGGATGGCGTAGGCCCATAGCATAATGCCCTGGCATATGTTTGGATAGAGTCTTATATTTTTTTCCTGACTTTTATTTCACCTTAAAATTATGTACTGCCCTGGAGTATAAACTCCATGAGGACAGAGACTGTGTTTGTGTTGTAGCCTTTGTGATCTTGGGTAACTCTGGTCATGGCTCTGAGATAAATAGAAACGATCTATTTTGAAAGTATTGCTTGGGGGAATTAAATAAGAGGATGTATTATAGCACCTAATATAGAGCCTGGCATATAGTAGGTACTCGATAAATGGTTGCTATTATTACCATTGTTATTAAAAATAAATGAGCAAAAAGCCTTGGCAACGGGCCATCTAACGGTAGCATACTTCAATCACTTGCCAAATGTATTTCTGTCCTGTAGTATTAGTGACCCATATGTATGATCTCCACTCTGTATAGGTAAATGCAAGCACACATGGATATATGCACTAAATATACATGTTATTGAACTCTGCAATCTGGGTAACATATGCAGAATAGGAAGAGCGTGAATATATTTCCATAAATGGTCCTGCACAGAGACACGTGTTTCTCAAATAGAACTGTGTCACCTCGCAAAAAGTTTCAACGCCACTGTCTCTATGAGCCGATCAAGGGGCATCTGAACATTTGTTCCTAATTAACAACAAGAAAAAAAAGGTCTGTCTCACTTATTCTTAGTAACAGTCCTAACCCCGGTTCCTGAGGTGCTGCTTGTCATGTTTCATTTGAGAAAGGCATCATCACGCCTCCACGGTGCCAAGGAAGGACTCCAGGTCTCTGCTCTGCATACAAAATGGCAGCTCCCACTTGTCATGCATCAGTGCGGCAGCAGGCCAGGGCGACTGGCTGCCCAAAGACTTGGTGACAGCCCAGCACCTGTCGAAGTGGGGGCCAATGGAACTAAAAACCGTAGTGTTTCCACTAAGAACTCTTGTGGCAGGAGCTTTGTCCAAAGCAAGACCTGGTGATCAGTGACTTACTGACCTCTTGGTGGGCTCCAGCTGCAAGATCTGGGCCTGGAAACCAGGTTCTGTCCTGCTCCTTCTGCCTTCCCCCTTCCCCCTGCCCCACAGCATAAAGAAGTGCTGTATTCGGTGGCCCTTCTCCAAGGGGCCATGAAGCCTCCAGTTATAGACAGGCCAGCAAATGGCGTTGAGGATCCCAGGCTCCTCCTGTCCCGTGGCCAGAAGCTCTGACAGCACAAGCTGCTCAGGGCTCACGGGGCTTTCCCTCCCTTTCCTCTCTCTTTTCCACCCATTGTCACACTTTATTCATGAAAAGAGGTTTGAAAAGCTTCAGCCTGGCTCAAACTGAGGTGACTACAGGGGTTCCCAAACTCCTTCAGTAAATGGCCAACTCTGTTGCAAGTACTCAACTCCTCTCTTGTAGTGCAAAAGCAGCCATAGACCATAGTAAATGATGGATATGGCTGCGTACCCATAAAGCTTTATTCACAAAACAGGTAGGTAGGATTTGGACCACATACTGTAGATTGCCGACCCCTCCTTTACAATAAGCAAAGCAAAAACAAATTTGGTGTCAACCAGAACTTTTGTTTTTACATGAACTAGGATGGGATGTAATAGAATAAATAGAACATGTCGGGTTTATGGCATGCAGAAATAGGTGTCATGTTATGAAGATTTTGTTACGAATATGTTTTATCCAAACACACCATATATGTGTGTGACTATGTTCTAAACAGGAATTATAATGTATTTCTTAGTCTGAACCAGAATCAGAAAAGTTTGAAATACACTGGGATAGTGGATGGAATCTTTCCCTGGAAGCGGGGTGACCTGGGTTAAAAAATCTCCATTTTGCCACCAGTTTTCACTTTGAAATTTTAGAAATCACTTCCCATCCCCAAGCCTCAATTTCTCCAGCCGCAGGCTCTGAGATTTTAGGAGGCATCTTCACCATCTGGTGTAGCTGATCCAAGACACCCGCGAAGAAGATGGTCCAGCTCTGACACTTCCAGGCGGTTTAGTGTCATCCCCAGGGTGTCTGCCCATCTCCGGCCATGTATCCTTTTAGCTGAGAAACATCCCTTTCATTTCGCGGCTGGAAGCCTCATTGAACAAGTCAGGCCCAGTTTGTGGATGAGACTGAAGCCCAGAGAGAGGAAGGAAGACACGCGTCTCACAGGTGCCTGAACCAAACTCAAGTGTTGACTTGTTTTTTAAATCTAAAGCTCTCACCTTTTTCTCAATAGCACGGTCGTCTTTGGCGAGCATTGTTTGCTTAAGCTGCAGCTCACCTTCTATTCTTCCTTGGGAATAATTCCTAACCAATTCCTAAACACTTAAAAATGAAGCAGTGACTACCAGGAGCCAGTGCTGGCTTACCAAGAACAGGCTGTGTCAACTCGTATCCTTTCCTTTTTTCACGGGTTATTAAATCTGCCGATCTGGGAAATCAAGTAGAGAGTGTGTATCTGAGTTTCCAGAAGGTTCTGAGTAGGTGTCTCACAAGACCCTGTGGACCAGCTGGTGAGAGGAGAGCTGAAGAATGAATGAGTGAAGCTGTTTCATGGTTAGTAGATCAACATAACCAAAAAAGCATCATTTGATGAAGCGAAGATGGTCTCTGATACCTACACATGAGTGGAGGGAGCGGCGAGGACTCCAGCAAACAGGAAGTCAGCCTAAAGGGAGAAGCCCCCATCACCTCCCTGCAGCGTCCTGTGGCCATGAGGGGACTCAAGCACGTTGGAGCCAGAGCCCCTGGCTTTTCAAAGGCAAAAATCTGGATTTGCCATTTTAAAATGTTGCAAGCACATTCCAATTAAAAAACAAACACTGGGCATAACCAACAAGACACATCTGTGGCTCCAGTATGACCCCAAACACATCTGCACATCCAAAGAATGTCCATTTGTAATGTCTAGATTAAAAGTCTGCTGTCAACCTAGAGGAATTTCTCCAAGAGATGACACAGGGCTCTGTTCTCCATCCTGTCCTCTTCAACATTTTCATTGCAGGCTTGAATAAGGACACAGAAGGCACAATTATCACATAAACAGATGTCAAGAAACCGGGAAGGGGGGGCTGGCAGGATCGAAATTCAGAGCGATTTTCACGGGCTGAACCACCAAACCCAACACGTTGAGACGAGACTTATTAGAGAAAAATGTAAGGGTGTAGACTGTAGGTCAAAAAAAAAATTAGACCATAACTGCTCCCATTCATGCCATACTGTTCAGCTCTCTGCTCCTCTAACATGCTGTGTGTGCCCTTGTTTCTCTTCCTCTTCCGGCGGGCCTTTCTCCTCCTCTGGCCTTCCTGCAGCAAGACCATACTGTCTCCCAACCCCCAGAGTCCCTCCCTCTCCTTAAGGGATGCTGTTGTCCTCAGCCTAGGGCCTCTGCAATCCGTCTCCTAGAAGCTAGAGCCCAAGCCTTTTCCAGGTTCTTCCTCATCCAAACTGAACCAGCAAAGCAGGCCTGATTGTTTTGATTTGGAGGGTTCAACCACCATGGGAGTCCCCCCAGACCAAAGGAAGCTCACTGAGCCAGGCCCAGCTCCAAGATGGGGAACTCAGCCTTCACACCCTCTGGGCCGTGAGAGGCCCCACCAGGGCGGGATTCTGTCCATAGCGTCCTTCCCTGGGGGCCTGGCACTTAGCACAAAGCCTGGTCCAGATGAGATAGGCAAAAAACACTAGCGGTCAAGGCTGTCAAGATGTGCTTTTTAGGCGGTCAGAGAAATATGAATATGAACCATGACTTAGATAACAGTAAGGAATTGTTAATTTCGTTAAATGTGATTACGACAATGTTGCATAAGACCATGCCTCTCCTTTTTTTTTTTTCCTTTTATTTTTATTTGGGGAGGTGCAAAGTAAAGGAATTTAGGAGTGCAATAACCCGTCTGAGATTTAGACCAAACCGCATGTGTGTATCTGCTGGTACATTTTCATAATAAAAAAATTCGATGAGGCTGTAACTTAGACCTCCCACCAGTAGAGGTGCTCGAACTGGGATTAATCGCAGCAACCCCAGCCTGCAGCTCATGGAGCCCTTCTGGCCAGGGCCTACTTCCCTTCCTTTTGGCTCCCCACGAAGCAGGGAGGAGAGATTCCCACCTCGTGATGAGAAAGGACCCAGGATTCTCTTGGCACAGTGACCGTCCCCCATCTCATCCCCAGCCAGGCCCCAAAGCAGCCTGCCTTGAGTGAGGCCCTCAGACTGAACAGTACAGCTGTCAGAAAAATTATCCAAAACTTGGAGACAAAGGGTGGGTGACATCCCCTTTCAAAGCCACAGAGGCTTAAAGGGCACCCAAGAAATATCTAGGGGATTGTATTTGGTTCAACTCGCAATTTACTGTTGATTTAAAATCTCAGGTTTAGGGGCGCCTGGGTGGCTCAGTTGGTTAAGCAGCCGACTTCGGCTCAGGTCATGATCTCACGGTCCGTGAGTTCGAGCCCCGCGTTGGGCTCTGTGCTGATGGTTCAGAGCCTGGAGGCTGCTTCGGATTCTGTGTCTCCCTCTCTCTCTTCCCTTCCCTTGCTCATGCTCTGGCTCTATGTCTCTCAAAAATAAAATAAAATAAAAACGCTAAAAAAAATTAATTAATTAAATTAAAAAATAAAATCTCAGGTTTAGTAGAGTTACATATTAACTTTTGACTTTGACCATTAGAGATGCAAATGATTTCTAGCCAGTGGAAAAGGTACCCCCAAAGTTTCCATTATGACCCTGTTAGACACTAATCGGTTTTGGATCCAACCCAGAAATCTTCCCCTAACATTTCCTACAAAAATCTACCTTCTTAATGCTCTTGAAGCCAGTTCCAATGTAAATTAGACTGGTTCCCTCATTAATTAGTGAGTAAAATAAAATCTTTGACATATGTTCATTTTATATTGGTACGAGAGTGATGTTTTTTAACCTTTCGAAAATTACACTTTATCAACATCCCGGGACCTGTCTCTGTGAGTCAGCTGTTCCCATTCTGTTGACATGGGAACTGTGAAGATGTCCTATTTCCACATTGGATGGTTCCAATCCTTTAAAAAAAAAAGTTTATTTCTTTTTTATTTTTTAAGCTAGAATCTGTCTCTGTAGACCGTTCTTCCTCCGCGAATGCAATGAAAACAGTGAAGGTTTTTGGAATCAGACAAACCTGGACTCAAATCCTGGTCCCACCCTTTATTAGCCCCTTGACCTTGAGAAAGGTACTGGATCTCCCTGAAGGCCTCCTTTTCCTTATCATCCCACCTTGAGAATTAAATGAGATAGAGCATGGAAAGCACTGAGCACAGTGCCTGGCAGAAACTGGGTGAGTTTGCCTTCCTCTCAATCATTTCCTCATTCATTCATTTCTTCAACATTTATTGAGGCACTGGCAGTAAATGCTGGAGATGCAAATATGCATAACAAATAGCTCCTGTTCCGAGGGCGCATGCAAATTAGTAGGAGAGAAAGAAATGTTTAAAAAGAAATTCTAATACAGCATGATAAGTACAACAATAGAGTCGTGTACAATGCACAGAGGAGAAAGTGATTAGCTCTGAGGTAGACGCAGAGGTGGTTGCCAAAGTAGACTTCCCAGAGAAGCTGATGTCTACAATGTATTTTGAACATAAGTAAGGGTTTTCCTGGCACTCAGGGAGGGAGCAAACATTACAGGGACTTGGAGAAATAAAATGCATGCTGGGCCTTGATGGCGTATAAAGAGCAAACAGGGGGCAGGGAGGTGAACCAAGATGGATCATGGAGATGAAACTGGTAAGCAAAGGAGGTTTCACTTTTCCCTTACAAAATGATAGAAAGTTATTGAAAGACTTTAGGCAGGGGAGTGATATTAACCTGCGTGGTTAGAAAGATCACAGTGACAGCAGTGTGAGGGATGAAGCAAGATTAGAGGGCATCTTTGAGGGGCGCCTGGGTGGCTCAGTCAGTTAAGCGTCAGACTTCGGCTCAGGTCATGATCCCCCAGTTTGTGGGTTTGAGCCCTGCACCAGGCTCTGTGCTGACAACTCAGAGCCTGGAGCCTGCTTCAGATTCTGTGTCTCCCTCTCTCTCTGCCCCTCCCCAGCTAGAACTCTATCTTTCTCTCTCTCTCAAAAAAAATAAACTTAAAAAAAAAAAGAAAAGGCATCTTTGAGAGGCCAGTCCAAATTATGGCAAAATAAGCAAAACATGGAAACAGATGGAGGGGAGATGTTTAGTAAATATAATTTGCCAGACGTGGCAAACTACACAGCAACCATGACGACCACCACACCCAACACCCCTTTGGAAGGGAAACTCAGCAAACTGGCCCTTGAGCAAAGACCGGCGACTAACTGGACCAGAGTGGGCACCTGGGCAAGATCAACCCATCCACAGGCTGCTCAGTTACCAAAAAGTAGCTGGGCGTGAAAAGCTCTGTCCAATAGGATTGGTGGTAATTTGCTAGGAATGTCAGATACTTTCCTTCCAGAATCTGAACAGGAAAACGCAAAGATAATTAGTCAGCTGGGAACAGGAAGAGAAAGGAGAAGGACATGCAAAGCAAAGTGCAGATGCTATGGAAAAGAGATCAATGCTAGAGGCAACAACAGCCCTGACACCACTGGAGAGCCGGACATGCTACAGTAAAGTTGTCGTGAAAGTCTTAGCGTCGTCGGCATCTGGGCATAAACCCAGCTAAATACATCTAGGTTCCTTGCCACCAACACAACCAACACGCTCCTATTGTCTTGCTTTGTAACCGTCAGATGTCAGGGAAAGAAATGCGTAATATTTGGATACAGGTCTCATATCCTCCAAGTCTTCCCTTCTTCAAGCCAGATATCACCTCCTTCCTTTACTTTTCCTCATTGATCCTGACTCTGCCTTCTGTCTCCATTCTGATTTTCTCCATGGCCCACGCCTCTGGCTGATCTTGCTTCCTGTCCCTGGGATCCAAAGTCAGGACACTCGGTTCATTCCCAATTCCTGTCTCCATTTGCCTATTTGGAGCTCAGCCCTTCCCCATACCTCCCATCCAAACCCTACACTGCTCTACCCTTCTCTCTGAAGGAGAGAAAAGTGGCAAAATGAGACAAAACCCTAAGGAGCTACTCCTGATCACAAAGAAGAACAAAGAAAACTTGTTTACATGCTGGAAAGAACTACATTTGATCCTCCATTCAGGAATAGTATTTCCCCAGGGTCTTGGCACGGGAGGTTTGAAACTGACATTTTGAAAAGCTAGAGGATCTGCCAGAACCCAGATATCGATACATTCCATTAATGGTCAGATATATCCCAAAAGTGGACTCATGAAAATTTAAGCTCCATGAGAGCTAAGATTTGTCTTCTTCATCACCAAATCCTCAGAGCCTAGAATAGTATCTGGCAGGCACTAGGAACCCGGTAAATATTTACTGAATGAGCAAATGTATAGACGCGCAGCAAGGTCTGCAGAGAAGTCTCTGATGGAATGTCAGAGTTCTCTGTCCTCGGCTGAACATGATTAATAATTGAGTGAAAGTCCAAAGGGATTTCTGGGGGAAATAGATAAAATAAGAATGGAGCTGGGAAGAAAGGAATGCATCGGTGAGTTGACTCGAGATTTAAAATATCTGAAGAAGACAGAGCAATCATCAATATTATAAGAGATTTTAACAAAACTGTCATACCGGTTGAGAGACAAGAGTTAGCAGCAGTTCACCCAGAAAAGCATCATGGGTCTTAGTAGGAATTTGAGATGCTAAAAAAAAGTGCCAAGGAAGCCACTGTGCTCTGAGGCACAGGATCCAGAAATATGGGAGACCATGGCCCCAGTACAAGATGGGCTACTCAGACCACCCGGAGAGTAACTGGTTTAGTTCAAGAAATATGCTCAGTGGAGCAAGATGAGGGAAAGGATGGAGCTCATATGAGATACAACGGAAGGAACTGGGTGTGTTCAGTGTCAGAAGGTAGAGGAATTCCTAAAGCTGCCACAACAAAATACCACAAACTAGGTTGCTTAACACAACAGAAATCTATTCTCACACAATTTTAGAGGCCAGAGTCCAAATTCGCTGTGTTCACAGCAGCATGCTCCCTCTGAAGTCTCTAGGGAGGATCCTTTTCTGTCTTTTCCAGCTTCTGATGCTCTCCCCCCACTCCCAGCATTCCCCAGTTTATGGCGGCATCATCCCAATCTCCGCCTCCGTCTTCATGCGGTGTTCTCCTTTTATGTGTCTGCGTGTCTTACAAGGACACCAGTGATATCTGATTAAGGCCCACCCTACTCTAGGAAGACCTCAGTTTAACTAATTACCTCCATGACAACCGTATTTCCAATTAAGGTCACATTCTGAATACTGGGGATTAGACTTCAATGCCTTTCTTTGGATGACACCATTCAGCCCATAACAGGGCAAGAGAATTGTCTTCATATCTTCTAAGAGCTCTCTTGCAGAGGATTTTATCTATATGGCCCAGAGGGCAGAACTAGGAACAGGGAGCGAAGATTACGGGATTGCAAATTGCAGTTACTTATAAAGAAGGACTTTCAAAGTGTTCAAACTGCCTCTCTTGTGACTCCCGACCCTGAAGCTGCTGAGAAAGACGCAAGATGACCCTTGGGGGTGGTTCTGGGGGGAATTCTTTCCTGGGAAGGGGTCAGGCTGCATGGCCTGTGTCGTTCTCTGTTGACTTGATTCCATGTGTCTCTGCCCTTTGGTACTCTGTCCCAAGGGAACCGTTTTTAACCAAGCCGAGATTTAAGTGGTTGTTTCCAAGAGGTGGTATAAGCAGATGAGTTCCGTGATAATGCAGTCTGCTTATGAGAAATGGAGCGTGAATTGCAAACCCAAGAAATGAATATAAATTCCGCAGCTATTTTAATTTTTAATTGGAAAAAAAGCCCAACCCTGCCAGAAAGAATAGAGGAAGAGTGTATTTTGCACAGCACTATAGAAAACATTTGTTAGCGCCGCCGAGACGAATGGCATAGTCTTGTCGCCTCCGCCACCCTCGCAATTGGGACGGGAAAGATTTCTACAGGGACTGCCACTGCTGGCCGCCTCCGTGGATAATGAAGGTCATGGTTTATGGGCACAGACTATTCTGCTCCAGATGCAGCTTCATTGGTATGCAGGCAAGGAAACCCAGCAGCCAGCCCCATGCGCTGATCAGATTTTGGAATGTAGTCATAATATATCCCCTCTCAAACTCCCTCCCATTTTTCTGGACCGTCTACCACAGAATGGAGCAGCTGGAAGAGAGAGAGGGGTCAGAGGATGAGAACTGGCATTTATTAGGCACCTACTTCATGCCAGGCGTTGGTCTCATTGAGTTACGGAGGCTTTGCACCCTGCGGATGACGGGGTCAGTGCGTGTGCGCGCGCGTGTGTGGGTGTGTGTGCATGCACAGGTGCATATGTTAGCACATTTGTGATCTCGATAGAGAAGGATCTAGACAGAGGAAGAAGGAAAGATGCAAAGTGCTTAGAAGATGGAAAGCTTATCAAGATTACTATCCAGGTGAAGGCCCGGGACCTGTCTCATGAGACCATGAAGTGGGCAACATCTTCGGGGGCCAGAGAGGGAGGTTCCTGCCACCCGCAGGGGTATCCATCTGGGACAGGATCCACAGGGTCAGGTCAAACTGGAGTTTTAGGGGTGCCTGGAATCAAGGGGGGGAAAAGCTGAAGATCCGAGAGGAGGGAAGTTCTTCCCAGCCAGATGGACCCCAGCTGGACATGCAGGTGTCTCCGTCGAGAATCCCAATGCATCCAAAACCCTACACTCAGTCACTTTTGCTCACTCTGCATTCATTTATTTGCTTGATTTACCCCGGAACCTCAAAAAAACTATCCCCTTTAAGGTTCTAGACCAGTGGTTCTCGGGCACTAGGATATAAGGGGATCAATGGAGAGGTTACTTACAAAGCAGGTTCCCAAATCCCGCCCTCAGAGAGAGCCAGATTCAGTGGGTTTTGGAGGAAGCTTGATGACGGGTACGTATAAAAAGCATCTCGGGTAAAATGGAGGGCCATGCTTTGAGAATACTACTCAGATCATTTATGGCTTTGTCAGGAAAAATAAATAAATAAATAAAGAGGTATGTGTCCATATCTTGACTAAAAGAGAAAAAAAAAAAAGAAAAGTTTTTTTCTTTTGGAAGAATGAAAAAAGAAACGGCCAGGTGTGCTGGTGCCACTCTCTGGGCGTCTGAGGGGCCTTGGGGGCCACCCCACAGCTGTCCAGCTCTTAGAAGTTTTAGAGACTCTTGATTATTTTCAGAAATTCTTATTGCTTAAAGCAAGTTACACGTGTACAATGAAGTACACGTGTTTACTTGTCCTGTGTACACTACCAAAGATGGACAGTATCTGTGTAGGTTTATAGGTTTAACATTCTTACTGTTGCATAAAATATATTCCTGACAATTTTTGATGTGCTCCTATTTTAAAGTGTGTATTACTATGGTAGGTTGTTCTTCAGCATGGGAATTTTGTTTTATAATCTCAGAATGCTGTAGAGAACTAGAAACTGAGGGGGGAAAAAAAAGCAAGTAGGAATTTCTAACAATGAAACAAGGTCTCCAGAATCTGCTGGTTAAACAAAGGAAGCATTTCCGATGACAAGATGTAGGAACGCATGGATAAAATCTAACGGAGCACATGCTGGAAAGTGGGATCAAGAAACTTTGTGATCCACCCTTACTCTGGATTTGCTCTGGGATGGCCCAGGCATGTCCCATGAAAGCTCACCATGCCTAAAAGCTCACCATGATCTCTTCCTTAGGGTAAAAGAACACTCAGCTTTTTCAGCTATCAACACCTTAATATGAATTAGACCATACTCAGCCCAAATCCTTTCCCAGAAAAAGGAAACACACAAGAGAAATGAACTTTTCTGGAATGTTCCCATGGGCGTCTGGCACTGGGTTCAGCACTCTCTGAGGAAGATCATTGAATGAGGCTTGGTCAGTGCTCACACCAGTCCTCTGAGATGGTATTCTCTGCATCTGACAGATGAGGAAGTGAGGCTCAGTGAGTTTAATTGTCCCAGGTCATGCAATTGATGGTAGTAGACCCTAGATATAATTCCAGTCTGTCTACTTCTAAAAACCATCCTTTGCCCACAAGATCACTCTCTAAACATAGACTCTTATAAAAGGAACCAAGTCGGGGGAACCCTAGAGACCAGGCCTGGGTAGGCTGCTACAGAGGAAAGGAGATGGTGACCAGGACAGGACACTGGCATAAAGGTAGTGGGTCTAAAGGCAACTTGTACTTTCCTTCTTTTTAAAATTTTTTAATGTTTATTTTGAGAGAGCATGCAAGAGCAGGGGAGGGACAGAGAGAGAGGGAGAGAGAGAATCTTAAGCGGGCTCCATGCTGTCCTCGCAGAGCCCTACTCAGGGCTCGATCTCACAGATCATGAGATCATCACCTGAGCCAAAATCAAGAGTCAGACACTTAACCGACTGAGTCACCCAGGCGCCCTGACAACTTGCACTTTTCAAGGCTTACGCTTTGATCTGGTTCTTGAAGGGAATTCTCTGTCGGCCTGAATAGGTATTGGCCTTTATCCAGAAAGAGGTAAGGGCACAAAACATCTCTTTCTCTAGAGGGTTGGCACTATGGGTGGGGAGCAGCTGGTTACACCTTGGATTGATGACAAGGATGAGGTCAAGGCCTGGTATGCCTGGCTATCAGCTCTTAGCTAGGCATGAAATGTACCTCGTCAGGACGGGAGGAGGGTTTGCACAAGGACCGAACAAGAGGGCTTTAAACAAAATGTACTCGGGGCAGGAGCGAGGCCCAGGTGAACCCGTGGTTGCTGTCCCTGTGGCACTGTTCAGAGAGTGTAGTGGGAACCAGCGGCTTCATGAGCCAGTTCTCAGGGCAGGCTGGAAACGGGCCCTCGCCTCTTCTGGAAGCATCTGCGTGGCAGCACCCAGGGCTGTGGGCCTCTCTGGAATGTCCTGCCATTCTTTCAACTGCACCTAGCTCACACGGAGCCCACCTGCCTGCCTCTAAAATCAGTGTCTACTCTGACTTTACTGATACTGTCAGAAGCACCAACATTCTTGGAGGTTCAAGGCTCCCTTTTCCCCCATCCTGTTCCTCACCTCGTCCTGCTGATGGTTTCTATATAACATCTCCCCACCACATCCCACGATTCTGGCAACTCCAGTTCTAGTGACTCTGCAGCTGGCCGTTTAAAGTTTTCCATGACCTAGCCCCATCCTACCTCATAAACAACCACCCGCCCTCCCATCATTCACTCACACGAACCACTCCCTCCCAGCAGCATGGCCTGCCTAAAGCCAGCCTCATTCCTTTGCTCATGCCATTTCTGTCACCTGGACTTCCATCTTCCCTGTACATTCAGCCCCCACCCCCTTCCGTCCATTCAACAGACATTAATGAGTGCCGACTGTGGGCTAAGAACCCTTCTAGGTCCTGGGGATCCAGTGATGATCAAAACAGAGACCCTCTGCTCTGGGAGTTACCTTCTGGGGAACATGGAAAATAAAGCATGGTAAACGGACAAAGAATGGCTCAGGGTGGTCAGGAAAGGCTTCTCTGGGGAGGTGACTTTGGATCTGAGACATGAACGCAATGAAAGTCAATGACATGAAAATTGGGGTAGAAGCTTGTAAGTCTTCTCCTTCCTTAGAATCAATATAAGCTCTTTAGAAATCCCCCCCGCCCCCGAATTCCAGGACTTAGTCCCTGACACAGTCACACATCTCCGAGCATATCCTGCCTTGAGCTGCTTTTTACCTTTGCGTGCCTAACCAGACGGTAAGGTCTGTAAGGGCAGGATTGGAGTGGCAGGTTAATTGTAGTTGCAGCAGGCAAGGATCCCTCAGCTGTGGCAAAATCAAGCGGAAATCATTTCACTCTGCTTCTGAAACATGACTGTTAGGAAGAAGAAAATCTCTTTCCTGTGACTTGAGGAACGGGTCTGTTGGTGTCATTCATTCATAGCAGAGGTTTTCCTAGCTGGAGGTGAGGAAGGCAGCAAGGGCCGCTCTGATTTCAATCCATGAGCAAGCGATGAACTCCTTACGACTGAGGCAGAAAATGCCACCAAACGCTCTCAGATGGAAGGGCATCTATTGTCAAACTATCCTGAAATCTCTGGGCTGAGGTCACAGAGAAAATGTTGCCCCGAGGGTGCTTCTGACTTGAGGATAATGATTCCAGGATAAATCAGGAAGAAATGTTTTCACGATGACTTTGCAATGAAAAGGATGAAAAGGATACTAGAATGTGTCTAGAGTTTATTGAATCAAGTCTTGCTTCATAAATATTTTTAAAGCGTACAGGGTTAATATTTAAAAGCTGGTATCCTTTTACTTTAAGGCATTTCGCTGTTTTACTAAAGAGTTGTATGTTTGCCAATCAGTTAACACCTATTAACTGAGTGCATCCAATCATTGTGGCTACAACGTGAGCAAGGTACAGTGGTAAACGAATAGATAGTTCCCCCCAAGGAACTTAGAGTCTAGCAAAGAAGACAGAATTTAAATAAATTAGAATCAAGAATTAGGTGATGGCAAGTGAGCAAAATACTGCAATATAAACATGGGCTACTAGAATGTTTGGGGAAGGGAATTTAGAGCAAATTCCCTGAGGAAGAGACGTTTTATTTGGGACAAAAGCTGGCTAGTAGTAGCTGGTGAAGGAAAGTAGTGCAGAAGAATATCCCAGGGAGAGGAAACCACGTGTACCCCAGTTCAGTGATGGGGAGAAGTGTGGTGCTTGAAGTCCAGTGGGGCAGGGATGAGGAGGTACCGGACTGGCTGGGGGTGGGGGCGGGGGCAGCAGGAGGCAAAGCCAGAGGAGGGCTTCTCAGACTTTACCTTTGTAAGCTTTACCCTGTAAGCGATGGAAGAACATTTCCCGTTTGGATATTGAGGAAGTATCCTAATCTCTGCAAAAACAGAATCATGTAGGTCCCCTCTTGAAGAAAGAAAAATTTGAGATGAGAAATGACCCACCTTTTAAGAAGGGAATCAGCTGCAATTAAAGGGAAACTGACAAAAATCACTTGGACCTAGAAGTACTTTTATTTACCCGGGCATTATGATGTAAATTGCTTTTCTTGGCTGATAAAAGAAGCTGGAGGATAAAGATTATTTACAACCTACGTAGTTAAACAATCTATTTGCTTACAAATCAGATTGAGACAAGGTCCCCAGGAAAACTAAACTAGATTATATCCCACTTAAGTGACAGTTTTCTCAACTGCCATTCTATAAAGAGAGATAAGGACTATCTTTCTGTCAAATTGTTTTGACATGCCTGTTTCTTTCCATCTGAACTGCAAACCTTTAATGTTTACATACAAACATCAAGAATTGTGAAACTAGTTTAGATAATCATGGGAAGTCATAAACACAACTGAGGTTGGGAAGTGTGTAATTAGAATTAGTAACTCCAGATGTAATTAAATAAGAAACTAATTAAATTTTTTTCTTGGGGTTTTCTTTGTCTAAACCCATTGTTGACCGACCTAAAACCCCAGTTTACAGTTTCTGGAGTTTGGAAGAGTAGCTGTCAGTCTTTTTCTTTTTCTTTCTTCCTTTCTTTCTTCTTTTCTTTCTTTCTTTCTTTCTTTCTTTCTTTCTTTCTTTCTTTCTTTCTTTTCTTCTCTCTCTCTCTCTCTCTCTCTCTCTCTCTCTCTCTTCCTTCCTTCCTTCCTTCCTTCCTTCCTTCTTTTTTTAATGTTTTATTTACTTTGAGAGAGAGAGAGAGCACACTCAGGGGCAGAGAGAGAAGGAGAGAGAAAATCCCAAGCAGACTCCTCACTGTCAGCATAGAGCCCATCGTGGGGCTCAATCTCACAAACTGTGAGACCATGACCTAAGCTGAAATTAACGCTGAACTGACAGAGCCACCTAGGTGCCAACTTTTTTTTTTAAGCTGTTAAAATAAAAATAAGAGCTTTGCTTATACTTCCCTGCCCCCTGTTAACCCTATCCATGGCTGTTGCCAAACTCCAGCTGCCACACCTTCACAAGTGTCATTGTCCCTGCCCGGAATTCCCTTGCCACTTCCAGCTCCAGAGCCTGGGATTTCACACCAAATGAAGAAAGAGACACCGCTCTTTACTGGTAAGGCAACCACATAGCAAATTTAAGTCTTTGGAATAATCAATACACTTCTTGAAAGTTGCCAACTTTAGGGGCGCCTGGATGGCTCAGTTGGTTAAGTGTCCGACTTCGGCTGGGGTCATGATCTCGTGGTTCACGAGTTCGAGCCCCATGTCGGGCTCTGTGCTGACAGCTCGGAGCCTGGAGCCTGCTTCGGACTCTGTGTCTCCCTCTCTCTCTGCTCCTCCTCCACTCGCGCTCTGTCTCTGTCTCTTGAAAATAAATAAACATTAAAAAAAAAGTTGCCAACTCTAAATCCAATTTGCCACCGTTTGTTGATTTTCTTCTTTATGTAGGAACAGTATCCAAGGAAGGAACACGCTGACTGAGCAGGTATAGCCAAACGATACGCTCCATAGATCAAAGTGGCGCCCACTGACCCGCCGCTAATAAAGCCTGTGTTTTGTGCTGCCCCCAGGGGTTGAGGTGAAAGGGCCAATGAGCTGCTCTCCTCTTTGCCAGCCCCTCAGAGATCAAAGGCGCCCACCGCCGGTGGCCCACGTTATAGACACATTTGCGGCCAGTTGGGGCTGCCTATGTGAATTGAACCTGTTCACGTTGGCCTCAGCTAATGCCGAGCTCAATGGAAACAGACAACTTGGGAATGGGATATATGTTCCTTGGTCAATCAGACGCCCAGATCATTTAAGATACTATCAGAAGGCAGAGGTCATGCAGAGAAGAATACTTTTCACACTGGTGGGGAGAGGATGAAGCCAAAGTGAGTAACCTCTGGCTTTCTTTGAGTATCGTCCTTTCAGGCATTGTATGCAATGCTGCACCCACAAACCACCAACCAAAATCGCACCGTCGAAATCTGGTGTTTGATCGGGGTGGACAATCACATCAAACCATCCAAGCCAAGAACTTCCGAGGTTAAAGCTCCACGAGTCTTCCTGGATTCTGTTAGTTCAGAATCTGCCTCACAGAGGAAGCCCCCAGGACTCCTACAGCTAACCATGACCAGCTTTGTCACTCTAAACCACCACTGTGCGGGACAGCTGCTCCTCCCCAGACGGCCCTAATTAGCAGCCTGGCACTCATTAGCAGCTGCTGTGTGTCTAAATGCTCTCCCCCACATGGAAAGGGCCTATAAAACCTTCCCAAAATACCTCCTCCCGCAAATGTGGCACGTGCCGTGGGAGCAGAGGTTGGTGACGATAGACCTGACGATTTGCTCTGCCAGGATCCAAGATTCTGATTTCTCCCAGAGCCAGTCGGGGAGGGCCATTGCACCCAGAGGCAACACCACCATCGCACAGACTCAGGGTGCCTAGCTGGTACCTGGCACATAATAGGTACTCAGTTCACGCTGGGTACTGGTAGAGCTCATATTCTGATAATATGCACCAAGATGGTACAGTAGTTGTCAAAACACGGGAAGACACCCACAGTGAATGGTAAATAGCTGCTTCCCCAAGCCCCTGGCCGCCCAGTGTCAACCACCATCACCACCACCACCACCATCACCACCATCACCACCATCACCATCACCATCACCATCACTATCATCATCACATGGTGGTGTGATGGCTTTTCCTCCGGGCTCTTGGAACTCCCCACAGTCCAGCACCCAATCTGATTGGTCAGTGCCATAGGTACTGTTAAATTCACCGTCACGCCTGGCTATCATCCTCCTCATGGTCTCCGTTGTTTTTTATGGACTCATACCCTCATTATACAAGCACTAGCCCCAGAAATTCAGCCTTGCCTCCCACAAGCTCTCCCCCTGCCCCGCAGATTTCTCCTTCTCCTTCTCCTTCTCCACAGGAGGTTCCTACCCCGTGCCTAGCCCTAGAATGGTATTTTCTGGCTCGACACAATCCATGACTCATCTCATCCTTGGCCATGACTTCTCTTGCATGGCATGAGGATTTGTCAATCCCCACTGTAGGGGATTTGTCGATTTAGCAAGGCTGAACCTCTGTTCTCCATAAATCCCTTCCCTGCATAGTCCTGGGTTCGCATCGGCCACAAAAGACATTTTATGTGAGCCTCGAAGACGGAAGCGAAGCAGAGACAATTTTTGTTTTACTCTCAGAAAGCTGCTGCAGGGCAGCAGGTGCTGTTGCCGCTTCTCCACTAGCCCTCCTCGCCCGTGGGAGCAAAAGCCAGGCAGACAGCTCCTCCAGCTCCTGCTGGAACGCTCCCTTCACCACGCACTGCCGGGCCAGGTGCTTACGAGCTCCGTGAGGAAGGAAACCAGCTTCTCCTGCAATGGACACTTAAAGATGGTGACAGAGCAATACAGGTTCTGGGCAGTCCTGTGGGTTCCAGCTCATGCTTGCAGATTCCCTTTTATCTTGCGTTCCCATGTCACATCTATCTTCCTTTCCTAATTGCTTGCCCTACAGACCCCAGAGTAAGTAACTCCCAGGCATAAACTTTTGACCCAGCTCCCACCTTGCGCGTCAAGCCCCTATAATAAATCTATACCCATGCCTATATCTCTATGCATCTGTGTAGGTAGGTAGATGATAGATCAATTGATAGAGAGAGAGGGATCAATCTCCTGGGGGTTCTGCTTTTCCGATTGAACTCTGACTGATACAAACATCCACCAGTCACCCAAGCCGTAAATCAAGAACCAGCCCGATTCCTGTTTCTCCCTCAGTCCCAATATCCAAGCATTCACCCGGCAAGCCATTCTGCCTTCCACCCTGTTTTGTTCTGCAAGTATTTGGATCTTTTCGTTGTTGTTCTGTTCTGTGTTGGGGTTTGAGGATGGGACTATGTTTGCTGTATAAACAGCCACAGGAATATCATGGCGGAAAAAGCGAAAAGGAATTCGTGAGTGACTGCTACTTAAAGGCTCAAGAAAAAGCTATGAATAACCTAAGTGCAGGTCGGCTCGCCTTCTCATCGCCCCGTGGCCGTGCAGACATTAAACAACCAGACATGATCCCTTGGAAGGGCACAGCCATGGAAAGGGGTGCCCCCTTTTGTAGGTCTGAGCATTCGTTGTTACCAGCGACAAGCGTTGCACTCACTGAGGGCTTGGCAGCAGCGTCATTATGAAGAACACCTATTACAGAAATGTGTCTGTATTTATTTATCATAAAGGAGTTGCTAAGCAAATTCATAATGCAAACAGCAGAAGTGTTAGCCGACAGAAGAGCAAGGAGCTTAAGTAGTGGCCTTTATGCTCACATAACAAATACGCTCACTACACATCTTCCTACCTCTTTAATAATGTCCTGGCGTGGGTCCCTAACACGTCCTCCCTCTTGCTTTCAGTGTTTGTTCTTTGGTGCTTGATATAATGGAATCACATTCCTTTACAAATGTCCTGTTTCTCCAGCCTATCATTCATCATCCATTAATTCACAAAACACTTATTAAGTGCCTGTTGTTTGCCTGGTGCTAGGAATATGACAGCGTATTAGTATAGGATTTGCATTTGTGGAGTTTCCATTGTCATGGAAGAAGATCATCTGTCAGGAAGTAATCAAATAAATAATAGGGTTTATTCTGTGTGTGTGTGTGTGTGTGTGTGTGTATGTGTGCACACACGCGAGGTAGGATGAGGAAGAATGGGTGTGAATGGGTGGTCAGAGAAAGTCCCTTGGAGGAGGGGACAACGAAGCAGAGATGAGAACAATGGGGAGGAACCAGGCCTGTGACCCTCTGAGCAAGAGCTTCCCAGGCGGAGAGAATAGCAGCTTAGAGACCCCAGGCGGGAAGGGTCCTGGTGTGCCTTCATTCTGTTACAGATCATAATAATATTTTTTATTCAAAAAAATTTTTTAATGTTTATTTATTTTTGAGAGGGAGAGTGTGAGCAGAGGAGGGGCAGAGACAGAGGTAGACACAGAATCTGAAGCAGGCTCCAGGCTCTGAGCCATCAGCACAGAGCCCGACGTGGAGCCCAAACCCAGAAACTATGCGATCATGACCGGCGCCGAAGTCGGACACTTAACTGACTGAGCCGCCCAGGCGCCCTGATCATCATCATCATGATAAGGACTGAATGTTTCTTCTTTCAGTTTCTGGAACACTCCACTCCAAGTCATTTTCTGCCTTTGTACACTGTGTCCCCTTACTGGATCACTCCTGCCCCTGCTCTTCCCTGGACGACTCCTCATTTTTCGGGTCTCAGTCCAAACATCCCTTCTTCAGAGAAGTGTTCCAACTGTCCAATCTCAGGCAGGGCTTCCTCACGGTTTCTTCTAATAACACTCGCTTTTGTCTTCACAAAGGGGAACTATTTGTATGTTGTATTAGTCAGAGTCCTCCAGATATACACACATATATGTATGTGTGTACAAATACATATACACATACATATACATATATGCGTATATGTAAGAGAGAGGAAGTGAGGGAGAGAGAGAGTGATTATTGGAATCGGTTCACAGGATTATGGAGGTTGAGAAGTCCCATGCTCTGCTCTCTGTGAACTAGAGAGTCCGGGAAGCTGGTGGCATCATTCAGTCCAAGAGCAAAGCCCCAGGAATGGGGGGTGGGCAGGTGAGAGCAGTGGCTCGACTACCCGTCCAAGTCTGAAGGCCCGAGAACCACGAACAACGATGTCCAAGGGCAGGAAAGACTGATGTCCCAGCTCCAGCAGAGAGCAAGGTCATCCTTCTTCTGCCTTTTTATTCTATACAGGCCCCCAGCAGACGGGATGGGACCCACCCCCACTGGTGAGAGCCTCTTCTTCACGCAGTCTGTTGATGCAAACGCTGATCTCTTCCAGAAACTCCCTCACAGACACACCCAGAAAGAATGTTTCACCAGCTCTCTGGACAACCCTTGGCCCAGTCAAGTTGACAAAAAATTACCCATCACGTACGTGTGTTTATTTAACACCTAGAGAGCATTCCAGATAACTGCCGAATGTATGAGCCATGAACAGATCAGAAAACAGTTTTCCACAAAGCACCCGAACCAGGCAGGCTGAGAACTGGGAAAAGAGTGAGGACGGAATACAAAGGAAAGAAAGTTACTGAGGCAAAGGACTTAAGGAAGAAGGGGAAAAGGTGGAAGGGAAGTCTGCTAAGAGAAGCCAAGCGGAGGGGCTAGGTTAGGGAGGAAGTGGCGGAGAGCAGGCCTGCACAGGGGCACAGAACGTCTGGTACCAAAACAGCCGCCGTGTTGCAGGCCGCCTGCCAGCAAAGGCTTCAGGGACCACTTAGAGGGATAGGGTCACGCGGCCCGAGATGCAAACCCTGAAGGGCCCACCCGGGTCACCTGCTCCCTACCACGGATACCCCTGTGTGTAAACAGCCATGGAAAGAGTGCTCACTTGCACACTCAGTCATGCATGGGCCTGCACACAATGAGTCTTTCCTACTCGAAGCTTCCGTAGTCCCTCAACCACTCTTTCTGGGACAGTGGCCAAACCAGCCACCCTCTGCTCACCCACCCCCATGACGGGTTCCAGTTTGTCAACATCTCCTTTGCAGGGTGTCGCCCACAATGGCACCCGCTGTACCAGACGCAGCTGAAGCCCGATGCACTGGCACAACCGTGACATTTGGAACCGTGATGGCATGACCTTCTCAAGGCCTTTGAAACTGATCAACCCGCCAGCTGGGAGAAGGCCGAGGATGGCTTTGAGCCCGCCTGCTTTGACAGGAGAGGTTACAGCAGATGCTCTTGTATTTCGTTGTGTGGCAAATGAATGCTAGGTGGGAGGAGAGGAAAATAGAAAGGGTGCTAGCCTTTCTGGGCGGGGGGGGTAGGGGGGCAACAGATGGGGCCACACAGAACGAGATAACACAGCTTCCAATCTCAGGGCCAGCTGCTGTGGTGTGACTTCTTTCTTAACGGAAGGAGAAGGAACTCTCCTTGAAATGAGAAATACAAATCAGACGAATGTGCCCAAGGAGAACTTGAGGATTGAATGCCCCCACAGGGCTCTTTGGGGAGCCAGCTAGTTCGATTGAAAATGTCACCGCGGGTGGAAGCAGGTTCCTTGTTACCTGCTTAGATTGGCTGGAAACCAGACCCGGCGCATTCCGCGTGCACCTTCCGTAGGCGCGGGCCGCCCGCCCCTCTGATTGATGTCACTTCAGACAGCTCTCTCCTTGGAGCTATTATCTCCCCAATTTTCTCTTGCCAGAAAAATAACTAAAGGGCTCTGGTACCCTCCTTCCCTAAGACATCTTTCTTTTAATGTACCCATAAAAGTATATCTTAAAAAGGAGTTGCTCAGTTTTCAACATGTGGATAATTGATTTGTTACAACTCACAAAAGAGCATTTGTCATTTCAAAACAACCAGGACCTATGCGCTTCTTCCTCCCGAGATGAGCATGGAGGCACTTGACTTATTGCTGCCATTAAATTGAAGTGTTTGCCTGATTATTTGGTATTTCAGAATTCCTTATAAATCACCGCCTTATTTGG
Organism: Paguma larvata; assembly: GCA_030068075.1. NCBI lineage: Eukaryota > Metazoa > Chordata > Mammalia > Carnivora > Viverridae > Paguma > Paguma larvata. Next base: position 65,214,694 of record CM057831.1, on the reverse strand, counting down.
GTGATTACAATTTTAAAAAGAGACGCTTGATTTATAGGCGACATCAGGGAGGAGGAGGGGGGAAGAGGGACGGGCCAGGCGCTACGGTGGTGGCAAGAGGCTTGATGAAGATACAATTGGAAACATCTGTTTGATACATTGCCCCCTCCTGCACACTCTGCAGCCCAGGAATATGCCTGTGCCTGGGAGATTTTCATCACCAGGAGCTTTGGCAGATAAATACAAGAAGGGGAAGGGGTGGGGGACAGGGAGGGCTGGTGCCCAGGGCTCTTTGCAGATTGGGATGCGCAATTCTATGTAGGATTCTGGATTTCCTGCCAGTTGGGGGTAGAAGAGAGTGAAGCTCCAAAGTGAAATTCATTCTATTGTGATGCATGAGCAAGCTGTGGGGTCTAGGTCCATGTTCACGAGGAAATGGGTGAGCTGGAGACTGGTTCCAGCTGGACGCAGCTGGACTCTGAAATGCAACAGAGTGGAAAATGACTTCTTAGGCCCCGGTGAGTCCATCAATCAACTGCATTTATTGGCGGCACAGCGGGGCAGACGAATGCAGTAGCCATTTAAGAGGAACCCAGGGACAGTTGGAAATGTTGTCCACCCTCGATAAACTTAGTCTAACAAGGAGGACCAGAGTGACATGTAGATTGTCCCCATCAGGTTAAAAATTCCTATAAAATGTGTCATGGGGTGGTTATGCCTACATGGCACTTGGTTCATGAATACCTCTCCCAACTAGAAGTTGGTCTCTGAAATTTCTTTACAAACTCTCCTCCAGCGGTGAGAAGTCAGGGTTGAGTTTCAAATGCCCCAGCAGAAGGACCCTGCCTGGTGACGTATGTTCAGTGCTGTATTTTTAAAATCGGAGCAGGTACAGACACTCAGGTGACCGAGGTGTGAGAGAGTCCAAAACTAGTCCTATCAGAATATGTCAAGAAAATGGAGCATTCCGCACCAGAAGAGAGAAGGGATATGAGAGTTCCTGTGTATCTGAAACACTGTCATAGGGGGCACCGGGGTGGCTCAGTTGGTTAAACACTGTCATAGGAAGGAGGAAGCAGCTTTGTTTTGTAATCGCTCCGGAGAGAAGAGTGAAGTTTGCTGGTGGCGAGCTACAGAGAGGCAGATTTCGGTTCAACATAATCTAACAATTAGTGCTGGGTGGGTAGAGAGAAATAGTAGAGGGCGAGCTCCCTGCCGTGGGAGGTGTTCAAGGGCAGTCCGGCACCCATGGCAGAGTCACTGTTCAGAGGCTTCTGACTTCGGTGGGAAGCACGCTAGATGCAATTTAAGGTGTCTTGTCCCTGTAAGATCGTAAGAATCGGTGACTTGAATTCACCTTCAAGTGTGAATTGTTAATAAGTTCTTTCCAGAAACTATATTGTATTAAAACCATAATTTATAAAAAGGGATCTGTGTATTAAGGGAACCATATGTGCCCTAACATGAGAAATGGATAATGACTAAGAGCATCCATTTCAGCACCAACCCAGGGGTCCTAAACTGGAGAGGCGACAACACAGAAGGATTAAAAACAAATACATTGGCATCAGCCAGCGGTTATAGGTTCTGCTTCTAGCACCTGCCGGCTATATGGTCTTAAAAGTTACTTAAACTTTCTGGCCTTCATTTTTTTTTATTGGCCAAGTGAGGATCCTAATAGTGCCACTCAGGTAGGGACACTGACAATTTGATGGTGTAACTTCTGCAAAGAATTTAGCACAGTGCCTGTCGTATTTCAAGCACTCGATCATTTAAGGTATTAAGAGGGGTATTGCATTTTCTTAATTTAAGATGCACAATTTTCTGTATCTTCATGTTTCTGAAATAGAACATGTCTTAGATACTCACATTGAATATATCATCTCTCTCCCTCTCTCTCTCTCTCTCTCTCTCTCTCTCTCGGCTATTCTAAACACAAGGTGCTCCTTACAAATGACAACATCTTAGAATCAAGACTTGCATCGTCCTTCATGCATCTTTTCATGACTTCCAGCCCGAACTCCTGCTGGGAGAATAAAACGTAAGACCTGCTAAACCAAGCAGCCAGCAGGACAGCCTGCATCTGTCCAGGGAGCCCATTCAGAACTTAGGAAATAATATAGGCCGCCATTCACCCTGCTCTTTCTGGATACCTGGTTGTGGTTCTATACTAGACGGTCGCGCATACATCATCTCATTTAATTCTCATGTCAACTGAGTGAGGACAGCATGGCGTCCCCGATCTGGACACTGAGGCGCGCTGTGTCTGAAAGGCTAGCCCTAAAGCACACAGCTAGGAGATGGAGCATCTGCGTTCTGAACCAGGGCTATTCGACTTCGTTGCCCGAGCTAATACTCAGGATGTCATAAGAAAGGTGGGGAATTACAGTTCGTCTTAACTTTCAAGGTTTTAACCCTGAGCCTGACACCTCCTCTGTGGCTTTTAACAAAGAGTGGATCCCCAGGGGGTTGAGGAAAGGTGTGTGGGGGAGGGGAGTAACACAGGCTCCAGTGTCCCATCCTGCCCTGACCCTTCACATTCCTCCTGAAGGCGCGTGCGGGTGTGTGCACACACACTCACACTCGCACGCATATACACGCGCACAAGCTGGCAGCCGTCTGAGGGAAAGGCCTGGGTGAGGGTGGGCCTCGCTGGACCAAGCATGCTGGAGGTTCCCCGACAGCCTGGCGAGACAGCATTTACCACTTCGGCAAACCTCTCAGTCCAGGGACTGGTCCTCAGCCTCATAGGCCTGGACACAGAATTTTTGTCAGTCCCCGAGAAAGAGGACACAGAAAGGACGATTCGGGCTAATGTTCGAGGCAGTCTGGTGTCTGAGCCGGTGGCCAGTGGGTTAATTTGCAGTGAGAGTTGATTTGCCCCGTGTGTGCGCCTGACTGGACTCTGTGTCCCTGGAAACGGCCACATTGCCCGCAGGTGGCTCAGGGAGCATAGAGTCAGGGTAGGGTGACTGGGAAAGCCTGTTGCCTCATCCCCTAGAGGAACGGCCTGCCAGAGGATCGGCCTCAGGTGCAGGCCTGGCCTACTCTCTCCCCTTTGCACAAAGCCCTGCCACCTTTGCCCTCGTGGCCACTTTTGGCGGGTTCCTGAGGCTGCCGGCTCTCCTGATAGCACACCTCTTCCCAGAGGTCACAGACTCCACGTCTGTCTGTGCCTCCGAAGTAATGTTGCCGAGCTCTCCCTGATCACTGCCCCACCCCCCATACATCCCAAGTACACTGCCCCTCCCCCAACATGGAGGATGCACGGAGGCCACCTCAGGTGCATGGAGGCCACCGTCACCTGGAAGAGCAGATGGGGGTGGGAACCTTCAACAGCCAGAGTCTGCAGTACCAAGGAGGTGCTCCTAGGGTCTCAGCCCGTTTCCCACCACCGCCAGCCCGCGGGGTGCAGCCAAACAGCAATCCCGGTGCCATCCCCTCCTACCAGCCCAGATATCAGTAACTGTAGCCACACCATCCTCAGCCTGGAAGTCAGCTGTCTTTCCCCAGCCCTCAGGTGTATAAGACAGAAGAGCCCTAAGGAGGAGCTCTCTAAGCCCCGTTCACACCCCCCTGCATCCATTGTCCCAGAGGTGCCTGTCCCAACCCTCACCCCGGAGTCTGCCCTTTTCCCTGCAAGGTACGCCCATCCTCCCCCAGGCCTGAGGCCAACCCTGAGCCTCCACAGCTGCCGACTTCCCGCAGCCACTCAACCTCAGGAGTGATGCTGGTCCCTGAGGCGCCCCACGGCCCCTTGGTACTACTGAGCTCTCTCTGAGAATGGGTGTTTCATCCGGATAATAATAAAGAAACACTAATAGTACTAGTAACAGCATCTAATATCATATCAGTATTTACCATATACCAGGCACCCCACTAAATGCTTTACATGCATTAGAATCTCATATTTTATTATTTTTGAGAGAGAGGGCACAGGTGAGTGAGGCAGAGAGAGAGAGAGAGAGAGAGGGAGAGAGAGAAGCACGGCTCATGTTCACCTGACGTGGGAGTCAAACTTATGAACCGTGAAATCATGACCCAAGCCAAAGTCAGATGCTTAACTGACTGAGCCACCCAGGCGCCCCCTAGAATCTCATTTAATCCTTCAAACAACCCTAAGAGGTCGGTGTTGGCCCCGGTTCATGAATGAGAAAACCAAAGAGCTAAGAGTAGAATCCTCAGTGTCACACAGATATGTCACGGCTATTATGTGGTAGGGTCAGGACTTGAACTCAGGCCTGTCTGGCTCGAGGGCCTGCGGTTGCAAGCACTAGTCCACTTCCCGCCCCTCCGGGAGTGCCAGCTGCCTAGTGGCACTGCCCAGTATGCTGTTGTGGAAGGAGTCGTGGGGAGGCTTTATCTCTTCCATAACTTATTTAAAGGGCTAAGAAGAAAACACCCATAGCTCATGGGATAGGAGTAACAGAGGCTGATATTTAGATGGGGCGTCAGAGTTGAAGTCCATCGGTGCCCCCATGCCTTCATACGGATGACTGAACTCTTCTTAGCTCTGCATATATTGGTATGTGAAAACACTTGCAGTCCTATGTTGGCCAATTTTCCCCCCCTAAAGCTTTACAGTGGGAGAATTCTGGAACCACCTTTGTCTGATTCTTCCATCGTTACTCGGGGCTAAGACCACTCCCAGATGAACCTGCCCCCCCCAGAGGGCCCCCCTGGTGCCAACATCTATCCTCCCTGGCTGGGACAGTTTTCACCGGCTGGGCCTCGTGCCCTGGCTAGCTGGACTCTTCCGGGCACCCCCCACCCCCTCTCCCCAGCCCACAGGCTTCGGCGCTTTCTGCACCGGGCTGCCCCTTGAAGAGCTGTCTCCATTACGCACGCAGAGAGCTCCTTCCTTCCCATGGTCCATTGGCATGGCATCCAAATAGAGAATTGCGGTGAGAAAAAAAAAAATAAACCTATGGTTTTAAGATTTCCTTGCATAATTCAAAGGAAGATTATGCTAAGGATAAGGAAAAATAAAATCTTTTCGTCAAAGGAACATTGTTAGAATTTTCCACATCATTTAAACCCCTGCGATGATTTAAACCAGTGGATTTATTTTAAAAAATATAAATAAAATAATAATAGTAATGTGACTGCCATTCTGAAAGCACACAAAATGTGTTTAAGCAAATGCCTGGGAAGCTGCCGAAGATGGCTTCTCGTGAGTCCTTCTCTTCCAGCGCTGACAGGGACCTAGAATCCTGGTTTTCCGAATAAACAGCCTGAAAAGGCACTAAGCAAGAAAACCTTGACCAAGGACTGTGGCATTCACACAAGGGAAATGGGGAGAGGCCACAGAAGCTGATGAGAGGACGGGAGGTCTGTTCAACAGATATTTTAAGCACCTACTGGATACCAGGCCCTTTAAGCACCTACTGTATGCCAGCCCCTGTGCCAGACATTTCTGGTACTGCGATATAAAAAGACCTGGTCCCTGGCCTCAGGCAGTTCCTAGTGTGGTGGGGGTGATAGACCCGTATGTCAGCTGCTATGGCATGATGAAAGCACGGGGCACCTGTGACACACAGGCAGCCACTCTGGTGTTCAATTTCTAACTCCGAGTCAGTTGGGAAAGTGCCTGAACCTTTGTGCTTTCTCTACCTCATATAGAAAATGAGGCCATACTGCAAAGTATTAGTGGGCTTGGGTGTGTAAAGAGTGCCTGTGTCCCGCTGCATGCGCTGGCCATTAGTGTTGTTGTTATAATAGGCAGGATGCCCAGTCTGGTCCCCATCCCCTCACCCGTGACCACCAAAGGCAAGGTTTGGGGAAGGTTTGGTGCGCTGTCTTATCAAGAATGGAATAGTTGGCCAAATGGAGGAGGTGGGGGAGAAGAGGGAATAGAATGGGCTAAGCGGAGGCATTGAAGAATATGTCGAATGTGAGGAACTCTATCACGGGGATGATGGACAGTGAGATTTGAAGCGGAGAGTAGCGGCAATACAGCAGGAAGGTACCGAAGGGTCAGCTCTAGGGGAATCTTCTTTGTCATGCTAAGAAACTTGAGTATTTTTGTTTGTGTGTTGGGACCTGAAAAAGAGCTTTGCGTGGGGAGAGGCTAGAAGTAGGGTCAGCTAATAGATATTTGACGGATCTTCCTGCTAATAAATGATGACACAAAGTAGGATGGATCAAGAAGGGGAATCAAAAAATACTTAGGATTTCCAGTTTAAGATGGTGGATTGGAGACGTGCATTTTTATCTCTGTTCCCTTCTGAAATCCCACTAAAACTACAGTAAATTATTTCTTAAGTATAAATCCCGCAGGCAAAGAGAACAGATGAAGAGTCAGTAGCAATAAACTTTTGGAAATCTGAAAGGAGACAAATAGTCGGTAATTGACAAGCAAATCCAATGAAACTGAGTTCTACCCAGGCAATGAGCAAAGCCAAAGCACACCTGATCTGTGCCCGGAAGCCCCATAGGCGGGGGCATGAGGAGCACGGGGACCTCTGCAAGGGGCTCAGATGTGAAGACTGACTGCATGTACATTTACAGAGCAGGCGAGACTCAGCCCCAAGCTGAATGATGACCACCTCCCCTCCCCCCACCAGCATCATCCCTAGCCTCTCAGACAGCACGGCCCATAAAAACACAGTGTGAGCCACATACATAATTTTACATTTTCTAGTATCCTCATTTAAAAAAAAAAAGAAAGAAAGAAACAGGTCAAATCACTTTTAAAAAATTTTTTAATGTTTATTTGTTTTTGAAAGAGAGAGGGACAGAGCATGCATGGGGGAGGGGCAGAGAGAAAGGGAGACACAGAACCCGAAGCAGGCTCCAGGCTCTGAGCTCTCAGCACAGAGCCCAATGCGGGGCTCAAACTTATGAGCCGCGAGATCATGACCTGAGCTGAAGTCGGCCACTTAACCGACTGAGCCACCCAGGAGCCCCTCAAATTAACTTTAATAATGTATTTTATTTAACCCAATATTTCTGAAATAGTATCATTATAAGAAAATTTTGATGCTATCTTTTACATTCTTAACTTTCAAAGTACAGTGTGTCCTTGACACTTAAAGAATACACATCAATTTGGTTTTCAACTTTAATTTCACCGTAGTTAACATCTAGTGTTATATTAGTTTCAGGCGCACAATGTAGTGATTCAGCATTTCCATATCTTACTCTGTGCTCATCGTGATAAGTCTGCTCTTAATCCCCCATCAACTATTTCCCCCGTACCCACCCTCATCTCCCCTCTGGTAAGCCTCTATTTGTTCTCTGTAGTTAAGAGTCTGTTTTTTGGTTTGTCTCTTTTTTCCTCCCCTTTTTTGTTTTGTTTCTTTAATTCCACATGTGAGTGAAATCATACGGTATCTGTTATTTCTCATTTCTCTTAGCATTATACCCTCTAGATCCACCCACACTGATGCAAATGGCAAGATTTCATTCTTTTTATGGCTGAATTATATTCTACTATACATACATATATGTTCAAGAAACAAGTGTTGGTGAGGATGCGGAGAAAAAGGAAGCTTTGTGTACCGTTGGTGGGAAACAAACTGGTGCAGTCACTCTGGAAGACAGTATGGAGTTTCCTCAAAAAATTAACAATAAAACTACCCTATGATCCCATAATTACACTAGTATTTACCTTAAGAATATGCAAACACTAATTTGAAGGGATATATGCACCCCTATGTTTATTGCAGCAGTATTTATAATAGCCAAGTTACGGAAGTAGCCCAGGTGCCCGTTGTTGTTTCTTGAGTTTTTTATTTTAGCCATTCTGACAGGTGTGAGGTGATCTCTCAGTGCGTTTCTGATTTGCATTTCCCTGATGAGGAGTGATGTTGAGCATCTTTTCATGTGTCTGTTGGCCATCTGGATGTCTTCCTTGGAGAAATGTATGTTCATGTCTTCTGCCTGTTATTTAACTGGATTATTTGTTTCTTGGGTGTTGAGTTTTATAAGTTGTTTTTTTTTAATTTTTTTAACGTTTATTTATTTTTAAGAGACAGAGCGTGAGCAGGGGAAAGGCAGAGAGAGAGAGGGGCAGAGGCAGAATCTGAAGCAGGCTCCAGGCTCTGAGCCATCAGCACAGAGCCCGACGCGGGGCTCGAACTCACAGACAGTGAGATCATGACCTGAGCTGAATTCGGCCGCTTAACCGACTGAGCCACCCAGGCGCCCCTAAGTTTTTTACATATTTTGAAGATAACATTTTATCAGATATGTCATTTGCAAATATCTTCTCCCATTCAGTAGTTTGTTTTTAAGTTTTGTGGATTGTTTCCTTTGCTGTGCAGAAGCTTTTTATTTTGATGTACTCCTAATAGTTTATGTTTGCTTTTGTTTCCCTTGACTCAAGAGACATCTAGAAAAATGTTGCTATAGCCAATGTCCGAGAAATTACTGTCTGTGGTCTCTTGTAGGCTTTTTATGATTCCAGGTCTCAGATTTAGGTCCTTAATCCATTTTTAGCTTATTTTTTGTGCGTGGTATAAGAAAGTGGTCGGGTTTCATTCTTTTGCATGTTGCTGTCCAGTTTTCCCAACACCCTTTGTTGAAGAGACTTTTTCCCATTGCATATTCTTTCCTCCTTTGTTGAAGATTAATTAACCGTATAATTGTGGATTTATTTCTGACTTTTCTATCCTGTTCCATTGATCTATGTGTCTATTTTTGTGCTAAAACCACACTGTTTTGATGACTAGAGCTTTATAATATAACTTGAAGTCAGAATTGTGATGCTTCCAGCTTTGCTTTTCTTTTTCAAGACTGCTTTGGCTATTCAGGGCCTTTTGTGGTTCCATACAAACTTTCGGGTTGTTTGTTCTGGCTCTGTGACAAATGCTGTTGGTATTTTGATAGGGATTGCATTAAAACTGTAGATTGCTTTAGATAGTATAAACATTTTAAGAATATTTGTTCTTCCAACCCATGAGCATAGAAGGTCTTTCCATTTCTTTGTGTTGTCCTCAGTTTCTTTCATCAATGTTTATTTACAGTTTTCAGAGTACAGGTCTTTCACCTCTTTTAAGTTTATTCCTAGGTATTTTATTATTTTTGGTGCAGTTGAAAATGGGATCGTTTTCTTTATTTCTCTTTCTGCCAGTTCATTATTAGTGTATAGAAATGCACTGGATTCCTTTACGTGGATTTAATATCCTGCTGCTTGACTAAATTCATTGATCGGTTCTAGTGACTTTTGGTGGAGTCTTTAAGGTTTCTATATATAGTGTCATGTCATCCACAAATAGTGAAAGTTTCACTTCTTCCTTACCAGTTTGGATTCCTTTTATTATTTTTGTTGTCTGATTACTGTGGCTGGCACTTCGAGTACTATGTTGAATAAAAGTGGTGAGAGTGAAATATCCTTATCTTGTTCCTGATCTTAAGGGGAAAACTCAGTTTTTCCTCATTTAGTATGATGTTAGCTGTGGGTTTTTCCCTATAAGGCCTTTATTACATTGAAGTATGTTCCCTCTAAACCTACTTTGTTGAGAGTTTTTATCATGAATGGATGTTGTACTTTTTCCAATACTTTTTCTGCTTCGATTGAATTGATTTGGTTTTTATCCTTTCTCTTATTGATGTGATGTATCACATTGATTGATTTATGAATATTGAACCACCTTTGCATCCCAGAAATAAATCCTACTTGATTTTGGTTAATGATTTTTTTTAACATAACGCTAATATTTTGTTGAAGATTTTTGCATCTATGTTCATCAGAGATTTTGGACTGTAGTTCTCTTTTTTTTGTGCTGTCTTCTTTAGCCACTTTTGGTATTAGGATAATGCTGGCCTCATCGAATACGTTTGGAAGTTTTCCTTCCTCTTCTATTTTTGGAGAAGTTCGAGAATAGGTATGAACTCTTTTTTAAATAATTGGTAGAATTTACCTAGGAAGCCTTCTGGTCCTGGACGTTTGTTTGTTGGGGAAGTTTTGATTACTGATTCAATGTCATTGGTGTCAGTTGATCTACTCAAATTTTCTATTTCTTCCTGCTTTTTATATGTTTCTAGGAGTTTATACATTTCTTTCAGTTTGTCCAATTTGTTGGCATATAGATTCTCTTATAATCCTTTGTATTTCTGTGGTATCAGTTGTTATTTTTCCTCTTTCATTTGTGATTTTATTTATTTGTATCATCTCTCTCTTTTTTTGATAAGTGTAGGTAAAAGTTAATTGATTTTGTTTATCTTTTCAAAGAACCAACTCCTGGTTTCACTGACCTGTTCTTTTTTAGTTTCTATATTATTTATTTATGCTTAAACTTTATTATTTTCTTCCTTTTGCTGGGTTTGGGTTTTGTTTGTTGTTCCTTTTCTATCTCCTTTCGGTTTAAGGTTAGGTTGTTTATTTGAGCTTTTTCTTGCTTTTTGAGGTAGTCCTATATTGCTATAAACTTCCCTCTTAGAACTACTTTGACTGCATCACAAAGATTTTGGACTGTTTTGTTTTCATTTTCATTTGTCTCCATATAATTTTTTATTTTCCTTTTATTTCTTGGTTAACCCATTCACTATTTAGTAGTGTGTTATTTAACCTACATGTATTTGTGTTTTTTCTAGATATTTTTTTCTTGTGGTTGATTTCAAGTTTCATACTGTTGTGGTCAGAACAGATGCATGGTATGACTTCTATCTTTCTGAATTTGCTGCAGGCTTAGTTTTGTGGCCTAATATGTGATCTATTCGGGAGAATGTTCCATGTGCATTTGAAAAGAATGTGTATTCTGCTATTTTAGGATGGAATGTTCTGAAAATATCTGTTAAATCTAGGTGGTCCAGTGTGTCATTCAAAGTCACTGTTTCCTTCCTGATTCTGTGTTTGGGTGATCTGTCCATTGATTTAAGTGGAATGCTAAGGTTCCCAATATTATTGTTTATCATCAGTTAGTTCCTTTATGTTTATTAACTATTCTATGTATTTGGGTGTTCCCATGTTGGCTGCATACATTTTTACAATTGTTATATCTTCTTGTTGGATTGTCCCTTTTATTATTTTATTATTGTGATATCTTTCTTTGTCGCTTGTTAGTCTTTGTTTTAAAGTCTTTTTTTTCTGATACAAGTATTGCTACCTCAGCTTTCTTTTGATAGTCGTTTGCACGATAAATGTTTCTCCGTCCCCTCATTTTCCATCTGCATGTGTCTTTAGGTCTGAAATGAGTCTCTTTTGGGTAGCATAAAGATGGGTTTTGCTCTTTTATCCATTTTGTCACCCTATGTTTTTTTATTAGAGTATTTAGTCCAGTTGCATTCAAAGTAATTATTGATAGGTATGTATTTATTGCCATTTTGTTATTTGTTTGGTGGTTGTTTTGTAACTCTTCTCTGATTGTTTTTCTCTTGTTCTCCCATAGTTTGCTGGCTTTCTTTAGTGACATACTTAGATTCCTTTTTCTTTATTCTTTGTACATCTATTACTGATTTTTGATTTGTGGTTGCCATTAGGTTTGTATATAACATCTTCTGCATCTAGCAGTCCATATTAAGTTGGTGGTCACTTAAGTTGAACCCATTCTTTGCTCCTTTCCCCCAACCCCACATTTTAGGTATATAGGATCATCTTTACATCTTTTTATTTTGTGACTACCTCAACTGATTTTTACAGATATACTTATTTTTACTGCTTTCATGCTTCCTACTTTTCTTACTCTTACTTATGGTCTTTGCTTTCCACTCAGAGTCCCCTTTAACATTTCCTATAGGGCTGGTTTAGTGGGCATGAACTCCTTTAGCTTTTGTTTGTCTGGGAAACTCTTTATCTCTCCCTCTATTCTGAATGATAGCTTTGCTGGTGTTCTTTTTTTATCGTTTTTAAATTGTTTTATTAGAGAGAGAGCACAAGCAGGGGAGAGAGGCAGAAGGGGCGAGAAAGAGAGAGAGAGGGAGAGAATCTCAAGCAGGCTCCATGCTCAGTGCAGAGCCCGATGCAGGGCTCAATCTCACAACCTCAGGATCAGGACCTGAACTGAAATCAAGAGTCAGATGCTCAACTGACTGAGCCACCCCGGTACCCCTGGATGGAGTATCCTTAACTGCAGATTTTTCCTTTCCAGCACTTTGAATATATCATGTCCCTCCCTGTGGCCTGCAAACTTTCTGCTGTGAAATCCGATAGCCTTATGGGGCTTCCCTTGTATGTAATGATCTTCTTTTCTCTTGCTGCTTTTAAAATTCTCTCTTTTTCACTATTTTTTGCCATTTAATTGCTATGTGTCTTGGTGTGACCTCCTTGGATTGATTTTGTTGGGCCATCTCTGTGCCTCCTGAATCTGGATATTCGTTTCCTTCTTCAGAGTCAGGAAGTTTTCAACTGTTATTTCTTCAAATAAATTGCCCCCTTTTCTCTTTCTCTGGGGCTCCTATGTGAATATTATTATGCTTGATGGAGTCGCTGAATTCCCTAAGTCTATTCTCATTTTGCCTTATTTCTTTTTCTCTCACCTGTTCCCATTTGATTAGTTTCCAATACTCTGTCCTCCTGGTTGCTAATTCATTCTTCTGCATTCTCTAGCCTGCTATTTATTCCATCAAGTGTATTTTTAATTTCATTTGTTGTGTTCTTCATCCCTGATTGGCTCTTTTTTATCTCTTTGTTAAGGGTCTCACTGACATCCTCCACTCTTTTCTCATATCCAGTGAGTATCCTTATTCTCATTGCTTTAAATTCTCTATCAGGGATATTACTTATATCTCTTTTACTTAGTTCACTTGCTGTGGTTTTGTCCTGTTATTTCATTTGGGACATATTCTTCTGTTTCTTCATTTTGTCTCTGTGTTTAGGTGTGTTAGGAAGGTCAGCCATGTCTCCTGCTCTTGAAAGTAATGGCCTTGTGAGGAAAAGGTCCTATGGTGCCCTGTTTACCGGAACCTAATGCTTCAGGCATGTCTCCTATGTGTGTTGCATATACCCTAGTGTTTTGTCTTGGCCTTTTTTTCCTTCAGTCCATTGATCTGCAGAGGCTCTCTGTCTATTGTGGTGAGTGTTTGACTCCTATTGTGTTAGTAGACCAGTCGTAACAAGGTGCATACCAGCCTTCATGGGGAGGTGACCTGCCAGTGCCTCCAGACTGAGGCCTCACAGCACATGCAGTTTGAGAGATATGGTCTCTGCAAGGTTTGTGAGTGATCTTCCTAGGGAGGGGAACTATAGCACCAGGAACTGAGGCAAGCATGACTAGGAAGGGTGGATCCACCAAAGTTTGGTTGGGTGGGGGGCACAGATCTCGGTCTAAGCAAGTTAGGTAGTGAGTGTTAGCACTGAGCTCGTTCCTGCAAGTGGCCCTGTGTTTATGCTGAGGATGGGGGAGGGAAATGGCACCTAGCAACTCCTATGCTCCTGGAGGAGTCTCCCTGCAAACCCTGCCCACCTCCCCCCTTCCCGGCCACACTCTGAGATGAACAAATAACTCTCCCTCCCGAATGCTTCTAGTTTTTCAAACTGCTCCTTCTGGGCTATGTCTCCGTGGGTTGTTTGTCGTGCTATGTCTGTAAGGGGGAGAGGGGGGACTCAGCTTCCTCTCACCCTCCGGGCTCTCCTGGAGCCAAACCTGATGATTTTTACAGTTCCAGGCTTTAAGTCCTGCCGGTTAAAATTTGGCCCCTCTGGTTTTCAAAGCAAAATTCCATGGGGATTCATCTAACTCCACACAGGCTCCCTAGCATGAGGGTCTGTTTCTCTCCCCTCTCTGTGCTCACGGCTCCCTCTCAGGGACCACTCTGGTCAGTTTACATCCCCACTACATCTCTACCCTTACCGCCCTCTTCCATGTGGCCTCTTCTCTACCTTTAGTTGTGGAGTTTGTTCTGCCGGTCTTTGGTCATTCTCTGGGTTATTTACGCTGATTTGAGTGTTATCTCATTGTATCCATGGGACAAGGTGAGCCTAGGGTCTTCCTATCCGCCATCTTCCCCAAACTCCAGCACACATTAATTTGAACACTTAATTTTCATTGAAAACGCTTGATCTGTGTGTAGTTTTCATAAAACCCACAATTTAAAAAAAGTAGATACACATATCTAAGTTTTCCAAAATATGTAAAAGTTTCCCAATACCAAATAGAAGATGCAGTTTTAAGAATAAGTTAAAATTGAAATTTTAATTTAATGAAGTTCCTCTATTACACTGGCCACATTTTAAGTGCCGAGAGCCCCACGTGGCTAGAGGCTACTGTAGGATCTCTGGGTTAAGGGACATCAAGTCCATTTAATACCAGGGGCCCCATACTAAAAAACAGACAAATTAGAAAAGTGTTTATCTACATACTGGATGTTGAGACTTCCAGCCTTTTTCTCCAAATGGACCCTAGTGATTGCTATTAAGTTATGCTTATACCCTCTAGGCAGGAAACTGGAAGATTATTCTCTAAATCTGACCAATCCACAAGGAAGGCTCAAACCTATGATATCAATAGATCCACCTAAACAATCTCGCACAATGACCCTATATTGATGCTCGGAGTTGCTGAGTCCCAGCCACGAATAAGGACAGACAGATAAGAATCTCCAAATGTGTGAGCAATGTCTCCACCCTGGAAACAGACTAAAACAAATGGGGAAAAGTAATGGGAGAGACAGAGACTATAAAGGAAAAAGAAAATATCCAGACGTCTATTGATAATAACCCTCGAGAGGTATGCGAAGCTTTTGAATCCACTAAATTAGAACAGGATGCTATTATAAGGTACTATTCAGAAAACAAACAACATGTATGAGCTCTTGGAAATTCACAGAAACCTTTGAGCAGAAATGAAGGATTTAACACAAGGGCTGGAAGATAACAATTGAGTAAATCACCCAGAAAGTACAGCAAAAAAATAGAAGGAAAATGAGAGAGAGAAGGTGAAAAAATTAGTGATCGTCTCAGAAGATCTGGTAGCTGACAAACAGGAACTGTAGATTTAAAGAAGACAAGATAGTGGGAAGGGAAACATTAAAAAAAAATTCGTGGAGGAGGAGGGGTGCCTGGATGGCTCAGTTGGTTAACGTTCGACTTCGGCTCAGGTCACGATCTCACGGTTTGCGAGTTCAAGCCCCAGGTCGGGCTCTGTGCTGACAGCTCAGAGCCTGGAGCCCGCTTTGGATTCTGTGTCTCCCTCTCTCTCTCTACCCCACCCCTGCTCACACTCTATCTCTCTCTTAAAAACTAAGCATTAAAAAAATATATTAAAAAAAGAAAAGAAAAAAGAAAGTTACTGGAGGATACACTCTACCGAAATAAGGAAGTAAATTAAGAAAGATGATGCGGTCAGGAAACAGGGGACCTGGCGCACTGAAGGACAAAGGGGCCCCTAGGCTGCTGGTGAATAATGATGGGGTATGGTGTCTGTGTAGCAGGCACAGAGGGCAGTTGTTGACAAATCACCTATATGGTGAATATATTGAGAGGAGATTTAGACATTTGGGAAAGGACTTAGGGGCTGAATTACTGATGAGTACAAAGAAAACTCTGGGAGAAATTTAATGCAAGATAAATATAATTTCCACGGAGAACAAAAAGTTGTACAAGAAAGGACAAGCAGTAACAGCTGCAACTAAAATGTCCGCAGTCGTAATCATATAGATGCAGAATCTTGATCAAACTGAAGTGATCACACGAATATAAAGGGAGGATGGGGGAATTGTAGAAGTGTGTGGTTTGTGTCCACAGGGAGATAAGGGTTGACAAAACTAAACTCTCCGCCACCACACGGGAGTCGACAGATGAGACTAACAGGGAAGGACCGAAGTGGCAGTGTGAATACACAGTTCAGAGCTGGAGGTAAATACGAACACAACCACCAAAGGAGAGGGGACTGGATGAGGTGGAGTGACTTGGGTGGGGACTGCAATATTTTTGTAAAGGACTTGTAGAAATATCTGACTCTTTAAACTATGGGTCACATTTAACTTTTTAAAAATAAAAACTGTAAGCAAGAGAACTATTTAGACACTGGGACTGACAGAATTTTCTAATCATGGGGAGGAAAAAGGCAAAAAGAACGTATTGACATCTCAGGTTCCCATAACAAAATAACAAAATACCATAGTCTAGGTGGCATAGCCAATGGGCATCTAGTCTCCCAGTCCTGGAGACTGGGAAGCCAAAGTCAAGGCCCAGAAGGGTCAGTTCCTAGTGACAGCTGTCTTCTTTCTTCTCAGATCGTCACCTCACTGTGTCCTCACATGTCCTCTTCCTGTAAAGCCACAGTCCTATTGGATTAGCCACCGCCCCCCCCATGACCTCATGCAATCTTAAGTACCATTCTGTCTCCAGATATGGTGGCACTGGGGGGTTAATGGCTTCAACATTTGAATCTGGGGGGAAATGAGGAGCCAAACCTAGATTCTATATGGTACAAATTCTATTTTCACCATAGCGCACTGCCTTTCTTCCCTCCAAACTATAGAAAGTTTCTTGAGCAATAGGGTAGAAGTAGAGGGTGGGTGGTAGTCATTCTTTAAGCTGGTTCCAGGCAGAAGGAACTCCTTCTAATGGCATTTCCATAATTAGAATGCATTTTTTTCTGATAGTTATAATTTAGGCAATTGCAGTGACATTCAGCTGAAACCTGGCATGCAAGATGTTCATTTCTCTTAAAAGTTCACTTTTAATTGGCCTCAGTTCTTTCCAAGTCTGGAGGAAGGCAGAATGCGTGCCTATGATGTTTCTAGTGTTAACATCGGTTTGACACAAGTACTCAATCCCTGGAGTTTATTCTGAATTCCTTGATAAGAGACAGGAAGGACTGGGTAGAAGAGACAGACAAAGAGGAAAGGAAGCAAGAAGGAGAGAAGAGGCCTTGTTGGAAAAAGGGAAGGCATACCTTCTATAAACAGTATGGAGAGGAAACAACCTGCAAAGAAGATAGCTCTCTCTCGCTCTCCACAGATCTTAGGGGACACACGGGCTGCCACCGCAATACCTCACTCTATCAGTTTGGACAGTTCTTACTGGGTCTCCCAGCATAATAAAAGAGGGTCCCCTCAGAAGACACTGGACTGTGTTTGAACAAAGGAGAGGAGAATTAAAATAAGATGGCTGTAGAATTCTCTGTGCATTTCTGGGCTAAAGGAGTAGCCCAAATCCTGCAGAGTTCTAGAATTTGCATCAAATAAAGAGAGGAACCCAGAAAACCGGAGTAATGTGGTGGGGAGAACAAAGAATGAAGTGTAGCTTTAGGTCCCAGCCCGGCTTTGTTGCTTGATGTCTGCGTAAACTCCTTAAGCCTCAGTTTCCTGGACTGACAGAAAATTGAGTTACTAGTCCCAACATTATTGTGAGGACTAAATATGTAGCATTATGTTCCTGATTTATTGTCTCCCAGCTTCAAATTTGCCCTCCTCTGCAAAAGTAGAGATGGGCTGTTTGAATACTTTTCCTGTGCCAGTTGGCATCACGTTAGCTTTGTCAATGGAAGGCACTGGAGGGATGTTGCAGGACAGTTTTCCCTCCTCATTCCAGTTCACGACCTCTCAGCCCAGCTTCTCCAGCAGCTGGCTCCTCCATGGCCCAGCAACCAACACCAGCAGCTTTCCCCAGCAACTCCCCCAGCTAGGGTCATGGTGGAGGGACTCTGGAGACAACTCCTGATACACAGCTCTTCCTGAAAACCTAGAGGACAGATTTCTAGCAAGTTCCATCAGTACAGTCCCACAGCAACTTCTCCACCATTAAGTGAGCCACACCCATGCTCTCTGGACTTCACCTCTGGAGGGGCTTACTCTAGGTGTTCTATCTCAGCCCTAGGAGGGCCGGAAGCCTCTGTATCTTTTTTTTTTAATTATTATTATTATTATTATCTATTTTTGGGAAACAGAGACAGAGGAAGGGGCAGAGGAGAGAGAGAGAGAGAGAGAGAGAGAGAGAGAGAATTCCAAGCAGGCTCTGCACTGTTAGTGCAGAGCCCAATGTTTGGCTTGATCTCACCAACCATGAGATCATGACCTAAGCCAAGATCAAGAGTCAGATGCCCAACCAACTGCTATTCCTATATTCTTTAAAGTGGCCTTTGCTACTTATTAACCAATCTCTTATTAGTCCAGTCCCCATTATAGTTAATAATTCTTTATATTAAACTTTGTTCAAATTAGAACACTGACACTAACTGTCATATTCACTAAAGGGCTTATTTATTCAGAACAGTGATCACAGATAGAAGGTCTGAGATACAATGAGGAATAATAACCAAAGAAAGTGGTAAGTAGGGGTAAATCTAAAAAACACACACTCATTTCCCCGTTTCATCTTCCTCAGCTTGGTACTTGCAAAGCAAATCTCCAAGGAGCTCTCCCTTTGGCCTTCCCCTCCTAGCATAACCCAAATGGTGGTCTGATGGGAGCATGAGCTTTAGAGTCAGACAGACCAGGGTATAAGTCACAGCTCTGCCACTTGCCAGCTTTGTGACTTCAGGAAAATTTCTTAACTTCTTGAAGAATTTTTCTTCATCTGAAAACCACCATGGCAATGGCTAACTTGTCCATTTGCCCTGAGACTTAGCTGAGATCACCTATATCCTATATGAAAGTGCCCGGAATATAGTAGGTCCTCTGTTTCTTTTAAGGAAACGATTGTGAAAAGACACTTTTGCCCACACATCCTTGAATCCCTTTCCTGATCATACAGCTCTCTTTCCTCCAGAGGACCTCCATGCTCTTGAAAGGAATTTCCCCGTGTTCTTTTCCTAGTGGGTTTATTTCATTAGCTGATGTCCCTGCATAGCTCAAGAGAAGAAAAGTCCTGAGCCAGCCCTTTCTCCCACCTGGTTCTCTTCCTACCTAATAGACTTCTGAATCTTTAAATCTGAAAATCTGAACCCTGGGTATCTGGCCCTGATGCTGTAATTGATCCAGAAGAGAGCAACTGTCCTGAGCCAAGAATGAAATGGCAAGGTGAGGTAAATGCTTACACATTCTCTAAGGATATTTGCTGTGCTGTGACTTCTAAGTCAGCCCATCTTTGCTGGACTGGCTGAACCAAAATATTATGGAGTTTACAGTGCTGTTGGGGAAGGGATGAGTCTGACATCAAGATGCTTCTCCCAAGTCCACAGCATAATCTGAGTATCAGCCAACTCTGCTCACCCACCCAGCATGTATTTGAGTCTGGCTTGTTTGAACAGATGCCCGCTAGACCCTGTACTACTCAGAAATTCAAGCAGTCAGTCATCATGCCATTAGTGACACAAACTGCATTTTGTGGGCAAAGCCCAGCATGAGGACCCGGGCCAAACAAATGAGAAATTACACATGGCCTTTGTCCCTGGGAGCTCATCCAAATAAAAGCCGGGGAACTTGCAGTTTCACAATCCTATGAAGACCTTCGAAGTATGCCTCCTCCTTCCCAATCCATGACTTTCAACCTCTAATTAGAGTGTTTCAGGGATGGGGAGTATACATTCTCTAGGAATGAGTTTCCCAGGAGGGAAGACATGAGCATTAGAAAATGCTTCTGTGCTGCTCCTAAGATTTCCTTGCATGCATAAAAGAGTATATGATGCTAAACCCCAAAGTAAACAGAGAAGCCAATGTCTGAACCACAGATACAAAGGATGATTGGAGTGTCCCATGACTGGCAGTCAGAGGACAGTATTCGGTGAGGACTTCATGGCAGAAGTGACCATTTACCCGTGCACTTGAGTTGGGACCTTTCATTGATGTCTTAGGAAGCAAAACTTCTCTCTGCAAAGAGACCGACTTCCATTTCTGGGAAGATGGGACATACGTACTTTTTCCCAATTCCTCCTGCTAGTAGAACTAAAAAACCCTTGATATATTATATTCTAAAGCAAATGTAAGTAGCATCTGAAAGATGGACAGAAGTAGGCAGACCAACTAGAGACCATGGAAACAAGGAATAAGATGGTGATGAGTTGCCTGACTTTTATTTTTTGCCTCATTTATCTTAGACACATGGAGCTAAAGAAGCCAGCAAATTGAAAATGCCTGGAGATACAGGGACGGAGAAAAAAAAAAAAAGCTTGCTCTCTCTAGCCAAAGAATCAGAAAGGGAGCAGCCTAAGAAGACAGAAAACTTTGAGCCACACACCACATAAAAAAAATCTGTGGCCCCATCCCCATCCGTGCCTATGACGGTCAAGTGAGGAGCCTACAGTTCCACTTTTGTGAGGTTGTAACAAGGCACCCTAACAACCCAGTCAGAATAGTGTCAAAGAAGGACAAAGAGAGAACTGAGACTCGTATCCCCACCAGACAGTAATGAGGCCAACCACCACCTCTCCTACAGCGATTGAGACCACATGGGATTCCTGACTTTCATCCCCACCTGGCAATAATGAGACATCCTTCCACTCGTCACTGAAAGTGGAGTGGGAGGAGGTCGAGTGGAGAGTCGGGACTTCACCCCCTCCCAGCAATAACAAGGTGACCCCCTAGGGTGTCAACAGAGGCTGAGTGAGGAATCTGCACTTCTACTTCCACCCAGCTGTAATGAGGCATCAACCCTCCTCCCCGTCAGAGCTGTGTCAGAGAAAACCAATTAAAATAGAGGGTTTCAATAACATCCAGGGTCTCATAATGCAAAAATGTCCAGGTTTCAAGCAAACATCTCTTCATGTCTTGTCATATCACGAACTGGAAAACTCTCAAACTGGATGAAAAAAAATACAATCAAATGATGCCAACCCCAGGCTGAAAGAAATGTTAAAGTTAATTGACAATGATCTTACAGTAGCCATGATTTAAGAAAAAATAAAGATGTGCAATCGCAAATGTGTTTGAAACAAATGAAAAAATTGAAAAGCCTCAACAAAGATATAGAAGATATTTAGAAAGGAGAACCAAATAGAAATTTTATAACTGAAAAATACAGTAACCAGAAGAAAAAGTTCAGTGGATGGGCTCAACAGCAGAATGGAGGGCATAGGGGGGAAAAAATCAACAAACTGAAGATGGAATAATAGAAATTACTCAGTCTGAAAAACAGAAAGAAAATAGATTGGGGAAAAAGGGACCAAAGCCTCCGGGGCTTGTGAGACCGTGACAAAACATCTAATACTTATGTCATTGGAGTCCCAGAAGGAGAAGTAAAGGAGGGAAGGTATGAAAAAGAATTCAAAGAAATAATGGCTGAAAACTTCCTAAATTTGGCAAAAGACATAAGCCTACAGATTCTAGAAGCTCAAAAGCCAAGCAAGATAAACCCAAAGAAATTCCAAACATACCATATCAAAATTCTAAAAACTAAAGACAACACAATTTTTTGAAAGTAAAGAGAAATACCTCACTGGTATGAAAAAAAAATTGAATGACAGTGAATTTCTCATTCAAACTGTGAGTGACCCCTGGAGAATTCTACCACAGGTTTAAAGAATAACACCAATCCTACACAATCTCTTCCAAGAAATAAGAGAGGAAGGAATACATCCCAGTTCATTTTATGAAGCTAAAATTACTCTCATGCCGAAATCAGACAAAAAATAGTATAAAAAAAGAAAACTGCAGACCAATATTCCTCAAGAATATAGACACTAAAATCCCTAACAAAATATTAGTGAATAGAATTCAACAATATATAAAAAGAACCATACACTGTGATCAAGGGGAGGTTACTCTAGGGGTGTAAGACTTGCTCAGTATTCAATAATCTACCATATTAACAGGTGAAAATAGAAAAGTCATATGGTCATATTAAACAATGCAGATAAAGCATTAGATAACATTCACTATGCATTCAGGATTTTTAAGAAGTAATTTTTTTAAAAACCTCTCAGGAAAATAGAAACGGAGGGGACATCCTGAGTTTGATAAAGGGCATCCATGACAAATCTACAACTGACATATAATAGTGAAAAGTTGAATACTTTCCCCCTAAGATTGGAAATGATTCAAGGATGTCTATTCTCATTGCTCTTTTTTTTTTCATTTGTTTTTAATGTGTATTTATTTGAGAGAGAGAGAGAGAGAAAGAAAGAGAGAGAGAAAGTGAGAAAGTACAAGCAGGGAAGCAGCAGAGAGAGAGGGAGATACAGAATCCAAAGCAGGCTCCAGGTTCTGAGCTGTTAGCACAGAGCCCAAGATGGAGCCTGAGCTTATGAACTGTGAGATCATGACCTGAACCAAAGTCGGACGCTTAACCAACTGAGCCACCCAGGCGCCCCTATTCTCATTGATCCTACTTAACATAGGAACATGAAAGGTGCTGCTGGAAGTTCTAGTCAGTGCAACAAGGCAAGAAAAGAAAAGATAAGGCTTACGGATCAGAAAGAAAGAAAAACTGCCCCCATTTGCAGATGACATGATTGTCTACATGGAAAATCCCAAGGCATTGACAAAATAGCTTCTAGAACTAATAAATGAGTTCAGCAAGGTCACAGAATACAAAATGAACATTCAAAACTCATTGTATTTCTGTGTACTAGCAGTGAACACATGAACACAGAAATTTAAAATACAATACCATTTAACATCATTCAAAAACTGAAACATTTAGGAGACCCCTGAATGGCTCAGTTGGTTGAGCATCTGACTTTTGATTCTGCCTTAGGTCATGATCTCATAGTTCGTGAGATCGAGCCCTGAGTCAGGCTCTGTGCTGACAGCGCAGAGCCTGCTTGGGATTCTCTCTCTCCCTCTCTCTGCCTCTCCCCTGTTCTCTCTTTCTCTCTCTCTCAAAATAAATAAATAAACTTTAAAAAAATAAGAAAAAAGTGAAATATTTATGTGTAAATCAAAACAAGTACAGGACTTAAGTGCTAAAAACTACTTAATGCTGATGAGAGAAACCAAAGATGAATTAAATAAATGAAAAAACATCTCATGTTCATGGATTGGGAAACACAACATAGTAAAGATGTCAATTCTTGGTAATGCAACTCTTACCAAGATCCCAGAGAGGTTTTTTTTTATATATAATAGACAAGATTATTCTTAAATTTGTATGGGAAGGTAAAAAAAAAATCTAGAATAGTTAAAACAATTTTGAAAAGAAAAAGAAAGAAAGCAAAAGAAATCAGTGTATCTAATTTCAAGACATATTATCTGGCTACACTAATCAGGACCCTACAGTATTAGCAGAAGGATAGGGTCAATGGAACAGAAAAGAGAACCCAGAAATAGACACACATGAAGATGCCCAGCTGCTTTTTTTTACCAAGGTGCAAGATCAATTTAGTGGAAGAAAACTTACTTTCTCAACAAATGGAGCAGGAGAATTGGAAACCCAGAGGCAAAAAGAAAAGAAAAGAAAAGAATCTTGACTGAGATCTCACATTTTGCAAAAATGAACTCAAAATGGGTCATGCACATGAATGTAAAACAAAACTATAAAACTTGTGGGAAGAAAACAGAGGGAGTAGTCTTGGGAACCTAGGGATAGAGAGTGAGTTTTTAAACTCAATGCCAAAAGCACAGCGCACAAAAGAAAAACTTGATAAATTGGACTTCATCAAAATTAAAAACTTTTGCTCTGTGAAAATCCCAGATGGAAAAATAAGCTACAGACTGGGAGCAAATGTTTTCCAACCACTTATTCAACAAAGGACTATATTCAGAATATATAAAGAACTCTCAAACCTCAACAGTAGAAAAACAAACAACCCAATTAGAAAACGGGCAAAGGAAATGAAGAGACATGTTACCGAAGAGAATACACAGATGGCAAATAAGCACACGAAAACATGTTCAATCAACATCATTGCTCACTAGGGAAATGCAAATGAAAACCATAATAAGATATCACCATCCACCTATCACAGTGGCTAAAATAAACAATAGTGACAATACCAAATGCTGACAAGGATACAGAGGAACTGAATCGCTCAGGCATTGCTGGTGGGAATGTAAAGTGGTACAGCCACTCCGGAAAATGGTTCGGTAGTTTCTTTTAAAAGTCACCATTCGACTACCATACAATCCAGCAGTTGCAGACCTCTCCACTCATCCTGGAGAAATGATGACTTTTATTCACACAAAAACCTGTGTGTGAATATTTATAGCAGCTTTATTTCCAACAGCCAAAACGTGAACGCAATTTGGTTGTCCTTCAGTGTGTGAATGGTCAAATAATCTGCAGTCCATCTGTACTATGGAATACTACTCAGCGATGAAACGGAATAGCCGTTGACACACCCAACAACTAGTTTGATCTTCATAGAGTTATGCCGAGTGAAAAAAAAAAAAATCCCGAAAGGTTGCCTTCTGTATGATTCCATTTATATAACATCCTTAAAATGACAAAATTATAAAAATGGAGAACAGGTGAATGTTGGCCATGGTTCAGGAGGGGATGGGGAAGGAGGGAGGGAGGGAGGGAGGGAGGGAGGAAGGAAGGAAGGAAGGAAGGAAGGAAGGAAGGAAGGAAGGAAGGAAGGAAGGAAGGAAGGACGGACATGTGACTATAAAAAGGCAACATGAGGGATCCTTGTGATTCTGGGTGGAAATGTTCTATATCTTGACTATCAATATTGATATCCTGATTTTGATGTTGCGCTAGAGTTCTGAAGATGTTATCACTGGAGGGCAATGGCTAGAGCAGAGGGGATCTCTGTATTATTTCTCTGCATATGAATCTATAATTATCTCCCAATCAGAGTTTAAAAGTACTCTCCCCATGTCCAGAACTGCCTTAATTTAGTCATTGCTCAACTTTTTACACCAGGCTCAAAGCCAGACTGCTGGGAGCCAGAGCCAGAGCCAGACCTGCCCTCTCAGCATTTCCTCTCTGCTAACAGTGGAGTCAAGGGCAGCCTAATGGCACCAGGCCTATCAGGAAAGACGAACTCTTCAAAGACAGGACTCAGGGAAAGAAGCAAGCAGGTCTGGCATGGGAATTTGGAGCAGCAGATGTCCCCATCTCAGCCATTTTCCAGTGCCCACCAGGTCACTAGGTCCTTGGCAGGCATAAGACAATGCATCTCCTGGCTACCTGGTCTTGTCCCAATAGCCAAATATAAAGCAAGGCCCTAGTTCCTTGGGTCAGTTCTGTTTAGGATGTGCAGAGTGACAGAACACCTGTGGACTGTCAATTTGCCAGCCAGTGGAGGCTGCATGCCTCGTGAAGCCCCTCTCCAAAGAGTAAATATTGCGGAGGTGATCTGGTCATACACAAATACGGTCTAACTCTCTTTTTCAATCCCCGGAGATTCTCTGGCATTCTTTCATCACCAGAGTCTCTGAAGCACCCAACGCTTTCCCCAGCCATGCTTCCCTCTGGGATATTTCATCAGACATGAGCCTAAACCGGACCTCAACCTGATGCCATAGGAGTCAGTCTCTGCAGGTCATGAAATGCTGGAAGTGGCTCCTCAGAGAAAGTCTATTGGCCATTGGTGATATCTGGACCCAAATCAGACCACCCCTGGATTGCTGTGCGAACTTTAGGCTATGATACCTTGAGTGGAAGGTTGGCAGGCAGCTGTGTGTCCAGAAAAGGTGGAAACCAGAGAAATATGAAAGTGTTACAGCTACCTAACCTGGAGAGAAGACTTGTCAGGCTGGCTGCTGCCTTGAGAAGTCTGAGCGCCGTCACAGAGAAATGGGAGATACATTCTCTGTTACTCCCTGAGTGATGGCTGAAATAGCCTGAGACTAACGTGTTTTTTTTTTCCTAGAGCTTCACCGTGGTGGAATGACTTGCTTGGGACCACAGGAAGCTCAAGAAGCTAATGGAGATTTAGGGGTGATGGTCTTTTGAAAGGAATGTTCTAGGGCAAGAACCTTATTTAAAAGCTTTTGAAGGAGGGGTTGAACCAGAATAAAAAACTATGAATACTTATGGCACTAATTCTGATGGCAAGAAATCTGTTTGGAAAACAGGCCTGTCAGGACCCACACTGCAGGTGGTGGTCTTCACCCGGGGACCACGACGACCCTGAGTGGCCAATCCTGGAGAACTCCTGAGGTCAGAGCCCTGCATTCTTCAGACCCAAATAACATGTTGAAAAACTCTCGAAAGAGGAGGAAACCTCACCTGAGGAGAGCTCAGCTTGCTCCCCATTAAGGACCAAGCTACCTGGATAGAAATATATAGTGTCTCAGCTAAAAGCCTTCTATTATCTGAGCGCCATTAGGGCAAGGCTTTCTGGAGCTCCAGTCAGCATCAACAGACCAGCTAAAGCCAGCTCAGCTAAGCCCAGCCCGAACCATGCTGGCTTGAGTAGAGACCACCTTGTAAACAAACCTGCAGGACACGTGAGCTGACCTGCCTGCCCAGCCTCCTACTCCTACTGTCCAGCTTTAAACCTGAAATCAGAGAACTTTTTCTGTAATGGGGCTGATAGTAAATGTTTTAGAATCTGTGGGCCATATAGTCTCTGTTATTGCAAGTATTCAACTCTGACATAGCATGAAGGCAGCCAGAGACCATGCGAATGAATGAACATGACTGTGTTCCAATAAAACTTTATGTACAAAAGCAGGCAATGGGCCAGATTTGGCCCATGGACCATGGTTCGTCAATTCCTGATATGAACTCACGACCTGACAGACCAGATTCTTCCTGATTCTGAGTTACATGATCTAAAAAAGCCCTCTTTCCCTGTGCCTGGCCAGTCTCTCAACCTCTTCTAGGACTTTTGGCTCCGACCTCCCACAGCTGGCCAAGGCCAGAGAACCTATCCTTGGATGTCTCCATATCCTCATCCCTACCTTGCCACTCCCTGCTTCTTGCTGTATTCTCTAAGACGCCAAATGTCTTGTGGTTGTCTGCAGTTCTTTACTCATGCTGTCCCCTCTACCTGGATGGCCCTCCTCATTCCATACTAGATGCTTCTTTAACCTCTCAGAAGCATCTCAGCCATCTGATATTCTAGAAGCCTTTCTCTGCACCATCCTCCATCACTCTGCACTCTGGACTGAGGCAGAAGCCCCTCCTCTCCACTCCCATAACACTCCATGATTTCTGTACTGTTTGAAAATTGTCTGTTTATTGGTCTGACTCTCCAATTAGGTTGTGGATTCCTGGAGGGCAAGAATAGAGTCTTACTCACTTATGTGTCCCTAGGACCCAGCCCTGACTCAGAGTAGGTACCCAGTTTTGGCTGAGAGAACAATCAGCTGGACGAATGAATCACTGTGCATAGCCTTTTGCTGGAGTTACCATGATCTGTGTACACATTTATTCATCTCCTCGCATATTGCCCTAGAGCTCTGTGCAGGCATTTCCCCATGTCTGACTCCCATTTCCATCCCCACCCCATCTGCATGTCTAATGTTTTCACACTCCATTCCTTTCCTGGAGGATAAAGCCTGCGTGCTTCTGCCCTTTTCTGTGGACTTCAGGAGACCCCCACGCCTCTGCCACCTCAGCCCCCTCTTGGATTTGAGCATTTCTCTACAGTAGACATGATTAGGGGCTTGAGGCATTTTGTACAGGGGAATAAATAAGAACTTTTAAAACTTAAGAGCATCATCACCATTAGAAGATGCTCTGTTGGCTGTTAACTAGAGGAGTCTGTGAGTGTCAGGAGGTTGGCAATGTAAGAGGAAAATCCAAGCCCAGATCCCAGCCAGAGAAGCACAGTGCTTGGGGCGAGGGAGATACAAATGGTGAGTTATGGCCAGCAGGAAAGTTCACGACATTGCTTTCTCCAGCTCCTCCTACCTGTCAACCATCTAGTCAAATTTCCATGCATTCCTCCCTGGCCAGTCCTTAAGGTTTCCCTGAACCAGGATGGGGAGAAGGTTGGGTGTCTCAGCTCCATTAGCAGGTGGGGCCTAAAAGAGCTCTGGACCTCCATAGTCTCATAGACTCATTGACTTCCCCAAGCTCCCATCATGTTGACCCAGGCCATAAGACTTGGCTTCTACCTCCATTCCCTCCCTGCATGTCACGTCTCTGTTGAAACTACCTGCACCCAGAGCCCTAACCTTCAGGACTAGAGGATAACTCTTGACTTAGCTTTTGACAGCATGTTCTCTGGGGGCCCAGGATCCTCCTCCTGTACTCTGCCATTTCCACCTGCTTGACACTAGGTGCTATGCCAACACACAAAGAGGCTCATTACATGTCCAATCTGACCCTCTCTGGGTCCCACCACTTCCAAGGCATGCCTATTGCCCCTCCTCCTAGATCCCTGTATGGCGATACCAGCCCACGCCAGCTGAAGTACCCTATACCCATGGACATTTCATTTGGATACCTGGAAGCCACCACATGACCAGACCAATAGCGCTACCAAGCTCTAGGCCACATCAGCCCTGATACCTCTCCTGCCCACAGACATGGTCCTGCTGTGCCTCCAGAGCCCTCCTACTGACCTGTCAATCATGCCAGCCAGGTACTCTGCTAGAGGAGAGGCAGGGAGAGAAAATCCCTCTGAAAGTGTTTTTAGGGCCTGAAATTCTGAGGAAAGTGTCAGATTGTTAAGGTCTGAGACCACACTCCAGCAGCCCATCCCACCTGGTTCCGGGGCCTGAGGCCTCTCGTGTTCAAACCAGCAGAGAGGCTCTACCAAGGGCCGAGGGCAGGCAGAAGTCTAGGTCTGCAGGGCACCAGCCTGGATGTTCCGAGGGCTCTAGCACTGGAAGGTTATGCACACTGAGCTGTATCTACTTCCCGGGGCCTGGAAACAAAGTGGGAAGGTATCAGGGGAAAGAGAGTGAGCAGAAAGCAAGACCCAGGGTGGACTTGTGTAGGAAGTTGCCTTTCTCACCTCCCTCAGACCCAGTCCCTCTTCTCAGCACAGGGCAGTTAGCTCACAAGCAGTAATTCCCCAGGAAGGGAAAGAAAGGAATGAGCAGGGCCCAAGAGTTCAAGGTCAGAGCCAACGTGCTCTGAGAGTCAAGTTGGAGAGGAACACAAGACAGGGATGGGGCTAAGGAGGAGTCACGGTGGGTCCATTGTCCTTATTTTACATTTTGAGAGGAGGGAGGTTCAGAGAGGGCAGGTGGCCTGAGGTGACACAGAAAGTAATGGGGTCTGGATTCAACACCGCTCTGCCGCCTTTCCACAGTGTGACATGACCTTCCTGGGAAACACCTCCAAGAGGAAGGCAGGGAAAACAGGAGGCAGGACTGGTGGGAATGAGGTAAGCAAATACCTGAGCGGTGTGGTGCAGGCAGGCCTCCCACAAAAGCAGCTGCCCAGGGTGTCAGGTGGGACACAGGAGATAGAAAGACACCAAATCTCCAAGATATCTTGGGCACAAGAGGCCAGTAGGTGGCCAGTCTCTGCACAAGGTATCCGGTAAGCATTGTCTCCCAACAGTAGCACCAGAGGCCAGGTGATTGGACCCCCTGCATGCCTAGAGGCACTCCCTCCCTCTCCCATGAAGTTTCTCCTCTAGAACAAGGTTCTCCCTCCTTTCAGTGCTCTCCGTTTCCTGGAACCCTGGAACATAATCCAGATTCTGCACCATCCCCCGCTTTGGCGGGGTTTCATCAATTAATCTTTCATCCACATTGATCCCCCGAAAAACGATTTCCTCATTATCCATCTTGCAGTTTCCACTTGGCAGTCTGAATGGCAAATCATCCGTCAAACTCTGATGCTCTCCGGTGGGGTGTGAGAGCCAGGGCTCTGGAGTCAAACAGACTGGAGCAGAGGCCCAGCTCTGCCACCCTCCAGCTGCTTGACCTTGGGTGGGTCATTTGGTGTCTCTCAGCCTCAGTTTCCCCATTTGCGAAACAGGTTAAAAGAATTCCCTTCACGTGGCTATTGGGCTATTGAGAAGACGAAATAACACAATTCATCTGAGATTTTTATTAAACGGCTCCACAAATGTAAAGCCTATTTTCATTTTTATTGTTTTTCACTGGTCCCCAGGCAGATTGGGGCCGACCTCCAGCTTCTAAGCCTCAGACAGCTGAAGTTGAGGGCACAGGCTTAAGAGGTGTCCCTCAATGCTCCCCATCACTCCACCGGCAAAAGAAGTCACAGCGTACCCTGCAAGGCAAAGGCCCAGATATAGTGGAGGTTTGGAGGGAAAGCCAAGAAACGGGGGGCTCATTTTAGCTGCAGAAATAAAGACATAGGGTGGCATGCTCAGAAGCATGTCTGTTACCCCCCTTCAGATCGGCCTGGAGCCTGGGAAGGGTTGCTTGGTGCCATCTTAGAATTTTCAGGCTGTGGTTTCCCACAAGGAAAAGGACACAGGGAAACCACATGGAACACTGGCTTCTTTTGCCTGCTGTCCATGCACAGAGGAGAAGGAGTTGAAACTCCACAGCACATATGTCGTTGTGGGCCCATCCCCTCTTGTCTGCTCCCTCTCCTCATGCCGTAGTGACCAGGATGGACACCGGCTTTGAAGTCAGATATGTAGTGTCAAGTCCTGGCTCTACCCCTGCCCACCTCTCAGGGCTTTAGACTCTTGTTGTAAAATGGTGATGAGGGACGCCTGGGTGGCTCAGTCAGTTAAGCATCGGACTCTCGATTTCAGCTCAGGTCGTGATCTCACGGTTCGTGAGTTCGAGCTCCACGTCGTGCTCTGTGCTGACAGTATGGAGCCTCCTTGGGATTCTCTCTGCCCCTCCCCAACTCATGCGCTCTCTCAAAATAAACAAACTCTTTTAAAAATGGGGATGGGCTCCTGTGTGGCTTAGTCATTAAGCATCTAACTTTGGCTCAGGTCGTGATCTGACAGTTTGTGAGCTTGAGCCCGCTTCCGGTGAACACAAGTCTCACTTCTGGTAAAAACATGAGCCCTGTTTCAGGTGAGACCTGCATTTCTCTCTCTTTCTCTCTCTCTCTCTCTCTCTCTCTCTCTCTCTCTCTCTCTCTCTCCCTCCCTCTGCCCCTCATGAGATTCTCTCTCTCTTTCTCTGTCTCTTTCTCTCTTTCTCTCCCTATTCCTTGCTCATTTGCACTCTCACCCTCTCTCTCAAAAAAAAAAAAAATGGGGATGATGATATTCCTCGTGTCAGGCTTCTGTGAAGACTAACAGGATACAGAAATGCTTTGCTAACCATAAAGTTTTATCTAAACATTTACTTCCTTCCTTCCTCTTCGACACCCCCTCCCCAGTCAGGCCCAAGGCCCCCCTGTTCACTAACCTCCCCCACCAGCCTTTTCAAGGCAGGAGTGGATCAAATCAGATGCACGGAGACTGAAAATCAACCACAACGATGTGTTTCCCTCCCAGAGGAATACACATTCAAAGTTTTCTCTATGCAGAAGGAAGAGGTAGAGACCTTCTGTTACAGGATTTCAGGCAAAATGAACAGATGGGAGGATTATTTGGGGGTTATTGGGTTCCTTGCCTCCGAGTCCTACCAAGACCATGGCTGGTTCTTGAGGAAAGTTGTTGCGAGGTACCTGGTGGTTGAATCGAAAAACACAGCAGGGTGTGAGCAGACTCTTCCATGTTCCTAACACCACCTTCCCTGATCCTCCCCTGGGCCAGACTCCCCATGGTGAGAGACCAGAACTTATTCCCCCTGTGGAACTCCCTGTTGTAAGCCTACCCATTGCTTTCTGACTCATCTGCATATCTCTACTACCGACATGGAGGTGGAAGACAGCTCATCCATAGGACCCAGAAACGGTGCCATCAGAGAGAGCTAAAAATTTTTTTAGTGTCCGTCTGAATGACTCTCTGCTGAAAAGTTGCCATTTGGGCAAGAAGTAGTCATGGTTAAAAGCCCAGATTGTCCAGGTTCAGATCTGTGGCTCAACTTACCAATCTGAGCTTGTTGCCCTTCCTGTGTGCTTCAGCTATCTCATCTCCCAAGTGGAAGTGAGAATAATATATTCTTAAAAGGATTAAATTAGTTAATAACTGAAGCCCTTAGAATGACACCTGGCGTAAAGTAAGTGTCCTATGTGTTAGCAAAAGGGGCGGTTGTTATTGTGGCCGTGGTGTTGTGGTTGTGTTACTGCAGTCAAGGTGGCAGACTGAAACAAATTGAATCCAAAGTGCCCAGTAACCCCAGCATCTGTTGTAACTGGCCCTCCCTCCAGGGGATCCTGAGGCACACTAAAATTTTAAACCACCGGGCTAGAGGGGTGAGCAGTACTAGCTTCCAGAAAAAAAAAAGTGACACTAGTAACAAGGTGAAAAATAGGGCAAACTCACTTACTATAAGAGAAATGAACATTAAAGTTATATTGAGATATTTCTCATCATCCAATTGGCCAAAATCCAAAAGTTTGACAACAACGTCTGTCGGTGAAGTCTGTGGGGAAACAGACATTCTTACACGTTGCTGGTGGAAACGCAGGAGGTTACATTTGGCAATATCTAGCGCAAGTACATACTTACGCACCTTTAAAAAATTTTTTTAATCTTTATTTTTGAGAGAGAGAGAGACAGAGCGTCAGCAGGGGAGAGGCAGAGAGAAGGAGACCCAGAATTTAAAGCAGACTCCAGGCTCTGGGCTCTCAGCACAGAGCCCGATGCGGGGCTCGAACCCATGGACCGTGAGATCATGACCTGAGCCGAAGTCGGACGCCCAATCAACAGAGCCACCCAGGCGCCCCAATACTCATTCACCTTTTAAGCCATAATCCCATCTCTTGGAATTTATTCTAAAGGAATGCTGGTAAAATACGAAGGGAAAACAATGGCTGAAGGAGACTATTCATTGCAGCAGTATCTATAAAAGCAAAAGATTAGAACCTGCTCAAACATTAAGAGGGGACTCATCAAATAAACTATGGTACATCCATCCATACCAAGGAGGATAGGAATGAAGATCTCTATCTACTACGGTGGCATGATCTCTAAGATAGCAGACTAAGTGAAGAAAGCAAGGTGGAAGAAGGTGTGTATAGGATTATTTTACTCTTGGTCTAAGGGAGAGAGAGAAAGTGTATGTGTGTGTGTGTACATACACATTTGTTTTTGTTTAAACACACACACACCGTGCCAGGATATGCTAGCCTCTTCACACCCCGCCTTCATCTTCGCAGCCCATGTTTAACTCCAGGTGGCCGTCGCTGCAGAAACCAGCTGTGCCCAGCTGTAGGCTGCCACCGCGCTTGCCCAGGCTGTACAGCGCACCTCCTGTGTTGTTATTTGAGATGTGTTGGCCACTGCTGACAACCGCTTTGGTTCATAAACACATGGGGAAGTTCCAGGAAGTTAACACCTCCTGAGACGATCCTTGACCAATAGGGGACAAGAGAACAGGAGCCGTGGATCCTACCATCTTCTGTGTCTTCAGCAGACAATTCTGAGGCACATTCTATGTGGTTCCTTAGAAGGCCCTCTGTGGTTTGAGCCCCCGTTGCCCATGGTACTTATCACCTTAGTAACACATTTTAGATTGACCTTCTTCCCTCTGTTTTCTTCTTCCTCTTTCTCTCTCTCGTTACTGTCCCCTAGGGTCACCTCCAAAACCTTAATTACCTGCACACACTCATTGTCTCATTCATGGGGAGGAGAAATAAATAAATACCTAAAACTAAGGCAAATAATAAACCATAAATTTTTTTTAATTATTACTTACAGGAATAGGAGAGAATAAGTGGGAGGGAATAGTAGAAACTAGATTTTATGTATGTACTTTACATTTTATACTTGACTTTTGATATACTTAAATATTTTCCATAATTATAAAACAAAATAAAGATTCAAAAAATCACCTTTAAAACTGAAAGTAAAATAAAACAAGCAAATGTGAATGTGTATACTGTTGGAGGCTTAACCTGCACAGAGAACTTTTCCAAGTGACTTTAAAGCACATAAGCACAAACATTTAACTGCACTTGCCTAGTGCAATCAACCCTAAAAACAAAAGGAATGGGAAAATAATCTTAAACTGAGTGTTGTTAACAATCGTAAAGTGTGTTAATAATCTTAAATTGCTACTCTGAGAATGTTGATATGTGGTATGGGATAAAGCAATAAGAATTACATTGTTGTTGTTAGGAGCCTGTATTTTTGACAGTAATGAAAGGAGATACAGATATGATTGATAAGATTTTTTAAGCCAAAATGTTTTCATTTGAGTTAGAAATATCCATTAAAAAAACTCATCGAATATTTAATATTTAAAAATACATATTTTCCAGCTCCATCACACTATAAGACCTAGAAACAATAATTAGAAACAGCGTTAATGAAAATCATAAGCACTCAAATTGTGGCCAATTAAAATCATTTCCCACTTAAAAAAAAAAAAAAAAAGAAGCAAAGCTTCTTGGAGGAATGGCGGATTCCAGACTGGGACAAGAAATGTACAAGATGAGCCTGGGACATTTTGTCCCACTGGAAAGAGAAGACATTATTAAAGACTATTAGGCTTGCATCAAAAGGTCTTGAGAGGCCACTTGAATAAGTTCCTCCTGGTCAGCCAATGAAGCAATGATATGGACACTACTAAGGACAAGCACTGCAGTGGATTGAAATATATCAAATATGCTGACGAATTCCCAATTGGTAAATAAAGGGAAAGAATCTAGTATTTTCTTGCTTTTTCTATATGACCATATATCAGAGTAATGAAACAGTCCACGTGAAAATTCTCTCCCTGGAGGTATTCTAAATTATCTTTTTTTTAAGATTTTATTTTTTTATTTTTTTTTTTAATTTTGAGTGAGAGAGCACATGTAGTAGGGCAGAGACGGAGGGAGAAAGAGAGAATCCCAAGCAGCCTCCACACGGTCAGCACAGAGCCCAACACAAGGCTCAAACTCATGAACTGCAAGATCATGACCTGAGCAGAAACCAAAAGTCGGACGCTTAATCAAC
This sequence comes from Paguma larvata, assembly GCA_030068075.1. Lineage (NCBI taxonomy): Eukaryota > Metazoa > Chordata > Mammalia > Carnivora > Viverridae > Paguma > Paguma larvata. Next base: position 65,180,168 of record CM057831.1, on the reverse strand, counting down.
TAAGCCACCCAGCATCCCTAAGATTTTATTTTTAAGTAATCTCTACACCAACGTGGGGCTTGAACTCCTGAGATCAAGAGTTGCATGCTCCACTGACAGCCAGCCAGGACACCCCAGAAGTATTCTAATTTAATTAAGAAGAAATAGGGGCGCCCAAATGGCTCAGTCAGTTAAGACTCCGACTTTGGCTCAGGTCACAGTCTCACAGTTCGTGGGTTCATGCCCTGTGTTGGGCTCTGTGCTGACAGCAAGGAGCCTGCAGCCTGCTTTGAGTTCTGTGTCTCCCTCTCTTTCTGCCCCTCTCTCACTCACTCTCTGTCTCTCTGTCTCTCTCAGGCTCTCTCTCTCTTTCTCAAAAATTAAAAACATTAAGAAAACCTTTAATAAAAAAGAAAAAATAAAGAAAAAATAATAGAAGTAGAATATTACCATTTTGCAACCATTACTGAATGAATGGATCCCAGTCGATAATTATCAATCGTTGTGACATCACAGAGTAAGAGACCACTAGATGCTACCTACCTCCTACTGGTTGGCCTATGAATAGTCAATTCAAACCCGAATCTAACCACATCTCTAGATCTATCTACCAAGTTACAGTAACACACAGAAGCGTGTGTTAAACAACACCACAGGGAAACAAGCAGCAAAATTCATGTGAGAAACTCTACACAACAAAATGTTCAGCTTATTCAACAAGTCAACCATAAGGGGAAGAAAGGAACCTTAAAGATTAAAAGATTAAGAGATGTATCAAGCAGTTGCAATGTACGGACTTTATGTGGATCCCAGTTAGGGTTGGCGTGGAAGATAGGACTCTGCTTTGGCGATGGTCCATGTTCCGACTGAGATCAGACTCCCGTGTCCTGGCAGATCAATGAAGACCTTTTGGAGGGTCATCCTGAGATGAAGGCCATTGCCGGTATTCGTGTTCCCCGGCCCTTTAATGCACCTTCCCTCTCCCCTCCCACACCCTCCAGCCTTCCCCCACTGTCCCTGGCATCCATACTGAACTGCGTGTCTGGCTCCTTAGGCTTCATTCCATCCTGTCCTTCACTCCCCTGCTCTAAACCTCATTGTTCTTTCTCCTGTTTCTGACTTCCTCCGTCCCTCCAGAGGTGACACTCAATATTACCAGTCTTCTAAGGTGCCTGGGCTCCCACCCCACCGTCTCCTCCAACCAACCAAGCTGCCACACACTGCCTTGAGCAAATGGCATTCTACTGGCCCCTCGGTCTCCAGACTTTGTATATCATCGCTTAGCTCACTGGGCACAACAGTACCACCCAAACAGTCCACACGCTCCCCTGACTACACCCAGCCACTTAAGCCCAGCCGTCTTTTGGGGACTTGGAAAATGTCCGAGTGCAAGCTCTCCTGCTTTTGCTGATGGGTATTGGTCGTGGGCCTCCAAGGGTCGATCAGTCATAGGTTCCGAGGAGTCTAACATACAGGCCCCACACCCTGCCCATCAGGGTAGACTAACAGAGGCCTGGCTCATTAGCAGCCAAGAATGGGGTGGACCACGGGCCGCCCCTCACACATTCTCAGAGGACTAGACGGCTCCAACAACTCCCGAGTTATCTTTCAATCCAGCTTAAGGCTCTTGGTGGAGGTCAGGGTGGCGATACTGACCTCTAACCCTTTGCAGGACTCAGGACACAGGTTTCCAGGGCGGGCTGGTGGATCATTCAGCCCCAGAATGGGAAGTCCATAGGAAGCGTCGACAGGGCCTCTTCAGAGCTAAGCAAAGGGATGGCCAGCCCCTGAAAAAGAGCAGTCGTGAGGACTAGATGCCTTGTCCGCGTGCGTTCTATTTTTTTGCTTTAAAGAAAGATGAAAAGTAGCTGAATAATTTATATGAGGAAATGCGAGCAGGCAGGCCACGAGGAAAGGGAATAAAAGTGAAAGCATTCTTCTGGGAGAAAAACAGAAACATAAACAAAGCAACAGAAAAAGCAAGTCAGCTTTCAAAACCAGCTGTGGTGGCTAGAAAGTTCGCCCTGGCCCCGGGTTCACGCGCCTCCTCCGCAGTTATGCTCCGTCGCAAGGTTTCCATCTGCTCGGCAGTATATCGTCCCGACAGTGCTGAAGAAGCATTTCTGTCCCCATTTTACTCATCAAGTACCGAATCTTGAGAAGGTCCCACAGCTTGCCTATTGCCACCCTGCAAAACGCTAAGGAGCCAGCATGTGAACCAAGTCTGTCTGGCTCCAAAGCTCATGCTCTTTTTTCAACACTTAGCTGCCTCTGGTCTGAGTCAGAATACCTTATTTTCTCTTCCTATGAGGGCCCGTCACATTTTTCAAAAACAACTTTTGGCTCCCCCTTCCACTCTTTCTGCCTCGCTCCCAGACCGATGCTCTGCAGGCCAACGGCCCCAGTCTCTTCAGACAGCCTGACATGGTTTCAAATCTTTGCATCTTTCTTCCCCGATTTATGCTCCAATTTGCCCCCAATCCACTTAAGCACGGAGTCCCGGAAGTGGACACCGATTCTCAGATCTGGCCTGACGGGCTGACCGAAGCAAAGGCTGCAGGGATGATCCCTCGCTTCGATGTGGAATCGAGGCTGATGATAGCACAGCTTAAGATGGGTTCATTAGCCCCGCTGACAGCCACGGCACAGAGCTGGCGCATAATGAGTGCTCGCTCAGCGAAAGCTCCCCAGGGCTTTGTACCTTGGCCTCTGCTAAGCCAGCTCTCCTCATCCTATACTTGAGCAGTTTGTTGTTTGCAACCTCAGTGCAAGGGATTTTCCCTTTATTGATTTCAATCTCATTCAGCAAACACCCACGGAGCTAGGCGCAAGCGCTGGCTACTGGGGAGTCGAGTTAACAGGGTACTGTGGCTCTCCACGCTGCTCTTTTCTGGCCACAGCTCAGCTCAGAGATCCTCCGGGCACTCCCCACCCAACCTCACCCCTCCGGAGGGTACTCTTCTCCTATCAGCCACTGCGGCCTTCCTCAAAAGCAGAGCCGCGCCTCAAAAACTGCCAGGCCTCTTGAGTGGTGTTTGACTTGACCATAGCTATGCCAAGCAGGGTGTTTTTGTTAGTGAGTGAGCAGCTGCCAAGAACATTTCAAGAGATGATTTACTCCTTCTCCGAGGGTTGTTTACGCCAGAGCTCTCTGTTCCCGTCAGAGCCTGTGCCTCCCATGAAAAACCTGTCACGATTTGTGATCTGAGGGGGAACCTGTTTGCCTGAAGGAAGAAACTGCATATATTTTTTCCACATAGCAAGGAATGCCATGTTTTCTCACTTGTCCGGGATATGTTCCCTGGCCTAGAAATGGACACAGAAGTACAGGAAGCATTAGCTGACCCAGGCCTAGACCCCGCCCCGGTCAGAGGTTATCTCTGTAGCTGGAGGTGCTGTTTCATGTCACCCACATTCTCTGGCACGCTGGTAGTGCCAGAGCTAACCTGAGTTACGGTATACTGAAGCCCAGAAGGCGAGGAATGTAATTCTAGTCCATTCTGGTTAGTCAACACAAGGCTTGAGTTCTAGCTAAAATGACTTGAGATTTGGTTTGGTATAAATGATGGCCACATGGTACTGTAAGCTGGGAACCAGAAGGCCTGAGTCTGTGTTCGAACTCTGCCACTAACCGACTATGTGACCTCAGGTAAGTCGTTTACACTCTCTGGGCCTCCGTTTCCTCATCTGCCGCAGTAAGATGGTTAGCATACGAGCTCTCCAATGGCACTTCGGACTGTGACATTGTATGGTCTTCTGTTACGAGGATTGTGAGCATGGCTATGGAGTCAGGATTACACCCCAGCTCTGCCATTCACTGGCTGTGTGAACCTAGGCAAGTTCCTGGAGTTCTTTAAACCCGTTACCTCTTCTGTAAAATGGGAATAATACTGTATTTATCTCATAGGATTCTTATAAAGATGAAACGAGCCCATAAAGTGCTTGGAACAGTGCCTAGCACCCAGTGAATTCCCAGCAGTTGGTGGCATTGTGCTTGTCTTTGTTACTAATTACCAACCTGAACCCAGTCTTCACTATCGATATTAAAATAAGCTGCTTCTGGGGCGCCTGGGTGGCTCAGTCGGTTGAGCGTCCGACTTCGGCTCAGGTCATGATCTTGCGGTCTGTGAGTTCGAGCCCCACGTCGGACTCTGTGCTGACGGCTCGGAGCCTGGGGTCTGCTTCGAATTCTGTGTCTCCCTCTCTCTCTGCCCCTCCCCCACTCATGCTCTGTCTCTCTCTGTCTCAAAAATAAATAAACATTAAAAAAAAAATTTAAAAAATAAGCTGCTTCTGAGACAGCCAATGGTATGGAGGCTCTGTACCTCTGAATGTTCCCCTCATGGAGGTTATCTGAAGTTTGAGGCCCCTCAGAGCAAGAATCGGGGAGTCTCCATGGTCTCCAAGAAGCCCCAGAAGGGACAGGGGACCTCAGTTCGGAGTGTGGCTCTTTGGTCCCAGAAGCTTGTTTTGTTACCTGACTGTTCCGGAGGCAGCGCGCCAGAGAGCTCTCTTTCTGGAAACTCTCCACTCTCAGTCTCCACTTAGTGATGGAACAGAGGTGAGGAAAGAGGCCAGGAGGCTCTGAGGTTTTACAGGGATTCCTTCCTGGGTCCCCAGTCTGTGCCGAAGGGACAGCTTCTGGGTGTGCGGCTCCTCCTTGCTTCCTGCCCCACCAGGGTCCCTCACTGAGTCGTCTCAGTGAAAGGCCCCTTTCCCCTGGAAAAGGCCCATTTGAGATCATGGTGGGAGCTGGTGAAGAGCCGCAGTGCTAAGGGAAGAAACTGAAAGTCCTGATACCTTTTCTGAGGCTTGGCACTGCCCACTGGGGTGATTCCAGGACAAGGCCTCAAAGGCTTAAGGGCACCGCTTCTTTGCCACTGTTAATTTACTTTGGGTCTAAAATAGCCTGACAGAGGCCTTTAAATGCCAGTGCTGTTCTCTGCCACCGTCCCCCTCACTGAAATCTTGACTTGCCGAGTGGTGAAGCCAAAGCCGGAACCCTATTACAGAACAGGCTGATACGGGAGTGTGTGGCTGAGGTACACCACGAAGGACTTCCTCACTCTGAGGCCCAGAACTGAATGGCCTGGCCGCCCCAGTCACAGCCACCCTGGACAGCCGCACGCCCCTCGCACAGAGGCCTGCCCCGGAAAATGCAGGGCAGGCCTCCTTCCTCCCTTGGGAGAAAAGGGCACCTGCCCATTTCCTCATCCCAAACATACAAGTCAAGGAAGAAGCCAGGAGGGTCGTACTAACTTACCCTCCACACGGAAGGAAACATCAAAAGTGTGGAGTAAGTGTTCCCCACAACACCCTCCTGCCTACTTTGCCAATTCCTATACTCAGCTGCTGGGCCTTCCATTTTGACTCCCTTCCACCTCAGTGGCTTTGGCTCCATTGAACTGTAAGGTCTTCACGGGCCGAAGGGGTCCTCTTGATCTGTGCTGTGGTGCAGGGTGTAGGCCGTGTGGCTCTGACATTTCCCAGCTGTGCAACCTTATATAAGTTACTTAACCTCCGTCTAGAGACCGCAAGCGCCTTTTCTGTAAAAGTGCAGTAATAGTCTAGGCATAAGCCTGCTCCCTGCTGAGAAACTCTAGGGTCCCAGGAGGGGTTAGCTTAAAACCAGTCTTCTCACCGAGCTTGAGGGACGGAGGCATCGGGATGCTTCCCGTAGAAACAGCTGGATTGGCCTGTTTTCCTGCCATGTTTTCTTGACAGAGTCTGTGAAATGGATTTCTGTAACAGGAAAACCAATAACCCGGCACCCAAGTTTGAGCCCAGCCCCAGAGCAAGCCAACCCTGGACTAGGCCCAGGTCTGAGGTTTTCTCAACTGGGCCCAGCACCAAACTCACTCACTCCCGAGCTCTGGCGGCCTCCTGGGCCTGAGGAGTGGGTTCGTACATCTGGACCCCACAAGCCCGGAATCACTAGGTGATTCAACTCACCTTTTAGTGTGGTCCCGAGGGTTATAAACAAACAGGCCTGACATACGGGTCATTCCTGAAACTCCTGCTTCCTTGGTTTTAAGGGCCCCTTGGCAGTAAAGAATTTCAAAGCTGCTAACTCCTTAGTACATTAAAGTGGAATAAATTCCTCTGAATGGTCCTCAGGTGAGCCGCAGTACTTAGCAAACGCCTCTTGGTTTCCTCTTGAGGGACCCAAGACTGACCTCTGGTGGTCTCCAGGACCAGCTGAAGGCCAGCCTGCCAGCACCCGCTCTCACGTCTTCCCTGTCTCAATCTAGTTCCTCTTTCTCCATGTCTCTCTCTGTCTGTCTCTCTCTCTCTCTGTCTCCCCTCCCTCCCTCCTTCCTTCTCTCTCTTCCTCTTTCTCTCTTCCTCTTTCTCTCTTTCTCTTTCTCCGTCTTCTGCACCACCACCACCCCCGCCCTCAGTTTTGGTCTTTCTCTCTGTGTACCTCTGTGTATGTCTTTCTCTGTGTGCCTCCCTTTCTTCCTTCCCATGAAACTCCCAATTTCTTAGAAGTATAGGGGTAATACGATGTCACAATGAGATTCTTCTTGCCTTAGTTTCGACTGCGGTATCAACATGTAAAAAAGCAGATAGGGAGGTATCGAAATGAGTATAAAATAGGCCTCCCCAAACATGCAAATTCACGAAGGATAGAATCCTCAAAGCTTACTCTGTAATTTTTTGAGCACCTTAGTCAGGTTCAAAATGAATCACTAACCAGTTTCATTTCCATTATACGTCCATCTTCCTTATGTTGTATGGCTGATGCGCTCACCTCTGTTCCCTGGCTGGCTTGAGGCTTTCCGGCCTCCGTGCCTTGGTTTATCCTGCCCTTTCTTCATAGAATACCTTTCCCTATCTTGCCTCTTCCAATCCTGTTTTTCCTTCAAGGCCAACCTCAAATGCTCCTCCTTCCTAAAGTCATCCCTGGCCCCCCAAAGGTGAATCATAGCCTCCTCTGGGGTCCTGCCTGCACTTTTACAACACTCAGCTCTTCCCACCTGGTACAGAGATTGTGCGTGCACACCTGTCTCCACCACCAGCCTCTGAGGTCTCCAGCGCATGGGCTAACTCTGGGTCCTGCCTTGCAGGACACGTGCACATTACCAAATGCTGAGTGAGTGAGTTAGTGAGTAGATCCTGTGAGTCTACTCACCCAGACTGTTTGTCTGTCCCCCCATTTCTAAAGTGTTCTCATTTCAGGAATGTTATATAAATGGAACCAGATAGTATGTAACCTTTGAGAATTGGCCTTTTATGCTCAGCAAAATTCCTTGCAGACTCATTCAAGTCGCATGTATCAATAGTCTGTTCCTTTTACTGCCAACTAGTATCCAGGATATGAATGAACCATAGTTTGTTTAACCGTTCATCTGTTGAAGGACATCTGGGCTGATTCCAGTTTGGGGCTGTTACAAATAGAGCTGCCATAAATATGTGTGCGCTGACTTTTGTGTGAACATAAATCTTCAGTTTTCAAGAATGCAATCGCTAGGTTATTTGGTAGTTGCATTTTATTTTGAAGAAATTGTCAAACTGTTTCTAAGAGTGGTTATACCATTATTTTGGCATTATGTATCTTCTGCCTATTTTCTAATTGGATCGTTTGGGGTTTTCTACTGTTGAGTTTTGAGGTTTCTTTATTTACTATAGATACTACTCCTTTATCAGATATGTGGTTTGCATTTTTCCCCCAGTTTATCACTTGTTTATTCCTCCTCCTTACATGCGCTTTCATGGACAAAAAGTTTCTAATTTTGATAAGGTCTAATTTATCCATTTTCATACTGTGCTTTCGTTTTTCAAGTCTGAAAACTCTTTGTTTAGCCTTAGATCCCAAAGATTCTCTCCTATGTGTTTTTCCATAAGTTGAAAGTGTTAGTTTGTTCATCTCAGTCTATTTATATAAAGTACAAGACTTAGGTCAATATTCATTCTGCTCTTGCATCTTAATATCCAGTTGCTCCAATACCATTTGTGGAAAATGTAGCTGCGGCACAGAAGTGCAAGAGCATCTGGTTCCAGAGGTTCCAAGCAGGCCAGGTTTGGCCACTGACAGGTGACAAAACCCAAAGGCAGAGAAACAAGAGAGGAATTTATTTCAGTGTGGCCAGTACCAGGAAGACAGTGAACTAGAGTCTCAAAGACTGTCTCCACAATACTGAAAATACTTCCAGGAAAAGGTGGGGTGAAGGTCAGTGGGTATAGGCAGGTGGGCAGCGAGGTCAGGTTGATCATTATCTTGGGATCAATCATGCAGGGTCTTTCTGGTTCAGGCCAGTCCCTAATGCTTGAGGGGGTAGTTTGGTTCCCTTCAGGGGATGCTTTGCCTACAGGGTCTCTTGCTTGAGTTAAAAGGTAAGCTGGGAAGAAGAACTTAATCAATTAGAAAGCTTGAGGTCAAAATGGAGGAAGTCCTCCTTCAAAAAGGCTATTTAACTTTTTTTTTTAATTTTATTTTAGAGAGAGAGAGCAGGGGAAAGGGCTGAGGGAGGGAGAGAGAGAATCTTAAGCAGTCTCCACACTCAGCATGGAGCCCGATGTGGGGCTCTATCCCATGAACCTGGGATCAAGAATGACCTGAGCCGAAATCAAGAGTCTGACCCTGCTCACTCAACTGAACCCCCCGGATCCCAAGGCTGTTTAACTTTAATTTTAATCTAGACTGAATCAAGGATATTTAAGGTTTATAATCATTTCAAACACACACACACACACACACACACACACACACACACAAGGGTAAATAACATAGAGTTTGTGAATGGTCAACACAAGCACACATATTTTTTTTAATGTTTATTTTGAGAGAGAGAGAGAGAGAGAGAGCGTGCACAAGTGAGGGAGGAGCAGAGAGAGAGAGGGAGAGAGAAAATCCCAAGCAGACTCTAGGCTGTCAGCACAGAGCCTGACACAGGCTTGAGATCATGACCTGAGTCAAAACCAAGAACCAGATGCTTAACTGACTGAGCCACCCATGCAGCCCACAAGCATCCATATTTACAGCCAGTTTCTAACCATATAAAATAATGGTATTAAATATTTTTTCAAACCAAAAATTATTTGCCACATATATCACAGTTGAGGTCTAATAGCTATCATATGTAAAGAACTCTTTAAAAAGTGAGGAAACAGGGCCAAATACCTGATAGAAAAATGAGCAAAATTTGTGAACAATTTGCCCCAAAAAAGACATAAAATTTTCCTTAAACTTATGAGAAGTTGTTCAACTCATAAAAAGAGAAATGCAAATTAAACCCACACTGAAATACCATTTATCACCTAGCAAATTAGCAAAAATGTAAAAACTTGGCACCACACTGTGTTGGCAAGGCTGGGGAGAAATCGGCACTCTCCTACATTGCTGACGGGAATGCAAAATGGTACAGCCTTCTGGAGCAGAGTTTGGCAGTATTTAACAAAACTATACATGCATTTACCTTTTGTTCCAGGAAGCCGCTTCTAGGAATTTGCTCTGAAGACACACCTGCAACAGTACAAAGTGGTGCATGCACCACTGCATTTGTTGCAGCATTATTTATAATTTCAAAATATTGAAAACAACCTCCATGTTCATATGGAAGGAGATGTGTTAAGTAAACTAAATGGTATCACAGAATGTAGCGCTGTGCGGTGGTAAGAGACTAGCGATGGTCTCTGCACAGTAACAGGGAGTGACTTCCAGGATACATTTTGTGTGTGAAAAAGGAGGCTGCAAAAGGGTATATACAGTATTCTACCTTTGTGTGGCAAGAGGAAATGAGAAAGGTATGTGTATCTGCTTTCTTAAATGCAAAAGGAAATCGAGGAAAAATAAACCAGAAGCTAATGAGAATGGTTACCCACAGGGGTAGGTGGGCACCAGGTGGATAAGGGAGTGATACCTCAGTGAGAGTAAATGTTTGGAGTTTGGGATCATATTGATGTTTTAAATAATTTTTTTATAATTTTTGTTAAATGTTTATTTTTGAGACAGGGAGAGACAGACAGACAGACACAGAGACAGAGTATGAGTGGAGAAGAGGCAGAGAAGAGGGAGACACAGAATCTGGAGCAGGCTCCAGGCTCTGAGCTGCCAGCACAGAGCCCAGCATGGGGCTCAAACTCACAGTCTGGACCACAAGGTCATGACCTGAGCTGAAGTCAGACCCTTAACTGACCGAGCCACCCAGGTGCCCCTAAATACTTTTTTTAAATTAAGCCAAATCAGTATGGCTTGAATATATTCAGTTTTACAACTCTGAAATGGAATATAAACAGAAAAAAAAAAAAGAACCCTAACTAGAATTTAAAAGAACAACATAATCATCGTGAAGGGGAAAAAACAAGAGAACAAACCCAAGTAACTTTTGAGCACAGTACTTAGACTATGTGCCTGCAATCTCAAGATAAAAGAACTGTTAATTAATAAATAATTCTACTTGGTTCTTGCAGTGGGATGGGTCAGCAATTCTGAAACCCCTTTCTGTGAAAACTAGGATTGAGCACATGAATAAATAGATTGAAATGGTGGGAGCCAACTTTCTCACTGTGACAGACAGCTGTTACCAATATGGAACGGGAGAAGCTAGGGATGAACTTTGTGGTGTAGAATTGGAATTAGAGATATAGGATAGATAGAGAGACAGGTGTGTGTGTGTGTGTGTGTGTGTGTGTGTGTGTGTGTGTGTGTGTGTGTGTTTTCTAGATCCGTAAGCTGAAAAGGCCTCGAAGCAATGTTATATTAGTAGCAATGTCCACACCTACCACCCAGGTCTTCTTAATATTATCCCTTATAATAGAATAAGGAACCACGTTTCCCTGAAGAAATGGCTGATTCCAAGGCTGAAACAAGAAGGACCTAGAGTGCCTTATCACAGAACATAAGGAAGTGCTCAAAAAATTATAAGAACATCTCAAAAACCATAGGAGCCATCTTGATATGGCTCCCATTGGCCAAATCTGGGTTAATGTGAGCATCAAAACGAACAGCAATAGCAGTGATGTATAACCCATGAAAAAAATAAGATCTCTGAGTGTACCTGATATAATTAAATACATGAATAAATAAACGGGAAATAAAGAAAAGAGCTTTCTTATGCAATTATGCCAACTAATGCATGTAGAAAGAATGATGAAGTTAAGAAAATCACCACTTGGCAATCATCGTAGTAATAATAGATTCAAGTAAGAATTATCAATGGCTGCTAAAATGAGTGGGTGGCAGTTTGAGAAGGCACAAGAAATTTACCTAGTATTGAGGTGTCCTTCTTCAAATTACTTCATTACAAAGGAGAAAATGAAAACTTCCAGCGGAAAGACCTAGAAGTTGCTACCATCCTCTTGCCCAAGGGATCGAGGTCACCAACGCCAACAATGGGACAAGGCAACATCACGTCCTTTCCCAATACAATGTTCTGAAAAGAACACAGCATCACTTTTGTGGCTTTTAAGCTAAAACTGCATGATCTGAATCCCAACATGAGGAAATACCGCACTAGCCACAGCTGAGGGGTAACTCACCAAATAACGGGCCTGTACTCTTCAAAAATATCAAGGCCGTGAAAACAAAAGCTGAGGACAAATTCCAGATTAAAGAAGACTGGAGACACATGGCAACCAAATGCAATGTGTGAACCTGGATCAGATCCTGGACCAGGAAAAAATAGCTATAAAGACATTTGGCCAAATTTGAATTTGGACTGTGGATTGCATGACAGCATTTTGTTGATGTCAAATTTCCCAATTTTGATCATCGCACTGTAGAACAAATTACAAAATATACTTGTTCTTATAAACACTGACATATTTAGGGCTAAAGGGATATAATGCCTACTTATTCTCAAACAGTTCAGATGTATTTATATTTAGAAAGAGAATAAATGATCATGCAAATGCGGCTACATGCTGAGTCGTGGTGAATCTTATTGAAGGGTATATGGGAGTCCTTTGTATTATTGCAATTTTCTGTACTTTAAAATGATATCAAAATTGAAAGGAGCGCCTGGGTGGCTCAATCGGCTAAGCACTGGACTTTGGCTCAGGCTATGATCTCATGGTTCGTGGGTTCGAGCCTCATGTACAGCTCTGTGCTGACTCAGAGCCTGGAACCTTCTTCAAATTCTGTGTCTTCCTCTCTCTGCCTCTCCCCTGTCTCTCTCACTCTCAAAAATAAATAAATATTTTTTTAAAATATTTTTGATTAATTTTTTCGCCAATAGAATATTTGCATAAATGAAATCCCACCTGCAGCTCAGTCTGTCCAATTGAGAGTTATCCTGAATGGGGATGGTGGGTCCAGAAACCCACACCCTCAGATCCCCTTCCACCCTCCCTAGCCACACGCAGAGATGAGACCAACAAGGCTTGGCTGTTCACCCCAGTCCCTCTCTGCCAGAGCTCTCAAGCGGCTAAGGTGAAGCCTCTGGGCTTTCCTGTCTAGATCCTCTTCCTAGCTCACCTCTGCTCTCCATCTCCCTCTGGCCTCTGCTCTCCATCCTTACTGGCCTTTTCCTAATATGTATGTAAATATTCAATTGCCGAGAGCTCTCTGTCTCTCTGTATGCTATGGCCTACTGTCCATGATTCTCAGAAATGTTCTTCCCCAACCTCCCAGAGCTTCCTAGCTGTTATTTCCATTTCTACATTCAGCTGCAGCTACCCACACCTATACCAAAGAGGAACTCCCTGAGAGCGTGACGGCACGGTGCTGGTCCCCTCCGGTTCTCCTTGCCGGTATAGGTTCCCTCCGTCTGCTGGAGTAGGACTCTTCAGCATCAGGCAAGGAAAAGATACCTGTATTAGTTTCCTATAGCTAGTGTAATAATATCACAAAAGTGGTGGCTTAAAACAGTACAGATTTGGGGGCTCCTGGGTGGCTCAGTTGGTTAAGCTTCCAACTTTGGTTCAGGTCAGGATCTCATAGTGCGTAAGTTCGAGCCCCGCGTTGGGGTCTATGCTGACACCAAAGAGCCTGGAGCCTTCTTCGGATTCTGTGTCTCCCTCCCTCTCTGCCCCTCCCCTGCTTGTGCTCTGTCTCTCTCTCTAAAAAAAAAAAACATTTTAAAAAATTAAAATAAAAAACAATACAAATTTCTTCTTTTACGGTCCTGGTAGTCAGAAGTCCAGGATCAGCTTCACTGGACTAAAGTCACGGTGTCGGCCGTGCTGGTTCCTTTCGGAGGCTCTGAGAAGAGAATCCATTTTCTTGCTTTTTCAGCTGCTACTGCCTGCCTGAATCCCTTGGCTTGTGGCTCCTTGCTCCATTTTCAAGGGGTCATTCCCATCTGAGTTTCCATCATGGCCTCCCCTTCTCCTCTTCTATCTAATCTCCCTCTGCCTGTCCCCTCTAAGGCCATCTGTAATTACATTTAGGGCCTCACCCAAAGAATCCAGGATACTCTGTCCATTGCAAGAGCCTGAACTTAATCATATCTGGAAAGTCCTCTTTGCCACGCACAGTAACTTTCCCAGGTTCTAAGGACTAAGATGTGGACATTTTTGGGGACAATTATTCAGCCTGCTATAGATACCCAGATGGATTATTGTCCAGCAGCCTTCCCCTATTACCCGAACATCCCCAGATTAGTTGCTTTACTTCAGTTAATTGTTCCCCGAAGTGCGCTGATTCAAGTTCAAAACAGCTCATTTGCAACAGACACTGTCTTACTCTTGCTGCTCTGCTCTATTATGCCCCACCTATAGGTAAAAGTACAGAGCCGTGTCTGCACAGCCTTCCTACACAGTCTTTTTTATCAGCTTAACCGATGAATTATGTTGGTCTTGTATAGCCCTAGTCCAGGATGGAAGCTTCTATAAGCAACAGAAAGGGATTGAGCAAGAAGAGCTTCTGCTCATTTTCCGAGGCTGTGACAGGGGTGGGCTGAGGTCTCCCCGGGAGCTCTCATCAGCAACAGCCACACAAATAAATCAAAAAGGAACTGAGCCACAGTGCTCCTAGAGAATGAAAGGGGAAAAAGAACATGGGTTCGTGTTTGGGCTAATTCTAAAATATATGGAAATGAAAGCGTTTGGGGTGATGAATTTCCCTTTAATGCTGTCACATCTGTAGTCCTGGGGGTTTAACCTCTGATTTTTGGCTGTAAAACCAACATTATTTCTGCAAACTTGACACCAGATGCTGCCAGGGAGATATAGCCGAAGTGATAAAAATCTATTTAACAGATTTAGTGAAGCAAATACAAACTAATTAACAATTTTGGAATTGGGATTAAACTCTAATTCTTTTAAGCCATAAAAACTGAGATGAACAAAAGGGAAAAATGTTTTCCCTCTGAATAACTCAAAGGAGCCATCTGTTTGTCATTGAGAAAATGGCCCAACTGATAGATTTTGAACAAATTTCGACATATTTTTATCTAGATTTGAATGCATTATGGACAGAAGAAGAAAGAAGGCACATTACTTCCTGGCTAACATGTCAATCTGGGCTTCCCTGAAGCTCCAGAAAACAAGCTATTTGGGTACTGACTCAGAAATGAGGAGACAAAGAGTGAAATGGTATTTTTATAAATTCTGCTTGAGACATATGTTTCTGGTCATTAGGAAGGAAAGATGGCCTAGGGTTCCTTCCAGCTTCGTTGTGTGGTAGCCATTGGCAAGACAGAGCTCTTTCACTGTCTTCAAGGTCACTTCCAGTGAGGGCAGAGGCAGACTTTCCAAATCAAATGAAGCCTCAGCTATGACATAGTGAAAATTGGGTTTGCCGTCCTCCCGTCTCTTCCCCTCTCAGCCTCAATGTGCAGTCTAATTCTGGAACACAGGCTCTCAAATTAATCCTACCCTAATCAGGATGGGGTGATGGTGGTGGATTTTGTTTATCCTGGCCCCAAATTCAAGTGGTTTGGCATCAAATCAGTTAGTTGATCTAACTCTGGGCAACTCCAGAGAAGACCTCAGAACTGTTAGAAGCTATTTGAGGATGGAGAATTTGGTAGCCCTTGTGCCTAACCAAAGGCCCATGTGTATATAAGTATTATATATACATATTATATATATATATACACATGTATATATAATATGCTCAACTAATAGCATATGTTATTATACATAACATATGTATATATGTTTATACATATAATACATATGTATATATAATATGTATATATAATATGCTCAACTAATAACATATGTTATTATACATAACAGATGTATATATGTTTATACTTATATAATATACATATGTATATATAATATGTATATATAATATGCTCAACTAATAACATATGTTATTATACATAACAGATGTATATATGTTTATACTTATATAATATACATATGTATATATAATATGTATATATAATATGCTCAACTAATAACAATAGCAATAATAATAAATTAAAACTGACTGAGTGCCCATTGGGTGTCTCAGACAATAATATCTCATTTAGTCCTCTCGACATTATGAAATACATATTATTTTTTTAATATTTAATTATTTTGAGAGAGAGCACACACAGCAGAGGAGAGGCAGGGAGGAAAGAGAGAGATTGAAAGAGAGAGAGGGAGAGGGGGAGAGAGAATCTTAAGCAGGTTCCACACTTAGCATGAAACCCTACATGGGGCTCAATCTCATGACCACAAGATCATGACCTGAGCCAACATCAAGACTTGGTTGCTTAACTGACTGAGCCACCCCCCCAATAAATATTATTTTGATTCCTATTTTACAAATAAGGAAACTAAGTCCTAGAAAGAGCAAGCGATTTGTCTAAGGTAATACAGCTCTTGAGTGACAAGACAGTTAAAACTCAGGCCTGTCTGAGTCCAGAACCCATCTCTAACCACCACACCCATCCTACCATATGTGTGTACATGGTTAATCCATTCATATCCCACTTCATTCTAAACTATATTTGAGATTAATTCCCAAATGTGGAACTCAGTTCAGACCATTGAGTTTTAGGGGAAATAGGGGAGGAAGGTCCAACCGAAAGGTGCATCGTCAGTTTGGATGAGGTTGGCGGAAGCACTTGGGGAGGATTTGAATCGCTCCTTGAGGTTCGGTACTTGAACTCTCGGGGCAGACAGGGCTGTGGACAACTGGGAAAAAGAAGCAAGAGAAGGTCCATCCTGGGCTTTGATGACCACTGATAGACTGGCCAGAGACCATGGAGAGTGGTTACAGGTGAACCGAGCCTGTCGGTAGGACTTTGGGGACAGGCCCTGAGGATCAAGCATTGCACTGCCTCAGTTTCCCTCAAGTTGATCAGTACTTGGAGACTGAAAAAACATGTTCGGTAACAACTCAAAATGCTATTTTGGACTTAGGGGTTAACCACTGCCAGTCACGGAGTAACCCATATTCTTTTTGTCTGTCCATCTTGAAAAAGGCAACTGAGCTCATAGATTCCTGGTAGTTGAACATATCCTCAGTCAGGATTTCTTCCTTACTCTTAACAATTCTTTACAGTTGGAATCTAGGCAGTTCTCTTGGGCCCTCCCAATGGCCATTATCAAAAATTCTCCTGATGATAAACATCCACATTCAAACATAGACATAGCATAAAAATGTTTTCAGACTAAGGTTTCCAGTCTCTGTTTCTAGACAATGAGTTTCCGGATTCTGCTACAGAAACCCCCAATTCCTGTGCCCAGCACAAGGCGGGATCGCAAGCACTCATTGTCAGAAGCCAGATGCCAAATGATAGTTGAGGACCAGAATTCAAGTGAGTAGCTGAGCTGCCTCACTTTCCCCAGTAAATCTGAGAACAGAGCAGCTTTGAGGAGATGTAGACTAAAGCAGACAGAAGCTGCTCTGGGCACCCTCTGACAGTTTAAGCCCTGCTCCTTCCCTCCATTTCCTGTCAGAGACAGGACAGCCAGGTCACCAGGCTTTTAACGCTGGTGTTTCTCAATCTAGAGTCTTTGAACGTTTTCCTCTGGGTTCATAACTTTTTGATATTGTTTTTTAGCTTTGTGGGTTTGTTTTGATGAAAATCTAAAAATAATCAATGTAAGTATCTTGTGGATCAACTGGCTGACCAGCTCGGGCCACAGACTTTCTGTGTCCACATGTAGGTTTGCGCTTATGACAGCACAGAGGCCACGGAGAACTGCTTTAACTGTCTAGGGCTGCTGAAAAATGAAGAGAATGAACTTCAACACAAACGATCCGATCAAAGGGGAGAATAAACAAGCTCACTACATCCTGTAGAAACAAAGGCGGCATGATATTTAGAACAGAGGACATTTAGAATAGAGGAATTTCATTGTTGTTGTGGACCTGTTTGCATTTTGTAAATTTGTAAAAGTCTATCTGAATGTTTTTGTCATCGTTCATACTTAAGTTTATACATTTGTTTTGGTTTTAAGGAAATTGTACTTAGGTTAGTATCTTCACATTCGAAGTTAGGGTAATAATTTGTCAGGTTTTTTCCCCTTAAAAGGGGTCTGTACATCGCTTAAGCTCGAAGCGCTATTACTTTCTTAACATTACATATCAATTTCTCTAATACAGTGGGGTTTGTCCCATGCTAGCCAGTGGGCATGGCTAATACTTTCAATTGGTCGGACTAACTTCTTTACTTTCTTTAAGACCTCCTTGTTCGTAATCCTTTCCCCTGAAAAATGTTGAAAGGGTCATCAGCTCTAGTGGGGAAACTGACTACCTGATGCATACTAACTGTTCTAAACAGGAACAGGGAGTTCTGGAAGGTCCTTGAAACCTAGCATTTGGTCAGAGGGACAGAGCAGAAGCCCCACACCAGATCTGGGTAAAAGTTCAATTTTTCCAAGCTTCAGGACAGCCTTAATGGTCATCCCCATGGTTTCCTCATCTGTTCCCCCACCGCCACCCCCCATGACTGGAGACAGGATGAGCTCCAGAGGCTAGAGAAGGAAGATGAGGAGGGCAGAGCCGGAAGCCGAAAATCCACTTATTCCAGCTGTGAAGTGGTGAGGGCTGGGAAGAGGAGCCAGACTAGTGAATTCACAGATCGATTGCTGGCACAGAGAAGACAAATCACTTTAGACATAGTTGTAGACAATGAAGCACTAAGGCTGTTCCGACCAAACATCATATTCCTTCTGATTTGAGTTACACTAAAGAAGAGAAGCGAGGATCCATCAGAAGAAATTGTTGAAATGTTGAAGTTTTGCCCTTAAGTCCCATCCAGGATCTTTCCAATGTGGCCAGCCTGCTCGTGGACAGTGCTGGGATCTGGGGAGGAGGGACCATTTTGAAGGGAGGTGACAATCAAAGTCAACGATACCTGCTCTGGGACACTGACCCATCCTGAAGCAAATTCCCACAAAGTCCAGGGAAATAATCATGAAGGAGATAGACAAGGTCTAAGACACAGACACTCTTGGTTTATATATTAAATGCATCTGAAGTTTTTTAATCCCACCAAGACACATGTTTTGCACCATTTTTCATGAAATGTAAAACCCCTTTCTGGTCCGTATTCCATTACTGTTACTAGATAGGAATACAGAGACATGCTTCTGTATCATAAAGAGAACAATAGTGCAAAGTGGTGCAAAAGATAACGGACACGCACTTGAAAATCAGGAGATGATGGGGCGTGGTGGGGACCGTGCTGAGCTGGAGAGGACTTGCTCTGCCTGAAGACAGCAGGCCCGCTGGGGCCCCTGTATGCTCCTCTAGGCAAATGTCGGTTCCACGCAACATTAATTCTGGGAGCCTGCAAAGGGAACAGAGGATGATTGCTAAAGGGCCATCCATCCTTCAGATGTGGGCCCAGCACTGGCCGATTTAACCAGTTTGCTGCTGGGCCTTTTTTCTGTAATACATGTATCAATTAACAACCTGTAACGGGTGATCGAGGTAGATTCCGGATACAGAACACCATTATGTGTCCAGCCATACGTAATGAAGCCATCCCCATGTCTTGGCCAACGGCCCACGCTAACACGATGGTGCTGATGTGGGTATAACGAATTCTATTAAGTGAAAAACCCAACATAATGGCAGCTATTAACACCTTCTAATATTAATAGGTAGCATTAATCTCGGGTAATAGAATCTGTCCACTTAGCAGGCACTTCATTTCATAGCTCTTCCCTAGGTCCTGCAAGTATCCCCTCACCACCCTGACCACTGTGTGCTGGATACCTTCCAGTTTGTCATCCCCCTAAGATGGAGACTGGAGAGCCAACAATGCGTGTGACAGCACAGAAAAAGTAGCCCCAACCAGGGTGCCAGGGCTCTCCTCTTACCTAGAATCTCATCCTTCAGATCTCAGTTTAGGTGCCACTGCCATCTGGAAGCCTCCCCTGCTTGTATCTTCCACCTCAACAATAATAAGAACTGAATAAAGGGCCTTCCATCTAGTTTCCCCAGAATTGTTGGCTTGCCGATATCTGTCATCACTGTCTGTAGGTTCCTTCCAAGCAAGGTCCTGGCATCTCCCAGACCAAACCATAGAAAGCATTCAAACAAATAAACAAATTATTAAGTGGATTTCTACATGAATGGATAGGTGTATGGGAGAGTGGATGGATGGATGGATGGATGGATAGATGGATGGATGGATGAATGGATGGATGGATGGATGGTTGGACAGATGGGCAGATGCTGTCTGCCTTTAATTTAGAGGCTCTTTGAGGAGGAGCCAAGATGGCGGAACAGCATGGATGTCTTTTTTCTGTCTCGCGTACATGAAATACAGTCAGGCCAACACCAAACCATCCTGCACACCTAGAAAACGGATTTGAGGAATAACACAACAATCTGCACAACCTGAACCACAGACTTTAGAGGCTCCTGTAGGGGAAGGAGTGTTCTCCAATATAATGGTTTAATAGAGATCTCACCACAAGATGGCACTCATAATTTTCTTCATTTATGGTTTCTATAGAAAATTTTCAAATTTCAAATTGTAAGCTGTCTTAAACATCATTATGTATGTTTCACAGTGAATTGAACTTATTTACCGTGCTGTCCATGTTTCATGTTCCATCACATTTCACACAGTTACAAACACGTTCTTTCCCATGAGACGTCAAGATACAACCCTGTGGCATTTTGCTTTGACATTGGGGGTGCTGCTTTGTGGCTCGTCTTGGTTGCTGCAGAGTGTGAGGAACAATGTCTGTCCCCAGATAGTACAGGAAACAAAGGCGTTCTTTTTCCCCAGCTCCATCCTCAAAACAAGAGTCAGCAGAAAAACGAAACCTTGGCTTGAAATAGCCATTAGCCTTTGGATCCGTGAATTTTGCCTTAATAAAATAATAACCTCTTATGCTGTACAGGGCTTTTGTGCTGTACAAAGCAATTTCACATCACAGTAACAGCTTTGAGCTCCTACAAACTATGCCAGCCTCTTTGGATTTATTATCCCCTTTTAACCCTCATACCAACCCTGTGAGTTAGGTCTTAATATCTCCCATTTTACAGATAATGAAATGGAGGTTCAGAGAAGACCTGTCGTTTGCCAAATTCGCAGATGGTTAAGTGGCAGGGCTGTAGTTGGGACCCAGGCTTGTCTTTACATTAATTTACCTCCCATTACTCCCTATGACATAAGCCATTTTGGTGTCAAGGAAAGGTATTGGGCAGTAAGAAGGAAAGGACACAGCCGATGTAAGCCCCTATACTGTGCCTGTTAGGTGTGTTGCACACACACCTCAGAGCCTCTCCGTAAAAAGGGTAATAATTACTATTTTCAAGCGCCCACAAGCAGGCCAGGCACAATGCCAACTGCTTTCTCATACAGTGTTTCATTTCATCTCTGTCTCCTTCTGCGAGGGAGATATTATCCCCATTTTACAGATAAAGAAATTATAGTTCAGAGAGGTTAAATGGCTTGTCTTATGTCACAGAGGACCCAAGTGCCAGGGCTGAGATTCGAACTCAGTTGCACCTGACTGTAAAGCTCCGGGGCACCATGTGAGGTTGCCAAAGGCCGCCTAAGAGGGGATCGCTTGTAAATTCTGGGCAGGACTCCTGGCGCTGCCACTTTATGTGCTCTTCTAGAACTGCCCATGTTCCCCAAACATTCTCTGGCCCTTTGCACATTCTATTCCTCTGCCAGCAATGCCCTTCCCTACGGGTCTGCCAGGAAAGCTCCTCCTCACCTCTCGAGATGCAGCTCAATGTCATTTCTTCTATGGTCACCCCTCTGACAGCCTCCGCATTAAATATATTCACAAGTCTTAGTGACATATCCGTTGTCCTTCCTCTGAGTCCCACCACGCCCACGCTGCCCCCCACCCCCCACATACGCACACACATTCACCTTGTGGCTCCCTATAAATTAATACATATCCCCCTGCATGGTGTCAAGAACCGTGATGAGTCCGAGATCTCCCCTACCTGCAAGCTGACACTTTGACCTGCTATAGTTCCACAGATCCAGGGGGAAGACACAGATCCTGTCTCCACTGTCTTCCTCTGGCACCTTTAACAGTGACCCGCTCATCAAGGATTGCTGAATAACTGAGAGAACGAGTTCATAGGAAGGTTCAAGGCCCAGATCTTTGATGGTAGGTAGCTATGGAGGCACAGATTATTGGCGTATCTGTGTGGAAGTGATGAAGGAAGGGGCAGTGACGAGGACAGGAGCAACAGCAGTAGACAGAGTCAGTGAAGACGGGAAGCTTCCTACCCATGGACCAGTTAGTGGGTCATGTGTCTATTTGGAAATACTTTAAGTCCCCAGCTAGGAAATTCTTGTACATTCTTTTTACAAACACACGTAACACTTTCTCTGTGCCAAGAACTGGCACTCTCTCTGTGCCAACAACTGTTCATTTTCAGAGCCTTTGTGACTGTCACAGGGAATTGAGGTGGCTGCAGCAGGAATGACACTCCATGACATCAGAGGTGACATGAGAAAACATGCAGGTTGGCAAGTTTCCCTTGGGTCACTTTGGAAATCTTTAGCTAGTAAGAAGTTCAACTACCCTGAGGCCACCATGTGGGAGGACCAGAGAGAGAGTGTGCCTGAAGAGCCCTTAGTGTTTCAGATTCGGCTGCCTGAGTGTTCTTAGCTCCACCACCACCACCACCACCACCGTGAGAGAGCCCGACCAATGGCTTTCTAGCTGAACTCTGTCTACTCCCAGGTTCCAGAGCAAAAATACCTGATTGCAATTGTCTTTTTAAAACCCTTTATTGAGATGTAATTGACATACAATCCGCTGTACATATTTCACGTAAACAACTTGATGAGTTTGGAGATAAGTCATTTGTCTGTGACGAACGTGATAACCACTACACTACGGAAGCGGTTAGATAAGTCATTTGTGAAACCATCACTACGATCTATGCCAAAAACCTGTCCTTCACCTCCAAAAGTTTCCTCCTGCCATTATTTATTATTATTATTGTTATTGTTATTGTTAGTATTATTATTATTATATGTGTGTGATAAGAATTTTGAACATAAGATCTACCTTCTTACCAAATTTTTAAGCATACAATACACTGTTATTAACTGTGCTGCATGGTAGATCTCTAAGACTTATTCATCTTACATTGCTGACACTTTGTACTCTGCCTAATATTTCACGTGCTCCCCCGTCCCCAGCCCCTGGCAACCACCATTCTACTCTCTGCTTCTGCGTTGGATTATTTAAATCCCTCATGTAAGTGGTATCGTGTAGAATTTATCCTTCTGTGTTTGACTTCTTTCTCATAGCATAATATCCTCAAGCTTCATCCATATTGTCACGTATGGCAGGATTTCCTTCTTTTTTCAAGGCAGAATAGCATTCTGGTTTGTGCCACATTTTTTTTTTCATTCACGTGAGAATAGACATTTAGGTTGCTTCTTTGTCTTAGCTATGGAGACCAATGCCTCAAAGAACACGGAAGTGCAGATATCTCTTCAAGATCCTGATTTCAAACTCTTTGGATATATACCCAGAGGTGTCACTGCTGGATCATATGGTAGTTCTATTTTTAATTTTTTGAGGAACCTCCGTATGTTCTCCACAGTAGCTGCCCCAATTCCCACCATCAGTATGCAAGAGTCTTCTTTTCTCCACATCCTTGCTAACACTTACTCTCTTTTTCTAATAGCCATCCTGACTAGTGTAAGGTGATATGTTATTATGATTTTAATTTTCATTTTTCTGATGATTAGTGATGTTGGGCACCTTTTCAGGTACCTGCTGGCCATGTATGTCTTCTTTGGAGAAATGTCTATTCAGTTCCTTTGTCCATTTTTTAATTAGGTTATTTAGTTTTGTGCTACTGAATTGTGGGAATTCCCTATATATTTTGGATATTAACCTTTTATCAGGTATATAGTTCCAAATATTTTCTCCCATTCCATAGGTTACATTTTCATTTTGTTGATCATTTCCTTTTCTGTGCATAAGCTTTTTAGTTTGATGTAGTCCCATTTGTCTATTTTAGCTTTTGTTGTCTGTGCTTTGGGGGTCATATCCAAAAAATCCTTGCCAAGACCAATATATAGACATTTTCCCCTATGTATTTTTCTAGGGGTTTTATAGTTTCAGTTCTCATGTTTAAGTCTTTAATCATTTTGAGTTAATTTTTGTGTATGGTGTATGATAAGGTGGCAATTTCATTCTCTTGCAGTTTTCCTAATACCATTTATTGAAGACTATCCTTTCCCCTTTGTGGATCTTGGCACTTTTATCAAAGATCAATTGACCATATATACATGGGTTTACTTCTCTGCTCTCTATTCTGTTCCATTGATCTATATGTGTGTTATTATGACAGTATCATACTGTTTCAATTACTGTAGTTTTGTAATGTATTTTGAAATCAGAAAGTATGATGTCTCCAACTTTGTTCTTCTTGCTCAAAACTGCTTTGGCTATTTGGGGTTTTTTGTGGTTCCATGTGAATTTTAGCGTTGTTTTTTCTATTTCTGTAAAAAAATGTCATTGGGATTTTGATGGGGATTGCATTGAATATGTAGATCACTTTGGGTATCATGGGCATTGTAACAATATTAATGTTTCCCATCCATGAACATGGGATGTCTTTCCATTTAATTTTCTCTAATTTCTTTCATCAATATTTTACAGTTTATAGTACACAAGTCTTTCAACTCCTTGGTTAAGTTCATTCAAAGTATTTTATTCTTTTTGATGCTGTTGTAAGTTTTCTTAATTTCCTTTTCAGATAATTCCTGTCAGCATACGGAAACACAACTGATTTTCATGTGTTAATTTTGTATCCTGCAACTTTATTGAATTCATTTATTCTAAAATGTGTGTGTGTGTGTGTGAGTTTGCATATGCACATGTGTATAGCCTTTAGAATTGTCTATATATAAAAGCATGTCATCTGCAGACATAATTTTACTTCTTTCTTTCTGATTTTAATGCCTTTTATTTCTTTTCCATGCCTAATCCTGCTGGCTAAGGCTTCTGGTACTATGATGAATACAAGTGGTGAGAATAGACGTTCTTGCCTTGTTCCAGATCTTAGAAGAAATGCTTTAGTTTTTCACCATCGAGTATGATGTTAGCTATAGGCTTTTTATATACGTCCACAAGCTGTTGGGATCTGTAAGTGGGCATGCTCTCTCTTTCTCCCGTAGGAAAACCCATGACTCAAGGGGAATTTTCTCAGAGCTGCGCTATGCCTAGTTAGGGGGGTAAAGTGAATCTTTTGTCTTATCTTTTTCAATGTGTCTTTTCTCCTTTGTGCGTGCCACTGGGGTGCTGTAACATCTCACCTAGATTCTAGAACTTTCATAAAGATATTTTTATCCACAGATGCTTGTTAAATCGGTGTTTCTAAGGGAAGACAAGGGCTGAGACCACCTATTCTACCAGCTGACGTCCTGCTAATGTCACTCGTGACTGTTACTGTCTGTAAGCCACTGTTCTGGGGTGGTTTACCATGCTGCAGTAGATAACTGAGACAGGTGTGGGTTCTCAAGGAGATAGGGGCTATAATTGACCCCAGAGTACATGTCCCTAACCACTGTATAAGCTGCCTCTCCATTTAATCCCATGAAATGAAACTAATTAGATAATTCTGATGATACGCTGGATTTCCAAGTCAAACAGCCTACTAAAGATGCCAGCATGTTTCAAAATGTCTGCTAATACTTCATGGTTTTGTTCATTCTGCTTAGCTTGAGGAAGAGGTAACCCTAGGGTTACCACACTTTCAACATTTTCAAAGTATACATGCAAACAAGCTAAAGTGAGTCCTTGAAAGACCTCTAACGTTCACAGCAAAACAAAGATGAAGACAGATGAGGATTCACTCTTCGGCCACTGTACTTTGATTGGTGGTGAGGAGAGTCTGAACGACAGACTGTCAATCAAAGTGCCATCAATCAATCTGTGATATTACAGGTTGGGAATACAGCTATACCACGGAGTCTTATATAAAACACATTCTTGGGGCGCCTGGGTAGCTTAAGTGTCTGACTTCGGCTCAGGTCATGATCTCATGGTTTGTGGGTTCGAGCCCTATGTTGGGCTCTGTGCTGAGAGCCCTCAGGTCTGTGTCCCCCCCTCTCTCTCTCTCTGTGTCCCCCTCTCTCTCTACCCCTCCCCTGCTCTCACTCTCTCTGTCTCTCAAAAATAAATAAACATTAAAAGCACACACACCCACATTCTTTGGAAAAGAAGCATGCCTGATAAGCAGATTACCTATATCAGAGGTCAGCTAGCTACAACCTGTGAATCAAATCCCAGTGGCCACCTGTTTTTGTAAATAAAGCTTTATTAGAACATAGCCAACCTATTCATTTATATATTGCCTATGGCTGCCTCTAAGCTAAAATAGCAGAACTGTGTAGTTGTGAGAGACTGTACAGGTCACAAAGCCTAAAACATCTACTATCTTGCCCTTTACACAAAATGTTTGCCTAATTTTGCTCTCAATAAGTGACATTTAGCTCTTTTTTAATGTTCTAAATGTCTCTCAAATCATTCATACTTTCCTTCATTATTGTTTTTAAATTTTTAATTATGAGATATTTCAAACATACATAAAATTAAACCAATAGTAAATAACTCACTCACATACCTACAACTGAGATTAAGCAGATGTTAACATTTTGCCATATTTGTTTCATCTTGACTTAAAACTGAAAAAAAATACAAATACAGCTAAAGGACCCCTTCTCTTTCTCTTCCCTCACCCTCATCCCCAGAGGCTACCATCATCTTTAAGATGGAGTGCTTCCTTCCTATTCATATTTTTGTAGTTACTACAAACTTATACAATTTGCTACAGGCCTGAATAATTTGTACTTAAGTACTATCATATTGTATCTTTTGGTAACGTTTTTCCACTCAGCATTATCCTTCTGAGATTTATAGATACCGATACATGTTTAGCTAGTTCATCTGCTTTAATTGTACTATGGCAGTTCATTTTATGAATAAATCAGTTTATATACCTAGTTATGTAACAATCTAATGAGGGACAATTTGGTTTTTCCACTTTTTCTTATTTTTAACAGTCCTATAATACACAATTATATATATATCTTCTTGCCTACAAGCATATGAATTTCTCTAGGGTATGTTCCTAGGAGTCAAAGAGCTGGTCAAAGGGCACACGTGTGTTTGATTTTCTTCTCTTCACCCTTCCAGATACCACTCTTCATTTCCACTCCTGCTCTGGATCCCAGGGAGCTGAATGGCGTGGACAGATCGGCAGTCTCCCTTATGCCCTGCTTCCCACTGTGTGTGGCCAATAAAGGGAACCAATAGGAAATTGGAGAGGGTAGGAAAGTAGGATCGGGGTATTTACCCCCACCCCCCATGCCTCTCTGAGGGATTGCGGCAGGCCATCTGGGTCCCTCCAGTAAAAGTCACAGGCTGCCTTGTCAGAGTCATCTCTGTCTCCAGGTTCCAATGACTGGTCCTTCCGCTTTCTCAGGCCTGAAGGTGATAAGGTCCACTGGCAGTAGTTCCTGGGGGCTGCACTAATCCTTGTGCCTTTCCTGTACTTTGTCCCTAATTTTCTAAATACAGTAAAGCCTTGGACTGCGAGTCACTTGTTCTGTGAATGTTCCGCAAGACGAGCAAACATTTCTAATAAATTTAAACTTGATAAACGAGCGATGTCTTGCAATATGAGTCATACGTGATGCCAAATGTCACATGATCGCAATGAGCCAATGGTTCTTGAAATTCACTTTGATATACAAGTGCTTTGGATTACAAGCCTGTTTCTGAAAAGAATTATGCTCGCAAATCAAGGTTTAACTATACTCCCATTATTAAATGCTCCTCAAGTTACCAAATTGGAGTGTGCCACCTGTTTCCTGATAGAACACTGGCTGGTACAATATGCATCTTCAGCAGAGTCTATAATGCTCCCCCGAAGTAGCTGTCATAACCTGCACGTCCCACAGATTGTGTATGAGTTCCTATTTCCCTACATTCTCTCCAAAACTTGATGTGATTTGCTTTATAAATTTTGCCGGGGAGACTGGGCATAGGCGCCCTTCTCTGTTCATTGGTCATTGGGTTTCTTCATCTGTGAGTTGCTTCCTCGTGTTCCTTTCCTGATATTCTGGCTTTTTTTCTTTTTCTTAATGATTGGAAAGGTCCTTTATATACACACGGAATGCCATTTCTTGTTGGACTGAAAAAAAAAAAAAAAACAAACAAACGCTTCTCCCAATCTAGGTTTTGTTTGATTTATGGTGTGGCTTTCAGTTCTCAGGTGATCAACACTGTCGATCCT
Organism: Paguma larvata; assembly: GCA_030068075.1. Classification (NCBI taxonomy): domain Eukaryota; kingdom Metazoa; phylum Chordata; class Mammalia; order Carnivora; family Viverridae; genus Paguma; species Paguma larvata. The sequence continues at coordinate 65,152,597 of CM057831.1, read as the reverse complement.
TTTCTGGCTTTGCTTTTTATATCTTCCTTAAATTCTTTCCTAACCCACTGCCATAAAGACTCTCTTTTATATTTTCTTCCAAAAGCTTTCTAGTTTTGTTTTTCCATGTAGATCTTTAGCGGATCTGGGATATATTTTTGCATTGGGTGAAAGGTAGGAAATAATTTTATTTTTCCATATAAATAACTAATTATTTTATTAGATAATCCCTCTTATCTTTACCGATTTATGACGCCGCATCCACCATATTTCAAGATTCCGTGTGTACACGGAGCCTTTTGCCTATTCTGTTCCATTGGTCTCTTTGTCCCTCTTCCAGGGCCACATGGATTTTATATACCACCTGGCTCTCTGGTGGAGAAGTAGCCTACCACTTCTGCCAAATTTGCTGCTTCTTCAAATTTTTTTTTCATTAAAAAAATTTTTTAATGTTTATTTATTTTTGAGAGAGCGCGCGTGCACGAGCGAGTGGGGGAGAGGCAGAAAGAGAGGGAGACACAGAATCTGAAGCAGGCTCCAGGCTCTGAGCTGTCAGCACAGAGCCCGATGCAGGGCTTGAACCCACGAACTGTGAGATCATAACCTGAGCGGAAATCAAGAGTTGGATGCTTAACCAACTGAGCCACCCAGGCACCCCTGCTTCTTCAAATTTATCTTATGTCCACTCTCCCATGTACATTTTGGGGTTCTGATACTCTATACCAGATCATGACAATTTTCTCCTGGCTCAGATTTTCTAATAATTTTAATAATAAATTAAAATAATACATTTAAAATATATTATATTCAATAAAGGATGGATAAATACATTTATAGAATAATTTTTCGCATTAAAAAAATCTTAGGACTTATCTTTTGATTTGTTAACAAGGTGTAATACACCAACATATTTGCTAATATTGAACTGTCTTTGAATTTCATAGATGAGCCTAACTTAGTTGTATGATTTTTCTTAATACAACTCATTTAGCTGGATTTTTGCATCTGTATTATTAAGAGAGATAACTGTATGATCTATGTCTTGTCTATTTGTGTGTGTGTGTGAGACAGCACACAAGTGATAGCTTTCTCTCTTTTTGTATTATCTGACTTAGCTTTCAAAGGATTCTCTAAATTTTGAAGATTTTCTAGAACCCTCCTGTGGGAGGGAAAAAAAACCCTATGCCTGGTAGCTTTTGAGTTGCATTATTAATTATTGTTCTACTTCATTTAATAGTTATAGGTCTAGTCGAGTTTCCCGATTCTCGCTGAGTCATTTTTAGTATGATGTATTTCCTAAGCAACTATCTATTTCATCCAAGTTTGCAAACGCATGATGTGGACGAGCAAGTCTCCCATGGCAGCACCATGACCTTGCACCCATCTTCACAGTCTGACCTTTATCTTTACAGAACACCCCATCAGCCTCCCGAGAACATGGGAGATAGGCAGCCCCGTGGGGTGCTGTCACAGCCTGTCTACCGTCCACCTCTCTATCTCACAGAACACTCCCTATGTCGTGACAGGCTGCCGTGGGACAACACAGTTTAGCTAAGTGAATGAAACTCAGGCCTTCTGTCTCCAAATCCAGCAAGCTTCCCTCAGTCCCATGCTGCCTCCCTGTCACCCCAGGAAGGACCAGAGACCACCTGCACCAGCTCCACACCCAAGTGCTCCTGAATCCACGTGCCTCCTCCCAGGTGAGGGCCTAGTGAGGCTTTGTCTCGGGCAGTAAGGACTGTAGCCAGAGCCACCGCTGAGTCATTCTCTGGGCACAGTGTCTGGCTCCTCTCAGGTGCTCAGAATGCCGGGGTGATTGAAATGGATTGGTTTTTTGATTCGAGAGGCCTCAGACACTGAACAGTGCTGACGCGGAGAATCACAGCCCGCGACGGCTCTGCATCAGGACCTCTTTAATGGGGAATTATGGGAATGCGCTGCCTGGAGCGTTCTTAATTAGAACAACCTGATATCGATTGCAGCCTCTGAGTGGCCTCTCCTCCCTATCCTCCCCTCTTCTTTCCTCCTTGACGCCTGGGGGCAGAATCCGGCTGCCTTCAACAAGGCTTTCCTTCTCCCAACATTGCCGCTGCCAGCCTCGGTTTGGAAACAGGTGAGCTAGTTGGGGACAGAGGCCTTTTAGCCAGTGCAACACTCCCTAATGGGAAACCTGAATCAGTGCATAAAAAAGATCTCACCGCCCTGTTCTGCCCTGGCTCTCAGGAAAGGCTGGGGCTGAGGTTGGAAATAGACAGAAGATTCATAATCGGGTTGGTTGTTCTTTCCAACACCCACTCTCCCCACCCCCATCCCAAAGCCAGTTTGTCCTGGAGATTCTATTTTAGCCAGAGAATAGAGATGGGCTCCGTCTACCCCCTACCACCCGTCAGCTCCAGTCCCCAGCCAGAGGGCAGCCTGGGCCTGAGCCTCCGAGGGGAGGAAGGGTGCGGCCATTCTCTCTCTGTGCACAAAGACATCTTTTTACTATACTCAGGGACCATAGAAGAGAACGGGGTTCCATGAAGGCCCAGCTTCCCAAGCCAAGATTCCAAACCTAGCCCAGAGCAGGATGCCACCTGACAGCTTCCTGTCAGTCCAAATTCCCTCGCGCGACTGGCCCTGGACTCTCCATCACCAGGCTCAGTCCACTCATCACATCTGCATTCAGCAAACGTTCACTAAGGTGTGTGAGGTCTTGACACTCTGTAGCTCCGTGGCCTTCTTTCCCCTCCCCCTCCAAACACACACACACACACACACACACACACACACACACACACACAGTTTTACAGTTTAAACAAAAGAGTTTTCAAAGAAGCTTTTTCACCAGGTTAGACTCCTCTTTTATTTGGTGCCTGGAGGTTTCTCTGGTCCCCATCTTCTCCAGGGAATCATTTGAAAAGTGTAAACAGATATCTAAATCATTTGGGAGCTCACTATTTAAAAGTGAGCTTCTTCTAATGATGTGGCCGCTCCTTGAATCATCTGTGGGCCAAACCTCCTTAAACAGGAGGACTCGGGCGAACTCCTACTCAAGCAAATAGAACCTTGGGACTTCGCCCAACAGGACAAGAGGGGGAATGTGGTGTATCCACTGTCCTTGATATCCTCAGCTGTCCTCACTGGATCACAAGGGATATCGGAAACCCTAACCCCAGAAAACAGATCCTTCTCACCTGGGGCTCTGGCTCTGCCTCTCCAGCCTAACCCTTTCCAATGGCTTCCTGTTTCTCAGATCTGTAATTCTTTGAGCGCACTTGAACCTACAGCGTCAGCATCGCTAGGAACATATAAGAACTGCAAATTTACAGGCCTTACCCAGGCCTCCTGAATCAGAAACCCTAAGGGTAGGGCCCAGCAATCTCTGTTTTATCAAGCCCCGGCACTAATTCTGTTGCACAGAGTTTGAGAACCACTGCCTTAGATAGGGGTACACGCCTAGCAAGATCTGCAAGGACCTCCACGGAGATGCTGCTGGTCCGTAGGGACCGTTGTGTAAATTAGAAGTAGAGCCGCCTCTGGGAGGTTGTAACTACAAGCGTGTGCTCGCCAAGCGGAGCCAGAGCTGTATTTCAGCCCCTCGCCCTCTCGGTAGGGCGCGCTTGTAAAGCCAGCAGCCTGCGCAGCAGTACCTGGCAGCCCCGCCCCCAGGACCAGACCCTCCAGCCTCGTCACCCCTGTGCTCCAGCCACTCCAAACATCTCGCAATTCCCTGAACACATCATGGTACTTCGTGTTTCCTTCACGCCTTCGCCAAAGCCCTTCCCTCTACCTGGAAGGCCTTGCCCCTGGTCTTCCACCTGGATGACTCCTACAACCTTTAAGACCCAGCTCGGCTTCTCCTCTTCCAAGAAATATTTGCTGACTGCGGGAGCGTGAGGTTCCTCTCCTCCAGTCTCCCTTGTCGCATTGTGCTCGCCTCTCACGTCGTCCTTGCCTCGCTGTGTTCTCACTGTTCTTTTCACTGTCTCTGTCCTCCTCACAGGCAGGAGGGACGTCTGATCCGTCTCTGTATCACAGCCTCGGGACAGTACCTGGCACATTCATACGATGACAGAATACTAAGTGTCAGTGCTCTGCCTGGCTCTTGGCACTGGAGGTACAGTGAAGGTCATGTCAGACAGGCCAGTCTCATGGAGCTAATTCATAATTAAGTGAATGCTACAAAAGCAGGGTAGGAGGGAGGGAAGAAGCAAGGCCTTTGCCACAGTGGGGAGGGGAGGAGGGACAAATGCTTTTCTGAGTGATTTTAGAAGCTGCCTTGAAAGCTGGGTGACTTCTTATATTAGAAGTCTCCCATATAGCTCTGGGAGGATGAATCCCTGTCCCCTCCAGATTCATTTGCGAAGTTGAAAAAACCAAAACCAGCCCCAAGCTGGAAAAAAAAATCTCCTGTGGAGGTGTCTGTCCTCACCTGGTGCAACCCCAGCCATTGAAGGGCCATCTCGCAATCTGGAATGTTCAGTGCCTCCTCCATGGCGGCTGCAGCCAGGAGTAAGAACAGGGATCAGCCCAGATGAGGAGTCTTGATGCCTTTCCTCCTCATAATTAAGGCTCTAATCACTGTGTCAGGACTCAAGTCAAGTTGGCATGTCCCTCCTCAATTAGCAGCTTATCTAATTATAAGACATGAATTGCAAGTTTCCGCTCACTGCAGTAATGCAATAATGAGGTTCCTTATGGAAGCCATTTGACTTCTGAACTAATTTCTACACCCAGCGAGCAATGGAGGAGCTCAGTTTACATGCAGAAAACATGGAGTATTTTTCCAAAGCAAAAGAATAGGTTTGAAGGTAGAAGGCGAGTGCTCTGAAGAGGCCCTTGCCATCATCCAGAGAGAAAGTGAGCTGGGGTGAGCGGCGGGGATGGGGAGGTCATCCCAGATGGACAAAGAGATGCTCCCTATCTGCCACGTGAAGACTCAGTGAGAAAGCAGCCATCAGCAGGCCGAGGGGAGAGCTCTCGCCAGAACCTGGCCTTGCTGGCTCCTTGATCTCGGGCTTTTCTGCCTCCAGATGGCTGAGAAAATGAATTTCTGTGGTTTAAGCCACCCCAGTCTGTGGTATTCGGTTATGGCAGATGGAACTGACTAATACAATTCCTGGAGGAGAATGTGGGCAGCTCATGATAGGGCCCAGCCTACGTATTGAACCAGAGACCCAGCTACCATCAGCACTGTCTGTCTGTCTGTCTGTCTGTCTTTCCTTCTGTCTCTCTCCACCTCTGCTCTTTTACCCGCAAGTTTCGAGATAGAACCTGCCTACCTATAGGTCCTCACTCTTCCAAAACCATGATCCAAGAGAGAAAAGAGCCATCCCTCAGGCTGCAGTTTGGAAAACCTCAGGAAGCCCACACCGTATGTAACCTCCCTGACCGATTCCGAGGCCAGTGGCCTGAGGTACCATGACTGACCTTGTCCTTGGCCAAATAGGCCAGATTTGCTATCAAAAGACAAAATGGTGATGAGAAGATACCAAGCAGAAAAAGGAACTAGATGTGAACCCTTAAATATACCAAGAATCCGCTCAGTCACATTTCAGTAACTCACCAACCATGCGATACCAAGCAAATCGCTTTGCCTCTCCGAGTTTTGCCGTCCTCCTCTGTCCCAAGGAGACAGCTGTGGTTGTAGTGGGAATAAAGAATGTAATGGACGTGATAGGCCTACCTAGCACGTTGCATCCTGGCTGGCACATGGTAAGCGTCCAGTGAAAGGTAGCTTCCATTATTTTATTACCTGGATAGTGCTATAAGAAAATATAATTTTGCATCTCAAACTTCAAAACACGGAGGAAAAGCAAAATCCCATTGAGAGAGATAATATTTGTCATAGGCCCAGAAACCCATCAAGTTACGTGAAATATGCATTTTTCAGGTAAGGAAACTGAAGCCCCAAGAACTGAATAGCCAGCCCAAGGTCTCACAAAAAGAAGAGGTGGGGCTGGATCGGAGACCCTGAACTCTAGCGATGTACCAGGTGCACTTCACCCTGCCGTCGTCTCCACGGGCAGCCCTCAGCCAGGTCCTTGACGCATTCCAGCCCAGGTATGCAGCCTCCCTTTTTTCCCTCCCTGACACCCATCCTGTATGGTCGAGCCCAGGGCTGCTCAGCAAGTGTGGCTGCAATGGAATTGAAACCCAATGGGGTATCTGGAAAGCAAGTGGAATATCTGGAAGTAATAAACTTCCAACCGCTCGTTCATTTGGCACCCAGTGGGGGTAAGCGCACACTCCTCTCCTCTCTCTTTCTTAAGAATCAATAAAAGCTAGTGATGTGTTTAGCAGAGATCAAATAAATGAAGTTGGGTTCCTTTTTTAACCTTTCATGGGACGGACATTTTGGGCACTTTTCTAAAACTCGCTCCAGGTCAATCTGACCCCTCGTTTGGTCATTACATTGCAATTTTAAAAACTGAGTCTCGGTGTACTGAGAAGAGGAACAGCATTTGATTGGCCAGAGGAGGGACAAGCAGCCAGGAGGAAGTAACATCTTTGGCTGAGCTTTGACAGATGGATGACCAAGTGGGGGTGTGCCTTCCGGAGAACCAGCATGACAAAGAGGCCAAAGAAAGGAATGCGGGTGCGCTGGGGACAGAAAGGACTGGATAAGTGTGGAGACCCTTTAGTTGAGCGCCAGAGAGGGCAGGGGTTGGGCTGAGGCTGGACGCGATGGTCCAGCCCTGCCCACGGGCTAAGGCAGAGCTGGCAAGGCTGCAGACAAGGGTATTTCAGAGTCAGAACCGGTAGCATCTGGGCACAAAGTTGTCCTCTCTGATCCTAACGTGGGAATGCTGGAGCAAGACATCTACTCAACCCACTACTGCCATCAACTTGGTGTGAGATTTTACACACGTGTTTCTTAACCCATTGGGGAACCACTAGCTTCTCCGCAGCTCAAGACAGTAATGCTCGTCTTGGAGTTTGCAAATGCAGTGTCTGCAGGTGCCAGGAAAGGAAAATAAATGACTTGTCCTGGATATAAAATAACACACGCTTGTGTTAAACTTCTAATGCTACGAAGGAGTCAAACTCCAAACGTATTAAAAAGATAGTACATGCTAAACAAAGCACACGTGGCCAGCATACAACCAGCATGTGAATTCTTGACTACCTCTTAAGACTATTCTGAGAATTAAGCGAATGATGTGTATGAAGGGCTTCACATTATAGAGAAGCTAGACCCAAAAAAGGAGTCCACAAGCTAGGATTTATGTGAAGTTCAAGAACAGGTTAAACTAATCCATAGTGACAAGAATCAGAAGAGTGTTCGCCTGGGAGCAGCGGGGGCATTGACTGTGGAGGATGTAAGGGAGGCTTGTGGCATGTTGGAAATTTTCTATTCCTGGTTCCAGGTTTGGGTGCATGTCAGTAAACATGTATAAATATATAGTGAGCTACGCACTCAAGCTTTATAAACTTTACTGCATACATGTTACACTTCGATCAAAAAGGAAACTTTAAAAGAGGTCCTTCACGGAGAAATTAGTGCTCCATCAATGGTTGTTGTATTTGTTATTACCATTACTACTTTTACTATTCTCATTATGAGGAGGGGGAAGAGGATTTAGGCACAAGGTCAAGAAACCAACTAAATGAACAAAAAACATTCATAAAAGACCCACTGTGTGCTGGATTATATTATGTTAGATTGTATTTTCCAAAAATGACTCTCTCTCTATCATCTATCTATCTATCTGTCTATCTATCTATCTATCTATCTATCTATCTACCTAACTATCTATCCATTCCACATATTCTTGCTACAAAGTGAGTTTCATTCCTCCCACCAAGAGGTGGGATCTATGTCCCTCTCATCGAATCCAGTCTGGGCTCCTGGCTGCTCTCACCAGTGGAGCACAGTGGAAATGAATGCCATGTGACTTCGGAGACTAGGTCATAAAAAGCAGCCAACTTCCGCCTGGCTCTCTCTCGAAACGTGTACCTTGGGAACCCTTATTGCCAGCATGTAAAAGTCTGGCTGCCCTGAAGGTGCCATGCTGGAGAAATCACGTGGAGAGACCACACAGAGAAAGATGCCCAAGGAGACTTGGCTGTCCCAGCCCCTAGATCTTCAAGTCTCCTTTGCCTAGGGCTTCCACACAGGAGTCCCAAAGCCTTTAAGATGCCCAGACACCATCTGACTGCAACCTCACATGAGAGCCTGAGCCAGAACCACTCAGCCAAGCTGCTGCTGAAACTATGGGAGATGACAAGTGACTATTATTGCTTTAGCCAATAAGCTTTGGGGTATTTGATCTGTTAGCATCAACAGGTAACTAATACAGATTTCGGTACCTGTAAGTAGGGGGGGGAGGGGATGCTGTAACAAAAAACTAAAAACGGAGCAGCGGCGTTGAGGGCAGAACTTGGAAGCGTGCGGAAGAAACTGTGGAATCCGATGTTCTTCAAGGAGGCTACCCGCGAGGGCTTAAAGGAGAGTAAAGAAGATCACATTGCAAGATGAAGGGAAAGGGACCTTTGGCAGATAGTGCATTCCTCTGCTCAGGCTGCGGGAACAAAATACCACAGACTGGGTGGTTTACACAATGGAAATTAATTTCTCACAATTCTGGAGGCCGGAAGGCCAAGATCAAGGGGCCAGCCAATTCAATTCCTGGTGAGAATTCCGGGCTCGCAGATGGCCACCTTTCTCACTGTGTCTTCACATGGCAAAGAGACTGAACTAGCCCTACAAGTTAGGGCCCCATTCCTTCAATCTCATTTTACTTTTATCATCACCTCACAAACTCTGTCTCCAAATACGGTCACGTTGGAGGTTAGAGCTTCGACATATAAACTTTGAGGGACATAACCATTCAGCCCATAACATATAGTGAGGGAAATTGTAGCAGCACTGTCTGCTGTGACAAAATGGGAAATAGGAAGTGTACTGTATGAATTGGATGATGTGGCAAAGAAAATTTCCAGGCAGGATGTCAGACGTGCCATCTGACTTCTGGTTGCTTATAATAAAATGTGAAAAGAGAGAAGACGTGTTAAAGAAAGAACCATTGAGAACAAAGGAGCTAGGACTTGCTGGGTTTGAAAATAAAAATGTCTTACTCCTTGGCTCTCCAGACAGAAGAGATTCTAAAGTTTTAAGTGGCCTCCAGGCAAAGAGAAAGTCTAGGAAAATATCAGGAAAATGTGGTATATAGATGAACGTGAGAGAGACAATATAAAACCCTTTATTAAGACCTTGGAAGTATTTAAAGTGGTGATTCAAACAGGACACAAAAAAAGTCCTTCATGGATTCTTACCAATAAACAATAGGGCTTCTGGTAATCTTAAGTGTGGTGTCCCACAGCAGCCTTCCAGAAATCTCAACGTAGAAAGAGGCTGGTCTCATTGATATTTGTGGCTGTGCCTTTTATCTCAGGGGCGAGTGCTCTTAAGATTCACAGAAAGCTCACGATGATTGTAAAATGACTACTTTGTCTAAAACACTGCCTATTTAGACTAAAAGGTAGAGAGGGAGTGCAAAATGAAAATAGGTCTTTGGCCCTCCGACTTGCTGTAAGAAAACAGGCTGAGGAAAAGACTTAGCTGCAAACAACAACCATTTATTATGGAGAAGAGACTGCGGCTCAGATTCTGCCTCTGAGCCCAAAGGGTACAGCTAGGAGCCATCGAGAACCATCCCCAAGCAGGCGTGCTGAGTTCTAATCCAGAAAAGACCCTTGTGCCCAGAATTCCTGACTTGCTAAGGAGCGCAGTGTATCTCCCATTTCCCCCCGTCAATTTTTTTTATAAGAGGACCTACAATAGTCATCCTATGCCTGTCCTACTGCTGCATATTATGTAGAAGGAAGGTAACGTGTTCCTTTATGTCACAAGCCCACAGATCAAGAGGAACTCTACAGGAAGAGCTGTATTTGAGAAATTTGCCCAGGAAGCCTCATCTGAACCTGGATCTGATCAGATGACCAGGCCTAGGACTTCAAGTTGATGCTGCAATGTAATGAGACTTGGGGACCTTGGAAAGGGGTGAGTGTATTTTCATGCGGGACTGTACGAATCATCAGGAGCCAGCGGGGCTCATCTCCGGTGAGCCCACGAGTATTCTTGCCCCTGTGTGATCCCTCCTCACATTGCCTCAGGGTTGGCCCAGGGTGACCAATACAACACAGAGAAAATCAGGGAGGCTTTAAAGCCTGGCGGCTTCTTCCTTGGACTCAGACCTTTTGCTCTGAGGGAAGCCAGCTGCCATGAGGTGAGAACACTCACACTGCCCTCTGGAGGGGCACGGATGCCCCCCGCCAATCGGCAGCACCGACTTGCCCGCCATGTGAATGGACCGCCTTGGGAAGGAGACCCTCCAGGTTCAGTCAGACCTTCAGATGGGCAGAGCCCTGGCTGCCTCTGACCGAAACCTCATGAGAGACCGTGAGCTGGAACCATCCAGCCATGCTGCTCCAGAATTTCTGCCCCAAAGAAATCATGAGAGAGAAAGAAAAAAATGATTGTCGCTGTTTTAAGCCACTACACTTTGAGGCAACTTTATGAGTAGAAAACAAACACAACTCTATAGGGTATGGAAAAGGGAACCTAACGCGATCACCGGCAGCGTAGTAAAAAGGAAGTGGACAGACACAGGAGAACACACAGACACACTCAGGCAGCATGAGGTTCCCGTGGCAAGCGTGACAAAGGCGCGTTCTCTCTCCTGCTGAAGTGCTGGCATCATGGGGACCGTAAGACTTTGGGAGACAACTTCAAGAGGTGAACTGGCCATGTTAGATGGGACTACACCCACCCAGGTCCCGGCTTTGTTGTTGCAAAGGCGGCCTTTCCATTTACCTGTGACATCCATCTATTACCTGTGACAAAGGCAGGTTAGGGCTTGCCAGCCCCATATCACAGAGGACAAAAGTGAGGGTCCCACTGGGGAATGGGTTTGTCCAGGCCCTGGGCACTTTCTGTTCCCGGAACAGCTGTCTGTTAAAGCCGCCTTTGCCTGCCAGAGGAATCAAAGAATCTATAGAGTCTCAAGACCGGGCCGGAAACACACATTAAGGAACAACGTGGAGAGAAAATGCAGGCCAACTGCTCTGATGGGGACTCTCAGTAAGTAATAACAGACTTTGGCTGCCTTAAAACAATCTTTCACACCTATTAAAATCTGCGCCTCGGGACGCAGAAGCTGAACCAATATCGTCGTTCAGATTATGTCCGTCTTCACCCTGTGGCCTCCGGCCTTCCCGGCCCTCTGAGCTTCATCCATATTATGTGAGGTTTGACTGACTGGTCTCCTAGGCTCCACGTGGCTCTGATAGTGTAGGATTTGTAAGGGATTTCTAGGACCTTCAATACTGATGTTGGCATAATAATACCAGGCCGTACCTATTTTGAGTCTCCAATCTGTAAAATCAATGCCAAACAGGAAATTGCAGGCAGTAATTTATTCCAAATTTTCCCACCACGGGACATACTTTATATACATTGCTACATGGACTCTAATAAAATATTAAACAAAAGAGGTTTCTGCCTGCTTCCCCAGCCCCCTGACATATGCTCCCCTTTCAGCCAGACACCTCTGGAGAGGGGACTTCCCGGGACTACAGCTGCGATCGAGAATAACTACAGAGAGCCAGGCGGGAGGGTCGTTTGCAAAAACAACACAGCCTGTAAAAGAAAATGGAATGACATAACATAAAATAACACTGTATGAAGTAAAATAATAAAATGGCCAAGCTACATTAATGTCAGAGGACCCAACACCCAACACCCAACACCCACTCTTGGTCTTGGAGTATCTACCTGTCCAGCCCTAGCCGGTTGACGTGGTCCACCCAGGATCTCAGGGCAATGGGGATCATTCTGGCAAAACAGTAAGACGAAGTGGGGTCTGCGTTGACCCCGCAGCCCATGCTGGCACCTGTCCTGCTGCGTTTGGCTCTGGGGCCCCAGCGATCACTGAGCTGCTACTGCATTTGATTGTCCCTTCCCACCGAAGAACAGCAAACCTCCACTCTCTCCCTAGTACATCAACATCTGCAGTAGCACACACGATTAGAAATAGCTAGACACCCAGAAACGTAGTAATGAAAAGTCAGGAATGTGAAGGCTAAACTTTGATACCCCCCCCAAAGGAGTCATGCCTGAGAGCTTCGGGTTAGGGATGCCCTTGCTCTGAACAAGGAAATGACCCGCATGGAGCTGAGCCCGTCGTGAACCAGCATAGGAAGCAGAAATGGTTTAGCAAAATATGCAGAACCATGACAAGGCAGGGGACAGGGGAGCTGGACAGTGCTTAAGTCGCTTGTGTCTAAAGAGGTCAATGTCACCCAGGGGAGTCAAGGTTGGCAGTTAGCACACAGCCGTCCCTGAAACGGAGCCTCATACCATGTATGGCTGATGTCAGTACAGTTATGATGAGGTTAACTGTTGGAGTAAATGAAATACAGTGGGCTTGCTTCTTAGCTCATCTGTTTGTTGTCTTTACAAATTCCTAAATGAAGGGTGCTTGCTGATGCCTTTAAGGCACTGACTAAATTATGATGTGTACAGTAGCTACTGTGATGCTCAGCAGAAATAAACCTAGGAAGCAGATTCCCGTTCCTTCCTCTGACAGAGGAAAGAGGGAGAACTTCTGTGTGCCCAAGTGTATGAGCCTCTCCTTACCCTTCAAGTCCCCTTTCACTTAGTAAAACGTACCCCCAAGATGAGATCTCATTTGCCTTGACTCCTAGTCCAGTGCTCTTTCGCTGAGCCATGAGTTAGCAGAACTCAGAGCCTGGACTGGGAAACAACACCAACTTTCTGTCTGGTGAAAATGGAACACCAGTGACCCCGTTTCCTGTCTCAGGTCCACACACACATGCACACACAAGCCTACCCACTGTTAGGCATCAGCACCCCGATGTGGAATGTAGGGTGAAGACGTGAGGACGGAGCCGTTGGATTGGCCCAGTTTTCCGGAAATACAGAGGCATGAACGCAGAGAATACGAGGCCTGGCTACAAGAGACCAGACGCTCGGCCCTCTCCCACCGAAGAAGACTACCCACCTGTGAACACACCAGTTCCCCACCTGCCCATAATGGTTGTGTGGCCAATAACCGACCTTACTTCTCACTAACCTGCCTCCTCTCTGACCTCATCCCCTGTCACCACCCTCAACCCCACCCCCATTCCAGCCCTAGAGATATTGCCTCTGTGCAAGGATGCTGGCCCCGGAGCCTCACTTCTCCCCTGTGAACTGTGACTTAGCTCACCTGAAGGCCCAGGGCACCCAGTAGCCTCTTCCATCTCCAGCCCTGAAAACACCAACCCAAATCCCATCCCCTTGGCCAGTGTCTGCACAGGCCGAGCTGCCCCAGGCAGGGTGAAGACAGACAGCAGGACACTCCTTCTATTCCCAACGCTGCACCCAAGAGATCAGGAGGTTATATTCCTACCAGCAGTACATAAGGGCTCCAGCTTCTGCACCTCCTCCCCAATATGTGTCATTTGTTGCCTTATTGCTAATAGCCATCCTAATGGGTGTGAAACTGTCGCTTTGAGGTTCCGATTTGCATTTCTCTAATGACTAATGATGTTGAGCCTCTTTTCAAGTACTCATTGGCCATCTGTACGTCTTCCTCAGAGAATTATCTATTCAGACTGGATATTCTAGGTATCTACCCAAAAGAACTGAAAGCAAGGCTTCAGATACTTGTGCACCAATGTTTACAACAGCATTATTCACAACAGCCAAAAAGTGGGAACAGCACAAGTGTCCATCACAAACGAATGGAAAAGTAGAATATGGTATGTCCATACAGTGGAATATTATTCAGGGCTAGAAAGGAATGAAATTCTGATCTATGCTATAGTACGAATGAACCTTGAAAACATGCTAAGTCAAAGAAGCCAGTCACAAAAGGACAAAGATTGCATAGCTCCACTTATACGAAGTTCCTAAATGGGGCAAATCTATAGACACAGGAGGGAGAATAGTGGTTAACAGGGGCTGGGGTTGAGGGTAGGGAGATATGGGGAGTTACTGCTCAACGGGCAGAGAGCCTCTGTTTGGCCTGAGGAGACAGTTCTGGAAAGAGATAGTGATGATGGTTACCCAATGCAGTGAATGTACATCAGGCCCCCTGAATTGCACACTTAAAAATCATTAAAATGGCAAGTTTCGTTATGTATATTTTGCCACAATTTGGGAAAAAACAACAAAGTTCATCAATGTACTTCAGCATTTTAATGGACAATGGGAGCGAACACAGACTGACTCCCTCCTGATTTCTCTCACTAAAGCCTCGAGGAGGACAGACACGAGACGTCAGTCCCACTCCTGGGGTTGGGACTTAAGCACATGCAGAATTAAATAGGAGGCTCTCCCAGGAATTCCCAGGACAGGCGAGAGCTCTGGGGGGATTCCTCCCGGTGGCAACCGGGCCCACATGCAGGAGAGGCAGAGAAGCTTCCGGGATGAGGTGGGGCTGGTGGAGGCAACAAAGTTCACTACGTCTTTAAGTCAAGGCCTATGCACTTTCTCTAGGTTTCTCGGTGGTGGGCATTTGATCCCAAACTAACCAGAAAATTCTGCTGCATAGTGTTAAAGCCAGAGGAGCAGAGAAGCTCCCCTTGCCTGTCAGGGGTGAGGCATCATAGGAGGAGCTCAAGTTTGGGCATCAGATGGACCTGAGTTCAAGTCCTGATGCTTACCAAGACTATGGCCTTGAACAAGCCGCTTAACCTTGAAAGGACCCTAGCTCCCATAGTATAACAGGGACAGTAATATCTCTATAGTGTGCATTTGTTGTTGTGCTTGTTTTCTGTATGGTGTGATGTTCTGACACCATAAACTTTTCTGACCAGGAAGACACTGCCCCTCAGGACAAGCCAACGCTTAGGGATAACAAAGAACTCAGCTGGGAGCACAGCTTTGACCTGCAAACTAACCAATCCCGACAGCCTCAGCTCCTCTATCTTACCTGCCCTTACACCCCAGGAGGCAATATTCTGCTGCTTTAACTATCCCGGGGGCGGGGAGGGGGGGGGGGGGGGGAGTGGCAGGCAACTAGGGACCACCCTAGAGCTTAGAGCCTGCCCAAAAGATTGAAACTAACCAATCCTAAACTGTTTCCTCTGCTTACCTTGTCTCTCCCACGGAAACCCTAGTGAAGGCTCCGGCCTAATGCTTTCTCCTCATTCCCACCTTCCCCACCTGACCAAAACCCAGCACTAGCCCTGTGACCCTGTGTGGTGTGCAGCGACTCCCTGTCGAGGCTCTGTTGAGTCTGATGAGTTTTGATGTTGTAGAGGCTCTGCTGAGTGTGATGAATTTTGTTTTCTCATGCCTCTCCTGTGTCCCCACGTGTAGCCATGCCTGACCAACCATCCCCTAAAAGAACAGAGCAACCCAGCACACAGGACTGACGCAAGACTATTAACTGAATACCTGTTACATGCCACAGAGTCCTGTCAACAGCCCTGCACAGTAAATGCTACTGGCCCTCCTTTACCGATGAGGAAAGTCAGGCACAGAGAACTAAAATGACGTCATTGTTCATGCATCAAATATTTTGTAATGCCTTCCATGATTCTAGGCCCTGGGGAGACGGCAGTGGACCCAACGCAGTCTGTCCTCAAGCAGCAGCTCCCATCCAAGCAGGGAAGACAGGCCAAGTGATTTCAGTATGTTTCCTGAGTGTACAGATGGGGATGTGCTGAGAGCTCTGGGAGAGGCAAGGGCGGAGCACTGGGTCTGGAACATCAGGCAGAAGGTTCCAGAGTAATAAGAAAGTTGAGCCTGAAGAAGAATTAGCCAGAGGACAGTGAGGAGAAGAGAGTCTAGCAGGTCACTGGGCTGGGATGCAGGTAAAGACAGAATGAGGCCCAGATACTCCACGTGCTTGGCACACAGCAAACGTTGGGAGGGGTTATCTCTGCCCTCCAGCAAATTAGAGAGAGAGCAAAGAACACTGGCTGGGGATTCAAAGACAGGCATCTGGTCCCAGCTCTGCTGCTCATTTCCTGACTGGCCTTGCGTGAGCCACACCCTCCCTCTGGATCTCAGTCTTCCACCTGTGAAGACGCGGGTTGGAAGATTTGGCCTCTGAAGATGGCTCCACCCCGTTCATTCATTGAGCCAACATTTATCAAGTGCCTTTTTGGCGGCAAAGCCTTCCTTTCTGGAAGGTCAGAATACGTCACTGAGCAAAAGAGATTACCCCTGGGGCCCTGGATGGCTAGTTGTTAAGCGTCCGACTTCGGCTAAGGTCATAATCTCATGGTTCATGGGTTTGAGCCCTCCGTTATGCTCTGTGCTGACGGATCAGAGCCTGGAGCCTGTTTTGGATTCTGTGTCTCCCTTTCTCTTTGCCCCTTACCTGCTCATACTCTGTCTCTCTTTCTCTCAAAAATGAATAAACATTAAAAAGAGAGAGAGAGAAAGAGATAACCCCTACCCTAATGAAGCTTATGTTGTAGTAGAGGGAAATCAGGCAATGAACATAAATATGTAATAAGCAAATAAGTTATATGTATTTTTAGAAGGTGCTAGATGCAAGGGAAGAAAAGAAAAAGTCAACTGGGGTTAGTTTTCTTTTTAAATAGGGAGATTAGAATAGGTTGCAGTGAAGAGGTGTATTTGGGTGGTGAAGACTTTAGGGAGGGAAGATTTCAAGCCATGGAGAGATCTGGGTGAGGAGCAAATGGGACAAAAGAAATACAGCGAAGGCTCTCAGCAGAGGGTCCGAATCGTGTTAGAGAAACAGCGAGGAGGCCAGCGTGCTTGCATCAGAGTGAGGAAGGGAATAACAACAGAAATTAGGCCCAAGAGGTGAAGGAGGGGGCTAGGCCAGTCACAAAGGCCTGCTTGGCTGCTTTAAATTCTCTATAAACTTGCTCTGAGGCGCCAAGGCTCCCAGGCAGCCCCTTTTAACGTACTTGGGCCCCTGGCAGGCACTTCAGGGCAGCAATTCCAGCCCAGCCGGTTCTTCCAGAGGCGGACTGTGGCACTATCTCAGGAATGGTTCCATGTGTCTTGGCATTGAACTTGGCAGTCTAGCGTCAGGCCTGCCGTGTGGTCCTCCCACAGAAAGGCCATGTGCCCAGGGCCTCTCCTGCCCCATCCCACCCCTCAGCAGGGCTCCCTCTCCTCCTCTGACTCAGCCTATCTCCTCCTTGCTGGGCACAAAGGAGAAAGGAGGAAGCCACTGGCTGTGTTCTGGGTGTTGATGCTTTTTCCAGCCAATGCCATTACTGCTAATTGGCCTTTATTGTTCACTCCATCACTTGGAAACCCATTTCAGCCCCCAATTGCTCTCTGTGCCTCTGAAAAATAAAAAAAAAATCACTTAGGCTTGAACTGAGCAATAATTATCTTGGCCTTGTGAGGCCAGCTAGGCCGCTCACCCTAGCCCATTACCTCTCTCTTCTTTCCAAGTTGGGGGAAAAAAAATATGAACCAATGTAAAAAAGTCATTTATTCTCCACTTTACAGGCTGCCCCTCAAATAGTTTGTCAAGCCTTTTTAAAACCACTCTCCTCACTCACATTCTGCCGAGAAGGTTGCTTTATCTTTTCCTTGACCATTGATTTTTGCATCTTGTTAGGATTGTTCTGTGCTCCTCAAGAATTAATAACAAATTAGCCCAAGTCTAATGAGCAGCAGCTCAGACAGCTGGGCTTACCTGGACAGCCAGTCAGCACTCTGCTTCTCTTCCACTTCAGGCCAAGGAGAAGGGGGGTGCCCCAAGGATGGAGCCCGGGCTGAAGCACAGCCTGGGGGTCCTGGTCCTACTTCGCATCGCCCAGGAAGAATGGGCAACTGCTCTGCTTGATCTTGGAGTCCTGAGGACTGAGTGTGGACCTCTGGAGATAAGGGGAGGGTCTATGCAGAATGGTGAATGGATGTGGTTTTGGAGCCGGACTTGAGTTTGAATCCAAACTTAACTAGTTACTGCCTTTGGCAAGTGTCCTGGTGTTTCGGGGGCTACCAGGTGTCCCGAGGGTGTCCCGAGGGAGCATCCAGCTGCGGGTTGTGCTGGGTCTCAGCAACGGGAAGGGTTGAGGAGGGAAATGGAGGAAGTTAGGGAAGTACAAGTGTGGAGCTGGGGCCACAGCCGGACTGTGCACAGACGCCTGAATGGGGAAACAGGAATCTGGAGCTCGGTGTTCAGTCTGGGGTCGCCGAGTACTCAGGTTCAATCCAGCCGGGTATCAGTGACCAAGAAATTCTACACGGGCCCTCGGGTTCTGAGAAGGACTCTAACCGGGACCCTGTACTACACGCAAACAAGAAACAGCACAGTGGCTAAGAGCAGGGACTGGGAGCCACACTTCCTGGGCCCAAATCCTGACTTGGCCACTTACTAGCCGTATAAGCTCAGACAAGTCTCTTAACTTTTGTGCCTCAGTTTCTCGTCTGTAAAATGGGGATAATCATTGTACCTCATGGAGCGATTATTAAGATTAATGAATTAATATATGTAAAGGGCTTAGAGAAGTGCCTGGCACCTGGTAGGTTCTGTAGAGCGTTAACAACAAATAAAAGAAGAAAAAGGCAAAGGAGAAGGAGAGGAGAAGAAGAAGGGAAGGAAGGAAGGAAGGAAGGAAGGAAGGAAGGAAGGAAGGAAGGAAGGAAGGGAGGAAGGGAGGGAGGGAGGGAGGGAGGGAGGGAGGAAGGAAGGAAGGAAGGAAGGAGGGAAGGGAGAGAGGACAGAAGAAAAAAAGAAAGGCAGAGGCTGCAAGGACAGAGCATGAAGAAAGATCTTCCCTTTCAAATCCCTTTCAAAGGATAATTTAGCCCTTTGAGGAGGTTTGCAATTTTATCTCCAAGATGTTTCTCAGGCCAGAAAGGGCCCCAAGTCTGAGAGCTCTCTCTGTAACTAACACAGGCAGCCTATACCATATGCCAAGCACCGTTCTAGCTGCTGTGCATGCATTAGTTCATAAATCCTCATGATAGCTCTACTTCACACGTGACGAGAAAAAGTTAAAGACTCAGAAAAGTTAAATGACACAATTCTCTTTCTCCCCATGGGCTTATCATTTGTGGAGCACCTAGAAGCCCCAGGACAAGGACGGTTTCAGCCTATCTTCCAGAACTCTGTCAGAGAATTAGGTTTGGGGAAACAGCAGAGGTTGACTTCCTGGAGGCCAAAACAGACATTTTGGAGGTTCCTGACCCTATCTGAACCTCATGGCTCAGGTAACAGGCCAGTGGCCTGAGAACGAATTTCCAAGATTATGCTTCGCTTTGAATGCTAAGCATTTTCAAGCTAAGAAAGACGGAACTTTCATTAATGTTTATGTTTCACAATGTCCTTTGGTGAAATTAAAGAACAGTACAGGTTGGAGCCAAATAACAAATTGCAAGCCTCCAAGCCCATCTCAACATGACACTTACGCGGAATTAACAGTGATAATATTATGACAGGAGACTGATCTCTCTGCACACATCGCCGGCGCCGAATACCCAGAGGCTGGCGGTGTGGAAACACGGCTCCACTCAGCCACGCTCCACGTCCCCTCCACCGGGCATTTCCATAGTCTTAACTGGATAACAACCGCAGCCCCTCCTGGGAAATCACTGCTTCGGAAATGTTTTACACTGATGACAAGAGAAACAGCTGTAATTTGTCATTATAGAAATATCCAATTATCAGGCCACTGAGTGATGACTGCAGCCTCCCGTCCTCACTGCCATCAGTCTGGGCTCTGAGCTACACACTTGTCACAGCCGGGACCTGCCGGGCGACAGCTATGGAAGAGCCCAGCTTCCCTTCCCAGCACCTCGGGAGGGGCCAGTAGCCCCTGCACCTGGCCTCCTCCTGATGCAAGCGCAGAAGGCCAAATGGCCGCCTCCTCCAAGGAGGCTGCAGGAGTCACTCCTCCTTGGCTTTCCCACCAGAGGATGGATTGGATTGTGAGAAGTTAAGGGGCTGAGACTTGTAAGCCAGGCAGGCCTGGGTTCAGTTCTCGTCCCCAGGATAACCTAGCTGTGTGCTCTCTGAGGCACACTGGGGACAGAACCTTCCGTGGGTGGAAGGCACTAGGGAAAAAGCAAAGGAATGGAAAACAGCTGAATCCAGTACAATGGTAATGAGCCAGCATTTATAGGTACTAATTGTATTACATGCTTTAACCATTTTTATCCTCACGACCATCCTACACAGTGGGCTATTATTATGTCTACTTTACAGCTGGGGAAACTGAGGCAAAGGAAGGTGAAGGGATTTCCCCCAAGGACACCTGGCTCTGAGGGCCAGATATGGAATCTGAACCCAGCAGTCTGGTTCAGGGGTTGGGCTCCTAATGTTTTGTGTTCCTCATACCAAATATTACTCTTGTCTATGACCCAGGTGCTATGTTAAGTTTTGTATACATATTCTGTCATTTAATCCTCACAATACATTATCTCTGGTGTAGGGATAAGTAAACTGAGGCACAGAAAGGTTACATCGCTTACCCAAGTTCACACAGCCACTAATTGGCAGAGCCAGAGCTCAAATCCAGGCCTTCTGGCACAGTCTGGTAACCAACCCACTATCTACCTGTTCATAGTGCCATGTGGGTCCCCGATTACTTTCTGTGCAGATTTGCATTTAATTAATTCACCCAGCAACTTCCGAGAATGACACTATTATTAACTCCAATTTCTAAAGTGGGAAGGTGAAGATCAGAGAGACTTAGTAGATTACAGTCGGTAGTGGAGGATCGAGGATTCAAATCCAGACGTCATCTGGCTCCCTCTCGATTACACTAACCTCCTGCCTTAACCCAATGCCTGCTCGTATATAGAACATGTAAAGTTGAATTCAGTTGAGCTGAAGTGTGAACGAGCTGCTCAGCATGTGAGTCAGATGCTACCTCCTTCAAGATGGCCTCCCTCAATCCCCTGGCGGAAGTTGTCTCTTCCTCTGTTTAATCTCTGACTGCACCCGGAATGGCTCTTGATCACTTCTATGGACAGTCGTGCTATGGTGGAGAGAAATCTCTTGTGCAGAGAGGTTAAATGTGGTCTGGCGTGCCCCCGATCTCACTGCGGTGACACTGGAAAACAAAGTCAGTGAAAAAGAGGGAAGGTGGCCATGAGAGAGCCTGGTCCACAGTGCGGGGCCAGGGGCCTTGTGAGAAACAAGGACAAAGACAAGAAACCAAGAAGAGACCACAGCACAGAACTTGGGGAAACAGTGAGCAACTGGAGGAGTAGTCACTTGGCAAGGCCAAGGAGACTGAATCCTAAAATTGACATGGAGAGAGTTGACAATTAACACAAAAATCAAAGGCACAGAAATTAGCAGCACTGATACCAATGGCATTGAGGTTAAGGGGGTAAAACTGGTTAAATTTGTTGCAAATTATTTAAGAAACAATTAGAACCTAAGCTCCCTTCCCCCAACTCTGTGCCCCCAGGAGACTGCCCTCTCCAGTCTAGAGAAGACTAGAGGTTTACTCTTTAGAGAAGACATCACAGATGGTGTCTGGACTGAGGAACAACAGAGTCAGTTGAAAGCCAGGGTACCATATTGGATGAAGTGACCACAACAGACCGAATGTTCAGGTTCTCATCTTGCTTCCTGCCCTGGGCTCCCAGAACATCAGCAGGCAGGCCTTTTTTCCAGGCAGGAGAGTGAAAGAGTCAATAAGAAGAATCTAGCTGGTTCAAGAGGAAGGATTTTTAAAATTGACATTGGCGTTTTCCCCAACAAGTGGCACCGCTATATTACCCTGAGAAGAGTTCCCAGTTGACAAGCACCAACGACAGTCTTTTTAGAACCCCATTCCTAGGCATGAAGATATGCAGGCTCCTCAGAGACGTTTCCATCATGAAGGACAGAGACCAAAAGTACAAGGGGCCAGGGAGCAACCTGAAGGAAACAAAACGTAGTTAAAGTATGTCATTGAAGTTCTGCCCCTCCCTAAAGGGTGGAGAAGAATCTACATAGCACAGTTTGGTCATACGAGATATGCCCTCCCTGAGCATGTCCTGTTTACCATAAGTCATCAGAAATTTGGGGGCAGCTCTCCTGCCCTGCCACAGAGAGCCTGTATCACCTCCTCTACTTGGGAAACAATTCTGACCTTCTTGGCAATGTCATCTTCCATATGGAAAGTGTCAGCTATGTGCCAAGTCACCACTGAGAATGCCTTAGGATCAGGGTGCACGAGGGCACAACCAATGGCTCCCCATGCTAAAAATAAAGGGTCAGCAAACCCCTGTCTCAGTAGGGCCATCTACAGAGGAAGACAGGAAAGGAGAAAGGGAAAGAGGTGGGTTCAAAATGGAGACAATGAGGAGCTCTCCTTCTGCAGACTGTTTAATATCACACTTGGCTTTCCATCACTCTATGTTATAGATTTTCTGAATCACAGCCCACAGAGGGGGCACCAGTCAGCCCTGAGATGGTTTGTTGCACTTGCCCATTGTAAAAACTACATTTCGGAACCAAAAGATGAGCTAATATTCTACTTCAATATCAGTAGTAAAAAGCAAATAACTTCGGGCACAAGAACCAAGAAATATGAAGGGAAGTTTAATGCTCCCATAGAGAAGCAAATATTTGTACTTATTAATATCCTGAAACCCATGTTGCCATGAATAGTTCCTTCTCCTTTTATCCCACGCCTTTTGTCTAACACAGTGATATATTGCCACCCTTTCAAAATCCTGACACAGATGACATTGAAGCAAATTATGTACCTCAGCCAGATTTCTCAGTTGAAATGGAGATAGCTGATGTGTACATTTTTCCATCTAATTAACATTCCGCAGTTTGAATAGCTGTTATCATGCCCTGGGTCCCATATGAATGGGTGAATAGATAGAAAGATCCATAAACAGCTTGCCTTGCATAGAATGAGATTTTTCTCCAGACAAAGAGAAAATGGAATGAATCATTGTCATCTGGATGGTAGCAGCCATCAGAGACGAACACAAGCACACTCTTCCCTGTGTGCAGAACACAAGTGTGTTGCCTAGCACCGGCAGCCATCTCTGGAGGATCTTTGCCCACTCCCAGCCTCTATATTTGGCCATGTAACTTTTTTCACCCAGGTCTTTGTTTACACTGTGTGGTGGTTTCCAAAAAATCTGTCCCTGATTTTTTTTATACTCTTCCACTCCATAGGTGTAGATGAATTCTCCTTCCCCTATACTTAGTGATTCAGTTCCAACAGACTATGGCAGAAGTGATGGTGTATAACTTCTAAGACCAGGTCAAAAAATGCATATCTCTCTCCCTCTCTCGCTCTCTCTCTCTCTCCAACCACTCACTCTGGAGAAAACCAGTTGCCATTCATTGCGAGAGGTCAGCCATATAGACCCATGGAGAGTAAATGAGGCCTCCTGCCAAGAGCCATGGGGATGAACCATCTTGGAAGGGAATCCCCAGCCCCAGACAAGCCTTCAGATGAGACCACAGCCTAGCTGCCATCATGACTGCAACCTCATTAGAGGCCCTAAGCCAGAACCACCCAGCGAAGCTGCTCCTGAATTCCTGACTCTCAGAAACTGTGTGATATAATGTTTGTTGAGTTTTTTTTAATTTTTTAATGTTTATTCATTTTTGAGAGAGAGAGAGAAACAGAGCGTGAGTTGGAGAGGAGCAGAGAGAGAAGGAGACACAGAATCCAAGGCAGGCTCCAGGCTCTGAGCTGTCAACACAGAGCCCAATGTGGGGCTCAAACCCACAAACTGTGAGATCATGACCTGAGCTGAAGTCAGACACTTAACCAACTGAGCCACCCGGGTGCCTCTAATGTTTGTTGTTTTAAGCTGCTAAATTTGAGGGTGATTCTATGCAACAACAGATAACTAATACACACTATGACTCCTGTTGACTCTTATCACCATATTTATGGGGGGGGGGACCTTTTCTTCCTAATTTTCAAAGGCCAAAATTACTACAGCCACCACAGCAAAACTCCAAAGTCACTGCAAAGTGAGGGGATCAGAAGCTTGCTCGGACCTTCCACCAGCCAGCCAGCTCTCTAGCTGCACAACTTGCCGGAAAAGGACAAAGAGAAATTGAAGGAAAATGTCAAGAGCATGCTGCGGGCCACTCATTACTCACTCCCTCCTTCCTCCACGCTTCCTCCAAGCGATGTCACCTTCCCACAGACTTCGCCTCGTTCTACAGCCTCTTTCATCAGCTGTGTGCATGCTCCTGGCCCTGCCTAACTGCGGGTACACCAGTGTTCCCCCAGAAGCCTGCAGCTGGCGTACTCATGCTCACTCCTGCAGACCCCGGCCCACGCCAGGTCCCAAGCCAACTCGGGCCACAACAGGCAGTGTCAGAGGTCCCTCGGTGCCTTCAAAGCAAGCTGGATGCGCAAATCCCCATGGGTGGAGTAACTACAAATTAGCAGAGTGGTTAAGGTCTTCATTTTGGAGGTAGACAGAAATAGGTGTGATTCCAGAATCCACCACTGACTATCTAATTGGCTTTGGACAAGATAAGTGACTAATACTTGAGTTCCTCCTCTGTCAAATGGGAGCATACTATTGTCTGCCTTAAATAGATCAGATTAAATCTACACAACCTCTTAATACAGGGCCTGGCACCTTACTCAATAAATGTTGCTGTTCCAACTAGGAGCAGAAGGATTGATATCACAAGTTTGGAATCCCTTTCTCATCTTGTGCAATTACTTCATTCCATCTCATTGTAAATACAGGTGATTCCTCATACCTGGCGTGGGTGGTTTGGGATTTTGTTTTTTCCCCCTGCTATTTGGCTCATTCTTCCCTGGTTTCCATCAGCTCTGGCCCTGGCTTTTGGCTCCTGCCCTGACTCCCAACCCACTGTTAGCCCCAGTCATGCTCTGCCCTTCTGGTATCTGCCCACACCCACCCTCGTACAACCTTGTCTCACCCTGACCAGCCCCAGGTGGCCTACGGGACACGAAGAGGAACTCAGCACCCCTACCATGACTTGTCTCTTTGCATCTTCAAAAGGTTTTCTATACATTTCTTATTTAGGAGACAAGAGAGAACTAGTCATCTCCTTTCATGCAGAGAATTGTCTATTCTGGGGAAAACGAGCTAAGGTAATTTATATACCCTGCTTAATTACTTCACTACCAGACTCCCAGCTAAGTTACCCTAGCAACACCTAGCAACTGGCTACTGTCACCAGCTACTTCTGTAAGAGATTTCTTCTAGTTGTGTTATAAAGTCTTTTTTTGGTAGCCCTGATACAGAAGAGAACAAGTTAAACAGGACTCTGAACGCTGTGTTAACCAGTTTTATGCACCCCTCTGCTTGGCTTTGCCTCCATTTTCCTGGATAGGTATGGCGGCATTTCTCCAGCACTCCCGATGAGAAACCGCTGGAGGCAGCAGCGGGCAGTGTTTCAGAGCGCATCTTTAGAGTCAGATGGATGTTCTAGCTGTGTGACATTGGAATAGTATGTATCCTTGCTGTGCCTCAGATTCTTCATCTGCAAAATGGGGGTGATAATACCCCCCCAAAGATAATGCACACTACCTGGCATATAATACATATTCAGTGCCGGTCGCTGTGATTATAAATAATCCCAGATGGGAAAACAACAACCAACGTTCCAAATGACGCTGCAGCAGAGCCGCGTGACTGGAAT
Organism: Paguma larvata; assembly: GCA_030068075.1. NCBI lineage: Eukaryota > Metazoa > Chordata > Mammalia > Carnivora > Viverridae > Paguma > Paguma larvata. Next base: position 65,127,074 of record CM057831.1, on the reverse strand, counting down.
GCGTGGTCTGCCCCTGGGGTCATACAAACTGTGCGCCTCGCCTTCTTTCCTGGTCCCCTGGCTGCCCCCTACCCTGTGTCCTATCCCCCCTCCCACCACATGGAAGCTCCATGGGGGCAAGAGTTTTTATCCCTTTTGTTCGCTGCTGTATCCCAGCACCTAGAACCGTGCTTGACATGCAACAGGTGTTCAATACACATTTGTTTGATGAACGAATGTTTGCAGAGAGTTGTCTTGTGCATGCAGGTTCCCTTAGGAATTCCATGTGTTGAGATATGGGCATCCCTGCATCCCTAGCCTTATCCATCTTAATAACACAGTAACCCCTCACAGCTGCTGAACCTGGTCTTTGTAGAAGGCCAAGTCTATGTAAAACCCCAAATGTAACCTCTAAGCCCATCCTAAGTGGTCATTTCACTGAGAGGACTCTGTGGATGGACCTCCCGAACGTATTTTTTTACGATTAAAGTTACAACCACAACAGGAAAACTAAAATGAAACCCAAATCCTCAAGACCTGGTGTAAGCTAGAAGGCAGGGGCAGAAGGAGGTGTTCTCAGTGTGCCATTCTTAGGAGTTTCTCTGCTTCCAACCCAGTAGCTCTATCCTAAGTGGGGGATCTAGAGGAGAGAACTTGTCCAGGACGTGAAGAGAATGCAGAACCAGCGTCAGAGCCCGAGCCTGCCAGCACCTGGAGTCAAGAAACCAGAATTTTCAGAGAGGCCAGAGAATCAAAGCTGTGTATTTGGAGCAAGCAGAGGAAAAATCCACAAGTACAGGTAGCAGTGGAGTCGTAGCCAAAGTGATCCGGAGGGTGTGAGAGCCTACTGCTACAGATTACTAGGCTCTTCCCAAATAGGCATCTTGGGAAGGCCCAGATTCTAGCCATTAACTAGATAACTAGTCCAGCTCCGGCGAGTCCAGGGGTCCCTGAAAGATGGATGGTTAGGCGAAAAGAGATGAGAGAGCCACGAGAGAGATGTAGTCTGATCACCACGCAGGTGGCCCTGGCAATTCTGGCATCTCCTCCCTGCTGGTCTCAGTGTCTATATTTTTAAAGGTAGGAAGTGACATTACATCAATGAGTGACATTCCTAGCTTAATCTCTTTAACAATAATGCGTTTTTACCAGCAAGGTGGCAACTTCCTCAATCCCGTGTGTTGGTTTTAGGTTAATTAACATATAAATTTGGGGGGGGAGGAGAACAGGGTGTTTCCTTGAGGCCTTTTCTTCCAACTACAATGGGGGAGGTGCAACCCATCGGGCAAGGGTGGAATTCTCAATGCTTTTCCTTTTGCTTATGAATAAGTACATTTACATAGTCTCCTTCAGATGTTATCCATCAACGTATCACTTTCCAAGTTCCCTTTTTTACTTGAGAGCATTACCTCCCTTGAGGTCAAGAGGGCTGCTCAAGAAATCCAGGCCTGAAAGGTTATTTGAAGGAGGTGGTATCGGGGCGCCCTTTTTGGCCGGCAGGAGCTTTGCTTCGACTGCCTTTTCCACACAGGGAGATGTCTCAGCCTGTTAGCCCAAGATGGCTCCCAACAGTTTTTCCCAAACCTGGGTCTTCTGTTATGAAGAAGAGCTTTATGAAGATAGAGGGAGCAGCTTATGCCTCATACCAGAGCCAGCTTCTTGTGATCTAGCCCATGCCCTTCCAAATATTCATTTTGGAAGCAAAACTGAGAGGATCCCAGAGTGGTCTATTAATTAGCAGGGTTCCCTGACCTCCGCTAAGGATCAGTACACAGAGGGGAAATGAGCTCTGTCCTGCCCAGTGCCTAGGCCTCTCAAATATGATCCAGGAAACAGCCTATCCCCCCAGAGGGTGGAATGAAGACCCTGCTGCTGGGGTCCCAGGGCAGGTGCAGATGCCTCTGAGCCGAATGTCCAAGAACAGCTGCCAAACACACCCTGGTGTCCCATGCCCCTCTCTCCACACTCCAACTTCAGAATCCAGGTTTTGTCTCCTAGAGTCACTGCCTGTGTGACCGTCCAGTGAGAACTCTTATTTATTAGATCGTGAAACAGATTCAGAAAGGGGATCTGGCTTCCATGTCACACACCAAATCCATGGGCAAGCTGGGATGGGTGCTGGGGCTCCTGACTCCTGGTCTCAGGTTCCCTTTCCATTGCTCCCAGACTCCACACTAAGTCCCTCAGGACCTGACAATGAACACCCTGCTCTGAGCGACCCGGGGGTATAATTAGTGCATGAGTCTCCTCTCAAGTCCAGCCTCTCCAGGGGAAACCAGCACAGTGGGGAAAACTGGATATTAAATGTCAAAAGACCTGCATTAGTAACCAGCATCCCCTGTCACTAGCTGTGTGATGTAGGGAACTCACTTAACATCTCTCATCTATAGCGGAATACGCATAAAGTGGGAGCAACATTAACGGTACTTAATGAAGTTGTTTGGAGGACTCAATGGAAAAGGTATAACAACGTTCTGCATATTCAAAAGTAATAATGTGATGATTATTTTCTACCCTGCACTTTTCAATATTTTCTGATTTTCCTACAATATTGATCTTAAAACAAAGAACGAATGGTACATAACTTCAAAAAAAACTTTTTTGAAAGAAACAGGACCCGTAATTGGCAAAACTTTCATTTCTTCCTCTGACGTGGAAGGGTTCAGTGAGATGAACATTCTCACGCTTTGCTAGTGGGAGAATAAATTGGAATTAACTTTCTGGAAAATTATTTGGCAACAGGCATCAAGAGGCTTTTAAAAAGTTTATATCTCTTGGGCTGCCTGGCTGGCTCGGTTGGTAGAGCATGCGATGCTGGATCTCAGGACTGGGGGTTCGAGCCCCACATGGGTGTAGAGATTACTTAAAAATGAAATCTTTAAAGAAAAGAGTTTTTATCTCTTGACCCAATAATCCCACTTCTCACAATCAATGTAAAGAAAATCATCAGCTGGGCAGTTCAGAATAATTCTGAAGGCAGCTTTGTAGCAGAATTTTTCTCTTAAATATACCTGAAAACTAGAAACACCTAAATGTCACCAAATGAGAAATTGGTACATAACTGAGCGGTACTTACAATGAAATACTGTGAAGCCCCTAAGCGTCAACTTTCCAAACAATATTTAATGAGCTGAGCAAATGGGCACAATATCATATAAAGTAACGCAAATAGAATATTAAACTGTATATGTAACAAAACCCATTCTTTAGAATACAGAGAGATACACAGAGAAAGAGAGGGAAAAAAAACACAAAAACATTAACAGTTGCCTCTGGGTGATGGGATTATGGGTTTCATTTTCTTCTTTATGTTTTTTTATTTTGCATTTTAAAATTAATTTCAATGAGCTTGTGTTCTTTTACAACCTGGAAATGCTATTCCAAATAAATAGGCAAATAAATAAAGTTGTATGTTTTTGCATTCCGACTTGTCGCCGTGGTAATACTTACTTACATTAGTCGGTATCGAACCTTCTCGCGTTAGTTTTATTAACTTTTTATATCTTTAACTGAGTTTAGTGCGTGCTTCTTTCAAACCCTAAATTCCCTATCTTACCTTCTTGTTGTAATTCATTTTTATGTAATTTGGAGACAGTTTTTGAGTCATTCTTATAGGAAAAGTACTCGGGTGGTAACTTTTCTTAGCTTTTAGAGATCAGAATGCTGTCATATATTGATGGCAATGTGGCTGGCTGTCTTAGTTCACTTGGGCTGATATAACAAAATACCATAGATGGGATAGCTTATGAAAATGTATTTCTCAACAGTTTTAGATGCTGGCAAGTCCAAGAGCGAGGTGCTGGCAGATTCCATATCTTCTGAGAGTCTACTTCCGGGTTCATATAACCTCACATGGTGGAAGGGGGTGGGACCCTCTGGGGTCTCTTAAAAGGGCACTAATCCCATTCACGAAGGGCTCTACTCTCACCAACTAACTACCTTCCAAAGGCTCCACCTGCAGATATCATCACATTGGGAATTACATTTCAATACACGAAGGGGGGGGGGGGGCGGGGCGCGGCGGGGAAGGGTCAGGAAACCAAACATTCAGTCTATAACCCTGGGTAAAAGATTTCTATTTCGGTAAATATTCTCCTGCTATCTTCTGGAATTTAGTGTTCCAGAGAAGAAATCTAACAGTCAGATAACTCAAAAGCATCCTTAGTTTTTCAGTTTATTTGCCTGTAGGACTCCTACATCCTTAAAATTAAATTATAGTGAAATTGTTATTGATCCTGAAACCCAAGCATTGGGAGCCAAGGCAATCGCCAAAGCCCAGCTCACAAGAGTAAGTAAGCTTCTGTAAAAGGTTTCAGAGACCAGACCCTTCTCTCCAATGCAGAGCCATCCACATTCTATTCCGGGTGCAGACCCAGCTGTCCTCACCAAAACAACCTCTGTCACCCCCCCTTCCACTCACCCTCCTCCTCCCCATCTCCCAGCAAAACCAATGTTAAAATACATTAACATTTTTTCTGCTATCACACATTTGTGCAATTAAATGGCACACATGTACACACAGTTTGGGGATTTAGGCATTATTTTGCACACACAAAGAAAATAGGATTCCACTCTACACACGTCTCTACACCATGCTTTTAGTTAGCTCACCTAACTGGCAGTCCCTCTAGGTTATATCTAGGTTGGTATAGACATAATTCACTTTTTCTAGGCTTCATAGTGATTCAAATTATCCATATACTGCAATCTGTTCAACAGTCCTTGTACCGATGGGTATTTAACCATCTATTATCCTTTTTTTGTAGCTTCATTTTGTTGTTTTTGTTGTTGACACAACTGAAATGCTGCAACGAACACATTTATAGACACAACCTTATTTTTCAGCCCTTTAATTTCTACAGGAGAAATCCCCCAAAATGACATTGTTGCATCATGAGCATTTTTTTCCTTTGTGTAAATGCTCTATTCTTATTTCTACCAGTATCATGAGCACCCTTTCCCCAGCAAAAACATCTGCTAGGTGTTACCTCTGTTTAAATTCTCCCAGCATGACGTGTGAGAGGCGCCATCTCCTCCCCCTTGGATTTCTGTTGCATAGCATCTAGCACAGGGGGCCTGATTTCCTCCTGATGCATTGTCTATTCATATCCTTTGCCTATTTTCCAACTGGGATGTCTTTCTTTATCAGTTTGGAGAGGTATTTTAATATTTTAAATGTTAATCCTTTATCTCTTTATTTGCTGCAACTTTTTCCTCGTTTATCACTTGTCTTTTGGCCTCATTTATGAAATATTTTGCCATACAATTTTCTAAGCTTTATGCAAGCAAATACAACTATCTTTCCACTATAGCATCTGCAAATCTATTGTCTTAAAGATCTCCCAAGCCATGAGGTTATTTGAATGTTCTCCTAGATTTTGCTCTTATATTGTTTTGTCCATTTCTTCCATTTACATCGTTAATCCATCTGGAATTTATTCTGGTATGTAGAGGGAGTTAAGGATCTCTTCATTTTCTTCTGGATGGATAGGGCCAGTTAAAGAGCATGATATAATATGGAAGCCATTCTTTTTCCCACTAGGGCTGGCTTCATAGGTGTGTTACACGTGCAATCACCCCGGACCTTATGCTCAGAAGGGCCCTGTGTGCCTGGTTTAATGCTCTGCTCCCGCCATCTTGAAATTCTCACCAATTTGATCTTCCAGTTTGTGTTTTATAAGTGAATTCCGACAGGGCACTGAGCAGGAGGCTTGGATTCTCAGTCCCGTCTCCCACTGCCTCTCTGCTTCCTTGAGATCATACTAGGCCTCCAGCTCCCCAGCCCTCTGGTGCCCTGGCCTTGCTCGGCTTCTCTCTCCCCACATTAGTCCCTTATCAGACATGCAAAGACTCAAGAAATTTAGCTACAGGCACCCTTTCTGAAAAAGAAACTGGAGAATATACTCCGCCCAAACTAGAGAGTAAAACAAGAGAAGGGAAGATATTGAGTTCTTTCTAAAAGCAAAGACCCATCATGGGGAGTGAGGAAAAGGGTGTTCACTGAAGGTTCGGCTGGTCCTGTGGCCTAGAAAAGAACAACCAGTACAAACCAGAGCAGCAAGACAGAGGGCTGTGGGAAGGATATACCCAGGGAAAGGAACAAAACTGCTGGATCCCTGGTGTGCCTGCCTGACCTCGTTGAGAGAAATTTTACAGCTCTGTGGAAGAGTTTAGGGAGGGGGACCTGGGTAGCTCAGTCAGCTGAGTGTCTGACTTCCACTCAGGTCATGATCTCATAGTTCGTGAGTTCAAGCCCCGCTTTGGGCTCACTGCTGTCAAGCCTCCTTTGGATCCTCTGTCCCCGTCTCTCTGTCTCTCTCAAAAGTAAATAAACATTAAAAAAAAAAAGAGCTGGGGAAAAATGAGGGCTGAGTTCACAAACAAATCCCTAGCAACAGAGAAAATAAGATAATCATTACCTCCATGAAAGAGAAAGTGTTAAAAGGAAGAAAATGTATTCGTAGGTTACTTCCCGGTCAGCTGTGATATAATTAAATGGTCATAAAGAAGGTAAATATTAAATGTTGATCTAACTTTATTGGGAGGATGATGAAGGAGAAAAATTTGAGGGAGGAGGAAGAAGATATTTTCCATAATGGAAAGTGAATAGAGAAAGCCTAGAATCAAAATTTTAAGAGACAGCAATATGAGTGTGTTTTTTAGAAACATGAAGATAAATGCCAGTGGAAATAGCCAGAGGTGAGTGTGTCTCTGGGGAGCAGAAATGAGGCATGGGGGCAGGGCATAACACGATTAAACTCTATATTTGTGGTCCTTTTTTACAATAAAAGTTAAAAATTTTTTCATGTTTATTTTTAAGAGAGAAAAAGGGGGAGAGTAGGGGCAGAGAGAGAGGGTAAACAGAGCCTGTTATGGGATTCAAAGTCACAAACCGTGAGATCGTGACCTGAGCCAAAGTTGGAGGCTCAATGAACTGAGCCACCCAGGTGCCCCTCAATAAAAATTAAACTTTTAAAAAGTAACAGATAGCGGGAACTCAGGATGTAGCCCACTTCACGTGGGTGAGATGGGTTCTTGTCATTCAAGGCAGGGCTTTAATGCCCAGACCAGCTTGGTTTCAATGCCGACGTTTGGGTGTTGGTGTAAGCAGATCAGTTTTGCTTCAACCCTATGAAACCCTCGCACCATCCAAAAATGGTTAATCTCTTATTTCAGGATTTTTAAAAATTTAGCAAAATGGTTTTTTGGTAATACTTTTCATAACAGTTCCTGATCCGCTGCTTGACTTTCATATCTGTAATCACCGTTTCCTTCTCTTTCAGCTCAAAATATTGTCTTTAAATTCAGGGAGAGCTTTTCAAATTTGACCTCTGCTCCAAAGGCAGAGTTTTCTTTTGCTTTCATCTTTTTTTCAGTTTCTCAGAAGTGGCCTAGAACTTTTTAGCACTGAGAGTCAAAGTTAAAGAAAGTTCAGGGTCTTTCCTTAAAGCAGAATCAAGAAAACCAGGATTATAGAGAGCAATCATTGATAGCAATTGAAATCTGACACAAGAGCATTTCTACATGTACCTAGGTGGTTATATTTATTGAAATGTTAATTCTGAATTGTCATTTTATGTGTATTTAATAAAAATTCAATTACTGTAACATAGGATTTTGACGAGGACAGTGTAAGTGACTAGGCCAGTGGTTTTCAATCACCTGGGAAATTTTTTAAAATACCGATGCCTGGATGGCTCCCACCCACAAAGATTCCGATTTAATGTGAGTACTGCAGAGGTGTGGGACTTTTCTCAACTCCCCTTGTTGTTCTGACCTACGGCAAACTCTGGGTACCGCTACGCTAGACGACGTCCCAGGTGTTCCCTCTGATAGTTAAAACATCCAAGAAAAACATCTAATTTGGTAACCATAATCCAGGTAAATTCACCTGTGGCAAGTGCCCAATGGCATATGAATTCCTGGAGGAAATAGCCAGTGGCTCTTGCAAAATTAAACCTCAAAGTGACAGCAACTATCACACAGTGATCCCTAAACCTTCTCCTCAGTTTGCAATAGATTCCCAAAATGGCGTGCCAAGGGTAGCATGGCTGGCTGGTTACTCCGCCTCATGACGACCTCCCCCCACACAGACAATGCTCATTTCTTGTCAGGTGGCTTGTTTGAACTGCAACGCTGCCCATTTTAGAGCCACCCTCTTTGTCCACACAACCAGCTTCTCTGCACTCTGTAATCAAAGAACTCGATGCTCCAAACAGGATTGATTCTAAGTCCTTTTGTTCGGGTCTGGCACACTGGGTCAACAAAGGTTTCATGGAGCCATTTCCTACGTGGAATTGGAGGATGCTGTGTGAGCATATGTGAAATGGCTCTTCAACAACCACAATGGCATCTGCCCCCTTAGAGAAGCAAGTGTTTCAAGGGGAATGAATCCAGTCCCACAGCTGAGATCCAGGATTGGTGATTGCAGTCCACAGTTGGTGCTTATTAGTGAAGCAGGTGAGGGGGCTGTTAAAAGGAGATGAGGCGGGGGCCTGCTGAACCAAGAGACACAGATGAGACTAGAGCACGGAGAGCATTTCTGAACTGCAGGGGTAGGTGCCAATGTGCTGATCTTGAGTTAGGTAGAAGGAGCCAGGCTGACGTGGGGCCGTATTGGCCTGACTCCCAGAACAGAATCACTACTGGACCTCCTAGGAGTGGAAAGGTGGGCTCAGGGAACAAGAGGAGCCAGAGAGGGAAGAAAGCCACGATCATCTTCTTGTGGAGATGCTTCAGTGTAATTGCTGGAGGGGGGTGGGGGGAGAAGACCCAGGAGCATCTCTGGGGCCATCCTGTGTCAGAGCCAAAGGCCTCCAAGAGCAGGAAGGGAGTCCTTGTGAAATACCCCAGTCCTAAACCAAAGCCATCAACTCTAGCCGCAGCCTACAGCTCCGATGCCGTGCATACCCAGATGGGTTTTCCCAAGCTGCTCTGTGCCCATTCTGAGTGCAGCCAGGCCATTGTGCAGGAGCCCAACTCGAGCCTGGGCAGTAGGGAACACACTCAAAAGGCCCCCTGAGTCTGGGCCTGGCAGAGGCAGGAAACCATCAGTTGCTAATGACTGTAATCAGAACTTAAGTGGAACCAGAAGGGCCTGCCTATTTGGCCCTTTGAAGACTGAAAGAACCAACATTTTTGAGCTAATGTAGGAGATGGAACATGGGTGCAAACTCCATCTTAATTTTTTAATGAAAAATGTGAACTGTTAAGCTCTTCCAGGTACATCTAAAAGAATCCTGATTCATAGAGCTTAGAGAGTCAAACCCAGTCCCCTTACACCAGTCCCTTTATTTCCACAGATCCTTTAGAAAAGTCCAAAAGCTCCAGAAAAAAAAATACTGTTTTTCCCCCCTAGGTTCTAAGTGTTAAGAAATGTCTACTACTCTACAGCATATTAAACAGAAGCACAGAGCTATGGGCTAGACCTTAGTTCTTCAAACATTTATTGAGCACCTACTGCAGGAAGTAGAAGCTAGGAACTGAGGATAAACATTAATCGGATCCAGTGCCTGCTTCCAGAGGCTCTCTGAGAGAAAAAGATCCTAAACGGATCATTTTAATGCAATACAATATATGCAAACCACAGAGGTATGAGTAAGTGATAGAGAGATAGGCCCTACATGAGGAAGCGAGGAGAGAATCAGCAAAGGCTTCATGGAAGAAGTAGCCTTTGAGACTAACAATGAAGAAAGAATAAAATAAAAGTTTAAATGTTAGCCATGGTATTTTATAAAATGAGAATGAAGTCATTCTTTTTCGAGCATAATAGAAAAGTCATAAATAGTTGGGGAAGGAAACTTCCCCAGCCCCAGCTCAATAATCGTTTGAGCAGAGAAACAAGATGGTAGAAGGTTAAGAGGAACGGCAGCAACATCACAAGTGGCCAGTTCATCACTGGCGATGGCCAGAGGGTGAGACCAGCATGGAGGAGAAGTGTTTATGGGCCACATGGGGCTAGCTCACGTCTAAGGAACTATAGTAAAACAGCAGCCGTCAAGACTTGGGTGTGGGAAGGTGTAACTGTGTTAAGATCAGGAGGATGTAAGTAGTGGAAAAGCTGGCGTGAGTCTCCAGGACCCCACAGGGCAGGGAAGGTGTTTGGGAAAGAGGCCCAAAGACCTACCATTTCACCCTGTGTCTGTTGTGGGACAGGGAAGGAAGGAGCCTGCTGGGAGTAGGCATGCTTTATTAGAGTGTGGCGGCTGGGAACCTAAGGCCACAGTTCAAGTGCACAAGAAATAGGACCGCACTTTTCCATAACTGAATTTCTTTTTAAGCCCCATTCCACTGAGGTGCCCTTTTTCCTTTTCCCAGAGGCACGGAGAACCAGGGCTTTGGAGTGGGGGTGGGGATCTGGTGTGCGGTTTTGATCTACCCACACCGATATAACCTCAGATGTTCTTTTGTTACCTGTCATTCCCAACTAAACACCCTGTTCAGGTTCAACTTGTCCAGCCACTTCCATACCATTCTCCAGTGCCTAGGAATTAATTCGGCTCCTCCCACACCACGCTGGGCCTCCACCACTGTGGAGCTGTGTAAGACCTTGTGATACCCAGGAGAGGCTGGCCAGGGGAGACTTACGACCAAGACACACGACCTGGCCGTGTCCTGTCTGTGGTCTTGCCTCTTGTCTGGGGCTCCCCAAATGAATACAGTGGCCTCAGTGAAATGAACTGTGTTAGATTCACTATTAAGCCTCAGTGATTTCTTTCCCTTAAAGGATAAGCACGTATTTCCCAGTCTAGTTGCCCTAAATGGATATGGAAGGCAAAGCAAGGGGCTATCCTGACTGCTGGTCCTTCAAGAATATAATACACTGGCTCACCCATGGCTGCAGGGCTGGGGATTCTCTGCTGAACGCCTACCCTGGTTTATGGCTTCCTGAGCCATGGACCTGTACCGAAGCTGTAGTCAGGCTGTGGTCATTAATATAAACCTAGCCTCACTTTCCTCTCAGGGCCTGGGTTTCCTCATCTGTAAAATCTAGAGACTTCTAGTATCTGACAGTGACTATAAAGTGGGCACATCTGACCCAAATCAGTTCTGCAATTAATATATTGCCATTTAGTAGGTATCCCTTGAGACTTGCAGGAAGGCTCATCGAAGCTATTAAAGCAGCCCCCTTGGGGATGGTGTGTATTCTGATATGCGGATTCCAAACTGACATAATAAAGAAGCTACTGCTCTTCTCTTCCCAAGAGCCAGTGCTTTGTATCCATACAGGGTATCCTGACACCCAGCAGACACCCCTTCTCACACATATAAAAACATCATACAAGGGGTGTCTGGCTGGCTCAGTCGGTTAAGCGTCCAACTTTGGTTCAGATCATGATCTCAAGGTTCCTGAGTGTGAACCCTGCTTTGGGCTCTGTGCTGACAGCTCAGAGCCCAGAGCCTGCTTTGGATTCTGTGTCTCCTTCTTCTCTCTGCCCTTCCCCTGCTCACACTCTGTCTCTATCTCAAAAATAAATAAACATTAAAGTTTTTTTAATTACACAGGGTAAGAGCAAACTGCAGGGGGAAATGTCTGAATCACAGAAGAGTTGGGTTAGTTCACGCTTCAGAATCACTCAGCAGCCAGTGCTCTCTTGGCTTCAATTTGGCACCTGCATAAAAGCTAAGCAGTTTTCCCTACAGAAGGAAAAGCATCTGTGACCCTGCAGGACAGAGACTGGAACAACGCACAGTCATAGAGGCCTGCAAGGGGTCAGCAGGAGCATCCAAGAACCACTTCCAAAGGCCACAGAGTCCTTCGGGGGAAGCCACATCAAATCCAGCAACCAGCAATGAGCCCATTCAGGACGGCCCTGCTCAGGACTGAGGATGGAGAGCATAGGACCACACTCTAAGGAAAGAGCCCTGAGAGGACCAGGCGGAGAATCAGGACCCAGACGTGTGGGGTCAGGGCTCCCAGCCCAGCCTGGAAGTCCACACCCAGCGAAGAATTTAACAGGATGAATGTCGATTGAATGTGAGTTGTGGGGGGAGAATTTAATGCAAGTCCTGTGTCAGGGGGAGGAGATCTTTTGACTTGGCTGTGGAGACTCAGAGCTCCCCCAACCATGTGAAATACCAGGTCCCTGAGTAGCAATTCCAAACCCACCCACTGGGCCCTGGGCCAAGTAGGTTGGGTCCAGGCAGGGCTGGAGGGCAGAGACAGGGCACTGCCTCCATTCGACGTGTTCTTCCGGGGCCCCAAGACAGGGCATTCCTGCTCCACCACCTCGACCAGTCTTCAGCACACCCCATCTGTTGGTAAAGAGGAGGGTAGACAGAGAATGAGATCTAGAATCAGATGACTGGACTCGAATCCTGACCCTGCCATTCACCAGCTTTGTAATGCTGGGCAAATTACAGTAACCAGACTAAGTCATTATATCTTCATCTGTGAAAGGGAAAATAATAGCACCTGCTTCCCAGGACTGTTGTGAAGAATCCGTGAGATAATACACATAAGTAGTGTAAGGGGTTACCGTAGTGCCTGACACAAGACATGCACTAAATATGTGTATGTTAACTCTCTCTTCTGTAAGAATGCATAGGGCATGTGGGTAAGCTGAGGATTGTTGGCAGAACAGAATCCAGAAGCAGTCTAAAAATCCCTCTATTTCACAGTTAAAATTCCATGTAGCCAATGGCACTTGGAGCCCCCAAGACAGTTTCGTGTCAAGAAATAAGAAAATCAGAAAACAGGAGGCCTCTTTTCCCAGGTCAAAAAAAGCTTTGCTCATCCCAGCAACAGTAGGTCTGGGAAAAGGGGCCCTCTCCACGCCTCACCTGCTAATTAACAACTAATTAACAACTGACCTTGCTGCTGCCCCAGGAGACCGACTAGGGTCCCTCCTCCACCCCAGAGATGGGAGGGGAGATTTGAGGGGAGCATGCCTCAGAGAGGACACTGTTTGTATCCCCTCACTGCCCACCCCTCCTGCTGAAAACAGAAGAAGATGCCGAAGGATGTGCAATCCCTTGTGGACCCCACACAGCCCCAAAAGCATGCTGCTCAGAGACATGGCCTGGCATTACAGCCCAACAGCGTAAATGAGTACTATGGTAGACTCCCCAAAGACGTCCACTTCCTACTCCCCAGAACCTATAAATACCTTGCCTTACAGGGTAAAGGGAACTTTGCAGATGTAATTAAGGATGAGGTGAGGAGAGTAGCCTGGGGCATGCAGGTGGGTCCAATGTCATCACGAGAGTCTTTATAAGAGAATCTCGAGGGTCAGAGTCGGGACGGTGAGGTGGGATGATGGAAGCAGACAGCAGGGTTCTGTCCCAGCAGCCAGGGAATGCAGTCAGTCTCTAAAAGCTGAAAAAGGCAAGGAGTGAATTCTCCCCTAGAACTTAGAAGGAACGCAGCCTTTGATTTTTTTTTTTTTAAGTTTATGTCTTTATTTTGAGAGAAAGAGAGCATGAGCAGGGGAGGGGCAGGGAGAGATGGACAGACGAAGTCCCAAGCGGACTCCGTGCTAACAGTGTGGAGCCCAATGATGATGATGGACAACGCGGGGCTCGATCTCACCATGAGATCGAGCCCTGAGCCATAACCAAGAATTGAATGTTTAACCGACTGAGCCACCCAGGTGCCCCTCACAGCCTTTGATTTTAGCGCCATAAGACTTGTCCCAGAGCTCAGACCTCCAGAATGGTAAGATAATAAGCTTGTGTTGTTTTAAGCAGGGGGTTTGTAGTGTTTTGTTGAGGGTAATTAGAAACTACTGAAAGACCCAAAGACGTAAAACCCAAAGTCACACAGCTGCTACCTGGAGGGGCTGCGACCAGAGCTCACTCTCCTCCCAAGAGCCCTGTGTAAAGGGAGAAGGGACGGCCCCATGCTGTGTGTGCACCCCTCCTGGGCTGTGGGCTGGTTACACCTCTGCCAGTCCTTGCTACCCAGCCGCCTCCTTTCCCTCCAGCCCCCTTCCTAGGGATCGCAGGGTGGCACACAGGGGACAGTAGAGGGACCAACAGGAATCAAAGAGCATTTTCCTTTGGGATCCTCTGCTCTCCAGCCACCAGTATCTTTATAGCAGATCACTGTCCACGGCAACAAGGTCTGACATCCTAGAACAGTAAAACACTGGCAAACTATCTAAAGTGTGAGTTCTACCATCTTTAAAACTGCCTACGAGGGCTTAAAGGGCTGAATCTGTTGTTGTTGTTTTAAGAGAAACATGATTCGTGCAAGGATAGCATTCTAGGACTTTAATTGGACCTACTGCTTGACTGTATTTATATATTTGGATGCCCTACCATATTTCAGGATGACTTAGTACATGTACCCTGCAAATGCCTTTCTGAGCAGGGCTGTGTATGTGGAGGGAAGAGCCCACTGCCCAGGAGACGGGAACTGAGAATTCCAGTTCTTGGCTCTGCTAACTTGAACGTGATCTCAGTTCCCTCAGCTCCCTCCACGCTGCTACAGTGGGAGACAGCACAAAGGAGAGGCTGAGGCAGAGATGTTGGCTGCAGACAACAGAAGGGCGTCTGCTTAAGTTAAGTAGAAGGAAGTTTACTGTACGGGTATGGAAGGATCAGAATCAAGGGAGGCTGGAACACCTGGCTCGGTCTGGACCCAGTAGAATGCAAAGTGACCCAGTCACTGGAAATCCAGGCCACACACCAATAGCTATGGCCCAATCAGCAGCAGGCTGCTATTGCCCTGAAAAACTTCCCAGCAATCCAGCTTAGCCTTGCAACATGGACTCCAGACTCTCTGAAAAACTCCGCTCCCTTGACCAAACTCTGGTCATAGCGCATCCCTGCCTATACCTGGGCACCCAGTGGAAAGGTTTGGAGGCTTTGGCTTTTGTCTCTAAAAATGGAGGGTACAGGGGCACCTGGGTGTCTCAGTCGGTTGGTTTTGGCCCAGCTCACGATCTCGTGGTTCGTGAGGTCAAGCCCCGCCTCGGGCTCTCCACTGACAGTGTGAAGCCTACTTGGGATTCTCTCTCTCTCTCTCTCTCTCTCTCTCTCTCTCTCTGCCTTTCCCCAACTTGTGTGGTCTCTCTGTCTCTCTCTCTCTCTCTGTGTCTCAAAATCAATAAACAAACAAACATAAATAAATAAAATGGAGGGTACAATGGCAGACCATGTGAGGAAAGCAATTCCCTTATGACGGTGGTGTTCAAAATGTGGTCTCGGACCAGCAACATTAATATCTGAGAACTTTTTAGAAACGTACCTTCTTAGGCCCCACCCTAGACCCACTGAATCAGAAACCGGGGTGGGGCCCAGCAATCTGTTTCAACAAGCGCTGCAGGGGCTAGCGATACACACCAGGGTGAGAACCTCTGCCCTACAGGAAATCCAAATGCGTGGGCAGCGTTGGTGGTATAGTGGTGAGCATAGCTCCCTTCCAAATGCTACTGAAAAGGTTGAATGTTGGCCATCAAACCAAAACTTAACAACTGCCCAGTGTGTAGGTTAAATATCAGAGCTTGGAGCCAGACTGGCAAGAAAACTAAACAAAATGTTGGGAGAAAGAGCAGCTATGTTTTCCTCAGTGGTGTGTGATACAGCGTGCTTGCTGAGAGCTCTCCTGCAAAGACCCTGTCCCTTCCTGTTTCTCAGCCTCCTTCTGCCCTCCCCCAAATTGTTCAACCCCGAGGAAGTGGCCCTCCTACTCTGTAAATCTAAAACCTTCCGTTGCCTCCCTTCAGACAATCCCAAAGTCTTCTGCAGAGTGAAACTTTGATGTCAGAACTGTCCATTAAGAGCCTTGCAGGCAAACAAATCATTGTCCTCCAGCCTGAGAAATAGTCCTCCGTCCTCTCTGGCCATAGTGCCCTTCTGGCCCCAGCACTTAGAAGTTGACTCAATGGCCTAGGGTCCTCTCCGCTCTAACCCAGCCCTTGTCACTCAGCCAGGCAGACCGCTGGAAGTACAGTCTCGAAGTCTTAGACTGAGCTGGGAGGACACCATGTGGCCATGCCGGATATGACACATCAAACCAGGGTTCTGTTCTTTATGTAGTGTTATTTTGTAAAGACTACAAAGCAATAATGATGATAAGGATATTTTTGAGACTTAAACTAAAGTTCACCCACAACTATGCCAACAGGATTTTTATTCCTACCGTTATTTTCTAACCAGGGGCGCCTAGATGGCTCAGTTGGTTAACCAACTTTGGCTCAGGTCATGATTTCAGGGGTCATGAGTTTGAGCCCCGTGTCAGGATCTGTGCTGACAGCTCAGAGCCTGGAGCCTGCTTTGGATTCTGTGCCTCCCTCTCTCTCTGCCCCTGCCCCACTCGCACTCTGTCTCTTTCTCTTTCTCTCTCTCTCTCTAAAAAAATAAATATTTTTTAAAAATGTTTAATAAATATTTTCTGACCAGTGCAGTAAGCCTTCCTCTCTTTTCCATGGAAATTGGATCAACATTTTCTACGCCCATTCAAGTTTCCTGCAATCATTCTCTTCAATGATGGTCAACAGCAAACCCTCAAATGTTCATGCAATGAACTGGAATGAAAAGGCAATGAATTTGAGAGAGGCAGGTGGTAATGAGCTCCATTTCTGGAGTGACCCAGGCAGGGGTTCAAAACCCAGCTCTGCTACTTACTGGCTGTGTGATCTTGGGATGTTTCTTACCCGTTCTGTATCAGGAAGAAGAATAGCAGCTACTGTACAGGGTTGTTATGAGAACAGGGTGTGAGGAGACCATTCACCCAGAGCCACGGCCCTAACGTGGGCATCCGTACTATCACTTCAAATGCATCTCCATTAGAACCATCACAACCGATGCCAGCTGAAGACGTTTCTCGGATGGGACCCCTGAATCTGTAAATCTCTGAGTTGACTCATAGCTGGAAAAAAAAACCAGAAAATAAGGCAGCCTAGACTTTAGCTACAAGGACCTTTGGAACAGCCAAACAGAATTCCAGGCCAGGTGCCCCTTGTCCCACTCCTCAGTGTCACTACCAAGCTATATGTCCCTCCTCCAGGTTTCTTTCTACAAAGAAAGAGATTATCTGTCATTACCTTCATCTAAAACACAGTGTACTCAGAAAAGGGGAAAGAAGCTTAGGATTCTCTCCAGGACACATTACCCTACAAGATACTTAAGATTCATTCAGGGGCAACTTGACATATCTCCCTGAGATCTGTGTACTCTGCCCAGAAATTTCTTTCTATAGGCATTAACTTGGTACCAAGTAAGACCCCCCCAAAAAACAAGAGAAAACAGAGGGAAGAAGAACCTAGAGACGCCTAGAAGAGCATGTAAGGGGATTCTGGCTCACAGCCACTTGGGGAACAAGTCTTCGTGACATCTCTCACAGGTGTTGGATCAGAGGATAAAAGATCCGTCGGGCCCTGCCTCCGTCTTCAAGATCTTGTCTTTTTGTAGAGGACAGGCGTAAGAGAGACGTAGACACGGGTACCAACAACTCCGATCGTTTCGTAAGTACTAGAATACGGGGATGTGCACGGTGCAGCCGGAATGGAGAAGGGGGCCGTTAATTCTGCCCTGAACAGTGAGGGCAGGCTGCACAGAGGAGATATCCTTTGAAAGAGGGTCAGATTACAGGTGGAGAGGCTAAAGCAGGGCTGGATCCATGAGAAAGCTGTTCAGGCGACACGACACCGTAAGGCCTGAACCAAGACAGGGCCCTGGGCTAGAGTAAAGGGAAGGGGTGCATCAGACACATCTGGGAGAGCGAGTTAAAATTCAGATTCCCAGGCCCTGCCCAGAGACCCAGATCTAGTAGGTCCCAGGGGCCCAAACACCTGAGGTTTGCAAGTCCCTCCCTCTGGGTGATGTTACAACAGGGAATCCACGTACGGTGCTCGTTAATCCTACAAGCATCCTAAGCCGTCCCCGCTATGGCCTCTGTGGCCCCTGCCTGAAAGGTTCTTCCCATTCCGCTCTCACTTGGCAAATGCCTTCTCCTTCAAGACCCAGCAGCCCAAGCACTGATGAACCCTTTCAGAGTATACCGTCTTGTGCCAGGCACCAAATTCCTACTTTCTGTGGATTATTTCATTTAATCCTCAAAACACTCCTATAGGATAGGTCTCCTAATAAGCCCCATTTTACAGATGAGGAAGCTGAGGCACAGAACAGTTCGGTAACTTAGCCACGGTCACACTGCTGGGATGTGCGTTTTGTCTGTATCCCCCACTGGATTGCTCACAAAATGAGGCTGAGGTTCTGTTTCTGGGGCCCCAGAGCCTGGGCCCGTGCCCGGGACACTGTAGTCACTTAGTAAGTACCTGTCAACAAATACTACCTCCTTCCATCTCTGCCCCTCAGCCAGTGTTCAGACAACAAATGTGCCTTCTTCTCCTTCTGTTCTCCTTCCTGTCCTGCCCACTGCCCTCTCTTCTTTTATTTGGGGGAGGGGGGGCAGGGAGCACAGCAGAGACTGGGACACCGTTTCCTCCAGTCCTGGCACCTGCAGGAAGCATTCAGCAGCCGCAGAGCAACGCCCCGCCCTGTTGTTGACTAAGCGACAAGAGTACTGGGGAATGTGCTTTTCCTGTCTGTTGAACCCTTCTATTGGGTAATATCAGAGCAGGAGCTCTCTCTCAACTGCCAGACTGGTCTCCCCATAGTCTCCTCCCCGCAGGGGCTTCTGGCCGGCCAAGCCTCTCCCAGGAAGCTGCTCTGGCTCTCCGGAGGGGCTCCTTTTTGCTCCCCTCCCTGTATTCTTTCTAACTTCCCTTCCCTTTTCTCCTTCCTACTTCTCTCTAGATTTTTCTTTCTCTTTCCTTCTCTCCCTCCATTCTCTGCCCCCCCACCCCAACTCCTTCCTTCTCTCTTTCCACCCCACCTTCCTCCCTTCTCTCTTGCTCTCTCCTCCCTCCACTCCCCCCCCCCCCCCCCCCCGCTGATCTCTGTCTCCCTCTCTCTCTGTCTCTCTCTGATGATGTCTGTCTGTCTCTACTTCTCTGGCTCTTTCTGCTGATCTGTGTGTCTCTCACTCTCTCTTTCTCTCTGCTTCTCTCTCTCCTCTCTCCTCTTCCCTTCCTCTTCCATCTTCCCTCCTCCTTCTCCCCTCCCTTGAGTTCCCTCCCCCCAAATTCGGCAGTGCCTCTCACACTCCGCAGAGGAGGTCAGTCAGCCGCCTTGGCTGCCGCCTCTCCACTCCCGCCTCTCTTCGTCAGAGCTTCCAGGTCCACGGGGACTCTGGGCCCTTCCCTCCGGCATCCTGAACCTGTGTCCCCTTACTCCTGTGAGTCCTCATTACTGCCTTCAGGCCTCAGACTCCGCCCCACCTCGCTCCCGAGGGCCGCCTTCACCGCCCTGCTGGGAACTTTCTCCCCACGACTCTGCCTCCCCAACTCCCTCCAGTCGGCCAAAAAAAAAAAAAGAGTAGTATTCCTGCGCCAGGCCAGGGGCCGCACCCACCCCTTCCGCTGTCCTCAGACAAACTGCACAAGTCCTGGAGGGGAGCCGAAGGGGCCTGGCTGTGTCTGGAAGGCACCCCAGTGAGAGGCAGAGGGGCCGCCTGCGCCCACCCAGGGCAGTTCCTAAACATCCTCATCTTTTCCCTGCTGCCTCACCCAGGCCTCAGGGGCCGAGCTGGCGCGCAGAGGCCCGGGGATTTCCTGCTGCTCCTGGCCAGGCCCCTCTCTGACGGTTGGAGGCTGGAGCGGCGCCCCCAGCTCCCGACTCAGGCCCGGAGTCCCCCCACCCCCACCCAGGAGCACCGCAGGCGCTCACTGAAAGGCTCAGATCCTCGTTGAATTCATGACTGTTCCTGCGCTGGTCTCCTCCCAGTCTGCAGCCAGCTGCCTGCGGAATCTTCGTGCTCGGGGCAGAAGCTGTCAGGGGGATTCCCAGCTGGCTAAGGGTGATAGTGGGGCCTGGCGAGTGATCCAGCTGCGGGGGGAAGAGGAGAGCCTCTAGAGCAGGTACCCCCAAACCTTCAAGCAGCTCACTTGGTTCCTTCCTTCAACAGACACTTAGCTGAGAGCCTGAGCTATGCCACCTCTTGGGGGTCAGAGATAAACGTTGCCTCTGCCCTTCGGGGCTGGTGGGAGGGAAAAACGAGTCCGCAGCAAATACGGTGCGACAAATGCAATCGCTGAGATGGATAATTATGGAACGAGTTGTTTATTGAGCACATATTAAATGCCGTAAACTGCGGTCTAAGCATCTTACATAGTTCAATCCTCATCTGTCCAAAAGCTATTATTATCCCCATTTTATGGAGGGGGATCAGGACCAGTTAACTGCACACTGGGGGTAGTGGAGCTAGGATTAGTAAACTGCCAGATTGACTCCAAATTACTGCTTCCTCCTGAACAAGTTACGATGGGTGAACAGTCACCTTCATGTAAGCTCACTGTGGGTGGGGTACAAGCCGGCAAAACGGAGGGGAAGCCTTCAAAGAGCAGATGAAGCCTGCTTGGTGTTCGAAGGATGATTAGAATCCCCTTGATAGCCAGAAACAAAGGCAGTCCAGGCCAAGGAGTGGTGTATGCAATCTCTTGATTTGTGTAAAATTTTTTTCTGATGAAATTTTTAAAATCTGAAATAACTTCTGGCCACTACAAATTGTAAATAACTTACTTACTATTTAATTCAGAAATTCCCTTAGGATCCCAACATGATTGAGGTCCTTAAAAAAATGCCAATTAGTATTTAACAGTAATAATAAAGCCAACTTTAAGGTTTTTTAATGTTTATTTATTTTTGAGAGGGGGAGGGGCAGAGAGAGAGAGACACAGAATCTGAAGTAGGCTCCAGGCTCTGAGCTGTCAGCACAGAGCCCGATGTGGGGCTCGAACTCATGAACTAAGATCATGACCTGAGCAGAAGTCGGCCGCTTAACTGACTGAGCCACCCAGACATCTCTCTCTCTCTTTTTTTTAATGTTTATTTATTTTTGAGAGAGAGAGGGACAGTATAGTCAACTTTAAAGAGGAAAAAAAAAATCCTAACGTGGCTTTTTAGTTGCTTTTGCTTCCTGCCAATTCTTGTCAGGAAATGCATGAACACTTTGCCGTATGAACACTCTTATTAGTTTGCTTCATTTGTGGGTCAAACGTATGTTAGGTCCTTGATGGGATTTAGGTATGTTCTCTAAGTGGCAGTTTTAGCGTTGGTAAAATTTCTCTGAGTCACTTTTTTTATGTAAGAGAATCTAATATCTCTGTGGAAGTCATTCGTTTCTTGCTTTACAAAGAAGACCCGTGCAGCATATATGTATCTGCTTCGGAGAACTGTCTTCACAGAGGATGCTGAGTCCTTAGCTGGTGGCCAAGGCCCAGGCCTCCTTCCCAAATGAATCTTTGTGTGTGTGTGTGAAAGTTTATTTACTTATTGGGGGTTGGGGGGTCAGAGAGAGAGGGAGAGAGAATACCCCAAACAGACTCTGCACCATCAGCACAGAGCCCAGTGTGCGGCTCGAACACATAAACCGTGAGATGATGACCTGAGTGGAAACCAAAAATTGGATGCTCAACCAACCGAACCCCCCAGGTACCCCCCAAATGAATTTTTTGCTGCCCAAACTTCTAGTGCTAAGCAGCCATGCTACCCCAATGTTCTTAGAACGTGCCAAGCACACGGTCATCTCCAAGTCTTTGCTCCTCCCCTTCCCCTTGCCTCCGGTATCTTTCCTCTTCTCTCTGCTTTCCTCAGATTCTGTAGGAATCAAATGAAGTCCCCTTATTTTGTCAATAAAGCTTTTTCTGAATCCTCAGGGATTTCTCCCGCCTCTGAACCCCTCCAGTTCTAACGGTCAACACCACTCATTGCTTTATACTGCTGCCTCACATACAGGCATGCTCCATCTCCTAGATTTGAGGGTCTCAAAGTCAAGGACTACATCCTATTTCTCCTCCTCAGCCTTCTGCTCACAGCTAACACTTTGCCAGTGTGTGTCGATTATAAAGACGCCAGTCACATGTGGTACAAACACTAGCATTTCTAGCCGTAAGAGATGAGTACGGACTCAGAAGTCAGACTGAGCCAGATTTGAATCCTAGCGCATCCGCTGACAAATGATAGGGCCTTGGAAAAATCCTCTGAACTTCTCTGAGCCTTAGTTTTCTCATCAGAAAAATGGGGGCAATAAAGAGTCATTTGGAGAGTCTAACAAGGTAAGGCTTAATGCAACATAAAAAGTGCTTACTGCAAAATAAGAACTGAATACATAGTTGATGCCATTATCTTTTCATTATTACTAACAAGGATAAATAACAGGAGATTCAAGTTTGCCATAGATCTAAAAAAGCATTAGTTTAATAAAGTCATAAACTACCAACACAATAAAATCACCCATGAAAGAATTTCACATTCAAAACTAGTGATAATTGAGTGGTTCCAGGGACTTTGCATTTGAGTGGAATTCCATAGCTCTGGGGTTTCACTATCCAGTGCCTAATGTCTGTGACCTCTGTTCAGAGTTACCAAGGACATGCTAATTTTTCTATTATGTTTATTTATTTTTGAGAGAGAGAGAGAGCACGAGTGGCGGAGGGCAGAGAGCGAGGGAAACACAGAATCCGAAGCAGGCGCCAGGCTCTGAGCTGTCAGCACAGGGCCCAACACGAAGCTCAAACCCACGAGCAGTGAGATCATGACCTGAGCCAAAGTCGGACACTTTACCGACTGAGCCACTCAGGCGCCCCAAGGATATACTAATTAAAACAGTCATTACGTTGTTTCCAGATTTCTGAATGACCTACCAAGCTAACTCAGTCTCCTAGAATGTTGGAAGTGGGAGCAATTCTGTGGCCAGCCCACCCACCCTCCTTCTACGCACAAGGAAGCAGCAGCCCTCAGGAAGTCACCAGGCAGGTGAGCGACAAAGCCAGAATTCTGAACCCCGGTATTCTAAGCCCAAGATGAGAGCCTAGCATTCACCAGATCATGCTGATGCCTTGGAGAAGGAGCCGTTCTGGGGTCACCAGGGGCTCGGGGATTTGATTTCAAAGTGGGTTTACCCCCGTGAGCTCCACCCAGTGGCTGTGGTTATAGGCTACAGTAAGAGTGTGACTTGTTCAGGGGCACCTGGGTGTCTCAGTTGATTGAGCGTCCGACTTCGGCTCGGGTCATGATCTCAAAGTTTATGAGTTTGAGCACCACGTCGGGCTCTGTGCTGACAGCTCAGAGCCTGGAGCCTGCTTCGAAGTCTGTGTCTCCCTCTCTCCCTGCCCTTCCCCTGCTCATGCTCTGTCTCTCTCTGTCTTTCAATAATAAATTTAAAAAGCGTTAAAAATTTAAAAAAAAAAAAGAGTGCGACTCATTCAGAAACTTTTCAATGTAAAACGGTTCTGTTCCTAAAAGCTTTGACCTCCTCCAGTGACTGCTACCTAGACTTCCCATTTCCTGATAGTGCGAATACTTCATGCACAAAGATGCTAACCAACAGTTGTACATCTTCTCAAGTGCTCATGCTGTTGGAATCCAGCCTCTGTCCTGTAACCCCACTGCCTTAAAAGGCAGCTCTGGGGAATATCAAAGAGTCCCCAAACTGCCTGGAGTTATATGTAGAGACGTTTCCATGTGTTTGCAAGCAAACAGGATGAGAGATCCTGCCCAGAAGAAGGACATGCCCCTGGCACACCGCGGGCCCGGATACGTGGTCTCTCGCTACTGCAGATTTTCCTAGGAGGAAAGCAAAGAAGAAAACTAAATGTTTGTTGAGCGAATGGCTGATTACCAAAGATGGAATTCAGCAATTACCCACGGCACCTTCGGTCATTTCTGAGCAAGGAAAATTTCACACATGGAGTCCTCACCCACCTGGCTTCCAGGGCAGCCCATGGCTCCTGGGTCAATGTTCTGGGGCTTTCTCAGATGACAGATTGTAGGAGTTCCTGGCATGTAGAACTTGTAATAAAATTTGCCTGGTGGTGCATCTTGCCTGAATCAAATTTAACAGTCTCGAAGGCTCCATAAAGGCACTTGGCAGGGAGGGTCTAACCCTGCTGAGCAGAAACATGGCTTGATTGATGGAGAAGCCCCGTCGAATCTGAGACCCAGACTAGACCCAGCTGAAGCTCCCTTCTGTCTCTCATCTTCTATGAAATCAGCCATCACTCATTCTGAGAATCAAGCAGCTCTGCTTCCGGCTCACTGCCACTTTGCCGCAAGCCCGGCCCTGACCTCATCCCCACACGTGTGACCTCAGAGCCTTTCTCTCATGAATCATGGCCCCCATATGTGACAGGATAATCCTGAGTGTTATCCCCAGCTGACACAGCAGGGTCCAGAACCCACAATGCCATCTCCTTTAGAAAAAGTGATGTGTGCTGTTCCCCTCAAGCTAACTCTCTGGGTCTATTGCTTTACATCTACCGACGCATAGAATCCCAGCTGGGCCCATTTGCTGAACACTTACTATCTGCCAAGGGCTTAGCTAAACATTTTACGGGCACAATCTTATTTTCCCGATAGCCAAATGAGGGAGATTTTATTATATCCATTTTATACGTGTGAACAGAAGCTACAAGATCACGTAACTGGTCTGAGCTCATGCAATGAACAGGTGGCAGGGCTAGGGTTGGTGCCCCGATGTGTCTGGCTCCAAACCCCAAGCTTGTACCCTCTGTGCTCTACACTGGCCTCTGTCACATCGTCTTTCATCGCTCAAGTACAGCATTGTGCACCCATGCATGAAGACGAGGCAGGCAGGACTGGAGGCAGCTGGCACTGGTCCTAGCCTAGCCTCATCCATCCATCTGTTCATCTATCCAACAGATGTTGGTAACTACTGTTGCGGGGGGGGGGGGGGGGGGGGGAGACGGGCAGGTGCTGCAGCAAAAATAAACAGCACAGAGGTCTTGCCCTTAGATGAGGACTTCAAAGAGAAACAAGGACTTCTTTGGGAAGTTGCTCAGCCCGTGACCCATGTGTGTTCACTTTTACCTCCAGAGGTCATCTCTGCCAGGAGCTGTAGGGTTGGGTCGAGTTGGCTCTTGAGATCTGGATCACGTGAAGCACAGAGCACAGGGCCAAGTGTCACCGCTGTGGACTCCATGCCAGGTCTTTATCCCAGGGGAACTCAAATAGTGGAGTCTTCCAAAACCTCTCCTTTCCACCTGTCTGGAATTGCTTTTTGGCTACACCCTTGCATGACTCACTAGTAACAATATTTCTGGAGCCCTTACAATTCAAGTGAAAGTATTTGGTGTTTCTTCAATGACTGGCTTTACCTGACCCAGAAAAGCTGGAAAGCCCTGGAAAAGTTCTTCTCAATGGGCCCTAGCAGCCCCTAACACTCACATACTGTTTTGTTTTGTTTTGTTTCAAGTTTATTCATTTATTTTGAGAGGGAGTAGGGGCAGAGAGAGAGAGGGAGAGAGAAAATACCAAGCAACCTCCACGCTGTTAGCACAGAACCCGATGCAGGCTCAATCTCACAAACCGCGAGATCATGACCTGAGCCAAGATCAAGAGTTGGTTAACCTACTTAGCCACCCAAGCGCCCAACACTCCCGTACTGTTGGTATTTCCTTCTTTCTCATGGGAAACCAATAAGATTAAACAATTGTGACTCATTCTTACACTTCAGTCACACCAAGTCCATGTGCCCTCTTCCATAAGACTGTACTTCTTACAACAAATGGAACGTGAGAGGGGTTTAAGATTTCCGTAAGAATTTCTCTATGTCCGGAAATTATATTCACTTGTACTTTAGTTACTCTTATAAAGGAGAGAGAAAGCTTGCACATTGGACTGCCTTCCTCAAACAGAGGAGCACTCCAGTTTCTTCCCCAAGGGAGGTAACCCAAGGAGCTCGACAGAGCTCGCAGGATTTGGCCAAGAGCTGCAGGCAAATGACTTCTGTCTTCACCCACTCAGCCCAAGTGGGCCATTCCAGCTATGAGGTGCAAAACCGTTGTGTTCTCGTGCAAAGTAGCCATATCCTACTGATATTTCTTTCATTTATCTAGCAGCTATGAAAAGAAAATTGCATATGGTGATACCGCCTTTTTGGGGAACAAATTCACTTCTAAAAGTTACCCTAAGGATTTACCTGCAGCTATATACAGAAACGTCCATCACTATATTTATACAACAGGAAAAAAAGTGTATGGAATATGTGTAAGTAAGTCGCGTTACACCCATTGGAGGAATACCAAACAGTCATTAAAAAAACATGTAAAATGGGGCGCCTGGGTGGCTCAATCGGCTGAGCGTCCGACTCCAGCTCAGGTCATGATCTAGTGTTTGTGAGTTCGAGCCCCGCGTCAGACTCTGTGCTGATAGCTCGGGGCCTGGAGCCTGCTTCGAATTCTGTGTCTCCCCCTCTCTGCCCTTCCCCTGCTCGTGCTCTGTCTCTGTCTCTCAATAATAAATAAAAAACATTAAAAAAATTTAAAAAAAGCATGTAAAATGATATCTAGGGGCGTCTGGCTGGCTCAGTCGGAAGAGAATGAGGCTCTTGATCTCGGGGTCATGAGTTAGAGCCCCATGTTGGATGTAGAGATTACTTAAACAAATAAATTAAAAACTTGAAAAAAAACATGTATAATGATATCTAAAAATACAGCAAAATATTTACCATAGATTATTAAATGTGAAAGGTTTTATAGTATGCATGGCATTATCTCAATTTTCACGTGAGAGAAGTTTATGGCATATATATGGGAAAAAAGGTGACAAGATTATTTCTGGGTTTTTCTTTATTCTCCAATTTTCTTTTTGCCAGAATATGTATTTTTTTCTTGTCATTTTAAGTAAAAAAAAAAGTTCCTCTTTTAAAAGAAAGATAAATAACTACTAAGGACTTGGGAAGAGCGAGTCTCTATAATTGAACACTAATAGAGCTTTAAGCTTGCTAACAGCTAAGAAATGGAAAGTTTTCATGTTCCATAGTAATTATTAGATAAACATTTTATCTTCTAAAGAATGCTTTTCTTTAATCTTGCCGTGAACTTGTTAGGTAAGCTTCTATAACCCGAAGAAAACATTTTTATACTATAAACCATTCGAAGGAGTAGACAGGGGGAGGGTGATTTGAAAGTACTGTTTGTGCTGCATTCCAGTCGTTTTCACCACACAGGGTACATTTAACTCTGGCAACTACCCCCTGATTTTCTTCTCTGGAAACACCCCCCAGTCCCACTCTCATGAGGTCCTTGTACAGAGGATGTGGTGACATATCCCTAATTCCAGAGATGGGCATTAACTCAGGCTCCATCGGCTACAGCCTCACAGTCCCCAGCCCAGAGTGATTGCTAACAGACGGACTTTAACCTAATCATACCCTATGAAATGCAATTCGATTTTTGTGGGGCAGCTGAGAAAAACACAGGATCTTTCCTACTGTATTTAAATCTGGGAGGACAAAAGGCTGACATTGCCAGAACCTTCTTTTTACCACTTAGAGTCTGCAAATGAAGCCAATATAGGAAGAACGAGTACCAAGAAATAGAGTAAAATTTAGATCTGATACTGAGCCCCTGGATCAAACTGTACCTGAAGTTCTGTCTATCCTTGTACTTTTTAGTTGCATGAATCAATAAATTCCCCCCCCCTTTTTTTTTTTCACTTAAGCCAGAGTGGGTTTAGTTTTCTGTGAATTGCATCCAAAAGAATCCTAAATGATATACCCTCAAGTTCCAAGTCTCAGAGGCATACAGGATGGTCAAACATACCTTGGAGAAATTATAAATCTCCTGCAGAGGCTGAAAAATACCCCACGAGAGTAATTAAGGGAAACCATGATAAAGAAAGTCTTATTATCCCTACACATAAATCTCAGACCAGAAGTCTTCTTTTTTTTTTTTTTACTTTAATCATCCTCTTCTACTGGATAATTATACTATCAAATAATAACTCCTTCCTCAGAGTGTCATTATGAAAACTAAATCAGGATAAAAATATATTAAAATGCTCAGAACCAGGTCTGGCAGCCAGAGGGGTCCCAACAAATTTTAGTTTCCTTCCAATATTATTGTCAAAAAACAAAATGCACCCAGATAAGATGCGTGTAAATTATCAAGACCCCCAGAGTTGCCCAAAATAATGTTCTTTGGGCTTCCTTTGAATTGAAACATGATCATAGCATATTTGCAAGAAAACCTCCCCAAACCAATGATACTGCGTAGTTACAAACGGTGGGCCAAAGCACATGCCTTATGAGAAGGACCTCACGGTGGGTACTTTTGTGGGACGGTTGCGGCAAGCATTGACTAGAAAGCATTGATAATACTCATTGTCAGTGAAAATATAGGATGACAAACATTTTCCTACCTGGGTATAAATAATATAAATTGCATAAGCTTGCAGAAGGACAATCTAGCTCTATCAAAATATGACCTACTTTAGAAATTTCTTCTTAAAGTATGAGATACTTATGAAAAGAAGTATGTATAAGGATATTCATTGGTATGCCTGGGTGGCTTAGTCGGTGAAGCATCTGACTTCAGCTCCGATCATGACCTCATGGTCCGTGGGTTTGAGCCCTGGGTCAGGCTCTCTGCTGTCCATGCAGAGCCTGCTTCAGATACTCTGTCTCCCTCTCTCTCTGTCCCTCCTCTGCTCTCACACACTCTCTTTCTCTCTCTCAAAAATAAACTTTTTTTTAGAAAAGAGATATTCAATGATGTACTAGTTTTAAGGGTAAAAAATTGGAAATGACCTCAATGTCCTACAATAGGAAGCTAGTTATACAAAACATGGTGAATGCATATACATACTGCTATGCAGCCATGAAGAACCATGAGGTCAATACACATTTTTGAAAACAAATATATCCATGATGTATTATTTGTAAAAGACAGAGTAAAATAGCATATAGTGTATTTCTGTTTTCATAAACATATATATACATATATATATTTGCAATACTGAACAAGCTACCCAAGTGTGACTAATGACTATCACGCTACAATAGGCTACAGCTGATTTTCGCTTTCTTTTTTTTCCTTCTGAGTGTCTGATTTTTTTCTTTTTTGTCACAATAAACGTATACTATTACTTCTGTAATCAGAGAAAGTAATGAAGATGTTTATTCTAAAACTGGAGGGAGATAAGTGGGAAGTAAGAGGTAGAGGCAGAATGAGTCACAGAGACCGAGAGACCAAGAGACTCATCAACCATCCGTTGCAGTGGTTGTGTGTAAATCATGACCGAGGAGACTGGGAAACACCCCAAGTTCTGCAGAGAAGAGTTATGTTTAAAATGATTGTAACCAAACGATGCCAAAAGCTGATCAACTCTATTAGGTCCTGAGAAAAGACATTTTGTAAAGGTGGTTCAGCATGGAGTATAGAAAAAAAAAAAAGTCAAGCAGCCAAAATGCGTCACTGTGTTTAGAGCTGCTCTATCCAAGAGGACAGGCCATCCAATAGCCACACGTAGCTATTGAGTATCTGGAGTGAGGTTACTCCAAACTGAGATGCACTTGTGGGTGTAATAGAAACACTAGACTTCAAAGACTCGTATGAAAAAAATAATGTAAACTCTCAGTAAGTTTAACATAGATTTTGTGTTGAAATAATATTTAAGATATATTGGGTTGAACAAAATAGATTATTGGATTAACTTCACCTGTTGCTTTTTATTTTTTTTTTAAGGTGACTGCTAGAAAACTTAAAAGTCCGTGTGTGGCTCACATTTCATTTTCACTGGACTGTGCTAATCTAATCTATTGTCCAGAGGAAACATTGTCAGCCCTTGTTTATTTCGCCCAGACCAACTCATCTACAATTCATATTTATCAAATGCACAATGTTGGACACCTGATAGAGTGGTTTTCAAAAAAATTTTTTTAAGCTGGGCTTTTTTTTTCTATTTGCCCAATTTCAAGAACCTTCAGTGTATTTAAGCAAATTCATGTGAGGCTACTTCTGTCTCAATTTTAAGCTAAAATACTAATCAGAAGGTGAGACTATTTGGAGAAAGTTAGCTGTATTCAGAAAAAGGGAAACTTACTCTCTGTGATTAGGCAAACAACGTAGCATTTCACACCTTTCCTTCACCTCTTTTATTTCTTTTTCAGTGAAGAGGGGGAAAAGTTAGGTAGTTCAGGACAGAGAATTCAAAACTGCAGATCAGGCCCTTCCACTGGGTAAAATATAAATAGATAGAGCCTGGGGTGCCTGGGTGGCTCAGTTGCTTAGGTGGCCAACTTTGGCTCGGCTTAGGTCATGATCTCGTGGTCTGTGAGTTTGAGCCCTGTGTTGGGCTCTGTGCTGATGGCTCAGAGCCTGGAGTCTGCTTCAGATTCTGTGTCTCCCTCTCTCTGCCCTTCTCCTGCTCACACTCTGTCTCTATGTCTCTCAAAAATAAATAAACATTAAAAAAAATTTTAAATAGATGGAGCCTATCTATAGATTTCATACCAACACAAATTCCAGATGGATTAAAGAGACACTCTTTATAAGAAAAACTAGAATATTAAATGTACTATGTAGTTAGCCATTGAGACAAGAGGATTTTTTTAAAAAGCAAAGAAGGAAAAAAAGAATGTACAGATTAGACCATGCACAAATTTAAAACCTCTAGACATAAAGTACAGAAATAAGAAACAAGAGAAAATAGAACAAATACCACACACATTAAATAAATGCTTTCAATGTATAGATCTTAGCCAAATTGGTTCAATAAATACTTTGAAACCTAAAAGTAGAAGGCACAAATCAATAATTCATCAACAAAGAATTATAACCAATAACTAAGCCCATAAAAAAAATATTCGCTCTCCTTTGTAAACAAATGAATGGAAATTAAAACAAAAGTAAGTTATCTAGTCCACCTATCTGACTGGCAAAGATATTATCATGATTGTTGTTTTGTTTGGTGCTGGTGAGAACGTAGTGAAATGACTACTCACATAGATCTGACGGTTCTGAAAATTTGTGTGGGGGCGCCTGGTGGTTCAGTTGGTCAAGTGTCCGACTTCGGCTCAGATCATGATCTCATGGTTCACAAGTCTGAGCCCCACATGAGGCTCTGTGCTGACAGCTCAGAGCCTGGAGATTTCTTCAGCTCTGTGTCTCCCTCTCTCTCTGCCCCTCCCTGCTGTACTCTGTCTCTCTCTCAAACAGAAAAAAGAAAATTTGTGTAAATGCCTTGAAAAAAGTTTGCTGTAAGACTGATAAAGTAATTCCACATCCAGAAACTATTGCAAGGAAGAGCAAACATACTTGTCATAGAGTTGTTTGTAATAGTAAAAAAAAAAAAAAAGCTTAGTTTCCAAAAAACAAGGAAAGGCTTAAGTAAAATGAGATATTTGCTCAATAAAATATTATATAGTCAATACAAATGTTTGCTCAGACTATGTACTTACATGGAAAATAGGCTATGATACAGTGTTTAGTGAAAAACAATTTCAAAATGTGTATGAAATGTGTATGGCGAGAACAATAAAAACTGTTCATTTTTAAAAAGATAGAAGAAAATGTTCATGGTGTTTGCCTTTCAGTAAGCACACCATGAGTTGTATATTTCTCCTTTCTCTTTTTCTGAACTGCATTTTATTAATGCCTTATGAATGGCTATTATTAGGCTGAATAGTATAAGTGATTTTTGTAGACGCCCCAAAGATGTCCGTGTCCTAACCCCTAGAACCTGTGAATATGTATTTGGCATGATAAAAGGGACTTTGCAGATGTGATTAAAGATCTTGAGCCATGGGGATTATGCTGGATGATCTGTCCCAATGTAACCACAAGGGTCCCTCTAAGGGGAAGGCAGGAGGATCAGAGGAAGAAAGCAATGTGAAGACAGAAGCAGTAGTGGGCAGACAGAGAAAGAGATTTGAAGAGTCTGCATTCAAAGACAGAGGAAGCAGCCAGGAGTCAGAGAAAGCCAGGCTGCCTCTCGATGCTGGAAAAGGCAAGGAAACTGATTTCCCCTACAGTCTCCAGACGAAACACAGAGTTCCTAAAACCTCGATTTTAGGACTTCTGATCTCTAGAACTGTAAGACAATAAATTCGTGTTGCCTTACGTTGTGATAGTGACAGCAGCAATGGGCAATGAAAACAAACATATACTTTTTTAATGTTTATTTATTTTTGAGACAGAGAGAGACAGAGCGTGAGTAAGGGAGGGGCGAAGAGAGAAGGAGACACAGAATCCAAAGCAGGCTCCAGGCTCTGAGCTGTCAGCACAGAGCCCGAAGCAGGGCTCAACCCCATGGACCACGAGATCATGCCTGAGCCGAAGTCGGATGCTTAACCGACTGAGCCACTCGGGTGCCCCATACCATTTTTATAGTGGGAACAAACTTCATTTCGTTACAAGAAGTTTTAAAAATACTGTGTGGGTTAATATGTGTAGTGTAGTATGAGTTCATCGTTTAGATGTCACAAAATCTCAGAGCAATCAAGCTTAATATGTTTCTGATGAATGTGTCTCATCTCTTCATTCTCCCTGTCAACACAGAAATGCCTCACTACAGAGCAATAAACAGTGGATTTGGGGTAATTTGCTCAATAATGAAATCTAGTACACAAATGTCTGAGATCCAGACAGCACGCAGTAGGAAAGAGAAGCTTCAAAAAAAAAAAAAAAAAAAAAAAAAGGCTAAAGCTGATGAATCATAAAGAAAACACCCCCTGAGTTGAGCAACTCCAGATTTATGCAAATTCAACATGGCACAAAATTTTCCAAAAGGCACATACTACAGTTTCAAAGAAATAGAAAAGTATAAGACAACCAAGGGCCAATGGAAAGATAGCATAACTGTGACTATCTCATTACTTGCTTCCAGCCCATTCTCAGTCCAGTCACTTGTCCCATTCTGGACTCCTGGTCTGGTCTGAAGTCAACAGCCCTGCTCCTGCTGCTTTGGTCTTAGTGTTTTAATCACCCGGACCCATCTGGCTCCTGGCCATCAGCTCTCCCTCCGACATCCCTTCTATCTGACACTCTAGATTTGCTCTATCCATTTTCTCCATTGGGCGCCATTTCTGGTCTTAACTAGCTCATCTCTGAAGACCCAGCCTCCAGTCTTGGGCTCTAGGAGACGAAGGTGTGAGGAGGTAGACAACCTTAGACCAGTGGGCAAAATATCTTTGAAATGAAGGTAGAAGAAAAAGAAGGAAGGAAGGAGAGGAGGAGGGAGGGTGGGGAGAATGGGAGGAAAAGAGAAGGAAGGGAGAGAGAAGAAAGAGAAAAGGAAAGAGAAGGGACAGAACTGTACAACATAAAACAGTCACTCGTCACCTTAGGGGAAAAAATATTCAGAAAGCCGTGGAAACCACTCCGTCATACATGCAATGCTTCAAAAAGTATTAATTTTAGGTAAATGACTCCTTGGCTGACTCGGCTTATGGGTGAACTGGTTTTAGTGAGTTGGCCTGTTTTCCAAGCAGGCCCTACCCCACGCACATACGTATACCACATGGAAGGTTCAGCATTTCCTGAAAGTGGAGACAAGTGCCTCTGGTCAGCGTAGTGCGGAGACAGTCTGCCCAGATCCCCTAATTACCTGGCTCTGTCTGCACTCATCAGGCAGCCTTCTCATTATAATTTGGCTTCCCATGTAGATTCTCCTACAAGGAGAGAACGGGCTGACCCGTAAGCAGGAACATTCTGGTCCCGCTGGAAGTTACTCTGCACGGAAATTTTAATAAATCAGCATTATCTTGGGACGTTGATTTGCATGTCCGTTCTCCAAGAGTCTAAAAAATTTTACTGCACCAAAATTACGTTAGTGTCTTAGTTAAGGGCTTTTGGGTTGCAATTCAGCGAAACCCACTTTACCTGGCATTAACACAAGGTGGGGACTTAGGATAAGCTGGTAGTGGTGTGTCACAGACCTCAAGGACAGAAAGGGCAGTTAGGACTAGGACCGGAAAGCAGTCGGGACTGATGCTTCTGGCCTCGCCCTGGGTCTCCATCTCACACTCCCGCGATTGCTCCCCTTCCTTCTCACACCCTGCGGCTGCATGGACACTCATTTCTATTTCTCTCTTCACACCTGCCTCATTTTCCTCTCTCTGCATATAGATCAGCTATCTCTGCTTCTCAGCCACGCAGCTGAAGAAGGCTCCTTCTCACCTGCCTCAGTGCCAGCAGCCAAGAGAGACAAACATCTGTGAACCCCAATTCTAAATTCCCACAAGGAGAATATGGCTTGCCCAGCTTGGGTCTGGTATCCGCCCTGATCAAATTCACTCTGGCTGGGGGCTGGGAGACCGCTGGGAGCAGAAAGCCAGAATCATGCCCGGTCCGTGAAATTGAGAGCCATTTTCAAAAGGAGAAGGAAGATTATGGAGGTGGCAAGCATCCCCCAAATTGCCACGGGTCTGCATACTCTGAGAGAGTCAGAGTGTTTCAGAACTCAGAGTTTTTTATATTCTAGAATATGGTTGTGTCCCTCACATACCACATCCCCTGCCGAGTCAAGAGCAGCTTCCTATGATCACGTACATCGATATTTTTACAAGGAAAGCAGGAATATGCATACAAAATAAAAAGTAAGGATTGAGGCCCCTGGGCGGCTCAGTGGATCAAGTGTCCACCTCTTGACTTCGACTCAGGTCGTGATCTCATGGCTCGAGGGATCGAGGCCTGAGTCAGGATCTGTGCTAACAGCAAGGAGCCTGCTTGGGATTCTCTCTTGCTCACCCTCTACTCCTCCCCTGCCCCCACGTGCACTCTCTCTCTCTCTCTCAACAAATAAAAATAGATTTCTTGAAAAAAAGAAATAAGGATTATAAGTAGCCTCACGCGAGTTCACACCAGGTTTTGCCTCAAAAGGAACTATAAAAATGCTTTTGGTTTTCAGAGCTTCTGGATTTCAAACTTGCAGATGATAGATTTAGAGGGCACTGCTTTGGGCTTAAAAAGCTGAGAAGCAGACTGTGAGGTATCAAGGCACTTCCTCGGAGAGATTCCCTAGGTCACTGCATCTCCAGCCTGGGGGCCTGCTGGAAATGCTCTTTCTCAGGCCCCGTCCCAGATACACAGAATCCGAGTTTGCATTTTTTTTCTTTTTAATTTTTTTAACGTTTATTTATTTTTGAGAGACATAGAAAAGAGTATGAGCAGGGGAGGGGCAGAGAGAGAGGGAGATACAGAATCCGAAGCAAGTTCCAGGCTCTGAGCCCTCAGCACAGAGCCCGATGCGGGGCTCGAACTCACAGACCATGAGATCATGACCTGAGCCGAAGTCGGCCGCTTAACCAACTGAGCCACCCAGGTGCCCCCCGAGTTTGCATTTTAAAGGGACGCCCAGTGTCTTAATCTGTTCAGGCCGCTATCACAAAATACCGCAGACTGGGTGACTTACTAGCGACAGAAATGTATTTCTCACCATTCTGGAGGCTTGGGAATCCAGGACGAAGGCGCCAGCAGATCGGGTGTTTGGGAAGGGCCTGTTTCCTGGCTCATAGTCTTTTCACTGTCCTCACTGCCAGAGAAGTTGATGGAGTTCTCTGGGGGCTCTTCGATAAGGTCATTACTCCCATCCTCATGACCTATGCACCTCCCACAGGCCCCACTTCCCGATACCATAAGGCGGGGGGTTAGGATTTCAACATTCGGATTTGGGGGTGCGGGGGCATCGCCGTTCAGCCTAGAGCACCCAGGTACTTTGCGTGCACGGTGAAGTTTGCGAAGCATTGCTGTGCGTGGCAGTCAGCCGCGCTAAATCACCAGTCTGCATTTGTGCGCGCGATCTGCAACACACATCTGTATCAGCATCCCTTCTTAGGTGTTTTTTTTTCCCGACCAGAGCTCCATGGAAAAATGTGTATTCGTTTTCACAGCTAACAAATCTTAACTCTTAGGATAACACAGAGCTCCCAGTCGGTGCCATAACCACTCACCACTCTGCTCAACAGAGGCACGGTCTCTCTCGCTGCCACCCAGCATCACTTAATGAACACTTCTTCCTGCACTAGTATTTAAGCTTGTAGAGGTAGAGGCCTCTTCTTGTGAAACTGTATCAGAGAATATTTGCATAATCCATGAAAATGGATCCGATATGATAGAAAGCAGCTAGATCTATAATTAAATTATTCAATAGAGTACAAGCAAGTGAAACACAGAGCAGTAGCCACGGTATTAGTTCTTCTTCTCTCTTGCATAAAGAATAGAATTTTCTAGAAGGACATGCAATACTGAGCCCACAACCAGAATGCTTTTGCAATACGGCAACAGCCTTTTGACCTAACACCTTTTACCCGGCACCCTGTTGTTTTGGAATTCATAAGGACAACAAGAAAGGAGTAAATAGAGTTTTCTCAAACAACAAGATATATTCATTGAATTTACTTTTAGGTTCTTTGGGAGTAGATGAAACCTCCAAATTCCAAAGAAAATATGAAAGTGATGAGCACAGAAGTACCTCTCGGGCTATAACTTCTTCCTGCCTGCCAGAAACACCAAAAAGAAAATCATTCAAAGAACCAACTCATGATATTGGGAGCTTTTAGGAAAACTCCATGGTGGCGGAGAACACTCTGAGAATCTGCTAAAAGTAAGTGATCTTTCAGCAAACTACTGTCAATAAGGGGTAAGTGACCCAGCAACAAAAAGCAGAGGTATTCCACTGGATGCTTGTCTACCCCGAGTTTCCCAGTGTACCGTGTGTTTTTGCCCCACCACGAAAGCTGTCTGCTACGGCTTCCATTCATTTTTCAAAGGAGTCTGTGACCCCATAAAGGATAAGCATTACTCTTCTGGTAATTCTGAACTATTTATATTCCCCACACCTTTTTTTTTTTTTTTTTTTGTACTTATACCACTTCCTCTGCTGAGATCTCTCTCTCTCTCATTTTTTTAAAGATTTTCCTTTTAAATAATCTCTATACCCTACACGAGACTCGAGCTCATGACCCTAAGATCAGGAGTCACACGCTCTACCAACTGAGCCAGCCAGGCGCCCCAAGATTTCTTTTATAAATTCACATCTCCCACGTGCTAGATGCTGGGAAAACCACACTGAACAAGCTGAGAGGGTTCTTCTCACTGTTTGGCCTCTGGATTTTGCTCACCCTTCGAGTCTTAGCTCAGGCCTCAGCTCCTCCAGGAAAACGAAGACAGGCCCTTCATTTTTGAATGAAGGTGTCATCCTGACACCTACTTCTTATCTCTGCAATTTTATAGTGAAAGTATCTGTTTATGTGTCTTCTTTCCTGCTGTAAGCAACACATGGGCTCCAGCTAACTTGATGCTCTCTGATGCATAGCTCCTGGTATACAGTATGGGTTCAATAAACATTTGTTGAACTGAAAAAAAAAAAAAAAAAACAGAAAGAAAGAAAGAAAGAAAAAGTCCAAGATTGATTGTCTTTCCAGAAACAGGAACAAATAGTCTATTCTCTACTGATTTCCTGAGACTACTAGAAAAGTTCCCACAAGATAGAGACTAATACGAGACTTTGTTGAGAATCAAAATGAATTTCATCGTTAGGTAATTTATCCTTCTACTAATCTCTAACACCTGAGTCAACAGAAAAAAATGCTAAGGATGATGGCACCGCTAATAGATATGAACAGCTACAAAATAAGCCTTGTCCCTGGGACCTGGCTTTGGGAAAGGACCCAAACTGTGTATTTTCCCACGATGCAGATCAGGAGTGGAGTCTTGCATTCTGCAGAATGTGCCCCTCCAGCTCTGTGGAGCGAGACTTTTGGGGCCATGACCTCTACTTCCCTTTACTTCTCCTCTGCTCCAAAACATGGTCCTCCACGGCAGATGGCAATGTTCTTGGAAGGCACGATGCGGTAAGCCTTCGAACATAGTCTTTTCCCTTTTGCGTTTTCCTATACTCCATTTCTTCCCAGGGACAATTATGCACCGCCCCAGGAAGATTAGGAATGTTCCAGCCTAAATACAAAGAGAAGACTCCAAAATGGGTCGATAAAATACTTCCATGGTAATAGCTATGAAAACAAAGTACTGTGCCAAAGCGAAGCCTTTGGACAGAAAGAGGGAGAAGGAGAGGCTGAAATTCAAAGCACAAACCCGTAAGGGAATGGGGCATGATGCCTGTCCATTTAAAAAAAAAAATTGGTGACCCTACCAAAATGGTTAACCAAATATAATGAAGCCTTTAAAATTAATTTCCAGTTTACAAAAAAATGTAAGAGCTCTGTTAGAAGAAATTAAATGAAACCACAAGGAAGTGGTCAGGTAAGTCAGAAGGCGAGATATACTACATGACAACTGGCCCGGCTCCCCAAAGGCCAATGTGATTTTTAAAAAATGGGGAGGATTGTTTTAGAATAAAAGATTAAAATCCATAATGACTAAATACAATGCATGAACTCTGATCGGATCCTGAATCTAAAGGATCAGTTAAAGAATTCACAATGGAGGGGGACCTGAGTGGCTCAGACAGTTAAGCATCTGACTCTTGATTTCAACTCAAGTCATGATCTTATGGTTCATGGGTTCAAGCCCTGCATCAGGCTCTATGCTGACAGTGTGGAGCCTGCTTGGGATTTTCTCTCTCTCTCTCTCTTTCTCTCTGCCCCACCCCTGCTCACATTCTTGCTCTCTCTCAAAATAAATAAGTAAACATTTTTTTTAAATCCATATTGGGGACAATGGTGAAAATTAAATATGTAATTTAGATTATATTAGCAGGTTATTATTAATTTTCTTAGATGCAATCACAGTATTATTATATAGAAGAATATCCTTATTCTTAGGAGATGCAAATGAATACTAAAGGGTTTAGGAGGGAAAAGTCTACAATTTACTTTGAACTATTTCATATATAAGATTTTCTATTAATATGACAAACGTTGCAATTGCTTTAATTCAAGATAAAGTGCATGCAAGTGTCACAGTTCTGTTCTTTCAGCCCTATGTATGCTTGAAGATTTAGGTAATAAACAGTTTTAAAAAATAGCTTAAAAAGAGAACAGATAAAGATCACCAGATCCATTGAACATTGTACTTGCCATCGGTGGAGGCAGGGGCCTGAGAAGGGAAGTCAGTAAAGCTTCCAGAACTGAAGGGGCCACAGGAAGATGAGAGGCAGCATCAAGAGACTGCCTCCTCTGGCCCAAGTGAGCACTGTCAGTGGGAGTTCAGACAAAGCCCAGAATTCAACCAATGTTTACCTGTGCTGATGAGCCCTTTCTGCTGTCCACATTGTCCCCAAGTGAAGGCATCCCGTCAACAGTTGCCTCCATGTAGCCATGCACGGTCCAACAGCAACAATGCCCACCCATGTCTCAACATTTTTCTTAGCCCAAGAGACCCACCTAATGAGAAAAATCCTATTTACAATGGTCCAGGACACCCATAAGCCCCACCAAAGGGAAGATGGCGATCTGAATAGGTCCTACCCTCCAGTGCCTGTACTTGAATAGGATTGAATGGAACCATTTCGACAAGAGTAGTTAATGCTGGTGAGGACACACAGAAAGATGAGCCCTTTTGCACTGCTGGTGGGAATACAAACTGGTGCAGCCACTCTGGAAAACAGTATGGAGGGGCCTCAAAAACTTAAAAATAGAACTGCCCTATGACCCAGCAATTGCACTACTAGGTATTTATCCAAGGGATACCGGTGAGCTGTTTCAAAGGGGCCCATGCACCCCAATGTTTATAGCAGCGCTATCGACAAGAGCCAAAGTATGGAAAGAGCCCAAATGTCCATTGATGGATGAATGGATAAAGAAGATGTGGTATATAAGTACAATGGAGTATTACTCAGCAATCAAAATGAATGAAATCTTGCCATTTGCAAAAACGTGGATGGAACTAGAGTATATTATGCTAAGTGAAATTAGTCAGTCAGAGAAAGACAAATATCCTATGACTTCACTCATGTGAGGAATTTAAGATACAAAACAAAGAACAGAAGGGAAAGGAAGCAAAAATACAGGGAGGAGGACGAAACATAACAGACTCTTAAATATAGAGAACAAACTGAGGGTGGCTGGAGGGGCTGTGGGTGGAGGGATGGGCTAAATGGGCAAGGGGTATTAAGGAAGACACTTGTTGGGATGAGCACTGGGTGTTATACGTAGGGAATGAATCACTGGACCCTACTCCTGAAATCATTATTACACTATATGCTAACTAACTTGGATGTAAATTAAGAAAAATAAATACAAAAAAAAAAAAAAAAAAGAATAGTTAATACCCACCTGCATGACATGTAGAAATACCCAAACATATTCCTGAAGGAACCAACAGATAATGGCTCAAAACAAAACAAAAACTTGTCTTTTCTGAGCAAACACCCCTTCAGTTCCCAGCAGTCCAGAACAATGATAAATGATGCTTTGGAAGCAATAGAAATAGCTAAATAGTGCAGCCACTCAGAAATAGAGACTGATTTAGCGCCTGACTTCGGCTCAGGTCATGATAATCGCAGTTCGTGAGTTCGAGCCCTGCTCTGGGCTCTGTGCTGACAGCTCAGAGCCTGGAGCCTGCTTCCGATTCTGTGCGTCCCTCTCTCTCTGCCCCTCTCCTGCTCACACTCTGTCTCTCTGTCTCTCACACAAAAATAAATAAACATTTAAAAAATAAGATTAAATAAACAAATCAAAACATATATAACCTTAAGGTTGCGGACACACACCAGCCAACAGGTACGACTACCATCACGGCTATATTAATAGTTGAATCTCATCAGCCCGGCCCCTAAATCCATCGTGTCAAGAATTACAGTCTGTTACAAAGTTCCCCTCCAGGACTTTACAGGAGCCTCCACCAGGCTTTACATCCGAACGTGAATCAGCTCGGGCCTCGCCAGGCTGCTGGCCTCTGTCCGTGCAAACCCAGCCGCTGGTGTGCTCTCCACATCAGCAGGCCTGAGACCTGGGACTCCTGCCTGCTTCACATCATCCCGTGGATTAAAAGCCCACCACTGCCACTGCTCTGACTCCGCTGAGCCGGATGGAGACCCTCTCTCTATCACCAGATCGCTGAGCCACTGATGTTCATGACAGTGCTACTCTAGTCACCAGTCACCGTCATGTGGAAGAGGAGAATGGCCCCCTGTCATCCTGCTATAACTTCCTTGGCAGGTTTGCATTGAGCCCCAAAGCATTACAGAGTTTAATGGTTTTCTGATTTCTATATGTGACCTTTTCCTCCTGGTGCACAGGGGTCTCGAGGGTGCTCCCCCTGGGTGCTGGGTGTGGCTCGCCATGCCAGCCTACCTTTTCCCTTTCAGTGAATTTTCCCCAGAGGGTCCAATTTCCTTTCCTGAAAACTGGCTTTGGTCAGAACCCCCAAACCGTCGGCTGTGACACTGAATGTTTGACCCCCCATTTGTGGACAGGGTTTAAGTCTTCTTCCTCGGGACTTCTCCAGTTCCCACGTAAGTCATCAGATACAGATAAACATCTGGGAAGAAGAGCGTTGCCCAACTACACTTACCAAATATTTCACACTCGCTCAGCGGCTGCTCAG
Organism: Paguma larvata; assembly: GCA_030068075.1. Classification (NCBI taxonomy): domain Eukaryota; kingdom Metazoa; phylum Chordata; class Mammalia; order Carnivora; family Viverridae; genus Paguma; species Paguma larvata. The sequence goes on along the minus strand of CM057831.1, from coordinate 65,085,837 downwards.
CTGACGCTGCTACAGATACACAAAGTATTTTATTTCTTATTTCCAAACATGACTTCATAGTTGTAAACAGCACCTACAAACATGAACTGTAACTGTACAGCTACAACGGCACAAACAAAAAAGTGGATATGTACATTCAGACTCCACCCCTCCCCCAATTTATAATAGCTTCTGGCAAAAGTGTTGGGTTTAAAAAAAAAAACACGAAAACTATTGCTTAAAAGTTTCTGGGAATTGTATCTCTCTGAAAAGAAGCAGATGCAGAGGATCCTTGAAAGAGATGCGAAGTGAAACAAGCCAAACACCAAAGGACAAACACTGTATGATTCCACTGATGGGAAGTGGCTGGAACAGTTAAATTCACAGGGACAGAAAAGAGGATGGTGGTTGCCAGTCGCCAGGGGTTGGGGGAAGAGGAGTGGGGAAATAGTGCTTCATGAGTACAGACTTTCAGCTTGGAACGCTGAAAAAAGTTCTGGAGGCGGATGGTAGCGGTGGCTGACAACAACTTAATGCCACTAACCGTCCCCTAAAACTGGTTAAAATGGTACTTTTAAGGTATGTGTATTTAACCACAATAAAAAATAAAAGCACTCATGAAGCACTTTAAAAAAAAAAAAAAGGAGGGGGGAACTACAAAGCTGCTGTGAACGGAGTTAAGGAGTTGGTCCAGTTTGGGGAAGCCAGAGAGAAAAGGTTTGTTTGCCTGAGATCCTGACGAAGCACTGCCCACTGACCAGACTGGGTTGAGTGTGAAGAAGACTGAAGAGAAGAGACATTTGTTGGGGGACAGGGGATGGGAGGGGCATGGTATACAGTGATAACGACCTCTCTCAGAAATGTAGCATTTTGGTTTCCAAAGCATTTCCACGAGTGATCTAATATGCTGTCATAACAGGCCTGGGAAGTGAAGGGCTGGGGTTCAGATGCCAAGGCTCCCGAGGGGGAAGCCGGCCTGTCCCACGGGTGCTCCCAGCTTCCTCGGGGAACTGGCACCCCACTTGCCAACGAAGAAACTGAAGCTCAGAGAGGTGAACTGACTTGCCCCAAATCCGTTACTTGGGAGCAGAGCAGACACTCGACCTTCAGTCTCTTGACTCACTACTTCGTGTTCTTCCAAAGTATGAATTAAAGCTGAACGAAACTGGAAAAGTAAAAAAATAATTCCTGACTGTGTCAAAGAATGAAAGAATTCCTAGTCTACATTAAAACTCAAGAGAGAGAGAGAGAAAAAAAAGGATATAATTTGGGGATATATTTTCAGCTTTATAAAATCCTCCCACCCCCGCCTCCGAATCGGAAAGTGGGTAAAAACAGAATCTGGGGTGAGAAGCCATCTGATTCATCCATGAGGTGGTGGAGAAGAATCTGTAAGCAAACACCCTGCATTTATTTCAAGTTCCGTGTCTCATTCTGCCAGCCTTGGCAGCCGGCCCGCTGCGTCTGCCTCAGGGGCCCTTCTGGGGCGACACGGTCAGAGCGCTATTTTGGGATGAAAAAAGTGGCCTCAAACCTGTGGCCGTTAAGCTGGAATTGAAAAGGACAGGCACGTTCAGAGGACGGAGGAAGCCATCTGGCCGCCATCGTTTGCTGGGGGTTAAGCCTCCAGACGTGCGTCTAGGCCTCGCCGGGCACAGCAGCACCGCCTTATCCGCCGAACATCTTCCCCGTGTCCTGGCCCGTTCCAGGAAGCGGCTGAAGTCGCCTGCGAGAGAAAGCACGTGGTCTCTGAGGTGAAGCAGGGACAGCCTCTGAGGTGCCAAGGATTTCTGCGAGCGGCCAAATGTACACTGACAGACAGGTCTGTGTGTGCTGGAGAAGCTGGTTCCACAGCTCGGCTGGACGACTCGTTGCGGAATTCGCCCACCCGGGGAAGTGAGTTAATGACTGGGGCGTTTCACCTTCTGCCTAGATGCGTCACAAAATCAACTCGTAAAGCCTGGCTCTGAGGATACGTTCGCTCGCCCAAATGTGGTTCTGAGGGGCTACAAAACACTTCCACGAGGGAATGCTCACAGAGAAGAAAGTTCTTAGGCTTTCTCTGTGCTAGGAACAGGGCCAGTGGCCTGAGCCTGACAGATGGCCCAGGCGTGGTCAAATCTGCTGACAAGAAGCCCGAAGCTGCCTACGGCATCTGCTCTACATCTGGGACTTGTGACTCATCAGCCACTCTCTCCCACAGCCCTGCATTCTCCTGCAGGCCTGAGCAGGCAGGCCCCACGGTGGTGCCGCCTGGCCCACTGGCCCCAGGGCAAACCGTGTGCAGGCCGTCTCAGACTCAGCCCTGGCTATCATAAGAGGCTCCCAGGCTGAGTCCTGGCCCATACAGAGCAGACCCATACCCCACCATGCGCAGCTGGCCCACCAGAGTGAGCTGCACCTGTTCCAGACCCATCCTGTTTACCCTGGACCTACTATTTTTGCTCTCACCTCCCCAGTTCTCAGATTCCTGGCTGCATGTCCCAGCTGCCATAGCTGCTTCTGGCCCCTCCACTCTGGTGACCCTTTGGATTTCCCTTTTTAGACCACAGCTTCTCACATGTTTCTGACTCCGCAGCGCTGGCTTCCCTCCTGGTCTCAGGTGAAAGCTCCATGATTCAGCCCCAGCCCCTGGGTACTCTGTCAGCCGGGATCATTCCCAGGACAGGCAGAGAGGTGAGGATTTTTGTCCCTCTGGGTCCCTGCCTGCTTCTGACCCTCAGCCTTACTTTGCTCTCCAATTCCAGCAGCTGGGGGTTCCCGGATCAAGCCCTTGGGCCCCGATTCCCTCCGTCACCTGGGATTCCAGGTGGCCCGGGCTCAGTTCTGATTTCATGCTGGCCTTGCCTGGGTTATACCGGGCCCACCCTCACCCCCCACTGTCTCATCGTGGTCAGAGGGGGAAAGTTCTCAGCTCTCAGGGAGCAGACGTCTGAGATAAGAGGGCAACACTGCCTCAGGCAGAGCCCTGACAGGTCAGAGACTGGAGAGAGTCTCACACCTGTCTGCGAATATGTCTGTCTATGGGTTTGGGGTTACTTACAAGGAGAAACATAATGAGGCGTCAGAAGGCAAGGCACTTGCCATCTCAAGACTTGCTTCCTACTCTAAGTTGTGAGTGTGGGTGTGTTGTTTCAGATATCTCAAACAAGCATCCAGTTCTAAGTCCCTGGAAGTTAAGAGTGGCCCCATAGTTTCAGACCCTTTTCTCGGTCTGCCAGACTCCAGGTCTGAATCTAGCAACATGTCCGTCATGCACCTTCTCCACCAATGAATGAGTGAGTCCTGGGTTGCCCTACTCCCAACCTCTCCATTCCCTCCACTCCAAAAGGTGCAGAAACAAGGGCCAGAGCCAGCACCTGTTCCGCTTTTCCCCCTCTCCAGACCCTCATCATCCCCTTCCCTAGAGCCCTAGGGACCCGAAGACCAAATTCCCCTAAAAGCTCAGCTGGCCGTTTAGTTTTCTATGAGCCAGGTCTCCTTGATGAGCATGTACTGTAATGGTACGGAGAGGAGCAAGATTCTGACACCTGGCCCCCAGCGTGATTCCTACTATGCCACTTACTGGTGATGGGACCCTAAACAAGCAATTTAACTTCTCTACGTCTGTTTCCCCATCTTTAGAACTGGGATACTGACGGTCCCTCCCTCACTGCATTGTCATGCGTATTGCTTGGGTTCTTTCATGGGAGAGTAATACCTCGTATGTAATAAATGGTGATGCTGCAAGCTCTTATTTGTGGTTCACTCTATGTCCGGTCTTATTCTAAATACTTCGTATCCAATAATTCATCTTCCCTAAGCACCGTAAAACAGGAATGGGAAGATTATTCCATGATTCTAATGTACATTATTGTTAATGAAACATTATTAATAGTCATTGAACGTATTTTATTTAATATTAATTTAAAATAATATTAATTAAACATTGTGCCCATCAGCAGAAATTAAAATGCATTATCGAACTCATCACAATTCTTGTTACCCCAAAGAATCAGATTGTTTCTGTTTTTTAGTGCTCTCTTTACTTGTCTTGGTAAGGTTAAGGATAATAAATACTCACACCTGATCAAAAAATAAACTAAATTTTAAAAAGAGAATTTAGGGGCTTCTGGGTGGCTCAGTCGGTTGGGCGGCCGACTTCGGCTCAGGTCATGATCTCACGGTCTGTGAGTTCGAGCCCCGCGTCGGGCTCTGTGCTGGCGGCTCAGAGCCTGGAGCCTGCTTCAGATTCTGTAACTCCCTCTCTCTGTCTCTGCCCTTCCCCTGCTCATACTCTGTATCTGTCTCTCAAAAATAAATAAACGTTAAAAAAAAAAAATTTTTTTTAATTAAAAAAAAAAATAAAAAGAGAATTTAGTGGGGTGCCTGGTGCTCAGGCAGTTAAGCATCCAACTTTGGCCCAGGTCATGAACCTGTGGTCCGTGAATTTGAGCCCCATGTCCAGCTCTGTGCTGACAGCTCAGAACCTGGAGCCTGCTTCAGATTCTGTGTCTCCCTCTCTCTCTGCCCCTCCCCCTGCTCACTCTCTGTCTCTCTGACTCTCAAAAATGAATAAATGTTAAAAAAATTTTTAATAAAAAAATAAAAATAGAGAATTTAGAGAATTTCCCCATCTGAATACAAACCCAATGTAGAAAGAGTTTAAAAAATGAACACTTAGAGAGCAGAGACTCCCATGGGGCCCTAATATAGACACAAGTCTGTGTCATAGTATAAACACCATTCCGTGTGTGTCTTTGATTTACCCAGTTTATAATTTAATAAACTATATTAAATAATATATTAATGTTGCTGTATAGTCTTTGAAGTTATCATTTCAATGACTGCAGAATAACCCATTTAGTTAATTACCATAATTGAACTGACCTCATTACTGCATATTGGCAGGTTTTTTTACTATTATAAATAATCCTGTAGTAGGGGCGCCTGGGTGGCTCAGTCAGTTGAGCGATCCACCCGGGCTCAGGTCATGATCTCGCAGTTCATGGGTTCAAGCCTGGCATGGGGCTCCCTGCTGTCAGCACAGAGCAGGCTTCAGATCCTCTGTCCCCCTCTCGTTGCCCCTCCCCCACTCGTGCTCTCTCTCAAAAATAAATTAAAAACCATTTAACTACATAAATAATTCTGTGGTCAGCATCTCGGCAGGCGCTATGCTTTCTTTCTCTTAGATTGTTTCTTAGCCTAATTCTCAGAAATGGGGTTATGGGGTCAAAGAGACAAAGTGAGGCTATTTAAAACTAGAATTGCCTCCATCACCTCATCCATCCCTGCTCAGTTGGTGGAAGGTCGCATGGGAGGGATAGAACACTCCTGGGTAAAGCAGGAAGAACGAGATAGGAATTAGCATTTGCTGTTGAACGCTAGGCATCGTGCTGGCTTCCAACTGAATCTTCGATGTGCTGCAATCCGACCTGCCCAGACTGTCATCACTGATGTTGTTTTGGTCGTTTATGAAGACAGGTGCCAAGCAGTACATCAGAAGCTTTGTTCATTCAATCTCATTTAATCCTTACAGCCATGCTCTGAGGAAGAACTTATTATCGCCATTTTACATAATCACGGAGATTAAGCCAAGTTCGCACAGTTAACAAATGGAAGAAACTTAGTCCAAGTTTATGCTCTTTCCACTCTGCCACATTGCACTCCAGCCGTCCTCCACCCACCACCCACCCACCGCCCCTGTATTCATGGACTGGATTCTTCACTCTCTGTGCTGTATGGATGGAGACAATGCTAGAGGTGGGGACAGGGGGACACCAAACTGCCGGACTGCTCTGAAGAGGACTGAATCCCCCTGGCACTCTGCCCACAAACAATTTCCCTTTCCTTTCTTGCTGGAGAAAACCATAATATTAAAGGACACACACGTTGTTCCAAGAAGAGGGTTTCCTGTAAATAGACCACCTGTCAAAGATGCCGACATATCAAATATCCTATGAGGCTCAGTACCTCTCAGAACAGGTGTTTCCAGACCCTGAGCACATGAACTAGGCCTGTCCTTATGTTAAAATCATTCTCCCATGGAATTATTTGATCCGGCCCAGCATTTATAATCTTTGCACAATTTCAGTATCTCGATTAAATCATCTAACCCCAGAGGTGCCCGGCTGGTTCACTTGGTAGAGCATGCGACTCTTAATCTTGAAGTTGTAAATTCAAGCCCCATGTTGGATGTGGAGATTGTTTAAAAATAAAATCTTCAAAATTTTAAAAATAAATCATCTAAACTTAGTCTATATTCATTCTAGCCTTTTCTCCCTGCCAAAGGAGACCTGCATTATTTTTCCTTCATATTTTGAAATCCTGTCTCTCACATACTGAATACTGTCACAAACACTTTGGGATTCATAAAATTCCAGATGTTGTTCCACGATGCATCTGGGTCAGGGATACCCTGGGTGTCTCAGGACTACCGAGGAACAAGCTACAGCTATCAAGGGTTATGGAAAGACAGGGGCTGGCCCCTGCACAGTCAAGAAGACCAGATTTAGTGAAATGAATATGTCAGAAGCCACTGCTGGGTGTGGCGAGAGAGGTCATCTCAACAGTTCCAGGAGCCAAGTTTTGCTGCACACTGAGCATGACCATGTATTCATCAGGCCTCCTTCAGATGTGAGTGTGGAAATCTGACTGGCTCGAGCAGAGGGAAAATGTATTGGCCCCTAGCTGAAAATGCTAAGGGTAGTCATCAAGTGTAACAGGATCCAAGTGTGTCATCCCTTAAATTTTTAAAAAGTGATGCATCACTTAATGGTGTCATAAGGAATTTGTCCCCATCTCTTTGCTCTGCTTTCCTCTCTCCAGAGTGATGACAAGAGGACCACCAGTAGCTCCAAGCCTCTCTTCCACAGAAATTCCCGTGGAAAGAGAGTACCTCTTTCCTAACTGTTCCATCAAAAGTCCCAGGACTGACTGTCAGTTGACCTGAGTTGGCTCACGTGCTGAGCATTTCAGCTTGCCCTTCAAATCTATTCTCCACCTTTCTCCCTGTTCTGTAACTGAGAGGCTGGCCTCTGTGGATGCATCAATAGCATCTTTCCCCTCCTCTTTCCTTTGGGGATGGTCAGTAGGAAGACTGCAGGAGACTGGGGGAAGCCAAAAGAATGAGACGAGTTGTTCATTACCCCCGCTGCCTTGGCAAGAGTCCGCATGGATTAGCTGTGTCTCATGGTCCTGCTTCGATTCTCTCTACTCCTCTTTCTCCCTTTGTGTTTGAGTAATGGCACCTCAGTCTTGCCTCCACAACCCATGTGTGGTACCAATGCCACGCTGTGAGTAACCCCAGGAACTGCACTTTCACTTAGGGTTTTCTTTACTCTGCCCACATCTCCGTGGGAAGGTTATTTGATAACCCAATTTGAGAGTTTCATCTGTTTCCGGGACGCTGACTAATACAGCTAACATGCCCAGCCCCATATCAAATCCATGTTTCTCATTGGACAGGCCTGAGTCACATGCCTACCCATGAACCAAAGGTCTGAAATCAGCTGCATTCACACCACAGGGACTGAGAGTGGAGGAGGGGTAGTCCCCCAAAGGGATGGGCAAGAACAACCTATGATCACCGAATTTAGCAAAGTGGATAAAAAGGAATTCTACCCATCAGCAAGTGTTAAGCCTACCCCAGTTGCTTCAGAAGCAGAACCCACACATAAATAAGGATGAACTTCAGAGAGTAAATGCATGCTGAAAGAGCAATAAGCGTGCCTTGCTTCCACATGTACTCAAACCAATGCTTCAAAGGACCTGGCCACTCATTTTCTGAGCTCTGGGCCTGTTGACAACTCTCTTCTGAAACAAATTGAAGTTTCTATCATTGATTCACTTTGAAATGTCATAAAACAGCATAGGCCTTGGCTGGCTGAGCAATAAAGCAGGTTCTCTTGGCAGCTTAAATGAGCGGCCCTTGACAGCAGGACAGGGGACAAGGCATTAAACATTGCCAAGAATGGGCAATTTGGAAGCTGCCTAGTGACAGAAATGACAAGGCCAAAATCATAACTACTTTGAAAAAAATGAAGGATAAACATAAAACGAGACCGTAGCAACCTCATCACAGAACTGTAAATGCTTACGTGAACGTTTAACCAGATAACCCATGAAACCCCGACATCTTAGCAGGGAATTATTTTTATATTGGTTAATCCTCATTATAATAACTGGCTCTCCCATAGATGAATCACCTTACAGGTAAAACCACGGACCACTATCCCAGTGAATCTCAGTCCTTTATCATAACCCAGAAAATGAGTAGTACAGATGTTAGTTACCTCATCCCCCAACTCCATGTTCTGATGGAGACTCCACTGTGCTTTTTCAATGGACAAGTCGACATTTATTGAAATGTGAAGGATATTTGGCTTTCCTAGTCAGTTTTCTCAATAAAACCCCAGAAGCTGCTTTGGTTGGAGTTCGGGAAGATGCATTTTCCAGGAAGACAGGCCTCCTGAGACAGTTGTGTGCCTCTCCTAGTCTCACTAATAATTCCTTTGTGATACTATCCATAGCGGTTCTCTACATACAGAAGGACACTTGGATATCAGCTCTCTGGGAGAAAGGGGATCCAACGAATTTAATTGCTTCGGTGCCTCTGGAGTCCAGGAAATGAAGAATTTGGGGCCCAGAGAGAGAAGAAATCAAAGGGCTCTAGCTAGTGGAATCCCTTAGCCACACTTGGGCCCTATGGGTATAATGGAAAGATCATGGCATTAGAAGCAAACAGACCAGGTTTAAGTCCTAGTATGTGACCTCGAGCAAGTCACACCTTTATGAGTTTGTTTCCTTCTCATCTAGTGTTGTGGGTTCCAAGACACTAATGATATGATAAGCATTAAAAATGAAAAGTGAGTTCTTGGAGCCAAGGCAGTTCTGACTGGTATTTCCAAGGACATTCCTGCTTTGAAGGACCCACTTAAACAAAAGTTATCAATAAACTTAAAAGAGAGAAGAGAGTAGGGGAAGCATGCCAAAAAGGTCTCCTCTCACCAGCCATCTCCATTTGATTCATAGTAGCTCCCTAGAACACTATATTCACAAGAACTTTGAGGTCATACCTGGGCTCAGTGGGAAAGACTGCCCTGATCAATGAGTACAAGAGGAGAGTCTGTCACCATGCATGACATCCCTGTTTTGGTGATTGAAAGCACTGAGCTTGAAAGTCAATTCTTGGAGGAAGTAATTGTGTATTAGCTCTTCCTTCAATATCAATAAAAAACAGTATCATTGGGTTTTTTAACATACACACTTATTTCTCAGTACACAGCGCATCAGGCTGTGGGTTGGATTGGTTCTGCTCCATATTTCTTCATATTCCAGGACCCTGGCAAAAGGAATAGCTCTCATTTGGGATGTGCTGTGCTCATGACAAAAAGCAGAAACTCAAATGGTCACAACAAATCAGACAATCACATTAAAATTTCTCCTCAGACATAGTATAAGTCATATTATTCACATCTCATTGGCCGAAGCAAGCCATCTGGCCAAGCCCTAAGTCAATGGAGAAGGAATATATAATCTTAATGGGAAGGAAGGAGTGAGAAACAGCAATCAATTCACTCTACCAGATGGTGTTTAAGAAAGATACTTTCAGTATGAAGATGCTATATCTGTTTTTTCTTATGTATTTTCTACAGTACACATGTAATGTATGTGTAATTTAAAAAATTGAAAAGCTGTGGGCGTCTGGGTGACTCAGTCAGTTAAGCATCTGACTGCAGCTCAGGTCATGATCTCATGGTTTGGGGGCTGGAGCCTTGCTTTGGGGTCTGTGCTGACAGCTCAGAGCCTGGAGCCAGCTCCAGATTCTGTGTCTCCCTCTATCTCTCTACCCCTCCCCTGCTCACAGTCTCTCTGTCTCTCTGTCTCTCTCTTTCTCTCTCAAAAATAAAACACTAAAAAAAACTGAGAAATTGTAAAATGCTAAAATATCTTGTGAATATTGGGATTCCCTTAAGAGGGAGCAAGCCAATACCTAGAAAGGGGAAGGCATCTATGCTGATGGAAGTAGGAGGAGGGGAAAAATGCACAAAGTTGGGAGCTCTTCAGAGAATATGGGAGTTTAAAGGAGGAGATAGCAAGAGAACTAAGTACATGACAAGTAGATCCATAAGGGAAGTCCTAGAAAAGCATCAATAGTAAGTTGACAAGCTAGTGGAGTGGTGTCCACTTGGATAAGTAGATTAGCTCAAGATCTGCTGAAGGCAGATAGATAGAGTTGAGGTGATGAATGAATGTTAACGGTGTCTGGAAGGCAAAGACTATGAAATACTGGTAAAAAATACAGGTGTTGGGGGTGCCTGGGTGGCTCAGCCAGCTCTTGATTTCACTTCAGATCATTATCTCACAGTTTGTGGACATGAGCCTGTTGGAATTTTCTCTCCCTCTCTCTCTGCCCTATCCCTGCTTGTTCTCTCTCTCTGTCTCTCTGTCTCTCTCTCAAAATAAGTAAAATAAACATTAAAAAAATATTCCCTTAAACCTCACAACCTCCAGCAACTATTACCAACTATTTCTCAAGCCCTCCACAGAAAAACTTATTGGTAGAGTTATCTCTGTATGCTGTCTCCACTCCTTCATCTCGCAATCTTTGGCCATCCACTCCAATCACATGTCTGGCCCCACCACTTTCCAGAGATGGCTCGTTTTCAGAATTATCAATGACCCCCACATTGCCAATCCAGTAATCACTTCTTGGTCCTCATCTTATTTGATGTCACATAGCATTTGACCCAACTAACTACCTAAATAGGGTATCTCTAACTAGCAAGAGCAAAGAGAACACTCTTGATTTATTCTTCACCCTAAGCAAATAACTAGACAACAAAACAAACAAAAAAAAAGACCTGCTACTACTCTTTCATCTCAGTAAAGACTACCCAGGTATTCAAGCCTCCCGAAAAAAATGTAAACTATTTTTGAGTCCTCTCTACTACTCCCTACATAAATCCATCAGCAAGTTCTAACCACTCTGTGTCTAAGATACACCTCCAAAGTCTATACTTCTCTCCATCACTATTGCCCCACTAGTCCCAGTCATTGACATTTCGTGTGGTTGATAGAGAAAGCCTCATTACTCTCCCTGACCTCCACTTGTGCCTGTCTATGATCCATTCTTCTTTCAAGCTTCAAGATGAACTCTTTTTAAAATGTGACTCTCATGCTTGAAACTGTCCACTAAAATTTCATTTCATTGAGAAAGTTCTACACTCCTTATCCTATCTTACAAAGCCCTGTGTGATCTGACCCTTTTCCACATTTCTGAGTCCACTCGATGCTAATATGTCAGCCACACTGGCCTTATCCTTGAAATATCCATCTCATTCATACCTTTTTGTGCAGTAAATGTTAAGGATTTATTGAAAAATGCAATCATGCTTAGAGCAGATGTTGGTGGGCTGTGATGTAGGTTGTATACCCAGTTTACCACTCTAGATCAGAAAATGCCTCTGATCATAAAGACAAAGAAGTATATTACATAATGATAAAGAAGTCAATTCATCAAGAAGATATAACAAATATAAACACGTACATACCCAACAACAGAATCCCAAAATAGAAGCAAAACCAAGAGAATTGAGGGAGAAGTAGACAATTCTACAATAATAGTTGGAGACTTCATACCCCACTTTCAATAATGGATAGAACAGGGGTGCCTGCGTAGCTCAGCCAGTTAAGCATCTGACTTTGGCCCAGGTCATGATCTTGCAGTTCATGAGTTCAAGCCCCACATCGGGCTCTGGGCTGACAGCTCAGAGCTCGAAACCTGCTTCAAATTCTGTGCCTCCCTCTCTCTCTGCCACTGCTCGCTCTCTCTGTCTCTCTATCTCTCTCAAAAATAAATTAAAAAAAAAACATTTAAAAAAACAGAACAATTAGAAGATTAACAAGGAAATAAAGGACTTGAACACCATAAACCCACTAGACCTAACAAACATAGATATAACACTTCACCCAATAACAGTAGAAAACACATTTTCTCCAATACACATGGGACAGTTTCCAGGATACACCATATGCTAGGCCACAAAACAAGTTTCAATAAATTTAAAAGAATTTAAATCATAAAATATCTTCTCCAACCACCATGAATGAAACTAGAAATAAATAACAGAAGTTAGCCTGGTGAATTCACAAACACACAGAAATAGAATATGCTCTAACAATCAATGGGTCAAAGAAGAAGTTCCTGGCAAAATTTAGAAAATTCCTTCTCACCTAGTAAGCCAGTAATTATAGTACCTACTTACTACCTTAATATCCTAGAGGAAGCAGTTGTATGATGTTGAGGCAAGGCTATGAACCCCTATATAAATCAGCTTTTGCTGCATGACAAACCACCACCAAACTGTCACGCAACAAGAAGCATTTATTCTCATGTTCACAGGCCTTCAAATAGGCTGAGACAGGCTACATTAGGCTGTATATGTGCAGGATAACCAGGATAGCCTGGCTGAAGGAGCTACAGCTACCAGGGGACATTTTCTTCTCATGGCAAAGGACAAAAGCTCCCAGAGCAATGTAGGGATATACACAATTCCTCTTAAGACCTAGGCTCACATGGTGTATGTTATCCCTTCTGCCCATATACCATTTGCTTTAGCCCAAGTAAACCACACAGCCAAGTCCAACATCAATGAGAAACAGAAGAATACTTGCCCCTACCATATGAGTTGGAAGGAAGGGAATGAAAATTCACTGAATAAAAATCTACTTTTCCACAGCCCCCTTGGAGAAGAGCTTTAAAAAATAGTGCTGTTAAGGGGCTCCTGGGTGGCTCAGTCGGTTGAGAGTCCGACTTTGGCTCCGGTCATGATCTCGCAGTCTGTGAGTTCGAGCCCCGTGTCAGGGCTCTGTGCTGACAGCTCAGAGCCTGGAGCCTGCTTCACATTCTGTGCCTCCGTCTCTCTCTGCCCCTCCCCCACTCGTGCTCTGTCTCTCTCTGTCTCAAAAATAAATAAACTTAAAAAAAATTTTTTTAATGGTGCTGTTAAAATAATATAAAAACAGGGAGGGGGACAAAACATAAGAGACTCTTAAATATAGAGAACAACAGAGGTGTCGTGGGGGTGGGAGATGGGCTAAATGGGTAAGGGGCATTAAGGAATCTACTCCTCCTGAAATCATTGTTGCACTATATGCTAACTAACTTGGATGTAAATTAAAAATTAATTAATTAATTAACTTAAAATGGTGCTGTTATTACTACTTACGGATAATGAACAATAATGTCTTCTTACTAACACATTGGTTGTATTATAAATGAATAATTAATACTCATATTCTTGCTGTAGGTGTTACTGCTAAAGCCATAAAGAAATGTTAAATTCTTCAAAGCCATTTTACCCAGATTCAGTCAACAAGCATTGACTTACAAATTTATTCTTAGCTGTGCAGTGTTATCACTTCAAGAACTTTTACTTCAACACAATTTCTTTTCTAGTGCTGAATGAGAACTTTTTAAGATGTCTGTGTGATATATCAAAGCACTAAAAGTGAATCTGACACTGTCAATAAGAACAGAATTAATATACCTTTTTTGAAAATCTTCCTAAAAGAAAACATCTTTTGACTTGTGGAATCTGAATTTTTGACTTGTGGAAAACTTCGACTTCCTAAGGAATCTTAATGAAGGTTATCTCTGCTAAAGTAAAAACATATCCAGCGTACATACAATGTAGAGTCTAACCTTCCTTGGCCTTGACGACCTCGATATGCTGCTAATATTTTCACATGTAAAAAAAGTCAATGGTAAATGATGACATTATCCTGAATTCTGCATTGTTCAATTGAGGATACATAGCCTCCATTTATGCTGTGGCCTCCCTTCTAATAAACATCTCTCCCACAAGATTTTCATCCTATTTGTTTGATTTAGATCTTGATGGAATTTAGACATTATTGTCTTAATTTTATGCCAGAAAATATGAAGTCATGAAAACATACTGAAAAGGATAGACATTTTTTAAATGGAATCTTAAGCGCCAGGCCCAAAGACTGTTGCCAAATTCAATGAAGAATTGTTTGGAGTAAGAACAGAACATTGCTCTGAGATTTAGCCAACTAGAAGGGCTGATACACTATGACATCTCTGGCATGTATAACATTCCCTGCCCTTGAAATGAACTCCAGAGAGAGGCGGCTCAGTGAAAGTCAACAATGAGTTGAAGACTGCACCTCCGAGTCACAAAGTACCCAAAACCTTGCTATGCAAGCCAATCCCAATTGGGGGAAAGAGCCATCTAAATTACTGAAAAGTGAATCCCCATTATTTACAAATACAAGGAAAACTTCTGGTTTTAAGATACTGACAAATCGAATCAAAGTTCTTTCCACTTCTTCCAAAATCCCATTGAACTAACAAAGATAGAAAAAGAAAAAACAAATAGCAGTACTAGAAAAATTGAGAGGAATGCAGTCATCACCAAAGAAATCTTGATGAATTTCTGAAAGACATGAAGCAGATAAGGTAAAATAACTCGGTGTATGTTTTTTTAATGTTTATTTATTTTGAGAGAGAGAGATAGAGACAGAGGGAGAGGGAGAGAGAGAGAATCCAAGTGGGCCCCACGCTGTCAGCACAGATCCCTATGCAGGGCTCAAACCCACGAACTGCAAGATCACGCCCTGAGCCGAAACCAAAATTCAAATGCTTATTCAAATGAGCCACCCAGGCACTTCAGCTTGGTAGTTTTTTAAAATTATGTCTATGTATAAATATTTGACTTACTGATCAAACTGATAAGAAGGCAATTAATGTCAGAGTTGAGCACCCATCAGAGGCAGAAGAGGACAGGGACAGATTTCCCCCAAAAGAATCAGGGAAAAAAAGCCAACACAGCAAGGACATAAGGAAGAGTAGGCTGGGGAAACTTGAGATAGTTATACTAAAACACTTAAATTTTAGAATTTTGTCACTGTCTCATCTGCTGGTCCTATAGACGAGCTGTTCTCATCGTGTGAGGACTGTGTGATTAAAACACTAAGATGTTATTTGGCTTTCTTACTGTGTTGACATTTGCACTGATGGAACAAAAATAATTGTGGGTAAACTGCTGATTCCTTAGATACTTAACTGGTACTAGTAGCCAGTGTGTTCTTCATCACCAGACACTCATGGGAAGTAAAATAATAATAATAATAATAATAATAATAAAGCCCATCTCATAATAATGCCTGTGATGAAGCAGTAAAAAATTATTAATGTTATAGAAATATCAGCCTTTGGGTCTTTCTAATATTCTGTGTGACAAAATGGGAAGTATATATAAAACACTTCTGTCGAATACCAAAACATAATGGCTGTCTCCAGAAAAGGCACTTGTACAATCATTGGCAGTCACAAGCTGACTTAGCTGCTTCTTTTATGGAACTCCATTATTTCTTGAAGCAACAGACAAACTATAGTAAATCAGAGTTGGATGTCTGTCAGAAATTTTCTCAGAAACGAATGAAATGAGTCTGTCAATACAAGGAAAACAGCTGACAGTATTTGTTGCCAGTGATGACATTCTAGCTTTCGTGAGAACATTAGTATTTTGGAAAACTTGTATACAACACCATAAGGTTGACAACATTCCCATATAAACTTCAGACTTTTTGATGAGGTCAGTGGTAATACTATTGAATTATTTTTTGATGTTGTATAATTAAATGCATCGATATGTGAAGGATCTGGGTAACTCAGCAAGCCAATATTTTCCAAATAACCAATGTATATAATGTTATAAAATCATGCATGGGTAATTAAAAAGTTCAAGGTACAAAATAGACCACTTGACTGTAACGTAATAGAATACAAAACATTCACTGCTAAGTTCCAGATTCCACATTTGAACCATTCTTTAAGAAACTTGCACTTGATGAGTTCTAGTGTAATATCAAAGAAGATCATTCACATTTAACTAAAAATATCTTAAAATACTCCTCCCTTTTCCAGTTACGTATCTGTGTGATTGATACTGGATTTTCTTTATATACTTCAACTAAAACAACGTATTTAATAGATTGACTATAGAAGCATATGCGGAAATCCAACTATCTTCTATTAAGTAGCTGTTAAAGAAATTTGTTGAAGTGTAGAACAATGCTACTATTCTAAAAATTTTATTTTGAAAAATAGAGTAATTTTTCATGAAATGTCATTAACACTCACATGTAATAAGCTTAGAGGCACCTGGCTGGTTCAGTCGGTAGAGTCTGTGACTTGATCGCAGGATTGTATGTTCAAGCCCCACGTTGGGTATAGAGATTACTTAAAAATGAAATCTTAAAACAAAAAACATATAATTAACTTATTGCTATTTAAAAATAAATATTGTAAAAATGTCTCTAATTTTAATTTCTAACATAGGAGCTATCAGTAGGTATAACCCTTATGAACAAACACTCTTTGGGATCCTCGATAATTTTTAAAGGTGTAAAGTGGTCCTGACACCAAATTTGGACAATCAGTGCTGTGTTCTCTCTCATGCTTGCCATTGGTTTTTACCTTCTGGGGTTAAAAAAAAAAAAAAAAAAGATGGAAGAGTGGGAAAGTGAACACCAATAATGTCCTAGCTGCCATGAAAGTGAGAAGGAGGATGACACATCATAGCAGTGATGTTCCCTAACTTTATCTCCTCATATCTTTCATGAGTCTAGGGTCCTGAGGAACATAGAGACTCAATGATCCATCAGTAGATTCTGAAAAAGTCACAGTTTGAGAGTAGGCTTGGGGGAATGGAAGGGTTTCCATACAATCTATTCATACATGGACTGCTGGCCTGGCTCTATACAAATGTGAGAAAAAGGTGGTGGGGGGAGGGGCATTAAATAAATAACCTATAACGAAAAGGAAAACAAAGCATCTGATATCAGTTTATGACTCTCCATCCTTAAGCAAACATACTAGGAGGTTGTACAGTGTGGCAGTCACTTCCTTCTTTTAGGAATTGTAAGGTTAAGCCTGGCTATAAAGATGAGGTGTGGTGATATGCAAGGGTTTGGAGGCACAGGTAGGAGTTCCTGGGTGGCGCTCAGTCAGTTAAGCGTCAGACTCCAGCTCAGGGCATGGTCTCACAGCTCATGGGTTGGAGCCCCGCATCCGGCTCTCTACTCTCCATCTTCAGATCCTCTGTCCCCCTCTCTCTCTACTCCTCTTTTGCTCACTCTCTCTCTCTCAAAAATAAATAAATACTTAAAGGCATAGTTAGACTCTCAGTACAAGCACTCAGATTCTCACAGATGATTATGGTTAAGCATTTAGTCATCTATTTATGCAGCAAAAATTAAATGTATTAACCAAGACTTCATGCATTTTGGACCAAGAAAAGGTTGGTATTGGATTTTATTTTGAAGTTTAGATATATATGGATCTGCTACAAGATACACTGTCCTTCATCTACAGCAAATTTTCTTTTCCTTTTAGAAGTGACCCGTTATTCTCAGTGTAGTGAAAAAATTATTACTAAGTCAGTGATCAGGTAAATAACTCTATAATGTTCAATAATTCCAAAAACACAAAAATCATTCTACTAAAATTTTCGGTGAAATGACTTCACTTGCCAAATATCCAACGTAGTTCCTTTGATGAGGAGAATTAACTATTTTCTCCATTTCAATTCCGGTGATTGAATTTGAAATTTTAGAAAGCACATTATTGATAGGGGCGCCTGGGTGGCTCAGTCAATTAAGCGTCTGACTTCAGTTCAGGTCATGATCTCACAGTTGTGAGTTCAAGCTCCACATGGGGCTCTCTGCTGTCAGCTGGAGCCCGCTTGAGATCCTCTGTCTCCCTCTCTCTGCCCCTCTCCCCACTCTAAAATAAGTAAACATTTTTAAAATTTTTTTTCTTTTTTTTAACATTTATTTATTATGGAGAGACAGAGAGAGACAGAGCATGAGCATGGGAGGGGCAGAGAGTTGGAGACACAGAATCTGAAGCAGGTTCCAGGCTCTGAGCTGTCCCCATGGAGCCTGAGGCAGGGCTCAAACTCACAAACTATGAGATCATGACCTGAGCCAAAGTCGGACGCTCAACTAAGTGAGCCACCCAGGTGCCCCAACATTAAAAAAAATTTTAAAGAACTTTATTGATAGAGTTGTAAGTCCTAGGAAACTAGAAAAATGGCTAATGGCCCTCACTGATAACACACTATCGTAGTTTCTTACACAATCCCCCCCCCCATTTCTCATTTTTATATTTGATAACTAGGAGTTAGGGTTTGAGAACACCTGGCCCTGGTCTGCAATCTTTGAAATTCCCACCTCCCTAAAGTGATTCATCAGTTACACAGCAGCCAGTGATAAAAATATTAGAGATGTAAAATGCAAATGCTTCTTACTTCCAATGGTAATCCCAGCAAAGTAAAGCTCCATATGTGTTTTTAAGAGAGAAAGAGGCAGAGGGACATGATTAGAAGGGGAATGAAGGGTGGTATTATGTCCAACTCAGTGCTGATATCTGCCACTAGCATTTGGGGGCTACAGAGGACATGTCACAGATCCTAGTATCTTCCTCACTAATATATTTCTTTCTCCTCCTCCCCCTCCCCCCCTTCTTTTTCTCCTTCTTCCTCTTCTTCTTCTTCTTCTTCTTCTTCTTTAGAATTTTATTTTTAAGTAATCTCTAAAATCAACATGGGGCTTGAACTCACAACCCCAAGATCAAGAATCACATGCTTCACCAACTGAGGCAGCCTGGCACCTGCTAATGTATTTCTTAATATTTTAGGAGTGGAAATCTCCTCTGGAGCTTGTTGGGAGATATACGAGAAAGGTGCCACCAACTGAGAGAGAAAAACTTACTTTTCTGTGTCTCCTTCTCTCTTACACCACTACCACCCTCACAACACTTCTGATGGCAGATGTGAGGGGTTATTCCCACACCAAGCAAGTCTGTGACACTAGCTGGGTGTCCAACAATTTAACTCAATTCTGATACTGTCTACTTGGACATAGCATCAGATCTCACAGGTAAAGGGCTCAGTCCCACATGACTGTTCCCCACTTCAGATGACAATCATAAGTAGTAGGTCCCCCAAGTTACCCCCAACTTCTGTCTACTTGACTAGAAATCATGCGTTCCTATGACCTTCTCCCCCTTGGATTTAATTATTTACTAGAACAGCTTACAGAACTCAGGGAATCCTTTATGACAAAGGATATAGAAGAACAGTCAGATGAAGGGGCACATAGGGCAGGGTCTGCGAGGGGCCAGAGCACAGGAGCTTCTGTCCTTGTGGGTCACCCTCACAGGACATAGATGTGTTTGTTTGCCAATGTAGAAGCTCTCTGAACCCTTCTTTTTGAATTTTTATGGAGGCTTTATTACATAGGCATAGCTGATTAAATCATTGGCCGTTAGTGATTGAACTCATTCTTCAGCCTCTCTCTCTTCTCTGGAAGTAGAGGGGTAGGACTGAGCGTCCCAACCCTCTAATCACACCATTGGTTCCCTTGGCACCAGTCCCCTTCCTTAGGTGCTTTCCAAAAGTCACTTCATTAAAGAGGTTCCAGTTTAAAAGATCTTTTTTTTAATGTTTATTTCTTGTTTTGAGAGAGAGACAGACAGACAGAGTGTGAGCAGGAGAGGGGCAGAGAGAGAGAGAGATACAGAATCTGAAGCAGGCTCCAGGCTTTAAGCTATCATAACAAAGCCCGACGCGGGGCTCGAACTCATGGACTGTGAGATCACGACCTGAACTTGAGGCTTAACTGACTAAGTCACCCAGGCGCCCCTAAAAGGTCTTTTTTGTTTTTCAATAATTTATTGTCAAATTGGTTTCCATACAACACTGAGTGCTCATCCCAACAAGTGTCCTCCCCTGTGCCCATCACCCACTCTCCTCCCTCCACACCCCCTCTCCCCTCTGTTTGTTCTGAGTCTTCGAGGGTCTCTTATGTTATGTCTTCCTCCCTCTCTGTGGCTTTTTTTTTTCCTTCCCCTCTTCCCCTCCCCCCTGGTTTTCTGTTAGGTCTCATAAAGCCTACCTATGCGTGGGAACATATGGCATTTGTCTTTCTCAGCCTGACTTATTTCACTCAGCATAATGCCCTCCAGTTCCATCCATGTTGCCACACATGGCCAGATTTCATTCTTTCTCATTGCTGCGTAGTAGTCCATTGTATATATATATATAAAGGTCTTTTTAATAACATTCCTCTTCATCAGATTTTTGTGCAAAGATGGTTGGTTATAAGATAAACTAGGAAAATAAATTATGCCTGCCTATTCATAAAAAAAAGTCACCTCATTAACATAAATTCAGGTGTGGTTGAAAGGGATTTGTATAGATATCAGGACACCCTTATCACTCTTTGGGGCGCTTGGGTGACTCAGTTGGTTGAGTGTCCCATTCTTGATCTTGGCTCAGGTCATGGTCCCAGGGCTGTGGGATCAAGCCGCAGATCGGGCTCTGAGCTAATCGTGGAGCTTGCTTAAGCTTCTCTCTAACCAGCTGCCCCTCTCCCCCACTTGCCTGCTCTCTCTCTCTCTCTCTAAATAATAATAATAATAATAATAATAATAATAATAATAATAATAATAATTAATAATAATAAAGTCACCGTAATCACTTTTATCACTTAGAAAATTCCAAGGTTTTAGGAACTCTGTGACAGAAACGGGGATGAAGACCAAATACATATTGCTTATTATAAGTCATAATATCACAGCAGGTCACACATGAAAATCTATTTCAACTTTCGCACCTACTTAGCATTTGGAGTCCTTCCATTTATTATGTTAGAGAAGATGTGGCACCAAATTTCATTGAATGTGCGCCACCATAGAGTCTAAAATTTAATTATCCAAGCAAGATATTAGAGCCATTTCCAGCCTTCGCTAACCCACATTAAATCCAGAATATCTGGTAAATGTACCTATATCAATATATTAATCCTGATACAAAACTATAGGCTAACTAGGGCTTAACATCCTTAGAATCTATTCTCACACATATTTGTTGGGTTTCTACCGATATGAATTATCAAACTCCTGCATTTATTTTGTACTCTAAGCAATTTCCTCCCAAGTAAGAATCTTCATTTGTTCTGCTTAAGCATTCTGAGATCTGACTCTAGTCTAGATCTAGAATAGGAACAACGGACAGTTGAGGATGGGCCTTGAGGAGAATAAGCATTCCCTTGCAAGGCAACTGCCTCGAATAGGTGATTTTAGAGTCCCAGAAGGAAAGGGCTGCTTGCTCAGAGAGACCAGCGCATTTAACTTCATCCAAGTTCAATCCAAGTCATAGAATCCTACTTGTTCCCAAAGCTCTGATTGTTACATAAACAATCTGGTGGGTCAGTGAATTCAATTTTCTTCAAAATTCTGCAACCACCTGATCGCATTTTTAATAAAGTTGGTCTTACCGTTCTAAGAAATAGGCCTTTTTTAGGATTGCCCTAAAAGTTTTCTGATTGTGTGAATGAGACTTTAAAGCCTTGATTTTGTCTTTTTCTATCATTTTTCTAGTGCGGTCACAAGATATCATCCCACCCCATAGTCCTCGTTGTCATCATTACTACCATAATAGTTAGGTGCAACAATCTACTTGGTCTGGAAGGCAACTACTTCAAGAAATACTTCTTCCCAAACAACCATAGGTGATACTTTAATTAATCATGATCCTACTGCATGTTATAGATGAGCAGAATCCTATTTTCCATTGACAAGGAACTGAATACTTCATTCAAAGCCAAGGACATCCACATACATTCCAAGACCGCTAGTAGATGTCATAGTACCCAACCATACATATACTGTTTTTCCCTATAAAACACACCTATGATAATGTTTAACTTAGAAATATATGCACAGAGAGATGCAACAATAACTAATAATAAAATAATAACAATATACTATAATAAGAGTTATGTGAATGTGGCTTCTTTCTGTATCTCTCTCCCTCTAAATATCTTACTGTACTGTATGATGACTTGAGATGATAAAATGACTACATGGTGGGATGAAGCAAAGTGAAGGACATAGGCATTTTGACTTAATGATAGGCTACTATTGACCTTCTGATAAAACATCAGAAAGCAGTCTTCTGCCTCTGGACCCCAGTTGACCACATGTAACAGAAACCACAGAAAGTGAAACTGCAGATAAGAGGCAACTCTGTCCACTGAAAATCCTAAATGAAGACCTAAATAATGGTTCTAAATAAATGGAAAACACAAAATGCTCCAGAATGTGAAGACTTAATAATATAAAAATGCTTACTCTCCTGCATTTAACCTATAAATTAAGTCTAATTCTAACCAAATCCTAACATTATTGTTTATCGAATCTGAAAGGCTTATTCTAATGTTATTATTGAAAAAAAGCCTGGGGTGGCTCCGTCAATTAAGAGTCTAACTCCTGGTTTTGGTTCAGGTCATGATCTCACAGTTCATGAGTCAAGCCCCACATCGGGCTCTGTGCTGGACTGCTGGATGTGGAGCCTGCTTGGGATTCTCTCTCTCTCTCTCTCTCTCTGCCCCTCCCCTGTGCACACACATGCCCTCTCACTCTCTCAAAATAAATAAATAAACATTTAAAGAAGAAAGAAAGAAAAAATTCACAAGATAGAGCTCTATGATTTGGGGGTGGGGAGAAATAATAATGGGAATTAATAATAAACTTTCTATACCAGATAGTAAGATAGATTATAAAGCTGTGTAAAAAATAAAAATAAAATAATATACAATATTGATATAGAAATAGACAAACAGCTCTATCTAAAAAGTGAATCAAGAATGTAAATGTTTGATAGTTCTGAAAGATGGCATCTCAGATCATTGGGAAGAAAATGAACAAACTAGCATATGACTTGAAACAATTGGCTAAACATTTGGAATGACACTGAAGTACATCCCTGTCTCACAGCTATTCGGAATACACTCCACAGGAATTACACAACACTTGCTGCTTTAAAAAAAAAAATAATAGAAAAAATTTTTTCATTTTTTTTTAATCTTGGGTCAAAGTTTTAATTGTTTTATAATCTTGGAAGAATTTCCTTTTTAAGCAAGACCACAGAAGCCATTAATGAAAAACCGGATGTCATAAAAAGTCAAAACTTCTCTTCGGCAAAAACCATTAACAATGCCTTAAAAGATAACGGGTAAGCTGGAAAACACCTGCTTAATACAGGATTCATAATCGCAATATTCTAACAGTTTTACATATCAGTAAGAAAGAGAAAACTACCCAATAGGGAAAAATGGGAAAGCTTCTGAACAGCTGTTCACAGAAGAGTAAATATGATTGATAAACTTATAAAAAGATGCTTAACCTCATTAATAATCAAGTAAAAGTAAATTAAAAATCAGGGTTTTTTAATCTATAAAATGGCAAAACTTAGAAAGATTGATAATATTCAAAACAGACTTGGCCTAGGGGTGGGAGATGGGGACTCTCACCTGCTGTTTATGGAAATGTAAATTGGTACAGGCTTTTGGTGGCACAACTTAACATGTACCTTTTAGGGCTTAAAGTTTAAGCCAATGATTCCATATTAGGAATCTAACCCACAGAAGTACACACATAGATGCACAAAGATGTATAAACAAGGACATTTATTGTAGCATTGTTTCTAATTAGAAATTAGAATTAGAAACAACTTAAAAATGTTTCCATAAGGGTACAATTAAATAGATTGAGTAGGGTACTCTGCAGTTATTAAAGAAATACAGGGGCGTCTGGGTGGTTCAGTCGATTGAGCGTCCAACTCTTGGTTTCCGCTGGGGTCATGATCTCGCGGTTTCATGGGTTTGGGTCCTGCATCAGGTTCTGTGCAGAGCCTGCTTGGGATCCCCTCTCTCTTTCTGTCCCTCCTCTGCTTGAGAGATCTGTCTCTCTCAAAATAAATAAACAAATTTTAAAAACTAATAATAAAGAAATAGAGTTGTATATGCTGGCATGAAAATGATGTCTTCAAGGCATTTTGACAAGGCCAAAACATGTTGCAGAGTAATTTATAAGATAATGTATATCGAACAGTTATATACATCTGTATGTATACACATATGTCTGTGTATGCAACAAACTTTTAACGGTGATTACCTTTGGTGAGTGACGGGAAGAGGGGGAGAGCTGGGAGCAGATAAAGTAAGATCATACTTGTATTTTTCTTTATTAATTCTGCACTTAAAAATTATAATTTTGGGGTGTCTGACTGGCTCAGTCAGTGGAGCATGTGACTGGATCTTGGGGTTGAAAGTTTGAGTCCCATGTTGAATGTAGAGATTACTTAAAAATAAAAATCTTTAATAAAAAGAATAATTTCTTGTGAAATGTTTGTAATCACAGCTTTTTTAAAAACACATGCTACATGGGAAGCACTCAAAACTTCTCCGAGCATGGGTACTATATAAATTCAAAACACCAATATTATCGTTATTATCAATGTCCTTACCCTTCACAACTATCAACACTGATATGCCTTTTGTCAGAGAAATTTAAACAAGATTTACAAATAGAGGTTCATTTATTCACAGAGCACACCTTTGAAGCAAGGCTATAATTCCAAAATACAGACATAATAAATGACTTGCCTAGATTTTCAAACAAGTCAGGAAATGATCCAGAGCCAGATTCCACTCTTGTACGAATAAATATATATACTGGCTCTTAGCACAGCACCATAAATAACGCCATCCCCTGGCATTTCAGTCTCTCCCCCAAGTAATTGAGTGTTTAAATGACTTGCAAACCTTCACTTTGGCTTTAAAAATGGCCTAGGTCTGGCATTCTTTTTAAAGAGATGGCTTTTAACAGTTTAACATCGACCTTCCAAAGAAAGTAAGAGAGTAAGATTAGTTTTCGCCTTCTATAAGCCGACAATCCTAGAAGAACATGGTGTTTTTCCAAACGACAGCTCTGATCATATTATTTAGCCGAAGATCAGTAACTTAGCAAGAGTACTCTATAACTGCCTTATCCTAAATCTGAAAACTTTCTAAAGAAATGGAAGTGTGAAATACCCTGATCTGAATCAGGAAAACTGATCCAGGCACTGTCTCTGCAAATAACCATATGTATGACCAAGTGTAACTCCATCAGCTTCTCTAACCCTCAGATGCCTCATTTGTAAAATGGGAATTAGACTATCTTCCTGCTTAACTAAATGGGTTATCTTCACGCTCAGAGAAGAAAGATTGGAAAGGTGCTCTGTCAGGTAGGAAGTTCCAGGTGAACTATTATTAATGTATGAAACCTGAGTTCTTAATAGATCTCCCGCCTCACTCCCTTCAACTCCAGAACATGAGAAGACATTGGATTTGCCATATTCAAGCCTCTCAGTTCGGAACTGAATAATCTGTTCTTTCTAGACCAACAGGTCTCCACAGCAGTTAAATAGAAAAGGAGACTGTAGCATTTATTTGTAAGGTATGTCACAATTTAAAACGACAAAGTGACTTAAACCTTTTAAATTAAATTAAATTGGATTATACTAGAGATGTCGTTCACTGCAATATCTGCTATATTCCTTTTCTGAGTGAACTGCCTCCTCCTTCAGCTTCTGTCACTCACACAATTCTTCCTCAAAACACAGGCAGAGTTGGATTAAAAGGTGGACAGTTGGGCCCGAGTCATTATTCTATAAGGGACGCTGAAAAGTCATTGGAATAATTGGTAACTACTGGAACAAAAAGGTTTCCACAGGTAAATTCTTTTTTTTTTAATATAATTTATTGTCAGATTGGTTCCCATACAACCCCCAGTGCTCATCCCAACAAGTGCCCTCTCCAATGCCCATCACCCACTTTCCCCTCTCCCCTCCCTACCCCCCACCCCCGCAACTCTCAGTTTGTTCTCAGTATTTAAGAGTCTCCTATGGTTTGCCTCCCTCCCTCTCATGATAGGCAAATTCTTACACAGGTAAAGGAATAGAAATTTGCCCCTGTTTGAAATATAGTACAGGGTAACAGAAACTAAAAACAGTATGGGGCGCCTGGGTGGCTCAGTTGGTTAAGTGGCGGCTTTGGCTCAGGTCATGATCTCACAGTTCGTGAGTTCAAGCCCCACATTGGGCTCTGTGCTGACAGCTCAGAGCCTGGAGCCGCTTCAGATTCTGTGTCTCTCTCTCTCTCTGCCCCTCCCCTGCTGACACTCTGTCTCTCCCTCCCAAAAATAAATAAACATTAAAAAATATTGAAGGAAACTGCAGCTAGTGCTCTGTCTCTAAAAAATAAATAAACGTTAAAAAAAAAAAAAAGAAACTAAAAACAGTAGTATTATCTAACATTTCCTGAATGCTTATTACATACCAGGCATGTCATCAAGTGCTTTATATGTATGATTTCACTTCAATCCGGCAATTATTTGTTGGTATGTTATTGTTTTTAAACCTATTTCTCAGGGCGCCTGGGTGGTTCGGTCAGAGTGTCCAACTTTGTCTCAGGCCATGATCTCACGGTTACTGAGTTCAAGCCCCACATCGGGCTTCCTGTTGTCAGCACAGAGTCCGCTTCAGATCCTCTGTACCCGTCTCTCTCTGTCCCTCCCCTGCTCACACTCTCTCTCGCAAAAAGAAAAATAAACATTGAAAAAATAAATAAACCTATTTCTCAGATGAGGAAATTGAGCTGTGCCCAAGACTGTGCAAGTAGCAGACAGACACCAATCTTCCTCTAGTACCTGTACTCACTCTGCCTTGACAAGTCTAGCTAATTCTGTCATATGCTTTTTTGTCTTGCATTTATGAAGGAACAATTCAATTAAATTCATCAGGCAGACTAAATCTGAAACCAAATAGTTCATGGATAGTGCTATTGCCAGAAACCAGTGATCAATTTTAGAACACAAATTTCAAACCTTTTAATATGTCTTCAAAGATTGTGTCTGGTTCGGAAAAATTGCAAAAGGGAAAAGAGAATAGAAACTATTAAAAAAAAAACATGAAATACATTGCCAAATTGCTTCAAAATACTGACACTGCTTCGGGACCTGTTTATAATTTTAACTGATTGAAGTTTAACGAAGTTTCTCATTGCCCTCATCAAACCAAACGAATATTTAAAGAATACGTTTGAAAGGTGCATCGCTTAGAATTCAGTTGTAAATCAGAGATTTCACCACAGTTAACTTAAACAGAAAGTGATTTTCCAGGAGAAATTAGAGATTTATAAAATCACCGGAAGGGCTAGTGGAACAGACTTGAAACGCTGCTTTCAGGAACAACTTCTGGAACACCATTACAAAACTGGCAACCCCCCCCCCCAACACAGGTGCCACGCTTCTGCCACACTTAAACAGTTGGGAAATCAGGAAGCTATCTCCATAGCTGTTGACTCTGGCATAATCCGAATCAGCAAAATGGATACCGTGCTCCCGGTCTCTTATCACATGAAATTTAGGGACTGAACATTGGGACCTCTGCTAGAGCTGACTCAGAAAAACCACTGTTTACCAGTGGAAATAATAGAAGCGGCAGAAATACAGCCTCCAGCTCAGAATGTTCACTTTTAACTTGCATATCTCACTAAAATACATCTGTTTGATGGAAACTAGGTTTCATGGTCTAAGAAAAACGAGATTTCAGTCCAAGCTGTAAGGACTTCCGGAAAATATAGTCTCTAGGTTTCCAGCCTTAAGCATTAAGACTTGCTGGAAGGGAGTTATAATTGAGGTTAGTGCATCAATTTGTGACATCTGCTACAATCAAATGCCAAATTATTAGAGCCAGCCTAGAGGACCCACCCATCTTGTCCCACCCTTGGCAACATTTCAGGGTGGGGACTCGATCTAAAGGCAGCCCACCCAAAGGCTGGCCAGTGGTAGGTGGTTTGATGAAAAAACATTCACTTAGGACCAGACGCCTCTCTCAGGATTTTGGGATTGGGACACTGAAGGACTAAGCCAATGACCTGAGGGCTTTAATGATTTTAGTTAAGTAGATCCAGAATCAGAATGATGATGGATCATATGTGAGCAAATAGCACTATTTATGCACATATTCGTTATGAAATACGGAGGTGGGGCGCCTGGCTGGCTTAGTCAGTTTAGCTTCCGACTCTTGATTTCGGCTCAGGTCATGATCTCATGATTCGTGAGTTTGAGCCCGTGTCATTCTCCATCCTGACAGCACAGAGCCTGCTTGAAATTCTCTCTCTCCCTCTCTCTGAGCTCATGCTTTCTCTCTCAAAATGAATAAATAAAACTTAAAAAAAAAGAAATATGGAGGTAAATATGAAAAGATATGTCATAAAATATTATAAGTGGTTGCATCTGAAGAAATGGCCAAGGAATAATTGTTGTTGTTGTTGTTTATAATCCTTTTAGTGCTATTTGAATTTTTAAACTTTATGCTTGGGATAAAAATTAAAATTAAAAATAAAACAGGGGCACCTGGGTAGCTCAGTTAGGTAAGTGTCCAACTTTGGCTCAGATCATGATCTCACAGTCCATGAGTTCAAGACCTGTATTAGGGCTCTGCGCTGACAGCTCAGAGCCTGGAGCCTACTTTGGATTCTGTGTCTCCCTCTCTCTCTGCCCCTCCCCAGCTGTCTCTCTCTCTCTCTCAAAAATAAACATTAAAAAATTTTAATAATAATAAAAAATTTAAAAATAAAACAACAAAATGAATAACTCAAGCTTGGGCCTTTAAGCCAGAGCATTACTAACCTACATATTACATGATCACTGACTGGAGAGAGGGAGCTCGAGACAATCCAGTCCTTACTTGCCTCACTTCCTACCTAGCTGTAAAATTTCTTAAAAGTTGAAAAACTGAAGCCAGTTTAGTGAGAACCTTGAGTGCCAAGTCAAAGAGTTTATCACTCCAGCAATGGGGGATAGCTTTGAGTAAGGGAATGACGTTACACGTGTAAAGTGCTTACCTGCATGCAAGATAAAATTGATAAGAGATCAATGGTAACCAGGAGGTCAGTTAGGATATTAATAATACGATCCTGGACTAAACAGATGGCAGTGGAATTGGAGAGAAAACTTTGGACAAAGAGACAAAACAGTGGAGGACTTCTTGGCAGCTGATCAGATATGAAGGGCAAAGAGAGTAAATTTAGTGAGTATCACTTTTCCAGAATCTCTTTCTTCTAGGGACTGCCTCTCAATCATTCCTTGAGATTCTGGTGGCGAATCAGAGTAAATGTATTTTCTCAAAATTCAAGGAGATATGTGTCCCAAGTTGACCACTTAAGTACTCCTTCCCTTGAAGGAAGGGCATAACCCAAACAGAATGAAAGATCTTTCTGGAAACCTTTCTCCCAGTGCTATTAGGGAAGATGCACCCTTTCATCATAAGTTTAGGGATGCCAGAGGCAATTAGTTACACTGCCATTCGGGGAGGGCCTATCAAGACAGAGTCAAACAGAGAGCCCATCCATACATGTACCAATGGACTTTTTAGTAATGTGAGCTAAAAAGTTAACTTTTTTGCTTATGGTTGGGTTTCTATCATTGCAATACAAAGAGAATTTTTAACAGAGAATAAAAAATGGCTAAATTTACCTATCAACATTTACAGTGTATCTGCCAAATGAAAGCACAGTGGGAGATAAGAAGGAATTCTAAGACATGCCCCATACCCATGGGGCATGTGACATCAAAATCATGTGATAGGTCTGAGATTGATTCTTTTCTTTTATAAAACTAAGGGAAAGGGGGATTGATTGCATCATAATATTTTCTAAAGATTTTCTTTAGCTCTAAAGTTTTATGATTCTACACCATAACTTAAAAGAATTAGTGAGTCACTGAAGATACGAAAATATGGAAGATTGGTATACAAAGCCAATTAAATGGAAAGAGACTAGAAGCCAGAAAGACTGTAGCAATAATTTAGAAGGAACATTTCTTAAGACTGGTCTAGAGAACATGCAAGAGCCACAGAGGGAAGGGCATGAGCCTAAGCAACATTTGAAAAAAGTAACAATTTGATGCCTTTATATATGGAATATGAAGGTTAGTCAAGACTGACTATGACTCCAAGTTTTCTTGGGATATTAAAAGAATAATAAAATCTTTAACATAAATGAAGTTGTTAGGAAAGTACAAGTATTATTAGAGAGAATTAGTAAGGTTTTAAATATGCTTAATCTGAGCTGTTGGTTTATATTCAAAGAGAAAGTCTACAGACTTCAAAATCTGGAACTGAAGTTCAAGTGAGAAGTCAGTTATGTAAGCGTTATATTTTGAGAATCATTGAACATGGAGGGGATAGAGAAAGTCATAGGAGTGAATAAAAGCAATAAACAAACAATAAACATTGATAATTACCATGATTAGTTTATAAACAGGCAAACATATGTTAAAATTGCAAACTCATAGCTTTTAAGCCCTTAGACTACATTTATAAATGTTGTTAGTCTATAATCTCCTAATGTTACCATAAAAATATAGGCAAACACTTTCACTTATGCTCTATGATTTAAGTAATTCACAGGTTTAACAGACTCCATGCCTCCTAAACATTTAACATAATTTGCATATTCAAGTAATCGGCTTTTCTTAGCTACTTTATTGGGGCTCCTGGGTGGCTCAGTCAGTTGAGCTTCCAACTCTTGGCTTTAGCTCAGGTCATGATCTCACAGTTCCTGAGTTCAAGCCCCACGTGGGGCTCCACCTTACAGTGCAGAGCCTGCTTGAGATTCTCTCTCTCTCCCTCTCTCTCTGTCCTTCCCCCACTTGCACATGTACTCTCTCTCTCAAAATAAACTTTAAAAAAAAACACAAATTACAAATATATATATATATACATATATATATATATCCAACATTCACTCAATGAAATCTTTATAAGCACTTATGTTACTCATGTAAATCTAAAAACAATAATTCAATCTCATACACGTAGTCACAAAACACTTAAGTGTTTCATACATCTTAAAAGTTGACAAAATACACACCACCACCATAATGAGAACTTTCACAAAAATAATGAAAACTGTACTAATTTACCGCCTTTATGTTAAAGGTTACAAGCTGTGTAATCTTTGCTCTTCAAGACATGGAGATGAGCCACTCAGATCTTTTTCAAGAAAGGACTTGCTGCCCTGTTCAAGATCAGCAAATGGCCCCCCAGCTGTCAGCGCACTCAGGGCCTGCCTCAGCTGCAGTCTTCCCGGGCAGCCCATGTATATTGAAAAATGGAGGAGATAAAGGGTGAGGGGTGGACACTCTGACCTACAATACTGGCCGCAGAGATCCCTGTCTTATCACATGCTTCTGGTCAACCTAACTGCAACCAAATTAACTCATGTAACCAACGTAAACAGAATTGCTACCTTAGACCTTTTACAGCAACTAAGGCTACAAATTTGGGTTATCAGTTGGAATTCTTGTCACTGCTTCCAGTGATGATTTTACTTGAGCCCTAGGTAACACACAGAGTTCCTTTTTAATGATAAGGCTCTACCTACGTAGCCAATGTATTACTATAATCTTATTCACAATCGTTTTCTGTCTAATATGAGTTTGCAAGTGCATGTGTGCACACATACACATTCACATACACCATCTAGACGCACATGGCTCCTAGTGATAGGGTTGTTGTGAAGAGTAAATGAGTTAATACCTTCAAAAGTATGTAGAACAGCCCCCAGCTTCTACTACATACTCAATAAACGTTAGCTATTATCACTATTGGTCCGAGTTCTACATCAGCTATATATTTTCTGATCTGTCTCATCAGCCAACATTACATAATAATTTATTGACTAAACAATTACAGAAAAAGTTCTTACGTTTCCAGTCTTTAATTATCAGACTCTTTAGGTGTTTAAGATGTAGGTGAAGTCTTAGACTTTAGTTGAACTTGTTTAAACACTATTCCTCCCATGAACTGAATGTTTCAGATTTTCTCTATTCATAAAGATGCACACCAGAGGTGTGAAGAGTAAATTGGGAGCGTATATGTAATAGTTTATTACGAAATATAAAATATATGAAAATTCAGGATATCATTCCAATGTTATTATCAAGCTAGACAACTCCTGCAATGACTAAAGGAAATTCTTTGCTCTTCAAGTAAAACTGCATCGCCCCCCCTTCCCAAAAATGATTCCCACCTTTGTGGTTACAGTTCAGATGAAACTTTAAATTTTTTATTGTTTGATTTCGCAGGGAAAAAACTTTTTTAATAATTAAGATATATGGATAGCCTACTTACTATATAGGGCAAAGATCTGAAGATGTTGAATTAGCTTAAAAATATTTAAGACCAAATGTCTTCTGTGAACATGCCAAGGAAATCATCTATGCAGTCCTCCTGAAAATTGTGTTAAGGGGTAGGTTTCTCTACGCCTAAGAGATCTGTTCACATATGCAAGAAGCATATTTAAAGAAAACAGAAGCTGCCCTTGTTTTTGACAAGCTGGGGATTGTGTCATTGGTGCAGTGCCTGAAAACCTGATCCAACGTGCATTTAGGTATTTCCACGGGACCTCGAAAGGCTAAAATATTACAAACAATGGGACCTACTGTTTAATATTACTCGTACTTAACAAATTATCCCTAGACGTGTACATAT
The DNA here is from genome assembly GCA_030068075.1 of Paguma larvata. Classification (NCBI taxonomy): domain Eukaryota; kingdom Metazoa; phylum Chordata; class Mammalia; order Carnivora; family Viverridae; genus Paguma; species Paguma larvata. The sequence continues at coordinate 65,053,396 of CM057831.1, read as the reverse complement.
TTTAAGGAAACAGTTTGGAAAAACCGACTTCTAGTCCCGCGACGGATCGCCAAAGGAAAATACCCAGCCAGTACCCTCTGCTGGGCTGTTTTTAATACGCGGGCAGGGGGCGTGGAAGAGAACCACTCTTAAAGCACCCGAATGCGGCAGCCAGCAAACGGAGTATTCCGGAGGACCGGCAAAGGGCCGGGGGTTCCCTCGGGGAGGGTGCAACTTGTGAGAGGTGCCAAGACGGAGCGAGCGGACTCTTCCTGTGACACAGCGGAGAGGCCGCTATCCCTACACACCCCTACACGGCGGGCCGCACCGCGTCTGGGGTCACCCGAGACCTCTAGCGGGAGACTCAGCTCCTGGCCGAGCCCCCACGGGCCCCGACACGGCAGCGTCGGGAGGAGGGAGGAAAGGAGTGGGCGTCTTCTGCCCCCACTCCAGAGGGAAAACAAGGGAAAGAGGAGGCGGTTGCGTAACCTGAGCCTGGGGTGCGGCTCGAGGAACAAAGAGGTCGTGAAAGCAGCCGCAGCCAGGCTCAGCGCGCTCCACGCGGTAACTGCGAAACCACACAAATCACCGCCGCCTGGGCACAACGCCAGTGCTTGTGCGCATGCAGATTCCTAGAGTCCAGTCCAGTTCTACAGGACCACCGACTTTGTCAGGCAGCACCCAGGAACCTGCATTCTAAGCAAGCATCCGGACTAACTGGAGCCCAGGAAGTTTGAAAACAATCAGCTGCTATCACCAGCCGAACCTTCCCGTCGCCCCAATCCAGCGCGGCAGTGGCAGCAGCTGGGCCGCGCCTCAACCGAGCTTGGTCCTTTCCTCTGGTCCCGCCCCTCTGCTCAGCGCGGATTGGTGCCGGGGAGCAGCTCTGGAGCTGATTGGGCGGCGGAGGAGCCGCTGGTAGAGAGTGTAAGTTCGGCTGCTCCAGAGTGCTAAATTTATCTTCAGAGGAGCGCCCGCGCCAGCCGCGAACGGGATCTCTATGGAGGTGGCATAGGCGATATCCCTGAGCTGAGAGCATCTCCCTGTCCCCGAATCCTTCTTCCCTCTGTTTTGTTTTTCATTCCCCCCTCCCTCCCTCCCCCTTTCCAGTCCGCGACGACTGGCTCTTGACCTTGTTCAGGCCTCGGTGAAGGTGAGGACCAGAGCCGCCACGGCGGCTGAGCGGTGCGCTCTGAAATGGCCGCTGCCTTGAGTTGTGTAAAATGGCGGCCGCAGGCTCAGCTGGGGACCGCGGCGCTGCTTTGCAGCCCAGCCGCAGCGAAGACCGGTCTCCATCACTGATGGAGGTGACGTAGAGAGATAGTGTTGGGTGCTGAGGAGACTTCCCGGGGATGCGAGAGAAGACTTCTGGAGGCGAGGGTGGGCGAGCCCCCAGATGTGGCGGTCCGCTGGCAGCCTGCACCTGTGACAAGGAGGGATAGCTGGCCCGGGCAGCACATCGAAGTGACCGTTTAAAGAAGCATGTAGGTGCTGGAAGGGGTGACTGCACCCACCTTTGCCTAGGCTTTCTGACTGGACTGCACTCTTAACCCGGCCCTCCTACCCCTGAGGGTGTTGGTCACAGCTGGGACCGCCTGAGGGTGGGGGTGAATGGATGGTATTACCTGTCAGTGAACCCAGAGAAGAGACAAAAGAACCGGGTTTCTCACCCTGCCCCGCCGGCCTTTTCGGGGAATGGAATAGAAACTTTACTCTCTAGGGAGTCCATCCAGACCCTTTGTCCTCGAGAGATTCGGAAAAGCACCTCTAAAAGAGGTGGGGATGAGGCCTTACTTAGGAAAACAAAGCTTCCTATTCCGTTATGTCCTTCTCTGGTACCAAGAGAGAGGGATTCCCTAGCCAGCAGCTCCACGAAGTTCTCTGTTGCTAAATTCAAATCGGGATTGTAGAAACGAGAATCTACTGCTCTTTTGCTCCCAGTAATAGAGTAGGGCTTTCTGTTGCTGCCACTTTTTGAGACCCTCGACTTTCTGGCAGTCGTAATCCATTGTAATCCATTTCCCTCGTGTTGCCCGTTAGTGCTTGGGAAAGTAGAATACAAGAAGCACACGAGGAATGGTTAGGCGCCTGAGCTCTGCAGTCTCAACTTTTTGGCTTCTGCTCTTAGTTCTTCCCTTACAAGATGTGTTAAGTTAGCCGATGACTTAACTTCTGTGTGTTATTAATAGTTCCTGAGTCTCACGTTTGTTTTGAGGATTAAATGAGATCATCTATATGAGGGATCTAGCAGTTACAGGCATAGTAAATAATGATCACTCACTAAACGTTAGTAACCTCAGTTAAGAAGGAGCTTGGTTAGGGGACCAAAATGGTTATAGCAAAAATGCATGTTTCAAATAACATTTCCCTGTATAATTCAATTTTAGATTACTTCTAACGTTTAGTTTTAGAGACATTAAAATGTGGCTGTACTTTTAAAAGTTAGGCTTAGTTTTTGAAAGTTTTTACTTGTGTTTCTATGAAGTCAGTGATTGGGAGAGTGTTTCAAAAAATGAAATAACGAGGATTAAATGAGACAAAGATAGTAGCATTTTTACTATGCTAGGCATCTTCTATTTCAGTTCACTGCGTTGCAGTGAAGAATCTCTTCCACTGCCTGGGTCTAAAATAAATTGTAATGAAAGGTCATCGTAGAGGTTTGTAGTTAGTTCTGCTTTTGCAGTGTCTAATTTTAATTTTTCTCATTCTAGGCTTTTGGTTACTCCCTTTCTACCCCATCCCTTAATTTTATTCTTTTGAAGAGTCTGCATTTCAAGCTGCCAAGGTGGAGAGTGTGATTGCAGAAGGGAGTACTACTCATTTCAGGTATCTTAACCATCTAGCTGTTAATAAGAGAATCATTTTGCTTATAAAAATTCAAAGCTTACTCTGTAGCCAAATCATGAAGTTTAAATCAAAAGTAGATATATTTGGATAGACGCTAAATATGTATTCCTTAACTTGCAAAGTTAGTCTTCTTTAGAGGTGTTAAAATTTGCATTACTCTCCTAATTATGCTTTTTAAAATTTTATGAGGAAACCTATTAAAATGAGAGTTGACGTTTTCTTTAGGTCCTAATTAAATCTTCACCTACAGCATAATGGAATGCAGAGTAATCAGTAAAATATACATTACTTTGAATGGGTCTTGATTTGGATAATATAAATATGTGATTTTAATTCCAGAGAAATAGTAGGTAACTTTTGGTTATCAGTTTATTTTTCAGTGTTAGCACAGTATGTAGAATACAGAATTCTGTGTTTTACAAAACTTTGAACTGTGTGTATTTTTAATATAGCTCATCACAATTGTTGCTAGCCCTGGTAGGAGGCTTCAGATGTATAATAGTATCAACAGTGGATATATGTAATGGCAGTAGGCATCAGAAAGTTAAAAGATTCCAAGACACTATTTGCCATGAGGAGGGGTTGGTAAATTATGGCCCAAACTGTCTGTTTTTGTAAATAGAGATTTATTGGAACACATTCTTTTTCGCATTGTCTGTGTCTGCTGCCATGCTGCAACTGCAAACTTGAGTATTTGTAACAGAGACCATATGGCCCGTAAAGTCAAAAATATTTACTATATTTTATAGGTCCTTATAGAAAAAGTTTGCCAACCCCTGCCATGGGACATATTCTTCAAGATTCCTTCCTTAAAAACACATTTCGCAGCTCTTCATTATTTCTCAACCTGCTGGTTCCCAAACTGTGTTTTATAGAACATTAATATTCTCTAAGTTAATAAGTGTTCTGGGAAAAAGATCAATGCTAACAATAACTTTTCTTATAGTTTATTTTAAAATAATTTTAAGACTACTAAACTCATTTCTATAGCTTTATTTTTATGTGATAATCTACCTTTAAGAAAAGGTGTGCCATACCTGAGAGCACCAGGAAGTCGCATGAGAGAGCACCTGATACACGAACGTGTGATGTTCCATCTGCGCGTTGATGCATAGGCAGCATTTACAAATTAACTGATGTGTTGCTCTATATCATCTCTTTGATGATTGCTCATCTTCTCTGTATCCTGTCTTATAATTTCAACATATTTGTGATACTCAATGTTTATTCTAAATTAACCATGTTTTGTACCACAAACACGTTACCTATGGATCTGTTGCTGAAACAAGGAAGTCTTAAACAAGAAGTCGAATCTTTTTGTTACCAGATTGTGTCTGAATCAAATGATCAAAAGGTTGGAATATTGCAAAGCGAAGATGAACAATTGCAGCCTTCGGTTTCTAAAAAATCAGAAGGTGAGGTTTCCAGGGTCAAATTTATGTCCAATCCTAACAAAATAACAACATTTAGTAAGAAACCAAAAAGAAGAAAATATGACGAAAGTTACTTGTCTTTTGGATTTACTTACTTTGGAAACAGAGATGCACCTCATGCTCAGTGTGTGTTATGTAAGAAAATTTTATCAAATAGTTCTTTGGCCCCTAGTAAGCTTCGAAGACATTTGGAAACTAAACATGCTGCATATAAAGACAAAGACATAAGCTTTTTCAAGCAACATCTTGATTCACCTGAAAATAATAAACCCCCAGCACCTAAAATTGTCAATACAGATAATGAAAGTGCTACAGAGGCATCATACAATGTAAGTTACCATATAGCCCTGAGTGGAGAGGCTCATACTATTGGAGAATTGCTTATCAAGCCTTGTGCTAAAGATGTTGTGATGCGGATGTTTGACGAACAATATAGTAAAAAAATAGATGCAGTACAACTATCAAATAGTACTGTTGCACGTCGAATTAAAGATCTTGCTGCTGACATTGAAGAAGAGCTTGTTTGTAGACTGAAAATTTGTGATGGGTTTTCACTGCAACTAGATGAATCAGCTGATGTTTCAGGACTTGCTGTGCTGCTTGTATTTGTTCGTTACAGGTTTAATAAATCTATTGAGGAAGACTTACTCTTATGTGAATCTTTGCAGAGTAATGCTACTGGTGAAGAAATTTTCAACTGCATCAACAGTTTTATGCAGAAACATGAAATTGAATGGGAAAAATGTGTCGATGTTTGTAGCGATGCTTCTAGGGCAATGGACGGGAAAATTGCGGAGGCCGTCACCTTGATAAAATATGTGGCTCCCGAAAGCACCAGTAGTCACTGCCTATTATATAGACACGCACTAGCAGTTAAAATAATGCCTACATCTCTGAAAAATGTGCTAGATCAGGCAGTACAAATCATCAACTACATTAAAGCTCGACCACATCAATCTAGGCTACTAAAAATTTTATGTGAGGAAATGGGTGCCCAGCACACAGCACTTCTTCTGAATACAGAGGTGAGGTGGCTTTCCCGTGGTAAAGTTCTTGTAAGGCTTTTCGAGCTTCGTCGTGAACTATTGGTTTTCATGGATTCTGCTTTTCGACTCTCTGATTGTTTAACAAATTCATCTTGGCTGCTAAGACTTGCATATCTTGCAGATATTTTTACTAAATTAAATGAGGTTAATCTATCAATGCAAGGAAAAAATGTGACCGTTTTTACGGTATTTGATAAAATGTCATCATTGTTAAGAAAATTGGAATTTTGGGCTTCATCTGTAGAAGAAGAAAACTTTGATTGTTTTCCTACTCTCAGTGACTTTTTGACTGAAATTAATTCTACAGTTGATAAAGATATTTGTAGTGCCATTGTGCAGCACCTAAGGGGTTTGCGCTCTACTCTGTTAAAATATTTTCCTGTAACAAATGACAATAATACTTGGGTTAGAAATCCATTTACAGTAACTGTCAAACCAGCCTCATTAGTGGCACGGGACTATGAGAGCCTGATTGATTTAACATCTGATTCTCAAGTGAAACAAAATTTCAGTGAACTTTCACTAAATGATTTTTGGAGTAGCCTAATTCAAGAGTACCCAAGCATTGCAAGGCGTGCAGTTCGTGTACTTCTTCCTTTTGCTACAATGCACCTGTGTGAAACAGGATTTTCATATTATGCTGCAACAAAAACGAAATATAGGAAAAGACTTGATGCTGCACCTCATATGCGGATTCGACTTAGCAACATTACACCTAATATTAAGCGGATATGTGATAAGAAGACACAAAAACACTGTTCTCATTAAAATTAGAGGGTTTTGCATGTCTCTTGATAACCAAGTATAAGATGAAAATAAAAGATGATTTACTTAATCTCTGGTATTTTGGGGTTTTAAATAAAATGATTCATATTTTTTATACTTCTTAGATTTTAGGAAAGCTAAAAAATCAGAAGTTTTAAGCATATATTATTGTTGGTATTTCTTCTTCACGTTGTAATTTCAAAGAGTTCTGTGGTCCTAACTGTGGGAGAAGTTGATCCGCAAGATAAAATCCCAGTTCCTTAGCACAACATATCTCTTTAGGATCTAATCACTACGAATCTTTCTGGTCCTGCCTACCATACAGCCCTCCAGTCACATGGAACGTCTTGCCATTCTCTAAACACATCACACTGTTTCATGCTTTCGGATCTCGAAAAATATTCCTTCCCCCTGTTTCCTGACAAACTTTTATTTTCAGTACTTTGCCTTAACTTATCTTTGGTACTTTGATTTTCTATTATCTTTCCCTTTTGGCCCTGTTTTTTGTGTCTGTCTCAACCATGAACTTCTTGGTGGCCTTGTGGTTCCCAGTGTTATTGGCCTGAACTCTTATAAGGTCTTATTCAGCACTGTGTTTCCATTGCCCAGCAAAATGCCTTACTAAAATAAAATTCTCAGTAAAGGAAAAAACGCCAAAGGTGAATCAACTAAAAATGAAATAGGTATGGTAGCTTATATTTTAATATCTGCATGTGTACCGAATGTTAGTTACCCTTTGTGTTTTTGGATTAATTATTCTGTTACCTAGAATTCATGAGGCAGAAGTCACTAAATAATGTCACAGCTTTTTTTTTTTTTTCAAATGTTTAATTTTTTGAGGGGGGCGGGAGAGAGAGAGAGCATGAGCCAGAAGGGCAGAGAGAGAGGGAGACACAGAATCCAATGCAGGCTCCAGGCTCTGAGCTATCAGCACAGAGCCTGACACGGGGCTCAAACTCACCAACCACAAGTTCATGACCTGAGCCAAAGTCAGATGCTCAACCGACTGAGCCACGCAGGTTCCCCTGTCATAGCTTTTATTCAAACTGAACTACTGGGGGAGGGGGGAGGAAGTATGAGGAATGCTTTCAGATATTTTTGGTTCTCAGTTCCTATATAGAGTATTGTAAATTCCATAAACTGTAGACTAATGAGGTTTTACTGTACTTGAAAATGATTAGACTTGAAACTCCTATCAATTTATTAGAATTCTTTGACAGAGTTCTGACTTTCCATAGGCTCTCTTCCCGTATTACCTCACATGTCACAGGTCACCAGCTCAGTGTTAAATATTTTGTTACTCCTATATGGGTAGCCATTATTTTATTTAATCTCACTTTCTCAAACCAAGTTCACATTTTGGCGATTAGAAGCACCTCCCCTCACTAAGGCAGAATGTCGTAGCATGACTAGGTTGGAGGACTAGGTCCACTGCCTATTTAGCTATTTAACACTGGTCAGTTCGAGCCTTCCCACACCAGTTTTCTCATGTGTAAAAGTACACCTTATTTGAGGGTTATTAATAAGATCAAATGAGTATGTATCTAAAATTCCTAACAGTAGAGGGTAGGAATAAGTATACCGCATATATATTAGTTCTCTAGTTCTATCCAATCATGTCCCATTTAAACTTCACTTCCACCCTTATTTCTATTTATTTTTTTAAATGTTTATTTATTTTGGAGAGAGAGGGGGAGACAGAGAATCCCAAGTAGGCTGATTGCTGTCAGCACAGAGCCTGAAGCAGGGCTCAGACTCATGAATTGTGAGATCATCACCTGAGCTGAAATCAAGAGTCAGACACTTAACCAACTGAGCCACTCAGGCGCCCCTCCACACTCATTTCTAGTCTAGGTTTTTATTCTCTGGCAACTCAACAGCCTTCTGGTCCATAGGACCTTACCTAATCTAAGGCAACAAGATTAAACATGTCTAGCCCAGATTTTGTCACATAATATTAAACTTTATCTTACTAGATGCTTGTATGTTATCCATCTTTACAGCAATCTTATGGGATTGAATTTTTAATTTGCCCAAGGTTGCACAATAAGTAGCAGGATGTAATTTAAACAGATGGTTAGGGTGCCTGGTTGGCTCAGTCAGTAGAGCATGAGACTCTTGATCTCAGGGTCATGAGTTCAAGCCCCACATTGGGCATAGAGCTTACTTTAAAAAACATAAAAAATAGCAGATCTTTTCCATAGATGGTACTTTTTATGGTCCATTGCCTTTCAAACTTTTCTTATGAGCATCAAACAGTGACTTGGGAGTATAGCTAAAACTCCCTACTAAAATCTGTACATTCTTTAAAATCGTGTGTTTATCTTCTCTGGATTCATCCAAAATTAACTGTCTACTTCAAAGTATGACTGCTTAATATAAAACTATGTAAAAATAGTAAATTGTCATCAAGGAAAATTAATTCTCCAAAAATATTTATCATAATTTCTCATACATGCAGTGGTTTTTTTGTTTTTTTGTTTTTTTGTTTTTTTTGTGTCAACTAATCCTAGAATTAAATGTCCCCTAATTTGAGAGGCGTATACAATATCAAAGTGTCCATGTCTGGCTGGTACCTCAAGTCTGTAACTAGACTCACATCATCACTGAACCTGAGCCATTGATTAAGTTATTTGTCCAGGGTATCATTCTCTTGAGATAGTCCTTTTTTTTTTTTTTTAAGACTATTTTGGGAGAGAGAGAACACAAGTGGGGAAGGGGCAGAGAGAGAATCTCAAGCAGGCTCCGCACTGTCCATGCAGAGCCTGATGTGGGGCTCAAACTTAACGATCTCATGAAATCATGATCTGAACTGAACTCTAGAGTCAGACACTTAACCAACTGACCCACCCAGGCACCCCTTGAGATATCTTTCTTTACGTGTCACTTCCTCTTCTGAGAGTCTAGATCCTTGCATTAAACCCGAGTCATTTGACTGGGACCCTGCTGTCTGATAATAGACCACTTTAATGCTAACACTATCCAACTTGGTTCGTGATGCCAACTTCTCGTCTGTTCTAACTTAACAGACTAACCTGGGGATAATGTGTGTGGCCAGTGAGAGTAGATGTTAGCACCTGAAGGTGGGCCTGGGACCTGCTGGATGATAGGCAAATCTAGTTCCAGACAGCAACTTCTATTTTACCCTAACCTACTGTAGGCACCATGACTAAATCCCAAGACGGAAGATTTTTTTTTTAAACCCTGCATACTCTTTAGACTTGGCCTTTCTTAAATAAAAGCAAAGCAGACAAAGTGTTGAACACTCCTTTCTTTTGTACTCCAAAGCCCTTTGGTTACTCTTCTGTCAGTACTCCCTATGATTTCAGATACTAGAGACTATCTGGAGCTAGAGGGAAGCCTCTGACCAACCCTTTCACACAAAAGAAAACAACTCTTAAAGGAAGAAATGAGTGGCATTCTTCATTGATATTTGGAATGAGATATTTGGAAACTAAAAAATATCTTTATGGGATCTTCAAATGATAGCTACCCTTCCTGTGCATTAAACAAAATTTGTCTGATGTATCTAACCCAAAAGGACTTTTCCACTTTGAATCTCTAAAGTAATTAAAGTTGCAGGGCACCTGCTGGCTCATTGGTTAGAGCATGCAGCTCTTGATCTCCAGGCTATGAGTTTGAGCTCCATGTTGGGCATAGAGTTTACTAAAGAAATAATAGTAATAAATATGTAATTGAAAATTGCCTTTATTTCTTAATGAGGATTGTTTCCTAGTACCAGACATACATAAATACTCAGATTTTAATTTCTTGTATCCAGGACTTCTTTAGGATCATTCATGGATCTTAGTAAACTTCTAATCATACAAAGGGGCACTTGAGTGGCTCAGTTGGTCAAGTATTCGACTTGGGCTCGGGTCATGATCTCATGGTTCATGAGTTTGAGCCCTGCTCTGCTGTCAGCACAGAGCCTGCTTTGGATCCTCTGTCCCCTTCTCTTTGTCCCTGTACACATGCTTGCATGTTCTCTATCTAAAAAATAAATACAAATAAAAAGTGCTCAGTGAATTGAATTCCCTGCCTTAAAGGTAAAGTATTAAGGTGAAATACAATTTATATTGTAACATTATAAAAATTAGCTTTAAAATTCTTAGCCTTACTTAAACATATAAAGCAGTAACTATTTTTTGCCTCTCAAAGACTTCAAAAGTGGCATTTTGTAAATAAGTTCCCATGTTGCCTTAAAAATGCAGTTTTACTCCCCAAAATACAATTTACCTACAACTCTTGAAAGAATCCATCAGCAGTGTACATCTAGGTGCCTCTGGAATTTACTCATATTCGTTAACTTGCTTTCATTTTTTAAAGTTGATGTAACTGCACTGTTAATTAGTACAATGGAAAGAATTCTGAAGCAGGTGTCAAGAGACTTGTGTTCTACAGCTAATTAACTGCGTTAGATAAGTTCATCCTCCTCTGTAGTCCTTAGTTTCTTAGTTAAACTAAAATGAGTTCTAAAGTTATTGTCAAATAAGATCCGAATTTAAACCTAAATAAAGATTAGGTTGGTGATAAAGATGTGCTCAGTTATTGAAATATGGGGGTTTTCCCCTAGAAGCCAAGCTTTTCAATGAGTCTTTTACCATAATACTTTCCACCAACCAAATGATAAAATTTATAAATTGCCCCATCATGAATACTTATTGGATGGAAGGGAAAAAATGCTTTGGAAAAGAGGTGTACTTTGAAATTGAGAAAACATTGCAAAAATTAAAAAATGCTTGGTTATGACTGTATTGGAATCCAGTATAGATTAAATAATATAATAAAGTGTCCTGCAAGCGGCAGTAGAAATTGTTGACTCTATCTCCAGCATCTATTTTCCTCTCCCAAATTGTATCAATTTTCTTTCAGGTATCCATTTTTCCCTTACATAATCCATGTACTTAAGCAATAGCTGACCCCACTCCATTTTGGGGAGTGAACCTCCTTTGCTTAAGATAGTAGTTTTCAGGGGCGCCTGGGTGGCTCAGTTGGTTGGGCTGCCGACTTCAGCTCAGGTCATGATCTCGCGGTCTGTGAGTTCGAGCCCCGCGTCGGGCTCTGTGCTGATGGCTCGGAGCCTGGAGCCTGCTTCTGATTCTGTGTTTCCCTCTCTCTCTGCCCTTTCCCTGTTCACGCTGTGCCTCTATATCTCTCAATAAACATTGAAAAAAAAATTAAAAAAAAAAAACAATAAAAAAAAGATAGTAGTTTTCAAACTCTCTTTGACCTCAGTTTACAATAAGAAACAGATTTTACACTATAATCCAAGCGCGTGTATGTATGAGCACCAAAGTTTCATAAAATACTAACTTCATATGTTCAACACAGTCTCAAATCTGTTTAATTTTTTAAATGAAGATTAGGTCCTGAAGATTAATTTCACGATGCATTCTTGGGTCATGATCCACCATTTGAAAAACACTGGTGAGTGCAATGCCATTGCACTTACAAAAATTGTTCAGGAACCTGGATCTAAGTTTATTAAGGCATAGTATTACTCTGACCCCAGGAATTTGTCCACAGTAGCCATGTGACCTGGTATAGGCTAGTGAAAAGCAGGGGCAGATTATTATAGGGGCTTTGAGAAAAGATGCCTCCTCACTTTTAAGAAATCAAGGTCCTGGGGCACGTGGGTGGCTCAGTCGGTTAAGTGTCCAACTTCGGCTCAGGTCATGATCTTACAGTTCATGAATTTGAGCCCGCATCCGGCTCTGTGCCAACAGCTTGGAGCTTGGAGCCTGGAGCCTACTTCAGATTCTGTGTCTCCCTCTCTCTCTGCCCCTCCCCTACTCATGCTCTGTCTCAAAAAATAAACATTAAAAACATTTTTTTACATTAAAAAAAGATAGTTTACATTGGACTTTGTTACCATTGGCAAAATCCTCATAACATAGTCCAAAAGGAAAGCAATATAAAACTAGAATTTATTGGTAAATTTAGCTTCAGTGTTGAGTGGAATGCCATCCCAAAGATAGCCTATCTCTTTATTTAGTCATCTGCCATAGTTTTATCATTCAAAATTATGCCACTAGTAATATTTTATAGACTAGAAACTAAATCAGTACATATTGATATTATTAGGTATCATCAAGTGCCATTTATTTCTCCTGGTGGGACAACTTGATAAATGTATTTTACTTATTAGCTTAGTCTGGGATAGTTGTGAGTTAGTCATACAATTCAAATTAGAAATTAACTTTGAAAACAAACCTATTTTTCCTTTAATTTGTTGAAGACCTAGATAAATACGGTGTGATTTTTTTTAATTTAGTAAGTCATATGCTTTATTGGGACAGTAATCAGTCAGAAGTTGTTTCAGTAGTTGTCTTTTGTAAAAGTTGCTTTCTGTCAAAACTGTAACAAGTTCCCTAAGGGATTGTTTTAACTTCTCAGAAGAATTAGGTGTTGACAGGGTGAAATCCATCACTTAGCAGTTAGCATGACTTCTTAACAAATCCCTTTGAGCAAAATAAACTTTTCCCCAAACAAGTGAGACTTCAGGTTTCAGGTGGTGACTTATGTGCCTACCTTTGACTCTACGTTCCTAAAATTCCATAGACCTGCTGAAAGAAATATCAAATTCGGACTAAATGAATAGTAACACAAACAAAAGGGCATAAAGATGTCATTTACTCTCAAAGAATTTACATTCTAGTGGGAAAGACAAATGCTGTGAAGAAAATAAACAGTAATGAAGCAGAGTGTTAACTGAGATAATCTGAGAAGGTCTTCAAGAAAGTGACATTTGAGCTGAAGCCTGAGTGACAGGGAGCCACTCAAATGAGACTGGGAAAAGAATATTCCAGATGAAAAGACAGCAAATGCAAACACCCTTATACAGAAAGAGCTTGGTGTGTTTGAAGAATAGAAAGATGAGTATGTATGGAATAAAGAGCACTATAAGCATGATAGAAGTTGTCAAAGATAAAGGAATGAACCAGATTTTGGATTTTTTCAAGTACAATGGGAAGCCATTGTGGTTCTCAAACAGGAGAAGGGGTTCAGGGTTAGGTCACCTGGCTCCGGGGATATCTTATTTGTAAATATGTGTGAAGGCACTGAGGAAAGAGCTATTTAACTGCAGCTCTTATAACCATTAGTACAGACATAATATCTACCATATAGAATCCTTTCTTTTGAAGAGCTCAAAGTTAAGATGATACTGGCCCTTCATATACTTTTGAGAAGACCCAGAAATGTAGAGAACCCTTTAGAAAAGTACGTATTAGTTGAAAGATTCTCTAACTCCATTCTTAATAGCAGGGAACATATGTTGGACTTCTTTTCATCCCATATAGCTCCATGCTAGACTTTGTGGCACAAATTTGACAACTATCTAAATTTGGGAGCATACAAAATTTAATGGTGATTATCTTTGTCATAAGTAAATGCAGTACATTAATCAAAGGCCCATGATGTAAAATGACCAGATTTGGTCTTCATTACGTTTTTATTGAGTGAAAAGATGATGTTGGGTTTCCAAGCCTCATCTAGTAACTCTTCAAGTACCTATACTCTTCTAGTAACTCTGCATGCTACCACCATGTCCTTTTTGCTGTCACCTTTCCCCTGTCCCTCAAGGAAGAGAATTCTGGGATTTTTGGTAGAGGAGCAAAAGGGGCTCACCCTTAGGAAATTCACTGTTGGAATTATTTTTTAACTTACTTTTAAATACCCTCCACCAGGTGATTTCAAGGTTTCTTATAATGAAGCAGCCCCTACCTCCCTGCCCAAAATATGTAAGGTAAATTCTGGTCTGAGTATAAGAGTGCTGGTTTGTCTTAGGATGACAGAGTAAGATTTTGTTCCAAGATTTTGTTTCACCATGCTACAAAAACAATATATTTTTTTAATTTTTACATTTTATGTATTTATGTAATCTCTGCACCCAATGTGGGGCTCAAACTCATGACCACAAGGTCAAGAGTCACATGCTCTTCTGACTGAGCCAGCCAGGCGCCCCCAAAAACAGTATTTTAAAAATCATTCTTGATGTCAATTTCCAGGGCACTTCATAGGTGTTAGGCAGTTCTGCAGTAGGTTCTATAACCATGATATGGAAGAATTAGTTGCCTAACATGAAATACTTTGGGTTTAGAGAAGGGCCTATAAAATGCAAAATGTTATTATTAATTATTCTTTATATATAAAGGAAAAGGCTAGACATCATCTCTTATAAGAAGTAGGAAGTCAAGGCATATTGTCAAAGCCTCAAATACTTTTGGAAGTTCCCAGACTCACTCAGCAACATTCATTTGCCATCTTTTTCCTCTACCAAGCACCTATTTCAGGAGCCAGCAGTGAAGATCACTCTGGAATACATCTACCTTAATAGCAATTTGCTTTTCAAGTACCTGTACCAGCATTTAAATATACATATGGTCTATCAAAGCACCATAAATTGACCAGACACTTGTCATCAGGAACTAAGCCAACATCCCTTTTCAGGAAATCTTTGGAATTTTCTTCTGACAAACTATACTTACTCTAGGAAACAAGGCTTCAGTGTAAAGTCAGACACAATATAGGTATATCTCTAGTCTGTTGTGAGCTTAAAGAGAGTCTTAATAACTTCACAATTAGTAATTGTGACAATTGACTATCAGGAGGCTCTCACTCTTCCTACAAGCATCATCAATAAGTCTAGCACTCCTTAAATAGTGCAACACCAATAAATTGTATCTGCATATCTATTCTACTTTAGTTAATTTTGTACTTAAGAAAAAAAGCGAAGAAAAGAAAAGACAAAATACCTTTGTCAATTAAACTCTGTGCCACAACATGAGAGATGAATAAAGCTTAGGAAACAAAGGCCTGAAGTTCAAAATTTATGTTTATAAACCCTATAATGAAAATCCTGGGTGGCTTAGTTGGTTAAGTGTCTGACTCTTGATTTCAGCTCAGGTGTTGATCTCAGGGTCGTGAGTTCCAGCCCTGTGTTGAGCTTCACACAGTCATCGAGCCTACCTTTAAAAAATAAAAAAATTGAATTGCTTTATGTATTTATGGAGCATTTATCTAGTATTTAGCCAAATACTGAAACACCACCATGGCTCTGCTTTGTATTATATCATTGCTAGTGAAATTTACTCAGATTAGGACAAAGTTGACGATAAAGTGAACATTGCATTTCCAAGTCATAAAATGTTAAAAATCAATCCAGAATAAACAGAAAGGATTTAATTAGTGAAGTTAATTATTTTTTTCCAATTTTATAGTATAAGAAGGAATATAAGCTTCTTGAGGACAGAGGCATTGACTTTCTTATCTGCTTCTGTATTCTCAGGGCCTAGCACAATGACTGATACCCAGTAATTGTTCACTGAGTAAATGCTGAATGTCAACATGGTAATGAAGAGAAAAGACTAGGTTTGAATCTCAACTCTGACACTTTCTACTTGTGGAAACTTGGACAAGTCACTTAAGTTCTCTGACCTTCAGTTTCTTTATCTGTAAGAGAGGAATAATATTTTACTCTCTTTTTCCAATACAAGGTTTTTTCAACAACACCAAGCAGTTCTTCAATTTTCAGTGGATACTGACCAGTGTTCTACAACTTTTTGTTTAAGACTATTTTTAAGTAATCTATACACCTAGTGAGGATCTTAAACTCATGAACCCAAGATCAAGAGTTGCATGTTCTACTGACTGAACCAGCCAGGCACCCCAGATTTCCCATAATTTAATTCAGTTCTGATGCTACATAGAGACTGTCAGATCCCACAGTTAAGAGTTCAGTCCTACAAGACTGCCCCCCGCCCCCGATTTCAGACACCAGTAGCAAGTCCAGGTTGTCACCCTAGCAGCTGGCTGAAGTTTCAAGGTTCCCAGGACCTCCTCCCCCAGTTTGATTAATTTGCTAGAGCTACTCATAAAACTCAGAGAAACATTTACATATCTTTGCCAGTTTATTATGAAAAGATTCAACTAAGAAAAAGTCAGATGGGAGAGATGCACAAGGCAAGGTATATAGGAGGGGGTGAGGAGCTTCCATACTCTCCTGGGCTAGCCGATCTCCCTTGTTTACCAACCCAGAAGCTCATCAACTCTTGTTGTTCAGGAGTTTTTATATAATCTGTAGCCTTTCCCTCCTTTTCCCTTCCCAGAAGTCAGTGGGTGGGTCTGAAAGTTCCAACCCTCTGACCACGAGGTCTTTCTGGTGACTAGCCCCACCCCCAGGCTATCTAGGGGCCCTACCTAAGTCACCTCATTAGCAAAAACTCAGATGTGCTCAAAAGGGACCCCTAATGAAAAAAAGACCCTCCTATCAGGAAATTCCAAGAGTTTTAGGAACTCTGTGGCAGAAACCCAGGATTAAAACCATGTATATTATATTATGCCACATGTTCTTGCTCTGAGAATCAAATAAGATATGTATGTAAAATCATTGTAAAATGCTATGGCATTATTTAGGAGTGCCTGGGTGACTCAGTCAGTTAAGTGTCTGACTTTAGATTTCAGCTCAGGTCACAATCTCATGGTTTGTGAGTTTGAGCCCCACATAGGACTCTGCACTGTCTGCGCAGAGCCTGCTTGGGATTCTTTCTCTCCTCTACCCTTACCCCACTCGCGCACACACATGCTCACTCTCTCTCAAAATAAACTTAAAATGCTATAGCATTATTAAGAGTCATTTTTTATTAAAAAATTATTTAATGTTTATTTTGAGAGAGAGAGACAGAGCATGAACAGGGGAGGGGAAGAGAGAGGGAGACACAGAATCTGAAGCAGGCTTCAGGCTCTGAGCTGTCAGCACAGAGTCTGACGCAGGGCTTGAACTCACGGGCAAGATCATGTCCTGAGCCAAAGTCATCCAGATGCTCAACTGACTGAGCCACCCAGGTGCCCCAAAAATCATTATTTTAATATCAGCAGTATTCTGATAAAACATTACCTGGTAGAGGTCCTTTATGGACTTAACAGGTACCTATATGTTGAATGCCAAATGCTTTATATACATTATTTCACTTAATTATGGTAACTGTGAGGTTTTAAACCCCAGTTTTAGAGAGGAGGAAGCTAAGGCTTTGCATTATCTGCTGCCTAACAAATTAACTTAGTGGATTACAACATTTCTGCAAGTCATAAATCCAAGTACAGCTTAGGTTCAGACTCTGCTTCAGAGTCTCCTACAGACTGCAGTGAAGGTATTGGCCAGGGCTGTAGTCATGTCAAGTCTCTGTTGAGGAAGGATCCACTTCCAAACTCCTTTATGTTGGTAGGATTCAGTTTCTCACAGGGTGTTGGACTGAGCGGTAGGCTGCCTTCAGCTCTTTAACACATGGACCTTTCTATAGGGCTGCTTACAACATGCCAGCTGGTTTTATCAAAGTGAGCAAGTGAGAGAGTGCCAGCCAGTAGGACAGAAGTCGCAAACTTTTACATTTTAGTGTTTTTAAGTTTTGGAAGTGTTCATTTTGGTTGTCTTCATTTAAAAGTAAGCCCCTACATGAGCAAAAATGCATGCCCTCACCAGACACCAAATCTGTTAGCACCTTGATCTTGGATTTCCCAGCTTGCAGAAGAACTGTTAGAAATAAATTTCTACAGGCCCCTGGGTGGCTTAGTCAATTGAGCATCCTACTCTTGATTTCAGCTCATGTCATGATCCCAAGGTCGTGGGATTGACCCCCAGATTGGGCTCTCTACTGAGTGTAGAGCCTGTTTAAAATTTTCTCTCTCCCTCTGCCCCTCTCCCCTGCTTACACTCTCTAAAATTAAAAAAACATTTTTTTAATTTTTATTGATTATTTAAAAACAAAAACAAGTTACTAGATCCAGTCCACATTCAAGAGGAGAGAGTATTACAGCAGAAATGGACTCATAAATATAGAGAACAAATTGGTGGTTGCCAAAGAAGAGGTGTTTGGGGAGGTGTTGGGAAAAATAGGCGAAAGGGATTAAGAAATACAAACTTTCAATTATGAAATACATCACAGGGATGAAAAGTAGAGCATAGGGAATATAGCCCCCTCCCCCTAAAAAAAAAAACGGAGAGAATATTACACAAAGGCATGAATATCAGGAGGCAGAGAGCACTGTGAGCCACTTTAGAAGATTGCCTTCCCACGGGCTTAGAGTGTTCCAGTTGCTTGATAAAGTAGCAAACCTGAGACTCCAAATTACGTCTGCTGGACAAAGCCCACAGTGTTCTATTACTCTTCTCCCATTGAATGCATAGTAATAACTTAAGGTTAGCATAAACTTGTCTAGAAATGAATCATTCTAAAGTGTTAAAAATCTGTTCTCTAAGATAGAGTAAGCCATTTCCATCCTAATTGTTTTTCCTAGTATTGTTCATCCTAATCATTTTCTTCATAGATAGGGGGAGTTTGACTTTTTTCATTCTCAGTCCATGGTACCATAAATTTCAAATTTTAGTAATATCAGAATGTTCATTTTCTAAGAAGCACATAAAGTGTAAATTACCTCTCAACAAGACCACATAAAGAAAAGAATCTGGTAGGCAACTGTCACCCATAGACGTTTAGAGAACATATCTTTCATTTGTTGATTTATTCACAGTTTAGTGAGAAAGGATACAGACATTTGTAAATAGCAGTAAAGGTGTACACAAGGAGCTATGTAAGTTCAGTGAAGAAATACGTTTAAAGAGTTATGAACCAAGAAGAAAAATTACTTTGAGTCCTAAAGCATGAATCTGAGTTTGCCAGGTGACCAAGGCACAGAATTGTAAAACCAAACTAAAAAAACCCGATCAAGATTATTAAAAATTTGGGGAGCCCAGAATTGCCGGCAGATTTGGAATTTTGAGGACTCTCTGAAAATCAGAGGGCATATGAAATCAGATTGGCAGAGTAAGAATCAGGCTTCAAGCTCAGAGGCAATGGATAACAGGGAGTTGAGGGGTAAGGGGAAGGGCACAGTGTCATAGAGCAACAATAAAAGAATGGAATTTGAAACTTCTGGTTCAGTTGGTTTTTCCCTCCATTCATTTTTCAAAGCTTAGGGTACTCTGGAATGGTATTTGCCCCAGGCTAGCTCAATGACTCTGGAAACTCATGGCAGATAAGCCAGACAATACCCCAAGAGACTATATCCAGGAAAGGAAGCCTCATTTCACACCCAGAATATTAACTACTATACTCTCCCTCACACTCGTCAAAGCAAAGTATGGTAAACAGAAACAGCAGTATGCACAGAGAACAAGGAATACCAAGATGAAGAACCACCTAATACTCAAGGAAAATGAGTACAAAATCAAGAACCACCAAATACCCAAGGAAAACCAATACTATGAAAGGTTGACACCAAACAACAAAAGAACTAACACCCACGCAAATAGTTATTAGAGTAAACAGAGGAGGATCTTGGAAATAATTATTTATTGCATAATGAGTGTGGTGTCAAGCATTGTTCTAAGCACCTTACATGTATTTCAAAATTTTAATCCTTACATGTAATATCCCCAGAGGAATATGAGAGACTGAGAGAATATTATGTTTAAATTTCATGAAAAAGAACTGATTAGAGATTGTTAAAAATTAGGGGTGCCTGGGTGGCTCGGTTGGTCAGTTAAACATCTAACCCTTGGTTTCGGCTCAGGTCATGATCTCAGTTTGTGAGATGGAGCCCTTTGCTGATAGTGCAGAGCCTACTTGGGTCTCTCGGTTTCTCTCTCTCTCTCTCTCTCTCTCAAAATAACCATTTTTAAAAAATAATTGTTAAAATTTTATCTTTATTTATTTTTAAATTTTATCTTAAATGTTTATTTTTGAGAGAGAGAGAGAGAGAGAGAGAGAGAGCGCGTGCATGAGCAGGGGAGGGACAGAGAGAGAGGGAGACACAGCATCCGAAGAAGTCTCCAGGCTCTGAGCTGTCAACACAGAACCTGACATGGAGTTCAAACTCATGAACCATGAGTTAATGGCCTGAGCTGAAGTCGGATGCCTAACCAACCGAGCCACCCAGACACCACTAAAATTTAAAATTAAAGCATGGTCTAAGCAGCAAATGGACTTTGATGAAGAACAAATAAGCAAAACTGGAAGAATAAGCTGAAAAATTATTCCAAAAGACAAAGATATTCGAGAAGGGGTGATTTAAGAGGTAAGAAAAATCCGGAGATGCCAACATTTCTCTCTTGGTTCCAAAAAAGAGAGGAGAGAATTCTAAGGCAGCATTAACTGAAGAAATAATAGAAGAAAAATTCTTGTATGACTAGCGTAATTTAGAAGAAGTATTTAATGCCATTTGTATTTTTAAAAAAGATCAAACATTATATAAGTGCATTTTTTATTGCCAGGTTGCATCTAAAATTTCATCACCTTATTATATGTATTTATAAATTATAATATGTTTTATATTTTTATGATAATTGTGCTTTTTTAACTTTTTATTTTGAAATAAGTTTAGATTTACAGAAAAATTGCATAGTACAAATGACCTTCACCTAGCTTCTTATAATGTTAACATCTTATATCACCATATTACAATCACACAAATTAAAAAATTAATATTAGTATAATGCTATTAATCAAACCACAAATATACCATATATCAAGTAGGAAGAAAACAAATCAATGGGTATGATTGACATATATAGATGTATATAAAATAGAACACAGGAGATGGGTAGCTGCTACATCCTCATTTTACAACTGGTCTGAGACTTTTTTTCATCCAGCATCATGTATCTCATATTCATTTTGCCAGCATCTACAGCTGGCTTAGGTTTTCACATGATGTGGTAATCTTCATTCTTCAGGAATAAATCCTTAGTGCTTCTGCTTGAATTCAATTACTATAGTTTTCTATTTTCCACCATACATAGCAATACTAGAAGGTAACCCAAAGTACCTCCTGAGTTTCAAGACATTCTCATCCCATCTCCTATTATATAACAGCAACCAGATTTTCACTTGATATCAAAGATAAATTGCCCCAGCCTATGCTGTAACCTCTTTTTCCTCCCTATTGTTCCAATCTCATGAAGAGCCCAAAATAATCAACTAGCAGTTTAAACTTCCAGTTAAGTGGAATCATTGTTGAGTTTTTCAGAGAGCATATTCCTCCCTTGGATACTACACCTTTAGATGAGCAAACCTCAAAGTTATGGGAATAGAAAGCAAAACATTTTATGAGTAGATCAACAGGTATAATACTGGGAGGTATCTGTCTCACTCCTGGATTCCCCAGCTCATGTACTGTAGATAAGGGAAAAACAGCACTGTATGTTAGTTGCTAGTTCACAACACATAATACTATAGAACAGGAGTTAGCAAACTTTTTCCTATAAAGGGCCAGATAGCAAATATTCTAATGTTTAAGGACTATATATGGTATCTGTCACATAACTTATTTTTGTTTACAATCCTTAAAAAGTGTAAAAGAGTATAAATTCTTTAAATACCATTCTTAAAGAGTATACAAAAAGAGGATGTGGGCCAGGTTTAGCCCTCAGACTCTATAATTTGCTAATCCCTGCTATAGGACAACCCCTAACTTTGCAAATTATTCTCTCCCTACCGACACTGGAACTGAGTCTCCAGAAGACCACTCAAACGCCTTAAAGGCTGGCTGCTACTGGATGGTGGTGATATACAATAAGACCAGTGAGTCTTGTGAGCATAGTATTCTGGGTCACCATTGTCCACGTCTTTCCCCTCTCCCCCCTACCAGTGTATATACAGTTTTATCCTAGGATATAGCTGTATGTCCCTTTAGGGAAAGGCTGAAAGAAAGATTTACACATCATACATTTGATGTTATCACAAGGTCCTTTCAGGTGCCTAGTGTACTCTGTATTCAAGTAGTTCTGAGTCTATGAGTTTGAGTCAGAACTAGGAAATGGGTGAAAGGTATTACATTACCCTTAGTGGTATCTCTAGTCAGGCCTCTGTTTTCCAAACCTAGGGTTTGTTCAATTACACAAATATTTAAGACCTTAGCCATTTTAGTACTGAAAAGGCTGATGAGTTCGCCACCACCAAAGATCTCTGTAGATCAAACCTTTCAATTACATCTCTGATAATACTTTGTATTGGTAATTGTGTCCACTCTATCTACAGCAGTTATGTTCTGCTACCTGACCTCTGCCACCTCAGGATCCCTCACCATCATTAAAATTAGAAAACCCAGTTGAATGGCAGCACATACAACCTTTATCCCCAGAGAACAGCTATTACGGTAATGTTCCGGGATGCTTGTGCTGTCCTCATCAATCTATTTGTTCATGTTTAGGCAAAATTTTAAAATGAAGAATCGAGTGTTTATAAAATCTTTGAAAGGACTAGAGGAGCAACTTTTAGGCCCAAGTCCTTGGAATAACCTTCAGCCCTCACCACCATCTATTTCTACCATGATTAGAAATATTCCCACTACCATTGCTGTAGATAGCTGCTGCCATTGTTGTTCACCTCAGAACTGCATTATTTTCACTGCTGCTGCTGCTGCTGCTGCTGCTGTTGCTGCTATGTTATAGAAAACCGCTAGCTCCAGAATTACATATATTACCTCTGCCAAATCCACACAAGCAAATTAGATTCCACGCATCTTTCCATGGCTTAGTTCTGAACTCGTTTCTCACAAGATCCATTGAACTGAATCACATCTGGAATCCTAACTGAAAAGGAGTCTGGGAAATGTCACTAGCTTTCCAGCTTTTTCGGATTAGAAAGAGGTTAACCATCAATCCACAGCTTCCATAGAATTTTGTTCACATCAAGTATTATTATACTGTAGAATTGTTAGTTGTATCTGTTATATTAGATTGAGGATTCTTTAAGAATAAGGATAAAATTATATTTTAGAAACCCAGCATTCATCAATGCCTCCCTTACACATAATCCCTTAATTAAATATACTATTTTATAGACTCTCATTAAATATTTGCTAAGAACTTCTGTGTGTATGAGTAAACATTCATCCTTACACAATTCCTCTTTCAGTCAGAGCTATCATTTCCCATACCCCGACTCCTTACTGAAACTGAAATTTCCTTCACATCACTTTCTTTCTTATCACACCTTAGAATACAGCATGGTGAGTGGAAAGATCAAAGTTTTGGAGGTCAGACAAATCTGGGTTTGAATTTTGGCTTATCTACATACTAGCTGTATAACCTTGGGCAAGTTATTAACCTAAACCTTACTAACCTTAAACCTTGGCTAAACTATGAGAATAGTAATACTTCACTAACTTGTTGTAAGGACTAAATGAGATACTGTTTTTAAAGTATTGGCACACAGTAGACACTTAATAAGTAATATATAATATTATGAAAATGTCTTCCTTTTGTTGAAAGAGTTATCTAGTTCAACTCCCATGAATAAGCCCAAACCTAAAGGAAGTGGTTTCATATCTGTTTCTACCTGTTCGAGCTCTTCATGGCTCAACCTGCTCATCTCCTATATGTTGACATAATTGTACTGTAGATCCCTAATAGATACTTGTTTGAGTAGATTTTTATCTTCCCTTTGAGTGAGACTTAGTATGGAATTATCTTTCCTGTTCAGGTTGACCCAGAAATAGCTGTCTAGTCTTGATCATTGGATAGTCAGTCTCAAGAACAATGGAACCCATGTCGTCTCATACTGAAAGGGAAGTTTTTCCCTGGCATTCTGGAGTCCAAGACCCTCCTCCTAGAATGTGTAATCTTGATGTCAACTATTTATCTCATCACATCTACAGATCAACCCATCTTTGGCTATATTGACCAAGGGGCTGTAATGACGCCTGTATTGCTGAACCTCCTTCCGTATGCCATGAGCAAGGCTTTGTATGACATCAGGGTCTAATGCAATGGTTCTCAACTGGTGGGTAATTCACCCCAGGGGACATTTGGTAATGCTAGGAGAATTTTTGGTCGTCACAACTGAGGGGAATGTTGCTACTGTTGTGATGGGTAGATGCCAGGATTGCTGCTAAAAATGCTCTAATACACAGGACAGCCTCCTGTAACAAAGAATTATCTGCCTCAAAATATCAATAGTTATTGAGGTTGATAAATCCTGGTGAATTTTAAAACCCAGGTTTGTACATTAAGCCCTGTCTTGGGGTATCATAACTCACCAATAAGTTCTAAAATAGGACATCTACATCATGACATCATCTCTTTCATTCCTGCCCATAGCAATTTCTTCCTCTGCCTTTTATAAGGCTTCATTCATTTATACTCTCCTGACAAACTGCTTGTATTTCTTTCATTTTTATGCATCGTCTCTCCAGGCTATTAGCTTTTCTGGACAATAGCCTTATCTCCTACAGTCTGTAGCCCTGTTGTATATAACAGTTTTAATTAATCCATAAAAATAATGAAAGAGCCTGGATTCGACCAAATCTTTCAGAGTGCTCCCACTCTCTGGACAAAGGCCCAAAAAGAAAGAAAAAAAGGGGGGGGACTTACCTAATTGAAATATTCAACCCATTTGATGTCAAATGAATAAAATCTCCTTAACTTCTTGGATCTCCATCTATTCTCACTTATTCTTGAGAGTTTTGGGTTTTTATCTTGGCTTTGCTTTCCATTGAGAATTTCTCTTCTGCTTATGTCTGATTGCTCTCTCCACTAATGCCCTTAGCAACTTGTACTTCCTCTTTCATAACAACACATCACATTTGAATTTCTTTTTCAGTGTCTTTCTTCCCCAAAAAGACTTTTAGCTGCATGAAGGCAAAGCCTTCTTCATTATCATATCCCTAGCACTCTTAGCACAATGCCTGGCATATAGTAAGTAATTTCCTTGTTAGCGCACTTGAGGGGTTTGTTTTTGTTTTTGTTTTTTGTCAAAATGAGTTTTATTAAAACATAATGGTTTCCAAAAGGAAGTTCAGCAAAGAAACTACAAAAGGGAAAATTCCAATTTTGAAAGTATAACCTTCGGCTCTAACACAGGTTAATTGATGACCAAGCTCATTAGATCTGTTCCACAGCCTACTTGAGGGTGCCACTCACATCCTTTGTCCCCTTCTGTCCTTGAGGTCTCAGACATGTAGGCCTTGGGGAAAATTGCATATGAATGGGATTTCAGGCCAATTTTGGATAAACTGTTGTCCTTATTCTTCACCTGGTGCCTATCAGCAGTTTATTGGTGCATCTACATGTAGATTCCGTGGATTTACATGTAGCACTTGGACCAGAGGTGATTGCAGACCTCTTCAGTCAGTGAGGGAAAAAAATCTTGTCTACCCAGGACCATTTCTAACTGTCTCCTTTAGATTGTTATGCCACAGAAAATTAAAAACTCTAAGCTAAATTTCATATATCCCTTCCCCTTCTAGTCTTTGTCATACAATTTTTTTAAAACTATGCTCATTTTTACATGTTAGTATTTACATTGTTCCTCTAATCAAAAGGAACAAGGCCTTTTAGCAGAATTTGAGGGGTGGAGGTAAGAGGAAACTTTTGAAACTCCTTCAATTCAAGCATACTACTACCATAATGGATTTATCAACTTCTGAGTCTTGGCCTTCTGGCTCCATCTCCCCTTTTCCCCATGCCAGTTTTTGTTCTTGGCTTTTAATCCTTTTTTTCTCTCCCTCTTGAGCTGACCCCCTACCCTCTCTCCTTTTCCAATTTCTGTACGACATAAAGGTGGCCAGAAAAGTGGTCTGAAAGACCTGCTGAAGGATTGAAATCTACTGTTTCACTTTCCACTAACCAAGCTGTGGGTATGAGTGAGTGTGTTTGCCCCACTCCATAAACTAGCAGAGGCTCTTGCTGATTCCCAGGGCTTACTATCAGCCAACACCTCATATCTATGCTAATTCCCCAGCCTAGTGGCACACTTCCTCTTCTTGGTTCTTAGGTCAGGCAGATATCCAGCTTTGCTTAAATTTAGCATGGAGTTACTGTGGGGCTCTCCTGATTGACCCAAAGCAGTGTAAGTGGGGTATAGCTTTTAGGATCTAGAACCCATGCTACCTAGTCTCAAATTCTGGTTCTGTCACATACTCATTTCTCTGTGCCTCAGCTTCCTTGTCTTTGAAAGAATAGTATCAACTACCTACTAGGGTTGGTGTACACATGTAAAATATTTAGAACATACTTTGCAACATAGTAAGCACAGTGTTAATTATTATTATGAGTTGATCCATGATATTACTGGGAAAAGATCTATGTTACTTCAACCACACTAACAATTCAGCAAATGTTTATTGAATGACCATAATGTGCCAGACACTGTGCTAGGCACAACACAGAGATGAAGCAGAAACTAGTACTGCATTTGTTTTTCAATGAACTACATATGGTCTATAGGCAAAGAAGTAGCTATTTATTTAGGTAGACTCTCAAGATTTTCTCCATTGACTCTTAAATGCAAGAAAGAATGTTTACCCTTTGAGGTCCCGGGTAGCTCAGTTGGTTCAGCATCCAGCTTCGGCTCAGGTCATGATAGTGCAGTTCATGAGTTCAAGCCCCATGTCAGGCTCTGTGCTGACAGTTCAGAGCCTGGAGCCTGCTTCAGATTCTGTGTCTCCCTCTCTCTCTGCCCCTCCCCTGCTCACATTTTAATGAATAAACATTAAAAAAAAGAATATTTACCCTTTGACTTCTAACATCTTATATTCTGTTTTCTTTTAGAGCTTAGAAGTGCATTTTGTAATCATAAATCATAATCTCCCTTGTTTCTTTCTTAAACTTACCAGGGATTGTCAAAATTATATTTTTTCTGACTTTCCCTTAATTAAATTCCTTTAATTAAAAAAGTATTGTTTAATACTTTCTCTTTCCCAAATCATCAGCTCTCCAAGTTCTCAAAAATCATTACTTTGGACTTTGAAATGACTCTGGTCCTTTTTTTTTTTTTACCCCTCTGGCTTTGACTTTGGTGGTTTGTCAGTATATATGTGTTTGTCTTTGGCTCTAATCAAATGTGGAAAGGTGAGCTGAATCACAAAGGTGTGAGTGAATTTACCACTAAATAAATGTATTTAAGTTTCTTTCTCACCAGTTGTTTGCCCAAACAGCTGGATTTTATCTCTGCCCTGTACTCACAGTGAATGAATGCAGAAAGCAGGCAAACTTGTAAAATGTCCTGTCTAGAAGAGAAAGAATATGCATCCTTTCTAAAACAAATATGAAGTTCTAAGTTAAATGATGGTTGAGAAGGGGAAAAGAGGATCTGAAACAGGATACAGTGAATTAACTAAAAATAAGGACAATCCTTTGTTCTGGTTTGTTATTCTGCATCCCAAGCCAAGATTTTTGTTGATTTATGTACTCCAAGAGGTACTCTTTCTTTTTTAAGGGAGGGGAGGAGTCATAGACAGGCTCTGAGTTCAGCTGCAGGACATAAAAATGGAGATGTGCAGGGCTGTGGGAGAAAGAGTAAAGTCTCTAAGACAGACTTTTATAACTATAGATTAGTATTTGTTCGCTATGATACTTTGCTTTCTGTTTTGAGTTCCTTGGTTCACAAATGTTCTCTCTCTCCACTCTTTATCTAATCAACCACAATAAAATGTAACTGTCAGTCGGAGAACAGTGTGAAAGGTAAGTATTTGGTGCAGTAGCAACCAGAATTCACTTTGTTACACATAGGTCTGCCACACTGTTTTCAAAAATTTCTTTCCCTTTTATAATTGGCTCTCTATTCTTTTCTATAGAGCAAATCATTATTCAATCATTGTGAATATAAGTATTTTTAGTAAGTTGCTTAGTTATTATAAATAATAACTTATAATAATATAAGTTTTTAGGAGAACAAAAATTATCCTACCAAAATTATTGATAGAATGACTACTACACTTTGAGCAATATTTACATGAACCAGAGCAATCACATTTAATGAACTTATAATTTTATGGGTAAAAATGCACACTCTTCTACATTCAGTTTCATTAACAAAATTTAAGATTCAAAAAAGCACACAGCTGGTTATGCTGTAAAAACTCCTTCACCTGGGGTGCTGAGTGGCTCAGTCACTTGAGCATCTGACTTGATTTTGGCTCAGGTCATGATCTCACAGTTCGTGAGTTCGAGCCCTGCACTGGGCTCCATGCAGACAGTGGGGAGCCCAATTGGGATTCTCTCTTCCTCTCTCTCTGCCCCTCCTGTGCTCTTTCTCTAAATGGATGAATAAACCTAAGAAAATTAAGCTTTTTTACTTGGTATCACAAAACTCCCATTTCTCATTTTCTCATATCGTTCCCATGTTCACTAATATTTTTAGTCTAAAATTAGAAGCCATGATGAGTACTAGAGTACTCAGGTCCAAATGTGCTGGAATTCTCAACAATATTCATAAATCCTTGAAATTCTCCATCACTGAAGTGGTGCTTCGGGTTACACCACAGTCTGTGGCAAAATTACTATAAATACAGAATATCTAAACACAGCAAGTACAGCTCTGGTTTACAGCCTAAATCTGAAGAAGGATCAGGATTCCTGAATTTCCAGCCCAGGAAACATGAGGCAAACAACTTTAAAAGAAGGAAGAATACTTGCACAGAACTGGGTATCCTGGTTTCTAGACCCTGCTTTGGGCAACTTCAGGAGCAAGACCCTAGATATAGATCTTAGAGTGCCTCAGTTCTACAGTTCTATAGGTAACTGTAGAATTGTAGAACTGTAACACTACCAAATACTACTACCTCTTACCGTACCCCCTAAAAGATACCATGATGTGACATGAGAAAATGCTTTGGACTACTTAGAAAAATACTGCTGCACAGCTTTGAAGTATTATTATTATTGTTATTATGATTAGTCTCATCATTCTTAAGCTCGGTACTTATCATGATTGGTCTTCTTTCATTAGAGAAACTCAAAAATTTGTAAAGAGAAACAAGTATTCATTTAGCATATCTCTAGGAAAATTCTTTAATTCTCAATATACAAATTAAGTAACTTTTCAAACAAGTTAGTAGATGAATTCCACTCCATTACATGTTAATATACATACTAGTTCTCAAAGCAACAGCATAAATAACCCATCTTCTGGCATTTAAAACTCACCCTCTAGTAATTGCATATTTGAATGTCTTGCATATCTGTACTTCCACTTTAAAAATTACCTGAGACCAGGTACTCTTTTTAAATGACCAGCTTTTTAAGTTAACCACCAACCTTCCAGACAGAGTAAGAAAATGAGATTAATTTCAACTTCTCCAAAAAAACAACTCTACCTGGCCACAATAGTTTTCCAAGTAACTGCTATATTAGTCAGGGTTCTCCAGACAAACAGAACCAGAAGGATTTGTATTTATATATTGAGAGAGATTTATTTTAAGGAATTGGATCATGTGATTGTTGAAGCTTGGTAAGTCCAAAATCTAATGGGCCAGGCTGGCAGGCTGGAAACTCAGGGAAGAGTTGCAGTTTGAGTCCAAAGACCATGTTTTGGCAGAATTCCTTGTTTGGAAGAGGTTACTCCTTTTTCTGTTAAGGCTTTCAACTGATTGGATGAGGCCCACCCACGTTATGGAGGGTGATCTGCTGAACTCAAAAGCTACCAATTGAAATGTCAATTTCATCCAAAAAACACCTTCACAGAAGTATCCAGAATGTTTGACCAAGTATTTGAACACCGAGGCTTTGGCAAGTTGACACATAAAATTAACTATCTTAGTTAAATAGAGTTAAATAGAGTTCCAAGAATTTAGTTCTAGATAAAATGCTATAAGCAATTTAGTGGACTGAATAGTGACACCCCCATCCCCCAAGAGATATGTCCATATCATAATCTGAAACCTGTGAATATTACCTTAAGTGGCAAAAAGATGAGATCAAGTTAAGGATCTTGAGAGGAGTTTATTCTCACTTATCTGAGTGTAATCACATGTATCATGAGAGAAGGAGAAAGTTTTTGTGACACAGAGGAGAAGACAATGTGAAGACAGAGTAGAGAGAGATGCAACCACAAGCCAACAGCCACCAGAAGCTGGAAAAGGCAAGAGATGGGTTCTCTAGAGCCACTATGGAGAGTACAGCCCTACCAACACCTTGATTTTGGACTTCAGACCTCCAGAAGTATGAGAAAATTAATTTATGTTGTTTTAAACCACCCACTTTGGGACAGTTTGTTATAGCAGCCACAGAAAACTAGTCTAAGCACCTTACACATTGCATGCAAAAGTGACCAGAAAAAAAAAAAAAAAAGGAGTATCCCCATTGTAGTTAGTCATGTTGCTGGAGAAAAGAGCTTGGTGCACTTGGAAAAGTATGAGATTCTGCCACAGTCTAACTGAATTACATTGGCAAAGTCACCTTTCAATTTCCCTATCTCTAAAATGGGGGAAATGGCACTTCCCTACTTACCCACATGATCTGTACTGACACTCAAATGAGAGAATGTTCATTCTTATATTCAGTAAATATTCACATATTTACTATATGCCAGAAACTATTCTAAAAGCACTGTATCTAAGATATGTAACAGTGAAAATGACAAAGTCCCTGCTCTCATTGAGCTTACATACTAATGTAAGCAGACAATATACAAGAAAGAATATAAAATCATTTCATATAGTGATAAAGACTATGAAAAAAAAATTGAGTAGCAAGATAGAGTGGCTGGAAAGGAGATATATACAGTGATCAGCTTTTCTAAAGAGGTGGCCATAAGATGATAAAGCTGAGTACCAAATTATGAAAAAGAGCCAGCCACATTAAAAAAAAAAAAAAAAAAAAAACTAGAATCAGAGCTTTTTGGACACTGGCACTTGAAAAATAGGCAGCCAATAGCCTTTGCATGTTTGAGGAATAGAAAGCTGTACATGAACTTGAAATGTTTGAAGAAAAGAAAAAAAGTCCAGTGTGACTGAAGTATCAAGGACAGGGAGGAAAATGGTAGGAGATGAAGCCAGAGTGATACTCAAGGGATGGATCATGTAAAGCTATGTAGGCCACGATGAGAAGTTTGAATTTTACTATGGATATAACATATATCCATGATCAAAAGGGTTTTAAACATGGAAGTAGTGTTATCTGATTTTCATTTTTAAAAGATGACTGGCTTCTGGGTAGAGAATGTATTAGAGAGCAAGAGGTGAAGTTGAGAGACCAGTTAGGAGGCTATTGCAGTAATCCAGGCTAGAGATAATGGTGGTTAGATTAAAGCGACAGTAATGTAGATCAAGAGAAGTGGACCGATTTAAGATATACTTTGGAGATAGAGCCAGTAGAACTTTGATGCATTGGATATGGGAGAAGAAAGACAGGAATTAAGAATGATTCATAGAGTTTTGGCTTTAGCAACCGGCAGATGGTAACAATAGAGGAAAAAAAAAACTATTCTAAACACGTTAAATTTGAAATGCCTATTAGATACCCAAGGGGAAATTTCAGTAGGCAATTTGACATATATCTATAGCTTGCATGGGGGGAGGGATGAATCAGATGGCGTTATGAATTTAGAAATCATCATCATATAAATGATATTTAAAATCATAGGTGAATTACCTAGAGGGAGAGTATTCAGAGAGAAGAGAAGAAGGTCCAGAATAAATCCTTGGATACTTTAATATTTAGAGGTCAGGCAGAGGAGAAGCCAGCAGA
Source organism: Paguma larvata (assembly GCA_030068075.1). Classification (NCBI taxonomy): domain Eukaryota; kingdom Metazoa; phylum Chordata; class Mammalia; order Carnivora; family Viverridae; genus Paguma; species Paguma larvata. The sequence continues at coordinate 65,021,858 of CM057831.1, read as the reverse complement.
GACAGCTTGAATTAGTGACGGAGACAATGAGGTAGGAGGAAATCCTAGAAACTGTAAAGTCATGGAAGCCAAGAGAAAAATGAATGAATAAATGTCAATGAGATAATATGCATAAATATTTTCTCAGCTCCTGCTGTGTACAAAGAACTCTACTGGAAATGCAAAAGCAGTGTTCTCCATCTCAAAGACCTTATGATTTTGAAAGGAAGATAAAAATAAGCCCCATAAAAATAATACGGTACATAGCCTTCTAACTGATTTCCCTATCTTCAGGTTTGCCTTTCAATCCATTCTACTCCAATACACGGTTAATTTCCCTAAAACAGCAGTCTAATCAATTAAAACTGATTAGCCTTAAACTAAAAGTCATCAGAGTTCTGATCATCTCAAGAACTTTCTTTGCCCATTTAGAAGATCCCAAATCATTTTGGTACTCAAGGAAGGATGGCTACAGCTTCATGAAACCTTATAGGACTTTTTCTCAGTGGCTCAGTTTAGCACTGATTTTACCCTTCCCTGCCCTTGTATGTAATGGTCTAGATTACATATCTTTTGTTTAGATTGTGAGCTCCTTAAAAACAGAGATTAAGCCAAAGTTCTATGTCTAGCCGTTTGTGTATTAACTCACTGGCTTAATTTTTTTCTGCCAAGTGGACAAAAACCTCCAAATTTTAGCCATATGGTATAGAATACTGGGATAATAATGAAGCAGAATTTGAGTACTATATAACTAGATTATGGATAATTAGGAATAGAAGAGGAATGTGCCTAGAAACAGGGAAGTAGTCTAAAACAAGATTGCAAAGGGCCTTTTATGCCAAACTAAAGAGTCAGATGTTATTGTGCTATGGGAGACCTTACTGAGGTTTTTGAGCAGGGCAATTATATACTCATATCTGTACTTCAGGAATGAATTGGAGGGGGTAAATGAGATGGCCTCAAAATTCAAAGCGATGGAGAATCAGTGGGAGTGAATTTTTCTGAGGCAGCAATACCAGCTTAACTGGCTGTATGAGAGAAGACTGGGTGTCTAGGAGTGGTGAAAAATAAGGCCAACAGAAGAGGTAGGGTAGGGCCAGAATATGAAGGGCTTGAAAGCGAGGCAAAAGCATTATCAACTGGGACCCCTGGCCTCTAAAGCCTGTTTCCCTACTTGGGGAAAGTCCCTTACCTTTTCTAGAACCCAGTTTCCTTTTCCTAGGGTTTTTCTTCAGCTATAAAATTTTTTGTTTTCTGTAATACTCGGACCTGCTATAGTAGTTCTCAAACCTTAACTGTACATTGAAATCACATGGAGAGCTTTGAAAGTGGTTGACGCCTGGATCCCACTCTGAGAGATCCAGATTTATCTAGTCCTGGATCCAGCCTGGACGTTGTTTTAAAAGTCCTGGTCCTCAGGGGGGGGTGCCTCCGTAGAGCACGTGACTCTTGATCTTGGGTTCATGAGTTCATACCCTACGATGGGTATAGAGATTACTAAAAATAAAATCTTAAATAAAATAAAAGGTCCTCAGGTGATTCTACTGTGCAGCCAAGGTTGACATCAGCTGATGTAGAAAATAATGAAGTCCTAATATTCTTGAGCATGGTTAATATGTTGGGGGGGGGGAGTGTTTTAAGGAGGACTAATGTGATTTTACAGAGTAGAGGGAAAAGACCAGGAGACCAACTGGAATTTTTCAATAATTTAGGAGAAAAATCTACTAAGGCCTAGATTAGCATGTATGCAATGACACTGTAGGGGAAAAGGTGACTTATAGGGAAGTAACACTAGGACTTAGTAACTGATTGAATATTAAACCTGATCAAAAGGAACGCGAAAATGTAGAGTCAAGTTTCTAGTATAAATTCTAGCAGAATCCTTAGCAAAACTAACGCAGTTGTCAAACAGTCAATCAATAGTATTGATAATGTAACAGACATTGTCAAGGTGTAGGCTATGTGCTTTACAAATTATGTCATTTAATCTGTACAACTCTGTAAATACTATTATTCCCATTTTACTGATTCAGAAACTAAGAAAAGAGAACAGTTAAATAATTTGGCCAACACTACACAGTAAGAGAAGATAGTTGAACTAACCTGTATGACTCGTTTTCCTTATAAAAGGAAGATGATCAGTTAGTTATATACTGAATTGTTTGAGTCTGAACAAATAACTCAAAAAAGTAAAATGGCATAGAAGCCAGACAGGAATATAAATGAGTGGATCAAATCAGATTTAACTGTAGTGAAATGAAGAGAAAACATAAATGAGGCAGTGGCTACTCAGCTATACTTAAATGTTGCCCTGTTGGAAATTCAGTTCCAGTATTGCCATGTTTTAAGATTTTTCATAAAAAAATGATTTTTTAAAAAAAATAGATTTCTGTGTAAAATCTCCAAAAATGTAAATGTCAACTAATTCAAATGTTTAAAATTACTGTGTGACCCAAGCACAATATGGCTGCAAGTTTGCATCTCTGATTAATAATAGGCCATTGGAAATTCAGAACTGAAGTTAGAGATTTGAACTGGAGATGTATGATTAAGGAATCTGTAAGGGCAGAGAGGGTAGCAGATACTACAGGAGTTATATGTGTTAGAATAATAACCAGCATTTGACATGGCTAGTTAAAATAATGCAAAAATATATGAGTTAGCAAGTCAGTCAGGACTGAAGAGTTTTTCATTCTAGAAAACTGACATAAAATGGAAATGTTAAAACTAGCAGATTGAAGTGGGTGTATTTAAAATTCAATTTTCTATAAACTAAAAACTAAAAGCCAGATAATGACTTGAATTTTCATACATCCATGATGTGATGGAAACATTTCAAAATTGTGAATCTATCTCTCCTACTGATTGAAAGGTAATTAAGATTATATTTTATCCATATTTTTCACCTTTTTACATTGTGTTACTTTCTCCCAGCCAAGTTTCTCACATACATTCATACCTGCAAAGTCCAGAGCAGAGAAGTTCACAATTACCAAAGATTAAATAAAACCTTTTTTAATTTTTAATTATTGAGTTTCGGGTTCTCAAAAGACCATCCAGGTGTTAGAGCTCAGTAAATATTCTCTTTGAAATCTAGACTACAATAGTGTTTTTGAACACTATTCCATTAGATTAATGTATTATCAGTCATGAAGAATGTAAACCAGTTATGTAAAAAATAAAGTACCACAAATATGAAAAACATTTTTGCAAACTATAAAGCCCTATAACAATATAAAGAAATATTACTCTTTTGTTATTTTGAAGCTACAGGGTCCTGAAATTACAAAGTATTTGAAACACAATTTTCACCCTTTCCCAAAATGTTTTTTTTTCACATGTAACTAACTCCAAGAGTGAGAGCTTTTCTAATTGTTAAAGATGAAGGTCAAGTGAAATTGACTTAATGACAAATAACTAGTAATATAATGAGGGGTAATGATTAGCCTCATATATGGCAAAGATCTGAAGATGCTGGAATTGTGTTAGAAATCTTCAGAGCCGCACCACACCCCTCTATTAGCAGGTTTAAATGTCCTAGGACAAACAGCAACTTTCGTGGAGACTATTACTGACTAGGTGCTTTAAACACCAAGAGCTGTTTTGACCTGTCAAACATGTCTGGTCTCTGAAAATTCAGTCCTTTATTGGACACTTTCTTTAAAAGACATGCATGTTAAAACACAATTTCTTGCTCTTGATATACACTGTATCAAGAACACATGTTCAAAATGCAGATGGGGAAATTTCTGCTAAGTACATGGAAACATGACTCCCATTTTTTTTGCAGCTAAACTGTCGCAAACGATGGAACACTTCATTTTCTGGTAGCCCTCCTTTAAAATAGTACCTGAGAAGTATAAATAGTTCATCCTGTTGGCTTTGAAAAGCCTAATCCAATTTATGTTGGACCTTACATAAAATGGAAATACACAGCTGACAATCTTCAACGTGCTTAAAAACAAGTAAACAAAACCAAAAAACAAAAACCAAGAGCTAGCAATTAAAATCCTTCAAACGCCCGCGCTCCGCAAATACTTCCAAAGAAGTCTGGCATAGTCTGGGTATTCCTCTGTGACCGCAGGCCGGACATTCCTTCTTGTGTAAGGTACAAAGACAGTAAACCCCTTCCTTTTATCCCTTTCTCATTCACTCTGCAGGGGGTGTTAGAAATGCGGGACTGAATGAAGTCGCCTTTATGCATCTGGGTGCATCCCCTGGTCTCCTGAACCCATCCTCCCGGCTCCCCCACCTAAGGAGGCCGAAGCTGAGCACCTGGAGACCAATAGTCATTCCAGGCACTGCGCCCCGGGGGCGCCAGGCCTCAACCCTATAGGCCGGTCCCGGGGAGGCCCGGGTTGCGGGGGCGGGGGAGGGGGGAGAGAATCAAGGCTCCTTGGAGGCGCCAGGAAAGATCAGTGCTCTGACACGCCACGGACCGGAATCGGGTAGGGTAGGGGAGAAGCCAGTTTCACCCCCATATTCCCGGTGAAAAACCGAGGTAGAGGGGAAGGGGGCTGTACAACCCGAGCAAGGGGTAGAGTCAGGGAACAAAGAGGAGGAAGATGAGAAAGCCACACCAACGCAGACGCAGAATGGCTCTCCGACTTTACGCAAGTGGCCCGCATATCCACAGTGTTCAGTTTCCTTTACGCCACTGGCTTGGCTTCAGAGCCTTCGCGAATATGGCTTTGCGCACTGCGGCGACGCTGCGCCGCAACCGAGCTTGGCCCTGTGGCTCCTCCCCACCGATCTACGCGGATTGGTGGTAGACTGCAACCAGACTGCTGATTGGGTGGCGAAGGAGCCATTCGGGGCGGCTCTGGTGGGTTCGGCTGCTCCAGAGTGATAAGTTCGGCTTCAGACACGCCTCAGCGCCAGCAGCGAGTCGGAGCTCTATGGAGGTGGCGGCGAGTACCGGGTGGTGGCTGCAGCAGCGACTCTTCTGAGCTGAGAGTTTCAAGTCGTTCCCGACTCCTTCCTCCCCCTTCCCTCCCCCTTTTTTGTTTTCCGTTCCCCTTCCCCCTCCCTTCCCTGTCCCCGACGACCGGATCCTGAGGAGGCAGCTGCGGGGGCAGCTGCTGAGTTCTCGGTGAAGGTGAGTGGAGCCGCCGCCGCCGCCGAGTAGAGCGCTCTAAAATGGCCGCCGTCCCCTGGCCGCTTCTTCTCGAGCGGTACAAAATGGCGGCCGCAGGCGGAGCCGGGCGGGGCGGCCCTTGTTAGCGTTTTTTCCATGCTTCAGGCATCTAGAAATTCTTCGCCTTTGTTCTCCTTCCCCGTTGCTGACGGAGTATAAGGAAGCCAGCAGCCGTGGCGGCTCTGGCCGTCATCGTGGTTGTCGGTGGCCGGGATCAGGGCGGGCCGAGGCGCTGGCGTGCTCGGACAGGGAGAGAGCGTGGCGGGGCCGCGCGCGCCTCGGCGAGGAGCGACGTGCCAGCCGGCGGGGAGGGCCTGGCCGTTGGCGCGGGACCCGCCGAGGTGTAGGAGTCCCGGAGCCCGGCCTCCCGGCGGGGAGGCGGTATGTGAGGCCCCGGTGCCGGCGGGGAGCGGGCTCCGCCTGGGACCGGAGAGGGTAGAGGAAACTAGTATTTGGGTCCTTTTGTCAGCAGGGAAGGGAACGCAGAGGCGACTGTCAGTCCCTCAGGGATTTATGCGGAGGGAGGGGGCCCGCTTGGAGGCGGCGGGTGGGAAGGAGGCCGCCTTCCTGCCTGGAGAACAAAGAGCCGGGCGCTGGGCCGGCGGGGGCGGCCTCCGCTCCTCCCCGCCAAGGCTTGCCCCCAGCGGCTTTCGCCGGGAGGCTCTCGGAAGCACTTCCCTAACTCCAGCCTGGGTGGGAGGAATCCACTGCTCTTTTGTTCCCAGGAAGGGAAAAAATGGGGCGGAGGTTCCTGCTGCCATGTTGTTGCCGGTGTCTTCCGCCTGCTGAGTGCCAGCCCCTGTACACCCATGTCCCTCTCGTATCTTTCCGGATGCCCTGTGTGCGGAGGAGTCCAAAGAAGGGACAGTGAAGGAAAACTGGTGAACAGTCTGTAGTCAGGCCTTATTCGGCCCTCTGGTCTCGTCATCGAGGCAGTGAAAACTTAGGACATTTTCCACATAGTGTGCCCGTGCGGATAAGTTAGGTTTTCTGTTCTTGATCTCCGTGCTCAGCTTTTCAAGAAAGTAAAATGTGGCTTTTTCAAAGATTCGTTGTTCGCAGTTAAAATGTTCTTGTATTTCTGTGAAGGTTCTTTGTATCTCTGAACATAGGGGAATTTCCAGGTGGCTAAGCAAAATTATGTTGTCCACTTGTGTTTGAGTATGTTCTATTTTAGTCTTAGGAGATCTGCAATGCAGTGAAAGTTCAGTCAACTGCAGTGCCAGGATCTGAAATAAATTCTAATTGAACGAAGCTTTATAGATTTGTATGTTAGCAGTGTCTAATTTTGGTACTCTTTCTCATTCTAGGTTTTTCATTTCTCCCATCCTCTTCCCTCCCCACCCCATCCATTAATATTATTCTTTTGAAGATTCTTCGTTGTCAAGCCGCCAAAGTGGAGAGTGCGATCGCAGAAGGGGGTGCTTCTCGTTTCAGGTATGTGGAGGTTTATTTTTGGCGATTGTTATGAAGAGACCAATGGCAAAATTAAAACAATCTCCACACTAAATAATTCTGGCTTAATGTGCTGCAAGTTTAATGTATAATGTGCCATGTACCTATTTTTTTTTTAGTTCTTAAATTTTCATTATCTTCTGTTTGTCCTCTGAAGAATAGTTTGTAATTATTTGACTTTTCTTTAGACCCAATTCCCTCTTCATCTGTGCTGTAATTTCTGAAATACAGATTAAAGAGACCCTTTAGCCCTTGTAGGTCAGACAGGTGGCATATGGATTTTTAAAAGAAGTTTTTCTTTTAAATAGTGCTTCTTCGGGCGGAGGAGGAAGTAGGGGTGCACCTCAGCACTATCCCAAGACTGCTGGCAACAGGTATAGTAAGTGTGTAGAAGCCATGAGTTTCATAGACAGATTTAGTTTAATAGTCTTTCTTACGCATAACTGTAGTTACAGATATCAAGAATTCTAATCACACTGGGCGGCATGGTGTCTGCTACAAAGCTTAGAATATTAGCTCTTGATTATGCTTTTTGCTGAATTATCTGAGTTAGGGCTCTCAGACCGCTCTTTTATCCTTAGCTCTTTGGATTATTTTCATTAATATTCAGAAACCAATTATTGTTACCACCAGTTGTCTGTACTAATTCGTGGTAGAGCTGCGTGCATGGAGCGTGTTCATACGACTGTAGAAAATATTGGTTCTTTTTTTGTTTGTTTTTTAAATGTCTATTATTTTTGAGAGGAGACAGAGTGAAATCGGGAGGGGGGGCAGAGAGAGAGAGAGAGAGACACTGGAATCCAAAGCAGGCTCCAGGCTCTGAGCTGTCAGCACAGAGCCCGACATGGGACTCGAACTCACAAACTGAGATCATGACCCGAGCGGAAGTCAGATGCTCAACCGACTGAGCCACCCAGGTGCCCAGAAAATACTGGTTCTCAGAGTGTGGCTCCTGGAGCACCAGCATTGGCATCACCTGGGAGTTTATTAAAAATGCAAATTATCTGGTCCTACCCCAGACCCACTAAAACAAACTTGAGGGTGGGCCCAGCAGTCTGTTTTAACAAGTCCTTCAGGTGATTCTGAATTTTGAGAAGCATTGATTGAGTTGTAACGGAAATTGAAAACGTGTAAACTGCTTATTCTAGTTAGAAAGATGTCTGATAGGTATGACATTTGCTGTGTGACAGTGCTAGGCTTTAAATCGTCTTAATTAGGAATCTTTTAAATTGTTATTAGCGAGTTCCTGGGGAAAACCCCAGGGCAAAACGCTCAGAAATGGATTCCTGCACGAAGCACTAGACGAGATGACAACTCCGCAGCAAACAACTCCGCAAATGAAAAAGAACGACATGATGCAATCTTCAGGAAAGTAAGAGGGTAAGTTTATAAATCTGTTTTGTTCTTTTACTAAAAGGAGAGGAAAATAACGAGTTGGCTGGGTTTGTCTCCTGTGTAGGCTGTATTACTTAGAAGGCAATGTTCATGTCCAAGTGTATATTTTAATGAATGCCAGTGTTGGCAGTTTTACCTTAAACCGAAGAGCAGCATATCAGTATTTTGAGGCTTAAGAGTTGCTTGCAGACATTGGGTTAAAATACACAAGCCTTTGTCCTGACCGTTCCCATGCCTGGTGTGTAACCCACTGAAGAAGCATGGAACACAATGGTCTTAGTTCCTTGATTTTTAACCTTAATAATAAGGTTCTTGCTCTCTGGGTTTTGAGGTAGTGAGTGAGAAAGATTTGTTAAAACAGTTGAGGACCTAGAAGCAGGTACAGATAATATCTAAGTAACAGCTTTATTTTAGCATACCCTTTGGTTATGTGGGTAAGAAGATAGGTCTTGATACTAGATGATGAATTAAATAAATGAATTTCAGAGTTGTTTTTCAACTCTAATATTTTGTGTGGTGCCTGACACTTAGTGTGATTCCTTTCTCCCCAGCATACTAAATAAGCTTACTCCTGAAAAGTTTGACAAGCTATGCCTTGAGCTCCTCAATGTGGGTGTAGAGTCTAAACTCATCCTTAAAGGGGTCATACTGCTGGTAAGTTAAAAATTGACTTAGCTGAAAGGGAGGGTAAAATAGTTAACAGACCCAAGTTTTCTGTACATTACATTGTCACTTAAAACTCAGGCATGAGCTACATGTTTTTTGAATGTGATGGTGATTTTAAAATAACCAACTTTGAATGGCATCAGATTGAAGAGGTAGAGATTTGTTTGTGTTGAATATTGTGACATACAATGTTAAATTAGTTTCAGGTGTACAACATAGAGATTTGCTAATTTGATACATTACACAGTGCTTATCACATGTGTGGTTGTCCTCTGTCCTAAAAGGTGATTTTGCAAATTGTTCATACTATGCTGGGAGAGTTAAATGGGCTAAACACCGGCTAGCCCATTTTCTGTGCGTGTGCGTGTACGCGCGCGCGCGCGTGTGTTTTACTTTCTGTGGAAAACCTTTTTTGGTCTTTGAAATGAATTGTATGGTAGTTGATAAATATCTCGGTGTCTGTCTACAGTTCAGTATCCAAGATACTCTTCGGGGGGGCGGGGTGGCAGGTGATTTACTTGTATGAGATCTGTATACTTGCACTTCTTTGGTGTCATGTCACAGCTAGTACTTAAGGGCTGTATTTTTCCAGGCTGTGTTGGAATAATCATTCTACATGCTTAAGGTAGATGAGGCAGAGATTTTGTCAGTAAAGTTAGGAGATTTAAGTTAAAGGAAGGGTACTTTCAGAAAGTCATCCTATTTTTAAAAAGTGATATTTCCTGTAGATTGTGGACAAAGCACTAGAAGAGCCAAAGTATAGCTCATTGTATGCTCAGCTATGTCTGCGATTGGCAGAAGATGCACCAAACTTTGATGGCCCAGCAGCAGAGGGTCAACCAGGACAGAAGCAAAGCACAGTAAGTGGTGGTGTTTGCTTGCTTATTTCACACTTGATTTGAAAGATTTCATTTAACAATAGCTGCCAAATATCTTTGTTTCCATTAGACATTCAGACGCCTCCTAATTTCCAAATTACAAGATGAATTTGAAAACCGAACCAGAAATGTTGACGGTGAGAGTTACATTTGCTACCTAAGTACTTACTGCTGGGGATTTTGAATTTCATTCTGAATGTTGAATTTTTTTGTTGTATATTTTCAGTCTATGATAAGCGTGAAAATCCCCTCCTCCCCGAGGAGGAGGAACAGAGAGCCATTGCTAAGATCAAGATGTTGGGGAACATCAAATTCATTGGAGAACTTGGAAAGCTTGATCTTATTCATGAATCTATCCTTCATAAGTGCATCAAAACAGTAAGTATGCGAATGTAGTCTTTGATTAATCACTGGGTACATGATTATTTGGAGGAGAGGGGTCTGTACTACTATCTGAGAATGTTGGTAGGTTAGTTTAATATTTCAGAATGGTCACCAAAACTATTAGTTAAATGTTATAAATAGGGACTTTAGTGTGCAGTGTATTTTGTTAAGTATAGGTAGAAAAGTTTTACAGTTTAACAAGATTTTGTCAACACATTGGCATTTCTTTTGGTAGCTTTTGGAAAAGAAGAAGAGAGTCCAACTCAAAGATATGGGAGAGGATTTGGAGTGCCTCTGTCAGATAATGAGGACAGTGGGACCTAGATTAGACCATGAACGAGCCAAGGTATGTTAAATAGCTTGTGTTAATTTTATTCGAATCAAAGGACTTGTTTTTGTGACATAAGATTATCATATTGGCCTATCAACTTTGATTATAATGTGAAGTCCTAAAAGCTTTAAAGAGTATACATTTGCCGTAGCATTTTAATTCTGTATTTTTTTCTTCTATTAGTCCTTAATGGATCAGTACTTTGCCCGAATGTGCTCCTTGATGCTAAGTAAGGAATTGCCAGCAAGGATTCGTTTCCTGCTGCAGGTAAAACTGCTTTAACTGTGTTAATTAATAAGCTGATTTCTTCTCTTTGGGAATATTAAAATAAAACTTACTGAAACTATTTTTAAATTAAAGGATACCGTAGAGTTGCGAGAACACCACTGGGTTCCTCGCAAGGCTTTTCTTGACAATGGACCAAAGACGATCAATCAAATCCGTCAAGATGCAGTAAAAGTAAGATACTGATTTTTTTTTTCTTTTACTGGTTTTTTAAGTTTATCGAACCACAAGGATCCTATTAACACTTGAGACTCCTCTTACTGGCTTCTTAATGTTTTTAGTTTCCTTGTTTACCATTTAGGGAAGAAATTATATACAGAAATTACATAATTATCAGTCCAGTAGCCTGAAAGTTTTTGTTTTTCCCAAAATGAGAATTTCAGTTTTGTGTAAAAATAGTGTCCAGAATCAGGTGTTTATTCACTTTATTTCTAAAGGATCTAGGAGTGTTTATTCCTGCTCCTATGGCTCAAGGGATGAGAAGTGACTTCTTTCTGGAGGGACCGTTCATGCCACCCAGGATGAAAATGGATAGGGACCCACTTGGAGGACTTGCTGATATGTTTGGACAAATGCCAGGTGATTTCAAACAAAACCATGGTTTTGTTAAAAAAAAAAATCACTTAAACATTTTAGTGGTACCAAAGTTGTAAAGAGTTGTTTCTGTATTTTAAGGTAGCGGAATTGGTACTGGTCCAGGAGTTATCCAGGATAGATTTTCACCCACCATGGGGCGTCATCGTTCGAATCAACTCTTCAATGGCCATGGGGGACACATCATGCCTCCCACACAATCGCAGTTTGGAGAGATGGGAGGCAAGTTTATGAAAAGCCAGGTAAGAAAACCTAAAAGAATGCTTAGGCAACATTCTAAGCCATACATGGGATTTATTTTTTGCTTTTTCAAAAGTGAATATTTTACAGTCATGAATTTTCTAAACCAAATTTATATCTGTGACAGTAAAACTGGGTGAGATGCTTCTTCAAATTAGTAAAATCACAGTGTTTTTATTGGACAGGCTAGATTTTTACTCTTACCTTGTTTCATCTTTACTTCCTCTGGGCAAATTCAGTTAAGGCTTCCTTATGGCTTGGCTCATCCCTTTGGTACTTGATTACTGTAATTTGTGGACCCCTTTTTATCTAGACTTTCTTTCTCCCTTTCTAAAATAGGGGCTAAGCCAGCTCTACCATAACCAGAGTCAGGGACTCTTATCCCAGCTGCAAGGACAGTCGAAGGATATGCCACCTCGGTTTTCTAAGAAAGGACAGCTTAATGCAGATGAGGTACATTTGCCTATGTTACTTCTATACCATAGTTTGTCAATTCAGAAGTCTATTGCCCGATGATTATAAATAAGACGCGTTATTAAGAGGACTTAAGTGCTGGAGTTCTTTAATTTCTTCTTTCTTTTCTGTACTTCTTTTTCTTTCTTTGGATGTCCAGCGTCCTATGAGCGAAGATTATGAGATATGAGGGCAAATGTCGTAAAGTTTTCAGTTAGAGCAAAGAAAACAGTTGTCAAGATTTTAATTATGTTTTTCCTGTATATAGAATAACTACAAAAACAAGGCATTTTCAAAACTAATTTTCTGGTTTTTTAATGTTTTAGTGATGCTTATCCTAGGAGATAACATACTGATAAAAATTTTTTAACAGTATATTATTTTCATGTGGATCAGATCTTTCTTTTTTTGCCAGAAGTTAATGTTAACATGGAGCTCCCTTTTCAGCCATCTGTTTTCTAACTTCTGCCCTAGAGTCTAGGATATCTGTATATACCGAATTAATCTTAGGATGTTGGATCTAATGTTTGCCAACTGCATGTTAACTTTGTTTTGTTTTCAATTCTAGATTAGCCTGAGGCCTGCTCAGTCGTTCCTAATGAATAAAAATCAAGTGCCAAAGCTTCAGCCCCAGATAACTATGATTCCTCCTAGTGCACAACCACCACGCACTCAAACACCACCTCTGGGACAGGTACGGACTGTAGCGGGACTATATTTTCTATGGTTATGGTACTTTCTGAACAGGTCTGAAGACTTTGGTATCTTCCTTATAACTTTACGTACTTTTTCAAAAACATTAAATATTCATACCTGCTCTGTTGCTATATTTTTGTTTTTAGACACCTCAGCTTGGTCTCAAAACTAATCCACCACTTATCCAGGAAAAGCCTGCCAAGACTAGTAAAAAGCCACCACCATCAAAGGAAGAACTACTTAAACTAACTGTAAGTTTCAGATAATCCTGTGGTCTGATTCACAGAGTGTATTTGGGATAGGAAACGCTAAAGAGATTTGGATTGTGTTCTTTTCAGGAAACTGTCGTGACTGAATATCTGAATAGTGGGAACGCGAATGAAGCCGTCAGTGGCGTAAGAGAGATGAGGGCTCCTAAACACTTTCTTCCTGAGATGTTAAGCAAAGTAATTATCCTGTCACTAGATAGAAGTGACGAAGATAAAGAAAAAGCAAGCTCTTTGATCAGTTTGCTCAAACAGGAAGGGATAGCCACCAGTGACAACTTCATGCAGGTAAGAACGCTGCTCCTGGGAGAACTTTTTGGCATTCACATTTGAGAACTGCTAAGTTGATTGTGTTATGTATTCCTTCCAAGGCTTTCCTGAATGTATTGGACCAGTGCCCCAAACTGGAGGTTGACATCCCCTTGGTGAAATCATATTTAGCACAGTTTGCAGCTCGTGCCATCATTTCAGAGCTGGTGAGCATTTCAGAACTAGCTCAACCACTGGAAAGTGGCACCCATTTTCCTCTCTTCTTACTTTGTCTTCAGCAATTAGCTAAATTACAAGATCGAGAATGGTTAACAGAACTTTTTCAACAAAGCAAGGTCAATATGCAGAAAATGCTCCCAGGTAAGTGAATGTTGGGGATTTTTTTTTTTTTTTAATACAAAATCTGGAGTCTTTAGTACCTTGACTGGATCTATATAAATCAGACTGTGGATTATCTTGTCCAGATAATAAGCATTACCATAGGCTAGACTTCACCTTTATGGAAAGTGAGAATGATTTAACTGCTCTCATTTGATCCAAATACTGTTTGCTTTGCCTGGGGCTTCATTAGAAATTTTGTACATTTGGGAAAACATTTGAAAAGCCATTTTCTAGAGAGGCCAACTGGCTAAAATGAACTACCTGCTGATGTGTAGATGGTTTTGTCTCTTCAGAAATTGATCAGAATAAGGACCGCATGTTGGAGATTTTGGAAGGAAAGGGACTGAGTTTCTTATTCCCACTCCTCAAATTGGAGAAGGAACTGTTGAAGCAAATAAAGTTGGATCCATCCCCTCAAACCATATATAAATGGATTAAAGATAACATCTCCCCCAAACTTCATGTAGATAAAGGATTTGTGAACATCTTAATGACTAGGTAAGATAAAGTCCAAAGTTAAATGAATGCAAGGGACTAAGAATTGTCTTTGAGCCAGAAGATTTTGCTTTGGGATTCTAAAAACCTCTCTTTCTGTGCAGCTTCTTACAGTATATTTCTAGTGAAGTAAATCCACCCAGTGATGAGACAGATTCTTCCTCTGCTCCTTCCAAAGAACAGTTAGAGCAGGAAAAACAACTGCTTCTTTCCTTCAAGCCGGTAATGCAGAAATTCCTTCATGATCACGTCGATCTGCAAGTCAGCGCCCTGTATGCTCTGCAGGTGCACTGCTACAACAGCAACTTCCCCAAAGGTGAGTGTCCAGGGGCCCGGCCGGGGCCGAGCGCAGGCCAGTTCTTGCACAGCACGCCAGATCACGGGGTTTGCGTGTTGTCTTTTAGGCATGTTGCTCCGCTTCTTTGTTCACTTTTATGACATGGAAATTATCGAAGAAGAAGCTTTTTTGGCTTGGAAAGAAGATATAACCCAAGAGTTTCCTGGGAAAGGCAAGGCTTTGTTCCAGGTAAATCGTTTGTTAGATCAGAATAAGGTGTTTAGTGTGCTTTTTTTGAACTTAGTATTTAACGAAGAGTCATTAAAACTGAAATACAGGAGGCACAATACCTGTAGTTTGGTCCCTATGTATGTATCCTTTGGCATGTTTACAAGCTTTGGGAAAAACAGGCAGCACAGTGCGGGAAAGCTATGAAGTGCTGAAAGGCTTCCATCCTAGCAGTACATATGTAAGATGGTAGCAGCAGCTAACGTTTTTTTGAGAAGTAAAGCTACTTCAAAGGTTGAGTGATTGCACAAGATTGTTACTATCATTTTTTAAAAAGCTTAAATCCAAAGAGATTGCTTCTAATTTCTCACATCTTAGTTTTATAGGACTGAGTGGAATTCTAGTCCTCGAGGGAAGAACTTTGTATCTCAGGGGATTCTAAAATCCTACATGAATCACCTACAGAGTAGTTGAAAAACCAGTTTCAGAGAATCAAACTTAGTTGGGTCTGTGGTATAACAGACCAGGCGATTCCCATGCGGGTTTTATAGGGGATCAGGCTTTGAGAAGCACTGGTCTCTAGAGTATCTTTCTAAGGTTCACAGAGTAGCTTTGTGAACTAATCATTAGCCCTGCTCTTGGGGAATCTGAACTAGCAGTTCTGGGATAGGGCTAAATATCTACTTTTTAGGAATCTTCTTTCTCCTGTCTCTCTCCCCAGTATACTAACATGCTTCAGGGTTTTAAAGGAGCCTCTGTCCCCTATTAAAATGAGCCTGAGATGTGATTGGAGGTAGTGTCAAAGAATGACGTCTGAGCTAAGTGGCCATCATCAACTTCCCAAATGTAGATAAGAAGTCTTTAATAGTCAATAGACAAGTAATATTTACAGCATGTTCTGAAGGTTTTGGTTACTATAAAGGGTATATATACTACCTAATAAAACTTAGCTCCTGTTCAGTGGGTTTAATCCTAAATCCAAACTATGGATTTGAGTTATCTCAGAAAAATGGCTTAATTTTGTTAAATTACAAATTGACAGGTGAATCAGTGGCTTACCTGGCTAGAAACTGCTGAAGAAGAAGAATCCGAGGAAGAAGCTGACTAAAGAACCAGCCAAAGCCTTAAATTGTGCAAAACATACTGTTGCTATGATGTAACTGCATTTGACCTAACCACTGCGAAAATTCATTCCGCTGTAATGTTTTCACAATATTTAAAGCAGAAGCACGTCAGTTAGGATTTCCTTCTGCATAAGGTTTTTTTGTAGTGTAATGTCTTAATCATAGTCTACCATCAAATATTTTAGGAGTATCTTTAATGTTTAGATAGTATATTAGCAGCATGCAATAATTACATCCTAAGTTCTCAAGCAGAGGCAGTCTATTGCAAGGACCTTCTTTGCTGCCAGTTATCATAGGCTGTTTTAAGTTAGAAAACTGAATAGCAACACTGAATACTGTAGAAACGCACTTTGCTCAGTAATACTTGAGTTGTTGCAATATTTGATTATCCATTTGGTTGTTACAGAAAAATTCTTAACTGTAATTGATGGTTGTTGCCGTAATAGTATATTGCCTGTATTTCTACCTCTAGTAATGGGCTTTATGTGCTAGATTTTAATATCCTTGAGCCTGGGCAAGTGCACAAGTCTTTTTAAAAGAAACATGGTTTACTTGCACAAAACTGATCAGTTTTGAGAGATCGTTAATGCCCTTGAAGTGGTTTTGTGGGTGTGAAACAAATGGTGAGAATTTGAATTGGTCCCTCTTATTATAGTATTGAAATTAAGTCTACTTAATTTATCAAGTCATGTTCATGCCCTGATTTTATATACTTGTATCTATCAATAAACATTGTGATACTTGATAGAGTTGTGTGTGACTTAAGTAGCAAAGCAGTAAATTTACGAAGACTTAACGGATTTAGGGGCACCTGGGTGGCTCAGTGGATTAAGCGTCCATCCTCCTCTTGATCCGTGATGATCTTGTGGGTCGTGATACAGGTTCTTACATTTGTCTCTGCTGACCGCGTGGAGCCTGCTTGGGATTATCTGACCATCCGCTGCTTATGCACACACTGTTGCTTTCTCAAACGTTTAAAACAAAAAAAAAGTTAGAAAATTCAAGGGGAAGTGTCAAATAGAGCCCTTGCTCTAATGTATAGCAATAAACTTGGTGACATTTCATGTCCCATGAGATACATAGTGACCTGAGAAGCTAACCACATATGGCCAGACAAAACAAAAATAACACAGCCATGTTCTAAAAATAGATAACTGATAATAATAAACATTTCATAGTAGGTTTTTATGAAGTCAAAATACTACTTTGGTCTACACAGCCCTACATGTAATCATGTCTGCTGTCTTTTTCTTTTTCCAACACCCTATTCTCTGATCTAATTTGCTGCAACTTGGCCCTCACTCATTCTGCTACACTGGCCTCTACTTCCTGGGACATGCCAAACATTAGAGACTTTCTCCCATTCCTCCCTTCACCCCCGTTACTAGATGACTGGCTCCCCAAGTCTTGGCTCAAATGTCAGGTTAATTAGGAAGGTTCCCACTATCTGCCCCCATTTAAAAGTGTCACTGGAGGTACCTGGCTGGCTCAGTGGGAAGAGCATGTGACGACTCTAGGGTTTGGAGTTCCAGCGCCATGTGTGCAGAGATTACTTTAAAAAATAAAATGTCAAACGTCTTTTCCTTTTTAGATACTGTCATGCCCACTATTACTTCATATTTACGTCTTCCACCCTCCAGACAGGAGATTGAAATTTCCGTTGTGTTCACTGCTGTATCCCCAGCACCTAGAACAGTGCCTAGCACACAGAATATTTACAGAACCAAACCACAAAATTACCTGGCAGGGTCTGGACATAGAAGGAAAAAGTGGGAAGAACAGACGAATACTAAGGGTTCTTTGCTACCACTTAGTGGCGGTGTGATGTTAGGCAAGATACACTGTTTTGTCCTCTGAGTTGACGTCTTGAAAATGGGAATAATGCCATGAGAACTAAAGGTAATGTGAATGTCACTAGCAAGAGAGCCTCCTGTGTAAGTAGGCCTTTGATACACGTGAATTCACATTTTACCTTAGCTGCTTCCATCCCGAGCTTCCAATCAGATCAATCCGATGGGCATTTCTCAGTTGACCTATGAAAAGCATTCAGCATTTGTTATTTCTCAGCAATCAGGCTTCTCAGTGTCCTTTTAAGGCTCTTTAGCCTGGCTTATAAACGTTACATTAATGCTTTCTTCACTCAACTCCTATAGCTCCAATTACCATCTACGCCCTGGAGAGGTCTGTATCTTGAAGATCATCAAACTTGGACGTACAATCTGGACACTTTACCTGAATGTGCCCCAAGCGCTTCAAACTCGGTTGTGGCCATCACTAAATTCCCCCAAACCAAAATTGCCTCCTTTCCTGGCTCTGAATGACACTCCCATCGGAGCCCGAAAGGAGTCACTGTTGACCTCCCTTCCCAACCACATTCTGTCCATCTTCCTTCTGTGATAGCTCTTGAAGCCCCTGACTTCGCCCAGTTTCTCCACCGCACTGCCCCTGTCCAGGCCCCCGTCTCACGCCTGAATTACTGCAACTGACGTCCGAACAGTTGCCCTCCCGTTCATCTTGTTCTTCCAGTCCATTCTCTACATCACAGAGTGCTTGTAAAACTGCCCTTTAGTGGCTCCAAGTTTTCCTCAGAAGAAAATCCGAATTCTTTAACAGTGGAG
This sequence comes from Paguma larvata, assembly GCA_030068075.1. Taxonomy (NCBI): domain Eukaryota; kingdom Metazoa; phylum Chordata; class Mammalia; order Carnivora; family Viverridae; genus Paguma; species Paguma larvata. Next base: position 65,003,706 of record CM057831.1, on the reverse strand, counting down.
TTACATGCTGTTTGCCACTTTACGTGTTTTTTCATCTCCTGTCCGGGCCTCTGAGGCTGCTCCCTGTGCCTGGACCATTGTTCTTGCTGTTGCCACATCTTCATCCCCCTTCGTCTAGCTTATTCTCCCTCATCCTTCAGGGGTTAGCGTAAATGTTCCACCTTTGGAAAGCTTGCCTTCCTGTGCCAAGACCGGGTGAGAAGTTTGTACCAGTCAAGAGTTCTTGGTTGCAAAGAAGAGAAACTTAACTCTGGACAAACCAAGTAGAAAGGAACTTTATCAGAACTCCACTCAAGGGAGCCCAGAGACCAGACTTAGAAATAAGGGGGACTACGGGAAGCTGAGTAGCCTGAACCACAGAAACCGCCTGACTAGAGCAGTATTGTCAGCACCCCACCACACCCCAGAGCCTCCTGTGCCAGTACCCGAATCCCCCAGTGACATCGGGTCCAGGTTCAGAGTCCCAGGCAGAAGCCAACTGACTGGGCTTGGATCACGTGTTCTCTCCCCTCACGGAGCCTGGATCTTCAGGGCCCCTGCTGTGTCAAGCAGGTCCCGACGCCCACAAAGACTTACAGTGTGGGAGGGAAAGAACTTCAGAAGGGAACTTGGGTAGACAACCAAAACATAATTGTCTGCTAGGCGGCCTCTCTGTACTCCACCTGCCCTTCTAGCACTCACCGTGCTGCGCCCTGACCTCCTGCTTACTGCCAGGCTTTCCACTGTGCTGAGAGCTCCCAGAAGGCGGGGAGTGTCGTATTCATTGCTCTGTTCCCAGGGCATAGCACAGGGCTACACACATATTAAGGACTAATAATGGAATGCATCGTATGGAATGCAACGATGAATCCAGGTTTCATGTGGAGTCCGAATTTTATATAATTGGGGCATGAGGGAGAAGTGTGTCTCTTCAAGAATACAAACTTGGGGTCAGGGTCCAAATAGAGTCCTGTGTAAGAGTCTGGCCTTGAAACTTAAGCTCACTGACTTCATGGCAACTCCCAGCAAGTGACTATAGTTGATACCCTACAGTGTGATCGTTCTTGTCCCGATCTATACCAGATCTGCTTCCAATACAATGACAAAACACTCAGCTCCCCACATTATTCACTCGTATATTCAAAAGTGAGCGTGTCATCACTGCCGGCCTTGTGCTAGGGCTGGGTGGGACGCGGCAGCAGTGAGACATCATGTCTCCCCATGCAAGAACCCCCTCCTGTCCAGCAGGGGAGGCAGACGGGAGCAGATGGTGCAGGTGATGGGCCACCTGAGCCGAGAGGAGAAAACACCTTGGAGAAGCTGTGACTTCAAGGAAGAGTCACTCTCCTGACAAGTGTTTGAATTGGGGGGAGGAAGGGCCTCTAGACAGTGGCAGGGAAGCCGGCTTCACTTTTCTCCTCGCTCCATGGAGCCCCCATCTCTCCTCCCTTCCACCCCAGAGGCAGAGGCACCCCACTGACACTTCTGAGTGAGGGGACATCTTTCATCTTCAGCCGGAGGTGGCAGTGCAGGGCAGCTTCAGGTACCAGCTCCTCAGCGGGGCCGGGAGGACAGAGAATTACAAACTCCTGTATCATATCTCACTAGATTTAGAGACAGCCTTCCATGGGGCTTCCTCCAAGGAAATCTGGTCAAGACGATGCCTAAGCACACAGCAGAGTGGAGCAGACACAGGACCCTGGAGCCACACGCTGCCCAGACCCACAGACTGTCCTCCTAGTCCACCTCACCTGGAGTCTGTCCCAGAGGATGAGATAGAGCCAAGATCAGGCTTACTGTCTCTACGGCGCCCTCTGCTGGGCTGCCAGGAGAAGACACCCACCCCTCTCTGGAGGAGGATACCAGGGTACTCATCTTGTACATCCCAAGAGAAAGAGAACCAAAACCTATTGGACATGCTCATCAAGCCGGTAGGGGAGAGTGAGAATTTACTTTGGTTTGGTCTGGTCCCCCTGTCAACCGTGGATGTTAACTGTGTGACTGATTATCAGTGAATCCCTGAGGACTGTTCAAGTCTGCATGAGACCTACAGAGTCATAGACTCAAGCCTGAATCTCAGCTTCCCGAGTAATTAGTTCCAAGAACTTAGGTCAAAGCTTCACCTCTCTGGGCTTCATATGCCTTATCTATGGAAATAATCCTTGGTTTGGCCACCACCTAGGGTCATTGCAAGGAGCCAGATAGGCGGGTAATGAGAAACAGTGTTCGACAGGTGTGGGGATTGCTCTACAAGTCCGTTCATCTCAGAAATATTTGTTGAGTACGAGCTACATGCTGGTCATTTCTCTGGTGCTAGGAATGAAATGGTGAATGAGGCAAAGGCTTCTTATGGAGCACATATTCTGACTGACAGGAGAGTGAGAAGAAACAGGTGGCTAGTGTCTGTTGGAAAGTGCTACACGTAGCAAAATAAAACAGAATAGCGGGGAGGGATGCAGATGCTCGCTGAAATTGGGCGTCCAGGGACGGCCTTGTGAGGAAGGGACCCTGGAGCAAAGATCTAAATAAACTGAGGGAGTGAATGATGCAAATGTCTGGAGGAAGAACTTTCCAGGCACAGGGGAAGCACAGCCAAAGGCCCTGAGACGGGAACACACAAGGGGCGTCTGAGGAACAACGAGGGAGCAGGTGCGGCTGAGCGGAGAGTAGGGCCCTGAGGCTGGAGAACAGCACATCGTGAGGACACTGGCTTTTATTCTAAGTGGAATGAACTGTGGAGATTACTATTATTATTAATTAATATTAGTTATTCATTAATATTATCCACGCTTTGCTATGGCATATGTGTGCTTATTCTAGCTAACATTGCTTGAGCATTTGGTACATGCCAGGATGGATGAGGTATATTAATCATCCCGTTTAATCTTCCCAACCTCTTAGAGACAGGTACTTTATTATCTTATTGATAAGGAAACTGGCACCTTGCCCAGTGTCTTTCATTTAATCAACCAGCAGTCATGGGCACCTTCCGTGTGTGCTTTTGGTGTGCTGGGACACGGCATTGTCATGGAGTCATCACTCAAACCCTGCCCTGCATTTCAGGAGCCAGAACTCATCTCTGCTAAGCCTGTTGGGGGAACAGAAGGAAAGGAAAGAAAGGAAGAGACTCACGCAGAGGCAGTGAGCTCCTCCTTCCTGGGAGGGTGCAATCGGAGCTGCGTGAGCACCTGAAGGTGCAGGTGCCTCTCCAGGTTGGGTCACAGGACCCGAGGTGAGGAACAATCAGCCTCCAAATCCCCCTGTGATGGGTGGAGTCGTGTCCCACCCAAAAGATATGTGGAAGTCCTAACTCCTGGTACCTGTGAATGTAATCTTATTTGGAAATCAGCTCTTTGCGGACATAATCAAGGTGAGGTCGTTAGGGTGGACCCTGAGCCAGTGTGGATGGTATCCTTATAAGAAAGAGACACACACTGACACACAGGGAGAATGCCACAGGACTACAGAAGCAGAGACTGGAGGGAGGTCTCTACAAGCCACGGGGTGTGAGGGATTGCCAGCAACACCGGAGGCTACGAGAACAGCATGGAACCCGCGCTCCCCTACGGCCTTCAGGTGTCCTGTCAACATCTCGCTTTCAGACTTCCAGCACCCAGAACTAGAGAGAGTCCATTTCTGTTGTTCTAAGGCACTCAGTTTCAGCCCTAGGAAACTAAGGCACCTGCCCCTGCTCTACCAACACCCCGTCGCCACCACCACGAAGCCTTCCAGTCCACCCTGGCCTGCCCCCTCCCCAGAACCCGCCCCACTGCTCAGCTGGTGCAGAAGGTGAGGGGAGAGCCTGGGTGAACGAATGAATGAATGGTGGAGCTCTATTTCGTTCTGAGAAAAATCAACTCTGAAGAAAATTACTGCACTAGTAATTCGTGTTAGCACTGAAACCTTAGAAAATAAAAATAAGAGAAAAGACCAAATTAATCATATTACAGGGTTTCACAATTTGGGGCAATGAGCATGTCATTGGTAGCACTCCCAGATTCTGTGGGGCCCAGAATTTAAATCATTTGAGAAGCCCTTTTAGGAAAAATAATACAAAATTGCAAATACAAAAGTAGGTATAGGGCCCAAAGAGGTGGGGGACCCTGAAGCATAAGCTTCTTCAACTTCACGGAAAATCCACCTCTGCATGAAAACAAACAAACAAACAAACAAGATCCAGAAACCACAAAGGAACGTATCGATGGATTTGCCTATTAACCTGTTTGCCTCGAAATAAACAAATGACAAACTAAGAAAAATATTTGGCATACTTATAATTAAGAGTTAGCCACAAAGGCACCTTGGTGGCTCAGTCGGTTAAGCTTTCAGCTCAGGTCATGATCTCATGGTTTCGTGAGTTGGAGCCCCACGTTGGGCTCTGCACTGACAAGTGCAGAGTCTGCTTGGGATTCTCTCTCTCACCCCGCCCCCCCACCCCTCCACAACTCATGCTGTCTCTGTTTCTCCCAAAATAAATAAATAAACCGAAAAACTTAAAAAAAAAAAAAAAAGCCATGAAAAACTCTTAGAAATCAGGAAGAAAAAGGCTAGCTTCTGGGAGCCCCAACTATGTGCCTGGCCTACAGCATACCTTACTGCACTGCAATCTCAGAACAGTCCTGGGGTGCAGACATCCAATGGAACCCATAGAAAGTCAGGGCTGAGGGACATGAAGCCACCATTCAAATGAAGCCACTGTCCAAAGTCACGAACTTGTTGGAAGAACTAGGATTTAGAGTATGAATAATTCTAAAGCTTATATGTTTTCCATTAGACACGGCCAACATTGGAGCTGGTTTCCAAAGGTGAGGAAACTAAACTTATGGCAACCCACACAGTTCTCCATCCCCAAATTACCCTCAATAGCGGGAGTGGCCCGACAGTTTAGCATGAAGGATGTGTTTCAAATGACAAGAGACCCTCTCAATCACTTTTTGTGCACAAGGATGTACTGCTTGGGGATGACATGTTGATGAGAGACCATAAGGCAAGCTGAGGGCCAAGCACAAACGAGCACAATCCCCCCACCTCCCCTACCCCCCCCCCCCCCGACTCCACCGCCCCACCCCACCGCACCCCCCACCGGCCAGGTGGGACAGATGTAATATTCCTCAGGCACCCTTGGCTGCCCAAGAACAAAGGACAGAAAACAAAGAGTTAAACTGATAGAGTCTCCATCAGTTTACAAGTATCTTAGTAATATTACAAGAAGAGGGCCATCTTACCAACAGCCTCATCTCCAGGAACTCCTGACTTTTTAAAATTTTATTTATTTATGTATTTATTTTTGGATGCTTCTCGAATTTGCCAACTTGCTGTCATCCTCGCACAGGGGCCTTGCTATCTTCTCTCTATTGTTCCAATTTTAGTATATGTGCTGCTCGGGAGCAAAGGAACTCCCTGCTGTCCTAATGCTTTGCCGGAGGGAAAAACAACCTTAGTTTGACAAAAGCTAGGCCTCCAGTAATCTGCCTATCCTCTTTAGCATATGGAAATCCCTTTAAGAAACTTCTTCATGAGGGGCACCTGTGGCTCAGTTGGTTACTTTGCCTCAGGCCATGATGTCACCGTTCGTGAGTTCAAGACCTGCGCTGGGCTGTGTGCTGACAGCTCAGAGCCTGGAGCCTGCTTCCGATTCTATGTCTCCCTGTCTCTGCCCCTCCCCTGCTCATGCTCTGTCTCTCTCTGCATCTCAAAGATGAACAAACATTAAAAAAAAAAAAAAAAGAAACTTCCTCTTGACTTTACCTCCCCCAGCTCCACACTATATAAGCAGTCAGTCTTCACAACCCCAGGACAGTGGGTCCTGTCCCTGTGGTTTAATAAAATCACCTTTTTGCACCAAAGACGCCTCTAGAATTCTTCCCTGGCTGTCGGCTCCGAACCCCCACCACCACTCCAAAACCCCATCAACATGAACCTGAAACGGTCCAATCAGTGCTAGTTTTCAATGTGTACGGAGATTCCCCCCAGTGGGCTCAGTGTAAAAAACCAAACCAAACCAAACCAGCAGAGAAATTTAACACAGATTTAATCGCTATTCCTGGGGATGTGATCACGCAAGCTAAAGAGTCAGCAAAAGCTATAAATAAGCATTTTAAGGATCCCTTTAAAAATCAGTAAGCTAACGGAGGTGGACAAGACACACTTACTAGACAAAAGGAAAAGCCCCAAGTCTTACTGTGGTACAAATGAGCACGGGGCACCTCCCCAGCCAAACAGATTCTCAGGCCTGGATCACGAGCAGTGCCCTGGAAGAGAAGGTTACCTCCTCTCAAAAACCACATGGTTTGGAACGTGGCTGGAGACCAAGACCCTGGTCAAAGATTTTGTGATGAATTGGAGTAAAATTATTTTATGAAATGTGAATGGAGAAAAACGCTAGTTCTTAACCAGTGTTTTATATCGGGTTTTAAGTGTTTGCTTGTAAATCAATTAATGCATGTTACTAATAGACATTTAACTATTCCGCCTGTATCCCAAAGTCTATAAACTTCAGTTAAATCAACCACCTTTTGAGCAGCGAGAGCAGCTTTACCGTGGGAATAGGATCATACTGTAATTCAGGCCACCTTATTTTGGGAGCCGTTTTGGGCTCACAGGTTGAGACCCTTCCCTGTGTAGAAAAGTGGTTAAAGCAAAGCTCCAGCTGGCCAAAATGGCGGGCTTGGATTTCTTGAGCTACTCTCCTTGGCCCCAAGGAATGTAAAGGGGAAGGACCTGGAGCACAATGCCTTGATGGATTTATAAGACCTTAAGGAACACCCTGCTCTCTCCCCACACCCTAAATTTATCTTAAAACCAACATACAGGATTAAGGAGGTTTGCCACCCTGCTGGTAAAAATGGATTATTGTTAAAGAGATCAAACTACCTTTTAAATAAAGACACAGACCAGCAGGGAGGAAATCACCAGAAGAGAATCACCAGAATTGAGAACCGCCAGGATAGAGAAGACGCCAGACTGCTTGGTCATTAGACTACACTTTTCTCGTGACTCTCTCACTTCCTTTCTCCTGACCGTCTGTCCTTCGTGGACCCCTAGATTCGCTGGAACAAGGACCCCGGCAACCTTATATTCGGGCATATATGGTACATGGGACGCAAAACACAATTACTGCTTTACCTTTGAAAATGCGGAGCAGGGAATCCTGCCACGCCACACTGCCTAAACTTATTGCTTTAAAAAACCCACATCAGTAACAACGAGCCATGGAAAGACAAGGTCACGACCATATTCCTCCTTGCTCTAGTGCCACAACGCAACAGGCCCTGGGGAAGAGGCACCCAGCCTGTGGGGCCAGGAGGGACACCGGTCTGTAGTTCTTATGCCCCTACCCCTTCCCTCTGCACGCCCCCCTTCCCCCAGTAGGGATCCCTGCACTACTGGAGCCACAGGAGACTGTACCCGAGCTCTAAGCCCCTTTCTTCCCATCATGCCTCACTCCCTCCCCAGCCCACTGGAAGCCCAAGGGCCCCTGGTCTTTTCTGTATATATGCTATTCCGATTCCCCACCTCTGCTTCCTCAAACCCTTTCTTCATGTCCCCTCAGTCCCACAGTCTGTCACCAGCAAATTTCCCCATATCTGCAGTCTTTCTCTGAACATTACTGTCATCTTCTTGCTCTGAAGGAAACCTGGCTCTTCCCTGAGCCCAGGACTTCCTCTGCTCTCTTTCCTCCTGTGCCAGTGGCCTTGGATGGGCCCCCGGCCACTCTGCTTCCCACCAGTACTTTCCAGCCCCTTCTGGCCTCTTTTGTTCCAAGGACCCAGATCGTTTGAAGTTTACACCATCGGACTTTACTGCCCCTCAGGTATGCTCACTTTCCTGCTCTTCAAAATAACGTTTTCATATCTTCTCCTGTTTCCCTTCTCTGACTCTTTCCTCCCCCTTCCCTGTCTCTCCACACCAGGCCCTTGCTGGGCCTTCTGGCCCCAGTGAAAAAAAAGCTGTAGGTGTTCCCACAGCTCCTGGTTTGTTTTTTCTTAAATGTTTATTATTTGAGAAAGAGAGAGAGAGAGCAGGGGAGGAGCAGAGAGAGAGAGGAGAGAGAGAACGTCAAGCAGGCTCTGTGCTGTCAGCACAGAGCCCAACACGGGGCTCGATCTCCCAAAAGAAGAGATCAGGACCTGAGCCAAAATCAAGAGTCAACGCTTAAGGGACTGAGTGCCCCAAAGGTACGTTTGTCATGATGTACAACCACCCTACTCAAATTGTAGTCTTTGGGCTCATATCATCTGGGAGCTTGTTAGAATTGCACAATATTTGGTCTCGCTCCAGACCTACTGGGTCGGAATCTCTCAGTGATTTCTGAGCCCATTAATGTTTGACGAGCCCCGACACACAGCATAATACAGGCTCCCCTGCTGACTACCAAGGGTTATTACCGTGTCCCCAGGCGTGGGGGCCTAGGACTCAGCCTCTCCTGCATCGAGAAGCAATTCTGTCTCCCCAGGTCTTCTTACCATCCAAACGACTGACTCGCCCACAACTCCCCCCCTTTTACTATGGATGGGGTCCCAGCTCTTTTCGAAGGGGCCAAACCCTCTCCCCATTCTCAGACCCCATTTCCTTGGGCCAAATAACTGTAAAGCACTTGCCATCCCCAACCTAGAGCACGGGGACCAGTGGCCACTACACAAATGTCTCTTGGAGCCAATGCCAGCTCATATGACAACTGAGAGCCTCAAATTTGCCTGGAAGAGAAGTTTCTGACAAGGTCAGATGGGTGCAGTGTGAGATTCCAGCAGCGAGAGTCTGTGAGTCCTCCTGGAGGATCAGAGGGGTGGAAACCTGAGTTCTGTGACTTCTGTGAACCATGGAAAGGAAGGACGTGTATGATTCCGAGCCCGGAGTGTTCAGGGTGGGCCAACAAGACAGCTGCAGGTGCTAACACAGGTTTGGACATTCTTTAGCCCAACCCCGGGGGCACCTGGGTGGCTCAGTCCATTGAGTGTCCGACTTCAGCTCAGGTCATGATCCCACAGCTTTTGGGTTCGAGCCCCACATCGAGCTCTGTGTTTACAGCTTGGAACCTGAGCCTGCTTTGCATTGTGTCTCCCTCTCTCTCTCTCTCACTCTCTGCCCCTTCCCCATGTGTGCTCTATCTCTCTCAAAAACAAAACATTAGAAAAAAATAAAAAATAAACCCCAGCGTTCATCCCTCACTTAATTGCTCAGAGTCAAGGAATACGGTGACGCACCCTTCTTGCACCTCCTTGGCCCAAGAATGCTCCTTTGCGTCGCTTCCGCTGCCGCCACTTCAGGTTGGAAATAGCAGGAGAGAGAGGGAAGAACATGTCTACACCCAAGCGGGCCAGGACAATCCAGCAGCACAATCCAGCAGGCGGCTGAGCCGGGAAATGAAGTCTCCACTTCTTTCCCAGCTGAGGAACTTGGAGCACCAGCTCCCATCAGAGAAATCAAAGCAGCATTGTTCCAAAGAACAAAACAGTCCAGGAGAGAACAAAGGATCTGGCACTGATCCCTCTCAGGGAGAAGATTCTATCATAGATGCTCCACCCTACTTAGATGAACTAGCCTGTCTGGGTCTGGAGACCAACTTCCGGGGCTGTTTATTAGGATAAGGCTCAAGAGTAATGATTTTTTGGTAGTTTGATCAATACACAGTACTTCACGATTGTAAAAATGAGAACCAAATCTGTTGAGCCACGCGGAGAGTGTGGCAGTGCCCTGCGGGTAGCCACCTTGTCTGTCAGTGATGGGGCACTTGGACTCAGACCAAATGTCTGCCATTCACAGGTCAAATGTAAAGATGACTCCAACAAAAGGAACTGGATAAAACTCTTGTAGGAGAGAAGAATGGAGTTCCCAGAGACCTCGGAGTCTGGTCCTTTCCAGCAGCATCCATTTTTAGATTAGAGATTCAGTTTTGAGAACAAAATATAAATTAGTACCTACTTCTTGCCAAGTCCTATGCTTGGCTTTTAGAAAATAGCTGAAAAAGACAGAATCCCTGTCCTCAAGTTCACTCCCATAGGAAAAGATTATTTCATTCAAGAGTCTGAGGTCATTCAGGGCAGAGGTAGGGAGCCTGACATACCTCACTTTTTGTAGGAGCACACAATAAACACTTTAAATTATGACCCTGGGTCATCAAAAGACTGTTAGGGGTACCGTATGTAGGAATGGAGAGGAGTGCATTTGAGAACGGGTATATAAGGAATCTCTGGTAGGGACAGAGGTATTGAATTATGCTCATACTTACTACTTTACGCCTTCTTCTGTGTATGCATGATAAAAAGAATGAATGAAACTGAGTCTTTGACAATACTGTCTTCTGACTGAATTGTCCTTTCCTCCCCCCTTAACTCAGATGTCCAGCACAGGACAAAATAATCTTTCTTTTTATTTTTAAGTTTGTTTATTTATGTAGGGACAGGGAGGAGCAGACAGAGAGAATCCCAAGCAGGTTCCACGATATATGTGTGGAGCCCAATGCTGGTCTCGATCTCATGAACCATGAGATCATGACCTGAGCTGAAATCAGGAGTCAGACACTTAACTGACTGAGCCGCCCAGATACCCCAATAATTTATTTTTAATTCAGTTCGAAACACCATTTTCTATGGTTTATCACCAAAAACATCTTCTTACCTGAAAAGGACTCTAGAATTCAGCGTTTTTTTCTAACTTATTTTGCTATGGGATTCTTTTTTAAGGAGTATCTTCTGGGACTAGTGTTTCGGGAAAAACTTGCTGCGAACACACTGGATTAGAGATTTAGGGGACAGAATGGACAAAAAGGTGAATTCACTAATTTACTGACTTCTGGATAAGACACTTGAAAATCGATCCCTGATGTCTTTGCACCAAGTTACGTACTCTCTTCACTACTTGGCTGTGGACCCATGACCAAGTACGGATTTGCCCCTGGAGTGCTGCAATAGTGGCAGTCTAGAACATATCGGCCACGTCAAGGAAAATGCATAAAAAGTTGAGATATTTTTTCAAACTCAGTATTTTCAGGATGACAAATGTTACAAAAGCATTTTGGCTGTAGGACACAGAATAAAGAAAAACAAAAATTAAGAGCGAGTATACGTATCTCATATGCAAAAAATATAATTTATCTGAATCTATGGAAAAATTAGGCTTGAAATAGAAGACGTGGTTTTCAAATTGTTTGGAATGGAAAGACCTCAGGTTACTCGGGCCATTGAAGTAGACTAGATGGTCTGTTCACAATTCTCTGCAATGCCCCGGCAATGTTTAGCTTGAGAGGATGTCAAACAACCTTATTTGATGGCTAGGGATACCAAGACTGAAAAGTAAAGTGCTTTGTCACATCAATGTGAGTGTCAGAGTCGGGCTAGAAGCCAGGGCCTGATGCCAAGTGAGGACTTGGTGACAGGCTACAGTCTGTTGACTTGAGCCTCCCAAATGAGTGGGCACACGGAGGTCTAGATGAACTTCATCTGCCTGTAGCATATATCCTTTCCTGTGTTCCTGATGCTACATGGTAAGTATTATGTACAGTGCTAACATTCCCCAAACACCAAAGCATCAGGAAGTGTCTTTGGGAAAAAACTGCACTGGCCCATGCTCCAAATTCTGTTTTTAGGAGCCAATGCTAGTCTCCTTTAAGAGGTCTATCTTTTTTTTAATGTTTGTTTATTTTTGAGAGAGCGCCAGCAGGGCAGGGGCAGAGAGAGGGGGACAGAGGATCCAAAGTGGGCCCTGCACTGACGGCAGGGGGCCTGAACAGACGAACCCTGAGATCATGACCTGAGTTGAAGCCCGAGGCTCAACCGACTGAACCACCCAGTTGCCCCTTTAAGAGGTCTAGCTTGACTCTATTGGCTACTTAATACTCCCTGGGAAGAAATTGTTTGCTAGTAGAATCAAAACAGGGGATACTTAGAAAGCTCCAGGAAAAGTCCCATTTCCTGGAGATTAAAAATATTTTTCTCCAGAGGAACTAGGCAGAAGCAAGAATTTTTTTAAAAGGAAAGAGTAACTGCCCTAGTCCCCCACTCAGTGGGGGTTCACTGAGCTTGGCCAACAGTGCCAGACATTCAGACCCAGTTCAGTCACAGGGAGGACTTCACTGGGATTTTGTCACAGACTCACCATCAAAACCGCCTTTATAATTCTCCTATGAATTAAGTATAGTCTTTCACTATAATGGAAGCATTGCCTGCTTAGGAAAACTCATGCTATGAAATAGTAATTTCGGCAGAGGAAGTAATTGAGTTTCAGTCCGAATAACATGGTGGGTTTTCTTGCCTATATTTAAGCAAAATTTAAAGTTTAATAGCTTTAATAGCTGTGATACTTGGACTAGTTTGGAATTAACGTGAAAACCAACGCAAATCATATTCTCTAATTGTGAAAGATCCATTTGAGGCTCTCGAAACTTAGAGTGTAGGAGAAATGGCATGTTTTAGAAGAGGGAGAAGGGCCTAACTAGGGAAGTAACTTGCTCAAGGACACATGGCTTGTCAGCATCACAAAGCGAGATTCCATTCCAGGACACCTGGAATCCAGTACGTCTGCTCATAACCAGCTATTTCCTGCGGCCTTCTCCTGCTGACACTGATCTCACGAAGCAATGGAAGGCTGAGGTTCGTGTTCAAGATGGTGACATAGGAGGATCCTGAACTCACCTCCTCCCATGGATGGACACACTGAATCTACTGTTACCCATAGAACAACTTGCTCTGAAACCCCCCCAAACTAGCAGAATTACCCCTTCACACCCAGCAAATGAGGGAAAAAAAAATCACATCAAAGCAGGTAGGAAAGGCTAACAACCTCACCATTAACCTCCCACTCCCCAACCCTCTCATCCCCTACCCCCTCACCTCCCCACCACTCACCCTCTCAACCCCTACCCCCTCACCTCCCCACCACTCACCCTCTCAACCCCTTACTCCCTCATTTCCCCATCCTCTACTGCTGCACCCCTAACCCCCCACCCCTCAGCAGGAACCCACAATTGGGAGGGGACTCAAAACTCCCCTATGGAGTTGGTACCCATATTAGTCACCCCAACTTTTGAGACTTGCTCCGGAAAGACAAGCCACCAAAACAGCTAGCTTTGAAAAAACAAGCAGGCTCAAGCCCAAAGGACCCTCGGGGCTGCAGCAAGCTGAGAAACAGCTCTGAAAGAACTCTCATGTGAACTTACCGTGTAACTCGCAGGCTTCTGGCCCGACGCAGAAGCAGCCTTTGAAAAGTGCTCAGGGGGCGCCTGGGTGGCTCAGTTGGTTAGGTGGCCGACTTCGGCTCAGGTCATGATCTCACGGTCTGTGAGTTCGTGAGTTCAAGCCCGGCGTCGGGCTCTGTGCTGATGGCTCAGAGCCTGGAGCCTGCTTCAGATTCTGTAGCTCCCTCTCTCTCTGCCCTTCCCCTGCTCATACTCTGTCTCTGTGTCTCTCAAAAATAAATAAACGTTAAAAAAATTTAAAAAAAAAAAAAAAGAAAAGTGCTCAGACTTTACGTGACAGAAGGTCATTTGCTAATTTTAAAGCATTGGACTCGAGGACAGGGACCTGCTGGGATGCTCTCAGGACAAAAACCGATGGGCGCCATCTTTCTGCTCCCTCCCGGCAGCTGCCATCTTGAAGGCCCCTCTCTGCTGTGCTCCTCAGCGCCAGTTTCTCCCGGAAAGGGGCATCTATATGCAGCCGATGCCCTGGTTTTCACAGTGGCCCAGTTTTTGTGGCTGTAGCCGAGGGGATGCCCCTTGATCACCTGGCTCTGAGCGCCTGGGGGCTTGTGTTCCTGGGTCCATTGGGGCAGTAATCGTCAGAGACGTTCTGGCCACTGCACAGAGAGCACACTGAAATACAGCCCAGTCTTTCTGAGAAGGAGGCCTAGTTGCTTGTTGAGGAGCTCGGGCCTGGCCCCTAATTGGGGCCTACACAGCTGCAATCAAGGAACGGAGGCCTGTGGAGGCAATCTTTGCAGTGGCTGCCTCGCTCCAGCTGTCCCATATTACACAGCCACCACCCTCAGGGCATACCAACAGGCACCTGACCCAGGACCCCAGTCTTCTGTGAAAGGGACCTATTCTGCCTGAGGGTCTGGCTTCCAATCAGCCTGGATCTCAGTGTTGTCCGAGATCATCCCCTTGAGGACACTGACAGGTCCTGGCCCCTCAACTACTGGGAGCTATGAAAAATAAAATAGGCTTGGACAATAGGTTTCACTGAACATAGTTACATTTTTTTTCTTGTAATTATAACTTTTAAGATGTACTCTCTTAGGGGTGCCTGGGTGGCTCAGTCCATTAAGCGTCTTTTTTATTTAGTAGTTTGTTTTTAAGGTTTATTTTTGAGAGAGAGAACAAGCAGAGGAGGGGCAGAGAGGGACAGAGGATCCAAAGTGGGCTGGCTCTGTGCTGACAACGGTGAGCTCCATATGGGGCTTGAACTTCCGGTCCACGAGATCATGACCTGAGCTGAAGTTGGATGCTCATCCACCGAGCCGCCCAGGTGCCCCACGCATCTGAGGTCGTGATCTCAGGGTCATGAGTTCAAGTCCCACACTGGGCTCCATGCTCTGCATTGAGCTGCATGCCCTGCATGGAGTCTACTTAAAAAAAAAAATACTCTTTCAGCAGCTTTCAAATATGCATCACAGCGTGATGAACTACACTGGCAAGCTGTACATCCCTGTGATTCAGAACTGGAAGTCTGTTTTGACCCCCTTAGCCCATCCCCACTAACCCCTCACCTCTAGCAGACACCAATCTGTTCTTTATGAGCTTCGTTTCGTTTTTGAGATTCCACAGATAAGTGAGAACATACAGTATCTGTCCTTTCTTCTCTGACTTTTTTCACTTAGCATAACGCACTCAAGGTCCATCCATGGTGCCACCAATGGCAGGATTTCATTCCTTTTTAGGACTGAATAATATTAATGCTGCAGTGAACATGGGGGTACACAGACCTTTTCAAGTTAGTGTTTTCATTTTCTTCTGATAAACAGAACCGGGATTGCTGGATCCTATGGTAGTTCCATTTTTCATTTTTTGAGGAACTTCCATACTATTTTCCATTTTTGTCACTATGTGTAGTGATGATTGTTAACTAGACTTACTGTAATTATTTTGCAACACGTACAAATACCAAACCATTATGTTGTACACCTGAAAGTTATAAAATATTGTCAATCATGCCTGACAAGAAAAAAAAAAGGGAAGAAATGGAAGGCCGATTATGTTGTGACATGCAGGCCCCAGGGCAGGCAGCGGCCATAGAGCAAAGGCTTCCTTTATCAGGAAGACCTTCCCCTTCCTCAGTGGGGCACCATTGTGGCCAGAGTGGGGCACCACCAAACTGTGGCCAGAGGGGAGTTCTGCCAGTAGAAACCTCACAGTGGCTTCTGGCGTGGGCACCATGGCCAGGGGGGCACGTCAGTGCCCTAATCTGAGGGCACACCTGGAAGAAATATCCACATTGAGGTGAAACGCACTCCAAAATTACAAATCAGGACACGTACTAAAAGCACCTTTGTAGCCCAAACCTGAAACAGTGAAATAGCATTGTGTTAAATCCCTCCAGAAGTTGCTCTCCAAAGGACCTTCTACCAACATACTTTTGTTTAGTTACTGCTTGATGTCGAGTCATCGGCTAGGAAATGCTTTTTAACTTAGATGGGTTTTTGTCACTTGGGGATTGACTACTCCACTAGTTATACTGACATATTGGAAAAAGCAGAGATAGAAGACCTGGATTCTAGTTCCGAACCTCACCTTTACTGGCTGCATGAACTTTTGAATCTCAGGCTCTTCACCTCTCAAAGGCAGAAATCCATTGCCTCTCTTACATTCGAATTCCCAGAGCGCACACGCGCCTCCCACGGGCTGGAACACACTCCTTTAATCTCCACTTGGCGGTCCCTTGAGTCATCGCAGTCTCCCGTCCTTCGGGAAACCTTGCCTTGACTTTATCCTCCATTCTGCACCCACAACCTGTGCAAACATTCCCCTTTTCACACCATAGGGACGATGAACTGATCTTCTCCAATAGACTTTTGGCAGGAAAGACAGTTTATCTCTGCATTCTCAATGCCTAATACTTATTGACTAAATTAATTATATTTTCTACAAACTGTACAACGCAACATAAAAATGTTACTCAAACTGTTAATCACTGAAGTATTGAAAATACAAATACATAATACCTTAGTTTGCCTGTGTCTTAAAAAAAAAACAACTCCTCATATCTATAAAGAATTATAAAAGTTCTGGGGCACCTGGCTGGCTCAATCGGTAGAGCATGAGACTCTTGATCCTGGGGTTGTGAGTTCAAGCCCCAAGTTGGGTAGAGAGATTACTTTAACATACAATCTTTTTAAAAAAATTTATAAAGTCTTGAGTAAACAACCTTCGGCTTAGTTCAGGTTCTTCCAAATATCTGCATAGTTTATTTATGCTAAATTTTCATATACAAATGTACTGATGAGCAAATAAAAATGACACGATGCCCCATAAAAGTTGATAAGAGAATTTTATTGTGTGGCTTATGTAGGTCTTTGCATTCTACTAACAGAAAAGCATTTGTCCACATCTTAGTCGACCTAACAAATTACATTATCTGTGGTTTTTACCTACATAGCTGCAGTGTTACACTATTGGAGAAAATCCTTCCTTTCACTTGTACTTTGGTGTGATTATACAGCAGATACTTCCTCCTCCAGAAAATAAAAGGATTCTCAATCTAAACTTAAAATGGAGCAAAGACATGAATACCAAGTTGCTGGCACCACTTGGTGAAAGACTGCAATAAAAACCGAAAGAGTATGCTGCTTAGCATACGATGATGAGACGTCTCTGGCAGTTTCAGTCAAACCTCTGTAGGAATGATTTAGCATCTGGGTTTATTCTTCCTGCGGTTTTCACACATGACAGGTAGAACTGTACCGCGATGAGGAACAGTCACATTCTTCACTTGCTCAAGAGACTCAGATACTGGACTTTAGCGCAGGAAATATCTCTTGGGGCTCAATAATGTACAAATGGATAGGAAAAAAAAACTGCCTTAGGAAAAATTTCACAAGTGTTTGACTAAACATCTGAAGCGTTCCTGTCACAGCTTTCATATATTAAAAAAGTTTCCTCCAGAGATGAAGCTTATTTATGAAATAAAACCTAGTCGCTCTCATCTGACCCACGTTCTGAGCCCCGATCCGAGGCCTCATTGTTGGATCCCTCTGGTTCGGATTCATTTCCAGAGCCTTGGCCAGAGCCCTCGTTATCAGATCCTCTCTCGGAATCGTGGTCTGACTCGGCACTTGGAGAAGCCGGGCGAGAGTCCATCTCAGAACCTCCGGAGCGGCTTCTCCCGGACTGCACGGATTCGTTGTCAGACTGTTCAGAACCCGAGGGCCTTCTCTTTCTGGCTGGCTGGTCACTGTCTGAATCCTCATCTGACTGCTGTCTTCGGGGCCTCCGGGGACTGCCGGCCTCGCTGCCCGACTTGTTCTGGTTCTCATCAGAATCGCTGTCCGAAGAGGCATGTTTCTTCCGCCGGTCACCCTCGTCGGAGTCGCTGTTGCTGTTGCTGTTGCGGTGATGCCTGGCAAAGACAAGCACTGGTTAGACACCAGGGTTTCGGCCAATGGGAGCCTTGATGAGCTCAAGAGAATGTTTTCTAAAAAAATAAAGGCATTTAATGTTCTATTTCTGGATGTGGATGGTGTTTACACCAGTGTTCACTTTGTGATATTTTTGTGTACTGTTTTTGTAAATCTGCTACATTTCAGGACAAAAAAGGATTAAGAAGGAAAAAGAATAAGGCACTTTAGTTATAACACAGCATTTAAACAGTAAAGGAGGACTCTCATTGGTTCTACCAGGCAGCTTTCATCAGAATGAAGCGCTTCTCGATCTCATACATAAAATTATGAAAAGGAAGAGCTACATTTATCTTTATAAGCAAATTCAGAGTAGCAGAGCAGAGGTGAAACCTAGGATTCTTGCTTGGCTGTAGGAACTCTGAAGAACTAACTGTCTCCCAAGGCTGGATGAGTGGCACTCTTCCCCGTCCTATCAGATACCCGAAGAGCAATGGCACCATTTCTATCCAGGATTTGCCGCTGCACTCATGCCCTCCGCCAGGGCAAGTCTTACTCCAGATATGAAGATGGGGCTAACAGGCTTCTGCAGCTCATTTAACTTTGGCCCTGAGTTCCCCTCTACATCGGCTGACAGGTTAAAGGGAATGGAACTTGTACCTACGCTTAGAATGGTGGTGGCACCCAGGAAATCTTGGCTTCCTGGAGGCTCTGGAGGAAAGAACAATCCCGTAACTGTGGTGACACCGCTCACCCCCCAGAGCTCTGGACAGGATGACACACTTCCCCTGTGGCATATTCCTTGGTTTTAGTGTCCACGGATAGGAATATTAAATGCCACAGAGTTTGGTCTAAAAAGGGCGAAGGAGATGTAATACATTCCTCTGTTGAGAAATGAAACCATCTTCACATGACTGAAGAAAGACTCTGGGTGCTTAAATCTGAAAGAAGAAACCTAGACATACAATATGTAACTCCGGTCACCCTGAGTGGATGTGAAGAGTGAGCAAGAAGAGGACACTATGTTCATTCCGTACAGACACTAAAGGCCAGTGGGCCTCCTGGGTCCAATTCCCACCATTCCACCTGGCCAAATAAGCAAACACTTCGTGACGGTCAGGACCAAGTTTAACTGATGCAGAGTGGCTCAAATCAACTTGGCCTTGACCCCACAGTTTGACAGCAGCTCAGCCTCTCACATGGACCTTTCTGCCTACACATTTTAACAATGCTCATTCTAAAACCATATATTTCACTGCTCTGCTCATGCAGGCCTCTTACAACTGACCAGGGTAACACAGTGGCAAAGCAACCCCAACGGGTGTCAGCCAGTGTCCTCAGAGAAAAAAGGAACTGCAAGTCTTTACAGATGTTTCCCTAGAGATCGTTACCTATGAGGCCAGCACCCCCACTGGCACCTCAGTTCCCTCAACATGCTAACTGCTCACCTCTAACCAACTGGCACTCCATTCTTCTTCCAAGATTCAACTCAAACAGCCTTCCTTTTATAAAACAAGTCACTTACAACCCTCCCCTCAACTCCAGATTAGGTATGGTCCCTGGAGAGCAATACATGAAACCATAAGTGACAATACCTATCCCGCTATAAGGTGGGTTTTGGATTGTTACACTCCACCGCTTCTAAAACACAAATTTTTTTTTTTTTTTTAATTTTTTTAATGTTTATTTATTTTTGAGACAGAGAGAGACAGAGCATGAGTGGGGGAGGGGCAGAGAGAGAGGGAGACACAGAATCCGAAGCAGGCTCCAGGCTCTGAGCTGTCAGCACAGAGCCCGACGCGGGGCTCGAACTCACAGACCACAAGATCGTGACCTGAGCCGAAGTTGGATACTCAACCGACTGAGCCACCCAGGCGCCCCCATAAATTCTTTGAAGGCAGAGCCGATGACTTTTTCCTCTGTACCCCCAGCACTCAGCACACTGTCTCATGGGATTCTCAACGGACGTTCAAATGACTGTTGAACAGATGAATGAAATGACAGCCATCGGAAGAAATACACGGGATGCGGTAGCTCTAAGAGTCCTAGTCTGTGAGTCCACATGCGGGGCGGGGGAACCTCCAGCTTGAGGAACAAGGTTAGGACAAGTAAAGTCAATACTGCTTCGCCAGGTGCGACAAAAGCTAAAGGAGAGTACGGGACGAGCAGTCTAGGAGAAGCCCCTCCGGAGCAGGCAGAGCTGAGTCACCACTGCCCATGAGGGAGGAAATGGTCAAAAAATCCCATTTCCACGTGACCAGGATCAGGCTACTCATAACAGTTTAGCCAGACTGGTAAGTGTAGGAAAGTGATTCAGTCATTTAGAAGGATGCCATCCAGGAAATTTCACCCAATATCCATGGAGAAATGAGATTTCAAAATAGGTTTTCTTCTCTGAGGGACAAACATGTGACAGGACAAAATGACAGGGTTAGATTAAGATGTGTGCTAAGGTTTCTTCTACCTCTGAGATTCTAAGAAGCTGGAGGGAAGACATTTTGGCACAGTGACCACTCTTATCTTTCATTAAAAGAACACGCTAAGGGAGGGGCGCCTGGGAAGTTCGGTCAGTTAAGCGTCCAACTCTTTGTTTCGGCTTTGGTCATGAGCTCACGGTTGGGTTCGGGAGTTCGAGCCCCGCATCTGGCTCCGTGCTGATAGTGCTGCTTGAGATTCTCTCTTCTCTCATCCTCCCCCGTTCATATCCTCTCCTTCTCTGTCTCTCAAAATAAATAAATAAACATTAAAAAAAAAAAAGAACATGCTAAAGGAAAATATCATACCCTTCATCAGCAATTTTAAGTTTATCTTCATCTGAAGAATCATCACTTGATGATATTATGGCTTTGGATTTTATTTTTCCCTTCATTGAAGGAGGCAGACGCTCTGGCTTGGGCTAAAGAAAGATGATGAGACATAATAGATTAATCACGATTCTCAGGTTGCATTTCGTTAGGACATCTTGTTAAACTAAGTGTGCAGTGTGATGATAACGAATAGCAACTGATACACTTCAAAAAGCAGCATTTGTGCTTGAAGAAACTGCAGGGAAAGAATGCAGTCCTGAGTAGAGCAATCCTTTATGACTACGGCGGGAATGAAAACCACAGAATTATAAACTCACAGCCTTCTTCTTCTCCACTTTTGGCGGACGGCGCTTTTTCGGTTTTGGGCCATTTTCTGTTTCCTCATCATCAGATCCTTCTTCTCCCTTTGGAGGTCTTAAATGGTGAACATCAAGAGAAAGTCTGTCAAGATTCACTCATGCTTAGAAAGTCTAAGACTACTTTGTCATAGAAACATTATTCTCTCTGAATGCTATTCTCTACTGGGCTCTCCTCAACCATACTGCACACTTGTCAAGGGCAGAGGCCAGAATTTACAACTGCTGCAGTCTGCAAGAATCGTGTATTTATGGGATGTCCACCAAATAATTTAGTCTCTGTTGAGTCCTCTTATTCATCTAAGATAGGCCCGAATCTTGTACTTGGTGGAGGGATAGAGGACGGGAGAACAGACCCCGCTGCAGACCTCATATCTTTCCTCTCTTCTCCTCCCTTGCCAGCTCCTCATTCCAGGCCTGCTGACATCCTATCACAGCTCCCATTCTGTGTCGGAACGAATTCATTAGGTTCTTCCCCAAGTAGAGTCAGCCAAGCGGAGGGAAGAACAGGTCTTACTAAGATAGCCGACTAGAGGTTCCTGGACAGGGAAGCACCACGAGCGAGGAACGGGACAGCTCAGGGGCACCTCCGGTGAGAGATGGGCAGGGCACCGTTTATCTTAATAGCGAATGGCACTGGGAAGATTAAAAGGCCCTTCTCTCAGGGGCGCCTGGGTGGCTCAGCTTGTTGAGCAACTGACTCCTCATTTCGACTCAGATCATGATGCTGTGGTTTGTGAGTTCAAGCCCTAAGGTGAGCTCTGCACAAATAGCACAGAGCCTGCTTGGGATTCTCTCCTCTCTCTCAGCCCCTCCCCTGCTTGCACATGCATGCATATGCATGCTGTCTCTCAAAATAAGTAAACAAAATAAAAGGCCCTTCTTTCACATTAATTTACATATTACACACATAGCAAAACTTGAGGTGGGCATCGCTATTACATTTTACACAAAGGAAACAGGTTCAGTGACTTTTCTAAGATTGCACATGGATAGTTAGTGTGGACACACAAGGTTTTCTCATTCTAAACTGCACACATTTTCCAATAAATAAACATTACAATTTTGAAGACATAAGGCAATGATGACTAACTTGCAGCTCTCACAAGGAAGCTGTGGAGACGTGAGGAGGTTCCAGGTACCCAGGGGATCCGGTGGTGGGGTCTATTAGAGGATTATTAGGATTAAAGCAGGAAGTGGGGGGGGAACAAAAGGCTTCACTGTCTGGAAAGATCAAGTTATGACCAGGTTTCACAAATTCGAACATAAGAAAGATTCAGAAAGTGAAAGGTCTTTTGCCACCTTTAGGAGGCTATTCGCGACACACTGATAATACCTTCTCCTCTTTTTCTTCTTTCTTTCACCACCCTCCTCATCTTCGCCTTCCTGTTCACTACCACTGCCCTTTCTTCTCTTCTTCTTTTTGGATATAGGCAGGTCATCGTCGGTATCGTCATTGACAAATTCATCAAACTCTCCTCCCTTTTTAGAACGCTGAAATCCAAACAAGATTACAATCAGTTCTCTCCTGGCTGGTGGAACGAGGCCAGATCCTATCAGTCATTTGACAAATGAAGGACCTTTTACCAAGTTACATGGGAGTGGTGCTTGGTGAGGCCCATATTTTGAAGACTTCTAACTAGGGTGAATGGCTCAAGTGGCTTAGGTCACCACAAGGTCCAACGTACTAAGCTAACACTGGAAGGCATTTCCAAATAATACCACATAAAGCGCTGCGCCGGAAGACTGCCTCTTAGCAAAGGAGGAAGTCAGAGCTGAGGACTAAGCACTGAGTAAACAGAACCAATTACATTCACTTCTGAAAGCCAAACGACAGGGAAGGTGCCATCAGCACCAGCAGGTGTCACATCTCACCCGTCCACCACCACCTCCTCTCTTCTTTTCTTTTGCGGCTTCAGTCTCTCCAGTAAACATAAGAATATTTTTGGTCTTCTCAACATACTGGGCCCGTTGTTCCAAAAGTTTCTTTTGCTCTTCTTTTTCTCTGAGACGTTTCTCTTCCTATGGGGAAAAAAGAGTAGGAAAAAACTGCATCAGAATGTTGAAAAACTATGATGACTACCAGCAGAAGGACTGCTTCAATGTGCGAGGCGCACGTACGTGTGCACAGCACTCTTGAGTTCTAGTATAACCGAAAACACGATAAATACCTGTTCTTTAAGAAGTTTCTGCCTTAGCAGTTCCTTTTCTTGCTCTTGTTTGGCCCGTAACTCCCTTTCTTCTTCATCTTGTTTACGTGCCCGGGCCACATGGTACTGGGCCTGGCTCAGTAAGTCAGAGCACTGCCTACAATATTCCAGATTTAGAGAAACATGAACGCAGCTAGTACATTTTTTGTTCAAAAACTCAGAGGATCTGTTTTCCTTACACAAGCTAGAGAGCCAGTTCACGAGCAGATATCTACGGGATATTTTAATTAGCAAAATTAACAGTTTTTCATAAGTCAACACCATCAACTATAGTAACTTCCCAAATTATAAGCACCCTCTCCAATCACAGATAGAAAGATTTTCAACATTATCTTCACATGTGAATCAGAGTCAGAATAGACAGAAAGTATTTTCCCCACACAATTTAAGTACTTGTACTAAACTGATTTTGTCATATTCCCTGAAAGGACCCTTGGAAAAAAGCCTCGGTCCAGGCTGGGGAGCCTCACAGACAAATGGGAAGGACTGACACCTGGAAGGCCACCCAGTACACGTCGATACCACGCCTCACCCAAAGTCACCTTCCATAAGTAGTAACATTACCTGGCTTCTGTAGCAGCAAGGGCCAAATCGAATCTCATTTTATCTCCCACTTTACTCAAGTAACTGAAGTATCTAAATGGAATGAGGAAATAAAATACTTCACTGAAAAAAAATTCTAATGAAATAGGCCCTTTAGATTTTTATTTCGATACTTTTAAAATGTTTATTTATTTAGAGAGAGGGAGAGAGAGAATGCAGGAGCAGGGGAGGGACAGAGAGAGAGGGGAGAGAGAAAATTTCAAGCAGGCTCTGCACTCTTGGTACAGAGCCTGATGCGGAACTCAGTCCCACAAACCACAGGATCATGACCTGAGCTGAGATCCATTCGGATCCTCAACTGACTGAGCCACCCAGGTGCCCTGGCTCTTTAGAGTTTTAATCTGCTCTACAAAAACAGTCTGAGAAAAGGTTTACCTATCGACTAACTTGCATGAACCTACTTGATACATGAAAGGCTACCTCAATAAGAAAATTATATATGAAACTCACTTAAAAAAAAAAGACTCTCATCAATGTAACACTCAATATGTTTAATAAAAAACAAGCTCAGGAAGGTAAGTAGTCATATTTAATGTCATCAGTAAATTCACAAATAACCAAACATCCGTTTGGGCAGCAAATATTTAAACACTGTATTTAATAATACGTCAGCATGGAGGTTAGGAGGTGTAGGCCATAAATTCACTTAGTCTATCAGGCAAGGCAAAAAATGCTTTTATAAGAATTTAAATAAGGTTAGACAAAACTTGAAGAGATATCAAGTTTTGATTTTACCACACAATGAATTACAAATAAACCCTGTAAAAGTACATAAATTTTGAGCTCAGCTGCAGAAACCCATTCAATATTTAAGAGGACAGACCTTAATCTTAGCTCAATGAAAATTAATATTCCATGAAAAGACACAGCAGTATAAGTAGTAAAACCAACATAAGTGGAGTCTAAAAATTTCAAGTGTGTAAAATGCTGGGTCATATTACTGTCAGATTAATGAAAATTTAGGGCAAGCCTGCAAAGCTAGCCAGCCAGTTCTAGGGGACGCTACACCATCCAAATCTGGCAGGGTCCTGGTCACAGCTTGGCGCCACCTGGTGGCAGCCACCTGCTTTGACTTAAAAACCATGGGAAAGCTTCTCATTGAGATCTATTCTTCGGGGAAGTGATTTTCAGTACCGTCTGAGACAAACGAATAAGTCAGTCAGAAAAAGACAGATACCATATGTTTCCACGAATAGGTGGACTTTGTGAGACTAAGCAAAAACCAGGGGGAGGGGAAGAAGGGAAAGGAAAAAAAAACAGAGATGGAGGGAGATAAAACATAAGAGGCTCTCAAAGACTAAGAACAAACTGAGGGTGGGGGAGTGAAGGAGGGGAGAGAGGGGGTGACGGGCATTAAAGAGGGCATGTGTTGGGATGAACACTGGGTGTTATATGTAAACCAATTTGAAAATAAACTATTATAAAATAAAAACAAAAAACAAACAAAAAAACAAAAAACAAACAAAAAAAAGAAACAAAGCATTTCAAAAGTCATTTCTACAGAATCTTTACCTATGTGCAAGCTCCAGTTCTTTCACAGCATTAAGTACTTCCTTCAGATTACTCTTTTCATCTTTCAGAACAGAGGTAGCTAGTCTCTGCAGGACCAAGGCCACATTAAACATAAGTACTGTATCACTGGGCGCCACATGTCTAGCCTATAGATAAAAAACAAATATTTCATGTAATCTAATGACAAGAAAAGAATTTTATTCAAATAGAATGTCAGGTATACAAACATGCATAAAACAGAAAAAAGTATATAACAAAGCACAGAATTAAGTGAGAATAATGAGTTCTCCTTTTCACCTTTAGCAAAGTCTGTTTGCATTCCTGTAATTTGCCACACTTGAAGAGGGCCCGGGCCAAATACAGTACAACTTCAGTGTTCTGGTGCTTATAGAACTTTCTGAGGCAGTTCTCATACTGTAATAAAATAAAAAGTTGATTAATACAACAAGGATTAAACGACATTGTTATTGTGTAACAAGATTTCAAGCGATTTTAAAACTATGCGTAAAGGTGTTTTATCCTTTGAATGGTTAATTTCAAAGAATAATTTGAGAATGAGTTTTCATATTCACCAAGATACATTTTCACAAAACTCTGATTAAAAAAAACCAAACAACTAGATACTCAAAATAGTTTTTCCATTTGAAACTTAGACCGATACTGAAAGGATAAATAGATCAGATGGCTATTTTCACATCTCTGGCAATAAAATCTATTGATAAGCTTACTGACAACTTATTAAAAGTTACATACCTGGTTCTTTTGGGCTATACTCTCTACCACCTTTCTTTAGAACTGGTGGAATCTACTGGCAAGGAGCATGAGAAGCCTCACAGTTCTGGTTATTAGTTTCTTGTAAAACCAATATAGAGCAATACTGGTGTCAATTCTGTCATGAAGACTTCACTTTTTGACCGTGGATCTTGTCTTGTCATAACTAAGATCTTTTTCATGGAGGGTGGTCAGAGTTTCCCCCTGCATATTCCTAGTAATTAACTTGCACTTTTAAAAGGCAACATTATCATTCTGCAGATCAGGAAGGGCCACCTCCAAAAACACAACCTCTGAGACTACCATACACAGCCTGGGTTCCATGAATCCTTGTGACTAGTACCTTTCAAACATTCTGAATTTGATAATAATACCCACATTTCTTAGAAAAATGGTTAACCACTTCCAGGAGCCTGGTCTGCTCTTGTCTTCTACCTCTACTAAAAACCTTGTTTTTTCTGACCATATTATTTCCTATAGGTCCTAAGGACTTTTTTCACTTTTTAATATGCTATAGATGCTAAATATTTGTTTTAAGATTTTATTTTTAAGTAACCTTCACATCCAACATGAGGCTTGAACTCATGACCCTGAGATCAAGGGTCACAAGCTTTACTGACTGAGACAGCCAGGTGCCCCTAGGTGCTAAAGACAACTCTTTTGCTTTAAGTTCAAGCACTCCACAAATACGAAAGGCCTAACAAAATTCTATAGTGATAAAAACTAATCCCCATGGAATTTTTTCTTTTTAAAAAGCCATTTGACTTTTCTGAAACTCAGTTCTCATCTGAGAAAGAAGAATGTAAAACAAGCAAATATTAAATCCTCCTATTTTCTGGGTACTTACTGATATACTCGCACGTTAGTGCCAAGTATGGTGTCCAGTACTTTTCATACTGGATCTTCACACAATTCTGTGAATTTAAGGTACATGATCTCCATTTCATAAATGGGGAAACTGGCTCAGAGAGAATGTCCTTTGCACAAGGCATGCAATTAGGGGTGGAACCAGGACTCATAACTCTGTCTGGATACCAAAGACTGCCTTAATGTTATATGACGATAAGCCTGTGAACAGACACAGTATCACAAGAAATAGCATGCAGCTCCATGAGAGGGCCAGAGTAGTTAAGAAAACATCTGCTCAATAACGAACACAATACAGGCGCCTGGGTGGCTCAGTCAGTTGAGTATCTGACTCTAGATTTCAGCACAGGCAATGATATCACGGTTCATGAGTTCAAGTCCCACATCAGGCTCTGTGCTGGCAGTGAGGAGACTGCTTGGGATTCTCTCTCTCCCTCTCTCTGCCCCTCCCCAGTTTGTTCTCTAAGTAAATAAACTTAAAAAAACATAAACAACAATGAACACAATATAAAGATATCTTGAATGATAAGACATTACCATCTGAACGGCACTGATATACTGCTTCTGTTCCACATAGATGTGTGCTAGGTTTAACCAAACATCACTGATATCTGCTGTTGCTTCTCTTACTTGGGCAAATACATCACGAGCTTCACGAAAATATCCTTTGTGGGCCAAAACAGCTCCTAAAAGTATAAAAAGGTTCACATTTAAGAATTTTCTAACTGTGGGGCACCTGCGTGCCTCAGTCAGTTAAGCATCCAACTTCGGCTCACGTCATGATCTCATGGTTCGTGGGTTTGAGCCCCATGTCAGGCTCTGTGCTGACAGCTCAGAGCCTGGGGCCTGCTTCTGATTCTGTGTCTCCCTCTCTCTCTGTCCCTCCCCCACTCATACTGTCAATCTCTCTCTCTCTCTCAAAAATAAACATTAAAAAAAAATTAAGGGGTGCCTGGGTGGCTCAGTCAGTTAAGCATCCAACTTTGGCTCAAGTCATGACCTCATGGTTCATGGGTTCTAGCCCTGCATCGGGCTCTGTGCTGACAGCTCAGAGCCTGGAGCCTGCTTTGGATTCTGTGTCTCCCTCTCTCTCTGTTCCTCTCCTGTTCCCACTCTATCTCTCAAAAATAAATAAAAAATTTAAAAACATTTTTTAATTAAAAAAAAAAAGAATTTTCTAATTGTAACCAGAAAAACCACTAAAAGTCTTATTTTAATACAACTTCATTTATTACACTTAGGGAGAAATTATGATCTACAAACATTCCTCTGAAAGCATTCATTTCCCAAATCACTATGGATGCCCATGTTTTATAATTACCTATGCCATTAGCAGCATACAGATTCTTTGCGTCATTTCTGAGCACTTGTTTGTAGATGGCCAGGGCACGATCTTGATGACGCTTTTCCTATAAAAAGAAACACACATTATAAAACAAAATTCAAACAGGAATCAAGTGTCAGTTTTGTTCTAAAGATACAAAAAGAAAAAACATAAAGAAACAAAAAGAAATTACCTTTTCTCGATCTCGGGTGGGCTGATGCAAAGTTTGGAGCCAGACGTTGCCAAGGGCCAGCATAGAGTAAGTGTCACTCTGCGTAGATGGTTGCTTTAAGATCCTCTCAAATTTCTTCTGTCCTGGACCCCATTCTTGCTTTGCTAAATGAAGATTGCCAATCAAAGACCAAGCATCTGGATGGTCCTGAAACACACATATAAAAAGAAACAAAATCTGTACTTCGGATTCAGAAATATGAATCACCTTTTCCACAACAGCTGATTACTGAAGAGGTTTACAAGCCACAATACAAATTGAGAGTGGGGACGGATTAATGAACTGTAAAAGCACTTAAGCATGTAGTTATCGGCATGAGAAATGCAACGGAATGGAAAACAGAAAGGTTACCAGTGTACTGCACATGGCAACGGTACATAAAGATTTGCAAAACCTTTATTTTATTTGTTGTATGCACACGTGTGTATACTCAACTATGATGTAAAGTCTATTTCTGTGGTTCACAATCAAAAAATTTACGTAACTTCTACACTCTACTGTCTTTAATAAGTAAATAAAATAGGGTGATGTCAAGATATTAGAGAGATGATAGCCATTAAAATGAAAATCTGGGGAGAAAAAAGTGAAATAATTGTTTTTCGAACCTAAGAGTTAATATGACCAACCTGATTGATCTGAAGAGCTTCCTTAAACCAATCTGAAGCCTCATAAAAATTTCCTTTATCTCTAGCCATGGCTCCTAGGCGCAGATAGCCTAAAAATAAACATTTAAACGTTTTTATGTTTAAATTATTAGCTATAAAAGATCATAATTTTAAAGTCATATCTTTGAAATGATATTTGTTAATACAGTCATACAATGAACAGAAAAATCCCAGAGGTGAAAAGAATTGAGTGCCAATAAAACTAATTAATAATTTAACAAGTTAAAGAGCAATTCTGTTGCCATCAAGTGTCACTGTTTGAAATCTGAGATTTATTTCTTCCACTCTATTCCAATGCTCACATCCTGGTCCAAGCCCTTATCTCCAGCAAAGTCATGTAAAAACTCAGAGCCTACTTTATGAAATATGGTTCAACTTGTTTTTAGTTGTTTCTTTTAGTTTCTAGCATAATTTTAAGTGAAGTTGTATTTTTTTTTTAAGGCCACAAATTTGCCTTGAAAAAAAGGGGACATTACAACCTTCATATTTTTTTACTATTGGTTCTAAGGAAGGTTTTTTTTTTTTCCAGGTTAAATTTTTGCTATTGTGGGAATTTTAATTCATAAAAAAAAGTTTATAATTCTTACAGTCAACATAATTAGGATGTTCCCGTAAGATGTTTTTATATAGTTTTTCTGCTTCATGGAATTCACACATTGCCTCATACAGCCTGGCTAAATTGTACGATGTTGTAACAGAAATGGCATTATAATAATGTTCATCATGCTCAGCTTCGGCCTTTGCACGATCCAACGATGCCAAAAAATATTTCTATGAAAAAGGAAATTACATTGTTAAAAGACTTAGTTGACGCATCTAAAAAAGGTGTGCATTCAACCTGACAGTATGTAAGAAGTGAATATTTCCATTTTCCTACCTTTGCTTCCCCTAGATTACCGAGTCTAAAATGGAGGGCACCCACGTTATTCAGAATCTCTGGCGGGACATCGGCCTGCACTTTCTCCTGAAGGATCCGTGTAGCCGTTCCGTAGGCTGAAAGGGCACCCTGTATTTTCATGGTGGAGAGAATACTGTGTAAGTGAAAACGAAAGAGAGAAACACTACACCATGCTTTAAAAAAAACACATCGAGTAGAAGACAAACAGCACTGCTAAAATACCTGTATGTCAGTCTGTTCTAAGATTTGTGCCAATTCAATCCAAGCTTCAACATCATCAGGATACTGTTCAGGTGACTTTCTTCAAATGGCCCTGGGATAAGAGAGATCATTAAGCTAAAGCAGGCTTAATTAAGCAACTACAGGCTGCCAAAGTAAAAAGTGGTAACTACTCTACCTTGTTTAATACGTCAACTGTCCGTTATTTCAACGGGAACAAGCTCGGCTAACAAAACCGCTTCCATCATATCTCTACTAGCAATAACAGGACTGAGGAACGATAGTCTAGTGATAGCAGAGAATAGCTGAGATTCTTTGAAATGTACCTTAGCAATATCTCGTTTTTCTTGATCTTCTGAGGCAGCATATAGAGAGCCAAGAATTTTCATAGTTTCATAATTATTAGGATAAGCTTTCAAAACTTTCTCAAAGCACTGAGATGCATTTTCTTTGTCACCTCGATATATATACATTTGTCCCAAACCAAAAAATGGCAGCACAAAAGAGGATGAGGCGAACTGTGTGGCTTGATAGTAGTACTGGAAAGCTTGGTCATAATCTTCCTAAAAAATGAAAATAAAACAAGACCAACAGTATGTACAAAAGTTTCTCTGTCTTCTATTTAATGTACAAAAGTTTTTAAAAGACTCAAAAAGCTATAAAACAAAGGAATTAGCTATTTGGAGAAGTTTGAAAGGACCTTACCTGAACGTGGAATGATCTAGCCAGCTGATAGCAACTTTCTGCTTGCATAGCCTCCACTTCTGTGTTGTGGAATGCGTGGAGAGCCAGGTGCTGGACTTTACTATAGTCCTGGACGAGGAGATCCAGAAACCAAATGAGTAAATTCAAACAACTCGAACTGTCTTCATCATTAGGCTTCCTCAAATTTCATTTTTAACATGTGTTCACTGAATTAACAATAACAGCACTATACCCAGAATCACAAATCATTTTTCTCATTCCCCTTGCTGATAAACTTCAGGGAAGATGGGAACTAACATTATTTACCTATTTACCTAGAACTTAACATCTATCCATTACTTCATTTAATCCTGCCACAATCCTTTGAGGTATCTGCCCTATTTTTGTGATGAGAAAACCTAAGAGAGGTTAAGTCCCTTATTACTAGTAAAGGGAACAGTTACAATTTATTGAGAACTATTATATACCAAGCACTGTAGTAGGTATGATACTTATATTAGTTCTAGACTTAGTCAAAAATCTTGCAAAGAGTTATCATTATTATCAATTTTATTGATGGCGAAATGGAGGCTTAAAGAAATAAAGTGTGTTGTCTAAGGTGGAAAAGCTAGAATCTTTTTTCCAACTCCAAAGAAATGTTCTAACACATGAGGGTAGTGAGCTTAAGTGACTAGATTTGAATTCAGCTCTATTTGAATACACGGGTCATGACTTTATTTGGATTACCGAGCTAATCTCCTGAGAGTTGGCTCAGACTCACCAACCATGAAATCATGACCTGAGCTGAAGTCAGACACTTAACCAACTGAGCCACCTAGGTGCCCCTCAGAGTTCATACATGAGGGATAGGAAACAACTTTCTGGTTTTAATAGGATATGTTTTATCCATTTGACTATAAATCTGGTCTGGAGAGCCTCTGTTTGGTCAATGGACAGTTTGAACTTTTTTTAAATATTAGGAATAATAATGTAATTGTAGTTTTAACAGTAACAGTTTCCCACTAGATAAGTATTTCATATGCACATTATATGTAATCCTAAATGCCACTCCTCAAACCCTATAAAAATAGGTATTTATTACTGTTTTACAAGTAAGGAAATTAAAGTTTAGGGAAATTATCGGCTCAAAGCCACATAACTATATAATTGTGATACCTGAATTTGAACCAAGTGATTCAAACTCTACACTTTACAGCCTTTTAGCTGAATTTATATATTAGTCCCTGGGATGAGGGTAAAGGTCAAATGTTGGGTTTGGAATATACTTTAATTTTTCTATTTTTGTTACTCCTTGACTCATGACTCCCTCTTTTAGGGAATAAAATTATTCTACTTTGAAACTCAACATAAAACGTATTGAAGATTACATTCCATTTTAAAGTCCTCCTTCACATCTCTTTGATTTCCCCTCATGTGCCAATTTTTGTCCTTAATCCACTCTGCATTCTGGCTGCTTCTCTTTCCAATCAAAAAACCAAGCTCAGTTCTCAGTTCTTTCTGGAGGTCTGTGGTAATTGCTCCAGGAGTCACCATGGCTCCTCCCATCTCTAAACGCACTTTACTAGTTAATTACTGAAGTGTTTAAGACATTAATTAATAATACCTTTTCCCCCCTGGTTAAATGACTCCTCTATAGGGGAGGCAATGCAGTGTGGTGGGCAGAGAATTGAAATATAACATCTCAACTGTACTATTTGCTACACGAGTGAAGTTTGGCAAGTGATGTTACTTAACTTTGCTGAGCCTCAATTTTCCTTATTTCTGTCTTTTTAAATGTTTATTTTTGAGAGAGAGGGAGACAAAGCATGAGGTGGGGAGGGGCAAAGAGAGAGAGTGGGGAACACAGATCTGAAGCAGGCTCTTGGCTCTGAGCTCTCAGCACAGAGCCTGACATGGGGCTCAGACTCACCAACCATGAAATCATGACCTGAGCTGAAGTCAGACACTTAACCAACTGAGCCACATAGGTGCCCCTCAATTTTCTTTTCTATCGAAAGAGAAATAGAAATATCCTGCCTATCTCCTAGGGCTGCTGTCATGACAAACCAAGAAAACATATGTAAACATGCTCTGTAAACATTTAGAACATAGATTCAGTGCAAGAAGACTTCGCAGTGCTGACCACATGTCAGGTGTTCAGAAACACTCAAAGAGATTGGCTTGTACATGTTTCAAGTACACAATCTAAAAGATTCGATGTATTCTGATCACGTTAAAAAGCAAGACTTTATCTTTGGCAATGGAAGCATGACTAGCATTGAAATTTTAATTTTTTAATGTTTATTTTTGAGAGAGAGACAGAAAGAGAGAGACAGAGTGTGAGAGGGGGAGGGGCAGAGAGAGAGGGAGACACAGAATCTGAAGCAGGCTCCAGGCTCTGAGCTGTCAGCACAGAACCCAGCACAGGGTTTGACACCACAAACTGTGATATCATGACTTGAGCTGAAGTCGGATGGTTAATCAACTGAGCCACCCAGGTGCCCTGAAAACTTGAAATGGAATAATTTTCATTTGGCTCAAGGATGCTGTCCTTGAACCACAGTTCAAGTTCACTGCAGAGCTGTGAGCAATGATTATTTAATATGTACTCAAATATTTAGGATTATCATTCCTTTGTTGTTTTTTACACGTTACCAAATTTGTGTAACTGTTTTATCTGAAATGGTAACATTTTAAGTACTTATAAGATACATTTCCATCTTCTCCCTAAATAGTTGTCTTTTTGTACTATAATGGTTACAGCATAAAGCTTAAATAATAATTCATTATGTATGGGGAGTACGCTTCTATAGTCAGAGGAAGTACAGCATTATGGTTAATAGCTGTGTGACCTTAGTTTATTACCTCTGCCTCAATTATTCATCCACAAAATGGGGTAATATTAGCTAACTCATAGGAATATTGTGACTATTATACAAATTCATGGAATGGATTTTTTTGAAAAATCTTATTTAAGTAATCTCTACACCCCACAGGGGGGCTCACACTCATGACCCTGAGATCAAGAGTTGCACGTTCTTCTGACTGAGCCAGCCATGTACCACCACAGAATACATTAAAAAAATTTTTTTAAATGTTTATTTGTTTTTGAGAGAGAGAGAGACAGAGTACAAGCAGGAGAGGGGCAGAGAGAGAGAGAAAGAGAGTGATAGGGATATACAGAATAGGAAGCAGGATCCAGACTCTAAGCTGTCAGCACAGACCCCAATGCAGGGCTTGAACCCACGAATAGTGAGATCATGACCCGAGCTGAGGTCAGACACTTATTCACCTAAGCCCTCCAAGAATGCATTTTTAACAGTACTTGGGGTGCACCTGAATGGCTCAGTTGGCTAAGTGTCTAACTTTTGATTTTGGCTCAGGTCATGATCTCACAGTTTGTGACATTGAGCCCCATGTTGGGCTCTGTGCTGATAGGGAAGACACTACTTGGGATTCATTATCTCTCTCTCTTTCAAAATAAACAAACATTTAAAAAAGATAACAGTATTTGCATATTAATGGCAATAACACAGTAATATAGTATCTGTTATTAATAAGGTTAATAGTTTTGTGAATATTTGTTTATATTTGAGAGAGAGAGAGAGGCCAGAGGGGCAGAGAGAGAGGGAGACACAGAATCGAAGCAGGCTCCAGGCCCCTAACTGTTAGCACAGAGCCCAATGCGGGGCTTGAACCCACAAACTGTGAGATTATGACCTGAGCAGAAGTCGGAAGCTTAACCAACTGAGCCACCCAGGTGCCCCAGTTTTGTGAACTTTTACCTAAACTCCTATTTAACTAAAGTTCTTAGTACAATTTAGTAGCTGGTTTCCATATGGCAGATAAACCTTTTATACTTACTGTATAACAACTTTGCCAATGAAATATTGGATTTTAGTATTCAAAAAATCTAAAATACCATTGCTTCTACAGAATTAGTGGCAACTTTAAAAATTACATCTTGATCAATATGCAAAAACAAACAAAACCAATGACTCCTTGGTTGCCTACAGAAGTAGGTCCAAACTCCTTATATCACACAAGTGTCCCACCATCTGGAGCCAATGCACTGTCTATCACGAGCCCACGATATGCCATGCTTTTACTAAACTACTGAGAATATTTCAGAGATCTGAGCCTTTCCTCTTTCAACTACCTAAAGACCTCCTCCTAAAAACCTAGTTCAAGAGCTTTTCCTTCTTGGTGAAAACCTCCTTAACCACTTGATCACTTCCTCTTTCGTTTCTCTACCGCAGCAGGGTAGACACCTTTATTTCTAGGTTTACATTTGTTTACATGTCTGTATTTTCTATAAAATTGAACTCCTAAGTACAGTAACTCTATCGTACTGGTCTCCACATCCCTACTGCAGCGCTATGTACAGTATAAAGGGTCAATATATATTAAATGAGTGAATGAATGAACCAACATATCTACCTCCAATAAACTAATAGAAACTCTAATTTGAAAAAACCTGACATTTTCAAATTTTTTCCAAGTTAAAGAAGTAAAGTATCAACTGCAGAACAGAAAAATCATAATTTAAAAGCAAACAACTTTAATAAATTGACTTCTCTTACCTTTTTGAAGAAAAAGTGATTTGCCAAGTGGTTCAATACCATGGGGTTGCTAGGATCAATAGTATAGGCTCTGGAAAGAAGCTGGACACCATTTTTGATGGAATCAGCCTAAAAGAAAAATAATGACGACAGGGCCATTACTTAATCAGCATTTTTTCAAAGTTTTCTTTATAATCTGAAAAAATAGGTTATATAAATCTAAGTTCAGACACCAAAATATAGCTCTTAGCTAACATTCAGCAGGGATAAAAAAATTTTTAGGGGCGCCTGGGTGGCTCAGTTGGTTGGGCGGCCAACTTCGGCTCAGGTCATGATCTCGCAGTCTGTGAGTTCGAGCCCCGCATCGGGCTCTGTGCTGACGGCTCAGAGCCTGGAGCCTGCTTCAGATTCTGTGTTTCCCTCTCTCTCTGCCCTTCCCCTGCTCACACTCTGTCTCTGTGTCTCTCAAAAATAAATAGACGTTAAAAAAAAAAAAAAGATTAAAAAAAAATTTTTTTAAATAGTGAATTAAATTGTCAGAACCTCCCTCAGAAAAATCCACCCTGAGTTTTATACATTCTAGCTGTCTTCTTGTGTGGCAAATGTTTGTGGATTACTCAATAGCCTGTACACCCTTCTTAGCCTGTTAACAGAGGGCAGCCCTTGCAGCCTGTAGAGATCTTTTAATTTAAGGAAGGAAAGTTCCTTCTTCCTCTTCTCAAACCTCAGAGGATAAATGATGATTGACCTAAAACATTCAAGATAATCTATTTCCCTTCTTTGGGGATTCTTCCAGGCAGTTCTAAACTGGGGGTGATGTCAGTTTTTCATTATCACAACAGGGCAGATGTGCTGGCATTTAGTGGGCAGAGGTTGGGGCTGCTGCTGAACACCAACCAACGGGTAGGATTAATTTCCCACAAAAAAAAACTATCTAGCCCCATATGTTAATAGTGCTGAGGCTGAGAAACCCTGATAGCCCTGTCTAGATAATTATACACAAGAGGAAGCATGATGGTGATAGAAAGTTGTTTATCCTTTCCCTTTCCTCCCTCCATATAAGACTGAGGAAATAATGAGATGCCTGGAGATGCAGCAGCTATCTTGCAACTATGAGGTGACAGGCATGAGGAGGAAAATCCACATACTAAGGACAGAAAGATGTAAAACTCTGGGTTTAATGATACTGAGGTGCCAAATCCAAGACCTTAGATAGCTGCTTTAGTGGATGATAAAACCCCTCACGTTTAAGTCACTGTAGTATGCTTTCTGTCACTTGCAGTCGAAAGCATTCCAAACTGATATACAACCTACAACTCCTCATCTGAAATGCTGAAAACCAAAATCTTCTTAAAAAACAAGTTATTTTATAATCTTGGAGCAAGCTCACTCGGTGGCAAAACTTTACCTGAATTGGGAGGTTATCCTATTAGTGTGAACAGTCACTCACTCTGACACAGAAATACATGTTTGCATTTGGGGTGGTGTCCTAATACCTGGGTGTCCGGACATCATATCACATTTCTATTATGTGCAATCTTTTTATTAAATGTTTATTTATTTATTTTGAGAGAGAAAGGGGGGATGGAGGAACAAAAAAAGGAGACAGAGAATCCCAAGCGGGCTCCATACTGTCAGCACAAATCCAATGCAGGGCTTGAACTCACAAACTGGTGAGATCATGACTTTAGCCGAAACCAAGCATCGGATGCTTAACCAACTGAGCCACCCAGGTGTCCCAATAACCTATTATCTGCAATCTTGCCCTCTAAAACACTTAGGCCTCAAGAGTTTCAGATAAGGAACAGTGAGTCTGACAAATAAGTCAGAAAATAATCTTTTCACTCACATACCTCTTTATTGTTGAGTTCTAGTACAGCCAGTCCAACCAACGCTCCCACGCATTTGGAGTTGAGTTCCAGGGCTCTGCTGAATGCCAGACGAGCTTTCTCCAGTTTGTTAAGTTTCACAAAGCAATGGCCCATTCCTAAACGAACTTCCGCTAAAAAACCAGTCATTTGGTTTGTCAAAGTAGGGCATTTTTAGGGTTCAAATTAAACAAAATACTTAAACATTCTCCATGAGTTGCAAAATTCCAAAATTAACCTCAGTATATTTACACTGTAAAATCTTCTGGTGCATCACAGACTTGGTCTCAGTGGATATTATACCACACTGCTCTCCTTTCTCACCTACAATACTGGTACTTTTCTTGTCTTCCAACACTCCTGGCTACACTCTACCTCAGCATCTGATTTTCGAAGAGCAATTTTTAAACAGCAAAAGGCTTCATTAAGGCCTTCAATGTCATGCCTGACTACATGCACATACTGTCATTCCCTTCGGAGCTATGCTTACACATGCTACCCAGTTTCAAGGCCATGCCAAAACTCCACCATGTTCCCGTGAAGGGCCAACCTCTCCACTGGTCTGTCAGGAGATCTCACCCCTTCTCACTTATTTAAGGACACTGCTCCAGCAACCCTCTCCTATTTTTCCTGCATTATCAAATCTTCTCTAACGGATCATTCTCATCCATATACATTCTCCCATCTTAAAAAGATCTTCTCTCGATTCCATTTCCCTTTCCAATTGTAGACTCACTCCTATTCTTCCTCTGATGATAAAACTCCTTGACAGATCTATCTACAGGTGCTTGCCTCTAATAACTTTCCTTTTCCATTATCTTCCTAAATGCATTCCAACAAGGATCTCACCCCCACCATTCCAGTAAACTGCTTTTATCAACGTCGCTAATGGTTAGTATGCTGCTGAATTCAATGATCGATTCTCAGTCCCTATTTTACTTGACCTAACAATAGAATGTGATGCTGTCTGACATCCTGTCCTGGAAACATTTTCCACTGGGCTTCAAGGACATTGCACTTACTCTCTTTTCCTCCTACACTCTGGCTGCTCCTTCTCAGGCTCCTTTGCTGGGTCTTCCTCATCTCCCTAACCTCTACAGTGCGAGTGCCCTGAGTACATCCTTGGACCTCTTTTCTAACTACACTCACTCCCCTGGTTACCTCATAGTTCCATGGCTTTATACACCATCTGTATGTTGATGACTTCCAAATTAATTACTTCAGCTCAGACCTCTTCCCTGAGCTACAGCCTTCTTGACCTCTCCACTTATATGTCTAAAAGGTATTTTAAAATTTTCATGTAGAAAAATAATTCCTCTTGAACTATTTTCACATGTAGTAAAATGTAACTCCACTCTTACAACTGCTTATGCAAACGAGTTACCTTTGATTCCTCCTTTGGCTCATATATCACATCTACTCTGTCAGTTCGTCCTTCAAAATATACATAGAATCCGATCACTTATACCTCCACTATTGCCACCCTAGTGCAAGCCACAATCATCTCTAACCTACTTGGTCATTTGGATCTGACCTACATGACTGCAACAGCTTTCTCCCTATTTCTATCTTCGCTCCCCTGCCCCACTCTAGTCTCAACCCAGAAGTTCAAAATGATCCTTTAAATATAAGTCAGATCATGTTGTTTACTCCTTTGCCCAAAGCCCTCCACTGGCTTCCTATGGCTGTCGGACTAAAAGCTGAAGTCCTTATACTAATCTATGATGCCTTACATGACTGGTCCCTGGTTATATCTTTGACTCAGTTCTTACTCCTTTTCCTCCTCACTTTCCCTCTTGATTCCAGGCACACTAGCTTCCTCACTGTTCTTGAAACCTGCTAGGCCCACTCTCTCCTCAGGGCCTTTGTATCTCCTATTCCCTCTCTTTGGGAATAATCTTCCCCCCTATAATCTACATGCTTATTATTTTAAGGTCTTTATTCAAATGTTACTGTTTCAGTGACATTTTTTCCTGATCATCTTTTCTAAGCAAACTCCCAATTCTTCTCATATACCTTTTCTTTTTTTTTTTTTTTAAAGTTTATTTATTTTTGAGAGACATGGAAACAGAGCGTGAGCAGGGGAGGGGCAGAGAGAGAGGGAGACACAGAATCCGAAGTAGGCTCCAGGCTCTGAGCTGTCAGCACAGAACCCGACGCGGGGCTCGAACTCACAGACCGTGAGATCATGACCTGAGCTGAAGTCGGCCGCTTAACCAACTGAGCCACCCAGGCGCCCCTCATATACCTTTTCTGCTTTACTTTTCTTTTACTGATATCTTACATAGTTTATATTTTACTCATTTTATCATCTCCACTGGAAAATGAATTCCATGAGGGCAAGGATTTTTGTCTCTTTGGCTCATTGCTGCATTCCTTGGGTCTAGAACAATGCCTGACACATAGGTGATTCTCAATAAGATTTGCTAAATGACTGATTTTTTGATAGAAAAATAGCATAACAGCAAAAAGATTATAAGATGATCTGCTATTCAGCTTTTGGATCGATCAAACATTTATTTTTTTTTAATTTCAATTCTTTCAACAACCTTAGAGCATCTTTTCACAACTAACTTCATAGGCAACTGTCGAATCCTCAATATTTTCACTTGGATCATACACAGTCTAGACTTCAAGTTTTTCTCTTACCTGGACATCCTGGGTTAGTACGCAATGCTTTCTTATAGTAAGCAAGAGCTCCTCTGTAATCCTTCTTGTTGAATGAAATGCAAGCTTTACCTAAATTTTTTAAAGATAAACATGAGTTGATTAAAAAACACAAGTCTAATATGCTCTACATAAACTCACCTAAAGCAAATGCATCCCTGAATAAGAAATACTCGAATATGGTAGAAATGATTTCATATTAAAACCTGTTTTCCATAAGAATGTATTAATATATGCTTATAAATAAAATCATCCTATTAAATATTATAAAGCAATAAGCAAAACAGCTGACAGCTGTCCAAACAGAAGTTGCTTACTGACTCTTTAGAAGTGGATTACAGATTATTCTTAACTGGTATAGCTTCTATTTATATAACTTCAGAAGAAACAATGATC
This sequence comes from Paguma larvata, assembly GCA_030068075.1. Classification (NCBI taxonomy): domain Eukaryota; kingdom Metazoa; phylum Chordata; class Mammalia; order Carnivora; family Viverridae; genus Paguma; species Paguma larvata. Next base: position 64,963,539 of record CM057831.1, on the reverse strand, counting down.
TATCATAGATCATTGTAGATCTTTTTAATTTATTTACTTACTTACTTACTTGTGAGAGGGAGGGCACAAGTGAGCAAAGGGTAGGTGGGAGAGGGAGAGAGAGAGAAACAGAAGTGGGGCTCGCGCAAAGCAGGGATTGCTTCTTTCTTTCTTTTTTTTTCCCTCCTGAAGTGGGGCTCATGTTCACTGAAGTGGGGCTCGAGGTCACCGGATGTGGGACTCGAACTCAATAACCCACTAACCGTGAGATTATGAACTGAGCCAAAGTCAGATGCTTAACCGACTGGACCACCTAGGAGCTCTGCAGGTCGTTGTTATAAGGTAAAGCTCTTCCACACTGCTGTCCAGCCCAAAGAAATATATTCCATATTCCAGGCATATGATAAAAAATAGTTTCCTAAGATGGTTGCCAAAAATGACTTACCAAGAAGGGCTGGAATATTATTTGGAGACTGGTTGAGTACAAAATGAAACTGTGCATCAGCCTGATCCATTTTGTCACCTTCCAGTAGGCAGAAGCAGGCTCTTCCTAACAGATGGTTCTGAAAAAGTAATACATCATGAAAAACACATAGGAAGGAGGTGGAGTATCACAAATTCCTCTATTGACTGTAATGTGTTTAAACTACTAATAGGCAAGTTTTAATTACAAATCGAGAAATTATGCAGAAATCCAAGTTTTCTGTGCCAGGTACAATGACAAAAAGAAAAATTAGACTCCTTAAAGTATGCTTGAAATTCACCTGGAGATGATGGAATTACTAACTCAACATGTGGATAAATTTTATATATGCTAAATTTGCCCACATTGCTTCAATAGTACAACAACCAAAGAAATTTCCATTTTAACAAGTGATTCTTCTCTTGACCATTAATTATCAACCACGCTATTTTAAGAAAAATTCTTTAAAAAAAAAAGCTGTTTCCTATCACATACATTTTATTTCATGTGGTATTTTTTTCCTTTTCCCTTTCACAAATTCAAAGAAATCTTATTTTACCTGATCATACATAATAATTTTATCGGCCATGGTATACAACAGGGTTGCCTGTGTAATAAGATCTTTCTTGTTGTCCTTATTCTTTTCTTTCCGGGCCTGTTGTACATAATAGGCTGCCAATGTATCCAAGCAAGTCATCTGGTCTTTCTCATGGTCTCTATAGTCCAAATTGCCGTCTATACGTGCTGCTTCCAACAACTTTACAAACTCTTCTGTTTTTCCTTGCTTGTAATATTCCAGCTAAAAGGTACAGAATCGAATTAGAATTATTAAAGCAAATGTCCATATAAAAAGATGCACACAAACATTTACGGCAGCTCTGTCTGTAACAGCCAAAAACTGGAAACAACTCGATTGCTGATCAACAGGTGAATGGACAAACAAGCAGTGGTAATCTGTATAATGGCTGCTGCTCAGCAGAAAAAAGTAAAGAGCTACTGATACATGCTACAACGTGGATAAATCTCGAGATGATTATGCTGAGAGAAGCAGACCAGAAAGAGTACATATTGTAATGATTCCATTTGTATAAAACTCTAGAACGCGCAATCTTTAGCAACAAAAAGCAGAACAGGGGTAGGCTGAGCACCATGGGGGGCGGAGAAGAGTTGGAGGAAGGTTTTGGGGAGTGAGGGATATATTCATTATCTTGATTGTGGTGGCGATTTCGCAAGAGTGAAATATGCTAAAACTTCTCAAATGGTACATGTCAAATATGTGCTGTCTATTATAGGTGAATTATGCCTTAAAAAAGCTGTTAAAAAAAGTGATAATCACTATAAATGTTTCCAAATTACTACTCAACTAGCAATAATTGACTTCAAACTAAATCAGAGCCCAAGAGAAAAAGCAATAATGAGGGGGATAGGGATATAGAATTCTAAACAGAAAACTTAGGCTCTGGTTCTAGATCTATCAAAATTATCCATGACTTTGGGCCTGCTGGAGAACTTCCTTGGGCATCTGTTTCATTTATTAATACTAAAAAGAATATCCATCGCTTATTAACCACTTACTATGGGCCACAGACTACACCAGGAGCTTTGCGTACTTATCTTTAATCTACACAGTCTGCTACAATCTAATCTACTACAATCACCCTTAAAGTGAATACTAACATCTCCACACTGTAGATGAGAAAACAGGCTCAGAAAGTAGATCATTTGTCTAAGGTAGCAGCCATCTGGGAATTTGAACGATGGCCTCTCTAATCCCAAAGCCTACACTCTTTTCTTTGTAACATGCTACGGCCCACAATGTTTCATTGATTTTACCACAGGTGCTATGCTCATACTTCAACTTCCAATTTTTCTGTCAGTGCTGTTAAAGGAAGCATTATACTACAGAAAATCTAAATTCCCTTCCGGCTTTAAAAACTAGGTGACAAGCATTAATGGCTTGTTCTCCACAGACTAGGAAAACACCACTTCAGAAAAGCACTATTGTCACTAACAGTATTTCTCTGTAAATCTGTATCTAAGAAATTCTTTATAGTTAAGTTTCAGCACTGGATATAAGTTCAATTCTAGATCTACTTCTACCTTTCAAGATAACATAAGGTGCCTCCTATGTATCTTTACGTGAAAGTGACCTGTGGCACACTTGCTTAGCAAAAATGATGGCAGTGTATGCTGTATTATATTACCAGAATGATCTACCATGATGTTCTCATAAAAAGGAAACATTAGGCAGTCAGTTCTGGGGAGAATGAAGGATGTTAGAATTTTAGGCTCTCTGAAGTGATTCTCCTGAGAATCTTCGGAATATGGAAGGGATCAAACAGGACAAAAACAAGACTGAGATAAACTTCACCCAAAAGAGCTTTTGTGACTGAGCCTGGAATCTAATCACCTTCCGGAGTATTTAATGAGAAATGTTTTATTGTTATGCACAACAATGTGAATTTTGCCTTTACCAACCTATACTAATTTACCAGTGGAGTAGCGCATCCCTTGGGAAACGGGCCTTCTTGTCCTATAAACGGTAATACAATGAACTTCCAAACACGGTACAATTTATTTATCATGCTACCAAGCTGGCTATTACTGCATCTGAAAATCGAAATCACAGGTTTTTCCCAGTTAACATATAAAAGATATTTGTTACGTGAACACTGACCGCCAAAGCAATCCATATGTGCAGTTGTGTGTGTTCCTGTTTCAGAATACTGATAACTTCATCTCCCTCCGGTAACTGATCGAAGTCAAGTTCAATGACCTAAAACACAAAATGTAGGTTTTAACTTTTATTTCTTCTTTAAATTTTTTGTTGCTTTTCAGCATATACATCAATATGGGTACATGTAGGGCCTGTGTTCACTTTCAAGAGGGTCGAGCAAGTACGTTAAGAAACGTTTAAGGCTCAGGGTCAAGTAGGCCATATGGTAACATTAAGGTAAAAGCACAGAGAAGCAAACAAATACTGCCAGTTGTCTTCAAATCACTAGAACTATAAAATGATACAAAAGCTTTGCTTGCTCAAAAATAACAAAACAAAACCCTGCTTAACATATAATGCAGGTAGAGTGCAGAAAAGCACCCCAAAGACTGATGCCACAGGTCTGACAACTTGAGGAGCATAATCCAGAGGCGATGCAAAGTTGAATGCCCCTGTACACATTAATCAGGGGGACAGCATTTGTGTGTCGCAGACACTCCTAAAAGTGGGCACAAAAACTAACAGTAGGTAAATGTCCTAGAATTAGATAGTGGTGATAGTTACACAACTTTGTGAATACTAAAAAAAAAAACAAAACACTGGATTTTACGCTAAGTGAATTATATCTCAATATTTTATCTCAATCGAACTAAAGCAGGAGTATGAGATATATATATATCTATATACATATCCAGTATCATCTACTGGATATAAACATCAACGCTGAGAGCTTTCAGACAAGCCACGGGCTACCCATGGTGAGGCGTGGGAAGGGAGAGAGGCTTAAATTCTGTGCACAGTGGAGCTCTATTTCGGGGTCTCTATATCGCTGATGGAGCCGTGTGTGGCGGACACAGTGCACCATTAACAGACGCGAGTTTCTAAGGGATAAAGGGCGACATCCTATGTATTCTCTGGGAAACATAGTTTGAGCAGCGGAGAGACCACGGTGACATCAGCGCCCACCTCTTTTATCTGCGAGGCGCCTTACAATTTACCGGCACGCTCACATCTCTGCGCCCGAGAATTAGGAAGAGAGCAGAGTACTGTGACAGACAAACAGGTAGGAAAGGAACTTTCAATTACTCCTCGGGGTGGCCCCGAGGCTGCGGGGACGTGATGTTCCCAGCCTGGGAAGGTGCAGGAGCTGGAGAAGGTGGTGACCGGGGCTCTTCGGTCGGGGATTTCGACCTGGGCTCCTGGGGGGAAAGGTGCTCTCGCTTGGGAGACGAAGTCGAGAGAAGGGGAGAGGAGGAGATCGTCCAAGTTCGCGGCCCCCACCCTCCCCCATATGCGACACTTACCTCGTCAGTGTCCCGGAGGGGAATCTCAATGGAGCCCCGCGACATGATGAGATCAGAAGGCGAGAGGGCGTCTCGCTCCTCCGCTCCGCAGCCGGTACTCCTTCCTGGCTTCTGGCTCGTCCAGAGGGTCGCGGCCGCCCGGGCTCAGGTCGTGACTGCCGCCCCGCGGCGCCGCCGGAGCTTCTGCTTCTCCTTCCCGTCAGCCGCTTAAACAACGAACAGCAGACGGCGTCCGGCCACTTCCGGCAGCCCCGCCCCCTGCCCCGGAAGCATTCCCCGCGGGAGGGCCTGTCAGTTGGCAGGTTTAGCCTGTGGCTCTGTTTCCTTGACGATGTTTCCTTGACTCTGAGATGACGGCGTCGAGGTTTTCGTTAGCTGGCCAGCCCCTCTGTGGGTCTGCGGTTTCCGAATCAGACCTGCACTGGCGCGGCGCGAATAAAAGCGCCGAAGGCGTAGCCGCCCCGCCCCGCGGTGGGCCGGACGACGAATGAGGCGCGAGTTCGGGGCCTGGCCACTGACTGACGTGGGACCTCCGGCCAATTCTGGCAGTAGTGTCCGAGCCGGACTCCGCCTCCGTGGCCCGGACTTGGCCTATCTTTTCTTCTTAAGATTGCTGTGAATAATTCAATCATGCATTCCTTACCCTATCAGGGGCTCCCCCTTTAGCAGATATTAGGTGCAAGTCATACCTGTGCTACTTTTGTGATCAATTTAGATATAAATATTCTAATGAGTTCTGTAACCATTATGACAGCTCTGTATTTTATGTGCGTGCATGTGTTGTGAGTGTATGTGTGTTTTCAGTTCTTGGAAGCATATGAGAATCTGCTAGATTTGTGATTTTAATAAAGTTGTTGAAGAATGTGATTAAACCTGTAATCTGGTTTGATTACGTTATAGAATTCGATTAAATACGTTTTAATTACTGTTTTCATTGTAGAATTTGATTAATAGTCTGTAATCAATGTTTTCATTCAATCAGATAAGAATCTGACTAAATTTTTAAATCATGTCAGTTTTACCTCCTATGCGTCTCTCAGATGTATCTTCTTTTCATCTCACCACGTCCATTCTAGCTCGAACCAATATTTGCCGCCTGGATTACTACAGTGGCCCCCCCGTTTTACCCAATACTCCATCCTCTTGCCCTAAATTTCAATCCAGCTTCAGCATGTTACACACTTACTTTTAAAACACCAATTCCCAACTCCCTCAAAAACTAAGTGGACTTTGTAAGCCTTTACATGGAAACTTTGTTAAATTTGTTTTGATTAGTTGAGTAACTATTTCAGCATTAGGGGCTGTGCTGTCCAACATAATGCAAACTCTGTAATTAGCCATGTAATTTTTAAAAAGCTAGGTGACTTACATTTTTCTATTAGCCACACTTAAAAAGCAAAAACAAGTAGATGAAATTGATTTTAGTGACATATTTTATTTAACCCAATATATCCAAAATATAATTTAACATGTAATCAATATAAAAACTGAGATGATTTATATTTTATACAAATCTTAGAAATCCAGTATGTACTTTACACTTGCATACTTTATTCTTAATTGCTTAATTCAACTGGAAATTGATTTCCTAAAATTTAGATTTCTTAAAGTTTGCAGCTGCAAAAATAGATTCACATACTTGAGCTTTTCCAAGAACGCTTAACTTTTCCAATAGCTGAAGCAATTATCAGTTATAAATGTTAATTAAAAATAAATAAAATTAAAAATTCAATTCCTCAGTTGCATTAGCCATATTTCCAGTGCTCAATAGACACATGCGCTTAGTAAATACTGTTTGGGACAGTACAAGACAACATTTCCAGGAAATACCGTTTACTACATATTAATGTTTATAAAGTGAGCTTTGCACAAAAGTCCACATAGCAGTGAATGTTCTTCTCCATGCTTCTTCAAAGCCGCCCTGGCCTCGAAGACCCTAGGAATACGTTTGAATTTGTCTTGAGTTACTGACAACCAAGGGCATCCTAACTGATAACTCGGACACTATGATTGATTGAATAACAGGAGAATCGATTTAGATTGGGATTTGGAGGAAGTGACATTTAGGTTGCAGCTGGGAAGATGAGTAAGATTTGGCTCTGTAAAGGCTACAAGAGAGCATGTACCAGACAGGAAAGAGTGTGCCGGGGAAGAGCTTGTGAACCTGAAAGAAGGCCATGTGGCTGGAACATAGATATGAGGAGAATAACCTAAGTTGAGGATGAAGACATAAAAAGTAGCCAGATCACGCCCAGATTAATCCATGTAAAGCGAAATTAGCACCTTGCCCCGCTTCCAATATGCTTAAGTATGTATGTCACATACCACAGTTAGGAAAAATAAAATACTTTGTGCTCTAAGGTAAGCCAAACAAAACAAAACCAAACCAGTGTCATACTATCCATATTCTCCAAAGTGAATAAAATCTTTAGCGTTTCTCGCATGTTACTGATTTCCTAACAAAAATAATTTAATCACTAACTTTTGTAATGCCGACTTTTGTAAATCTGATGATATACAATAATTTAGGGGGGTATGGCAACCATATGAGAAAGCTTTTTCCAGCATGAACCATACAACCTTGGGGACTGTGTGTTTTGTGAACCAATCCTTCTAACGTTGAACTCACTTGTAAACTTCTGCAAGTGTTTTTATAAGAAACATTTTTTCTAAATGCTTTTGTCTCTGAGACTTCTTTTGACATAGGATACTGTTCTGGAGTTGGGATTTTATCTTAGGTGCAATGTAACTGAAAAGTCTTAAGTGATGTGTATATGTTTCAATCAGTATGGGTGTGTGAGAGAGAAAGAATTGGTTTTGTGGTTTTAAAAGATTGTCCTGGGGCGCCTGGGTGGCTCAGTCGGTTAAGCGGCTGACTTTGGCTCAGGTTATGATCTTGCGGTCTGTGGGTTCAAGCCCCGCATCGGGCTCTGTGCTGATGGCTCAGAGCCTGGAGCTCGCTTCAGATTCTGTGTCTGCCTCTCTCTCTCTGCCCTTCCCCTGCTCATGCTCTGTCTCTCTGTCTCTCAAAAATAAATAAACGTTAAAAAAATTAAAAAAAATAAAATAAAAGATTGTCCTGGCTACATTGTGTAGAAGGATTAGAGTGTTTCAGAGGATGTGGGCAGACACTTAGGAAACTAGTCCTGGTGACTGGCCAGGTAACACATGCTAAACAGCTACGAATAGGTTTAAGGCAGCGGAGGTAGAGAAAGATGTATAATATATCTCCATTTCTCTCTACCTCCACTATAATCAATCAATCTATCATTCTTAATCACTAGGTCTTGCTAATACATTGAAAAAGTAGTGTCAGGAAGAACTTCCAGAGTTCTGCCATGAATTACTGGGTGACCGAAGGGTCATTTTCCAAGATAGAAATGATTATAGAGGAGTCCATTAGGGCAAGACTAGATCACTATTTGAGTATCAGAGATATGTCTGAGACAGATATTGGAGAGGTTGGATATACAGATTTGGAGATCGAAAGACAGTTTCTGGGCTAGAGAAAGAAGTCTGCGAGCTGCTGACATATAAATGAAATTTAAAACCATGAAACTGTGTGAGATAATCTAGGGAGAGAATGTAGAATGACAAGAGGAGGCCCTAGACCAAGCTCGAGACATTCTAGCACAGAGCGGGCACTGAGGGGAAGAGGGTCTGCAGGGGTCAGAGAGCCGGATAGAGAGAAAAATCACCTGACAACAGTTGGGACGGAAACTGTAACTCTTTACTCTGATACTTACAGGCATCTTCTTATTTTTCCCTCACCAGAGCTGATATGGACGATATAGGGATTTTAAACTATATAGACCTAGTTTGGGAATGAGTACAGAGATTTTATTTCAGCCGGCATGATTGTGCAATGTTGCTTCACGAAACGCCATTCGCCACATTGGGCCTGAGTGCACCAGATCAAGATAAAGCAATTAGTATATTTGGTCAGTATGGGCTTTGTTGAGTACATACTCAAAAAAGACAGGTAAGAGTCTTTAATTTTCTATTGTTGGTACTGTGGTTGGTTGCAGGTGCTGGTAAATACATATGTTTACGCAATCCAAAGAGTGAGCTATTTTATATGTTGATACAATATGCTAATTATTAAAAAGAGGTAAAGAACAGTTGATCTTAACGAAGAATGTTTGACATCTTAAATTAGATTTCTTGTATTTATTTATTTTTAAGTTCTTAAGCTTTTTTTTTATGTTTATTTATTTTTGAGAGAGAGCATGAGCAGGGGAAGGGCAGAGAGAGGGGGAGACATAGAATCTGAAGCAGGCTCCAGGCTCTGAGCTGTCAGCACAGAGCCCAACAATGGGGCTTGAACCCACGAACCATAAGATCATGACCTGAGCCAAAGTCAGACACTTAACCGACTCAGCCACCCAAGTGCCCCTTAAATTAGATCTCTTTTAAATAGCAGAACACAAAGGGAAGTGTTTTAAGTAGTTTGTCTACATTAGTGAGAAAGAATAGGAAGCAGTATTAACTTGCCAGGGCTACAGTAACAGAGTACCACGGACTGTGCGACTTAAGCAACAGAGTTGATTTTCCTACACTTCTGGAGGCTGGAAGTCCAAGATCAAGGTGCTGGCAGAGTTGGTTTCTTCAGAGGCCTCTCTCCCTGGCTTACACGTGGCCATCTCATTCCTGTGTCTTCCCTTTGCGGATGGATGTTTGTGTCCTAAGCTCTTCTTCTTCTAAGGATACCAGTCATATTGGGTTAGGACCCACCCTAGTGACCTCGTTTTGACTTAATTATCTCTTTTAAGATCCTGTCTCCCAATGGTCACATTCTGAGATACTGGAGGTTACAAGTACAGCATATGAATTTGGGAGGACACGATTCAGCCCTTAACAGAACTGATCAATAGAATAAGCCTTTGCAGGGGAATTTTTACATGTTTTAGTTTATTTGGGGGAGATTGAGAGTGGAAGAAAGGCAGATAGAGAAGGGGACAGAGGATCCGCAACGGGCTCTGCTCTGACAGCAGCGAACCTGTGGGGCTCAAACTCATGAACCATGAGATCATGACCTGAGTCCAAGTCAGGTGCTCAACAGACTGAGCCACCCAGGTGCCCCTGCAAGTGAATTTTTAAATTGTGCTTTTCCCTGTCAAGAATTAAAATAAGGCTTGTTTCTGAAATAGTAAGATATATAATCAATAATAAACCATTTTAGGGTTATAATTTGTCATTACATTTGTCTGAATAGTTGTTTAAAAATTTTTTTAACATTTATTTTTTATTTTTGAGAGACAGAGAGAGAGAGAGAGACAGAGCATGAACAGGGGAAGGGCAGAGAGACTGAGAACACAGAATCTGAAGCAGGCTCCAGGCTCTGAGATGTCAGCACAAATCCTGACAAATCCTTGAACTCTTGAACTGTGAAATCATGACCTGAGCCGAAGTCAGACACTTAACCTTCTCAGCCACCCAGGCAGCTCTGGGCAGTTGTTTTATAATCTATGTCATAATTTCCTTTCGGTTTTTAATAAACATTCATCTCTAAAACGAGCTTATTTTTAGGAATTTAAAACTACATGAAATGCTCCCTTAGGTAAGAAGTGAGAACATAAAGGTAAACAGGCCTAATTTGATTGTCAGTGTAAAACTGTGAGGGGAATCTTAGTTCTGGCAAATTAGAATAACCAGAAAATCCTCCAGCTATAAAACACCTAGATATGCTGGATTAAAAGCCCAACAAGAGCAACATGGTAAATGTCCTTGCAAATGCATAGCCAAGAGATCTAATAATCTGAATAACAGGAATTTAAGTCTATGAGGCACTGGGTGGCTCAGTCGGTTAAGTGTTGGACTCTTGATTTAGGCTCAGGTCAGGATCTCATGGTTTATGAGTTGGAGCCCTGAGTCAGGCTTTGTGCTGACAGAGCAGAGCCTGCTTAGGATTCTCTCTCTCCCTCTCTCTTTCAAAATAAATAAACATTAAGGAATTTGAGCCTATACTAAGACTGCCCAGATAGCGGTGGATGCAAGAAGGATGTCGTTTTCCATCACTTCAAGGACTTGAGTTTTAATGGTCACAGAGACAGAATTAGAGGCTTTGGGCCCATGCTGCAAGCCCTTAAAAACTACACCCTCAGGACAAGGGGCAGTGGGTAGGGTGGAACTAAGGAAAACAATCCTACCAAGACAGATGACAAGTTGCAGATGGTGGTGGTACTGTGACAGAGGTGGCTGAGAGAGGGGTGCAAGAGTTTCCCGTGAGAATTTGCAACCATGGGTCTGTATGTCAGGTAGGTTTGATGTTTGATATTACCTGCTTGGTCTGGGAATTCCCAAGGCAAGAAATTAATATAGGAAGTATCCCTAAGTGTGTGCTATCTCTGAGATGCCTGGGCAGCTTAATTCATCTTTTTGATTGATACTTAATTCCCCTAGTGGGAATTAAGTCATAGTAACTGACAGGCATTGAATGTTTACTGTCAGCACCCTGCATGCTGAAACTCATTTAATCCTCAGAACAGCCCTATGACATGCGTACAGTAATCTGTCAATGGTGCGGAGCAGTGAGGAGTGGCATCTGTCTCCTAGGATTCATGTGGAAATAAGATGAGGTGTAATGGGATAGGTCAATGCCGATGTGACTCTTCTTTGGAAACTGTGACCATATGCTTTATCCCTTGGGGTTTTCTCACTTCAAACGCTTCTCTTCCTCTCTTTCTTGTCGTCCCCAAAGGTAAGAAGCATGAGATCCCTTCTTGTTTTAAGGAGTTTATTACTGATTCTTGTTGAAGGAAGGAAAGAATTTGGCCTTAAAAGATGGGTAGAATTTGAATAGACTGAATGTGGGAAGAAAGTTTCAAGCAGGAAGGATACTGAGCAAAATCTTAACAGCAGGAATAATACTCTTTAAAAAATTTTTTTAATGTTTTTTAAAATTCATTTTTGAGAAGGAGAGAGAGCATGAGCGGGGAGAGGTAGAGAGAGAGGGGGACAGAGGATCCGAAGCAGGCTCTCTGCAGGGGTTGAACTCACAAACCACGAGATCATGACCTGAACTGAAGTTGGATGCTAACCGACTGAGCCACCCAGGTGCCCCAGGAATAATATGCTTTAAAGGCCAGTGACAAGTAAACAAATCACAGCATTAAAACTTGATAATTCCTAAAATCCAAAAGCAGGAAACAAAAGCAAAACAAAACAAAAAAACCAAAAACCAAAAACAAAAGACCAAAACTAAACAAACCAAACCAAACCAAACTAAAACAAAAAACAACCCACAAAAAACAAAACTGTTGATAATTCCTTGATATCCGTCATATATTCCATCTCCTCCAGGAAGCCTTCCTTGTTAACATCCTTCAAGATACTCTGTCCTTTCTATGGTTCCTATTGTCTCCAGAAATAGCTTGGTATTGAAGAAAGGTATATATATACCACATGTCTATCACAGTATGTTTAAATACAGTGTTTGAATGTAGTCTTTTGTCCCCTCGGACTTTGTCCTTCCTGAAGTCGGAAGACTTTTGGAATGCTCCCTTTTCCTAGCGTAAGGAAACTAGAAGGTGCTCAGTACATAAATATATTTGGAACCGCCTTATGAAAGTCTCAGTGAGAATCACAGCAAGGGATATTGCTTCCCAAAGCAAACATACTCATGGAATTTGCTTGTTACTGCTTTGTGTAGACAAGGCTTTCTGCTTAAGTGTTTAAATAAATATTTTGAAGATATTTTCAGAACCTTGAAAGGCGAAGATTGCTCTTCACATTCATTCCTAAAAGTTGCAAGAAGATTGCAAATTCGAGAAAAGATGGATTATTTTGACTGAATTATCTTAGGTTTTGTATATTAAAAGGCCTTTGTTTATGAAATGAGTTTAAAACTGTTTAAAAATACTTTTACCTGATTCTTTGTCTATCTTTATGTATGTTATAAACACATCACTGTGCTCTGGGACTTGTTAGGGCAAAGAAAAAATTAATGTGCTCTGCAGTGCAAATTCTTTTTACTTAACCCTGTGGTGACTTCCTAAACATGTATGTTACAACTTAAGGAATTCCTTCCCAACTATCCTACCCACTTACTCACTTCTATGAGTGTGCAAAATCAGCTTGGCTGTGTAGTTTATGATTGATCAAGTAGTGGCTAAACCAGTATAACCAAACTCAGACAATTTATCAGTGCTTTTGGCTGATGACATGTCAGGGGCTGGTCATACTGACATCTTTACCCGTAGTAGATAACTGCTGCCTGTGAGGCCTGTTTACAAAGGCAATTAAAAAAAAAACAAACCAAAAAACCAGTTAGGATCAACATTTCAGTACTATTTTCATTTTAAAATTACTTCATTTCGTGGGGGAATAAGAGGGAGAGTGTTTCAAGTTTGGGAGAGATTTTTCATTTTCATATTTCAGAGACAGGACTGTCCCCAGGATCGGTGCTTTTTATTTTTTTTTTTTTTTAAATTTTTTTTTTTAATGTTTTTATTTATTTTTGAGAGCAGGAGAGACAAAGCATGAGTGGGGGAGGGTCAGAGAGAGAGGGAGACACAGAATCTGAAGCAGGCTCCAGGCTCCGAGCCGTCAGCACAGAGCCCGACGCGGGGCTCGAACTCACAGACAGTGAGATCATGACCTGAGCTGAAGTCGGCCGCTTAACCGACTGAGCCACCCAGGCGCCCCAGTGCTTTTTAAACTTAGTATAACGAGTGTCACCTAGAGAGCCAGTTGAAACTCAGATTTCTGGACTCCACTCCAGTTTCTGATTTAGCGGGGGTGGGGTGGAGAATTTGCATCTCCACTGAGTTCTCAGGTGGTACGGTAGTCCAGGGACCACACTTCGTGAAGCACAGTTCAGGGAACCTGGGATTAGAGAGCCCTAGAATCGGAACTCCACAAGCAAAGTTTTGCTGTCTTGAATGCTCACATCGTGCGAGGCACTGTGCAAGTCACTTTGCATACAGTCTGTCTGACTCACACCAGCCTCACAAACTGGGAATGAGTGCCTCTATTTTACAGATCAAGGCGTCGAGGCTCAGAACGGTAATTAAGTAATCCAAGATCACACAGCTAGTAAGTGGCAGAGCCAGAGTTTGAACCTGGGCTCCTGCTAAAGTCTGCTTTTTCATCTGGACTAAAGTGCTTCTATTTCCAGCTCCTTCCTCATGCAGGAATGACTTCTCTAACAACCCTGAACCATGGTTCTTTGGCTTCTACTCAAAACCGTCCCAGACACACACTACTTCGGGAAGGAGGCCTTGTTGAGGGACCGCTAGGGAGACCAATTGTCTGGTTTGCCTGGCACACAGCCCTTTCCCCGGGCGGGACTTTTGGTTTTAAAACCCAGACAGTACGGTAATAATGAGTCTGTCTGGGATGGCTCAAACCATCTCAAATGCATGATAATGGGCCCACCCTTCTTTTCTAGAATTTTGCACTTTTGTTGTAGTTTTGTCTAACAAGGTCTTGTCCATCACAGTCCTTCAGATATTTGAAGAAGATGATTTTTCCACCAGTCTTTGGACTGTCTTCATTCCCCCTGATCTTTCCTCATATAACAGTTCACATGGCATTTACTGTGTATCAGAAACCATTCCGAAGGCTTTATGTATATTGACTAATTAAATCCTCACAAAAGTCCTATGAGGTAGGTACAATTATTACCCCATTTTATAGATGGGGAAACTGAGGCACAGGCAAGTACCCTGGCCAAGGTCACATTGTTATCAAGAGGCTAAGTCAGGATTTCAGTCTACAGAGCATGGCTTCAGAATCTGAACTCTTAATCACTATACTTTGCTGCTTTCCACTCAGTCAATAAGGCTTTGCTGAGCACCTATTATGTGCACAGCGAAAAGATGCAGGAGAGAGACGCGGTCCTTATCACCATGGCATGTACAGTTTTTCAGGAGACACATAGGCAAAAAGTAAAGAAAATAATAAAATAATTACAAATGAGAATACGTGTTATGAAAGAAAAAGGTGCGGCACCTGGGCGGCTCAGTTGGTTGAGCATCCCATTCCTCAGGTTGTGATCTCCCTGTTGGCGAGTTCGAGGCCCGAGTTAGGCTCTGCACTGACAGTGCGGAGCCTGCTTGGGATTCTCTCTCTCTCACCCTCTCTCTCTGCTCCTCCCTTGCTTGCACCCTCTCAAAATAATCTTAAAAACAAAACAAAACAAAACCAAAAAGAGGAAAAAGGTTAATGATAGAAAATACTGGGGAAGCAGTTTGAGTCCAATCAGGAGATAGAAACTACACAGCAGCTTTAATGGGGGCAGTTTAATATAAAGAATCATTAACTGTGATAAAAGAGTAACTATAAGCTGTATGAAAACTATCTGGTGTCTTAGACTGAAGGAGTGTACTTTAAAAAGGGTAAACTTGAAAGAGATTTGGCTTCAGTAGAAAAGGTGTGGGTATAAGCTCAGGCCGCCATAACAGAATACCATAGACTTGGTGGCTTGAACAAAATGCATTCATTTCTCACAATTCTGGAGGCCAAAAGTCCAAGATCCAAGCACCAGTCAGGTAGGTTCCCTAGTGAGGGCTTCCTTCCTGCTTTGCAGACTGCTGACTTTTGGCAGTGAGGGAAAAGAGGGAGAAAGGGAGAGAGACAGTGTTCTCCGGCGTTTCTTCTTTGAAGGCACTCGTTCCATCATGAGAGCCCCACCCTCACAACCTCACCTAAATGTAATTATCTTCCAAACGCTGCATCTCCAGATATCATCCCGTGGAGGTTAGGGTTTAATATTTGAATCTGGGGGGACACAGTTCAGTCCCTAGCAATGTGGGTCAGCCGTCTGATAGCCAAGAAGTTGGCTGGTTTGGCCAGGCTGGAGCTGGTCTGGAGTCACTGGACAAGCAGTAGGCCACCTTCTGGATTGCAGGAGGAGATGCGGGCCGTCAGCCTGGGCGGTGTGGGTGGTGTGGGCGGTGTGGGTGGTCTGAGGCCCTGCTGTGTGCAGGAGGTCTTTAGGACATGTGGAGTGCATGGGGCCCGAGTGCTTGCGGAGAGGACTGTGGAATGGTTGTCCATCCACTGAGACTGCAGGGTTACAGATGGATGGCGCTCTGGGCCCGCGGCTGGGGTCGGCTTCAGCACGCATCCTCACACCCACCCCTCTGCCCTGGAAAAGGGCAGAACGGCCTCTTCCTCCAGCAGTATCCCTCCATTGCCTTCAACTGAGAAAGTTCACATCTTATTCGCTTTAAAGGAGAAATGCTTAAAGAATCCTATTGTTAAAGGGCACCTGGGTGTCTCAGTTAAGCACCTGACTTCACCTGGGGAAGTCGGTTAAGCACCTGCCTTCATCTCAGGTCACGATCTCAGGGTTCATGAGTTTGAACAGTGCCGAGTCTCTCTTCCTCTCTCTCTCTCTGTTCCCCCACTGCGCGCTCTCTCTCAAAATAAATAAAATAAAATAAAATAAAAATCTCGTTTAGCACAGAACATATATTGAAGGTGCATTCAGAGCTGAGAGGCCATAATTTGATAATGAACAATTTAATGCCAAAATTTTAAAAACTGTTAATAATATAGATCCAAAGTAAAAATTTCCAAGATCTTCAACTTTACTCTGGAGAGATACAAAATAAAAAGAGAGAATCTCACTCCTTCCCTTTATGTATGTATGTACATATATATGTATGTATGTATGTATGAGAGAGAGAGAGAGAGAGAGCAAGCTTGAGCAGGGGAGGAGGAAAGAGACAGGGAGAAAGAGAATTCCAAGTAGGCTCCACTCTTGTCAGCACAGAGCCCGACATGGGACTCGACCCCACAAACCATGTGATCATGACCTGAGCTAAAATCAAGAATCAGATGCTCAACCCACTGAGCCCCCCGGGTTCCCCTCACTCTTTTCCTCTATATTCCATTTTATCTCCTCAAAAGTAAAAAGCATAGTTTTCTATGGTTTCTTCCACACAAAAAAAGTATTTACTCACATATGTGCCAATGTTATAATTTATACAAAAGGGATCTTTTTCCTCTACACTATGCTGTCTTATTTTAATGTCTTAAAAATCTTCCCCCTTTAGCACAATCAGATCTGCTTTATTCTCTTTAACCACAGGAAAGTATTGTGTCATGTGGATGACATATAATTTATTTACTTTTAATAGACACTTTGGGTTTTACTTTTTTTATTGTTTATTTATTTTGAGGGAGAGGGAGAGAAAGAATCCCAAGCAGGCTTCTCACTGTCAGTGCAGAGCCTGACTTGAGGCTCGATCTCACGAACTGTGAGACCATGACATGAGCCAAAATCAAGAGTTGGATGCTCAACTGACTGAGCCACGCGGGTGCCCCTGGGTTTTACTTTTATAAAAAGTCTGCCAAGAAGATTCCCATATCTATATACGGCTGCACTTTTGTACATATAACCATATGTAAATTCTTTGCTATGCAAAAGGATATGCACCTGTAAAATTTTGGAATTTATCACATTAAACCTGCAGAAAGACTTCACCGGTCTGTAGTCTCCTCCCATCACAGGTAGACAAGAGTGCTGATTCCCTCACAGCCTTGGGAGCAGCAGAGAAGCCTTGCACCAGCCTGATAAGTGAAGAAAAAATGTTTTCTTACTCTTTAAAAAAAAATAGATTTGTGTTTTTAAAATTATACGTGAAGTAAAGCACCTTTCCATATGTTTATCATCTTTTGAACTTGTTTTCTCTACAAGCTATTTCTATCCTTTGCACAATTTTCTATTGAGCTGTTTTTTTAAAATACTTATTTATATCAATTCCATTTAAGCTAAGGAAAAGAGTTCTTTGACAAATATGTTTTAAATATACTTTCCCTGTTTTGGAACTTAGTCTTTTGATTTAAGTTTTTGGTGTTTGGTTTTTTTTTCCATTCTTTTTTCATACCAAAGTTACATTGCTACTTAGATGAGTTCATCAACTATTCCCTTTATAGCTCCTGGATTTTATAGCCTTCCCAGAAAAGCCTTTTCTTAGATTAGTGCTGCTAAGGTAATCCACATTTTTAGACATTTATTTTTACATTAAATATCTGATCCATCTGAAATTGATTTGGGCAGGAGTGCAGTAGGAACCCAGCTTCGTTCTTATCTCAGTAGATACTGACTATCATGACATCATCATTTGTTTGCTCATCTCTTTTTCCCCAGTGATTTGAAATCTCACCTTTACACCTTTATAGTATACGAAGTTCCCTTGTGCATTACAGTCGTATTTTGATTTTTCTTTGGTTACATTCATTTCTTCTCTTACATCAAACTGCTTTATTGCTTGAGGTTTCAAAATATATTTTGCTGTTGGGGAGACTTAGAAGTGGACATGCTTTGGACAGAATGGACAGAGACGGTCTCGTTAAGAGGTGACATTTAGGCTGACTTTTAAAAAATGTTTAAAAACATTTAAAAAAATGTTTTAAAAAATGTTTATTTATTTTTGAAAGAGAGAGACAGAGTGTGAGCGGGGGAGAGAGAGGGAGACACAGAATCCGAAGTAGGCTCCAGGCTCTGAGCTGTCAGCACAGAGCCTGACGCGGGGCTCGAACTCACGAACCACGAGATCATGACCTAAGCTGAAGTTGGACATGTAACTGACTGAGCCACCTAGGCACCTTTAGGCTGACATTTGAAGAATAAATAATCAGCTCATGGAGATGGAGGCAGAACATTCCAGGTAAAGGAAGCTATATATCCAATGGTTGGCAGGCCGAATTCAGCTTGACGGGTTTGAAAGGCACTAAAAAAAAGACTAGTGTGGTAAAGCACAGTAAACACAAGAGATAAAGAGGGGAGACAGGATTGGAAGATAGGCCATATTTTGTGAGGAAAATTTGGTTTTGTCCTGAACCCAAAGGGAAGACATGAATTGATTTGGAGGAGGAAGGTGCCATGCTCCAGCTTCCCAGAGTATGACATCATCACTCTGGCTGTTATGCGGAGATGGGTGGGGGGAGAACAAAAACTGCAGCGAGGAGGTCAGTTAGGGGGTGGCTGCAGTGTTCTGGGCCAGAGATGGTGGTGCTCAGGGTCTAGAGGGACAGTGCAGATGGGGACAAATGGGGAACTCCGAGACACCTTCAGAAAGTAGAATCGACGGGATTTGTTGATATCTTGGGTGTAGGCAAGTCACAGGAAGGAGTCATAGCCGATTTTCAAGGGCCTTCTTTTCATTTTGTACCTTTCTAGACCAAACAAGAACTCTGAAACTGTTGAGGAAGAGAGCCCTTGTCTCCTTTGCCTGTCTCCAGCGCTGTGACAGAAAAGCACCAGCAGAGGGCAGCAGAAGGCTGTGGTTCTGCTTGGGGCGGGGGTGAGGTGAATGGGGGGGAGGGTGGTGAGGGGAGAGGCTGGGTAGCGGGTCAGACAGCTAGAACGGATCCTTTAAATTTACCCACCTTACACATGTAGCCATTTTAAAATGGAAAAATAGCAACAACTAGGAGGAAGGTAAGGGACTTGTAAAATATATCCAGGCTTGTTTACATTATAGAGTCCCAGGGAGTGGTGCCATTTGTTGAGAAGGGGAAGATGTAAAGGAGAAATGGGTTTGGGAGTGAAGGTGACTGGGCTGGGGTTATATCAAGAGTGCAGGGCTGAGATGTTTGGTTGGAGACATCTGAGGAATCCAAATCCACCTATCAGAGATGGCGAGGAGGCTATTTGATAGGTGGATCTGGAGCCAGAAGGAGAGGTCGAGGTGGAGATACCAACCTGTGTACGAATGTTCTTGAGAAGTGTAGAAGATGGTGAGGTGGTGGAGGGAGAAGAGAGTGTGGAAAGAGACAAGAGAGGTAGAACCAACTTGAGGAACACCAGCACTTAGAAGTGGGCGGAGAAGAGGGGGCCAGCAAGAGACTGGAGAGCAGCCAGGGGTATGGCCGGATGAGTGGGGGGACTCCGAAACCCACTTCCCAACTCTTGGGTGGCTTCCACTGCGCTGAGAATGATGTCCAGACTTCTTCCCACCCTCTGCGAGGCTCTGTCCCCTCTGGCCAGTGTCTCCCACCCCCACTGCAGCTCTGGCTACTTCCAACCTCAGTCACCTTCTTTGGCTTCACAATGGTCTTCTTGCCTCTCTGCTGGGGACACTCAGCCCAGACTATGTGCCCTGTCCTTGGCCTCTTCCTCGTCCAAGTAACTTCCCCTTGTTACATCCTCTCCCAGCACCTTTTTATTTCCTTGAAAGGATAGTTTCTTTTTTTATTCTTTTTTGTATCTTTAGTGACCCCACAGTGTCTAGCAAATAGTTGGTATGTAATAAACATTTGACTCACAGGCGAATGAATGAGTAAGCCTTTTAATCTTCACTGTGGCCCTTGAGGTGAGAGTTTTAAATCCCCTCCACCTCTTTTTTTATTCCTATTTTTTGTAATTGAGCATCTGACTAGCGATGGTGGGTTAAAATATTAGTAGCTGTGTTCCAGTGACTGGAGCAAAAGAGAAGTCTGAAAGACTTGGGGAAAAGAGCCCCTGGTTCCTGTTGCAGAACCCAAGGGCTGTGTAAGCAAAATTCCAGCAGAGGGCAGTAGAGGCCTGTGATTCTGCTTAATTGCAGGATGTGTGTGGTGAGGTGGTAGTGGTAGGGTGGTGGTGAGGGGAGGGGCTGGGCAGCAGGCCAAGAAGCTAGAACCAGAATTGGACTAGGGTTTGGGGAGAAGGGAGTATCTAGGCCTTTGTAGAGTCTAAAATGCACCGATGGAGGGCATGAGGCAACCTTTGTATTTGTGCTTATTATTTATTTAATTATTATTTTTTATTTTAGAAAGAGAGAGTCTGAGCAGTGGAGACGGGCAGAGGAAGAGAGAGAGACAGAGAGAGAGAGAAAATTTTAAGTAGGCTCCACGCTGAGGCTCAGACCCCGGACTTGATCCCATGACCCTGGGATCATGACTTGGGCTGAAATCAAGAGTCGGTGGCTCAACCAACAGAGCCACCCTGGCTTGCCCACCTCCTGCCCCTTTTGTGTTTAGATGGTGCTGATTCTTACTAAATAAAGTGTAATGAAGCTGTTATACTGTGGACCCCTTGCTGTTGGAAGGCCAAAGGGTCTCCTGGAACAGTGATGGGAGAGGAGGAAGGGCCTTGAGGGAAATGGTGACTACAGATGGGGGTTTTGGCCTTGGCTACAAGGGGGCAGGTCTCTGGGAGACTGTTCTGCAGGGAATAATGTGGTGCCGATCAGTTAGAGCCAGGCAGGGGCTGGAAAGGCTCAAAGGCAGATAGCAGTTTGGGGAAAGAAAGAGGTAGTTATTGGCTTAGCAATGTACATTGTCAGAAATAACTGTGTTTCTTATGCTCTTTGAATTGATTTCCTTTCTGTTGTCCTTTAATGTTAGTGACAATATTTTTAAAGTTTTTAACCTATCATTTGTGCTTAGGCAAAAAGGATTTTGCACAAACATTGAGCATAGGGTCAAAAGGTGAGCATAGTGCCCCCTCAGGGCCAGTAAGGTGGTAGCAGTAGAGGTCAGAGTGAAAGGCCCCAAATGGAAAGGATGTTTAGTCTGGGCACATGGACTTCTGACACAAATGCACAATCACACACACACTTGTAGACACACATTTCACACACATGCTCACACAGACACATTACATACACATAACACACCCTAACACATACAAATACACATCTCACACACACTGACACCTCACTCATACACACATGACACAACACGCCCATACCCATACTGATAAATGGTAGCCATCCCATTGTGTGTAGCAACAATGTGGTTTAAGTCTAGGATCAAATAGACTCTTGGTTTCAGAGACAGGTTCTAATTAGCCTAATCATCAACATAATGCCTACCGCCTTGGGGCTGCCTTGATTACTGGGGTTGTTTTAAGAGTGGACATACAACTGCACTGATCCATTAGATGTGAATGAGTCAGCATGTAGTCCTGGAAGCTGCCAGCAGCCCCTCCAGAAAAGGTCAGTTTAGAAACAATTGACAGGGGGTGAGTGGAGGTGAGAAACTCACAGGCAGAGTTGTAGCCCCAAAACATTGGGATCTTCTGAACAACCTGTGCCAGAAGCCCACACTACCTCTGAACTTAAGATTTCTTGAACCAGTAAGTTGTGTTGGTTGTTTAAGACCTGTATGTTGGGTTTCTGATATTGAAACAACTCAGAATGGATCAACTCCTCACAGAACTCTTCTGTAGGAAGACTGGGAGGAGTCAAGCTTCCTTTAATAAGGAAGACTCTTCCTTGCTAGCCCTCCATTGGCCTCTTGGTCCACAAAGTGACCACAATGGAGCTGGGCCAGTTCATGGAACTTTCCACATATAATAGAGAAGAAGAAGATAATATATTTTTTAAAAGTTTATTTATTTTGAGCAAGAGAGAGAAAGAGAGATGTGGGAGGGGCAGAGAGAGAGAGAGAGAGAGAGAGAGAGAGAATGAATATCCTAAGCAGGTTCCATATTGTCAGCTTGGAGCCCAACTTGGGGCTTGAACCTACGAACCATGAGATCATGACCTGAGCTGAAACCAGGAGTCAGGCGCTTAACTGACTGAGCGACCCAGGTGCCTCAAGAAAAAAAGTAATATTTAAAACCAGTTGTAGCCACTTTGCCTTGTAAGGAAAATGACACAATTCTAATCTATGGAGGAAGAAGTCTCTAAATGGATCTCATCCCTTGCAGAGGCTAAGATGAGATTCAATAAAATGGATTTGAATATATATATATATTCTCTAACTTCCCCAAGAGGAGAGCATTCCTTACCCATTTTATAGATGATGAAGGATGCTCAGAGAGAGTGTCACCTGTACCTGCTTGGTGTCAAACAGCTACAAAGGGGTGGGCTGGGCTTCCAACCCAGAGCTCTTTGGCTCTAAAGTTCATGGTCTCCCTTCTGGTGTAGCATGCCACCTACCACACTCATGACTGCCTCCTGTATGTGGGTCTAGGTAAGCCTTTTGGGGAAGGGGGTAAGGAAGAGGTATGAAGTTATCCTTGTACATTTCTTAACATTTCCTGGGAAGAGGGTTTGTGGGAATGGAGAAGATAGAAAACCAGAGTTCTGATCATGGTAGGAAGAAGAAGCAAAGTGGATGTTGAAAAGTCAACTTGTGCTGAGGAGGCAGTGTGACTTAGTGGGTGGGCATGAAGCCTCAGAGCCTTCTAGTCCTGGGTTCAGGCCCCAGGGCCATATTGTATTAGCTATATGACCTCAAGCAAGTTACTTAATCTGGTGAAACCTGAGTTTCATCTCTAATAATGAGACCTACTCCCTAGGGTTTTCATGTGGGTTAAATAAGAAACCATAAGTAAAGCACTTCTCACAGTTCTAGGCACCCCTGCCCCCAAAATGTAGCTGTTATCACACTACATTAAAGTACACAGTGCTCTGCAGACTCAGGGGACATATTCTAAAAGCCCCTTCTGGTCCAAATCACAAACACTGTAAGATACAGAGAAGTCAGAGGGAGGCAGTTTACGTACAATACTTTTCTTTTTGTAAATTTTTTAAAAAATTATTTTCAAGTTAGTTAACATATGATGTAGTCTTGGCTTCAGGACTTTCTGTAAAATTTTTACTTGCAGTAAGATATATATAACGTCAACATCTATCATCTTCACTACTTTTAAGTGTAGAGTTTGGTAGAGTTAAGTACATTTGCATTGTTGTGCAACCAGCCTTTAGCATTCTTCTCATCTTGCAAAACTAAACCCAAAATCTACACCTTTTACACTCCCCACTCTTCCCTCTCTCAGCCCCCATCATTCTACTTTCTGTCTCTATGAATTTGACTATTCTAGGTAAGTAGAATCAAATAGTACTTGTCTTTTTGTGACTGGTTTGTTTCACTTAGCATGATGTCCTCAAGGTTCATCTATGTTGTAGCAGGTGTCTGAATTTCCTTCCTTTTTAGGGATGAATAATATTTCATTATATATATATATGTATATATATATACATACATATATACGTATGTATATATATATGCCAGATTTTGTTTATCCATTCATCGATCAATAGACACTTGAGTTGCTCCCACCTTTTGGCTATTGTGAGTAATGCTTTTATGAACATGGGTGTACAAATATCTCTTTGAGACCTTGCTCTCAGTTCTTTTGGGTATATACCCAGTAGTGCAATTGCTGGATCATATGGGAATTCTTTTTTAATTTGGAGAAACCATCGTACTGTTTTCCACAGTAGCTGCATCATTGTACAAACATTACAATTTCTCCACATCCTCATCAACACTTCTTCCTTCCTTCCTTCTTTCCTTCCCTCCTTCCTTTTGGACCCTGCTTTTTTATTGCTGTTCAAGAAAGAGTCATCTTTCAGACATCAAATTAATTTCATCCTCATGTTTGTCTTCCATCAAGAGTGTGCCCCCATGAAGATCCAAAGCTCGTGGGCTATGCAGGAAATCTAGAATACATTTCTGGTTTCAAGACGGTGTCCATTAGGGGCTCAGCCAAGCAATGTGTGTTTATAGCCACCTCTCCAGGACACCTTGTCCTGCACTCAGAGAGGTTTACAAGCCAGACTGACACCAGGAAAGTCCCAGTGAGGGTGGGATCCATGGTTGTTGTGTGCTTTCCAGCCTGTCATTCCTTAAGCTATAAATATTTACCAAGTGAGTGTGGAGATGTCAGTCTCCAAAGAGCGTCCGGGTTGCTGTGTGTGTAGGGGGTGGTGCTGGGCTAGTGAGAGACCCTAGAGGCTGCCATGTGATGTTGATGCGTTAAAGATTGAAGATGAGCAATTATTTATTTATTTTATTTTCTAATAATTTATTGTCAGATTGGTTTCCATACAACGCCCAGTGTGAAGATTAGCAGTTAAAGTCCTGCCCAAGGCAATGTCTCTGGGCAGATGATTCTGTACAACTTGCACATCTCAGCCCCGAAACCACAGGCAAACATCGGTAAAGTAAAGCTAGCTTCCCAGTACTGCTAGGTTTATAAACGTTCTTAAGTTCCCATATTTATCTCTTAAAAATGAATCCAGAGACACCTCCATATGACTGGCAGCTTTGCCTGTGGGTATGTGAATGCTTTCATTGAGGGAAACAGTAAAAGTCTGGAGAGGGCCAGAATAATTTTTTGTCATTGTTGTTGGCATTTTATGGATTTAAACTTGGAGCAATTGGTCATTAAAATGAAATAGCTTCCCTCTTGGTTTCAGTGAAGGCTTCAAGATCCTGGCCCTTTCTGAAGTAAGATCACTTCTGAGTGCTTGCAAAGGACTGGCACCTCACTTGCTTAAGGGCAGAAAAGAGTTGAAATCAAGGTGGCCAGGAGGACGAATCATTGGTGGGACAGTCTGGGGAAGCTGTCCGTGTGCTCTGAGTCCTCCTATCCCAGCTCCAGAAGAGGCTTTGGGAAGCCTGAGCATTTTCTACCCCCAGGAAGCCACCTGCCAACTGACATAGCCGCCACCCCAGAACTTCGCCACACCAGCCACAATCTCCCTGCCACAAGAATGCCCCACGTTTTCTCTGGGCATCTATGAGCCAGTGTCTGAACACTGGGGCCACTGCCATGGGTGTCTCAGAAAAAGCAAACACGTCCATGTGTCAGCAGAAATGGCAGAAGCAATGGGAGCTTGGTCTATGCCTGACTTCTGCCTTTAAAATTTTGCTTTTGTATATCTTGCTGGGGAAATGTAGTTTTATCTTTTCAGCTTCTGAAATACAGAAAGGAGGCTGGAATGGGGGGTTCACCTTATCTAACACATTCTTACTCACAATCCAAGGACCACATCAAATGCTATTCCTCTCAGAGGCTCCTCTCCCTCTGGCTCCCTTCCCACAGTAGAAAGATTCCTCCTCTCTGTTCCCACAGCTTACGTAACATGTTGGTCTCCTTTGTTAAGCTGAAAAGTTTCTTGAGGGCAGGGATTTTGTATGTTTCATTTCTATGTCTTTCAAACCTAGACAAGGCCTGACAGGTGATAGTTGTGGTGGTTTTAAAATGTACCCACAACTTGTTTGATACCTCTCTTTTCAAAAAGTGGAGCCCAGTTCCCTTTCTTTAGAGTCTGGACTCGACTGACTAGCTCCTAATGAACAGAATGTGGCAGAAGTGATGTGTGACTTCTGAGACCAGGCCATAAAAGATGTGGCTTGATCGTGTTAGGATCCCTGGCTCCTAGGGAAGCTGGCTGCCATGACATAAGGACACTTTTCAACCTCAGGCATACTCAGGCATGACCTCAGGACCTCAGGCATCCACCTCAGCTCCCAGCTCCATCGTGCTGACCAGTGCGGGGGTCAGGGCCTGTATACGGAGGGTAGCCACGAACACTAGGGAAGCCACAGCCAGAAGTAGCAAATGTGTGGCATCCATGCCCCACTGCCCACATCCATATCTTTGTCCAGTGATTGATTGTGGAACTCTTTCTTGCTGGTGCCAGATGCTTCTTCAGACCCCTTCTCAACACAGAATCCAGGCAGCCACTAATCAATCAGAATTGGATTGAATAGAACACTTGTTTCCCTCTCTTCTATAGGCTCAATATAAAATGAGAATCTGAAATTTTGTCCTTTCGAAGTATGTATTAGATCAGAATATATAACCAATGACATTTAAAATGCTTATCCATGTCTTTCCAAAGGTAGGTATATACACTTGTGAAAATCCTCTAGTGGTAGAAACATGGGTGAGCAGAGGGGCAGCAAGTCCCCTGCCACCACCTTCCTGAAGGCCAGCCTTGGTCCCATCTGTTGAGCCCATAAGCTCATATCTTAGACCCCAGACACTTGGGGAAGCAATGGTGGCTGGATGATAGTGGCTAGGAAGCACTCAGGAAGTGTCTGGGCCTGTTGGTACACTATCTGGTAGGAAGTCAGGGCCTAGAATCAGAAGAGAAAGAAATTAGGAGGGTATGTTCTTTCCAGAGCTTGGAGGCCTTTCATGACCCTTGAACTTGAATGAGACATAATAGGGGCAGAGGAACCCTCAAATGAAAGCCAGGATGGCTCTAAGCTCACAACTGGGTGAACTACCTTACACGAGATGTTTCCCATTTGTTTAATTTGCAAGAGGGTAGTTATTTTCCCGGTAGTTGGGCAAGAAGCCTCTTCTCTTCTCTCCCTTGTTCCCACCAAAGTCAGACCCACAAGAATCAGCCTCAGAGACTAGTTACTTCTTTTTTTTTTTTTTTAACGTTTATTTATTTTTGAGAGACAGACAGACAGAGCATGAGCAGGAGAAGGGCACAGAGAGAGGGAGATACAGAATCCGAAGCAGGCTCCAGTCTCTGAGCCATCAGCACAGAGCCCGACGCGGGGCCCGAACTCACAGACCGTGAGATCACGACCTGAGCCGAAGTCGGCCGCTTAACCAACTGAGCCACCCAGGCGCCCCAATTACTTCTGATCTTGGGAAGCATCTTCCCTGAGGGGCTCCTGTGGCCTCTCCCCAGCCCACCTTCTGGCCAGCCCTGCAATTGACCTTGAATTGCAGCCTTCTTGGTCTTTATGGGTTTTAGATCCTGTGTTTCTATTCCTGTCTTGTCCTTATTCCTCTCCAGGCTCAATTTCACATAACTGCCCATCTGTTTCCTGCCTATTCTGGATCCTTATGGGCTTCTCTTAGTGTCCAGTGCCACTCACTCTGTAGAACTGTGACAGAGCCTGTCAGGTTGATGAATATTGGCTGCGCCCTCTGGCCTCCTCCTGTCAGCTGGGCTTCAACTGTCAGCCCTTGCTGGCCTGTTGGCCACCCTTGCTCCTCAGTGATCACCTGGGAGCTGCCAGGTATTGTCTATCCTGAGTAACATGTCAGGAAGTCCACTGTATTGTATTGTATTGTATTGACAATGGTAAGTTGAGTGTGTCCACACAGTAAAATTACCAGGTATAGTTCACACAAGCCTGGGGCACACGACAGTATTATTCATAAGGACATCCCCTCTGTCTGAGGCAGTGATGGATGGTGTAGAAAAGAACAGGGGTTTCAGAGTCAGGCAGCAGAGGTCAAATTTTGGCTCTGCAACTTAATAATCTGAGCAAGTTTTTTAACCTTTTATAGCCTGAGAGTCCTCATTTGAAACATGAAGATAAATAAAAGTATCTAACTTGCTGGGTTGTTTTAAGGAATAACTGAAGTAGGTGATCATGATTTATAGTGAGAATTTTTAGATGATAAATGTTTTAGTTTATTAGAGCTACCATAATAAAGTGTCACAAAGTGAGTGGTTTCACCAACAGAAATATTTTGTCTTACAGTTCTGGAGGCTAGAAGTCCAAAATCAAGGTGTCTGTTGGGTTAGTTCCTTCTATGGTCTGTGAGGGAAGGATATATCCAGACCTCTCTTCTTGGCTTGTAGATGGCTGGCTTCTCCCTGTGTCTCTTCACATGGTGCTCTCCCTGCGTGTGTGCCTCCATGTCCAAATTTCTTTTTTTTTTTTTTTATAAAAAAGTCAGTCATTGGATGAGGGCCCACCCTAATGACCTCATCTTAACTAACTGCATCTGTAACAATCCTATTTCCAAATACGGTTACATTCTGCAGTACTTGGGGGTTAGGACTTCAACCTTTTGGGGTGGTGCAATTCAACCCATAATAGTATGTTATAATTATTTGTGAGGAGCTCTTATAATGCCTTGATTATTGATGGGATTTTAGTGGAATTAAATGGTAACTATTCAATCGTATGCAGTGAACTGCATTTTCCTTGAGATACTGTTGTATCAGTCACTTGTAGTGGTAGGTCTGTGGATTACCCCACAAGCTTCCAAGTTCATGTGTAGGAGCTAACTGTGAAAAGGGGTATTGGTGGTGGTGGTGGTGAAGGTAAACTCCCAAGTGTCAGACAGGCTATACTTGAGCCTGGCATCCATGTTGGATCCCTAGGGCCAAGGACTGGGGACAAATCCTGACTCTTTTTTCTTCCTCTCATCCTACCTCCAACCCAAGTCAATATGAAGAAGCTTCATGCCTCACATCAAATTCTAACATTGCTGGGAACTCATTCTTTAAGAAATAGAGGGGAGGGCAGCCCACCACCCTCCCTGTTCTTTAGAAAAGATGGGTTCCTGTGGAGGCAGGAGTATGAACAATACCCAGCAGCTGACAACTGGGCCTTCTTTATGCTGTAACAATGGAAGTAGGAAAGCTGAAAGCCAAAGAGATGTTGGAGTATGTGCAGAGTGGGCTGGAAGACCTTTCATGACTTCTACAACTTCTGTATACTCAAATCCATCTTGGTGCTGGTCACTAAATCCCATGTCATGGCTGATTCTCCCTACTCCTCCTCTAAGGGAAGCCATTTCAAGAAGGCGCTGCCCTGAGCATGAGTGGGGAGTTGAGTTGATGCCCACTTCTGGCATTAACACCCCAGTCTCTCAGCACCCCACTGACCTGTAATTTGGACAGTTGTTATATCTGCTTCCCATCAAGTAAAGGCTATGCCTTTGAATATTGTGGCTGGAGACAGTAGTGAGCTCTTGGAGTGTATATATATATATATATATATATATATATATATAGCCAAGCCTGGGGACATTGCAATTTCCTTTTCAATGTCATCCTTGAGGGCATGCTGTCTTTGCAGGGGACACGGGGACAGGTTCTTTATTCTTTCTCTCTTCTATTAACTGCCCCAGAATTCCATTTATTTTTCTTTCAATTTTTTAATTTTGAGAGAGAGAGAGAAAAAAAAATGCAAACAGGGGAGGGGCACAGAGAGAAGGAGAGAGAGAATCCCAAGCAGGCTCCACACTGTCAGTGCAGAGCCCACATGGGGCTTGAACTCATGAACCATGAAATTATGATCTGAGCTGAAAACAAGAGTTAGTCCCTTAACCCACTGAGCCACCCAGGCATCCCCAGAATTCCATTTCTAATTTGATCTTCTAGTTCAGCTCAGATTCAGCAAATATTTATTAAATATACGCACCATACTAGCAATTTAATACATGGTACTGTCCTCAAGGAGTTTACATTCAAATGAGGTTAAGAAGACAAGGAAAAATTCACTGGAACATAGGCAGAGAGATACAGGGATGGCTATTTATATATGACAAGTGCTAAGAGTCAGAGAGAAATGAGAATTTACTTCCAGCTAGAAAGGCTTCATGGAGGAGATGATATTCCTCTTGAGCTTTGAAGAATAGCTAGAATTTCGATGGATGCAGAGAGGAAAGAGGGCTTGAGAGTAGAAAGAACAGACTGAGAAAAGATAGGAAATACAGGACATGTAGAGCATCATGGGAGAATAAGTATTTAGATGTGGCTTGACAATGGGTGGAGGGTTTATGTGGGAATAGAACAGGAAATGAAACTAGGAAGTTGTGCCTAGACTGTGTAGGATTCTGGATGTCCCACTGAGGGATATAGCTTTTGTTCTATAAGTGCTGAGGATGGCACTGAAGATGTTCAGACCAAGTCAACAACCTGATATAAATTATGTCTTAAGAAAATTGATCTTGATCAGGTAGCTTTCTGTAGCTATGGATTTGTGTGGTAGAGGTCGTGGATGGGGTGTGGAGGACAAACTGGAGGCTGCTACAGTGGTCCAGGAGGGAGATGGCTGGGTGGGTTTCATAGGTTAGGAGTCAGAGTACATGAACGATTACTTAGAGCAGGATAAGCAGGAGAGGCTGGGGGCCAAGGCTGCCTCTCCTACCCCAATCTGGGCAGGTGCTGGAGGAAGGGACATACAGAGTATTCTTACTGGCATATGTATGTACTGACCAAGGAGTAAGCAGCAATGGTTTCATGTCCTTCAACAGCATGGGTCTAAAGTAAGTTGGTGGTGAGCATGAGGACCGGGAAGCCCAAGTCTGCAACAGCTGGAATTCTAGGCAGGTGCCCTGGAGCTAAGAGTTCCTTTATGGATCCTGCCTTGTGTGCATTTTGACCGGGCACTGTCCTCATTCTGTTCTATACTCAGGACTCTTAGTCAGAGTAACAAGTATCTGGGCAAGCTTGCCTTCCATGTTTGGTCTTTTTCAGGTACTAGAGTCCAAGAATTGCAAATTCTATCCTGGCCCGATCCCTGTAGCCACAGCTTCTTCTCCAAAGCCTCTTGTGTTTTCCAAGATCCAGCCTTCAGTTGTAAGAAAGATATGAAAGTACTGGTCCTGAGCCCTTGACAGTTTTCTGACATCCCTAGAGATGCCTTTTGAGTCTCTTCTAATTCTTCCATTGCTCTTCCCATGAGATAGCAAGAATGAGGAATGGGAGGCACATTTAGACAGCCTCAGCAGACCCCTTATTACATCCCAGATGCAAAGTCCAGGCAAATGGCCCAGGCCAGGGCAGAGCGAGAGCACAAAAACAACCTTTTCTCCCAGAGTCAGTGGAAGCTGGGCCCACGCTCTCCCACACTGGCTAAATCATTGCTAGTTCTGCAGGAATGGCCCTATACTTGTTTCATAGCTTCAGCTACTCCACCGTGCAGGGATACTTCACTCCTTTGATGCTGCACATTGGACCAGGTTTTACTCTTTTTTCCCTTTCTAAGCTGTCTAGGATTTTTGCACCTCTATTGAAAGCCGCAATATAGAGAAGTCTTGATTAAGCCTTTGGCCTTCTCCTCAAACAGGCTCTCCTGGGTCCTTGTAACCCAGTTGCCAGCTGGGGCCTCCTTCGTCTTTGAACTCTGGAAAAGATTGCTCCCTATCCCTAGTTCCACAGTCCAGGGAAGTCCAAAGCAAGTTTGCTGTGAATTTTCCTGATGTTTCTGCTTCTTGGCTCTTGCAACTGCATAAGCCATCCTGATTCAAAGGCCCCATGTCAACTTCCATAGACAATTCAGCTCTTCATTGGTGTCCACAAGAGATCCACTCGAGTGAGTGTCTGAACACGGCAGAAGGAGAGGGGTCATACCACACATTCTGAAGCCTTCTTGTTGGCTTCTTCTTTTTATTTCTGTCACATATTCCTCCAGAGTTCCCAAAAGTCTCCTTTCTCCTTGACTGTGCAGAGTTGTCCCCCCCCTCCGACTCCTTTTCCCTCTAACACTCAGATCTTCGACACTCCTCATCCTACCCCGACAATGTTCTACATGTTTCTTCCTCAACAATGCAGTTCTCACCCTTAAAGGAATTCTAGTGCCAACTCTTAACAACAATAAAAAATTTTCTGTCTGATTTCACATGTATCACACTCAGAGCTGGGGTGTTAAAAAGTTCCCTTTAGCAATTAGGATGCTGTTGGTGCAATTTAACAGGAACTGAATTCAAAGTGTCCTAAATGATAAAGACTTTTATTATCTCACAAAATTGGAAGCCCAGAGACAGGTTGGCTCTAAGCTCCAGGACCCCAGCTCTGCCTCTTGATTCGGTCCCAAGCTTGGCCTCAGACTGGTAGCAAGATGGCTGCTGCAGTTCCAGGCACCATAGCCGGACCCCATAATGTGAAGAACAAGAAGGGGTGATCTCCTCCCACATCTCTTCCTGCATAGGGAGGACACCATTCCCAGAAGCCCCTCAGCAGAAGTTGCCTTCCCATCTCATTGGCTGGGTTTGGTCTTGTGCCTAAACCCACAGCAGGAAAGGGGAATGGTGTCTATGATGGGCTTAAATTAAGCAGAACCATCCCCTGATGATGGGGTGTGGTGAGCATCACCGATATATGAAGGTTTATGGAGGAGGATGAACACCGGAACAAAAGTGGGGTGCCTTCCACACAAACAGAGCACTCCTGTAGCTCTGCTTCCAGGCCCAGAATCGTGGCTATTTGCTGGCTTCTCCCCCAGCTTCAGCCTGCTCCTATTGCTGCCCACTATAGAGGGCACCTGGTAAAACTGAACATCTCCACCTCAAAGCTCTTCCCATACTTCTGCACAAGGACAAGCCATTTCCTAAGATCTTGCAATAGATTATTCTTATGTTTCGAGGAATTATTCTCATTTTTGTTTCCCTATTTAGAACATACTAGCAATCTTTTGCAAGTAAGTGCATGGACTATTTTTTGAGGGAAGTTATAGGCATTTGTGGGATTCCAAATCTTCCATTCTACACGAGCTTGTTAGAATTGCTTGTTTTTTTGTATTTGCATGTTGGAGGGTTTGGTTGTTGTTTTTTTGTTTTATTGTGTGTGTGTGTGTGTGTGTGTTTTTTTGTTTTTTCATTTACTAGTTAGGACAGTGGTTCATAAATTTCAGTGGGAATTTCTTAGAAAACTCATTAGAAATGACAGAATTCTGCGTTCTACTACCTCCAATCTGGAGCAGAATCCAGGAACCTATATTTAAAGTACGCACAATAGGCAATCACATGCTGAGATTCACTCCTTTAGGAGAAGGTACCCAGATCTAAGCCTGCTTTGACAAGTTAATTGGAGGAGAGCACAATTCCAAGTTCTTGTAATTCTATTTTTATTTATAGAAGAAATTTTATTGAATGAAAATGAAATGTAGTATGAATTATAGATCATCAGGAGACTTTTCCTTTAAGTGCATTCACAAATCAGAAAAGAAATCTCTCTCTTGGCAAGTGTCTTCCTAATTTTTAGCTCAGAGCATATGGTCACCCTTCTAAGGCTAAACTTCAGGATTCCATTTGTCTAGATGAAATGGTAATTGCTGGCTTCCAATGCCAAGTGTGGAGCTGCTTAAGGCCTTGAGTAGTCTGGGCATGGCGCCTGGAGTATTTCCAGGGTTTAAAAAACTCCTGAGTTGTGTTCCTCACTGAGCAGGTTTCCTTCTTCTAAAACCGAAGACCTCTCTTTGTGAGTTGGGATGAGCTAGCCTTGTTTTGAGTATTTCAAGGTCACCTACTCCATTTCTAGCAGAGCTGGAAGCTTCCTATGGGAGATGGCCTTGAGGCAGGGAGGTGGCCACTCTTGGCAGATGAGGGAGGGGCATGGAATCGAAGACACTTCAGAGCAACCTTGGCCTTTAGAGCTGGGCCTGTGCAGATTTATGTTTCAACTTTTGTGATATGGAGATGGGGAATGGATGTGCTTCACTGGGAAGGTTCCCAGCACTACAGTAACAGAGGGAGTGTCTAAGAGAAAAACAGGCAAATATGTGAAACAGGAAATGGAGTTAAATTAGAAGAAAAAAAGAGATTGAAGAGGCAGGTATCAGATCTAAGGCCCCAGAGGGAGGCAAGAGAGAATTCTGGAGTTATACAGGTTTGGGTTTGAATCAGAACTCTGCCACCTGCTAGTCGTGTATCCTTAGAAACAATACTTAGCCTTTATTTTTTTTTAATTTTAATTAATGTTTATTTATTTTTGAGCGAGACAGAGTGTGAGTGGGGTAGGGTCAGAGAGTGAGGGAGACACAGAATCTTAGGCAGGATCCAGGCTCTGAGCTGTCAGCACAGAGCCCGACGTAGGGCTCGAACTTGTGAACAGCAACATCATGACCTGAGCCAAAGTTGGACACTTAACCAACTGAGCCATCCAGGATCCCCAAGGATACTTCACCTTTTGAACTCTTCGTTTCTGTAATAAGAGGGGTAATAATACTAACTACTTAAAAATTCTTGTGTGGATTAAAGTAATTCATATGAGGGCTTACCAGTTCCTGTCTGAGGTGGTCATCATTGATTGCATACTGTTATAACTGTAGGCAACTTTCCTGATTTAGTTTATAATTGGTATGAATTGCCTCCCCAACTTGGAACACAACTACAATTATCTCCCTTAAAATTTCCAAGGATCCACATGCTTGTCCGTTAGCAGGAAGTCCAGTATTTTCCACTTGAGGTATCTTCTCCCTTGAATTTTCTAATAACTCCAGTGAGTCATTCAGTCCAAAGGAACAGTCCTAACAGTCAAATGCTAGGCAGAGAGAGAACTCTAGAATCTTACTTGTCCAATGATGATGTTGTCACTGTTTCTGTTGCCATCGTATGGTGTCATGGTTGAAAACGGGTCCCATGTAGTTGTGGATCATTGCTATGGTGATGCCCTCATTGGTTTAGAACACTCTGTAGTAGATTGTCCCTACTGGGCCCTTTTCATGAATCAACTGTATTTCTTACTCCACTGCTGTTCAGTGAGGCCCTATAACTTGTTTGGCCAATGAGGTGGAAGTAACATGTACTACTTCCAATCACAAGTTTTAAAAGCCATCACAATCTATCTTTTTCCTCTACCACAAAAATGGCACTGTTCCATGTAAGAATTATTCTTTCAGTTTGAGGCCTAGAGTGAAGAGTTTATGGAGCAGAGCTATGGCCAAACCATATCCAGCATCTAATATGACTAAGGCGTAAACCTTTACTGTTGTAAGCCACTGAGATTTTGGAGCTGTTTGTTGCTGTAGTATAACCTTCTCTACCTGACTGATATACATACTTAGGTGACAGCAGAGCCTCATATTTAGGTTCTAGTTATAGCTGTTTTAGTTCATACATTTAACTCAGGCATTACATCCAAAGCATACCATCATGCCGAAGTAGCTTGGTGGAGAGGGACTTATAGCCTCACTACATGCTCTACCATAAATGTACTCTTCCATGAATATTTAAGCTGCTATTAACAGCTGGATCACCAGCCTGGACCCTCATGGTATATTCCCCACTGGGATGCTTGCTGTCCCTTCCTGCTTGTGGATCCCAATTGTGGCCCTCCCAATACATCAGTGACGTTCTACAATTATGTTTCTGCAAAAGGAATGGGTCAGGGGTTCAAGGCCTTTGTGTCCTATGCAGATTTACCCCACTAGACAATTTTGCATACCACAGACATTTGGGAGAGGTAGTTTTTGTCAGGCTACAGGAGTTTCTGTTATATCTCTTTCCTGTATATAAGTGTCTATTTGCCTTACATTTGTTAGGGGAAGTCACTCAGTTGATTTTTTTTCTCATAGTAAGTGCAATCTACTCCAATGAGATTTGTAACTCCCACTTCTAGTCATAGCAAAGATTGTAATTTTTTTTGAGTTTACAAAAGCAGTCCCTTTGTTGCATGTAGATGTTATATGGAGGACTTTTCAATGAGAAGGTGTGGGGGAAGAATGAAATGGTAAGTGGGGGCCCCAGTGAGCATCATTCACTTTACCCCACTCTACTTTTTCTTCTCTAAAAACACAAAGAATAATATTGAACCCCAAGAGTTAGGAGAATTATTCCAATACAAAATGAAAGGTGGCATTGCTCAGGCTTTTGTGATGGGATTTTTGTATTAACACAAGTAGAGAAGGTATGTGAGGGTCCAAGGTCAGCAGTGGATCCTGTAAGCAGGAAGAAGGAGAGCTGTCTTGGGAAGGCTCAGGGAGGTCTCTTGATGTAGGGAGTAGAATCCTTTCAGTCACTGGTATCTGGTCTCCTTCTGCCAGAGAATGTAAACAACAGAGCAACACTTTAGAAGTATCTCTCTGGCTGCTATGGGGGAATTAGAGACAGAGGCAAGAGTAGAGACAAGGAGATTAGTTAGGGAGAAGTAGAAAAGATACATATTTATTGAATGAATGAACACACAAATGAATATTAAGCTGTGGATATTAAGCTGTGGCTTTGGGTCCTTGCTCTGCCACATGTGCCAACTTCCTTAAGGACTGTGGTGAGTCTTCAGACTTCTGGAAGACGAAAACGTTTTCCTTCCTGCTCTCCTCCACTGACCCTACAGATCCCTCTTCTCTTCCTTCATGGTAGGTCCCTTTGACTGTATCCACTGAGCTCCTATCCTGTTTTTCTCTGAGTTCTTTGAGATTTGGTCAAAAGCTGGTATTAAGTCTGGTCCTGTGCTTCGGTGCCTTCCACTCCTTCACCTCTTGTTGTCCAAGCTGTGTCTTGTTTAATAACAGATACTGTATTTTCTCAGGGCCAATCTGGTTCACATCA
The DNA here is from genome assembly GCA_030068075.1 of Paguma larvata. Lineage (NCBI taxonomy): Eukaryota > Metazoa > Chordata > Mammalia > Carnivora > Viverridae > Paguma > Paguma larvata. The sequence goes on along the minus strand of CM057831.1, from coordinate 64,927,417 downwards.
CATTTGTATCTCACCATAATCTCTAAAATCTTATATCCACGCTCAGAGCACGAGCAGGTTCCTTGTGGGCCATGGGATGACAGTTTGGCTGCCAAAGGCTATGCACATTTTAGAGGTTACCCATTCCACTGAGGCCCTTGCTACTCTTGGGGAACACATCACCCACCCCCAGGGTCTATACACCCACAACCAGGGGCCTGCCTTGCAGTTTTCCATTCTCAGGATGTTCCAACATTTAGAAAATAAAAGCAGGCAACATTCCTACCCAACATTCCTACCCATCTTTCTTAATGAGGGAAGTCCCTAACATCCCTAAAAAGTAGCTTTTGGAGAATCCAAAACAGGCATATATGCTTTAAGAAGATGTCTTTGGCTTTTAATCCAGAAGAAGGAAGGAAGAATACAAAGGAAGGCTCAGATCCAAAGTGAATTCTTTTGTCTAGTACATGGTTTATTTTAAATGTGAAAGTTCAAGTTTACAAAAACAAATGGATTGGATGGGGCATTTGTGAATTCTGAAGCATAGACATTTCTCCATGTTTGGAGGATGTTCTGAGATATTTGTGCAATTTTTGTCAGTGTTGAAATAAAAGAGGTACTGAGGCTGTGGAACGCTGCATCCAGAATGATGTAAAAAAAATAATAATAGTAAAGGGCCCAGAGTCCCAAGAAAGGGAAGGAGAGAAAATATGGCCCTGGTTGGTATTATCCTCATGTGGGCCCAGGACACTTGGTTGAAAAACCTCTTTTATTTTTATTTTTTGAGAGAGAGAGAAAGAGAGGGAGCAAGACAGCATGATCAGGGGAGAAGTAAAAGGACAGGGAAGGAGAGAATCTTAAGCAGGCTCCACACTCAGCATGGAGCCTGACATGGGGCTCGATCTCATGACTATGAGATCATGACCTGAACCAAAATCAAGAGGAGGATGCTTAACCAACTGAGCCATCCAGGCATCCTCAAAACCTCCTTCTGACATATCAATCCATAAATTAGATTGATTCACTGATTGGATGAAATAAATTGAGGAAGTAAACTGCTATCAAGAAGACTGAAGTCTTCTACAGAAGTATTATTCCTGCATTTCTCCTATCCTTACCTATGTTACCTACTTGCTTTCGTAAAATCTTTTTTTATAAACTCGACTTGATCAGGTCAAGTGGGAGCTTTGAGAAAGGGATTTCCTAGAGGTGGGAGACAATGGAATTCTTCAGCAACTGGATTGAAGGAAAGAGCATGGTCTGGGACACCAGGTCCAGCTCTTTCATGGAGCAGCTGTGTGATGGTGGACAAGGTATTCAGTTTCTCTAGGCTTCATTGTCTTACTGGAAAATACAGACTGGACGTTTTGGGAGAGCATTTTTTGAGAATGAGTGATGTAGAGAAGTTGCTGTGTATGATATACGGTACAAATTAAGTCTTGTTAGACATGATCTAACTCATAATTGAAAAGAATCACTCTGCCTGCTTTGTGGGGGGCAGAAGAGCCAATAGGAGTCTACTGCATTGACACCAGTGAGAAGTCACGACTACCTAGACCAGGGTGGTAGTGGTAAAAGCAGTAAGAAATGGTCAGTTTCTAGATGTATTTTTTTTTATGTTTATTTCTGAGAGAGAGTGAGAGCACAAGCGGGGGAGGGGCAGAGAGAGGGGATCCAAAGCAGGCTCTGTGCTGACAGCACAGAGCCCGATGTGGGGCTTGAACTCACAAACTGTGAGATCATACTCTGAGCCAAAGTCTGACACTTAACCAACTGAGCCATCCAGGTGCACCTGGTTGCGTTTTGAAGGTAGAGGTGAGATAATTTTATGATGGATTCCCTATGGGTTGTGTGGGGAGCAGCAAGTGGGGAGCCATGAAGGATTCACATTTTGAGCTTGAGCAACTTGAAGGTTGGACTTGCCATTTACCGAGATGGAAAAGGCCGAGGGGAGAGCAGGTATTGGGGGCTGCATGGAGTAAACTGGAGAAGTATATCAGACATGCAAGAAGAGGTGCCCGGCCAGCAGTTGGATATATGACTTTGGGATTTGTGGGGGGAGGTCTAGACTAGACCCAAACATTTGAGAGTCTTCAGATTATAGACAGTGTTTAAAATCATGAGCTCAGAGAAGATCCTCTTGGGAGTGAGTGCAGGGAGAAGAGAATCAAGGTCTGAGAAGTAAGCCCTGGAGCAGTCCAGCATTATGCATTGGGGAGAGGGGGAACAAATGCATCCCCCCACCTTCCTCCTCGTCATCTTTCTTCTTCTTTTATGGTTATGAAAAGGAACTGTTCTATTTAATTCAGTTAGCCTTCACTTGAACAAAGCTTTTTACAAAACTTATTTTGGGTTTGCTCTTAAAAAGCGATATATGCTGTCTGCAACTTCAAAGTCTTTTAAAACGGAAAAACACCCGACTCTGGGCTGTGAGAAGGTCTCGCTCGTGGCACAGTCATCGAACCAGCAAGTCCAGTGCATCTGGAGATCAAGTTCCTCTCAGGATTAGTGAAATCAAGCTTTTGTTAGCATTAATTTAATGGTGGAATGTCAACTTGAAAACCTCAAAAATCTTTTTCTGCTTCACATCTCTCCCCTTTCTCATCCAAAAGAAAAACTATGTAAGGCCAGAAGGGATAATCTAAGAAAGGTTTGACCCTTCCTTTGGTGAGATAAACAATCTGTTGTGTCATGGCACCAGCACAGAAGTCCTGTGTTTGAAAAACAGACTGAGACTACAGTGTTACTCAGGATTGTTTAGGGGAGGGCGAGGTAGGGACAGATCAATTTTGTGATATGGATCTGGGGTCTCAGTGGACCATGGGTTTTTTATGAGACAAGTAATGACATCATTGTTCCAGGAGCCAATACAATTGTAGGTTGAAGCAATCTGGTGTTCCAGTCATATGAAAATAGAATCCCCTGAATAAAGAGACTACTAGCTGGATGACACTAGTAATCCCCTATACTGTTCTGGATTTTATATTGTGAGACAGACTTTGGCAAAGTTTGTGTTGGTTAGTGGCGAGAGAGACCAGCATGGGACAAGAGTTTAGATAAATGTCAGGCTTCTGGCCTCAGCTGTCACTGTCTTCAGATATGGAAGGGCTGCCAGGGTATGAGAGAGATTGGCTCTGCATTTCACCATAGAGCACAAAGAAAAGTAAAGGAGAAAAAGTTACATACACCTTTTTATTGTTGGAACAGGCTTCCACACAGGGTAATTAGCTCTCTCTCCTTTAAGGCATTCAAGTAGGGGGTGAATAATCAATAGTCAGGGATGCCATAGAGAAAAGGCTCTTAGGTGGAGGCCTATGGATGAGCTTTAGGAGGTATATGCAAATCCCGTGACAGTACATGTCAAATTGTATGGGCATGATCCATAGCTTTTATTAGGTCCTCAGAGTTATGGGACCCTAAAAAATTTAAGAAAGTCTGCCATAGCAAATATCTTTAAACAGGGTGAGCTATATAACTGGTTGATCTCTGTGGTGTTCTTAGAGTAAGTCAATGGTTCTAATTAGCTCCCCATTCCCTGGTAGAGTAATCCTGTGGAAAGAGCATTGATTTCAGAACTTGGTTTAACTTCTAGCTCAGCTACCCGCTACCTGTGTGACTGTGGCCTGTTGCTTAATTTCTCTTAACCTCGGTTTCTTCATTTGAAAAATAGAATAATGAAAGCTATCTCACAGGTCCATCGAATAAGGTAATTCAGGTTACCTAGTATGACTGGCTCATAATGGGAGCTTGGTAAATGTGTGGTCTTTTCCTCACTCTGTGTCCATGACATCTTCTATCACCTGTCTCACCACAGTCTCTGAAGAAGGACACCATGTTTATCACATGGCCTCAGCGATGACTACTAGATCAGAGCAGGATACCTGCCCCTGGGGTAGTTAATGACTTGTGAGATTTGGCTTAAAAAGACAAGCGAGGCCAATCAGATGCTTCTGAGAATCTGAAACAAGACAGTTGTCAGATAGTTGTAGGGAGGATCAGGCTGGAACCATAGTAAGGAGAGTGTGCACAAAAAGGAGAGAGGAGAAGGAGGAGTAACCAGATGTGCAGAGAGAAGGAGAAAAGGGAAAGAGGGAATCACACGGTTTGTGGGAGACAGGGATACAGACATTAAGATAGGGTATGGGTCTCAAGTTCTGATGGTTCTCTGCTACCTTGAGGTCTGGGTGTACTTCCTTTCCTGACCTTGGGTTCTGTGGGGTCTCAGCTATCATTGGCACAAGCCCCTTTTACTTTAAGAATCCTTCACTTTCCCCATCTGTCCTGTGATTAGCTCTGCTTGTACGTCAACCCAGCCTGGAATTCTTTCTTTCTCCTTGACTTTCCCTGTTTTACTCAGCACTTGAGGCCCTGTTGAATTTCCTACTTCTCCCACAAAGCCCTTCCAGGGCATCTCAGCATCACAGGCCTTTCTTTCCCGTAAGATGCTTCTTTGATGGATATGTGTGAGCTTGGGGTGTAGAGGAACTCAGAGGAGGGGACAGACTTATCCAGACTTCTCCAAAGAGCAGTACTGCCTTCTCTGAAATCCTCCCCTAACCATCTCATCTTTATCGGACTTCTAAGGTCACCCCGGTATCACATTCCCTCCTTACCCACATCCTCCCTCCCTCTTCCCACACACTCATGTTATCAAATGGTTGCTGAATGGATAAAGAACTGAGCATTGCCTTCACATCAAAACCCTGTCAGCAACCCCTGCGAATTGGCTTCTGATCCCATAAGTCTATAGACATGGCTCTCTCAAAGTCCATTAGCTTTTACAATCTTCATTCAGGCTCTCCTAGAGATTCTGTATTTCTAAAATGTATGCCATCAGTTGAGACCTCTCTCAAGCAACAATCTGGCAGGACTGCATTTCTAACCATCTTCGGGGCATCACCACTTCCTCATCCCAGCGGTATTTCAAACTGAACTCATATCTGGGGCACAATCAGTCAAGCACTGATTTCAGCGCAGGTTATGATCTCATGATTCACGAGTTCAAGCCTCATGCCAGGCTTTGTGCCGATAGCATGGAGCCTGCTTGGGATTTTCTCTCCCTCTCTCTCTGCCCCTCCCCTGCTAGCACTCTGCCTTTCTCAAAAATAAGTAATAAACAAAGGGAAAAAACTGAACTCATGTCTTCTTTAAGCAGTGTGCTCCTGCTCCTGGCTTCCCTGTGGCATTAACATTCTCTCTATCCGCCCCAGTATCACAACTTTTGAGGACACTCGTCCCTGCTTAGAACCCCCTGGGGCACCCGCCTGTCATGCAGGTAGATCCAAACTCTGAAGCCAAGGCTCTCTCACAGTCTGACCTACTCAGCCAGCCCCATGACAGAACCCCTGCCCCAGCATTCCCAAGGGCTTTCCCACTGTCATACTTAGACCCACCCCACTTCTTCCTTTAGGAACAACTGCTCTAACCCGCTCGCCTCTTGAAACTTTGATCTCTTGAAACCTTGATCTTGCCTCAAATACCAGCTCCTCTAGAAAGCAAACCTTCCTAAAGTCCCCACTTCTTCCTTGGAACTCCTGAGACACTTAGTTCAAGATCAATGACCCCATCCTAGCCCACCCACGTTCTTCTATAGAACAGTTTTACTAGTGACATCTCATGTAAGCACACAGACAGATAGTTTGCAAACTGCTTTCACATGCCTCAGATCACAAGTGTTTTTTCCTTTCTTGAGCCTCATACCATAAGCTCCTGGAGGGCAGGAGTCATATTTTGCTTACCTCTGTAACCTCACTGCCTAGTAGAGGCCCAGGCACAGGGTATGCACATAGTGTGCTTCCTTGAGACAAATGGGTAAGTCATGCTCTTGAGGCAGAGTGGGGAAAGCAGATGATGATTTTTCCAGCATTATTCCCTCTAGGACTGGCCCAAAGCAAAGTCAGGTTCCCAGGACACTTTCTCTCCCGAGACCACTCCAGGACCGCCACTTGATTCATGGGTTATCATCTTTTACTGTCATTAGTTACCTGATGTCATATTGTTTTGGTTTGGCCAGTAAGAGCCCCTTCCTCTGTTCTTCGATGTCACCATCATTTCTGAGGCAGTTCCTTACTATTTGACACAATCAGATGTTCCAGGCTCTTCTCATACTTTCCCTATCCCAGCCCTCGAGGTACTAATTTCTTCAAAGAATCCTAGATCTTTCTGTTGGAGAATGGTATTTATAAATCCAAATCGGTGTACAAAGTGTGTTCATTGCAACTGGAGCGTGTTACTTCCAGATCCTTTCAGTGGGCAGAGCTAGGAAACAGATGCATGTTCCTGCACACACACATCTGTTTGTATGAATATAAATACATATGTTTACATACTCATGCCCACCCGCTTAACTCTCTATCCCTTCCCTCTCTCTCCCCTTCTATCTACCTACCTGCCAATATTGTCCATGCCAATACCTACATTTCCAACCCAGCACTGTGATTTATTAGATTTTCCCTTCTTTCTGGGTTTGTAGCTCCCTCTTCTTCCAGTGAGAAACTTGATTCTCATTATTAACAACATATTTACTTATTTACTCAGTCCTGGAATGCACAGAAAGTACTTTCAGAATTGCTAATCCATATGAAAAAGAAATCTACTTATTATTTGTTTACAGTTCTTGTTTTCAATTAGCCTGAAGGCATTCGGCCCAAATGCTGTGTAAAAGAGTTACCTGAGGTAGTTCGTTTCTAGTCCCTTCTCTCCACAGACTGAATCACCTGCTTGGCTCTGTATCTCATTTCTGCCCTTGTCACAGCTGGCTTTTCAGGTGCAGAACAGCACAGCCCCTGTCTCCCTGGGTCACAGCCCCCTCCTGCCTTCATTAGGCATCCTTCCTCCATCCTCCTTTCTCTTGTCAGTTTCAGAAATGTCCCTACTTATGCCCCCTCCTATTCTCTTTGTGGCCAAGATTTATTTCTTTTTAAGGAGTCCTTTGCTATCATTTCAGTGGGATCCTGGGAGGGAAAAAAGGTACCTTACGTTCCCATTCTGTTGTCTTGAGCCCAACACCCAGAGACTCTAGAGTCAAGAAGCCAGATGGTTTTACAAACCATGAGACATGGGCATGCTCCTTGGCCTCTCTGTGTCTCAGATTCTTCATCTAGGACATGGTTGTGAGAAGCCCTACATCACATGGATTTGTTGAGGACTGAACTAGATAGAGCTCGCATGTATAGTGGCTAACACAGTGCCTGGCACCGTGTGTGGTAAATGATACCTGTCATTGTCATCTGATTGACACCTGGATGCAGTTTCCACTGACTTGGCCACTTATGTATTTGCTTACTCATCCCAGGGCTACTAAGTGCTGGGCATAGCATAGAGCATCTGAGCATAAAAGGGGCAGGGAAATCTCAGTTCCCAGTGTGGTCATCTCAGCTCTCAGTCCCTGAGCTGGCAGTGTTTTTGGCAAGATGCTGCTTCTCCAAGCTGGCTTCCTTCAGTCCTAGGATGAGCTTTTGGCCTGGGACTTTTAGACTTCTTCCCTGGCCCTGAGTCAAATGGTCTGTTGGGAGAGCTTTCCCCAGCTGTGTGTCAGTGTGCCTCTGCTGGGCCGCCGCTTTTATTCTGAGGACACATGATTTTCTCTGATGGGAATGAGTGATGAGCTGAAGACTTTGGTAGAGTGAGGCCAAATCCCTGTGTGGCTCCAGGAACAAGGATAAAAATAGCCAAGTAATTGCTCATGCTCTTTTAAGGATTAAAAGTCAGCTTTCAGGCAAGCTGTGAAGCTCCATGACCAGGACAGCAAGGGACACGGTTCCTTTTTTAGAGCTTTGGTCAGCACTCCCTTTGCACTGCTGGCATTTGGGCTTCTGTGATGCTATTCCCACTTGATTAAGGGGGTCACCTTCACTAGTCTATATCCCACGAGGGCAGAGATGGGTCTAAGGTGTCACTACCACATCTCATCATCCAACACCAGGTTGGATGATGACGACACTCTAAAGTGCTCAATAAACATTTAAAAATGAATATATGAGCTGTGAGAAGGATATTCTGTATTTTAAAAATAACCTTTAGAATACGATCTGTGGTCTAGTAAAAGTAATGCACCAATGCCGACTTCCAGGTTTTCATATTGTACAACAGCCATGTAAGATGTCACCACTGGGGGAAGCTGAGTGAAGGGTACCTGGGACTCTGTACTATTTTTGCAACTTCCTGTGTGTCTGTAATTATTCCGAAATAAAAACAAAAGCAATGAAAATAAACTTTAGTTAGACTCTTGTCAATACTCTTTGACACTTGGGGGAGGCAGTGCTGGAAGATGAATTGATTAAATCCCTGTTCACTGCAATGCATTTGTTTCATTACTAATTTTGAATATAAGCATATGATTTATTCATATGATTCAAAACTTTGAACATAGAAATAAGGTATAGAGTGGATACTTTCTGCCCCGCTCAGTTTCTCTCCTCACTGGCAACTATTGTTAATGTTATTTGTTTCGTATGCTCATTTTAGTGAGGTCGTATGCACACATATGCACATGACCTTGTGACTTGTGTATGTGTGAACATAAGTATATTTGTGCATGTGTATATTTATATACTGTTCTGTTATTTACTTTTCCCACTTAACCATATCTTGGAGGCTTTTCATATCACTACATGAAGAGCTTCCTTATCCTTTGTTATGGCTGGACCCCACCATCTTTTATGGCCCCCACTTGATGGACATTCATGTCGTTTCCAATCCTTTTGTTTTTATAGACAAAGCTGCAGTGAATAATCTTGTTCATTTGTCATCTCCCAGGTGTGGGAGTGTGTTTGTAGAAAAAAAAATTCCTAGAAGTGAAATTGGGCCAAAGGAGCTGAACCTTATAATCTTGATAGGACTCAACTATCTTCTACAGAGCTTGTTCCATATGACATCCCCACTAGTAATGTGTTTTATGAAATGCTTGTATTAATTCAGTGATTTTAGAAGTTATTTGATGACTCCTTTGTGAGTCTGGGAAAGCTATGGGCCTGGACCCAAGAGAAACACAAATCACACAGTGTTTCACATAGAATTTCAGTGGGCTCAGAAGCTCCTGAAGGCTATCTATGAACTCTAGTTTAAGACACTCTGGCTGAAAGGGAAAGAGCTTTAAGGGAATCCACCTAAGTTCACCTCTTAGCTCTACCATTTCCCATCTGTGAAATGTCAGGCAAGTAGTTTCAGCTCTTCGTGTCTCAATTTCCTTTTGGAAGGGAAGGCACAATAATTCTATTTTGTAGGGCACTGCATGCTTTCATGCAGAGCATCTATTATAGAGGTTGGACTACAGCAGGTGTTCAATATATGGTTTGTATACACACCCACACTTCGCCTCCCCCTCCACATGTACACAAAGTATATATATATATATATATATATATATATATATATATATATATATATATACACACATACTGGACATACTTAAAACTACACTATAATATTTTGGACATACTTATACTACAAAAGTTATGTGTTGTTTATCTGAAATTCAGATTTAAGTGAGTGTTTTGTATTTTATCTGGCAACCCTATCCTGGGCTTCTCTGAGCTGCCTCTAACTTCAGAAGAAGGCTGGAGCCCTCATGTGACTTGCACAGAGTCTGGAGTTCCATGATCTTGGCTCTAGGTGGGCACTGCATCGAAGGTGGGTGAGGAGCAAGTAGAGTCGGCGTGTGGACTTCCAGGAGAGAGACAACCTGTCGTGCCTGCATCTGGGCAGGGGCAGGAAACAAATTCGTGCTGATCAGCACCGTGAAACACTGGCACTATGCTGAGCCTTCCCTATGGTCTCCTTTAGCCCTCCTGCAACTCTGTGAGTTAGATGTTATCACTGTTATCCCTGTCTTAGAGATGAGGAGACTGTGGCTTCACAGTGCAAAGTCCACGGGACTGCTGATTGCACGAACAGAGATGGAAGCCCCTGGGGCTGCTGCCAGGTTTGGGATTAGCTGAACCTCCTAGGCCCTTCTCTCTGATAATCCCAAGGGTTTAAGGTGGGAGCAGCCCCCGCCCATGAATCTCTGGGACAGGAAGTGTTCCCAGTTTCTCCTGGCCCTGAGCCAGGGTCTTGTCCAGGCTCACACGCTTGCTGGGGATTCCAGGCTAGGAGGCGGATCTGCAGAGTTCTTTTGGTCCCCGTCTGGCCAGGACAGTGCCCAGTGGCACCAGCTGCCCATGGGCACTGCCCTCCACTGTGCGGATGCCCATGGGAGGCACTCAGGGCAAGAAGCTGCCTCACAGGCCCAGCCTGCCCTGAGCCTTGGGGCTGACCTGATCAGCTTCCCCTGACATTAGCCCCCTCAGTGGGGCCACAGGGGCCTCCCCGAGGAGCTCCAGGCTCCAAGTTCCAGCCCCTCTAGGAGGAGGCGGTGGCCGAGGCTCAGCAGCCAGAGGCTTCTCAGCTCGGAGCTCCAGAGCCAGATGTAACATTGACCTTAAATGGTAAAAGCTCCCCAGAGTGAAGAGAGGCTGGCCAGAAGAGGAAAGGGGAATAACTCAGTTTTAGGTAAGTCATTGCTATATCCAAGAATAACCTGCTCTTCAGCTGGGACGCGAGGGAACCCTTCTCCTCCTTAAAGGTACAGGGTGCTGGGATGGGGGCGCTTGACTTTAACTTTCAGGGGAGTTGGTTTTGTTGGGTGCCATTTCAGCTGAGTATTTTTATTGTTGCTGTCATGATTTTTAAATAAGAAGTGAATCTTGCCAGTCCTCTAAACTTAACTAAACCATGCTCCGTCTGCTGCTGTTGGAAACGGTGCACAAGCTGGGGTGAAAATGTGAGTTCTGACTGGAGAGCCCACCCCCAGATTTCCTGTGGGCCCCTCCGGGGAAATAGCGGGTCCTCAGGTTATGCAAGCCTTCCGGGCAGGGCTTTCCCCCCACTGCCTGCTACCCCTTTCCCAGCTCGGCTCTGTGCTTACTTGTGCCTCCCTCTGTCCTCCACCTCAACCTTGTGCTGACCCCCGTCCACTTAGGACCCTGTGCTGGCCCAGCCCTGTCTCCATCCTTGACCCTGCCCCTGTTTCTGTGCCTGCCTCTCCTGTCCTGTGTTCTGGTTGCAGCCCCTCTTTTTATTTCTGTCTCCATCTCTCCTTCTGTGCCTAGCTTTGCCCCCGTGCCCTTTCCCTCATCCCTGGAGGGGGTACATGTGTCCAATCCGTTTCCCTAGCCCAGTTCACTTCCAGAAGCTTGGTGTCAAAGCTTTTGTACAGCACTCAGGCTGACTTTCCAAAGGAAAGGTCAGTGGACAGAGGGCAGAGAGGGGCCTAGCTGTCTGGTTCCCTCCTGCCCAGGAAATGGCTGTGAAAGCCTGGAGATGCTCTGCAGTTCGAGTCAACAGAGTGCAGTGTTTGGGGCCCCTGGCCAGCACTCCTGCCTCCCAGAGCTCGGCAGCAGGCGTTCTCTTAACACTCTTCAGGCTGCTCTTTGGGGGTCTCTCGGGGGAAGTAAAGCTGCCACGGGCTTGTCTGAGCTGGGTCTCCTGCAGGGAAAAGGAAGAAGCTTCCCAGGACTGTTAGGCTGGAAGCACTAGGGAGTGAGAGTCTGCTAAGGGTTCTGTCATCCCCACCAGGGGGCGAGGACATGCTGGTGGGACAAGTGGGGTTAACTCCCCTACAGCCTCCCGGGGCACTTTTCTGGGGAGAAAACTCAGGTTAAGTGACCTGCCTAGGGTCAGACTGCTAAGAAAGAGCAGTGCTAGGACTTGAACCCAAGTCTGAGTCTAATAGCAGACAAGATGTGAGTGAGAGGGTACTCCCGCCTTCAATAGTTTCTTGTGATTTCTGACCAAATGGACGATACAGTGTCACCGTCATGTTTGGTCATTCTTGATGCAGTGATGTGTGTGTGTGTGTGTGTGTGTGTGTGTGTGTGTGTGTGTCTGTGTTGAGGGTGACTATATTCACAGCTGGCAGCTGTACCTTTCTCTATGTTTGGTAGTAAAGTAGGACATTCCTGCATACCCTCAAAGGTCATCCAGGACGTATAATCATATGCTAACTGCTACGACATAATCAATGATCCCATAAACATGTTTTCTGGACGAAGAAGAAAAAGCAAACACACCATTTTTAATACATCAAACACTGTTCTCAGCACTTCCCATATAGTAATTTAGCTTCCACAACCCTACAGGGCAGGGATTATTGTTACTACCCTCATTTGTAGATGGGGACATTTTAGTATAGAGAGGTCACACAGCTGGTGAGAGATGGCACTGGCCTTTGACTCCAGGCAGCCTGTCTCTGGAGGCTCTGCTCTTAACCACCATGCTCTATTCATCTCCATTTGGTACCGCTTCAGAGACGGCAGTGGGGAAGCCCCGACTGTCTCCCGATGCTCTGCCTCAGGCTTTCTGTGCATGATTTCTTGTGCTCTCCCCAGTGATGCTATGAGGGATGTTATCTTTGCCCAACTTTATAGGGAGGACACTAGAACTAGGGGATGTTAAATGACTTGTCCAAAGTCACCCAGCCACCCAATGACGGAGCAGGAAATTTAGTATCTTGAATGAGGATAGTTAGTGCCATGTAATGCCTTCTTCTTGGTACTGATTCTCAGGCGGATCAGTGGACTCATGGCTTCAGGGTGAGGGGTTCTGAGTCTCTGTGAGAAGCTTGATGCCTTGCCTGATGGGCTGAACCATAAGTATGGTTCTCAACTTCTCTAATGGCCCTGCCTCTTTCCTTCACGTCCTGGTAATGAAGATGGATAGTTGCAGCCCACACCTCCAGCAGGAGAGGAGACTGAGCCCTGTGAGGGCTGAGACCTTGCCTCAGTCTCCACTGTGTGCCTGCACCCAGAATGATGCTGGGAGCTACTGAGTGTTCAAGGACCAATTTGTTTTCCTTATGAAGAAATGGATATAATGCTCACAAAGTGTGTTCCAGTTAAACAGGGCCCTGGCTTATTGTGTATGCATACCTGAGGATCAGATTCTTTTAGCCAGCAAGGTAGAGGTTTCAACTTAGCCACCTCCTCCCACCCTGGCCACCTCTCCACGGAGCCACCGGCCTGCCACTCAGCCGTCCTCTCTGTGGCTTGGTAGTCAGCCGAGTGTTTCTGACCCAGGAGGAGCAGAGGCCTAGATGGGTGGGAAGGAGAGATTTTGGAGGCCAGATGTTGCCCCTGCCACTTGAGAAGCTCTCTGAATCAATGGGAGGGAGATAGAGAACTGAGTTATTGTGTAGTAAATGTAAAAGGAAAGAGGAGAGAAAATTGATATAAAAGAAGCCCCACATGAGATGTTGTGCCAGGCATCAACGACGTGTGCTAGAACGTTATTTCATTTAATCCTCACAATAGACATGAGGCCTCTGTGGTGCGAAGAGATGGAGTGACGTGCCTAAGGCTACACAGTCCGTGGGTGGGGAGCAGGGATTCCAGCTCAGGCCGCTTGGGTCCAAAGTGCAGACTTCCTGTGTTATATGCGACCTTGCCTCTAGTTAGTGACTCACACCTTGGGGAAGTTATCAAGTGCCACAGTCGACATGATGGAAAAATCAGGAAATGAGGGAAAGGGATATTGTGTTTGCCCTATAGACCCTGGAGGCCGGAGCCTAAGGTTCAGGGGGCAGCTCAGGGCAGCCTCATTGGATGGGACACAGAGGCAATGGGAGCCTGTGACCTTGTACAAGCCCTGCCTTCTCTGCAAGGGCTTTCTCCAGAGGAGAAGGAAAGCAGGTGGCAGTCAGTCAGCTAGGAAACCCTCCTCCCAGTAGGCCACAGCTGTGAAAAAACAGTTTTCAAAGGCTGGGCTTAATCAGTTCTGGTTACCTTCTTCCTAGTACTATTTTATGTATAATTTTTAAATTTTTTCTCTTGTAATAAAAGTATATATGTTCCATGCTAAGATTTCTTGGGAAGTATAGAAATAAGTATAAACAAAAAACATAGGGACACCTGGGTGGCTCAGTTGGTTAAGCATCGACTCTTGATTTTGCCTCAGGTCATGATCTCGTGGTTGGTGAGTTCAAGCCCCACATGGGGCTCTGTGCTGATGGCGCAGAGCTTGGTTGGGATTCTGTCCGTCCTTCTTTCTCTCTGCCCCTCCCCTGTGCATGCTCTCTCTCTCAAAAATAAATAAACATTAAAAAAAAAGAAATACAGAAGTAAATATGAAGAAATAAAAAACCCCCCAAATCCTGTCACTCAGAAATAAATATTGTTAATATGATGGTGTATTTCTCTGTATTTTATCAAACTAAGGCCTTACTATATGTAGTTTTGTAGTTTGCTTTAAAAATTTTTTTAAAGTTTTAAGTTTTCTAGAGCAGTTTCAGTTCACAGCAAAATTGAGAGGAAGGTACAGAGATTTCTCATATACCCCAGCCTCACACACACACAGCCTCCCCCATTATCAACACCCCCACCAGGTTAGTAGTATCATGAAGAGTAGTTTCACCGCCCTGACAATCCCCTAGGCTCCACCTACTCACCCTTCCTCCCAACTCCAACCCGTAGCAATCACTGATGTTTTTACTGTCTCCATAGTTTCACTTTTTCCAGAATGTCATCTAGTTGGAAGCATATAGTATGTAGCCTTTTCAGACTGGTTTCTTTCATTTAGTAATATGCATTTAAGTTTCCTCCGTGTCTTTCCTTTTTTTTTTTTTTTTAAATTTTTAACCTTTGTTTATTTTGAGAGAGAGAGAGACAGTGAGTGAGCAAGGGAGGGGTAGAAAGAGAAGGAGACACAGACTCTGAAGCAGGCTCCAGGCTCTGAGCCATCAGCACAGAGCCCGATGCAGGGCTCGAACCCATGAGTGAGATCATGACCTGAGCTAAAGTTGGACGCTCAACCACTGAGCCACCCAGGCGCCCCTCCATTTTTTTTAAGTTTAAAAAAAATTATTTTGGGGGTGCCTGGGTGGCTCAGTTGGTTAAGCATCAGGTCAAGATTTCACCATTCACAAGACTGAGCTCCAAGTCAGGGTCTGTGCTAACAGTTCAGAGCCTGGAGCCTGCTTCAGATTCTTAGTCTCCTACTCTCTCTGCCCCTCCCCTGATCACCCTCTGTCTGTCTGTCTCTCTCTCTCTCAAAAATAAAAAAAAAATTAAAAATAAAATAAAATAAAATTTATTTTGAGGTAGAGAGAGTGAGTGACTGAGAGAGGGGCACGGAGAGAGGGAGAGAGAGAGAATCCCAAGCAGGCACTACACTGTCAGTGCAGAGCTCAATGTGGGGCTCAACCTCATGAACCATGAGATCATGACCTGAGCCACTCAGACGCTTAGCTGACTGAGCCACCCAGGTGCCCCACTCCATGTCTTTTCATGGCTTGACAACTCATTCTTTTTAGCACCAAATAATATTCTATTGTCTTGATGTACCACAGTTTATTTATCCACTTACTGAAGAACATCTTAATCTGCTTTTTTTTAACTGAACATTCTATCATCATCATTTTTTAAAATATAATTTGTCAAATTGACTTACATACAACACCAGTGCTCATCCTAACAAGTGCCCTCCTCAATGCCCATCACCCATTTCCCCCTCTCCCTCACCACCCCATTCACCCCTAGTTTGTTCTCTGTATTTAAGAGTCTCTTGTGGTTTTCTCCCTCCCTCTCTGTTTGTAACTTTTTTTTCTCCCTTCCCTTCCCCATGGTCTTCTGTTAAGTTTCTCAAGATCCACACATGAGTGAAAACATATGATATCTGTCCTCTCTGACTGACTTATTTCAGTCAGCATAATACCTTCCAGTTCCATCCACGTTGCTGCAAATGGCAGGATTCCATTCTTTCTCATTGCCAAGTAGTATTTCATTGCATATAAAAACCACATCTTCTTTATCCATTCATCAGTTGATGGACATTTAGGCTCTTTCCATAATTTGGCTGTTGTTGAAAGTGCTGCTATAAACATTGGGGTGCCTGTGCCCCTATGCATCATTTTCCTTGCCATTAAAGATACTTCAAAACACGATTTTCAATTATTCTATAATATAGAGAAATTTTAGCTGTGCCATGGTTTGATCACTGTTCCTCTTGTTGGGGACTTATGAATGTGATTTTTCCTTGGGGACTGCCTCAGTGGCACACACATGATGGCCTTTCTGTACATGTATGACATTTGGAAACCCAGCTCTCAGAGGCAGGCTTGTGTGATGTGGCTCAAGGTGTGGCTTATTCCGCAAGATAATAATAAGTGGAATACTGACTCAGCCCTAAACACACGAACTCACATCACAAGAATGTTATTCCCTTGTGAGTTATTTTTAGTCCTTCCATGAAGAAGAAAGCCTCCATCTGATGTAGCCTGGGAATAAGAGAGGCTACAGGACTTTCAGCACTAAAATCAGAAACCCCAGGCAATTCAGGACAAGTTGTTCACCCTGGCTTGAACTGACTGTGCCTTCAAAATCTTTCAGACCCTGGCTTGTCTCCCTTCTTGACCAAAATGAGAGCAAGCCTTGAGCCTGGAGCCTTTGTCAGGCAATAGTTAGTATTTAATAAGTGTTTCCATTTATTTTTATAACTCCTCTCTCTTTGTGGTATAAGCCGTACTGCTTTTTCCATTTATGGTAGGGATATAAAATTTCCTTTTTGGATAATAGTAATGACAAGGGTAGCTAACACTTATTGAGTGCTTACTGTGTGCTAAGTGCTGTTCTAAGGCTTTATTGGCAGCACCTCATTTAATCAACACAGCAACCCCCTGAAGTAGTTACTGTGATTATCCTTGTTATGCAGAGTAGGAAACTGAGGCACAGAGAGGGCCAGGAACTTGTCCAACAACGCAAAGCCAGTAAATGGCAGAGTTGGGATTTCAACCTTGGTTTTCTGGCTCATTGCTAAGGCAGATTAAAGAATATTAAATCAGTAAATGTATAGGTGGCACGTAGATGTGGCAAAAAATGTGATGGCGGTATGCAGATGATTCGAGTTTAGGAAACACTGGCTTGGAGGAAATCGGGGTTTTATGAACAGGGGCACCAGTGAATGCAGGGTGTGGGGGATGAGATCATACACTGCTCACCACGGGGCTGCAACCTGGTATGTGGTGCAGACAGCATGCTGGCTGCCCTGGAAAGGGACATACAGAGCCACATGGAGCTCTGCTACTGACAGGCTAACTGGGAGGATGTTTCCAGAAGGCCCGACAGAGGTTCCTGGTACATCAGAAGGAGAAGAAAGTCTGAAGACACTCTTGATTTTGCTCATACACATGTGGTCAAAGAGTGCTGATCCCCAGTCAGCAGGTGGGCTCAGTGTTGACCAGCTCTTCTCTCATTATAGTAGTGGGAGATGTCACCAACAGCCAGGGGCAGCACTGTGTTCTGGTGGAAAGTGCAGCCCCTGGAGTGACCATGTAGCTCCACCACTGACCAGCTGTCCATCTCAAGCTGTTTGCTTCTTCTCCTGTGAGATGGAGATAATGACAGTGCTTTGCAGTCTGTTCTTACCACCCAGTACATATGCTATTGGTATATCTAGCCTCTAGTCTGTCCCCCTTCAGAGATTCCATCAAGGAGATTTCTGTGTGGGGTGTGAGGCTCTGACTGCTATAATTCTGGGTCCCATCCTTACCTCCATTAATGCCCCAAGGACAGTGGCAGACTTCTTCTCTAGATGACTGGCCATTGGCACCTGGTGGGGTCTCTAAGGAGGCCCAGTGAAAACACTTCCTTTCTTAAGCTGTAAGTCTTGTGGAGAAGTAAGTCTAATGTCTCCCTTATGACTGATACAGTTGAATTGGAGAATCAGGCTTATACTGGTAGGCAAGTAGGCTTTCTTTATTATTATTACTATTTTTAAATTTAATTTTGATATAATGAACATACACTGTTAATTAATATAATAATGTACAATATAGTTTTCAACAATTCCATACATTACTCAGTGCTCACCAAGATAGTGTATTCTTAATCCCCTCCACCTATTTCACTTCCTTCCCTCCCCCTCACCTCTCCTCTGGTAAACCATCAGTTTGTTCTTTATAGTCAAGAGTCTGTTTTTCAGTTTATCCTTTTTTCTCTTTTGGTTGTTTTATTTCTTAAATTCCAGAAATGAGTGAAATCCTATGGCATCTGTCTTTCTCTGATTGATTTATTTCATTTAACACTATACTCTCTAGATCCATCCACATTGTAAATGGGAAGATTTCATTCTTTTTTATGGCTGAGTATAGATATATATATTCCACTGTATATACATATATATTCCACTGTATATATATACATATAGATGTATATATACATCTATATGTGTGTGTGTATATATATATATAATATATATTATATATATATATATGTGGATCTTCTTTATCCATTCCTCTATGGACATGAATTGCTTCTATATTTTGGCTACTGTAAATAATGCTGCAGTAAACGAGTGCTATATCTTTTTGAATTAATGTTTTCATATTCTTTGAGTAAATACCCAGTTGTGGATCATATGGTAATTGTTTTTAATTTTTTGAGGAACCTCCATACAGTATGCATTCCCATTAACAGGGCATGAGGGTTCCCTTTTCTCTACGTCCTCACCAACACTTGTTATTTCTTGTGTTCTTGATTTTAGCTATTCTGACAGCTGTGAGGTGATATCTCATTGTGGTTTTGATTTGCATTTCTCTCTTGATGAGTGATGTTGAGCGTCTTTTCATGTCTGTTGCTCATCTGTATGGGTTCTTTGGAGAATGTCTGGTCATTTCTTCTGCTCATTTTTAAATTGGATTATTTGGGGATTTCTTTGGTGTTGAGTTGTATAATTTATTTATATATTTTGGATACTAACTCTTTATTGGATATGTCATTTGCAAATATCTTCTCTCATTTGGTAGTTGCCTTTTAGTTTTGTTGATTGTTTCATTCACTGTGCACAAGCTTTTTATTTTGATGTAGTCCCAACAGTTTATTTTTGCTTTTATTTCCCTAGAAAAATACTTCAACAGCCAACGTGAGAGAAATTATTGCCTGTGCTCTCTTCAGGTTTCACATTTTGGTCTTTAATACATTTTGAGTTTATTTTTGTGTATGGTGTTAGAAAGTGGTCCAGTTGAAGAGACAGTCTTTTTCCCATTGCATATTCTTGCCTCCTTTGTCAGAGATTAATTGACAAGTAGGCTTTCTAAAGCCTGCTTACTCCAGTCTTCTGGAGTGCCCTCTAGTGGATGCAGTTCCTCTTCAATTGTAGAGCAAGGAGATGCAGAGCAGAATGTGTGTCCCCTGCAGGGAGAACATTCCCAAGAGAAAGGGAAGAGGAAAGGGCTGAGCCAGTCAGATTGATCCTTGTCAGAACTCACCATCAGATAGCCATTCCCCTGGAGAGGGAGGCAAACCATAAGAGACCCTTAAATACAGAGAACAGACTGCGGGTTGATGGGGCGGGGATGGGGGAGAGGGGGAAATAGGTGATGGACATTCAGGATGATACTTGTTGGGATGAGCACTGGGTGTTATATGTAAGCGATGAATCATGGGAATCTACTACCAAAGCCAAGAGCACTGTTTCTTAGCTAATGTGACAATAAACTAACAACAACAAAAAAGATAGCCATTTCCCTGGGGGTTGGGGGGTGGGTGAGTCAGGAGTCTTACATTCTGCGGCTTCTCCCACACAAAGGAAACAATCATGTAGGAGAAGCCATGATGCCCCTAATGGGGCAGTGAGGGTCTGGCCCAAGCCCTGTTGAACCTCAGCAGTGAGGGTCTGGCCCAAGCCCTGTTGCACCTCAGCTGGCCTCTGAGGTGATGTACACCTGGCAGATGTGCCACACCCTAGTGATAGGTAGGGAACTTTCAGGCTGCAGAGGCTGCCTTGTAGTTCCAGAAGGTGAGCACCCCAGCTCCTCTCTCTTCTGCCTGATGGAACTTCACCCTTTCTCTTCCTGAGATGCCCAGTGGGCACCTGTTTGAAAAGCAGTCCTTCTATGGACAAAAACAAGCATCCAACTAGAAGTATCTGGTGTGAATTTTTTTTCATGCAAGTTCCATTTAGGCAGCTCCAGTTAGGGAGCAAATGACCTCCTAACTACCCCTTCCTCTGGGATCCTTCATATAGATAGACAATGAAAGGAGACGGAAACTACCATTGTTTGAGCATGCTGTTCGTGCCAGGTGTTTTATATACAGTAGTATGTTGTTAAACTCAGACCATAGCCATCTAAGGGAGATATCTGTGAGCAACTGATTCAGGCCACTTATTCAAAACAACTAATATTAACTAGTAAGTAAAGAAAGGGGACGCAAATAAAAAACTAGCGGATCCCTAATCTGTGGCAACTTCTGGCTGTCTGTGGCTCATACACCCAGGCCATAGGGAAGGGTGAGAATGTTCATCTCCTGTCCCTGCTCCTGTAGTTGGAGCCTAGGGCATCCTGACATTGCTGCTCAGAGCAGAGGCTCTGAGCTTTGGGGTAGGAAACTTGGCAGCTCTGCCCTGTATCTCTCTTTGTCTTCTTTCAGTTTGTGACAATCTTTATCAGGTCTCATAACCTTGTCTATGAACAAGTCCCTTCCTCTAACAGGAAAATACAATACAAGTCTATAATCTCTATTGCAAGAAATGACATGTTCTACACTGTGAGTCTTGAGTCACTCTCTAACTCACCAAGGCTTGTGCCCTAAAAGATCATAGATCCTGCCATGGTTACCCAGTCCACCTCAGAGGCAGCATGGAGCAGTGGTTGGTACCCCAGTTTCTCAAATCAAATGACCTGAATTCAAGTCTCAGCCTTGAAACTTACTGCATGACCTTGGGCAAATGATCTAACCTCTGCTGCCTTACTTTCCTGACATATAAAATAGGGTTGGTGATGATCATGATGTATCTTGTTCAAAGACTTTTATGAAAATGAAATGGATTGGTATATTTAAAGAACTTATTTGTGTGTAAGTACTCAACAATAATAACTATTATTCAAGTCCAGGTTAACCTTAAGCACATGGGACTCCTCTATTTTGTGGCCCCAAATTGTCAGGTTTTTCAAAGGGCTGTCTCATCATGATATTTTCAAATGGTTTGAGGCTTGGTTCCCTGGTACAAAGAATATAATGTCTTCCTGGGCTTCTCACCTAAGACATCTTTCCTATTTCCCAGCTGTGGTCCCTAATGTAGGTTGGAAGGTGGTGATGATGAGGTTAAGTGTTGTCAGGAGGAACCTAGATGGTTGAATGCCAAGAGGACTCCCTAAGGAGCATCATCTTGGGAGATGTTCCAAGGTTCTAGGCCTATCCCTAAGCCTGGTCAGTGGCCTGGAGTTGATTGTTCACTTGGAGACTGACTCATGATAATCCAACTCACAAAAGACTGAAGTATATAATTCCGAATGTCTGTGTGCTAATGTATGGTGGGAGATAACCCTTTCCGGGACCAAAATGCCTGCAAGATGAAGATTTTGCTCAGAAGGTAGAAAGTTCTGAGGGGGTGTTTCACCTAGGCTAGAGCCTGGGGATAGTCATCTCTGCCTACAACAGAGAGACTTCCCCAGAGCACAGGAGGGGTCTCTCCCCTGGAAGCCTTAAATCAGCATTTGTCTTTGGCATCCCATTTTATTCTGTAGAAAGATGGGGTTTGCTGGAAGATAGTTTAGAGAATCAAAGGAAAAAGTAGACAGGTAGGTATCAGGAAGGCAATCCCCAGGGCGGTGCTGGGGACGTGACAGCAGAAACTTGCCAATTTTTTTCTAGAGCAGAGGTCTTCTCTAGGGCAAAGGTGTTTTGATGGTTCATCTCATCAGTTAAAAAAATTGTTTTAGCATGCACCTCCAATTTATGTGCATTTCTTTAAGCCATATTCATCAGCCACATTAATATGCCAGTTATTTTATAAAACACATAGAAATATAAATTTTGAAGGGTTGAGAAAGATGAAATAATATATGAAAACCAAGTTTTATTTTTTTAAACAGTGTCACTGGATTTTTTTTTCTTTCCCTAAAATTATTTCTTACTGAGAGAGCTCATTATGTTTTAAAATCTCAGCTGCTTAATGACTGTCATGGTAAATGAGATACTGTAACAATCAGTCTTCTGGCAAGGAACCAAATCCAACTCCACTGGTTCAAGTGACTTAAACAGAAGGACTACTTACAAAGGATGGTGCCCAGGCACCCCAGAATGAGCAACAGCAGGAGGTGTTACTAGCCCTAGCTGGAAGGGGCAGGAGAAAGAAATAGTGAGACCAGAATCCAGTGGCATGGGGAGCCAGGGAAGAAGGTCCCTTCAGAATGAGCTGTATTTAAGGAGGGATACAGCCATGCCAGAGATGTACTGCTCTAGCAAGAGGGAACAGGGAAGAAAATTCCCCAACCTCTCTCTCCTCCCACCTCCTGCTGGACCACTGGCCAATCTCAGGCAGCAAGCATGGAATCACAAGTGATAGATCTGGTAGATGTCATCTGGGAGCGTGGGGCACAGAATGGATCTGGGGGCAGGCCGGGAAAGGGAGAGCAGGAAGAGGATAACCAGCTCAGATAGCTGATGTAGAGAAAGGGCATCTTTACTTACTGAATTGTAAGTAAAATTTTCAGTTTGATTCAGTTTGCAAAAAATGTTTGAGAGTTGCTTGCGGTGGTAGTAGATTCTTAGTAGTATCTTCATTCCACATTTTTTTGCAGGAGACTTCTGTTTTATTTTATGTGCAGGAGACTTAAAATTTTTTTTAAATGTTTTTATTTACTTTTGAGAGAGGGAGAGAAAGAGAGCACAAGTAGGGGAGGGGCAGAGAGAGGGAGACACAGAATCCTAAGCAGGCTCCAGGCTCTGAGCTGTCAGCACAGAGCCTGATGCAGGGCTTGAACTCACAAACTATGAGATCATGACCTGAGCTGAAGTCGGACATTGAACTAACTGAGCCACCCTACTTGCAGAAGACTTTTAAGCCATTTGCCCATTTTATGATGGTTGGTTTGGTTAAACCTAGAGAAATATATTTCACTAATCCACTTGGGCACATACAAACTGTGTCACATTTCACTAAAGCAAATGGATACATGAGAGTGCTGTTTTGTCAGTCCCTTAGCATTGTAGAATTTCCCCTGTTCCTTCAGGACATCTCACAAACTGGATGTGACAGTGACCTTTCAACATAGAGACTGAATGAAGGTCCCATTTGTCAATCTGCTTATTTAATACAAGAAAGTAGAAATTAGTAACAGTTTCCAACTGTATTCTCATGTTCCACTGGATCATCTTGCACATTCCCCAGGCACTGATTCCTCACTTTGAAGACCACTGCTCTAGGGCAGAGCCCTGGCTTGACCAGGGTCCAGGGATTCTTAGTCTCTATCCAAGGTCTTGGGAGAGAGAACATGATGGGCCCATCTTGGGTCAGTATCAATCATTATGGTCAGGCAATAGGATCATGGAGTACAGATGTGGCCATGGGGAGTCATTCCTTGTATAGGGGTTCCTCCTAGAGAAGGGCAAATTGATGAAAGCAAAAGTCTTTTCAAAGGATGTCATTACCTGTCAAGTCATAATCATCTTCCTGTTCTACCATCTGGAGATCCTGGTCAAGCCTCCTCACTCTTCAGCCACATTTACAGATAATTTCTTGGGTCATTTCCATAGATAACTAATCATATCCCTTGCATGTGGTTTTTTCATGTGGTTGTATTGGAAGACAGCCTTAGTTCCTTGCTGTTGTCCCCACGTACAGACAATTCCAACAGGTCTGAGGTTCACAGGGCCTTACACTGATAGGAGCAGATGGTTTCTCAGCCCAACAGAGAAAGAGGGGTGTAGGGATGGACTTCAAGGACCTGGCACATTAGACCCAGAAACACTTGGCAAGTTGTCCTTGTCTCATGACTCCTACAGTCTATAAGACACAGAAGTTGCTCAAACACACAAAGAAAGTAAGCCTGCCTTTTTAGGGTGCTGGAGGGGAAGATTCCACTTGCTGAAATCTCCAGAGGGTTTGTTGTTTTGTTTGACAATAATAAGAGTGATAATAATGTATTTATTATCATTCCTATAACAGTTATCATTTGTTGAATACCAGCTACATATCATGTTAAGTGCTTTACATTTTACATATATAATCATATTTTTAATAGGTGAGATAGGTAAAAATATTATCTCCATTTTGCTGATGAGAAAACCAAGGCTTTCTGAGGTTCATTAGTTAACTCAGGAAAGAGTCAAGGTCAAAGCTTGATTGCCCTTAGTTCAAAGTGCATATTGCCTATCAACAGACAGAATTTCACACTTGGAGCTCTCAGGCCAAGAGGAGGTAGCGGCTGGGCTGGTGAGACTTTTTTCTTTCTTTGTTTCTTTTTTTAAGTTTATTTACTTATATTTGAGAGAGAGAGAGAGAGATCGTGAGCAGGGTTGGAGCAGAGAGACAGGGGAGAGAGAGAATCCCAAGCAGGCTCCACACCACCAGCATAGAGCCTGATGTGGAACTTGAACTTATGAATCATGAGATCATGACTAAGCCAAAATCAAGATTCAGACGCTTACCCAACTGAACCACCCAGTTGCCCCAAGGCTGGTAAAACTTTTAATAAGGTTAAGTCATTATGGATTTATAGAGAGGTATTAAGATAAGCTAGAACCATGGCAAGTTTATAGCAGGTTCTTCGTGGATATTGAGCGAGTGAATGAATGAACAGACACTCCTAGGTTTGAAGATAGCGCATGTCTTCCAATATCCATCCCTGGTGCTGAAATGAAGACAGCATTATAAGCAGGGGTCCCAGGTTCTAGGCTTGGCTCTGCTTCCAACTCATTTTGTGTCCTTGAGCAAATCACTTCTGCCTTTCAAAGCCTTGGTTTCCTCATTTGTGCACTGTTCATGCTCAAGGCCCAGTGATTCACCCCAATGGTTGTATGACTGAGGTCGTCCCAGAGCACTGACATTGTCAGTTGCTGCATATGTGATAAGGAGGATTACAGGTGTGTTAGAAGAATCAGATATTATTATCCATTCCCTAAAAGCCCACATGGTGCATTTCTGGGCAGTCAGAACTGGCATTGGGTCCAGAGTAAAATGGAAGGCTGTGTATATGACAAAACATTTACTGCTGAAGGGAATGCCTATTCCCTCTTTCTTGTTAACAAGGCATTTGACTCATGCTTTGGACATTTGCTGTCCAAGCTGGGAGAATTTACTCAGTGGCAAACAGGTCTTACTTCTCCAAAAGGGGGAGGGGAACACAACTGGGCAACAGAGGAGCACAGCTTTGGCAGACAGGGTCATTCAGGAACGGTTGGCATTCACACACCCACTTATATATTCCACATGGGACTTTCTGTTATAGAACTTCTTGCCAGAAGATAGAGGTGGGCATCCCAATTTGAATTAGACTCAGCTCAGCAAGGTGTACACTCAAAGGCATTGAGATTTGGGACCTGTTAATTAACCTACTTCACTACCCAAGCACCTTTGTCATTGGCACCCTCTCCCATTTCCTCAAAAGGGAAACACAGTTACCACCTGTCACTGGTGCTGTCCTGCTATCCAGCCCCTCTGCCTGTTTAGTGATCTAACTCCACCCTTCTCTGTGCCATGGCCCTAGATTAGAGCCTTGTTATGTTTTATCATAGAGGAGAGGAAACTCAAGATCTTACTGGAAAATGAGGAAGTTGGGTGTAGAATCTGGATCTTCTGAATCTTATGTGCCTGTCTGTAAGGGATTAAAAATGAAATAGAGGAGGCCTTCGCAGCCATCAAGGTTAGGAAGGGCTATGCCTAGGTAACCATGGTTGGCTTTTATGGGGCTTCATGCTGTCTTGATTGAGAGGTTTTACAAACTGAAAGGCTGCTGTTAGCCTATGGGCAGAGAGTGCCATGTGCAGACTGCTGGTCTTGAGGGAATGTAAGGAATACCTTTCTGCAAGGCTTGTGAAGGATTGAAAATGCCAGCTAACAGTTAGTGAGCACTGACTATGTGCCAAATACTGTACTAAGAAGGTTACCTGTATTATATAATCTACATGATTATCACCATCTGTGTTTCACATATGGGGAAACTGAGGCATGGACATATGAAGTAATTTGCCCAAGGTCACCCAGCTACTGTGTGGCAGGAATGGGATAGGGTCCCAGGCAGCCTGGCTCCAGAGCCTATGTGCACAACTGCTCTGCTTCTCACCTCTGACTACCCACCAGCCTGAGAGGGCCTGGAGGCATCTCTGATTAGATTTTGAGGAAAACACATTGAGATACTCCTTGACAAAACATTCATGGTCAAATAAGTTTGGGGAACATTCTATACTTTCTTTCTAGAGAGCACAAGTGGGAGAGGGTCAAAGAGGAGAGACATAATCCCCAGCAGGCTCTGTACCATCAGCACTGAGCCCAATGTGGAGCTTGAACTCACAAACCATGAGATCACGACCTGAATTGAGATCAAGAGTCAGATGCCCAACCAACGGTGCCACCCAGGTGCCCCTATGCTTTCTCTTCCTCTTGAAGATTTATCCTATATATTGGCTTCCTAAAGGCTGAGAAAGCCTGCAGTACAGAAACTTGTCCAATACTGATGTTCCCAAATGTACTGAAACACGGAAACTTTATTTTCACAGCTACTAACAAAATCACCCAGAAAAAGGGTTGCAGAGAATACTCTTTGGAAAAAACTAGTTAGGGACATTCTTGCTTGAATGCACGAGGTGAGTCATATGGCATCTAGAAAGCTCTTGCCGCTTGCAGAACTGCCATGGCAGGCTCTAAATGGTCCAAGTCAGCCCAAAAAGCTTCTCCCTGGGAGGAAGACAGTGTCCAGAGTGGGTACAGCATGGGCTCTGGTAGTTTCTAGTCCTGCTTGGCCACCCTTAGTTGTTACTCTGGACAAGTCACAGCACCACACTGAGCCTCAGTTTCCTTATCTGCAAAGTAACATCTGCTTCCTACTACAGTCAGGGGACTGCGTGAGCAAATATACCTAAAGCATCAGACACATGGTATGCCTTTGATGAATGGTGATTGTTCATTCCATTGTTATCTATTGCCTTTTTTTCCTGCCTTGTTCTTTATAGTCTCCTAGTCCTGTGTGGACATAGAACACTAGGATGGGAAGTTTCCAAGGAGCAGGCTGGAGGTCATTGTACCTTTTTTTTCTACTCCAAAGAGGTCAGGTGACTCTCTAGTCCAAGAGATAGCTTCCTCCTGAGAAGGGGAGTAGATGCTCTTGGGTGGAACAACCTTTTGAGAACTGAGATTGAGTTTATGGGACACGCTCAGATTTAGTGTCATATCAACACCAAAAGGGAGCATTAACCTAGGATTCCAGAAGGCTCCTGAAGACCCAGAAAAGGCAAAAGTTGATCTCCTTTATACAGGCAAAATGTTTAAATATAATTAAAAATGAAGTGCCAACTGGCAGAATATAGCAGAAGTCTGTGCCAGCATTGACTGTTCACCTAGCAAGGGGCATTTCTAAACAATGGTGGAGTTGAGAATAAATTTCAGAAGGTGATTATTTTTTAAAAATACATTGGGCAGAGAGGCTAATTGAGAGAGGACCACTGTGGTGGCACAGAAAGGGCACTGGGCTGGGAGTCAGTTTTATCCGGACCCTAATGGCTGCGACCTTGTTAAGTCCCTTCACCCCACTAAATCTCAGCCTCCTCAACTGATAAACAGACATAATAGAATCCACTCTGTAGTGGTGTTGTGAGGAACAAATTAAATGGTGGATTTGAAATAGTTAGACAATAGGAAGCTCTAAATAGTAAGAGGTTAATATTAAAGACTAGGAATGCCCTGTAAGGATTGCCATCAGGAGACAACAATCAAGATGAAATAGCTCCCTTCTAAAAAGCCAATGGACTCTTCCAAGATGAAGTCAGCCAAGCAGATCCAGGATATAGATGAAGGCTGGAGATGGCAAATGTAGAAGGCTTCCTGGTAAATACAGAGTTCTCATACGACCCAGTCACTGCACTCCTAGGTATATACCCCAGAAAAGTGAAAACAGGTGTTCAAACAAAACTTGTACAGTAACGTTCATAGCAGCACTATTCACAATGGTCAAAAAGTGGCAATGACCCAAATGTCCATCAACTGATGAATAATGCATGAACAAAATGAGAGAGATCCTTGCCACAGAATATTATTCAGTCATAAGAAGGAATGAAGTACTGACATGTCCTATGACATGAATGAATCTTGTAAACATTATGCTACGTGAAAGGAATCAGACTTACAAGACCACATATTGTATGATTCCATTTATATGAAACATCCAGGAGAAGCAAATCTGCGGAGACAAAAGGTAAACTAGTGATTTCCAGGGCCTAGGCGTTGGGGGGGGCGGTATGCAGGAAGGAGGGAGGGAAGGAGCTGCTTGATGCCTACGATGTTTCCTTTTGGGGTGAAGAAAACATTCTGCAGCTAGATAGTGGTAATAGGTGCACAACAATGTGAATGTATTTAAACCCAGTGAATTGTACACTTTAAGATGGTTAAAATGATAAATTTTATGTTATGTTTAACCACAATTTAAAAAGTTTCCCCAATTAAAAAAAGGGGAAATGTGATTCAAGCATTAGGATCCTTTCTCCTAGAGTAAAGGAGAGAGTGGAGGATTCAGTTTGTGAGGCAGGAGCTGAGGTCTTGTGTCAATAAATTCATCAAGGGGCTTTGGCAGGCAAACCTTGTGTGAGGGCCCCAGGGAGATTCAGAATCAAGTACAACAGGCCCCCTGCTCTCAAAATGTATATACATTATTCTTACATAAGGACAGACTGACAGGTACTATATATAACAAGGGAATAAATTCAGGGGAGTGGGGCATTAATTCTGCTTTGGCCATATGTGAAGACTTCTTGGAAAAGAAGATAGTTGAGTAGGTGGTATTTTGGCAGGTAGGTAATAAGTGGAAGATTTTCTGGGGAAAGCCATAGGGTCAGAGAGTAGGGAAGCTTTGCAGAATAGGGGATTGGGTTGATGTGAAGCAGGCACAGTACACACGGAGCCATTGAAGATGGTTGTGAGAGGTAAGCTCAAAAGGAATTAGGGTTGCTAAGAAAGTAGATCTTAAAAGTTCTCACTGCAGGGGTGCCCGAGTGGCTCAGTCGGTTGGGCATCCGACTTCGGCTCGGGTCATGATCTCATGGTCTGTGGGTTCGAGCCCCGTGTCGGGCTCTGTGCTGACAGCTCAGAACCTGGAGCCTGCTTCAGATTCTGTGTCTCCCTCTCTCTGCCCCTCCCCTGCTCATGCTTTGTGTCTCCTGCTCTCAAAAATAAATAAAACATTGAAAAAAAAGTTCTCGCTGCACGAAAAAAATTTTGTAACTACATATGGTGACGGATACTACTAGAACTATAGTAGAGACCTTTTTGCAATATATATAAATATTGAATCATTATATTGCACACCTGAATCTAACATAATGTTTTATGTCAATTATACCTCAGTTAATAAAAAAGGAAAACACAGAGGAATTGGGGTCAAGTTGTGGAGGACTTTGAAGGTAGAGCTGAGGAAACCAGGACTTGCTCTCCAGGCACTGGCGAGTCAAGGGGTTCTGTAAGCTGAGGGGTAACATGACAGCCTGCGTGGAGAATGATCAGTGTGATGGAAGAAGGACTGAAGGGAAAGAGACTGAGGATGGGGAGATGAGCCCTGGCAAAGTCTCTTCAGGAATCAAGAAAGGCCCCTTCAGACCAATGACAGTGGGAAAGGGGAAGGGTAAGCCAAATCCAGTGAGCTTTGCATTAGTCAAGATTCTTGTCTGTCTGGAACAGAAGCTTATTCAGATTAGATTAGGCAATAGCCAGGATTTTCTGGGGTATGTAACTGACAGGTCTAGGGCAGGTTCAAATGCAGCTGGATGCATGGGGTTCATTCTCTCTACTTCTCAACTGTCCTTGGTATTGCATCTCTTCTCAGGTGGCCTCCGCCTCATGGTGGCAACCTGGCGCTTGCAGTTCCCAGCTTATATCCTATCCTCTCAGAAACCTCAGCGGCAAGAACTCTCCCAATTGTTTCAATGAAAGTCACCAAGATGACTTTACTGCTCAGTCTGGGTCATGTGTCCATCCCCTGATCACCAGGGCTAGGGCCATGGGGTGTTGTGATGGGCCAGGCCTGTGTTACAGCCCCACTCCCACAGTGGGGTCAACTATCCCCACCCCAAGAACAGGTGTGATGAAGATGCTGTTGTTACCAGAAGAAGGGTGACTGGGCTACCAAACAGGCCAAAACTACAGATGTCTCCCCAAGGCACCAACTCTGTGCCAAGTCGTTTACATGTCTCATTTCATTCTGTCAACAATTCTGAGGTAGAAGTGATTATCTCCATTTTACAGAGGAGGAAACTGAGGCATAGCCTACCGTGTCCCCCCTTCCCACCCTCTAAACACTTTTTTTGTTCTATGCTGCATGGGCATCTCTTAGAGAGGTAAAGTGGAACCACTCAAGAGTCAGCACAAGGGTCATAGCTAAGAACATGAGAACAAAAGTGCATGATCTATAGGCTGAGAGACACTCGAACTGCATTTCAGTCTCAAAGTGCTGTGGTTATAGATATTAGCGTTTTAATTGTTAGGAGACTGGAAGTGAAGTGGGGGAGATGCTCCTGCCCTGCGTCGTTCCTGTCCCATGGGCAAGGATCAGGGAATCAGGGTTGATCGGGAGTGAGGGGGCTGGTGTGTGTGTTTGTGCGTGACTCTCCAGACATGGAGTTATAACCTGGTGGTCACTTATGCAGACACTGCACAGGGAACAGAGTTACTTTCCCTGTTGAGCTAAGATTCCCTCTCATGTTGTCAGCATGTCATACTGTCAGCAGAAAAGGAGCCACAAGACAGAGTAAATGGGCAACACATGACGCGTTTATTGGGCCAGGTCTGGACTGGAAGCAGAATAGAACAGAATGTGTTTTGGGAACTTTCCAGCTGAAAGCCCAGAGGAGTAGGGCTGGTGTGCTTGTAATAGGTCATATTCCTCTCTGTTTCCAAACCCACTCCTTCCTGATAAAGGGGAAAGAGTAGGGGGAATCTCCAAACTGAGGGATGAATCCTTTCCTTGAGCCTCATTTTAGAGAGACTTCAGAGTGACAATAAAAGATGTCATTCCCATTTGTACCCATCCTTGTAAAACCACAACATTTATTTGAATGTCTTTGCTAGCAGAATTTGAAATGCCTCAGGTGACATGGTGCATCCTGCAAAACTGATCTGACTTTTGGGAATGTTGCGTGTGTTGAGTGTGGTGCAGTGTGAATGTGTGTATGCATGTGTGCACATGTGCACGCATGGAGCCTGTGTACTCCCAGACCACCTTGAACTACTGCATCCCAGCTCTCACTATCCATGCTTACGATTGCCCGATTACCACTGTGCTTATTGCTGAGCTCAGTGGCTCAGTCTACCTGGTTTACTACTGAACACAGAGCTTGGCTTCCTAGGTCCTCAGTAAGTTGTTGCTAAATGGAGGAATAGATGACTGATCTGCACA
Source organism: Paguma larvata (assembly GCA_030068075.1). Classification (NCBI taxonomy): domain Eukaryota; kingdom Metazoa; phylum Chordata; class Mammalia; order Carnivora; family Viverridae; genus Paguma; species Paguma larvata. The sequence goes on along the minus strand of CM057831.1, from coordinate 64,896,090 downwards.
TATATTTTGGTGAGTTTCTCCTTTTTGAGTTCTCTGTGTCTCTATGTGTCTGTCTCTCTGAGCTCACATCCCTTGTCCCTGCATCTCTATTTCTTTTAGTCTTTTTGTTGTACCCCTTCTTCTTCATTTCTCTCCAAATAGCCCCATCCTAGACGCATACACTCAGACTCTTTTCCTTAACTTGTTTTCTTAAATTACATACAGTCAGGAATTTAATAGATGGAAGAACACTTAGAAACCATGTGGCTTAATTTCCACCTTTTTTGTTTGAGGAAACTGTGTCCAGAAAGATTGCCATGTAGTAAGGGCCAAAGGTAGTTTGTTGTTTTTTTGCAGAAGTTTTATTTTTTAACAGCTTTATTAAGATATAATTCACATATGATACCATACAATTCACCCACTTAAAATGTACAATTCAATGTTTTTTTAGCACATTCAGAGAACTGTGCTTCCATCCAGAAAATTTTCTTTAAGCAAAAGAAACCCTATACCTATTAATCATCTCTCCTCATTTCCCCCATTCTTCCAGCCCCAAGCATTAATCTGCTTTCTGCATCTACAGACTTCTCTATTCTTTTTTTTTTAATTTTTTAATGTTTATTTATTTTTAAGAGACAGACAGACAGACAGAGCATGAGCGGGAGAGGGGCACAGACAGAGAGGGAGACACAGAATCTGAAACAGGTTCCAAGCTCTGAGCTGCCAGCACAGAGCCTGACGCGGGGTTCGAACTCTGGAACGGTGAGATCATGTCCTGAGCCGAAGTCGGACGCTTAACTGACTGAGCCACCCAAGCGCCCCAGACTTCTCTATTCTTGACATTTCATATGAAGGAAATCATGAAGTCACACAATATATTGTCTTTTATGACTGGCTTCTTTCGCTTAGCATAAAGTTTTCAAGTTTTATCCATATTTTAGCATGTATCAGTACTTCATTTCTTTTTATCATTGAATAATATTCCACTGTTTTAATATACCACGTTTTATTCATATGTTAATCAGTTGGACATTTCATTTGTTTTCACTTTTTGACCACGGATCTATGGATCTATGTTTAACAATATGAGGAACTGCCAGTGTATCTTCCAAAGTGGCTGTATGATTTTACATTTCCACTAGCAATGCATAAGGATCCCAAGTTTTCCACATTCTTACCAATATTTGTTCTTATCTGTCTTTTTTATTGTATCCATTTTAATGGGTGCGAAGTGGTATCTCCTTGTCGTTTTTGATTTGCACTTCCTTCATGGCTAATGATAATGAGCATCTTTTTATATGTTTATTGGGCATTTCTTTATCTTCTTTGGAGAAAAGTCTATTTAATTCTTTTGATCATTTTAAAAGTATCTGTCTTTTTATTGTTGATTTGTAAGAGTTCTTTATATATTCTGGATTCAAGTCTCTTATTAGATATATCATTTGTAAATATTTTATTATATTCTCTGGGTTGTATTTTAACTTCTCAATGGTATTCTTCACAGTACAAAGGTTTTTTTAAAAAAAATTTTAATAGTTTATTTTCAAATTGGTTTACATATAACACCCAGTGTTCATCCCAACATGTGCCCTCTTTAATGCCCATCACCCCCTCTCCCCCCTCCCTCACTCCCCCTCACCCTCAGTTTGTTCTTAGTCTTTGAGAGTCTCTTATGTTTTATCTCCCTCCCTCTCTGTGTCTTTTTTTCCTTTCCCCTCTTCCCCTCCCCCATGGTTTTTGCTTAGTCTCTCAAAATCCACCTATGCGTGGAAACATATGGTACCTGGCTTTTTCTGCCTGACTTATTTCACTTAACATAATACCCTCCAGTTCCATTCTTGTTGCTACACATGGCCAGATTTCATTTTTTCTCATTGCCATGTAGTAGTCCATTGTATATATGTACCACATCTTCTTTATCCATTCGTCAGTTGATGGGCACTTGGTCTCTTTCCATGATTTGGCTATTGTCAAAAGTGCTGCTATGAACATTGGGGTACATGTGCCCCTATGCATCAGCATTCCTGTGTCTCTTGAATAGATTCCTAGCAGTGCTATTACTGGGTTATAGGGTAGCTCTATTTTCATTTTTTTGAGGAACCTCCACACCGTTTTCCAGAGCGGCTGCACTAGTTTCCATTCCCACCAACAGCGTAGGAGGGTGCCTGCTTCTCCACATCCCCGCCAGCATCTTCAGTTTCCTGATTTATTCATTTTAGCCACTCTGACTGGTGTGAGGTGGTATCTCAGTGTGGTTTTGATTTGTGTTTCCCTGATGATGAGTGACTTTGAGCATCGTTTCATGTGTCTGTTGGCCATCTGAATGTCCTCTTTGGAAGAAGTGTCTATTCATATCTTCCGCCCATTTCTTCACCGGATTATTTGTTTTTTGGGTGTGGAGTTAGTACGAAAGTTTTTAATTTTGGTGAAGTTCAATTTATTTCTTTTTTCTTTTATTCCTTGTGCTTTTGGTATTGTATCTAAGAAGGTATTGCCTAACTCATGGACACAAAGATTTACTCCTATATTTTCATCTAAGAGCTTTATAGTTTTATCTTTTCCATTTAGGCATTTGACCCATTTTGAGCTAATTTTTGTGTATGGTATAAGGGAGGGATCCAATTTCATTCTTTTGAGTGTAGATATCTAGTTGCTCCAGAACTATTTGTTGAGGACTATACTTTCCCCATTGAATTATTGTGGTACCCTTGTTGAAATCAATTAACTATAAATGTAAGGATTTATTTATGGACTCTCAATTTTCTTCCATTAATCTGTATGTTTATCCTTGTATAGTATTGAGTGTCATACTGTCCTGCCATAATTTTATTTGTTTTTTATTTTTTTACCCTTTTTTAATGCTTATTTATTTTTGAGAGAGACAGAGAGACAGAGAGACAGAGCATGAGTGGGGGAGGGGCAGAGAAAGAGGGAGACACAGAATCCCAAGCAGGCTCTAGGCTCTGAACTGTCAGCATAGAGCCAGATTCGGGGCCCGAACTCATGAACTGCGAGATCATGACCTGAGCTGAAGTTGGACGCTTAACCAAGTGAACCACCCAGGTGCCCCCCTACCGTAATTTTTATATATTAACTTCTGAAATTGAGAGATGTGAATTATTCTTTTTTTCCTTCTTTTTTTTCAAGATTGTTTTGGTTATTCTTAATCCATTGCATTCCCATATGAAATTGAGGATCTGTCAATTTTTGCAAAAAAAAAAAAAAAAGGCAGCTAGGATTTTAATAGGGAATGTGTTGAATCTGTAAATCAATTTGAGGAATATTTCTGCCTTAACAACATTGTCTTCTGATCCATGAACATGGGATGCTGTTCCATCTATTGAGGACTTCTTTAATTTCCTTCAACGTTTTGTTGTTTTCAGAGTATATGTTTTTAATTTCTTTTGTTGAATGTATTCCTAGTATATTAAGCTTTTTTTTTTTTGATAGATATTCTTAATATTATTTCTATTGATTCATTCATTCATTCAACTAACATTTGTTGAACTCCCGCGATGTGCCAGGTTTTGTGCTGGTCATGAAATACCAGGAAAGATACTCATGGAAGCAACAGACTATAGTAAAATGTGAAAGGTGTCCTAAGAGACAGTAATACGTTGAATTTTTTTTTCTCTCTCCCAAAACAGAGAGGAGAGGGAGGACATTCCAGAGGGATGGAACATAAAAGGCTCAGTAAATGAAAAAGGTTTTAGATCATTTCTTCCTAGAAACAGATGTCGATGGTAGAAATTGGACTATCAGTATAAGAGGATACTTGCTCCTAAAAACACTGGCTTTGGTGGCACCGTACTCTCCTGGGTTTCCTGCAGTCTCTCTGGTAGGTTTGTCTCAGTCTTCTTTGCGGGGTCTTTCTCCTTTAACATATGTTGGAGTTCCTTAAGATTGTCCGAGATGATTTTCTCACTCTGTACATTCCCCTTAGCCATCTCATCCATTACAGATAATATCCTAAGGATTTTAATTACCATCCAAATGATAACTCCAAAAATTTTATATCCATGTCAGATCTCTCTCATAAACTTCTCCTATTTCTTTTTGTTTTTTTTTTTTTTTTGCATTTCTTTTTTTTTTTTTTTCTCTGAACAAACTGAGGGTGAGGGAGATGGGGGGGGAGAGGGGGTGATGGGCATCAAAAAAGGGCACATGTTGGGATGTACACTGGGTGTTTTATTAAGCTTTTTGATGCTATTATTATTTTCCTTAATTTCATTTTCAAATTGTTCATTGCTAGTGTATAGAACTATAATATAGTTGATTTTTATATATCAATCTTGTATTCTGCAACTTTGTTGCATGCATTATTAGTTCAAATAGATTTTTAGTGGATTCGTAGGATTTTATATATACAAGACTATGCCATTTGCAAGTAATGGTTCTTTTACTTCTTTAAAACTAGAATTCTTGGGTCCTAGTCCAGGGCATGTTTATTTCATTAAAGGGTCCTAAAAGGAGCTTTGTGGTTGGCTTGAAAAATACTAAAGCTGTTATTCCCCATTAATATTATTATTAATATTATTAATATTCCCCATATTAATAGCTGCATTAGGGGCAGCTAGGTGGCTCAGTTGGTTAAGTGTCTGACTTAGGCTTAGGTCATGATCTCACGACCTGTGAGTTCAAGTCCTACGTCAAGCCAGCTTCCAATTTTGTGTCTCCATCTCTCTCCTCTCCTTCCCCTGCTCATTCTCTCTCTCAAAAATCAATAAACATTAAAAAATTTTTTTAAATAGCTGCATTAGTTTTCTTGGGATCTCATAACAAAATATCGTAGACTGTGAGGCTTAACCAATAGAAATCAATTTTCTCAGAGTTCTGGGGATATCCAAGATCAAGGTATTGGTAGATTCGGTCTCTCTTCAGCTTGCAGACGGCCACCTCCTTTTTGCGTCATTACAAGGCTTTCCTCTGCACATGCACATCACTGGTGTCTTTCCGTGTGCCCAAATTTTCTTCTCTTATAAGAATACCAGTCAGGTTGGATCACAGCTCGCCCTAACAGCCTCATTTTAACTTAATCATTCCTTTTAAGACCTATGTCCAGACACGGTCACCTTCTGAAGTGCTGGGGATTAGGGCTTCAGTGTCTGAGTTTTGGGACACAGTTCAGACCCAAACAATAGCCTTATGGATTTTCTTCTTGAGAGAGCTGATCTCTGGTTAGTTTCAACTAGTGAAGCCAGAATTTGTTTAAATAACACATTCATATGACCACTAAATAACATTGGCCTGCAGCCTGAATTAAAAGGCACTGCCTATAGTCCCTGAGATAAAGGATCCTCATGTGTGGTTTTGCATGTTCCCTTGAGTTCAATTAGTCAGTCTTCTCTACAGCCACATCAGGGAAGGTCAGTAACCAGCCATAGACATGTGTGTAACACCTAGAACCTCTATTTATACTGACGGCTTTAAAAAAAAAAAAGGAAAGGCAATTCTTTTTTTTTTTTTTTTAATAATTTATTGTCAGATTGGTTTCCATACAACACCCAGTGCTCATCCCAACAAGTGCACTCCTCTGTGCCCATCACCCACTCTCCCCACTCCCACACCCCCCTCTCCCCTCAGTTGGTTCTTAGTCTTTGAGAGTCTCTTATGTTATGTCTTCCTTCCTCTCTGTGGCTTTTTTTTTTCTTCCTTCCCCTCTTCCCCTCCCCGCTGGTTTTCTGTTAGGTCTCCCAAAACCTACCTATGCATGGGAACATATGGCATCTGTCTTTATCTGCCTGACTTATTTCACTCAGCATAATACCCTCCAGTTCCATCCATGTTGCCACACATGGCCAGATTTCATTCTTTCTCATTGCTGCATAGTATTCCATTGTATATATATACCACTTCTTCTTTATCCATTCATCAGTTGATGGACACTTAGTCTCTTTCCATGATTTGGCTACTATCGAAACTGCTGCTATGAACATCGGGGTACACATGCCCCTTTGCATCAGCAGTCCTGTATCTCTTGGGTAGATTCCTAACAGTGCAATTGCTAGGTCATAGGATAAATCTATTTTCATTTTTTTTGAGGAACCTCCACACAGTTCTCCAGAGTGGTTGCACCAGTTTGTATTCCCACCAACAGTGCAATAAATAGGGTGCCTGTTTCTCCACATCCTCGCCAGCATCTATAGTTTCCTGATTTGTTCATTTTAGCCACTCTGACTGGTGTGAGGTGGTATCTCAGTGTGGTTTTGATTTGTATTTCCCTGATGATGCGTGACATTGAGCATTGTTTCATGTGTCTGTTTGCCATTTGGATGTCTTCTTTGGAGAAGAGTCTATTTATATCTTCCGCCCATTTCTTCACTGGGTTATTTGTTTTTCGGGTGTGGAGTTTGGTAAGATCTTTATAGATTTTAGATACTAGTCCTTTATCCGATATGTCATTTGCGATTATCTTTTCCCATTCCGTTGGTTGCCTATCGGTTGTGTTGGGTGTTTCTTTTGCCGTGCAGAAGCTTTTTATCTTGATGAGGTCCCAGTAGTTCATTTTTGCTTTTAATTCCCTTGCCTTTGGAGACCTGTCAAGTAAGAAATTGGTGCGTCTTAGGTCAAAGAGGCTTTTTCCTGCTTTCTCCTCTAGGATTTTGATGGTTTCCTGTCTCACATTCAGGTCCTTCATCCATTTAGAGTTTATTTTTGTGAGTAGTGTAAGGAAGTGGTCTAGTTTTATTCTTTTGCATGTTGCTGTTTAGTTATCCCAGCACCATTTATTAAAGAGGCTGTCTTTTTTCCATTGGATACATTTTCCCGCTTTGTCAAAGATTAGTTGGCCATATACTTGCGGGTCCATTTCTGAGTTTTCTGTTCTATTCCATTGGTCTATGTGTCTGTTTTTGTGCCAATACCATACTGTCTTGATGACTACCACTTTGTAGTAGAGGTTAAAGTCTGGGATTGTGATGCCTCCTGCCTTGGTTTTATTCTTCATTATTACTTTGGCTATTTGGGGTCTTTTGTGGTTCCATACAAATTTTAGGATTGTTTGCTCTAGCTTTGAGAAGAATGCTGGTGTAATTTTGATTGGGATTGCATTGAATGTGTAGATTGCTTTGGGTAGTATTGCCATTTTAATGATATTTATTCTTTCAATCCATGAGCATGGGATGTTTTTTCCATTTCCTTGTGTCTTCCTCAATTTCCTTCATAAGTTTTTTATAGTTTTCAGTGTAGAGGTCTTTCACATCTTTGGTTAGGTTTATTCCTAAGTATTTTATGGTTTTTGTTGCAATTGTGAATGGAATTAGCTTCTTTATTTCTCTTTCTATTGCTTCATTGTTGGTGTATAGAAATGCCACTGATTTCTGTACATTGATTTTGTACAATCAACTTTTCTGAATTCATGGATCAGTTCTAGTAGGCTTTTGGTGGATTCTGACGGGTTTTCCATGTAAAGTATCATGTCATCTGCAGAAAGTGGAAGTTTGACTTCTCCTTGCCAATCTTGATGCCTTTTATTTTGTTTTGTTGTCTGATTGCTGATGCTAAGACTTCCAACACTATGTTAAATAGGAGTGACGAGAGTGGACACTCCTGTCGTGTTCCTGATCTCAGGGGGAAGGCTCTCAATTTTTCCCCATTGAGGATGATATTAGCTGTGAGCTTTTCATATATGGCTTTTATGATGTGTAAGTATGTTCCTTCTATTCCAGCTTTCTCGAGGGTTTTTATTAGGAAAGGGTGCTGTATTTTGTCAAATGCTTTTTCTGCATCTATTGACAGGATCATATGGTTCTTTTCTTTTGTTAATGTGATTTATCACATTGATTGATTTGTGAATATTGAACCAGCCCTGCAACCCAGGGATGAATCCTACTTGATCATGGTGAATAATTCTTTTTATATCCTGTTGGATTCGATTTGCTAGTATCTTGTTGAGAATTTTTGCATCCATATTCATCAGGGATATTGGCCTGTAATTCTCTTTCTTTGCTGGGTATCTATCTGGTTTGGGAATCAATGTGATGCTGGCTTCGTAGAATGAGTCCGGGAGTTTTCCTTCTGTTTCAATTTTTTGGAACAGCTTGAGGAGGATAGGAATTAACTCTGTTTTAAATGTCTGGTAAAATTCTGCGGGGAAGCCATTTGGTCCAGGGCTTTTATTTGATGGGAAATTGTTGATAACTGATTCAATTTCTTCACTAGTTATGGGTCTGTTCAAATTTTCTATTTCTTCCCATTTGAGTTTTGGTAGTGTGTGGCTATTTAGGAATTTGTCCATTTCTTCCAGGTTGCCAAGTTTGGTGGCATATAATTTTTCATAGTATTCTCTGATGATTGCTTGTATTTCTGAGGGATTGGTTGTAATTACTCCCTTTTCATTCATGATTTTATCTATTTGAGGTCTCTCTCTTTTCTTTTTGAGAAGCCTGGCTAGAGATTTGTCTATTTTGCTTATTTTTTCAAAGAACCAGCTTTTGGTTTCATCGATCTGTTCCACTACTTTTTCTGTTTCCATATGATTAATTTGTGCCCTGATCTTTGTTATTTCTCTCTTTCTGCTGGGTTTGGGTTATCTTAGTTGTTATGCTTCTAATTCTTTTAGGCGTGCTGTTAGAATTTGTGTTATTGATATTTCTTGTTTTTTGAGGTGGGCCTGGATTGCAATATATTTCCCTCTCAGGACTGCCTTTGCCACATCCCAGAGTGTTTAGATTGTTGTATTTTCATTTTCATTTGTTGCCATGTATTTTTAAATTTCTTCTCTGATTGGTTGGTTGACCCATTTGTCTTTTAGTAAGTTTTTCCTTAGCCTCCATGTTTTTGGATATTTTCCAGGCTTTTTCCTGTGGTTGATTTCAAGTTTCAAAGCATTGTGGTCTGACAGTGTGCACGGTATGATATCAGTTCTTTCATATTTATTCAGAGCTTCCCTGTGCCCCAGAATGTGGTCTATCTTGGAAAATGTACCGTGTGCTGTTGAGAAGAATGTAAATTCCTTTGCTTCTGGATGAAGGACCCTGAAGATGTCTGTTCTAATGTGTCGTTCAGGGCCATTGTTTCTGTGGTGATTTTCTGTTTTGTGGATCTGTCCAATGTTGAGAGTGGAGTGTTAAGGTCCCCTACAATTAGGACATTTTTATCGATAAGGTTGCTTATGTTTATAATTAGTTGTTTTACAAATTTGGGTGCTCCCGAAATCGGCGCGTAGATATTTATAATTGTTAGCTCTTCCTGCTGGATGGTCCCTGTGATTATTACATAATGTCCTTCTTCATCTCTTATTACATTGTTCATTTTAAAGTCTAGTTTGTCTGATATAAGTGTGGCTACTCCAGCTTTCTTCTGACTTCCAGTAGCATGGTAGATAGTTCTCCATCCCCTCACTTTCAATCTGAAGGTGTCCTCAGGTTTAAGATGAGTTTCTTGAAGACAGCAAATAGAGGGGTCTTGTTTTTTAATCCATTCTGTTACCCTGTGTCTTTTGATTGGTGCATTTAGTCCATTTACATTCAGTGTTAATATTGAAAAATATGGGCTTATAGTCACTGTATTATCTGTAGGTTTCATGCTTGTAAGGCTGTCTCTGGTAGTTTGTATCCTTTGCCACCTAGGAAAGGCAATTCTAAATCCTGATGTGTAAACAGGAGGGTGATGGACTTGCATGAGGTGTCCTTCTGTGAAGTGAAATTTGAAATTCTTACAAGGAAAAACTCCTATGAAGTGAACTTTAAACTTCTTAAAAAGCTCACTCTAATTTTGTTTTCTTTGAGTGTAGGATCAGTTTGGAAGCTTGAGATGTAACTATTCTTTGCTCTGTACTTCTTATAGTAGCCAAAGGCAAGATGCTGCCAATTTCAATTATATCATTGGGAACTGAAAATCAAGATTTTCCTCCAGGTCATCTGAGCTGAGGCGTCATCTCATCTCGGCTGGTGGACTTATCTCCTTCTTTCCTTTGCACAGTTTCTGCTCTCTTTTTCAGTATTATTTTTAACTCTCTTGCCCTTTGAGTGTTTTTGTTGACATCTGGCCACAAACCCTTTTAGGAAGCAGGCAGTTATAAATCACCCAGAGAGAAATCAATAAAAACCAGTTCAATCCACTGTAACACTGATTTGTCCCCCAGATAACCAGCATCCTGCAGGCTCAGCAATAATACCCATAGGGGTATCTACAGGAAGAGTGAAGGGCAAGGGGGCACTACATTCTGAGAAGAGGGGGTGAGCTGCCAGCTCCCAGAAGCTCAAAGAAGGGACGGACTTGGCTTCCATCCACACGCTTTTCATCCAGCCTCAGGGGAGAGCTCTGTGTTTCCATTTCATCCAGCTCAGATTTTTCCAAGTACATCAGTGGCATTTTCTTATCTTTTGAGGATCTGCTTCAGAGCTAAAGTATCTTCTTTGAGCCTCAAGAAAGGGCAGTAGGAATGAATTGTTGTATTTGTGGGGGATGGGGAAAGGCAGGAGAGTATGTTACTGTGGCACAGAGGCATGGAAGAAGAAAGAAACTCTATCAAGCTGTCTGTTGTCAAGTCACTGCTCTTGGTCACCATGAGTTGGGGGAGGCCATCCCTCTGGTCAGAACTCCAGGGAGTCAAAAGTCTGAAAGTCATTGTACAGAAGCTGAAAGCTAGGCCCAGAGACAGGCACCACTGGCCCAAGGTCACAGAATGGTTTCATAACCAGCTCACAAAGAAATGGCTGCACTGCTTTGAAATCCTAGTTCTACTCCAAGAGGAGTTTTACTCAGAAAATGCAAATTCATGAGGAGTCAAAACTAAAAAAATGTAAATCTATAGAGAAAAAAATATCAGTTAGTTCATTTATTAGAAACGAGTACATCAAATTGCCCATTGTAAGGATGTGAGTGTCATAAGACCATTTGCACCAATCATTCACGCCCTCTTGAAAAATGGGACTATACTAATCTTTGGAAGAGAATTTCATAAAAGGGTTTTTTTTCCATCAGTGAAAATATTCCAACTGCAAGGCTCAGGGTGCTGGGGTCAGGTGACAGGAGGTAGTGAGACTGTGTGTGGTACACTGAGGGCCTGAACCAGGCCCTGAGCCTGGGACTCAGAATCAGGGCTGTAGTGAAAACCTCAGATCCCATGAATGCCTGATTTTACTTCTCAGTTGTCCCTAGTTTCTCCAAGTTGTGTATCTCTATTAGCTCAGCCCTTGTGCTATAGGAAGTCTTACCTACTTTCCCCTTAGGGGCTTTTCTAGAGATGTGTGCACTTAAACTGGGTTAAAGAATTATTTGATTCAGTTCAACATTTGTCAAACACGAATTATGTATCAAGTCCTAGGGATACAAAGATGAGAAAGGCTGGGTTTTGAAGGATAAATAAGAGTCTGCCATGAAAACCACTCAGCTGCTATCAGCCAAGTGGGAAAAACCAACCTGCAGAAAACTGACGCCAATTATGTTAGGGCAGGATTGGCAAACTTTTTCTGTAAAAAGCCATATAGTAAATATTTTAGGCTTTTTGAGTCAGAGTCTGTCTCAGTTACTCAACTCTGCCTTTGTAGTGCAAAAACAGACATAGGCAATACATAAATAAATGTTTGTGGCTATGTTCCAATAAAACTTAATTTATATAAAAACAGTCAGTTGGTCGGATTTGGTTCACAGGCCGTTGTTTGCTGAACCTTATGTTAGAAGAATGTCATAATAATATGCAAAACAAATTATAATGACAGTAATAATAATAAAAGCTACCATTCTGATAGCTTACTCTGCTAGAGACCCTATACCAGGCACTGTCTATACAATTCACATATATTTGCATACTTCTTTTTCACAACAATTTGTGAGGATACTGAGATTCGGCAGCCAAAGTCATAGAGTTAAGTAGTGACAAATACAAGGTAAAACCCAACCCTGTTTGGTTCTACAGTCTATGTTCCAAAATAAACAACTTAAAACTCTGAAAAGAAATGGGCAGGAGTTAATCTGGTGAGGATCCTAAGGTCATTCCTAAAGGATGAGTAGAGTCTTCCATGCAGGCAGATGGGAGAGATAGGCCTTGGAGGCAAAGAGTAGCACAGAGGCTTCAAAGCACATGGAATATTCTGGAAGCAGTGGTTATTAGGTGATGTTGGGGTGTGGGATACCTCAGTGGTAGTGGCTAGAGAAGAAACAAGAGAAGTTGGTAGCTCAGAGGAGGAAGTCTGGCATACGTGTCAAAAACCCTGGACTCTGTCTATGAACCAGGGCTTTTCCAGCTCTAGTCTTCTGGATCTTCTGGATATGCTGTATCAGACTCCCTTGAAGGACTGTTTGCCATACAGATTCCTGGGCCCTGGCCCCAGATATTTTGATTCAGTAGATCTGGGAATGGAACCAGGAGTATGCATTTTATCAAACACCTCAGGTGATTGTAGTGAGCATTCTCAGATTCAGGAATCTGTGCATGGAGAGCTACGGAAATGTTTTAATCAAGGAAGAAATACAACCGAAATTGCTTTAGAAAGGTCACTTCCACTTAGAAGATGGATTATTTATCAGGAGAATAAACTTTCCCAGAGGTCCATTTCTGGTTAGTTATCAGCCTCTCTCATCTGGAAATGCAGATGAGAAATTCCAGAAGTTTCTGCATTTCTACAGGCTTTTAAAGAATGACTCAGCTTAAACCCCAGATTGAACTCTATGCTGTTGACCAAACAGTTAATTTAAGGAGAGATAATATACAAATAACAAATTGCAATTTAACAAAACATATTTGAATCTGATGTTAAGGACAGTACCTTCTCCATGATGAATCAGCTAGTGAATAGTTAGCCAGAAACACGTCTTCTGGTCCTCTGGTCCTGTGTCAATGTTTCTTTTGTGATGGCAGTGGCTGACAACACTGATGCTGGTTTCTGTATTGCCCTAGAAACCTCAGCATGGTGTAATGAACAGAACCCTGGGCTTGGAGTCTGATTACGCTGAGCTCAAATCCTGTTTACAGTGCTTAGCAATTGTGATGCCTGGGGCAAATCACTTATCCTTTCTTAGCTTCAGTTTTCTCACCTGTAAACTGGGAATAATAATTCCATGCAGGGTATTGTAAGGACTGAATAAGATGAAGGATATAAAGAGCCAGATAGAGCAATAAATATTGGTTCTCTTCTGCGGGTGCCTCAAAATTGTTTTTACCACTTCCCATCTTCCCACTGTGGAAAGATGAAAACTCCCTGGAGAGAAATCCTCTATGGTTACTTCCTGTTTCATATTATTAAGCAGCCACTGTTGCACAAGCCTGTTTAAGAAGGAACACGCTGAAATTCATGTCCCTTAAGCCATCAGAATTTGCTCTTGAGAGCCATTCCCAAGCTCCTACCTTCGCCTTCCTCACTACCTTTCCACATCACTGTTTACCATAGTCTGTTCTTAAGTGGTGTCTAAAGACTCAAATCCTGTGGTTATTGGCATAGATTTGGATGCCAAGGGAACTGCTCCCTTTACATTACTTTAGCACGTGGCTTCAGAACATGGCTTATTGTGTCTACAGCCTTTGTCCAGGTTCTGAGTTGACCAAACTGCAAATGCATTTCAGTTCAGATTCCCTTAATGACAAAAAGACCCTGTCCCAGATCCACAAATGTCCCCCGCCTCCTCCACTCATCTCACTGGGCAAGGTGTGAGCTTCTTCCTTGTCCTGCAAACTGGAGTTCTCACCGCAAACTGTGGGGCTGAGGTTCAGGGTGGCAATTCTGTTCAGATAACCTCACATTGTCCAGGTCTTGGGGCCTGCTTTCCTGGGGACAGTCAGCAGTGAGATCCCACCCAACTCTGAACTGGGGAATAGGTGGAGTGAGTTCCTGATGATGTGGAAGGAAGCAACAATGCTTGAAAATCATTTGAAGGTTGAAATTTGACCAACAAACATGTTTATGTTTACCAGGTTATCTTCATGGCAGGAGCCAGGGGGTTGGTCGAACCCAGTTTCTCCTCTGAAGCCTGACTATATATTTAAATGTACAGGTGTATAGTGGAAGGAAGGGTAGGAGCAGGCATTGTGGGGGTGGGGATTCAGAAGTTTGGGCTGGGATTTCTGGGAGGATGCTGATTCCATCAATATGGGTGGGGAATGTGGAAGGAGAACCAGGTTCTGAGGAAACGGGCATGGTGATACATTTAGTTAGGGAATAACTTAGGGTAAGCTCATTTGCTCTAGAACTGCGTGTTCCAGCTCAGACTCTCATGGAGGCAGCAGAGCAGTGAGGTGAGAGAAGCTTTGGTGTCCAGAAACACCTTGTACAGCCCAATTTACAAAGGCTTAGCTGTTTGTACCAGTAGGAGTTCTTTATTGCAAGTGCCAAAAAAGCCAGCACAAGGTGGATTAAGCAAAAAGGGGTTTTCATTGGTTCCTGAAACATAAAAGGCCAGGGATATCAGGCATAGCTTGATCAGGTCTTAGATAACAGCCTCAGGGCCTAGTTTCTAGCTCCTTGCTATCCTCTCACATTGAAACCATTTTTAGACAATAAGGATCCTGTTTTCACCATCTTACATTTAAGATTTGCAGTTTAGAATCTCTTTCCCAGCAAAATCTTATTGTGTCTCATTGACTCTGGGTAGGTCACATGCTCACCCTTGAACCAATCACTGTAACTGAGGGACTGTGATGCAAAGATGCCCAAAGGCAGCCTCCGGCCCTAGGGTTGTCAGTTAGATCCCTCACCTCTGATTGATGACTGTTCTGTATAGGCAACATGGACTCCAAACTCATGGGGGTAGAAAGTGGCTCAGGCTGGCAAATTAGCCCAATTCTCTACCATAGAGATAGGAAGACTGAAGCCTGAGTGTAATCGAATCCACTGTCACATAGTTGGATGGTGTCACAGTCTGCTCTTCCCTCCCCCAGAAAGCCCTTGTCACTGAGAATCTGCAATCCTTTCTTTGGCCTCCTGAAGCTCATATTAGACCAGACTGTGCCCTGAAGCCCAGCGCCAGGTTTTCAGGCCTATCTCCACAGCTTCTGAGAGCTGGGATTCCCAGAGTGGAGATAAACAGGGAGCGGGGTCTTGAGCTGGGGTGCTCCATCCCAGCAGGGAAGAGCTAAGAGCTGTCTCTTCTGTTTGTCTCAGATGATGCAGCTGCTTCCTATCTACTTCAGGGGATGCTGTGAGGAAGACTCCGTTCTGTGCTGCAGCCACAGTTGTTCTTGATGGCCCTGAGGTAGGGCTTCGATCTGGAACAATCAAGATCCCCCATAAGGAAATCTCTCCCAATATTCTTGTTCTGTCTCTGCTGAGATTGGAGAAGAACAAGAATGGGTCCTTTCTTGCAAAGGTCCAAAAACTCGATTTTGGGTACAGTAGACCCAAGTTTTAGTCTTGACTCTGTTTGCTGACTGTGTGATCTAGAGCAAGTCACGTTACCTCTCTGAGGCATGGTTTTCTCATCTATAAAATGGAAATATACCTTCCTTTAGAGTTGAGCATATTTCAAGAGCTAATCTAGATCTAGGTCTAGATAGATATCTACAGATATCTATTATATAGATATAGATATAGATAGTGCTGGGTGTGTAATAGCCCATAGTGAAAAGTGAGATTTGATTCCTAGAGTCTTTGCTTTCAAAGGAGGGGTCTCCCAGGCATCGAGCAATTGTTCTGGACCCATGCTATGTTCCCACAACTTTGGGGAACAAAAGAACGCTCTGTGCTGTCAGGCTTGGCAGATGTGATTAATGTACAGGAAACAGAGACCATTGTGTGGTAGATGGGGGCAACTGCACAGTGCTATCACAGACCAGGGAGCACACAGTATCCTGGAGAGGTCAGGGAAGGCTTCCTGGGAAGGCATCCTGAAGGACACCCCTCAGAGCCCAGGCCCTAGCATAGTACCTGACGCTAAAGAGTTTTCCATTAAACATTTGTTGAAGGAATGAATGATAAAGGCAGGCACTGTGAAGGCCGCCTTTCCCTTTGGACTTTCCCAAACCAGTTCCTGCATTTAGACCTCTATGGTCACTACCCAGAACAAAGCTGACAAGGGAGGGGGAAGAGGGAGAAGTAGGAGGGAGGAACTAGCAAAGAGAGGACTGTCATACTGGGGACTAGATACTCGCTTAGCTACCTATCTATCTATCTATCTATCTATCTATCTATCTATCTATCTACCTACCTACCTATCTATTTAGGTTGGAATTAGGGGTGTTGCTGAGTCAAGAAAGAAGTTTTATTTTTATTTGGAACAACGTTCCCAAGATGATAGGGTTTTCTGATGCCTGCTTTTCAGACAGGCTGCTCCTGGGTGACCCTTGACATATCTCATGTCCTGGATAAAACACGACTTGTCTTTACCCATCCTTGTCCCCTTCCTGAGGAATGAATGTCTTCAGACACAGAAGCCAAAAGATCCAAGGATGAGGTTAGCTGAGATTTGGCCACAGTTTTGGCTTCTGAGAGAGTATACTTATGCAGTGTGGGCAGGACTAGCTGTTGCCAGGGTCCCATTAAGGCCCATCAAGCTGGCTCAATTCCTCTGGCCTTCTTCCTGAAATCAGAGATCACTGTTCCCAGAGGTCTGCCTCACAGGAATGGGAGATTCCAGATGCTAGATTCCAGGGCCCCCAATATCAGAGTCTGTCCTCTAGTCAGAGCAGGAGTTGAGCCAGATTTGGCTTCAGAGGTTATGGCCGCTTTGCAAACACTCATGGCTCAACTCTCTTAGTAGGGGTTGGGGAGGCACATTTGAGCACGTGCCACCACTGGCCATTTGGAAATGCTTTGGCTAGTTTTTAAAGTGGAGCTGGAAGGGCCAGTGGGGCTGCTCTGTGGCTCCCTGCTGGTTTTACATAAAAGCAGCAAGTCCCATTGATAAGTCACTTTGCAAAGTATTCATGGATGGTCAGAGATATGTAAGTGGCAGAGGAGGAGGCCCTGCTCTTTGTGAGGTTTCAGTTGGTAGAATCCTATGGGGAAAAAGTGCACACTTATGTGTCAGAGAAGACAGGAAACCTTACATCATTGAGAGAAAAACTCAGCTGTTAACCTGGGCAAGCTCAGTAGGGACAGGGCAGGTGAGGCCATCCACCTGCATATGCAGCAGCCCACATGACGTATGCTCATGTCACTTAAGTAAGAGGAAAATGGGGCCTTGTCTTCCCCACTTCTCACAAGAGGAACTCTGAGTCCATGATAGGGCCACAAGTGAAGTCAGTTCTGGAGGGGCTGCCTGGCTTCCCAAGGCTTCCTCAAAAACCAGGGCTTGAACTCTTCACCTCCCTTTTTCATAGAGTCTGTGACATGTTTTCATCTACTGTCTCACTTACTCACACATTCATTTCTTCATCTATTCAAGAAATCCTGAGAGATGAATTATACACTGGCCCTGTTATCTAGGAGCCCACTATTTAGGACGTGATTTTTAATGAAGTATGGCTGAGAAGGGGAAGAGAGCGGTAGGAGAGGGACAGTGTGCCCAATAGGTGGGCCTCATTAGAGTTGACTGGAGGACAATTCATGCCTCTACCATCCTGGACATTTATTCTCTATTAGTTAGTAGAAATTTGTCTTATGTCTTAGGAAGAATGGGTAGCAAAAAGGCTGAGAACTGATGGTGCAGTAAACAAATCATTACAAGACAAAGCAAAGAGTCACAAGGCAAGGGAGAACACAGGACTGTCGGACCCCAGAGGGAGTCAGGGGAAACTTCTTGGTAGAAGTGATGTTTGAACCGAGTCTTATAGGATGAACAAGAGTTAGCCAGGGAATTCTAGACAGGAAAGTCCACAGGAAGTCTCAGAGTCTCAACAAGCATATGAATGAAAGTAGAATCATACCACCTGTTTTTTCCCCTCAATAAATATATTGTGAACAAAAATGATTATGTCTAAAGTGTCAAACTGTATGCATTATAACCATCTTGGATAGAAGTGTTCTGAAAAGGCACTTGCTCTCCTATCTTTTCCAGGGAGCCAACATCAGGGCTTTGCCTCTTTCATGCCTGCTGGCTTTGGGCTGGGTGCCAATCAGGACTGAGCTCAGTTGACTAGGAAGGTGTCTAGGAAAACATGCCTAGGCTGACCGGCCTCAGGTTCTGTGCCAAGCTGAGGCCTTGTATCCACTTTTTGAATGTGGCTGCTTCCTTCCTGCAGTCAGTTGTCCATTCTTGCTGCTTTTGATCTATTGCGGACTGGCAAAGCAGAAAACCAAGTCCGTGAAAGACATGGGAAGGAGCATACTTAGGTTGTAAGTGAAGGCCTGTGTTGCATGAACTCACAAGTGACTTGTATTAATCAATATTATCTTTCTCAGAGGCAAGGAAAAGAATACTTCCTAAGCATCTACTATATGCTGGATACATGCTTTACTTTATTTAAATCTCATAACAACCCTTTGAAGAAGTATCTTAGCCCCATCTTCCAAATGACAGTCTGATCCCAGAGAACATTCACTGCTTTGTCAAGGGTCACTGAGCTGTAAAGGCCAGAGCTACACTGGAACCTGGTCTATTTCACTTCCAAATCCTTGCTGTTTTCACTGTACCACATCTCATGCTTGCTACCAAATCTTGTGCTGGGTTTGGATTGATGACATCGTCAAAGGCCTGGCCACTGGACTGGTGAGATGCTTCTGCATGGAGCAGGGCTAGGTCTCCTATATAGTTTTTCATGACCTCAGAACTGAATAGGAACTGCCCTCATTAGATGGTACCTGTACTCTCTGGACTGCCACACTCTGCCTTCCATAAGAAGGGGCAGAAAAATCCAACCCATGTGTTAAAGAGATTTCTCTGGAATCTTGTACGGGGTGGTCAGAAGGGGACAGAGTGGAGGTAAAGAGAAGAATGACGTTGTTGCAGGGACGCAGGTCACATAGATTCATGGCAGGGGTGGTGGCCATGAGAAGGAGGGAAGCAATCAAAGACATGTCTGAACTAGGACTAACAGGACTTGGAGTCTAATTGATTGTAGGAGTGATGGAGAGGGAGTAATCATGATGACTTCTAGGTTTCTAGTCTGAGTGCCCTTCACTAGGGCATAGGAAGAGTGGGCTGGGGAGAAGGCAGGAATGGGGAGGGAAAGAAACAATGGATCTTGTTTGTGACATGGTACAGTTAAGAAGCACTGTGCAAAGGTAACTGGTAATCGAATCTCTGTAACTCTGCTATCGTGGGGTGATATATTAAAGTCATCTACATTTTCCTTCTGCACCCTGGCAGATATAAGAATTGGAGCCCAGTGGAGGCTCAGTGGTGACCTTGTAAATGTTTAACAGCTGGATCTCTTGGAAAAAAAGGCCTTGATATGTAGCATTTCCTGATTTGCTGATTTCTGTGCCATCATGACCAATTTTAGGCTACTAACTGGACATCACTGAATGTGAAGTTATAAAGAGATGAACAGTAGCACATCATTATATAGTGTTCTCCCCACACTAGAACTAAATCATCTCGAGAGTATAGATAACAATAAAATGTAGTAAAATAATGAGGATGTGATTATTGTGGGTGTTGATTTCCTTTGTTTTTAATGTAAATTAATTGTAACTTAATTCTTTACTAGAAATAATCAAGCCTTGGATAAACCTCATTGGCTATGATACTGCCACTGCACAAAGCTGTAATTCAATTTTTAATGATGTCTGTGTTTAACAACCAGCTTACAAAAATACTTGACAATTAGCATACCACTGGAGAAACTCCAAGAAAGTACAAGTTGGAAGAGTTACAAATCCACCTCTTTGTCAGACAGGCTGAGGGACTCCCCGAGGTCACATGTCTGGGAGGGCAGAGCCAGGCCCAGGACTTAGGAGAAGGCTCTTGGTCCTCCATTCTTCCTGAAGGCCCCTCAGTGCCCTAGCCAGTCACATGGACACAGGGAAAACTGTGTGGTCCTTGACCCCAGAAAGATGATTCATGTCACACTGGAGTGAGTGACTCAGGGAAGAGGCTGCTGGGCGGCCCAGAACAAAGAAAACAGGGCAATATTTATTTCTGCTAGGAGCTAAATGGGAGGCTCAGATACTTTTTCTGCCGTTCCCATTGCCTTTGAACTGCCTCTGATTGAGCAATTGCACATATTTCCAAGAAGAGAAAATTTTTTTAAGAGGACTTATTTTTAAAAAAGAATTGGTGAAGTGAACAAGCTGGAGAGGAAACCTGGGGAGATGTTTTGACTTACTTCCTGTCAGGGCTGGGGGATGGGGTGGTGTGGAGGGAGGTCCCGCCCTGGCTTGGTCACTTTTCAGGGGACCTAGAATTTGGATCCCAGGCATTTCAGGGTTTCTCCAACCCTCTTCCTCTGAAGTGGCATCCAAGGTCCAAGGAGCTTCCCAAGTGTCAGGGAGTTAGGGTGAGGACGGTGCCCTGGTGCCTGATATCATCTGTCCTGGATCATTTGACAAGATGTCTACCATGCTTTCTGCAAGTCCTTGGTTAGTAGGTGAACTCTGAATCAGTCTTCTCAAGGCACCTTCAAGTTTGGCAACTTTTTGCTGCTGGGTGTACAAAAATGATTATGCCATGTGCCCCTGACCTCACTTACAGCCCTGGGATGAGAGAAGTCTTGTGAGGATGTCTGAAGGTCTTGCTGGTTAAGCCATTCCAGATAGCCATTTCCTCTCTTTGGGGTCTTTTCCCCAGGGTTCTGTCTGGGAAACGGGGCCTAACACCTTTCTGCTCTTAGAGTTCAGGACTTCCCACAGACCTCTCCAAGGAAGCAGGGCATAGGCTTTTTTCTAGTGACTCAACAGTCTATACTCTCATTGCTTCTAACTGGCCTCTCCTGTCTCTCCCTTGCCCCATAATCTTTTACTAGTCCTGGGTGTGTGTGTGTTGGGGAGTGACTTATCCTTATTTAGGATGCTTTTCCCAAATCTTTTTTTTTGTACCCTGAGCCCTCTCTGTTTCCCCAGTGGCTAGCCCTTCCCACAATAAGGCAGAGACAAACTCCCTTTTCTCTACCCCTTGCTGCTACACCCCTCCCTAAGGCAATGAGCACCTAATGGCCTCCATGGTTGTATGAAGAGAAGGGCAATGGGGAGAAAGGAGCTGTGAGGGGATGTGAGGGGTTAGTTACTATTTGTAGCTATCTTGTGTGTCCCCCACTGAAGCCCCTGGCTGAGCACGGTGGGTGCTGACTCTTGCTCTCTTCTTATTGGAGCTGGGCCAGCCTCTTCTCCTAGATGTGGCCCTGGCACTGGTCTGAGCAGAAGCTGGCTAACTCCCAGGGCTGGAATGGGTTCTGAATGAGGGAAGGAAGGCACCTCCAGACAATAGAACCTGTAAGAGATCTTCAAGCCTGGAGAGCATGGCCAGAGAGTGCAGATCCCAGGGGGTGTTGGGAAGTGCTCAGGAACAGCACCCCCAAAACACCACCAGGCTACAGCCCCTGTGGTCCCAGCTCCTGGATCAGAGCAATTGTGTTGAGCGCAACAAGTCATTGGGAAGTCCCTTCCAGTCCCTCATCTTCCCCTCGCTATTGGTTCTTCCTTCTGCCCTTCTATACTCCACCCTTGCTCCCCTAGGACTGACCACAACACCGATCTAGGGCTGATCACAGCACAGACTTGGGATGACCACAAAACAGATTTGGGATGACCACAGCACAGATCAATGGCTGACCACAATGCAGACGTGGGACTGGCTACAGCTTAGACCTGCAACTGACCACGCATAGACCTCAGTGGCCACAGTACTGTACCCCCTCTCTCTAACCCCACTGGCTGCAGCCACTGGCTGCCCAATAGCAGAGTAAATGTCAGAGTGCATAGTCCCTGATGGGTTTAATTCCAATTATGTTGGATGATCTTTTATCTACTTGTTTGTACAGAGAACCCTGGCCAGGCCAGGCCAGGCCAGGAATATGTCTCCTTTACCCTCAAGAGACAAAGCTGGAACTCAGTTATCCAGGAGGAACAGCACACTATCTGGGCCTGATTGGATTTTGATGATCCCATGGCTCAGAGAATTCAGCTGCCCTGTTCAGAGAGTGGGAAAGGAACCCACTGAGTACATACTATGTGCCAGTGTCTTGCATGTATTTCCTAATTTAATCCTTACAAAAACCCTAAAAGGATATCCATTTTACAGATGAAAAAACAGAGGCCAGAGGAGATTAATCCAGCAAGGAAGAGGCAGAAGGGAATTAGAACCCAGTCTGCCAAGTTCCATAGCCCTCATGCAGCTTCCCAAGGTTAGGAAGCTCCTGAAGTGAGCCTCACTCAGGCTTGCCAATGGGATCCAGGACCCAGATCTGCAGTTGGCCAGGCCCAGGGACCCAGAGAAATGTCTCTCAGCACTTTGAGCTCATCTCTGATGCCCCAGATTTTCCAAGTGTGTCCAGGACTGCCCTGGGGTGAGAACAGGGACCAAGGGGCACCCTCTCTCTCCCATGAGAGTGACCACAGCAAGGACACATTTTCTTATCATTTACCAAAAGCAAGCCCTTCAAAATTAGAGGCAGAAAGCTGATGTCTGTAGCAGGATCTGGGGAATAGGGGTTCTGAGACCTTCTCTGACTATCCCTCACCCACAAGTACGGCTTTGATTAAGTCCTTGCCCCTGTGTGGGCCTGTAAGATGGGAGTAGGAGGCAGGACTGGCTGATCTCCAGTGGCCCTCCCTGTCATCCTCTGAATTTGCAGAGGGACTGAGAGACATGCATGTGCAGTCACCCCAAACAATTCTCTTCATCAAATTCTTCATCTAGAGATAGACCAGTGGTATTAATAGCAACCTAATCTCTTTCAAATTCTTTGTGTTGCTAAAATGAAAGCAAAAATTCAAAGCTGGAAGAACAAAAAACCTCCCTTCTGAGAATTCTGAGTCACTCCAGAAAGGTCAGTGGAGTCTGGGTTAACCCATTTTTTCCCAGAAGAGCCTCTGGCTCTTCCCCAGATACCCAAAGATTAACAGAGAAAATGTGAGAGCCAGTCAGCTTGTAGATTTGTGCTCCTGGGACACTGCGGTTCAGAGAGGGGTTTGGTTTCTTCTGGGCTGGTCGCAAAGCTTTGGGAGGGGCATCCATGAGGCCACTGTAAGAGGCCACTGCTTGTCAAGAACACCACCCATGAGCTGGCAGGCTTGACCAGCTGGGGACTGCAGAGTCAGACAGATCTGTGGCCGACTTTTGACACTGCTGTTCATGGGTTTCCTGACTTTGGGTAAGTCGTCAGGGCCCTGTTTTCCTCATTTGTAAATTGGGACTAATCATAATGTTGATAGCAATGGAACTTCTATAGTTTCTGTAAAGTCTCTTGCTAAATCTTAACTCCTGATGATGCTTGCAGGGACATGGGAAGCCCCCAAAGGAAGCCAGAGCCCCTCCTACTGGCTGAGGCGTACAGGATAGAGGCATTCTGCCAGCTGTGGATGGGCATGCCTGTTTGTATGGCCACTCTGTCAAAGAAGTCCTCTGCTGCCCTCTTCCCATAGCCCATGGGGTCCTACAGTAGCTTTTCCAGGGCAGGGGCTGTGCAGTTAATCCAATAAGGGTGAGACTTACAGGGGTGAAAAGTTCAAAGGACAAACTAATGGACAATTGTTGGAAGAGTCAGAAGGAGTGCGGGTGAATGGATGGCCTGACAGACAGATAGATGGGGGAATGGATGGATTTGTCACCCTACAGTGGGGGTCCTGCAACCTCAAACTGTGGTCCCACCCTTTTACCCTCGTAAGACCCCTGGTCTGATAAGCCGCTGTTTGCTCTGCCCTGCCCTCCCCCCTGCCCTACCACTGGTGGCCCCACTGGGAATGCACACTCTAGTTCTCTGGGGGGCAGCTTCCTGTGCTGGTTTCTGCTGCACTTTAGCGGAACTCCCAGCTAAGGAGGCAGAGGAGAGGAGAGGAGAGATGATGGGCCTTGGGGTCAGACTAGCCTGCATTAATCCTCAACCTGATGCTTATTAGCTCTGGGATCTCGAGCAAGTTACCAAAGCCCTCTGATCCTTTGTTCCTTAATATGTAAAATGGAAATAATAAAACCCATCACAGTATTTAAACAAGGTAGCACTTGAAATGCTGCTAGCATGGTACTCGACACTCAGTAGGCAAACTAGAAATATCTAATGAATGAGAGAATGAAGGAAAGTATACTAGTTTGCTTTCTTTCATGAGCATGGCCAGGGGCAGATAAAATATTTAAATATGGATTAGAGACTTCAGGCCTTTTCAATTCCACAAATGACTGGATAATTATCCCAGCAGAGGCTTAGATAACTGGCACCAGGTACAAGTTACTGGACCCAGTTAAGTTATTTCCCTTCTTTGCACCTCAGCTTTCCTTCCTGTAAAATGGTCCAAGCTATATACTTAAGTACTGACTGGGGACACAATGGGTAGAATCCCAAGAGCTGACTGGCTCTTGACAATGACCCTTTACTGACTAGGCTAAAGAGGTAGAAAGAAGGGCCCTGAAAATGGGTTAAAGAAGGAACTCAGAGACCAAACATAACTAAATATTTTTTCCTTTTATGGGTCGGTGCTCTAGATCACCATTTCCTGCAGATTATATCCTTAACTTTGCTGTGATGGATGTAAGGTCTGTGTGCCCACAAGCTCCAGCAGAACCCAGATGTCACCCTGGGGGAGGGACTCTTTTACCTTGCTATTTTAAGCAGCAAGTTTATAATAATGGATGGGAGAGAAAGCGAACAAGGCAGGAACAGCGTGGGAATGGCCTCAGCATGCAGGGCTGCTGGGGCTCCCCCTGAGGACCTCGGGGTTCTGTCTTGTCAGAGCCAGACAAGTCTCCCCTCTGTCCCACCTCAGCTGACATCTCTTAGTGCTTGTCTGACTTTGTTTCTGTTATTCTTTGTCGTCTGATCCAGGGACTGACTTAAAGTCTTTCTTGAGGAGGAGGAGATGGAAGAAAGAAAGTGGAGGGTCAGAAAAGAAGACATTTCTTATGACTTTGGGATAGCATGATCCCAGAATCCTATGGGATGGGACTATTACATTTGAGGTTTCTTGTGACCAGAAAGACTCCAGGATTTTAGGGACTCCTAGAGTTGAAAATGGCCCCTTGAAGTGGGTTCCAGAATCCTGTGACCATTAGCCCAGGCTTTGCTGGAACTCTCCCAGGAATGGGGAGTTCATTACCTTAAAGAGTAGCCTGTTTCGTCTCAGATGGTTCCAACCACTAGAAAGGTTTCCCTTGCCTTGATTTGACATTTATTTCATTCACTGGTCATGCAATTATCCTTTGGGGACAAAAGAACTACAGGAATGATTTTCAAATATCTGAGAAGTGATTTTATTTTTCCCTGCACTATCTCTTCTCCAGGCTAAACGTTTTTAGTTCTTTAAAGACAAATTCTTGTTTCCTGCATTCTGCTTCCTGTTTTCTGAACATACTTCAATTTTTCTGAATCCTTCTTACTTACAGAGTGCAATACACTTTGTGTAGGTTAAGGCATAGAGGAAAAGTTAAACTGTCACCTTACATGGTTTGGGAACCACATTACTATTAAGACAGGCTGGACCTACACATCAATACATCACTTGAGGCGGTTCTTAGGAAGTGCAGCCAACTTCCTTGGTAGAATTGGGTTTGTGGATACTCTTTTGCTACTGTCAATCCCCGTTACCAAATACTTTGCCCAGCACCACTGATGTCACTGCTGTTGAAGTCCAAGTAGAAGGGATAGAAATTAATCACAGAGCAGACCTCTGGGTAAATCTGATGCTTATCTCATCCATGCAGTGACTTTTGGGATGGGAGACACAGCATGCCCTGGTCCTATTGTTCTCATTCCCAAGAGCCAGGTTTAATCTGTCCAGTAGGGCTTCTCCCTTCTTGTCTCACCTTTCCCTCTAGCTATTCTGTTCAGAGAAATTCCACTCACCATTTGAGTATTCATTGCTCAGTTCAAAGACCATTTCTAACATGAAATCTAGGCTAAAACTGTATCTCCACCTGTTCCAATTTCCATAGTTTAGGGATCCTTTTCTGGGATCCTGCTATTTCTTACTTTCAAAGTCTTAAGTGTTACATTGTTTTTCTACTGCCTCCCACCATTGTGCTCCTTGAGGGCTAATACCACATCTTCATCATCTTTAAGTCACCAGCACCTAGCACCTGGTAGAGTATGCATAAAGTCAATGTGGTGAATGAATGAATGATTCAGTTCGTGGATCTCCTACTTGAGATGAGACTTCTTGAGCTGGCCAGTAGAGGTCACCCCAACTGTTTCAGAGCTGAATGGGGCTACCTTTCCATCACAGATACTGACGAAAATCAAGATGGTGGTCACATTGACCAACCCTGTGGCTAAAGTTCTCTAGTTCTTTAAATAAAAATCAACGAGCATTTTTGGATGAATCTTTTAGTTATCCATGATGAATCAGACTCCTTGCCTTCCACGGGGAGCTTAGTAAAGGCATGTGTGTTGGGGTGGGGGGCATCTGTCAGAGTTGTGGCTGAGGTCAGATCTGAACCTGCCCACAGCCCTCTGGCTTCAGGCCCTCAGAAAAGCCTTTCCTGTGGGACCCGATGAATATCTAGTATCATGGGAGGTGGTGGGGCTTTCTGACTTCTTCCTGCAGCCTCCTTCAGTCAGCACCTGGGCCCAGGATATAGTAGGTACTCAGTAAATGACAATGTCCTTTGTTTCTCCTTTGTGTGTTCCAGGAGCCCCTGAGCTATGGCTGAGAGCAGGGTCTGCATCTGGTGGTTTTTGTCTGTGTACCAGCAGAGCAGCAACTTCAGGGAACCTCTGAAGTTACTGAACCAGGCTGATTGCTGGTTTTACAGCTCCCTAAAGGCTTCTCTCACCCCATTAGGGGAAGGGGACTTGGAGGAGTTTAGTGGGGGAAGAGGCCAGGTAGAGGCCTTTGGACTCTGGCTGAGCTTCCTGGGCTGCAGACTTCTATGCAGATGGCTTCTGTGAGCACCTACTCTGTTCTGGATGCTCTAACTCATTTCAGACTTAGAACACTCCTGCATGGGAGGCATTCTTATCTCTATTCCCCTGACAAGGAAAGTGAGGTTAAGAAGTGAAGTCAACGTAGGGGCATCTGGGTGGCTCAGTCATTTGAGTGGCAACGTAGGGGCATTTGGCTCATGTCGTGATGAGGGTTGTGGGATTGAGCCCTGTGTCCAGCTCCATGCTGAGTGTGGAGCCTGATTAACATTCTCTCTCTCTCTCTCTCTCTCTCTCTCTCCCCCTCCCTCCCTCTCTCTCTTTCAGGGCACCTGGGTGGCTCAGTCGCTTGAGTGTCTGACTCATGGTTTCAGGTCATGATCTCATGGTTTCATGAGTTTGACCCCCATATCAGGCTCTGCACTGGCAGCATGGAGCCTGCTTGGGATTTTCTCTCTCCTCTTCTCTCTCTGCCCATCCCCAAAATAAATTTTGAAAAAAAAAAAAAAAAGATTCTCTCTCTCTCCCTCTGCTCCTCTCCTCCTTTTGTCCTCTCTTTAAAAATTAAAAAAAAAGTGAAGTCAATGTTCGAGGCCACACAGCCAGTGAGTGGCACAGTGGGGACTCAAAACCAGGTATCAGGTTCCAAGACTTGTGTTCTCTCTACCTTGATATCCTGCCTATCCAGATCGAGACCTGACAATACTGGCCTTTTCTAAGACAACGCAGAGGAGCCAGGCCCATTGGCTCCAGTCTATTGGAGAAATCATGCCTGGTCCTAGGCCTCTTGATTGGTAAGAAACACAAAAGAATAATTAGTAGTTATAAGTACCAGTAGTTAGTAGTTACAAGTTAGTACAAGTAGTTACAAATTCATAGTTATAAGTAAACCCAAGCCAAATTGACTAAAACACTAAGAAATTTAATTGTTTGTGTAGCTGACCAGTCCAGAAAGAGTTCAGTGTTCAGGTGAACTTTGATTAGGGATCCAAATTCTTTTTTATGCAAGAGTCTTAGATCTACCCCCTCCTGAGTGTGTGTCAGTTTTATCCTCAGTCTGGATTCCAAATAGAAATAAAATGGCATCAATAGCACCAGGTCTTGCATCTGCACACTCTATCTCCCAGAGCAAGTTCAAGCACCTGGGTCCCAGAACACTCCAGTATGCTCATTGGCTTATACCAGATCTACTTTCTACACCTAAGCCAATCACTATGGTGAGATAAATGAGATTATGCTGACTGGGCCAATCCTAGCTGGGTCTCAAGGCTGCTAGACCATGAGATGGGATAAGTCTGGCTTGTGGGGAAGCAATTGAAGGTTGCTCGGGATGGGTACTGCACAAAGTACACAAGATGCACCCTGGTTGAGCCTCCAGAATCACAGGCCTGGTGAGGGTGATCTTCAAGTGAGAGAGCCCCATACTGAGGGTCAGAAAAGCTGTTAAAGGACATGAGCTCAGCCATGGGGTAGAAAGTCAGGGAACATCATCTTCTCCTCTTCCTCAACCCAGACAAGGAAGGTTGTGTGATATAGTAAAAAGAGTCCTGGCCTCAAAATCAGGAAGATCTGGATTCAAATGCTTGGTTCTTTGTGTGATTTTGGCAAATGTCTGCCACTCCATGAAATTGTTCTCTCTTCTATAAAATGCGAATATTAATGCCTGCATCAGAGGTCATCATGAGGATTAAATTAGGTGATGTTGGAAATGTTCCTAAGATAGTGCTTGGCACTTAGTAGGCTCTCAATAAATGGCACATGAGTATAGGTCTGGTCCCAGTGGAGAGTCCTTCATTAGCTATGGTTTTGAGGAGTTTGAAGCATTTTTTTTTCCCTTCTGGGATAGCTGTGTTTACTGCAAGGACCAAATTAGATGCAAAATCTCTAAGGTCATCTCTAGCTTTGTAAACAGAACAAATGAACAGGAGGGAATGCAATTCCAAATGCCCTCTCCTGGCCTAGTCCAACCTTGGTGTTGATGCAAACCCATCCAGGCTTTTTCTGCGGCTCATGGCTCCTAGAAATGGAACCCAACTTGGGTCAGGGATGGGAGTGGATTTGACTTGTCCTTTTGGCGTCTCCTCAGCCTGCGGAGCCCAGGCCTCTTGGAGCATCTTTGGGGCTGACGCCGCGGAGGTTCCGGGCACACGGGGCCACTCCTGCCAGGAGGCTGCCATGCCCCACATTCCTGAGGACGAGGAGCCCCCTGGAGAGCCACAGGCAGCCCAGAGCCCCGCCGGCCAAGTAAGTGCCCCCTCCTTGCCTGCAGCTAGCCTGGCCGGGGCCAAGCCAAATGCCCTGGGCTGGGGTCACAATGCCTGGCTTGGCCAGAAGGTCTGCTGACAGCCTGTGCAGGCTGCAGTGGGCACCTGGGGAAGGTGTGTGGCTGCCAAACTAAAGAATACATATCCAGAGTGCATTTGAATTGGCTGAGGTCCCATATACCCTGAGAGATGAACCTCCTAGGCTGTGTCTGACCAGGTCTCCTGAGAGGTCCAACCGCCCTAACCCTGTAGATGCCCTCCTAGAACGGAGAAAGACTTGGAGGAGAACCGTCAGCACTGGAGGCCTCGTCATGTCAGGGGTGTGGTCACCCGAAAAAGGCCACCTAACCAGAGTCCACTTAAAATGGAAATCAAAATTTCGTAGTAAATAGTGAAAATGATTTTTAGTAAAATTGCATTATAACAAAGAGAAATGATGAAAATAAATTAAAAGGTCTCATTGAGATTTTTTTGTACAAATGAAATTATGAAAATAAATTATTTTTAGCTAGACATGTAACAAAATATAGATTATATGCTATTTTTTTAGAAGGAACAAAGAATTGGGGCACCTGGGTGACTCAGTCAGTTGAGCGTCCTACTTTGGCTCAGATCATGATCTCATGGTTCATGAGTTCGAGCCCTGCCTCAGGCTCTTGCTGACAGCCCAGAGCCTGGAGCCTGCTTCAGATACTGTGTCTCCTTCTCTTTCTGCCCCTCTCCCTCTCTCTCTCTCTCTCTCTCTCTCTCTCTATCTCAATTTTGGCGTTGGTATATTTATTCTTTATACTAACAGGATGAACCAAATCCTTCACATTTTGCTTTATAGTGCCTCTGTTAAGAGATTGTTTAAAATTTAAGGGCTTCATTCATTTTCCCAAGGACCTCTATCAATCCTTCAATGCAAATCATTTTCTCAAAAAGAACCTATCTTGCCTCATCGTGATTTTTTCTTTGTTAACTGCTCCAGCTCCATCTGCTCTTTGCTGGTCCAAGACCTTGCATGTGAAGTTTTCCAACACTGTTTTCTTTGATTTCATGAACTTTGCACTTGGTTTGCCCTTGTACCACCCCCTTTATATCTGATGGTTGTCTGAACTGACCTCAGCCAAAAGGGACAGACACTTGTTAAGTGAGAGAAGAATGGATGAGTGAGCATTAATTTGGTGAGCGGGCAGACTCCGTGAACATTTTCATGTCAGGATGACATTTGTTTTTTTGCACATCATAACTGTGGGAACTCAGATAATAAATACTTAGAAAAGAACGGCTTCTTGTATCTCCCTAGCCCAAACTCATGGGATTGAGATGTTGCAGAACTTGCCAGACTTGGGGAGCCCTTGAATTTCTAAATGGCAGTGAGCCAAGCCCCCATGCATTTAACCACAGGCAGCTGGCTCAGGGTTTTATTGAACCTCCCTCCCAGGAATGTCATGGGCTTGGTGAGTGCTGCCGGTCAGTTACTTTCTGTGGCTCCAGATTGCTCCTCTGCTCCTCTATGGGTGATGTCTGGTCTTCCCCAAACTGGGTGCTCTGCTGCTGCACCTTTCCAACTGCTACTCCTAACCAAGCATGGAAAATTCCCTTAAAACACTGGTAATAGTGGGCTATAGGCTTAGCCAACAAAAAAATTTGTTAATCTACTGAAAGTCTGAAGATTAAAGAAGGGGAAGACAGCATAAAGCAAAACATCCACATCTAGAATCAAATGTGACTGTTCCCTCTCCTCAGTCATGACTTTCCCAAGTTCTGCCCCCTTAGTGTCCCTTCTCTCTAGCCTGGGCTCTTTCTTGCCATGGCCATTCCTGACCCCTTCCACTATACTAACAAGGATCGTGTGCTTAAGCCAGATTCTGACGCAATCTGGTTCCTGAATTCCAACTAGTTCCTCCAAACAGCTGTCATGCCATGCTCCCCAAGAATATCAGTGTTCCTTAAAAAATAAAATAAAAGATTGTCAAAGTTGTGACTCCATCACTAGTGAAGAGATCCTTTCACACTGAGTTCAGTTCACTTTTAGTTCAGCGTCTCACCTCTCAAAACAAAAGAACCTTTAAGCCTTCTCCTCAGGAGACATAAGACAAGACAGCACAAAAGTCTGCTGGCCCTTCTGACCATCATGACTTCAAACCACACGTAGCTGTAGCTCCACTGGGTTAGAGGTGAATGTGAGTTTCTAGGCACAGCCAAGCAGTGGGAGGGATCCATGAGCTAACCACGCAGTTGAGGGTCAAAGACGGCCTACCTGAATAGCAGGAGCTCCAGATTCCAGGTCTCCACAAGCTCACTCTCCTTGTGACCTTGAACCGGAACCAGACTTCTGTAACATGAGGTGGCGAGCCCCCATGGTCTCTGAGGGTCATTCGAATGCTATGTGTCTATCTCTGTGCTTGTGGGAAGTCAAGATGACAAAGGGACTGTTTGTTGTACCAATAGCCTCTGCATTGCTGAAGCCCAGCAGGAGAAGGACCCATGAGGACTTCAGGTGAGCTGTAGCCAGGATGCCCAGGTCCTATAAGAGAGGACCACTAGCACATAGTTTAAGAATATGGACTCTGGAGTCAGACCAAGCTGGGCTTCTCCACATCATGGTTAAAAGACCTTGTATGAGTCTGTTAACTTTCCTGTGCTTCTGGTTCCTCATCTCTTCCCCAGAGCAAGTGTTAGTGGCTGCCTCCTAAACTCTGGTCAGCCCAGCCTTTGAGTACCTTCTTTGGCCTGAAGGACCATGTGGCTGGGGCAGATTAGACCCCAGACTGTAGGCTACATAAGACTCAGTATTTTTTTTATTCTTTGCCCTTACTGACAGTCCCTGGGCCTCCCTGATTCTCTAGCGGCCCATGGGCATCATCAGTGCAGAGCACTTCCCTCTTTGCACCCATCAGACAACCTGCATTTGGCTTCTCAGGCACCCAGAGCCTCAGGGGAGGGTCAGGTCTTGTGAGCAGGGCTAGAGCCTCCAGGGGCTAGAGCTCAAGTCCCTGGGAGCAGCGGAAGCCAGGCAGCCAGGAAAGCAGAGTTGGCCAGGAGGATTTGGCTGAAATTCCCAGTACCATGTGAATTCCCACTCTGTGAAGCAAGCAAAGAACGAGAGCATCCTTCTGAGTTTACAGTTCCCCCGGGTCCAGCCCTACTTCTGGTTCCTCAAGCTCCAGCCCCCATTTCCCATCACTGACATGAGCACTAGCTGAGGTATTTTCACACAAAAAACACAAAAGCTGTAGGCCTAGATCCTGTTTTTCTTTCTACACACACACACACACACACACACACACACACACACACACACACACCCCTTGAGGTCCCTAATCAGAAATTGTAATCAAAACTCACAAAGAAATAAAGCTTCTGGACTATGCACTCTATGAGGTTGTGCCCCAAGTGTGTTTTCTGGGTTAGCCCTTGAACAGGGAGGGGTTCAAAGGAATGAGTTTTTAGCCAAGAGGTTGTGGCAGGAATAAAAACTGTCAGGACACAAGCTTGGGAACTTAAGGGACCATAGAATGATAGATCATCAGAGTTAAGAGCTAGAAGTGATACTAGATCTTATCTCAGACCCTCCCAGGCAGGCAAAGTTCTGCATGGCATGAATCCCCAGTTACCTAGGTCAACCTAGGTCTGTTGAACCAGAGTCTTCTGGGGGTGGGTCTTGGGAGTTTGCAGGAATAGTTCCATAGAGGGGAGCTCCCCACCTCCCAAGGAAGTCTGCTGTGGTTGGCCAGCTCTGCTTGCTGGTCAAGCTGATACCTGCCTTCCTGTGACTACCCCTCAGTTCTGTCCTCCACACCTGCCTATAGTGGTGTGAAAACCTACAGATACAGGAAGGCAGTTTCTGCATCTTCCCAGAGTCCTCTTTCCTCTATTTATCCAGGCTTTGCTCTCAGAGTCTCCTCAGATCCCTCTTCTGGGAACATACCAACCTATCTCCCCGTAATCATGGGGCACCAGACCTGGCCCCAGGCCCCGAGGCAGCAAGACCAGGACATTAACCATTTCCTAGCCTGTGACCAGCAGCCATATTAAAAAGCTTATTCATTAGAACAGCATGGCTTCCTCAGAAGTGCCTTGCAAACCTGAGGGTGCAAAGAGGCTCATGTTAGCTCTAACAGCCCAATTTTCACTGGCTCTAGTTT
Source organism: Paguma larvata (assembly GCA_030068075.1). Classification (NCBI taxonomy): domain Eukaryota; kingdom Metazoa; phylum Chordata; class Mammalia; order Carnivora; family Viverridae; genus Paguma; species Paguma larvata. Next base: position 64,862,950 of record CM057831.1, on the reverse strand, counting down.
CCACCTGGACAACCCCTATCCTCTTCCAAGGGTTTCTGGAAGCCCCGAGGCATACAGGCCAACGTGAGCTCATAAGACCTCACATATTTCACATCATCTGTTCCAGTATCCCTCCTCCCACCACCTCCCGACTAATTCCCATCCCCATCTCCATAATGCCAGGCACTATTTTACTGTATTAAATTATTTAACTTTCAGTAAACCTTATGAGGTAGATATCATCATCCGCATTTCACTGCTGAGGAAATTGAGGCACAGAGAAGTTAAGTATTTTCCTCCAGCTCATAAGTAGCAGGCCCAGGATTTGAACCCAGGCAGTCTGGCCCCAGAGTGCATGCTCTTAGTCTCCATCCTGCACCAAGTACAGGTGGCTTTGCCTCTGTGGCCCTCTATGAGAACTCCTGATGCCTGGACCAAGGGAATACTGTCCTTGTCTGGGATGACCAATCTGGGCCCCTGCAAATACGCTGCCATGCACACTCCAATGCACCGCAGCTTGTGGTGCTTGGACTTACTTCTTCTTGCCATCTTCTCAGATGCCTGAGCCCATAGGGCCAGGAAATACGGTTCCCTGTCACAGATCCTGCTGAGACACTATGCTGCCTATGCCTTTTTCATCCTTTTTCAGCCATCAGATAATAAAACAGCCCACCTTGATGCACACTGACTCTTAGAAACACAGACCACCATGCAATTCCTAGCTCAGGCCACACATGAGTCACTCTCTCTTTATACCTCCCTATGTCCCCACTTTGTACTGCACCTTCTGATCCTCTAGACAAACTGATGCTTAATTCTTATATGGCAGCATCTTGTTGACTTAAGATCACCTCAGCACTCAACTAACCAGTGGCATCCCTGCTCCCACTTCCAATTTTTTATTAACCGAAAATAAGATTGGAATGTGCTCTGGAGAATCAGCCCTCTGTGCGTGGCCCTCACAGCAAGGGATCTGCTTGAGGAGCTCCTGAAACCTCTGACCATGAAGCTGCTGGGCCTCCTCTTTTGGCTCAGAATTAGAGATCATGGTGGCTGCTGCCATGACAAATCTGGACTTCCTGTTTGTGTTAGCGTAGTGAGAGATCCATCCTGGCTCTTCGGTGGGCTAGCCCAGAGTGGAGGCTGTTTTCCAGTCCTTTCAGAAAAGTACCATGCAGGCTTCCCCAAGAAGCCAGGGAGTTCTGGAAAGGACAGGAAATACTCCATTCCATTGGGACACAAGGTATAAGTAGTATGGCAATGTGGAAAGAGCTGGGCTTCACATCCCTGAGTGGGACCTTTGGTGAGTTACTCATTTTGCCTCAGTTTCCTTATCTGTAAGCCAAGTCTTACAGTAATAGCTGCTAACAACAGCAAACCTTTAAGGAACCTTTACTATGTTCCAGGCACTGAACTAGGTTTGTTGTATACTTTATCTCATTAAATCTTCAAAATATCTCTGTGGGGTAGGTACTATTGTTTTCATTTACAGAAAAAGACTTTAAGCACAGAAAGTAATGTGTTCTCACTAATACAGTCATTGAGCCTATAATCAAACCCCAGGCAACTTGACTTTAATTACCAGAATAATCTATATAAAGTACCAAGCAAGGTTCTCGGCTCATAATAGGTGCTCAGTCCCTAATGCAACACAAAACAGTTTTCGAAAAGTTTTTACATATGATGCCCTAACTCCACTGTGAGGACAGTGATCATCATCCCCAGGGAACTGAAAGTTTAGAGTAGTTAGGTATTATATTCAAATGCAGGAAAAGAAACTAAACATGGGACTCCATTCTGGGCTAAACTCTTCACATTCATTATCTCAGAGAGCCTTCATAATGCTCTATGAGTTAGCAATGACTATACCTAGTTTCTAGATTAGGAAACTAAAGCTTGTGAGGTTAAGTCAGCTGTCCAAAGGACATAACAAAGAAGCAGCAAGATCTGGATTCTACTGCCTCATGGCTATAAGCTGAGAAAACGGGGCTAGAATTATTTTTTTCTTCTTTCTAGTCCAGAAAATACCCCTTTTTACTGCAACAGAGTTTGAGCACACAGGAAAGGGTCACTCTTCTCTTACACATGATAGATACCCAATAAATAAGGAATTGTGTTGAATTTATTCAATATAGTTGACTCTTGAACAGTGCGGGAGTTAGGGGCACCAACCTCCATGCACAGTTGAAAATACATGTATAACTTTTGACTCTCCAAAAGCTTAACTACTGATAGACTACTGTGGACTGGAAGTCTTCCTGATAACATAAACAGTCATTAACACATATTTTGTATGTTATATGTATTATATACTGCACTCTTACAATAAAGTTAGCTAGAGGAAAGGAAGTGTTACTAAGAAAATCATAAGGAAGAGAGAATACTTTTACAGTACCATACTATAAAAAAAATCCACCAGTGCAGTTCCAACCCACACTGTTCAAGAGTTAACTGTAAATGTTTATTGAATTCATTCAACAAATGTTTATTGAGAACTAAATAACCAAGGCCCCACTCTAAGAGAGTTCAGCTCCCAGTGAATGACAATTTCTGATCTGATTTGCTTTATGTTCCATTATAAGCTTCTCCGGTCAGGAATTGGGGGATCCTTGGTCTATGCTGTCTCTGGGAATATCAAGAGCTTAACAACATCCTTTACCATGTAAGGTAGATTGCCAGCTTTTCTCTTCATTTTACCCTCCCTTGGCTATTCAGGCCCTGTCTTCACTGGCCAGCAGACTGAGGTTCTCTTACATCTCCCAGGAGACCCTTTGGGAAATATGTGCCTAAGAAAAAGCAGGCAGTGTTGATTGTTACAGAAGGTCAGAAGTGTATATTAAAATTATTTTGCTTTAGTTCCTATAGTGAGCAAAGAAATAACTTATCATTTTTTTGTTTTTCTAATTCCTGTCAGACTGCATGTAAATTACTTAGGAAAGGGCTGTGTCTTCTGTATGTGTATCTCCAACTCTCAGCATAGGCTCTAATATGTGGTGGGAACTCAAGGGAGCATTGATGGATGGACAAATGAGCAGGTGAATGAGCAGGTGGATGGATGGATGGATGGATGGATGGATGGATGTTTTTGTGAAAGGCTGGGTGCATAATTGGCTGGCTGGCTGATTAAATTCCTGGATTGAAGGGAGGAGGAAATGAAGGGAGAAACACAAGGAAAAGGAGGGAGGGGAAGAGGATAGAAGATGATGATGAATGAATGGCTGGCTGGGTGATAGATACACTCTCCAATGAGTAAGACTAATAGACGTTGCATGTACTTCCATACTCCTGATGTTTTTTGGCATGAGAGTGAAAACAGTGAGGAAGAAGGCAGGATAATCTAGTGGTTGTTGATCCTTGGCTTCTAGGAACAGAGTTGAAAACGGTAGGAAAGAGCATCCACCAGAGGCAAGCAGGCCCTGGGTACACAGTGGGATCCATGGGGTGGGCACTGGGGAGCTTTAGGGGAGCCAGAAGCTTGTCCTCAGTTCTTGGCAGGGAGGAGCCCAATATCCAGCAGACTTCACCAGAGGCATTTCTGCTCTCTCCTATGCTCTAAGGACTTACTGATAGAATAATCATTTTCTCCCAAGTCCCCAGAGCCCTTTTATCCTATCACAAGAGCACCAACTCCCCTTTGTGACCAGAGCCTCTCTCTACAGAGGCAGTCCCTGTTTGCCCTCCATGCAATGAGAAAGGGACCTGTGGATACAGCCACCACAAGGCCCAACCTCTACCACCACTCTCACCAATATCATCACAATTAATATCGTTTTGTCTTGTCTAGTCCTTAGAACAAGGCTGGAAAATGGGGATTATTAGCTCATATAACATCTGAGAATATGAAACTCAAAAAAGTAAAGTGTCCAAGGTCATCCAGGTGGGATTCCGGCTAGGGCTCCCCAACTTCATTACCCTACACTGGCTTCCAGTTGGGTCCTTCTCTCCCAGGCTATCTGCCAGGGCCCAAGTGCAGGAGTTGAACTCCCCACTCCCATCAGGGCTGGGACTGGTTGTTGCTTACAACTTCCTAGCCCAGGCCTCGTCATGTGATGTTGGGGAAGGGAAGATAATATTCCCGTCTATGACACTGGCCTATATTTATCCCTGCACCCAGGCAGTTAGGAAACCGTTGTGCATTCCTGGGAATTTATGAGTGAAATAAACATTTAAATGTTTCTATAAGGTTTATTTAAGGAGAACAAAATGTGACCTGCTGGCTTTTTATAGGGTGAGCTTGCAGGGAGATGGCCCGGGCCCCAAGCTTGGCTGATTTCAGGGAAGGGAAATGGATCCCTGATGAGATGGGGCCTGTGGAAAGGTAAGGGGGTGCCCCTGCCATCTTTCCTCCAGCTACGTGTTCAAACTTGTGCTGGCTGGAGGGCCTCCTGAAAGAAAGTGTTTGTGAGGGCGGGAGCAGCTTGGAAGAATAACAGGAGTGTCAGAGTGTCATGCGTACACCAGGAACCAGGGGAGGTGAGACCAAAGACCAGGAGAAACAACTGTAAGAGTAGTATGGTGGAGTGGGAAGGCCAACGGGCCTAATATTTAGTCCTTTCCACTATTTGCCAGCTGCACAGCCCTGGACAAGTCCATTTTTTTCACTGGTAAAGTAGGACCTGAAGAGGAAAAAGTGAAGAGAAAAGAAATGTATCTATTACCTACTCCAAGCTCAGGGCCTTCACTTTCCTCTTTATGATTCTATGACATCAGGAGGCATTACCATCCCCAACTTGTAGATGATATCCTGAGGTTCAGGGGCAGAATTACCGGAAGGATGAAGTAAGGAAACACACCAGAAGTGTCTAGGATGGGGTCTTGCACTTAGTAGGTCCAGGAAAGTGTCACTTCCCTCTACCCACACTTGTTCCTTCGCTTCTCATGTCTGTAACCTGCAAAGGGCATCTCTGCTTGGTCTCAGAGGCAGATGGTAAGAGAGGGAGTGGAACCAAGTGAAGGCGGTGTTGGAGGTAGGCTTCTCTAGGAGTCACTGATTACAAGACCACTTGGACTTCAGTAGTCAGATGCCCAGGGAAGATGCTCTATGGCTCCATGACCAGAAGAGTGAGGTCCTCCTAATTTAACTCCACATGGCTGGTCAGACTCAAAACTAAGAACAACAATCTCCTCGAAACCAAACTCCAAAGTAACTGATTCATCCCCAAGGGTAATAATAACAGAATATAATATCTGACACATATTGAGCATTTGCTAAGTGCCAGGTGCTCTTCTATGTGCTTTCCATCTGGAGCTGCAGATTTAGCAAATGAAAATACAGCTATGTCCATACTGTTTTGGAACACACTTATATTAAAAAATTATTTGTTGTTTATTTGAAGTTCAAATATAACTGGATATCCTGTATTTTAACTGGCAATCTTATTTCCATATCAATCCATTTAATTTTTGTAACTACCCTGCAAGATAGTTATTTTACAGATGAGATGATCAAGGAACAGAGAGGTGAGGTAACTTGCCCAAGGTCACAGAGCTAGTAAGTGACAACCTGTACTATGCATGAATTACTGTGGTTCCCAAGCTCAAGGTCCTTGAAGTCCTGAAGCCAGTAACTTCACTATAAGATTCCGTATTTGGACACGCTGCACCACAAGCTGTCTTCTGTTTGGCAGCTCAGGTTCGGAGCAAGGACGAATATTCACACTCATCACACACACTACAACCTGGCAGAATTCACTCCAGAGGGCCCCTGGAATCTTCCCACAGTGTCCTGGCTTCCTGTCTCCTTAGTGCTGACTGAACTGAAAACAGCCCACAGGAGACTGAATGTTCCCCACAAAAAAACAGTTTTGCCCAGAGCTTGTTCATCCATTCCGTGTACTGATTAGGGAAAGAAAACTTTGATTTTATTATTTTATATTTTGCACGCACTGGAAGGAGAGAGTGAGGAGCATTCCAGGACATTCCATCAAGGGATTAGAGGATTTCTCCCTGATTGCTTTGTGTCTCCTGGTTTTTAAGCAGCTTTGAATTTGTGTGTTTGTGGTTACATGTTTGGCACTTGCCACCCATGGGTTGTTTCTGCCTTTCTATGAGCACATCTGCCCCAACCCTCCTCTGACTGAGGGTGCATACAACTCCATGCCTGACAGCCACCTCAAGAGAGCTTTGCTGCAAGTGGTCTTCAGCCAGGAGGCAGAGAAAACTTCCACCAGAAGGCAGCTCCTTAATGCATTGCAGACCATTTACCTCACAGGTCAACACTAAGGGCACCAGGCCCTGGGCACTACCTGGGCTAGGGATGGGGGGTACTCTCACCCACTCCTCATCCCATTGTGCTGAGAAGCATTTCAGAGCTCTGCCTAGTTCACTTTTCTCTTCCTGGGCACTAGTATAGACCATAGCACGTGATAGGCATTCAGTAAGTTTGCTGGAGAGAATAAAGCACAACAGTGTGCAGATGTTTACACGCTGACTTCTTAGACTCTAAGGCTTTTGAAAACTTCTGTGAGTCAACTATAAAAAGAAAGGCTAGAAAATCTGTACAATAAGTAATTGGATGGAGCTGGAGGAGTAAGTCGAGGAGGGAGGGAAAGGAAGAAAGGTTTTTGGTGGGGAGTGAAAAGTCAAACAGCAGAGGGGAGGTGAGGATGGTTAAGCAATGATCTCCTTCCATGTCCTCTGAAAGGTGAGAGTGAAGAATGGGGCTCTTTTTGTATTATTATTTTTGTCTGCTGAATAATTCTTTAAAGCAATCTTTCTCAGAGGCTGGGCCACATGGATCACAGATTCATTTAGTTTCAGGTCAAATAGTTTAACTTCAGAGTCAAACCATGGATGGTTAGGAGAAGCATGCATTTTTCCTTATCTGCTAGGGATGTTTGTATTTATCAAAATTGTCTCCCCACTTTTATAGTCTCATGTTTTTATATCTTAGCTTTTATTGCTGGTTACTTCAAACAGCTTTGGGAAAGAGGTAGTGTGTCAATAAAATAAAACAAATAAATGAATTGTATTCTACTTACTTAGTAGCATGAAGGTATTAAACTCTTGGAAATTGGTATATAGTATAATCCCAGCAGCACTACCACAAGGTTTTTTTCAGGATACAACACAAAGAAAGTAATGTTTAGTCTCCCGCCCCTTTTATACAGACTTACCCCATTCGCATTAATGCCTCCTGGAATTCATAAAAGCCCATCCCAAGAGATGGCAGAAACCATATGATATAATGATCATGAAAATAATATTTTAGCCAAAGTTCACCAGAGGATTCATACAAGAAAGAAATTCTCTATATATGAAAAACATGAAAAAGGTAATTTTTAGAGCTCAAACTGTCACAGCTGAAATAAACTCCACCCAGGGAAGGAATTTCAAACATACTCTAAGCACAGTCAGTGTTTCAACTGAAATTCCCACGGTAGCAGTCACCTATTGGGCTGTATGGAAAGAAACCCCACCAAGACGATGTGGGAATTACACAAAATTAAATCTATTGTACAGCTTAGTGCTTAGAGTTAATAATACTGCATTGTATACCTAAAAGTTTGCTAAGGGGGTAGACCTTATAAGTATTCTTATCACAATAACAGCAACGACAATAACATTAATAAATAAATAGGTTTATGGCATAAATTGTGAGGGTTTCATAAGTGTACACTTATCTCTAAACCCATCAAGTTGTATACATGAAATATGTATAGCTTTTCATATGTCAATCATACCTTAATAAAGTGGTTTTTAAAAAAAAGGTGTCATGAGTCAAGGAGGCTTTAAGCATAAACCTCTGTGTTTCCGAAAACCAAGACAGGTTAAGAATCATGCGCCACAGGCAGTGACTTGGATGCCTTCAGGACCAGACAGGGAGTACAAATGATTGAAGCAGGCTACAGAAGCAGACCAACAGTTTATCTGCAGAAATGTAGACCCAAGATGGCTTGGTCTCTTAGTTTTTCAGGAAAAGCAGGAAATTCAGACCTTTATGGGACTTCTTCCAATTATAAATGTTGGCAACTAATAAAAAATTTTATAAACATTACTCATCAAATGGCCCTCCAGTTCTCTAATTTGTACCTCAGAGAATGTGTAGCTCGGAGAATAGGCTAATTCTCTAATTGAGATCCAAGAAACCACAATAAGAAGCCCTGGTAGTGACATGAAGAGAAGCCTCTGGAAAAATTTCAGCCCTTTTTTCTGCTCACCATTTAGCTTGGCAACTGCCTCTGGTCCTGTCTGCCCCAGCTCCAGCCCATGATCTCCATTTTGATTCCCCTTTTTGACCTCAGCAGCTCTCCCATTGTGTGTCCTCAGGCCCCATATCATGACCCAAGACCCTCCTGCTTCCCTCCTGGCCCCTTCTTGGAAGACCCCAGCTTCTCTGCCTCTTGCTGGCCTCCTACCAGGGGACAAAAGGTGGGGAGACCTGAATAGAGCCATTGTTCTTTTTTTTTTAAAAGAGACTCTTTTTTTTTAAATGTTTTATTTATTTTTGAGAGCAGGAGAGACAAAGCATGAGCAGGGGAGGGGCAAAGAGAGAGGGAGACACAGAATCTGAAGCAGGCTCCAGGCTCTGAGCTGTTAGCACAGAGCCCGATGCGGGGCTTGAACCCACGGACCATGAGATCATGACCTGAGCCGAAGTCGGATGCTTAACTGACTGAGCCACTCGGGCGCCCCAGCCATTGTTCATTTTAATGATAATCATGATCAATAGGTATTTATAGACCATATGACACTAACCAAAGTGCATACACATTCATCATTTTATTTTATTCACATAAACTTCCTAGACAGAGCAGGCCTTTGACCATTTTGTAGTTATGAGAACTGACAGGGTAACAAGAGGACAAAGCAAGTGACCAGCTCTTCACTGGCCCATCGAATTTATACTGTCTATAGAAGGAGCTATTGCTTTTGTTGGGAAACTCCTTGAGCATCTCTTACAAGAGTCCTTGACAGAATGATGGATATCTGTGTTCTCACAGGGACTTGATTTCTGGAGTTTGTGAGAATAGGTTGGCCAGTCTTGGTTCTAGTCAAAAGCATCATCATACTAACTCCCTGTCACTGTACATTGGCCAACTGTGGGTGTCCAAATGGAGAGTAATACAGCTCTAATTTACTGGAAGCTCCTCAAAATTCCTAAGCAGTGGATGGATGCTACAATAACGGGGCCTCTTCCATCATCTCAACAATGTGCATCATGATGATTCATGAACGGATCTGCTGTCAACGGATCCCTGTTCTCTCTTTGGGTGGTCAAGTTATTCCCGAACTTGACCTTCAGTGTTCTCCATCTCCAAAACCACAAAGATCAAACTCACTGGAGTAACACCCAATGTCCTTCAGAAGCTGGCTCATCCTTTTATTCTATTTCCACTATTTGCCTCTAAATTAGGTTCCTGAATCCAAGTCCTCTGTGTGTGTTTGTGTGTGTGTGTGTGTGTGTGTGTGTTGTAGGCTTCCCCCTACCAATAAGCAATTATTTGACCCTAGCAGGGTGTCGAGGAATTCAACTAAATTCTGACACCATCTACCTGGAGACATTTTCAGAACCACAGGTAAAGGACTTAGGCCTACAAGACTGCCCTCACTTCAGACACCAATCACAAGTTCGGGTTGTCACCTGTGCTTCTGATAGACTGGCTAGAAATCTGAGGTTCCCATAATCTTCTCCTCAGGTTTGATAATTTGCTAGAGTGACTCACAGAACTCAGGAAAACCCATTTACTCACTAGATTAATGATTTATTACAAAGTATATTACAGGATACAAATAATCTCAGGTCCTGAATAGAGGAGCTTCTATCCTCATGGAGCTTGGGATGTGGCACAATGGCACATCCACTGGTTTCCCAACATGGAAGCTTTCTGAACCCTCTCCTTTTGGGTTTTTATAGTTATGTAGGCATAATTGATTAACTCATTGGCCATTGGGGATTGACTCAACCTCTAGCCCCTCTCCCATCTCCAGAAATCAGGGGGCAGGACTGAAAGTTCCCACCCTCTATTCATGGTTGTTTCCCTTGGCAACCAGCTTCCATGCATAGGTGTTTTGCAAAAGTCACCTTCATTGAGATAAACTCAGCTGTGGTGAAAAGGTCTTGTTATAAGTAAAAGACACCCATTTCACCTTGACGGCTCTGAAGGGCGTTCAGGAATTGAGGACAAGTATTATAAGATACCAAATATTATAAGAAGAGATTTTCCCATTGCTCTTATTGCTCAGGGAATCCCAAGGGTCTTGGGAGCTGTGAACTAGGAACTGTGGATGAAGACCAAATATATACAAGAAATATACTTTGGTGATCTGAATGACTATATATATATTTTTTCTTATAAACCACAATATCGCAGCTCCATTATCGACCTTTCTATCTAACATACCCCATAGTCCACACTCCAGTTACACTGATAAATCTCTAATGCCCAGTTACGCCTTTTGCTAATGCTGTTCCCTTTGCCCAAAACCTCTCCCCTACTATCTTTGTCTTATGAGCACCCATTCATCCCTCAAAACCCAGTTCAAGTGTTCTCTCCTCTGGAGAGTCTTCTCCAATTCCCCTAATGAGTTTTCCTTCCTTTCCTTTGAGCTTTCACAGAATGTGGTCCATTTCTTACCAGCTTAAATTTATCGTAATTATTCATTACTTCTCTGTGTCCCTTGCTTGACTGTGAAGTCTTGAGGGTCTTTGTTTTTCAAGCTGTTCCTGGCACATGATGGATAACTAAAGTGTCTTTGTTTAAGGAAAGAGAAAAGTAATGTGACAGTATTAAAACTATTTATTGAAAATGCCAGTCATGTGCTAGGTGCTTTCTCAACATTATTTTTAAAACTCACATCAACCTCGTGAGTTAGATTTTATGATCATGGGGTATAGAGAGGTTAAATAACTTGCTCAAGGACACACAGCTAGTGGATGTTGAGCATAAATTTGAGCACAGCTCTGTATGATTCTTCCGATAGGCAATACTGCTTTCTACTCCCACCTAGCCAAAGTCCCTGACCAAACTTTCCTTCCACGTGCTCAGGGATTCTGAGTGCTTCCACTTCTTCCAATCCCTGCATCTCTCTCCAGGTCCTGGAACACAGGGGTCTGGCATTCCCTGGCCTGACTCTGAGACAACTCTCTATCTCACCCGGCCTTAGTGTTTGAAGGGAGGAGATAAAATGAAAATAGGAAGAGATGGTTTCACTAAAAATTGTGGGATTTAAGAAATACAGATAACACCATATGGAGCCCATGTAACAACATGCAATAATGTGAAAAGGAGAGAGGAACTCCCCATCAACTCCCCATACCTATATGCTAAGGACTCGAGAACTCAGCTCAGCTTTGGATCTGTAAGGGCAGCCCCCAGGCAACAGCTTCAGCAGGGCCAGTAGTTCCAGAAGGACACAGTCCGCAAAGTGGTAATGGGTACCCACTGCTCTGAAGCTCCAGGGAGCCACACCAACAGTGGGACGTGGTGTGATGTGACATGCTTGAGAGGCCTTGGCAGGGACTATGTGGTACCAGAGAGCCCTGGCAGCACACACCAGTAAGGGGGTTGGGAGTCAGGGAAGAAGAAAAAGAAAATGATGAGGGGACATATGCAAGAACCCCTAGAGAGATGCCCAAACATAACTGGGAATGATTCTGAGATGGAAATACAGCAATAGTAGGTGGCAAAAGAACCAGAGAGACACTGTGTGTTACTATTACCTAGTCCTATTTTTATCCCCAGTACACTTAGGTGGGGGAAAGTGCAGGTTGACATACATCTTTATGGACCTTATTGTATATCCTATATTGCTTTATTTGATTCACTTATTCACTCTGTCAACCAATATTTATTTTAGTCCAGATATGGTTTTTCCATTCGCACAGCCATCACAGCATAACCGTACACTGATTTCACTACAGTCTCACCAACCCAGAATGGAATAACTCTCATGTTTACTGTTAGTAGTTTTGTTTTGTTTAATGGTTTTGAAATACCTAAAAAATCTAAGGACTGGCTAATAACTTTTGTTCTAATTTCAGAAATGTGTAATTAGATAAACATCTTTCAAGGTTACACAAATTAAATGTCACAAATTAAATTATCAAAATGTCACAATTACCCAAATGTGGGCTCTCAGTGAATATCAGGAATGTGTGAGTAACTCCTTCCCCAGTCTGGTTGGCTGCAACCAAAGGCCTCAGCACCATTCTTTTTCTAGAGTGTTAGTAAGGACTAACCAGGGGTGGCTTAGAGGTTCCCAAATCTTAGTACATGAAAAATAGAACATGTTAAGCTCAGTGAATGCCTGCCGGGGAATGAAGGAGAAATGGCGTTTTTACTTTTTTGCTTTCCTTTTTTTCCCCCCTGAATAATCCAAATAAATCGCATTCAGCCTATATCAAGATGGTTCTGAGTGTCATGATACTGGAATAAATGCTCTAGCTCCACCTCCTGGAAGCTTCCACCATCCTAAGCCTAACTCCATCTGTGTTTTTGTTCTGAACCACCAGGGCTCTCACACTGCAGGAATATCCTGCAGTCCACCTACCATCATCCTGACTGGGGAGGCCAGTTCACCAGAAGGAGAAACTGATAAAAACCTGGTCAACAGGTACATCCCATGTGCCTAATCTTTATGCTGTGAAGAACAATATTTCCTAGGATGTGAGGATTAGACACATATATATGTCTTCTTTGTTGATCATTTTATCGATGAAATATAACCAAGCGCTATTTCCAAATGGAAGCAAGAGCTTGGGATTTTTCCATTGTTCTCCCCCACCCCCGCCAAATTATTTTTCTTCTCCTGCATCTGGCTCTTTGCACTTTACGAAAAGCACAAATCATAGCAGGCAATTTTCTATAAGAACTGCCCATATATTTGCAAACAGACCTGAGAGAGACAAGTCTGACTAGAGAATCCTGCCCCTGGCCAAAGCATGTCCTGTGTGGAAGATGACCCTTTGGACAGGACATTGGCTCACATACACAGGGATGTCACTGCCTCCATTTGGCACAGCACTAGCACATGCACTGGTTTAGCTGGAATAATATTGTGCAAGTATAGTTTCCAAAAAGCTACAAAGATCATTCTCATACAAATATATAGTGAGCATGTGTCAAAGATTGATTGAACTCATTGACAAGAGAACCATGAGGATAACAAAGCCAGTTCAAAAGAGAATATAAGAGATGGAAATACATAAACAATCAGTGAGGAGGAAAAGAATGCTGGAATATGATTGCTAAGTTAGATATAAAGTAAGTTAATATTCTACAAGGCAATGAAATCTTGTTTTTTAATCTTTCTTCCCCAGAAATCATCTACAACTCTTCCAGACAATTATTCACATTTTATGAGTTTTCTACAGTTAGATGTTCACTCAGAGTCTGGGCACTAATGAACAGTCAATAGTCAAAGTTACATTTTCTTTCTTATTTTTTTAATTTTTTTAATGTTTATTTTATTTTTGAGAGAGAGACAGACACAGAGAATGAGCAGGGAAGGGGCAGAGAGAAAGGGAGACACAGAATCTGAAGCAGTCTCCAGGCTCCGAGCTGTCAGCACAGAGCCAGATGTAGGGCTTGACCTCACCAACTATGAGATCATGACCTGAGCAGAAGTCGAATACTTAACCGACTGAGCCACCCAGGCGCCCTGAAGTCACGTTTTCTTAGGAAAGTGTCTCAAAAACTTTAGCAAGCATCAGAATCACCTGGGGGGCATATCCAATCAAGATGTCTGGGCCCCACCCCCAGAGTTTCTGATCCATTGGTCTGGGGTGGAACCTGAGAATTTGCACGTCTAACAAGTTCTCAAGCTTAGACAAGGTTGTAAGATTATACTCTAGGATGACTTTGAAAGAATATACAGGTATCTGTTTGCATGTTTACCAGTTGTGGACAAATTTTCTTAACAAGATGACTCTGTTCTGTCTTTCAGAGCTCACCACAGTCCCCATAGGAGGCTTTCTCACCGACACTTGAAGGTTTCCACTGTTTCGCTGACTTCTGTGGGTAAGGGCTAGTCCAATTTATCTTATTTCTGCAACCAGAGACAGGGGCCCAGCTGAAGATATGTTTGAGCAGGAAGGCTAAGATCTGGCAGCTTAGCCAGGCTCAGCCCCTTCCTCTCTCCTAATTCTCAGGCAGGTCCATCCCTACAAGTCCAAGAGGGCAAAGTCAGTCTGTCCCTCTGTGTTTGAGCCCAGAAGAAATATGATATCTAATTTTAATTTATTTGGTAAAAAGACAAGGCCAGTGGGTAAAGAAAAAGATGAGGAAGTCAAAGAGAGTACAGCTAGGTGAGGCTCAATTCTGAGGCTCAGGGGGCAGAGGCCTCCACCTCCTGTCAGAAAGGCCCACATCCAGGTGGGCATGTGCCTGAATGCAAGCGTGGCTGCCCCAACCACCAGTTCATTCTCTAAATGGCTTCTCAGGGTCTGCTCTGGACCATTGGGACACAGATGTTATACAGACCTGGTCTCTGCCTTCATGTTGCTTATAGTCTATGAAGAGACTAAGAAGTGAACAAATATAATCAAGACACTGTATTTTAAGGCCCTTCACAGTAGTGTTAGGGAAACTGAGGCAAGAAGGGGACCAATTCTGTCTGGGGAGGGGGAAGGCTGGATAGGGATTCCAGAAGAAAGAGTATTTGAGTTGTGCCTCAGAGAGTTGGACAGACAGACAAGACGAAGAAAAAGGATTCTAGGTGGAAGAAACAACATGGTGGGGACGCAGGAACCATAACAGAGCAACTCAATGTTCTGATATGCGTATTAGGGTCAGGGCTCTTTCAAATGCTAGAAACTTAACTCAAACTCTCTTATGCCAAGAATACATACATACGTAAGTACATATATACACACATTCATTCATACATACATACATACATACATAAAAATAAAAGCCAGGTCTTACAGTTTCAAGGAGTGCTGAATCCAGGTGTTCAATTTGGGTCATTTGTAATTGGTTTATCCCGTCTCTCAAGTTTGATGGGTTTGCATTTTTGTTTTGTTTTGTTTTGTTTTATTTTGTTGTTTTTTAAAAAATTTTGCAAATGGCTACCAGCAACTCCAGCCTTATGTCCCATCAATGGAAATAGACTGCCTTTTCCTGTATACTCAACACAATTCCAAAACTTGCCTCTTCTTGGCCTCCCATGGCCATCCTTGAGCCAATCACTATGGCCAGGAGGAACTCATTGACTGGCCAAGACTAGGGTGGGGTGGGGGATAGGGTTTAGCTTCTTCCTAACTAACATAATTGATATTCAGAGAGGTTTCATCCAATGCAGACTGGGGAGCTACGACAAGAAGAAGGGGAAAAGGAGGCTGGAGAGGCACAATGAGAGCTGTTCATCACCAACGGGGAGGGGAGGGAGTTTAGGAGAAGTAGGATGGGCAAAATACTGGGCTAAGTTTGGTCTTTGCACATGATCAAGGACCATGAGGAATCCTAATGAGGTAAGGCAGGAGAATTGCAAGGTCAGATACGGCTCTTAGGAAAGTCATTCTGATAGGCAGTGAAAGATGGGATGAAGGAGATAGCCTGAAGGTAGAGGACCTAGGAAGTGGCTGTTGTAATTGTGCAGGTGCGATCTAAGAAACAAAAATGGAGAGGAGGCACAACTTCTAGAGATATTTATGAGGTAAATGATGATCAGGACTTGATCATCAGTGGATGGGACATGAAGAGACTGAGGAAGGAGTGTGGAGTGACTCCCATGTTTCTGAGTAGCTGGGGAAAGTGGTGTCATTCACCCAGAGAAGGGCTGCTGGACAAGAGGCAGTTTTGGAGAAGGATGGGGGTAGACAGTGTGAGTAGAAGAAAGAAGGGAAGGAAGGAGGCCATGATCTTTGGAGTGCTCCTTTTATCCACACATCTTAAGGTCACTAGCTTGTTGAAGAAACAGGGACCTAAAGGAAGAATACACTAGGGAAACAGCATGGAGGTGGAGCTCATGATGGCCTTCCCTAATGGCAGTGTTTAGGACAGTACTGGGAACATAGGTGGAATCTGGGACCATTTGTTACAGAGGATTTGCCACACCACAGGCTAGAGGCAGCCCTATCTGTCTCCCTGGCCCAGCACCGGGCCAACGTTTGGCTGGCTGAGTCTACTCTGGGCAGCTTCCTGGGCTGAGGTGTTGGTTGGGGGGCAAGAATTCCGAGGCTCTTGCCCCACATTCACCCCCCACTGCAGACCCTGCAGGGCACGTTATTGACCTGGTACATGACCAGCTGCCAGATATCAGCATCTCAGAGGAGGACAAGAAGAAAAACCTGGCGCTGCTTGAAGAAGCCAAGTTGGTGAGTGAACGATTCCTGACCCGCCGTGGGAGGAAGTCCAGGAGCGGCCCTGGAGACTCCCTGTCAGGTAGGACACACAGGTGGTTGCCCTGAGTGCCTCCAAGGTGGGGTGGGGGATAGGGAAGTCCAGGCCCCTGTTGTAGTGGGAGCCCTGCTTCCAAGGGGTGGCCTTTGACTCACCTGCCCCCAGGCCTCTAGGCCCCAGGAGGACTGAGTCCTGTGAAGAGAATCTTGTGAGAAGACATCTTACTCTGTTTAAGAAGCTCTAAAATACTGATCCAACTTTAGCCCAGAAAACTCTGCTTTTCATTTTTAAGGCCTATGTGTTTTTCTGTTTCACCAAGAAATGTCAGCCTATATGATACCTATGAATTTAGCATGGTTTTCCCCTCCCCGAATCCTGCATAGAGAGCAATCCCTGTGTGATGCCCGTGTGCACAGGCTCCAGGACCATGCAGCACGGATAGAGTCCTCCTGTCGTAGGAGCCTTATCTGGCAGTCCAGAAGCAGCCCCTGTCCCTGATGAAGCGATTCTTAGTTTCCAGGGGTCAGAAATACCTGAAAGGATGTCTTTGTTTAGCTGAAGTTGTAAACCTTCACAAATGCTGGCCAGTTTGTGTCTGTCTCCACAGCTGTTTCCCCGAACCTCAACCCGGGAGCTTCTTCCGCATCCTCTCAAAGCAACTCGCTTACTGTTCCCACGCCACCTGGTGAGGTCCAGTGCCCCTGATATCTCCTGCCCTGGCTTCTCCCTTTGTGTGGCAGCTAAGCCCCTCCTGTAGGCTGAGCAGGATACCGCCTATCTTGTAGGCTTTCTAGTCAGGACTCCTGTTTGATCTCCTCAGAAGGCTCGCAGCTAGGCCTGGCTGAGATGCCTCTGAAGAGGTGGATGTACTTTCCGTTGGGGTTCTGAGCTAGTGTGGGGAGACAGGCCTAGCCCAGGACAGGGCCAGGTATGTGAGAAGAAGGCTACAACCGGCGCTTCCTCTGCTAAGAGAGGACTTGCAGAGAGATCACCTCAGAGCTTATTTAGAAAGGCCTCTATTTGGGCCACTCTTTTCTTTTTTAGTTTCTTCCCTTTCATTAGGCTGTGTACAGGGCCACACCCTCAAACCAGCTTGGGAAGGGGCATGGTGCCAGGGAGAGCAGCGTGCCCTTGTCAGAGTTGTGGGGCAAGCTCAGGCTCCGGCCAGGCAGCCTGGGTTCAATTCCCAGTGCTGATACTTCCTGAATACGTGACCTTGATTTCCCTCTGCCTCGGTTTCCTCATGTGGTTTTCGTGCTGATTACATGAGGGCTCACCACAGAACCTGACATGTGGGAGACACTCAACAAATCGTGATGTTACTGGCAATCAGGCCTGAGGGATCTGGGGGAGGACATTCTGGGGAAGTAGATATGTTTTTGCTAAAGGGTCAGCTGACAGTCTGGAGTGCTGGACATCACTCACCAGTGTTTGGACCATTCCAGGTTTGGATGCATGCAGTGGCCCACAGTCTTTGCCTGGAGTACCACCACAGGTAACAGGGGCCAAGTTTGGGGTTTCTATGCCACCTGGTCTCTCTTCTTACCCCTTAACCCTTGTAACGCCCTCTGTGATGTATTGAGATGAGGGTGCTGGGACGGGGAGATAGCTATACCACTGCTAGGGGCCTATTTGAGGGTATTTCAAGAGGATATATGGTTTCTTCACATTGCTGTCTTGTGTTTACTTTCTCCAGCAGAAGGGGGATGAGGCTGAAGTCTCTTCACCTCATCTTGGCGAACCTGTGAGTGTGAGCTCTGCCCAATTTGCATGATTTGGGTGTGGGAGACACTGTTCCAAAAGCCTAGGCTGGCCCTGGGCAGCCTGTGAGTGGGTGTCCATGAGTGGAGGGTTAAGGCCGGGTAAGCTAGAAGGTTTCTCTGTCCTATCATGACTGGAAGTCTGAAGTAGAGGGGGAAAGGAGGCAGGTTTAAGTGGGGGTCACCTCCATAGTGGTCTTACCTATATCTTTGCACACTTACTCAGGCCACTGGCCAGAAACCAGGTGAACTACTAGGCCCAGCAGCAGTCAGGTAAGACTGCTGCTTTTGTCAGATCTAGTGAAAATTGCAGTAAAGTTCCAGCCCCTTGTTGGGATTCTTCCTGGGGGCAGCTTGGAAAACCTCATCTTTGCTGATGAGCACTAGAAGGGCCCCATCCCTACTCAGAGCAAAATGTTCAAGTGGTGTCGAGAGCAGCATAAAATATAATACCATCTAGAAATGGTGCTGGAATAGAGTTCTCTGGGACAGTTTCAGTACTCACACAAGATAGCCACACAAACACCCTGACATATACCTCTAGGCTCCTCACAAAGCAGGCTTCCCTCGGGAAATGAAATGAGAATGCAGAAAGATATCACTTTTGCAAGAATCACCTGATCCAATGATCCTTACCTCTTTTGGATCATGGAACTTTCTGAGAAATTATTGAAAGCTGTGGATTCTCTTCCCAGAAAAATACAACATGCGCACATACACATATATATACATTTTCTGTAATTCCAGAGGTTTTACAAATCTGATGAGAAATCGAGTCCCTAAGAGTCTTTGCCAGGAAAAGTCAGGACTAGAAACTAGAGCAACTGAGTCAAGGCCAAAGCTTGTGACTGCCCCCAATCTGCCCTCTATTCCACTATCCTCCACAGATCCTAGTCCTTGGGAAGTTCTTGGCAAATTGTGAATGGCAGGTCCCCTTGTGCTGTCTGTTTTATAGACCTCAGGCTTGTCCGTGCATCCCCCTTATTGGTTCAGACTTGACTGAGAAGCCCTCCCCTAGCACTTAGTGCATACGCATGTACACACACACACACACAGGCACCTTAACAGGTCTGTGGGTGCAGAGGCCCCACAGTTGAAGTGGTCACATTTCTTTCCTCTCCAGCCTACCTCTAGAGTCCTAGCTCTATCTTGTCTCTTTCAGAATGTCTCCAAAGGGCTAGCTGACCGGAAGCAGAATGATCAGAGGAAAGTGTCTCAGGGCAGGCTGACTCCTCGTTCTCCCACAACTGAGAAGTCCAAAGAGATTGCAATTGAACAAAAGGAAAACTGTGATCCCCTCCAGTGCTCTGAGGCCACACATAAGGGCTCAGCTTCTGGCCTAGTCAGTGGTGGGAAAATGGCCTTGAATAGCCCTCAGCCCGGTCCTCCTGAAAATGAGCTGGGTAAGGCGCTTCTGAAGACGGCCAGGGAGGGCAACCCTCTGCCTAGAGGTCTAGCCCAGGGTTCTGGAGGGGCAGCTCTCCTGGCCCCTGAGGGAAGAGGTACAGCTGGAGAGCCGACAGGGTCAAAGTTTGGCTCCAAAGCTGAGCCACGGTCCCCTGCTTCTCGGCCACCCCTGCTGCGGGGGGTATCCTGGGACAGTGGTCCTGAAGAACCCGGCCCCCGGCTGCAGAAAGTGCTTGCCAAGCTGCCTCTGGCAGAGGAAGAGAAGCGTTTTTCGGGAAAAGCTGGCAGCAAGTTGGCCAAGGCACCTGGACTCAAAGACTTTCAGATACAAGTGCAGCCGGTGAGGATGCAGAAACTGACTAAGCTCCGAGAGGTGGGTTCCTGAAGGCCAGCTGGGCAGGGTGTACACTCCAGGGACTTCTTGAGCTGCAGACCTCTGGGCTGAGCTAGACCTGGGGCAGGGTAGCTCTGGCCTGGACTTGGGCCTTATAGGGCCCTAAACTTCCCCACCCTGATAAATCAGGCCCACGGTGCAGCCTCTTCTTCATAAATGCCAGTTTCAGGTGCTTTTTATCTTACTTACTAGGGTGAGATTTGTGTGGGATATAGTTGCCACACAAAGCCACATTTTAAGCCACATTTTAAGGCAGTTATATGGAGGGGCACATGGGCCCTCAGTACTGGGCTGTGTTTTCCCCTCCAGCCAGAGCTGGAAGCCCATAAACAGGAAGCCCTTGATGGAGCACCTTGTCATGCCTACGACTAGGCTAGGCAAGGGTGAAATAGCTTTTCCCTTTGTCAGACCCCCCAGCTTTCCTTCCTGATGCCTGTTAACAACGAAGAACCTCAACTTCATCTTCAAGAATAATGAGGGCCATGAGGGACTGCTCCCCCTGTGGTGAATATCTTCCAATGTCTGTGATGTCCCCAACTTTCACTGGCCATCAAACTAGGCATAGTAGTCTCTCATGGGGCTGTCATCCTATGCACGGGGATATTGAGCGTATCCAGCGATATAGGGGACAGAGGCAGGATGTGGGGGCAAAAAGAGGTTAACAGGACAAAGGAATCATTACCCAGGTCTCTCTTCCCCAAAGGGCCAACCCAGGCCACAGGTCAAGGCAACTGGGACTCCACGGGGTGGGACCTGGCACTCTCATGGCTGGAAGTGGTTAAGGCTCTCCTGGCTCCCCTGCAGAATGGGTGTGAGATGGGGAAGGAAAAGAGGTATCTGATAGTGGTCAAGCACAAGAGAGGAGGTTTCTGTGCTAGCAGGGACACATTGCAATGTGTCCTATTCAGAAACCTTCATTCCTATTCAGAAACTTTCCATGATACTCTGAATTGAAGGCTCCAGGGAGCTGCTAAGGAAACAGGTAAAGGGCCCTGGCCAATTACTTTCCTTTGGGCCATGAGCACCCTCTGCTGGCCCCTTCCCTTCCTTCTTTATGCAGGAGATGAACCACTCAAGTGGCCCCTGTTATACATGAGACTGAAAATCCCTTTATAAGCACAAGTAACAAGGGGTGAAGAGATCTGTTAGACATTGGAAGAGCTAGTCTGGTGCTGATTGACTTGGAGTAGGCGTGTGCCCACCTGTGCCATATACATGTGGTCAGCATTCCCATTTCTCCTGGGCTTTGACTGCGGAGGCTCCAGGCAGTATAGTGGGGCGGCAATTCTCAGGCCTCATTTGTCTGGAGAACTTAACAACTCAAGGAATGCCATAATATGTCACTGGAGAATGGGGGAGAGGTCATAACTCCTGGAAGTGGGCATTCGCTGCCCCCAACAGCAGGGCTGGACTCTCTAGCCAGCTCGAAGCACAGTCATGAGCTCAACAAAGATCATTTCCGGAGGAAGCTTCATACACATCCAGGGGACCATCCTGTCCCCAGAGTCCTGAGATCTGCTTCTGTTTGTTGTATAGCTCTCAGCCACGGTGTGACTGAAGCTCATTTGCCCAGAAGTCCACAGGCTTATTTAAAAGTCAGACTATGTCAAGGGCAATTCTTAACTCAAGGAATGTGGTGCCAATGGTGGGGTTTCAGGCACTTTTATGGGCTGGGAGAAGAGCAGTCTTTCAGGTGCCTTTCATATGTAACCATGTCATGACTGTCCACCCACCTTTGAGTCTGCCCCTAGTATCTCCCACATAAGGCTGAGGGAACACAGGGCCAAAGACAGAGTCAAGAGAAGAGTTCAGCTTGATGTTACCATCTAAAATGTTGTTTACTTCTTTTCCTAAAAAGGAGCACATCTTGATAAGAAATCAGAACCTAGTGGGGCTCAAGCTTCCAGACCTTAGTGAAGCGGCTGAACAAGAAAAAGGTAGGTGGGGGCGGGGCGGATGCTTCTCAGACCAGTGCCGGATTCATTTTCACCAGATCAAAGAAGGTGAATGTGTAAATACTAGACTTCCTGTCAAGGCCTTTGTCCCATTGGCAAGTGTGGGCCAAACACAGAGCAGACCCTCAGTAAATATTTGCAGATAAATGAATGAATCAGATTATATTTCCTGCCCACTCAGAAAACCTCTAAACTTGTCTCCTTCCAACCAGTGCCCTGCTTCCGGACCCCGCCAGTCCTCTCTGAGCCTTGTTAGCACTTAGTGGGCCTGGAAGGGTGACCCAAGCCTGAACTTTTGACACTTCCTTTTCCTCTCACACCCAGGAAGCTACCCAAATAGAATAGTTCCTCTTTTCAAGACATCAGAGTCATCTCTTGCTTTCTAATTTGCTGTCACCACAAAGTACAGACTCCAACCCTTTCCTCCCTGGCCCTTCAAGTCCCCACCTATCCACCCTGCCAGACTCATTTTAAGAAAGTAAGACTTTGGGTCTCCTGCCTGCCTCCCTTCCTTCATTCGCCTGGCTCACCTCTTCTATAAGTCATGCTACCTGTGGTCAGTCTCAGCACAGAAGCTTTCTGCCTAAGGATTGTTGTGTGAGCATGTCCAGGGTGCCACCAACCATGTTGGAAGTCCTGATATGAAATATAGTTAACTAATGCCAATCTATTCAACATTAACGAGATTCTCAGAAGTAAAATTTCCAACAATTTTTTAAAGCACTAAATTAAAAAAATTAACCATCTGTAGAGGAAATCTCTTGGAAAATATTATATATTTTTCTACTTTTAATTTTTAATTTGCTTATTAAGGAAGATTCAAAACACTAGGAAAAGATTTCTCTTAAAATTTCTCTCACAATTTTCCAATCATAATGGTATGAAACTGGAAATCAATTACAAGGAAAAAATATAGTCAGTGATAGGTCAATATCTATAGAGTTTACATATATTACCAACAAAAAAGAAACAAACCGACAAAAAAACCTAAGGCCCAAAGGGACACTTGGATAAAGAGATGAAAAACTAATCTACCCAGTAAGAAAAAACAGAGTAAATAAATGTTTAAAATGTTTAAATTTGAACTTGCTTGCTAGCAAATTAACTGAAGTATTAGCAAAGTGGCATTTACTGATTATCTGGTTCTTATATTCTGGCCTATAAGGAGTAAAAGCAAAGCAAAGTCCAGTGCTAGTAGTTCTTAGGAGCATAAATTCTGAAGAAAGCATAAATTCTAAGGAATTTTTATTCTTTCCAGTATTTACCTGTATTTATAATTTTTCAGAATTGATTTGATCGCGTAGATTTAATTTCCTATTTCTACTTTTAAAACTTATTTTGTAACCAATTCCATATATTTTTACTTGTCTTTTTATTTATCATTTGATGAGTATATCTTTTGTATTAATGTATCTATTGTTAGTTATTTCGATGTTTACAGTTCTTTTAACTATGATTAACCACCCTACTTTAAACAACTTGGTACTTGTAGGATCATGTTTTGTCTAATTCTTAAATAGAAGTATTATTTTTATTTATTATTAACATTTTATATTACTAAATAGAAAAATATATAATATATAATAAAAGATAATAATATATAAAATATATTTCACATAGTATATTATTTTTTTATTTTTATTATTTTAAGGAAATATTCTTGGTTTAAAGTTTCAAGATTTCTGGTGACTTTTATCAATTTAGTTTGGATATCTATTGAAAGAATCATGTAGAGGCACCTGGGTGGCTCAGTCGGTTAAGCATCCGACTTTGGCTCAGGTCATGATCTCACGGTTCACGAGTTCAAGCCCCGTGTCAGGATTTGTGCTCACAGCTCAGAGCCTGGAGCCTGCTTCTGACTCTTGTCTCCCTCTCTTCCTGCCCCTCTCCCACTTGTGCTTTGTCTCTATCTCTCAAAAATAAATTTAAAACATTAAAAAAATTTAAGAAAAGAATCGTGTAAACTATATCATTTAATATATTAATAATTTTCCATATTTAGAAATAAACCCTTTGGTCCTGGAATAAAACTCATTTGACCACGCTGTATTTTCTTTTATGTATACTACCAAATTTTCTATAGAAGTAATTCCTTTAAAGTATTTTGCAACCTTCCTGCATTAGTTAAGATGAAATCTAAGTTGCTGTGACACAGAGGCCCCAAAGTATGATAATCTATAGGATAGAGAAATTGTCTCAGCCTTGAGACAGCTTCTAAAGCAAGCTGTCAGGTAAGCAGGTGGCTCTGCTCCACATAATTGTTCAGGGACCTTGGTTTCTTCTCTGTTGTCATTTTGCCATCCCCTGAGGTGTTATACTTGTCTATGTGATCAAAGCTGGATCATGGGAAAATCTGTGTTCCAGACTGTAGAAAGGAGAAAGAGTGGAGGGCCAGAGCCTCCCCCCCTTTTAAATAATAGGGTGGGAGTTGCACACATCTTTTTAGCTCCCAATTCATTGGTGATGATATGGCTGTGGCCATACCCAGCATGAAGGGATTCTGGGGAACGTCATCACTAGCGGCTGCTGGCCAAATGCCCAGATTGAACTCCATTCACATGGATGCAGAAGAGGCAGATTTGGGTGGATGAGCAGGCACCTTTGTCACCTTGTGTTTTTTACATAACAATATACTTTAGACAGTTTGTTATTTAATGGAATTTTTTATTTTTTAACTGCTTTGTAGTATTCTATGGTATGAGAAACTATATAGATTGTTTGACGCATCTCATATTGATTAATATTAGAGTGTTTCTACTCTCTATTATAAACAATGTTATAATGAACATTCTCTTAGATGTATCTTTATAGAAATACATAAGTTTTGCCAAGGGATAATATCTTAGAAGTAAAATTAATCAAAAGGCTGCCAGATTAACTTTAAAAAATGAAAACAATTTAGATATCCACTACCTGCAGTAACACCTCACTACCCACTCATTATCCAACACCTCCTTCCCATTTTTCTTCATTTCTAGGATCTGGGTGGTTAAGAGCTCAAGCTTCAACACTTATTAGCTGCATAGCCTTGGGGAAGCTTCTTATTCTCTAGATGGCTCAGTTTGCTCATCTATAAAATAGGTATAATAATATTACCATAGTACTTACTTCACTGGGCTGGTATAATGTTTTAATGTGATACCGGTCTTCATTCCAGCAGAAACCTGGCATACATTTTAATTCCTATAATGAGGCTGTGGAACTCTATTATGCCAGCTTAGTGGGATGTTGTTGTACTGTGTGCTCCACAGTGTATATAGAATGGTGTTGGAGAAGTGGTGAGCAGCCACACGTGTTTGACTAGTATCTGCAGCGTTGGAACTTCCTTTTCCTACATTCTGAAAGCCCATCAAAGAGCTTCATCCCCTTTCATAACCAAGATGAAAGACTTCAGAAGCCCTCCCTGAAAGCTAGAGGGGCTAGCTTTTTTTGCAGGCTCTAAATACAAAAGCGTATATGAGCTCATAGGGAAAAGTCAAGTCTCTTATGATGATTGTTGGCTGTTCTTTGGGAGATGGGGAAGATCCTTATCAGAATATTCTAGAATCTTAAGAACTTTGGCTCTCCTATAGTTTCTGATGATTGTGAGGCTCTTTCTTCTTGCATCTGGTCTTTCCAACAATCCAACAAGATCTCTTCACAGGGACCATTTGTAGGATGTTTGTGTACTGATCTCTTGCAGGTCATTTCAAGCCAAAGATGTGACGCTGACTGTG
Source organism: Paguma larvata (assembly GCA_030068075.1). Lineage (NCBI taxonomy): Eukaryota > Metazoa > Chordata > Mammalia > Carnivora > Viverridae > Paguma > Paguma larvata. The sequence goes on along the minus strand of CM057831.1, from coordinate 64,837,456 downwards.
GGCTAGTTCCCAAGCTGCATGCTGGGAATGCAGAGGTGAAAAAGGCTCAGGCCCTGCTGTCACGAAGAGGGCCTTGTCCTGGCTGTCATTATTAATCTCCTTGGCTACCTCAACAACCTCCTATCCCTTCGGCATTCCTGACCTCCTCACCCAGCTCAATCCACTGTCCACACTCAGCCAGAGGAATCTCTAAAATGCAAATCCAGTTCAGCATCTTCAGAGGCCTTCATTCTGCCCTTAGGATGAGCACTAGAATCCTTAGTGCCACTTAGGACCACTGCCGTTAATCTCGGTCCCCTCCCCATATTTTCAAGGGCCTCTCTCCTTTTCATTCTCAACATCTTGGACTTTCTTCAGCAACTCATTCCTCCTCCTTAGGCTTGGCGCAGGCTGTCTCCTCTATCTGGAATGTTCTTCCTCTCACCTTCTTTGCCTAATAAACTCCCATTTTTTAGATTTAGATTCTTTAGATTTCTGCTCAAATGTCACTTTTCTAGAGAAGACTTTTCCAGCACCTCTAGATCCTTCTCTCTTACAAAATCTACCACAATAGTAGATGTAGTGTCTTAGTATTTCTCTAATCAATCTCTATCCCACTAGGTAATAAGCTCCCAGAGGACAGTGACCTGTCTGTCAGCATTATATCCCTAGCTCTAAGCCCATTGCCTGGAACACAGTAAGCACTCAATAAATACTGAATAAATGAATGAGCCTTCTCTCACCTTCCAGGAGAGGAAATGCAAAGATAGGCAACGTCACTATAATACACTATGTTAAGACTTTAACAACACAAAGTATCTAGGAACACGGAGGAAGAAGCAGCCAACTCAGTAGGGGTAAGTGAGTCAGGGTACGATTCCAGGAGGAACAGCTTTGAGGTGAGGAGAAGAAGGGCATCCCAGGCAGAGGAAACAGCAGGAGTAAAGGCACACAGGCATTTTCTAGTGCTTGGTATGTTCTGGGAACAGAAGGAATCATGTGAACCAAGTGTGGGTCATGTATCCTAGTGAGATGGGCAGCAAGGGTAGAGTATGAGTGGAGATCAAGGAGGGTAAAGGCTTTGAGGGACAATTAATGAGTTTGAACTTTATTCTGGATCCCTTAGAAAGCCAGAGAAACCTGCACATAAGGAAGTATCAGGATCAAAGCTGAATTTGAGAATAATTCTTCTAGGCAGATTATGAAAGCTGGCCTGAAATGGGAGATACTAGGGGTAGGGAGACTGGTAAGAGGGTATAGAAACAGTGTAGTGAGAGGTGACAAGACTGTAGACTGAGATGAACAGGCGGGGACATGGGAGGGAAAGGTTTGAGAGCTATTTGGAGGTCAGCTTGGCAGAACTGGTGAGGAGATGGGGCAGAGAGGGACACCAGAAAGACTACCAGGTGTGTGTCTGCATGGCTAACGGGTGATCGTGTCATGAATCAGGATGGGAGCACAGGAGGAAGAGCTCACTTGAAGAGGAAGACAGCAAGTTTGGGTTTGGTTGTGCCCATGAAGAGCAACTTGGATGCCACAGTCTGACAGACCTAGTTTTGCATCCCAGTTCTCCCACTAATTAGCTGGAACACTGGGGAATCAACTTAGCTGAGCCTGAGTTTCCTAGTTTGCTGTTTACCCAGAAAATGAGCTTGGAAGTATTTATTTTGCAAGGCTGTTATCAGGAATGAATGAGAAAGTACATCTAATGCAAGTTGATGTTTGATTAATGGTGGCTGTTGAAATAATTTTCATTATCCTGATACAAGTGGCACATCTAGGAAGTGGTTGGATCTCTGGACTTGGGACGTTGAGAGAGCTGTGGGCAGTCCTAGACACCCCCGGGCTGAGCTCAGAGCTCTCAGATCTCAGGCAGGGAAAAAGCCTACCTGAGAAGATCAATCTGAGGAAACTTTATCGCCAACCAGTAACTTTGGCCTTTTGGGAATCTTCCTGGGTGTCAGAGCATCTTTAATCAGAAGCCCCAAAAGTTACTTTTCTAAGTCCTAGAGATTGACAGAAACAAATGCTTTCAGTGGAATCAGCTAATATAGGCAGGTATTTTAAAAATAATTTTACTCCTAAAATACCCCCTTCAATTATCAAAATCTTCAACTAATAGTGAAAAATATAAAGAGAGTAAAAATAATTTATACTAAATGCCCTCTTCCCCACAAATACAGGAGGAGGAAGGAAGAAAGGTAGAAGATTATGCTAGATTGCTGGATATACTTATTTTAGGTAAAAAGTATGAAAATTTAATTGAACTTGAATTAAAGTGGAGTGAAACTATAGGATTTGCTGAATGTTGGTAATTTCTTCCTCCAGAAAATAGAGATTAGTTTTTAAAAGTTTAAAATATATATTATGAAATGCATGAAGACTTTGGAGTCATTGAGGTACTTTTCTTATATTACATGTTTCAAATTTGGATTACTGATTTCCTGCAGGAAAAGAGGAAAATGACAGCATTACTTTCCACCTTCATATTTGTTACTATCTTTCCATCTCCTCACGGTAAATTATTCTTTTTACACTGTCAAGGTTGTAACAATTACTTTCATTCTGTAACCATAGTTTCCATAGTTGTTTAGCCCTAAAATTACATGTAAAAGGATTTAATGCTTACCATCAGTCCCTTTACCAGCTCACAATTCCCAAGGTTATGATTTTGATTTATATCTTGTTTAGCTGGATTTTATTATCCAATATTTTCCCTAGAAGGGCTCAGAGGGTGCTGTCTCCTGAATTCTAACCTGTCTTAAACTGTTGTCTTTATTTTTGAAGGACAGCTTGGATGGTTTTAAATTCTGGGTCATTCTTTCCCTCAGAACTTTGTAGATGCTATGCTGTGTTTAATGTTGTAGACAAGTCAGAGACCAGCTAATTTCTAGTACCCCCTCAACCTCCACCTCTCTCTGTAGACGACTTACTCTTTCTGTGAGGGTAGTTGGAGAAGCACTTCTTTATGTGGCATGCTCTTTCAATCTACAAGTTCAGCTTTTCCCTCAATTGAGACAATTTTTTCTTATATCTTTGAATATGTTCTTTTTTCCTTTTGTTTTGTTCACTAGTTCAGAGACACAATAATCTGTAAATTTCTCACCAATATCCCAACTACAGGTCCACTATTTAATCTCTAAATACTTCATTCTTTCTTTCTTTGTATTCCTTGTATTCATCTCAATATCCCCCACCCTCCTTACTAATTCAGTTTGAGGCCATGTTCAATTCCTTCGTATTTCCAGCATATGGTTAGGTCTATATTTTTATAATTTTTGCTTAGTTCTGTTATTTTGATCTTAGATTTATTTCCTCAAATTGTAATCTTCCATCTTTGGGTGATCCTTTCATCTCATTTCTTATTTCCTGTTTTCATTTTTCTTTAGGTTCTAACTTCTCCTGAGTCAATGCATTTGTGGTATACATTTTTCACAAAAACATATTTTTGATGTGTTTCTTAAATCTATGCTTCCATCCAGACATCTGTCTCCTTCCTACATGTTTTCTTTCTCCTTTCCTTTATACCTTCCTCTCTTCTTTCCTTCCTCTTTTGACTATAGTATTTATGTATAGTTGTCATGCCATTTGTTTTCATTTTATTTCTTTTCGATATGACTATTTTCACCTGGATTTTCTCTATCCAGATATATTGTGTGGGTCAATTTTCATTGACTCCTTCCTACCTTATTTGAGATCTCTGTTCTTTCTGCAGTGCTTAGCTGAGGACTGGGTATTTTGTGTCTGCTTTGTTACTGCTTGGGTGGTAGGGAAAAGGGGAAGTTCAGATGGAGTTGTGGGTAGTGGTGTTTGTGGGATTGGTTTCTGCCCTTTTTCTAAACTTTGTTCATGGTTCAGTGTGTGAGTTTATTATACCACTGTGTGGGCGTATCTTATTCTTTTGGGTGGGTAGCAGTAGGTTATGGATTATTTCCCCAATCCAGGGTAGAAGTCTAGAGACAATCTGCCCAGGTGTTTATTTTCCAGACTTCGCTCAACTATTCCCAGCAGCCACCCTAAAATCCCTGTCAGAGAGAAGAAGGAAAAAAATAGACAAAATCCAAGGAGTGTGGCCACTATATATTTCTCAGAAGTGATGATCAGGGATGGAGGGCAGTTTCAACTGGGGCTTTCCATATGTCTCCTGCCCTCACTTTAGTGAATAGGCTTGTTTTATTTATTTTTTCTTTTGTGTTACTTTCTGGTAAACCCCTCCACATTGTTTGAGATAATCAGCTCGGGTAGAATGCTGTGCAATCATTCTGCCTTTCCTCTCCCTTCCTACTCTGTAAGAAAAGCAAATAGCAGCACAGGCAGATTTTTCTCTTGTTTAAGTATTGTTGTACTGGTATTGAGATACTTCCACTCTGAAGAAACTTTCTGACTCTCCTCTGGAGGCTGCCTGCTCAGCCCCATCAGTCCACTTCCCTTCTCATTCTGTGGTATTACACTCTGTCAGAATTTTTCCTCATACCTCTTCCTTTAAATAATGATTCTTTGAGGGAAGAAAAAAGGGTTATCAAGGGTGGGAGCTCTACATTTATTCCTAGTAAGTTTTGTTTGCCCAAACCATTATTTTTAAGGATTATTACCTTTTCACATATTTGAGAGTTGCTGGTATATTTACGGTTGGTTTTAAAATTTTCGTTATTGTTACTTTTTGTTGAGTTCAGCAGATCCACCAATTCTGGGATCTCCCTTCAGACAGCCATCTTAGCAGGGCTAGAAGGCCTTAACTAGTTACTTTTTTGGGGAAGGGGAGGCTCAACCTAGGCGACTTCTCTAGGCAAAAGCTCCTGGTATGGCTTTCACTTGATTATTAAATCTTGTATGATTCAATCAATCATATAGATTTCTCAGGAGTCCAGTGCTTAATTACCTCTCTGCTGGGTGCAGTGTGGATACAGCAAGGTACAGTGATGCTAGAGGCACCACAGGGTTTACCATCTGTCACATGAAAATGTCAGGAAGCAGTAAGTGCCAGGACAGAACCCAAGAGATGACAGGTAACTAAAAGAACATCTAATCTAATCTTTTAACCAAAGAAGGATCACTAACTACCCCATTTCTGACAGATGGCCCTCCCCACATTGCTGAGATACCTTGAATGTCAGGAAATTCCTGAATACTGTTCTGTTATTGGAAAGCTCAAAATACTTAAATATTCTTTACCTTGAGCCAAACTATAACTCCTCTTCTCTCTGTATGGTCCTTTGGAGAAGCTTCTAATTCACATAACTCCCAATCTTAGCTCCACTTAGATGGCTACCACAAGTATACCTATATCCCTGATCTCTAGCCTGGCCTACAATTCTGGAAAATGACTGAGCAGGTTGGAAATCTATTACATCAAAACCCATGAGAGATAGTAGAACATAGATAAAGTCCTGTATGCAAATAAAAAGTAACCATTGTATGGGATGAAGATACCTGATTTGGCTCTAGTAAAAGAGATTTGAGGCTTTTAATCCTAAATGTATTATAAGCCCATAGTAAGACACAGCGAGTCTATGCTGCATGAATAACAAATATCAATGCCAGGGACATTTGCCAATATCTTCCTGAGCTAAGAGCTTTTCCGGACACACCTGGGACTCTGGTACAGCAACACCCAGAAGGTGTGCAGACAGAGGGGATGATATCTAGAAGCTATGGTCCACAGTGTGTCACAATGAGCAGCTGGGAAATAAGGCTAGAGCCTGGAGAAGGAAAGCTTTAGAGAGGTACAAAAGCTGTTTTCAAACAGGAGAAAGATTTATGAGAAAGAGAATACTTGGTTTGTTCTTTCTGCTTTCAGAGCACAGCCCCAGGATAGTTTTATGAGATAACAAAAGGCTGTTCATTGGTTCTGTTGACTACGAGGCATCAATTTCTGAGATCTGTAAAAGATCTAATGACCTTACCCTGGAAAAACCCTGTTTGTATTTCCGTCTATGGGGATATGCAACCAGATTTCTAGGTGGGACACAGATTAGTGAGCCACTGAATTCATTTGAGGAAGAATAATTGGGCAACGAATCTCCTGAGAAGCCTGCCAAAGAGAGGGGACTTTTCCAAACATTATAGCCAAAGAGCAACCAGATTTCAGTTGCCAGAAACCAACCCTGAAACCCAGACATGAGAGTCTGCTTGGTACTGTGGGGAACAATGGGAAGAACTAGAATTTAAAACAGATGAAATTGGTTTAAAATCTGACTACACCATTTACTAGTTTTGTGACATTAATTAGTAACCTTGCTGAGTCTTGGCTTACCTACCTGTAAAATGAGATGATTAAATACTAGCTTATTGGATCATTGTGAAAATAAAATAACATTTATAAAGCCCTTGCCATATAACTAAGTTCTTATAAACTGAAGCAAGTTGCCAACACTGCTACTATGATTTCAGACATTTTATAAGTTAAGCACCTTTTTTTTTTCAGGGCTCCCTTCTGAACTCTCCTCAGGTATTGAGGAAGAAGAGTCAAAGAGTGGCTTGGATGTCATGCCCAATATTTCTGACATGCTGCTGCGCAAACTGCGGGTCCACAGGTCTCTCCCTGGAAGGTAAAATCAGGGCATGAGTTGCATAAGACCCTGTATTGAATGGGCCCTGTGTTAGACTCTGGATGAACATAGTGGAGCACCAACCTTGATTATTGACCCCAGAAAGGTCAAAGTCTAATGGTCTAGACAGGGCTAATTCACCCAAAATAAAAAGAATTTTAAAAAGCCATGTAAGGTGGTTCCAACTCAAAGAGCAGGTGGGTTTCATATGTGGGCATGAGGTATCACCAGAGGCTAATGGCAGAGGGTGGTGGACTTTGGGCAAGGAGATATAGTTTCAATTCGAGGTCTACCATTTACCCATAACTGAAAGATTCTAGGTCTGATATCTGCATAGATAGAGATGTAGAGTATTTGGAACCACACAAGGATTGCTTGGGAAACTACCAGGTTCTTCTACATATAAGGAGGAAGTGACTTCACTTGCCAAGCCTCAACCTCCTCACCTATACAACAGAGGTCACAAGTGCTCTTTATTGGTAAGGTGCTGCACTAGCTAAAAGAGACAGTGTGACTCTGGTTTTAGGGACCTAAAACCATGTCAGCACATGACAGACTCTTGATAACTAGATTAAAAAGTGAATAGTTTGGAGTATGAAGGAGGAGAGAGGGTACTGCCAAACAATAGGAATTGGGTAGGTGCCTGCAATTGAGGCATCCTGCCAAGCCCAAGCAACCTGGAGACTAAACTGTTGTGGGAGTGCACTGGGGGGAAAGGCCATTAGGAGAAGCTAATAGGACTAGGACATAACAGAACTCCCTGATTTGGGGGTAAATATGACAGGAAAACAAGTTTTGCCCAGTGAGGCGATGTGTTCAAACTGCAAACCATCATCGCCTAAAACACAGAGTCATTAGGACAATACTCGGAGGGACCTAGCAACTAAGCCGGCATCAGGAACAGTGCCAGAAACAAGTCAGAAGCAGGCTGCATCCACAGCTGGAAGAGGGCGTGGGTTGGGCCAGTTCATCTCATGGAAGGCAGAGAGGGGCTATCCAGAGGCAGGAAACTAAAAGAGAAGAACTCTGAGTGCACTGCAGGTTACAGAGCATGTTTACATGCTATGTGTCTTTTGGTGTTTAGGACAACCCAGTGAAGCCGAAAAGGAAGATTTTATTTATCTTCAGTGAGGGAAAAGAGGCAAAGCAATATGCTAGCAAGTGACAGTCAGGAGCTGAATTCAGCGTGGGCTGATTGCAGATCCAATGCCTTTACCTCTATACCAGGGGCCTGTCACAATTACCAAAACAACCATTGGTACTTTTGTCTGTAGTGAACAAGGCTGGTCAGTAGTGTGATTGGCTTCTTTTTCCTCAGTAGGAAGATAATTAGTATCATTCGATCACACCTCCAGCTAAGTAAATTCCCCCAGCTTCCCCAGGAAAGGGAGACTGAGTAGTTCTATTTTCCTTGAGTAAGTCAACAGCTACTAGCTACCAACCATGAGGTCAGACTGGGACTGCACGGGCCCTGCATGGTCAGTGAATAAGATCAGCTTCTGAACATGTGGCCAAGGTCTCAGATTGAGGTCTGTGTCTCTCATGCATTGTGCCAATAGCCATACTGCCCATCCCCAAACTTCCTGCTCCAACTACCAAATCGGGCTCCCTGCTCCTGCCCTTAGTAGAAGCTGTTTGCAACTTAGGCCACTGGCTCGGCCCAGAACTCTCTACCCCTGGTTTGGAGCTTGGGATAGATGGGGAAATAGTCATGTAAGACATTGCCCAAGAGGGGGAAGCCAGCGTTTTTAAGACTCCTTCCCCCAGAAGAAATATGGGGAATTACACCTGAGTTTTAACATGAAGGAGTTAGTTTCATGATATACGTGGGCTATGTGAATTAGGACTGGATCATACCAAGGAGGAGCTCATGGAGTCAGCAAGTTGAATGAATTCAATAGAAAAAACAGGTCCCGAACACAAATTAGGGACATGGTCAATGGTTGATTAACAAGAGTGCAAAGAGGACATGTTAGTGGGTCAAAAACCAATAGGAGCAATAAACAGGAATTTAATCAATAAATATTCGTTGCCTATTTTATGCCAGGCATTAGAATGGAGAACAAGCAGACACAGTCCCTGTTCTCATGGCACTTACATCCTATGTGGGGAGACAAATAATATTTAAGTAACTAAATGAACGATTTCAGATAGCAAAGCTGCTAGATAGACCATGACACAGGCACATACAGAGAATGATAAAGGAATGGAACATTGGGTAGAGGGTCAAGGAAGGCCCCTATGATAAAGTAATCATTAATCGGAGACATGCAGATGACGCCATCCATGCAAAGATTTTGGTGAAGACATTTCCATACAAAAAGCCCAGTGATTTTAACAAATGGTGCTGGGATGACAGGATAGCCACATGCAAAAGAGTAAAGTTGGAATAACTTTAACCTCACACAATACACAAATATTAGTTCAAAATGAACCATAGGCCAAAATGTAAAAGCTAATGCTATCAAACAATTAGAAGAAAACATAAGAAGAAATCTTCAATATGTTGGTTAGTCCATGGTTTCTTAATATGACACTAAAAGCACAAGCAACAAGAGAAAAAATAGATGAATAGTATTTCATCAAAATTAAAAACTTTTATGATGCAAATAATATCATTAAGAAAGTGAAAAGACAACCCAAAGAATGTGAGAAAATATTTGCAAATAATGTATTTGATAAGGGATGTGTTTCCAGAATATATAAAGAACTCTGATAACTCAATAAAAAGATAACTATTTTTTTAATGTTTATTTATTTTTGAGGAAGAGAGAGAGACAGAGACAGAGAGCCAGTGTGGGAGGGGCAAGAGAGGGGGAAGACACAGAATCTGAAGCAGGCTCCAAGGTCTGAGTTGTCAGCACAGAGCCTGATGCGGGACTCGAACTCACAAACTATGAGATCATAATCTGAGCTAAAGTCAGACCAACTGAGCCACTCAGGTGCCCCAAAAAGATAACTATTTTTTTAAAAGGCAAAGGATATTAGTAGATATTTCTTCAAAGAATAAGCACATAAAAAGATGCTCAATGTCATTAACCTTTAGGGAAATGCAAATCAAAATATTAATGAGATACCACTTCACATCTACGAGAATGGCTATAATAAAAAAGATGGACAAAAACAAGTGTTGGGGAGGACGTAAAGAAATTAGAGTCCTTAGTAAAATGGTGCAGCCCCTTTGGAATAACAGTTTGGCAGTTCTTAAAAAAGTTAAATATGGTGTTACCATATGGCCTAGCAATTCCACTCCTGAGTATATAACAAAAAGAAATAAAAATATGCATCTACACAAAAACTTACAAATGTTCAATAACAGCATTTTCATAATAGCCTGAAAGTGGAAATAACCCAAATGCCCAGTTACTGATGAATGGATAAATAAAATGTGATATATCCATACAATGGGAAATTATTTAGCCATAAAAATGAAGTACTGATACATGCTACCATGTGGATGAACCTTGAAAATATTATGCTAAGTAAAAGAAGCCAGTCACAAAAAGCCACATGTTGTAGGATTCCATTTATATGAAATTTCCAGAATAGGGAAATCCATAGAGTAAGAAAGTAGATTAGTAATTGCCTAGGGGTGGGAGTGGGGGTTGGGGAAGACGGAGAGTTGATTGCAAATGGGTACAGGGTTTCTTTTTGGAATGATGAAGAAGTTCCAAAGTTGACTATAGTGATTGATGGTTATGCAATTCTGTGAACATATTAAAAATTACTGAATTGTACATTTTAAAAGGGTAAGTTTTATGATACATGGATTATACTTCCATGAAGCCATTACAAAAGAAAGTGGGGATGCTATTTAACATCGTGTTGGAGGTACTAGCATCAGCAATCAGACAACAAAGCAAAATGAAAGACATCAGGATAAGCAAGGATGAAGTCAAACTTTCACTTTTCACAGACAACATGATACTTTACATGGAAAATCCGACAGAATCCACCAAAAGCCTACTAGAACTGATCCATGAATTTGGCAAAGTTGCAGGATACAAAATCAATGTACAGAAATTGGTGGCTATCCTTTACACCAACAATGAAGCAATAGAAAGAGAAATAAAGAAGCGAATCCCATTCACAATTGCACCAAAAACCATAAAATACTTAGGAATAAACCTAACCAAAGATGTAAAAGACCTCTACGCTGAAAAGTATAAAAAAATTATGAAGGAAATTGAGGAAGACACAAGAAAATGGAAAAACATCCCATGTTCATGGATTGAAAGAATAAATATCGTTAAAATGGCAATACTACCCAAAGCAATCTACACATTCAATGCAATCCCAATCAAAATTGCACCAGCATTCTTCTCAAAGCTAGAGCAAACAATCCTAAAATTTATATGAAATCACAAAAGACCCCAAATAGCCAAAGTAATATTGAAGAAGAAAACCAAAATGGGAGGCATCACAATCCCAGACTTTAACCTCTACTACAAAGCGGTAATAATCAAGACAGCATGGTATTGGCACAAGAACAGACACATAGACCAATGGAATAGAATAGAGAACCCAGGAATGGACCTACAAGCATATGGTCAACTTATCTTTGACAAAGCAGGAAAGAGTATCCAATGGAAAAAAGACAGCCTTTTTAACAAATGGTGCTAGGAGAACTGGACAGCAACTTGCAGAAGAATGAAACTAGACTACTTTCTTTCACCACTCACAAAAATAAACTCAAAATGGATGAAGGACCTGAATGTGAGACAGGAAACCATCAAAATCCTAGAGGAGAAAGCAGGAAAAAGCCTCTTTGACCTAAGATGCACCAATTTCTTACTCGACAGGTCTCCAAAGGCGAGGGAATTAAAAGCAAAAATGAACTATTGGGATCTCCTCAAGATAAAAAGCTTCTGCACGGCAAAGGAAACAACCAATAAAACTAATAGACAACCGACAGAATGGGAAAGGATAATTGCAAATGACATATCGGATAAAGGACTAGTATCTAAAATCTATAAAGATCTTACCAAACTCCACACCCGAAAAACAAATAATCCACTTAAGAAATGGGCAGAAGATATGAATAGACACTTCTCCAAAGAGGACATCCAGATGGCCAACAGACACATGAAACGATGCTCAAAGTCACTCATCATCAGGGAAATACAAATCAAAACCACACTGAGATACCACCTCACACAAGTCAGAGTGGCTAAAATGAACAAATCAGGAAACTATAGATGCTGGCGAGGATGTGGAGAAACAGGCACCCTCCTACACTGTTGGGAATGCAAACTAGTGCTGCCGTTCTGGAAAATGGTGTGGAGGTTCCTCAAAAAATGAAAATAGAGCTACCCTATGACCCAGTAATAGCCCTGCTAGGAATCTACCCAAAAGACACGGGAGTGCTGATGCACAGGGGCACGTGTACCCCGATGTTCATAGCAGCACTTTCGACAATAGCCAAATCATGGAAAGAGACTAAGTGTCCATCAACTGATGAATGGATAAAGAAGATGTGGTATATATATACAATGGAATACTACGTGGCAATGAGAAAGAATGAAATCTGGCCATGTGTGGCAACATGGATGGAACTGGAGGGTATTATGCAAAGTGAAATAAGTCAGTTACAGAAAGACAGATACCATGTTTCCACGCATAGGTGGATTTTGAGAGACTTAGCAGAAAATCATGGGGGAGGGGAAGAGGGGAAAAGAAAAAAGACAGAGACAGGGAGGGAGACAAAACATAAGAGACTCTCAAAGACTAAGAGGAATGTGGGAGAGGGGAAAGTGGGTGACGGGCACAGAGGAGGGTACTTGTTGGGATGAGCACTGGGTGTTATACGGAAAGCAATTTGACAATAAATAAAAAAAAAACAAGAAAAACAAAAAAACAAAAGAAAGTGGGGAGAAAAAGGAAAGAGTAGTAAATGCTAAGCCCCGGGGGCCAGAACGAAGTGTGCCTGAGGAACAGAATAGCCAATGGGTCTAGAAAATGGGAAGAGGAAAGTCTGGTAGGGACTGGTTCACAGAAAACCTTGATTTTATTCTAAGGTCTATTAAGGGAGTTTGAATTTTGAGGCTGGTAATGTCACCCCAAATAGTTTCCTTGTATGTCACCTGCTGGGCTTCCATCTTTTTTGGAGGCCCATGGCTCTGTCTCCTAGCTGTCTATGCCAGTTCATAAGTCATAGCTCTCTGCATCAGGAGCTCACCATGTCTTGTGGCTTTTTAAATTTAAATCACACCTCCCTGAGTCCTCAGGGCTTTATATATTTAAAAAATTGTGTTCTATTGCAAAAAAGCAGAAAGTAAATTATCAAAATAGATGAGTTTGGTTAATAATGAAAACATGTATATTTCACATACTAGTCAAAGGCAAGCTCAGTGAGTTTTGATAAATTTGTTTAAGCAATATGTGCTCTATATGACAACCAAGATTATGCTGGCTGGCCCACAAAGGAAAGAGCTTGATGGGTGGGGTTGTGACAAGCTTTGTAAGCATCAAACATCTTTGCAGTTGTTTGTCCCATGTTCTGTACTCTGCTGACTTGATGGCCATGGGGTCTTATTGCCTCATCCTCACAGGAAGGCTCTCACAGTCCTTTGTCAGGGGTGAGAACTAGCCCCTTGCAGAGATAACTGACCCCTACCTTTGCTCTTGGGGTCCCTCCACACACGTCAAAGGGAGGAAGCTGTGTTTCCTGAGAATCTTATCGATGGTATGCTCTGTTGCCAAGTCCTGTGACGCTGGGAGGACCCCTCCCAGTCCTCCCACCCCAGGACAGGAAAGGGCCCGTGCATTATTTACATTGTCTGGGTTTCAGAACAGGACTAGCTTTAGTCACCAACAAGAGAAGCAGCAGCAGAGTGAGCGTGCAGATAAAAGGATGGCTAACTGTGGGAACCACACACAAAGAGGAACCCTGCAGAAAGACACCTCTGTGCTGGCTGGGACTTTGTTGCCTGGTCTCTAATTCCATCCATCAGAGGAGGTTCTCACTGCAAAGAGGAACTCTGGCCACTCTTTCTCACTTTGTATTCTCTGGCCCACCTGCACTCCTGTCACAACCCTCAGAGATAAGAGGAGGATCAGGCTTTGCAGACCTAAGTAGCCCCCCAAAATTATAAAGGCTATTCAGATGTGTACACTTTTTAAAGTACATAGCACATGCATTTTCATACTAACTCCTCACAACAAGTCTGTGAGTTAGTCATAATAATAGCTAAATCTTCTGAGTGCCTACTCAGTGTGGGTGTCATGTATATACAAACATGTACACATACACACATATACACACTTATACATACACAGGTGTGGATGTCATACATATGTGAATATACACACATACATACATACAGATGTACATATATACATTTATTCTTTAGAATACTCATGCAAGGTAGATATTATTCCCATTTTACAAATGAGCAAACTTAAATAACTTTTCCAAAGTCACAGACAGTTGAGGCGCTGATGGGGACTGACCCCATGATCTAATATTTTCCACCACACTTCCTCTGTAGCAGTCAATGTCTAGGAAATATCTCATCACTACAAAGCTCACATAAAGGGTACCCTGCATCTTTTCCATCTCACCAATTCTTCTTACTACATTTCTGGAAATACATAGTCTGCTGGTTGTTCAGTCACTTTTTGTTTATTTCATAGGTTGGACACAGTTCATTTGCATGTCTTTTCTTTTTTACAGTGCCCCTCCGCTCACCGAAAAGGAAGTTGAGGTAAGTGATTCCAGTGCTTTATGAAATTTAGTGCTGGGGCTTGATGGGGTTTATTAAAAACATTCCCTTCTCTAGCCCCTGCCCCTGACAATTTACAGAAAAATGAGAATATGTGACTCTTGGGTAACGTGGACATTATAATCAGCCCTACTAAAGTGCTGAGACTCCCACCCCAGGTAAAGGAAGATTTTGGCAAATTTGGTCAGAGATAAGAATGTACCTGGAAATCCCACATTTCTTCAAGGATGCTTTATACTCTTTAAAAGTATGATTTAGATACACAAAGTTAGCTGGGAGGCGTCAGAACTGAATCAAATTTATTTCAAAATTATTAACAGATGGTCAGATTTCAAGTTTTAAACTTTGGTCCAGAGGAAGAAGGTATTTACCTTCTGAGGATTCCAGACATAAGGAAACTTGCTCAGCCAAGGTAGGAGGCTGTGCTGTCAACTCTCCAGCCTTCCCTGACTCCTCCATTACTCCCCTTGGGGCCTCCTTGTCTCTGTAGAGATGCTATCCCAATGGGTTGGTGAGTGAGCTGAGAGGAACTTGTCTGCATTTCATTGTAGTGAAGGGGTAAGTGGACAAAGAGAACACATCCCAGGTGAGGTGGTGAGGACCTCTGATGTCAGCACTAGTTTCCAAGGCAATTATATTGGAATAGATAGAAGGAAGGGAGCAAGAACATGGATGAGTCCAGAATCTCTTCACTCACAGGTTAGGAGGATAGAGGTTATAGTCTTTATAGAATGGTTTGCCACTGTTAATAAGAAAGTGAACACACCCTTCCTGAGACCCAGTGGGCTGGGTAAGCAGAGGAAGACAGACAACATGAAATATCTGCCCTAGATAGTAATACTTACCTTGTACACAGACATTGTTCACTACACACTCCTATCCATCCTTTTAGCTGATCCTCCAAAGGAGGAAACCAAGTGATAAAATAACTTACCCAAGGTCCCAGACCCAGCACTTAGCAGAACCAACATGGGACCCAAATATTCCGACTGAATTCAGTACTCTCTATATCACACTTCCATGAAGGGGATAATCCAGGTATAGAAAACTAAACATTAAACATTATTGATAAACTGACTGGACTGAGGTTTGTGTAGCACAGAGAATCCCCACCCACTGACATTGGTGAAGATGGGCTGTGGGTGGTTTGTTTAATGGCTGGCTTCTGTCCTCAGATGTATGCTGATACAACCAGTGCTCAGCAGGATGAAAGTAGTACAGATTTTGAAATCAAATAGTCTAAGGTTGAATCCTGGCTATATTACCTGTGTCACCTGGAACAAGTTAATGATCTCTCTGGTCTCAGTCTCTTTACCCATAGAATGGAGATAACAGTTTCTATTGCAGAGGATTTTTGTGGGGTTAATGAGCCAAGGTACGCAGAACTCACAGCACTGCTAGTATATAGATGTCCAAGGAGGAGTAGCTTCCAATAGTGCCATCAATGTCATTATTGGGTCAGTTTAAAGCCTTCAGTTCTGTCTGGAGATGTCTACCCACTGTGGGCCATATCACATGAACTTGAGAGGCTCAGAAAGAGTTAGCTTACCCCAAGGGTATAAATCTGCTATCTCTTGACTCAGGGCAAATGAAGGCCATGGCTTCCTGTGTAGTCCATCTGTTTATTTCTCCTCCCCAGTAGTTTCCTATTATACCAGGAATTTCATGTTTGCTCAAAGGACCTTGCAAAGTTTCATTCATGCATCCTGCGTTTTTGGCATGAAATATTTTTTCCAGAACACTTTTCCTAAAAGAACCATACCTGGCCTTATTTAGTCTCCTGGCACCTTCTTTAAGCTGCTTTCCACATAGGATTTGTAATAGTCAGGCAAGATGCTGGTTGAAGTTTGCTTTAAGTCAACACACCTTACATTTTAAATAGAGTTTCGTTAAATACAGTGGTTCTATGCAAAACCTCCAAAATGCACATACAATAAATCCTAGAATGAATCCAAACTGATTACACAATCAGCTGAGTTTACCTAAACCTAAATACAGGATGTTATTTTCTTGAAATTCAGGAAAAAGCAGTTTTATTCCCTTATTATTTTTCAGTAAAATGCGCTTGGTCTTCTGGTCCTGGAAAGGACTTAGCATGGGCCTCAGGTTACTATTTCACCATCTTTTGTGCAGTTTACTGTGAAGTTCACTTGTACATTACTGCTTGCAGGAGCTGCTGTAAAATGCTTGTGCAAGAAACACACCTGCGGCCTTATTCCCTGTAATAACTCTTCCTAGTGCTTCTCCCATACTCTTGTTCCCAACAGAACGTGTTTGTACAACTGTCCTTGGCCTTTAGAAATGACAGCTACACTTTGGAATCTAGAATTAACCAGGCTGAAAGGGAACGCAACCTGACCGAAGAGAACACAGAGAAGGAACTGGAAAACTTCAAAGCTTCCATTACGGTAATTGTAGAGGTTGATGGGAGAATCCTTAAATAAGGGACTGTCTCCTAGGGCTATGCCAGGCGTCCTACTTTTCTCAGTCACCAAGTATTCTGACGTGAGAAATCAGACCAAGGCCTGAGCCAGACAGAGTCTTCCTCAGAGATCTGAGAGGAACTGAGGCAGTGACCTGAAGGCTTGGTTACCTCAGGGATGTGGGTAAGGCCTCTGCACCCTTAGCAGCTTCTCAGGAGCCTAGGTGACCTCAGATGACAAAGGGAGCACTTTGGGGGACCAGAAACCTGTATGTGACTCCCTTCTTTCAGGCCAGCCATGTATAGAGTGTCCACATTGGGATTCTCCAATCCCCAGAAGAAGGTGTAGCCCTGGCCTTGCAGAGGCCACTCCTTTCAGCCAGGATGGGGAAATTGGGGTTTATTGTGACAGCCCAAGTCAAGTCTTGGTATGTGAGGACCCCAAGTGATGTTCTTCTCACTTCCCAGTCCTCAGCTTCACTCTGGCACCACTGTGAGCACCGGGAGACCTACCAGAAACTGCTAGAGGACATTGCAGTCCTGCACCGCTTGGCTGCCCGCCTCTCCAGCCGAGCTGAGATGGTGGGGGCCGTCCGCCAGGTAAGCCTCTCCAGCTTGCAGCCCTCTGACTAGCTCTGCTCTGTCCACAGTAACTAGAGCAATAATGTAAGCAGTGACAACTATAGATACCAGTATCAATGGCTTCCTCTGTGCCAGACATCTGTACATTATTGTTGTTTTACTAAGAGTATTTTTGGTGGACCACTAAACCCTTGAGGTGTTCCTTGGAAAAAGCTTTCTGTGGACATGTGAGTAAGGGAACTGCTGCGTACTACTATTCTTTCTTGGATATTTCTAATACATATTGGCACCATCAAGGCTTTGAAAAAGCCTCCACTGAAGAAGCCTGTTTAATTTTACCTGTATGTTTCCCTAATGTATTTAACTGAAGAACCATAAAATACCTATTTTCTCATAAAATACCTATTCAACTCCCATGGAACGAGTATTTGGCAAACATGCTTTAGGAAAAACTGCCTGTTTCATTTAAACCTCCCAGCAACCCTGTAAATATCCTTTTCCCCCAATGAAGATATGAAGCTTCAGAAAAGTAACAGCACCAGTGAGTGGCAGAGCTAGGGTGCAGGCCAAGGTCTGGTTACCTCTCAGCCACTTTGAAGTCCTAAAGCACATAGGGCACTGCTCTGGTCCAGGATGCTGTCATGGGATCAGACTGCCTGAGACCTTATCTTGGCTCCACCAGGATTCACTGTGTGACCCCAGGCCAGATACTGAGCTCTCTGTGTTCCAACTTCTCTAGCCAATGAGGATGATGATAGTATCTGCCATATAGGATTACTGTAATACTTGCAAAGCACCTAGATGTTATTATCACTGTTTCTAGTACTGCACTCGGTTGTCCTGCTGCACTGGTTGCATTAGTAGGGTGTTCCTGGCATACAGCTAGAGCAGTCCTTGTAGAATGAAGGAAGGACAAGCCATGGGCTGCCCCACCCCTGTGTTCTTCCGGGGATAGGGCACCTGACTCAGCAGCTCACCCAGGAAGTCATTCTGGCTGGGGGAAGCAACAAAGGGAGAGCTCAAGGGAAGTGGCTGGTCCCAGCTCCTGGCTACAGGGAACTCTTCCAAGGAATACTCATTGAGTTTGTCCCGCTGTGGCCAGCAGGCCCTGGGCTAGGCTCACTGAGGGAAACTCTTCCTCAATCTGTACGGCCCTCCCAAATGTGTTTCTTGGCCCATAAACTGCTAATGGCACTCTTCAGCCTCCTCCACATGGCTTTCCTACCCCTAACTTGCATGTCTTCCATGTCGGTCCTCATCTTTCTCTCTGGTCCCACTAGACTGGTCCTGGCACTAGTGTATTTTCTAGTTGCACTCGCTGCCACCAGTCTCACCCCTTCAGTCTAGTCTCTGCTGGTGGCCTATGTCACTCCCTTACCTTAAGATATTTGATGGCTCTTTTCCTTCAGAAAAAGTCCAAATTCCTTAGTCTTGCATTCAAGGTCCTTCACAACCCAGCCCTAACTACCCTTTCTTGTTGGAAACAAAACCAACTGCTTGCAAATTTCTATGTAAGTAGGATGACCTGTACTCTGCTGGTTTTCCAGGCAATCCTGACATGTGCCTACTGTCCCAACATAATTCTTTAAATTTTTTTTAAAGTAGTCTCCATCCCTAACATAGAACTTGAACTCACAATCTCAAGATTAAGAGTTGCATACTCCACCAACTGAGCCTAGCATAATTCTTAATAGCACCCCTTTGACTCTGCAAAGACTCCTGTCTGAAGGATAGATCCTCACATAGGTACAGCCCTGTGATGTCCTGCCTCTGGACCTTTATTCTTGGAGTCCCCTGGCCCAAGTCCTCCCTCCTACCTATATCTACATGCCCAGATGCTGCCCACACCCTACATCCACTTCACTCTACCTCCAGGAAGCCTCCCTGACCCATTCTCTCCAGAGAGGACTTTTCCACCTCTCATCTCCTCAGGATTGTGGCTGTGCTTGTTCTTGTCCTCTCTGAGTGCAAGTGCCTAAATCTCCCTCTCAGCTCATGTCACAGACAGCAAAACTTTAGAGAGCAGAGTCACATCTAAGATTGGTCCCTGTATCCTTTTGATTGTCCCAGCCCAGAGCCTAGCTCAGAGCAAGCAAGTGCCAACAAGCCTTTCCTCCAACTTCCCTGTGTGTTCATGCTCTTCTTCCCTGTAGGAAAAGCGCATGTCAAAGGCAACAGAGGTAATGATGCAGTATGTGGAGAATCTGAAGAGGACGTATGAGAAGGACCATGCAGAGCTCATGGAGTTTAAAAAACTTGCAAATCAGAATTCAAGCCGCAGCTGTGGCCCCTCTGGTAAGGAACTGGGCTCTTGCCCCCATCTTGATCTTGTGATGTGGGTCCCTGATAGCTCTAGGCCAGGATCACATCTATTAGTACAGCCCAAGAACATGCTTCTAGTTGAGCAAGGCTTATTGCCCCTGTCCAGTGCTGCCCATAAGGGCCTCAGAGCAGCTTCTCCAGTGAGCCTAGAGGCCTGGAACCAGAAAATACGAACAGTCCCAAAGCAACCCCTAACACACCCACAGCAGTTGACCACTGATGTGAAGCTCACAGTTTGCAAGAGCCCACTCTACTTTATGAGAATGACAGACCTCAGACCTTGTAGTCTTTGTGCTTTTGGGTCAACACATACTAAGGAATTTGAGCTTTATCCTAGAAAGCAATGGAGATCAACCAAAGATTTTAGTCAGGGAAATGACATGATCACTTATGGACTTCAGAACATTCCCTCTCATTACAGTGTGGCAGTTACATTACTAGGGTAGAGCCAGAGACATGGAAACCTACAAAACTGCTATTACAATAGTCCAGGCAAGGGATGAGTCTAGGCAGTGGGGGTGGCATGAGGGCCTGGCTAATGGAGATACTGCTGAGATAAATAGCAGATTCATGGGCAAGACAAGTGTTTCAAAGAAATAATCTTTTTTAAAAATGTTCTATACAATTGCTGTAGGAGCACAGAGGTGATTCTGCTTGAAGGAATCAAGGAAACTTTTACAGAGGGACAACATCTGGTCAGCGTTTCAAAGTTAAAAACAGTAGTTCTCTCAGCAAGAAGGGGAGATATCTCCCAGGTAGAGGAAACAGCGTGTACAAAGATGTAGGGTTGGGATGGGAAGACCACAAAACAAAAGAGTTAAATGTGGTTGAAGTGTGATGATGACAGGTTGAAGGTAAGACTTGGTAGGCCAAGGCCACATGCCAGGCCATGCTAATAATTTGGCCCTTTGTCCTTAAGGCAATGAGGAGGCACTAGTGAGTTTACACCACATAACATGGTCAGATTCTATTTTTAGAAGATTTCTCTGACTTCAGCGTGGGGAATACATTAGAAGCGTGTAGACACTGATGTCTAGAGAGACAAGTTAGGAGGCACTTGCAGCAGTCCAGGATGAGAAGGACGGTGACTTGGACCAGGATCTCTGCTTGGGAACCGTCAGGGTCTGGGTTCTGGCTGATGAGGATGGGGCTAGCAGAAGAAAACAAACCTTTTAGTGACAGGAATCCCTGTGGAATGCAAACATCCGGGTTACCAAGCGCAGGAGGAGGGAAAGTATAACAGATGGAGAAACCTTTATAAACAGGAGGTTTCACAAGTTTCCTGGGGAATATCAGTGACACTTTCCAGAGTCCAAAAGCATTGTACACATGCTCCAGACTGTCTGCTTTCGATCTTGACAGCAAACTCCTGACCCACAAGCATCTGGGCTTATAGCAAACTGCTCTCTGTCAGTGTTGGGAGTTGGGGAAATTGCCACCAAAGAAATCCTAATGTGTGGGTTCTTGCATAATTGTCCTGGAAGGTGCAAGGTGTCCTGTAAACCGCCTTATCCAATATTTATGGAACGAGCAGTTACCCCTTTATTCATTCTAAAGACATTTAATGAGTACCTTTGGTGTGCCCCCACATGACACTGAAATTAAGAAATAAAGGACACACAGTCACTAAGATCCAAAGGAAGTCCTAGCCTGTGGGGAAGGCAGAGCAGTAGAACCACCCCAGTGACAGAAGTAAGCAGATTCCTATGGGGAGCACATTGCCGAGTCCCACATTTAACCTGGGGATATGAGAGTGATTACAGTAAGAAGGGGTATGGTAGCTGAGTCTCAAATGGTGAATAAGTGTTTTTCAAACATTTGTTCCCACTCCATTGTTTTTCAGCCTGGGCTGGTGTAGAGGAGCCAGCATCCACCTAACAGGTGTGTCCATTGGATACTCTATGACCATTCCCTAATAATGTTTGTTTTTTGTTTTTTGTTTTTTTAATGTTTATTTATTTTTGAGACAGACAGAGACAGAGCATGAGCGGGGAGGGGCAGAGAGAGAGGGAGACACAGAATCAGAAGCAGGCTCCAGGCTCTGAGCCGTCAGCACAGAGCCCGACGCGGGGCTCGAACTCACAGACAGCAAGATCGTGACCTGAGCCGAAGTCGGACGCTCTACCAACTGAGCCACCCAGGCGCCCCATAATGTTTGTTTTTAAGCCTTTACATGACTACTGGCAATCTTTGTGTATGCCTGAGACTCTGAAGACTACAGTGAAATAAAAGTATCTCTGATTTAAAGAAAGGTGCTACACATTTAAAAAAATAATATCAGTTTTTTTATGAATATGAAACATACTGATTGTCTACATTTGGGATTATTTCCTTAAGATGGATTTATGGAAGTGTAAATACTACCTTGGGGAAAGAAAATTTTATAAGGCTCTTCAAGCAAACTCTTTTCAAATAACCCATTGATATTTCCATGTAATGGGTAACAATAATACTCAGTTCATTGTGCCATTGATGTTCTTGTCCTTTCCTTTAAAAATATTTTTTACTTCGATGCGCCAAGATTATATGTCAATTCATAGTTTGAATTTGTATTTTTGACCTTTTCAAATGTTTTTTGGACATTTGTATTTCTACTTTTGTAGATCATCTAATTACTTCTTTTGCCTACATAAGATTAGTATTTAATTTGTATGAATGCTTCAATATATAAAAAGCATTTTGCTATTTTGGTTGACTGAAAAACTTGAAACTCCTTGACCACAAGTGCTTAGACATTTCTGCTGGATAAAATAAAGCAAACATTAGTCTAAAAGAATAGCTGAATCCACAAGAAAAGAAGTGGAAATACTAAGATACAAGAAAAGAAAAGAGAACTGAAACCTGCAGCTTCCTTGGGTACAAAGTCAGCTTCAATCATCTCACTGCTGGGCTTTTGCACTTGCATGCAATCCAACATGAGGTCTTAGACACCCATGACAGAGAGTTGACTATGAGACTCCCATAGAAAGTTAAGATTTTCCAAGGACTGAATTTTTAGACAGAACTTGAGCAAGGAAAAACACTCCCCAAACAGCAGAGACAGAAATCAAGGAAGTCTGTTTCACCCTGAAGTAGGAAGTCTGTTTCACCCTGTAGTAGGAAGTCTGTTTCACCCTGTAGTAGGAAGTCTGTTTTGCCCTGTAGTAGGAAAAAATACTTTCTCCTTTCTCGTAGGAAAAATGTATGCCATGACAGAAGTTGTGATGCAATATGCAAATAATCTGAAAAGAACATCACAGTGATCCCTGTAGGGACACTGTCAGAAACAAACATAAAGCCACTCTGGAGAGGCACACCCTTCACCCAGGACACATAAGATTCCTCTCACTGAAACCTCATTGAAGATGATTTTACAGTATAGAACTATAAAATACATAAGAAAACAATCCACCTTGAACAAGAATCATCAGACACACTAAACAACAGGATTAGATTTTAAGATTACAGAAATAAAACAATCTGATAATTTTTAAAAGATATGTTTAAAATTATTAGAGGCATCAAAGAATGAATCAAAAACATGAGAATAAATTACAATTATCAACAAGAATAAAAAATAAGAAAATAATAAAAGAAAAAATAAAAGAACTCCTAGAAACGAGGAAATGAGGAGTGGAAATCAAAAACTCAGTAGGCTAGGTATAGTAGGTACTATAGTGGAGGTAGTTACTATAGTGGAGATTCCAGATCTTCTCCTTTTGGACACACTTCTCCCAAGTTAGATGATGCCATGTTAGGTGAATTGCCACATTTGGCAAATAAATTGTGAGCAGAAGGATATATGTCACCTTTGAGCTGAGACCTTCAAGAAACTAGTGTGTAATCTGCCCTATATTTCTCCTTCCTCACATGACAATGACCACTGCTCCAGAATAGTAGAAGCTCCATTAGTCTGAATCCAGAGTGAGGATATGCACAGTAGAGCCTGCTACCAATTTAGAAGCAATATAACATAAATAAATAAATTAATTAATTAATTAATAATTTTATTTGGACATAAATAAATAAATCTTTATTGTTATAAGCCACTAAGACTTTGGGGTTGTTTATTATGGTAGCATAGCCTAGTTTATTGGTACAACATTTAAATCAGATTGGGCACAGTTGAGGACAAATATTAGCTAACTGAAGAAAGATTTGAGGAAATTACCCAAAATGCAGTTCAGAGTGATAAATTAATTAAAAATATGAAAGAAGGAAGACAGCCTCTCCTCTACTGTCCTACCCGTGGTTCCTTTGTGGCATATTCAATAAACTTCTATCTCCTTTAAAAAATACTAAAGAAATGTTAGAAGATATTATAAGATATGGGATACAGAGTATAAAATAAGAAAGTTCCAAATACATTTATTAGCAGATCCACAAGAGGAGAATGGGAGAGAGAAAGTATGCAAAAAGATTTTCCAGAATCTGAGAATTTTTCAGAACTAAAGAAAGACATGAACCATTGGATTAAGGAAAGCACAGTGAATTCCAAGTAGAAGAGATAAAAACACATAGAAGATGGAGTAAAAATTTTAAAAGTAACCAGAGAGAGAAGACAGAGGATTTATAAAAGATGGATAAATCTGACTAGCAATGGTGGTACCAAAAGACAATGAAGTAAAAGTCTTCAAAGAGCTGAGAGAAATAACTGTCTACCTAGAGAAAACAAGGCCAGCTAAACTATGATGCAAGCTTACAGGTATGGTAAGATATTTTGAGACAACAACTCAGAAAGTTTACCTCTTACAGACCCATGCCAAAAGAACAACCAAAGGGTGTGCTTAGGAAAGAAGAAAATCGAGATAGTGGCGCCTTGGTGGTTCCGTTGGTTGAGTGTCCGACTTCAGCTCAGGTCATGATCTCATGGTTTGTGGGTTCGAACCCCATGTCAGGCTCTGTACTGACAGCTCAGAGCCTGGAGCCTGCTTTGGATTCTGTGTTTCCCTCTCTCTGCCCCTACCCTGCTTGTGCTCTGTCTCTCAAAAATAAATAAAAATGTTAAAAAAACAAAATTAAAAAAAAAGAATAAAATCGAGATCAAAAGAAAGGAGTAGGATGCAAGAAGTAATGGTGATCAGACATTTGTAAATGCAGATAAATCTAAACAAATATTCAGTGTAGAAAACAATAATCATAATAACATGGGACTACAAAAACAAAGTGAAACTACTGAAAAGCAATATAATTTGAGATTTGAGGGAGTTATTGTTTTAAGGTCTAATTAGGAAAAGAATAGAAATCATGATTAATTTAAAAATTTAAAGTTATGTAATATGAGGGTGCCTGGGTGGCTCAGTTGGTGAAGCATCTGACTCTTGATTTTCACTCAGATCATGATCCCAGAGTCATGGGATTGAGCCCCACATCAGGCTCTGTGCTGTGCATGGAGTCTGCTTAAGATTCTCTCTCTCTCTCCTTCTGCCCTCTCCCCTGCTCATGCTCTCTCTCTTAAATAAAGAAAGAAAGAATAAAGAATAAATAAATAAAGTCACACAATATGTTACAAGTTTAAGTGGACACACTAAAGATTAGAACTAAAAGGCATAACTTCTACTCATTGTGCAGGCTGGTAAGGAAAAAAAAAATTAGTGAAGTGAGGTAAATAGAAAAACAGGGGGAAAAATTAGCTATGTGCTTTTTAAGAGACACACCTAAAATACATGGATATGAGGGATAAACAGATACACAAGCTAGATGATATTGGTCAAACTGAAACTGAATTGAGCTTTCAAAAACCTTTCTCTGTACATATTGGTATTTTCTGGTGGCAGTATTATCCAGATATGGTGGAAAATTTTTATATAAATTATATCATTTAATGTATGTACTAAGGAGATGAAAATCTGGGGTGCTAGTTTCCTTTGTTTCAAATTATTTTATAGATGACTTATTAAAACCACTTCGTTAACAAGTTTCCATTCTTTACTGACACCATACTTTCCTTGCTCATAATTTCCCTGACTGCACATCCCTTAAATGAGCAAGAAATGACCCAAAAGCCTTGGTATTGCTACAAGCAGTTTTTCACATACTCACTAGGTCATTACCAGAGACTGTGCAGTGGTGTCAGGTGGATATCAGAGGTCCAAGATGGACTTCTCATAGTGCCCAGAGGAGTTAGAGTCCCAGAGGATAAAAATTCTGTCCAGAAAAGTCCAGCTCTACAGATAATTGTCTCAGGGAGTGGTGTAAACTCAGTGTTCCCAACACCGAGGTTCTTAAGATATCCTTTGAGGGCCAGTTCTGACCAATTGATATCTCAGCTTAGTTTCTGACTATCCATTTTCTGCTGAAGCCTACTCTGAAAACTTACCTGAGTTCTCTTCTCTGTTCCCTCTTGCTGCAGAAGATGGGGTCCCTCGAACAGCGCGGTCCATGTCCCTCACACTGGGAAAGGTATGCATGTTCAAGGAATGCCAGATCCCAAGGGGATTACAACAGAAGGTTCCACAGTCACCCAGAAAGTCATTCATGCTTGGATCTACAGGTGCCAGAGAACCTCTGGACAGGCTCTCTAATTCAGTTTACCACACTTGCTAGTTCATCCTTCAACCTTCTCTTGCTTATGGTTTTCCTGACTCCAAAGGAATATGAAATGATGCATAAATCTTGGTATTTCTATCCTTTTCATACACTATCTGGGGTGTTACCCAGAGTGGGGATCATTTCTCTTCCATTTCTTCAGGATATAATCTCAAATAAGAACATGTTGAGAAATCACTCGCCACTAACAGAAAACTTGGGTCAACTTTGGCCGCTCTTTCCACACCAACCCCCAACACCATCACCACCCCAAAACCAAAATATCCAGTGAATGTAATTATAGCGTTAGGAACTAGTAAGCATTTTTCAGGCCCTTTGAACTGTGGATGCTGTTCCCTCCATGACAGTGGGCCTGGTCACTTCTCTTCCCACAGAACATGCCCCGCCGGAGGGTCAGTGTTGCAGTGGTTCCCAAGTTTAATGCCCTGAACATGCCTGGCCAATCTTCCAGCGCATCACCTATCCCCTCCTTACCAGCCCTGGTGAGTATAATGATGCCTACCTCCCAGCCCTCTTCAACCTCTCCCTCACAGTCACTATTATGGGGGGGTGGCCTGGGTGGGGGAAGGATCAAAAAGGAGAGGAAATTCCCAGAACAGATTCTAGAGTATGGGCTCAAGAAACTCAGTATAGTCCAAGCCTCATGTCTTCCACTGCCCTGAGTAGAAGACTCGGTATCCTTGAGCAAGGTGCTGGCAGCTCAAAGAGTATTCTTTGCAAATTATATTTCTTTCCATTTTTAAGCCACAATCCCCTAAAGTGAGTATGATGTTTTTTTTCCATTCTGCAATGGGTTTAAATACCTGAAGGTTGCATTGTGTAGTAAGTGTTAGGGTTGAGCTTTTAACCCTAGGTTTTCTGATTCCAGGGCCTGATTTCTTAAACCCAATGTTATCCTGCATCAAGTCATTGCAGCATTAAGAAATGAACCTACTGGAATGCCCATTTAATAAGAGATTGATTAAATATACATAGACCTAAAAGGGGTTCTTATGCAGTGAAAAATAGCATAAAAATGTCCATAATTTATTATTAATAAAAAGGAATTTAAAAACAGCATATACAATACAATTCTGTTTTGTAGGGTTTTTTTTAAAGGAGTATATTTTCTATCTGTAGACATAGTGAATTCTAGGAGAATATATGTAAAAGTATTAATAATTGCTATTTCTGGGCAATAATAAAACCACAGATGATTTTTATTTTCTTCTTGATGCCTTTTTATATTTCTATATGAATCTATTGCTATTAATCAGGAAAAATTCATTTCAGTTGATTTAAACATACACAGTCCCTAAATAACAAAATATTTTCTACATCCCAGGCTTTTGTGGATCTGGTTAATATTATCTAAAACTCTTTTAATTCTTTCTTCAATTGCTTCTCTATTCTGTGTCCATGACTAGCACTGCTCTATAAGGAAACAATCTGATTGTGTAAGCAATAAGTAAAATAGATTTGAGCTCCGTTGGGCCAATAGGTAGCAGTAGCTTCTTTCACCTCTTTTTCAATCATCTATGAAATTAACATAACCTCCCAAATCACCCACTAAAACAAAGCAATCTAAAACAAATTTTTTTTTTAAAGGAGCTTAGGGAAGGCCAGTGTTTTTAAAGGAGCTTAGGGAAGGCCAGAACTATTTCTGGTACTATACTAAATGTAAGAATATGTTTTCTAAATATACATTTGACCCTTGAACAATGCAGGGGTTAGGGACACCCACCTCCATGCAGTTGAAAACCCACATATAACTTTTGATCCCCCCCAAAACTACTGATGATCAGAAGCCACAATTACCAATAACATAAAAAGTCAATTAACACGTATTTTGCACATTATATGTATTATATACTGTATTCTTATAATAAAGTGAGCTAGAGAAAAGAAAATGTTAAGAAAATCATAAGGAAGAGAAAATACATTTATAGTACTGTACTGTATTTATAGAAAAAAAATCTATATAAGTGGACCTGTGTAGTTCAAACCCATGTTGTTTAAGAGTCAACTGCATATTACTTTAGGCTAAAAGTTGGCAACTGGGGATATGCATTAAAATCACACAAGGTATTTCTAAAACATTGCCCAGGCCTCACCCCAAGATTCTGAATTGGATCAATACTTTAAAAAATCTCCCCCAGGTGATTCTAAGGTACAGCCAGAATTGAAAACCGTTTCTTAAACCAAATCCATTAAAACAAAACAATGTGGTAGTCCTAGGGAATTTATTATAAAGACATTTCTGATGGCTTGGGGTTTTAGTGATGACAGGGATCTCCTGAGGATTATGCTTGGAGCTACAAGTGATGGGCCTGTGTTTGGTAGGAGGCCTGCTGGTATTTAGTCCTAGTCAGTAAACAATGGACTAAGAAGAACTGATGGCTCCCCTCCTGAAGGGAGCCTCAAGATGTAAATTCTTCACTCATGGAAACTTGGAAGAGGGGAAGGAAAAGGTGCAAGTTGCATGGGCGTCAGGGGGCACTGAGGAATGAAGCCCAATGTCTGGGCTTGATCCAGATAAGAAAGCAAGGGAAGAGGTGGGACAGCAGCAGCCCCTTCCCAGCATTATCAGAGACCTAGCAGCTCTGGCTTCTTCCTTCCTAGCTGATCTTCAATTGCCTGTCTCCTATTTTTCATTCAGTCAGAATCACCCAATGGGAAAGGCAACCTACCTGTCACTTCAGCACTGCCTGCACTTTTGGAAAAGTAAGTTTGCTGATTTTCCTCTTAACTTTGGGGGTCTCTGAGGAAATTTTCCCTAACTCACCTTTCCTCCCATACTTAACTCCCAAAATGTGATGGAAAGCAAATTAAGTTCTAAGGGAACTGAGTGGCACTCTGAGACCCACAAAGATTTCAGAGTCAGTTTGCAATCTGACCAGGAAGATGCTGTAGCTGAGTCCAAGTGTACCTCAATCTCAAAGCGTCCAGAGGAGATGGAAACCTTCTCTGTTGGTTAGAATTCTTTGGGCTGCAGATACAAGCAAGCCCCAATTCAAAGGGGCTTAAAAAGTAAGTCCAGAGGTAGATCTTTTCCAGGTGTAGTACAGCAGGGCCCCTGCTTGGCCTCTACAATTCCCTTGCTTCTGCTCACTTTATATGTTGACTTCATCAGCATACTTGTGGCAAATGGCTATTATTTTCAGGTATTCCATCCTGACATGAAATATTTAGAAGAAGAACAGGACTATCTCTTCTCATGTTCCTTTTTTATGAACAAACCCAGAAACTTTAAGTCTTCCTTAGTAAATTTGGAAGAAGGTTCCTTCCTAAACCAAACACAGGCTTTGGGAATGGGATTGCCATCATGGGCTTAAATGGTGCCCTGGAGATGGGGACAGAGGGTCATCTTCTCATGAAGCAAGACGGCTCCGTGAAGAACAGAAAATTCCTGAGCAAAATCACATTGTTGTTAGGAAGTAGGTAGTAGAGTGAGTACTGAATTGCTAATGAATAGTGTCTGCTCCGCTTAAATTTTCTAGGCATCTATGCAATTTTAAGGTCTTTTCATCCTTAGCCAGAGCAAGGCAGGCTGTTTCTACACACTCAGAAGAGTTTATAACCTACTTTTCAAATTCTTTCATTTACTTGCTGGAAAACATCTGGATCACAGATGTCACCTCTCAGAACTTTCCCCTTGTGTCTTTTCTCACTTGGTAGAACATACACCTTTATTCTTCCTTCTTCTTTGCCTTAAAACAGCTTTAGTCCTTCATTTTTCATTTCTGTTAGAATAGTTTTTCTTGACCTGGCAAGGAAAGTCTATGTTGGGCCCCTAATCTCCCAAGCTCCCCACTCCCAGACTAAGCCTATTTTGCTCACCTCTCAGTATATGCAACCACCAACCATCATTCCATAATGACTCATCCCATTTTAGTCTTGAAGTTTGTCCAGGAACTCCTCACTTTGATACCTCAACCTGTATAAGCTTGCAGTTCCTTCATGTTACATAGGGTACTTTTGTTTCTTTCTTTGTTTCCTTGGCTTCTTGATCATTATGAAGAAATTATAAAGGGGTGACAAACTAACAACCATGTGGAAATAACCAAGGTTACAGAAACTTATCAAGTCCATAGAGCTATAATGTTTACTCTATGATCTCGGAATCTCTCCAGAAAAGGTCACTTGATGCCCTGAGAAGCACACTAAAATTCTCCCTTCCAATCCTACCTTTGGATACACAAACCCCTTCTCCAGAAGAGCCACCAACAAGGCTCTCCATTCTTGGCCTACACAATCAACCACAGCAAAAGATCTATGTTCTAACTCTTTGAAACAGACTCTAATCATGATGGATCAGGACTTGGACTCTGTAGAACTATTGCTTAGGCCAGCTGAGAGCTTTGATCTGAGGTAGTGGGGATCATCAAGAACCTGAGCTCTCCTTGGTAGGAGAAAGTGAGATTAAAATTAAGGAGAGCAAAGCATCAATCCCAAATCAGGAGTAACAATGAATGAGGATCAATAGTGGCATCACCATTCCAAGGGTTTAGAACCAGGAGAGATAGGGATAGGGTGAGGATAGAGACAAATCAAGCAATAAGCTCCAGCAATAGGCTACAGTTCACCTTTTTCTACCCAAAGAGACTACCATGATATATTACCCATGCTGTGGCTGTTGGAAATATAAAGATGGCTGCAAAAAGGGGAGGACATATTCAAAGAGGAAAGGATTCAAGACTAACAATAGCTTTCCCCAGCTCTGGATTTATAAAAGGTGCTAAGTGATTTCCATCTGAATTCATGAAACTAGAAACATTAATAGATTGCCAAGAGGCTAATAACAAGGCAATCTGTGAATGAAAATAAATTCATATCTTCTAACCCAAGTACAGTCCATTCTAGCTACCTTCTCCACATTGTTAAAGAGGGAAAAAATGCATTATAAGTTAATAAACATTGTTTTTTAGATTATTACAATGAGATTGATTTAAAGTGATTTCACATTTCCCTAAGTATACAGTAACTAACTAAGCAGAAAGGGAACTGACTAAGCATATGAAAGATGGTAAGAAGATGAAATTACCTGTGGCTAGATTCTCAAGCAGACACCCGAGAGCTGATTGCAGGATTCTGAGTGTTGATATTGTAGGTCACTTCACAGTAAACTGTTCTTCACTCAACAAAGGTCTAACCCTATAGAATTAGAAGAAGATGTAGAGAGCAATATTTAAAGTTAATCTTAAAGATTAAAACAGAAAACAGAATAAAGCTCACAGTGAGTTCCTCGAATAGGAAGAGCTATTTATTCATAGATTTTATTGTCTTTCCTCAACAATAAATCACCAAGGTCTAGGCATCTAGAATGCACTCAGGAGCTCACAGTCTAAT
This sequence comes from Paguma larvata, assembly GCA_030068075.1. Classification (NCBI taxonomy): domain Eukaryota; kingdom Metazoa; phylum Chordata; class Mammalia; order Carnivora; family Viverridae; genus Paguma; species Paguma larvata. The sequence continues at coordinate 64,806,023 of CM057831.1, read as the reverse complement.
GAGAAAGGCATATGGGAAACAGCCCATTTTAATACAATGTGATACCATAAGGAAGTGCAGATTGCTAAGGTAACAACACACAATGAGTGCCTTAACTCAGATTTCATGTAGATGGGGGAAGGGGAGCCTCAGAAAATGTTTCCTCTAGGAATGTAACTTTAAAGCGAAAGGCTTGAAACCTGAAGACTATGTAGTTTAACCAAGTGAACTGGAGTTAACAATGTTCTAGGCTCTGAGGCGAGAAATGGGAGTAGTCAAGGAATAATAATAATGATGATGGTGATAATTACTATTATTTTTCACAGTGTGCTTACTTTATGCCAAGTCCAATTCTAACCGCTTTACATTAATGATCTCATTTAATCTTTACAATACACCTATGAGGTTAGATACACTATTAATATCTCTATTTTATAGATACGGCAACCGAAACTCAGAGAAATCACTTGCCTGAGTAGACAGCAGAACTCATGCTCTTAACCTCTTAATAGACCCTCCAACTAGAAGAATGGAAAGAGTTTCAGTGCGACTGAAGACAAGAGGAGGCATTTAAAGGCTATTTTTATAAGAAGACTTGTGAGCTATTGTGAATGACCTGGTGACTGGCTGGCCATGGATTAGTGTAGGCTGAGAGCAGAGAGTGTACACAGAGCAGTTCACTGAGGGATTAGCAAAATCATGGATGTGACTGATAGTGGCATTAGCTTCATTAAAGGGAGTCATTATAATGATATATCATGGAGATATTTTCATTATAATCTCTAAAATAACCATTCTTCTATATTTTTGAAGCAGCCAGGGTAAATTGCTTAAAGGCTCTGTATGACATCAAATATGTATAGTAAACAGCTCCCCTTTGCTGATAGTATTCTGGGATGAATTGGCCATCCATCCACTAGTGTTGTACCCCAGGAATCTGGGACTGAGTATCAGGAGTAAGAAAGGTCTTCTAGCTTAGTTCCCCTGGGCTGGGCTTGTCTGAGAGGGTCATGGCAATGGGAGTGGCTTAGAGACATAACTGAACCCAAAAAGGTAAGATCTGTCCACTGGAAAGAATTGCAGTCACTTTCAATATTGTTTACCACATACCTCCCAGTTAAACAATACACTTTGCCTAAACGGCCCTCTGCATTACTGAGAACTGAGCACAATGACAAACATTTTTGATGCGATGGACGTGAGAAAACAATGAGCCTCATTATAATGAATCATCCCAGAGAGAAAGCATGCAAGAATTCAAGCTGGGAATAGATGCCAAGATCCATGAGTGTTTGGCCCAGAAATCTCTAGGGTGGGCACAGGCTGTGCTCAGCTCCAAGTTTATAGCCATGAATAGAGATTCCTTCAGCTCAATCCAAACACTGGGTTCTCAGGAAATAGCCATTTACAGAAAGTACCTGCCCATTTTACAAGATTAATAGGCAGACTGGATAAGCCACAGTGAAGCCACTGTAACTCAACAAACACTTAAAAGCACTTACTGTATGCTAAGCACCATTATAACTCAAGTGCAGTCTCTCCCCCTGTGATCCCAGTCATATGGAGGATGGACATGTATATAAAACATAAAAATGCCCTCTTTCTGAGTTATGTTGTAACAGAGGTGCAATGAGGACTTAGAGGGTAGGAGAGATCAACTTTAAACAGAAGATATGGGAGAGGTGAAAACACTGGCAAAGCTTCCACAGAGAAGGTATTTGATCTGAATCTTAAAGATACACAGCAAGAAACCTCCAGGTTGTTAGAGAAGATATATATAGAACGATTAGCTCAGTCTAGGAGTCTAGAGATAACAACAAACATTTTACGTATTGTGTGTTTCCCCTACTTCCCACCCAACCTCCAGTATTAAAACAAAGGCTATCCCAACCCATCTCACATTCTAAACAAGCAACTTTTAAAAGAAGGGAAGCATCTTAAGCCATGGCTCCGCCAAAGGGCAAGAAGAGCTTCACTCAGCGGTACCTTGGAACCTCACACACCACTAAGAACCCCAGAAAAAGACTTCTATTGAATGGGAGGGCTCAGGACGTGTGAAATGCATCTTGACATGAATTTAGAAGACCAAGGTGAGATTCCTAGCCAGGCTCACTAACCACCAATAAGGTGAACTTACATAAGTCATTTAATCAATCTGAGCTTGGGTTTCTCATTGCACACATGGGATAATACCCTGCAGGGGTAGAAATTAATGTAGTCAAGAGCATGGGGAGGTGTCAGGCTGCACAGGGTCAAATTCAAGCTTTACCACACACTGATTGTATAATTCTGGGTTGGTTATTTATGAAGCTCTTTGAACCTTGGTTTCCCTACCTGTCAAACTGAGAACAATAGTATTACCTATCTCATGGGTCATTCATGAATCTTAAGTGAAATCTTACCACAGAGCCTGATACATAAGATAAGTGTTAGCTCTTATCATTGGGAAGGTCAAGTGAGAGGATGTATGTAAAAGCGTGTTAAAAACTAAAGCCCCATAGGTGAACTGAGTCAGACAGGGTGATCAACTCAACTTGGGACAGTTGGACCCTGGACAGAAGATCCATATGTTAAAGGGTCATTGAAATGGGATTCCTGGATCTACCAAGAAAAGATTTAGTCTCCAGAGAGCAGTGACCTGAGGACAGTCAAAGTTTGGGTTCCTCTGATTCTGAAGTGTCAGAGTAATACAAATCAAGCTCTCCATTAAAGATAAAAATAATCACCTGGAATTTATCAGCCTGGATAGTTTTATGGATCAGATTTGGAAGAACCTCAGATTGCTCCCAAAATTTACCAATATATTTGTTACATAACTAATAGTGATGATGATGATGATGATGATGATAACAATAATAAATATCAGTTGTTGAGTAACATTCCAAAAAAATTTACTTACATTCCTTTTTTTTAATGTTTATTTATTTATTTTTGAGACAGAAAGACAGAGTGAGTGGGAGAGGGGCAGGGAGGGAGAGGGAATCCCAAGCAAGCTCCACAGAGTCAGTGCAGAACCCAAGGCAGGGCCTGAACTTACAAGTGGTGAGATCATGACCTGAGCTGAAACCAAGAGTCAGGCGCTTAACTGACTGAACCAGGTGCCCTGTTACATTTCTTCACTAATTCCTACACTACTATCATCAGTTACATATAATATTATCCTCATTTTACAGCTGAGGAATCTTAAGTTCAGGAAGAGTTTGAATTTGCATATATTGGGGCTGGAATTTGAACCCACATTTGCCTTATGCAGATTCTTTTCCTCTACACTCCACTATTCTCCTTTATACATGTTCGTCACTAACCTCTTAGGTTGTCAGCAGCAGGTAAAAGAAATTAAAAGACTATACCGATATTTCATTTCTAATATAGAAATATATTTCATAAAAGAATTGCTTTCCCTGCCCTTGGCTGTAACTATGTTTTTCTTCTCTGTTCCAATCATTTGCACAAATAGGAAACTGCACATTAGGCAAAGGTCACATGGAAGGGAGTGGATAATGTAATTTGCAAAAGGAGAAATGTTATGAATAGCTGATATTTTTAGAGTGTTATCTTTCTTGTTCACAATGGGTTTTGGTTTCCAGCCTGATGAAATGTAAATTTTACAAGGCCTGAGGAAAACTGAGAGATGGGAAACTGATGCCAAGAATGAGAAAATATAAGGCTCACTCGTCAAGCCTATCTAAGAGGCAGGGGAGGATAGCAGCTGCGGTCTTTCAGAGTCCTGGCTGAAAAGCTCAGCTCACCGTTGTGCCTTGTTTGAGGGCTCCTCCATGACAGGACTCCCACTGGGATTTCAGACATGTAGGTGGGCTTCAGGATTTATAGGGGAGGCATGGCCATCAGGATACTTCCTTTAAACTCAAGCTCCCATCCTTCAAATGGGCTCCCAGCACTACCCAGCCATCCTACTATAATTTTCTAGCATACTTGTTTTCCCCTTCTCACATAAAGCATTCACACCTTCTCCTCTCTTCTCAAACATCTTAGGCCTCTCTGCCACCCACTCTCCGCATATGACCTTGTCTTACTTACATTTTATTGAGAAAATTTAAGCTATTAGATAGGAGCCCTCTCCTCTTCCTTCACCAGATCCCCAACCCACCATCTTCATCTCCTTCCTCCTTTTTATAACCAAGAAAAAGTTTATCTACCTTTCTAAGGTCTGTCCTACCCCTCTTTTCAAAGAATTTGTTCCTTTGGTCATCCCCTTTCTCTCATCCCCTCTACTGGATCCTTTTTATCCAAATTTAAATGTGTTTTCATCTCTTGACCCACTTCTTCAGCTATGTATCCCCACAACACACTCTTTTACTCCCCTTTCCAATCAAATTACTGTGTCTAGATCTTCCTCTTTCTCCCCATTCCAAACTGTCTTTGGCTCCTTTCATTTCACCAAAGCTCTTCTTGACCTCCATATTATCAAATCTAATAATCACTTTTTCTGGACTCATCTGACATGGACTCTCAGAAGTGAATGTGTGACACACTTAACTGTTCCTCTTTGACATGCTCTCCTCTCTTGGCTCCCAGGACTTTACAACCCCCTGGTTTCCTCCTTCCTCTCTGGCTGCTACTCCTCAGTCTCCTCTGTAGGTTCTTTCTCCACCTGAGCTATTCGCAGAGATGCCCAGGGCTTGGTTCTGGGTCCTCTTCTCATATTTCCTCATTTTCATATTTCCTCATATTTTCTCATTCCTCAATCTTATCCATTCCCTTGGCTTTAAATGTCATCTATATTCCGATGACACCAAATGGTATCTCTAGCCTCTAGAACTCTTCCCCAATTCACTTTGGTATATCCAACTGCCTACTTGACATCTCCACCTGGATACTTCACTGGAATCGAAAACTTACTTGTTCAAAAGCTAACTCCTGCCTCGTTGCCTCTTTCAGTTCCTCAAATATCTCTGCATCTTTTGTATCTCAGGGTCTGCACATATCCTGCAACCTAGGATGATCTCCCCTCTGCTACAGATATGGCTGAGTTTTAACTTTTCAGGTCTGTGCTTCAGCTACACCCCCTCAGAGAGGTCTTTTCTGACCACTCAATCGAAGCATATTCTCCTCTTGTTGTTTTCTGCACTATACAGAATTTGTTTCTTTCATAAAAGTTATCACAATTTATTATTTACTACATATTTTTTTGCTTCCTCTTTTGGGCATTCTCTCCTGCTAAGCTGCATGTTGAAAAAGATCTTTTTTTTTTTTTTTTTTATCATCTGATGTATCCGCAGCACATTACAAGGTGCCTATGACTTAGTCAGTACTCAGTAGATATTTAAATGAATGAAGCAAAAGATGGACTCCAGGAATGGAATAACTCTGAACATTGTGGTCCACCTCCCCCTTCCTCATCTAAGTGCTGTGGAGCTCCCAAAAACCATCTGTCCTACTTGTAGCATCTCCTGGAGTAAGAATAAAGGTGGATTTGGGAGCATGAAGAAAAAGGGACTTGGTACATTATTTGATGTTTGGAGGTCTAGGGAGGATTCTTGGGTTAGGACCTTTATGAAATCTTGTCTCAAGGCAGAAGGATTGAAATGAATTCAATCAAGAATAAGTTTCCTCACTTCTGATCAGAATCAGGCCAAAGACATGGTTTGGTTTTCAGACACCCAGTCTTTCCCTGAAAGGACACCCTGTACTTCCCTCTTCTCACTAGTGGAAAGACAAATGGGGACCCAGATTGTGAAGCCTCTGCTCCCATGCCAACTTCAAGCTGCGTGGAGATTAGCCAGGAGACCAAGGCCAGGATGGAGGAGGAAGCGTACAACAAGGGGTGAGTCAGACTTTGTCCACCCAGAGGTCACCTGGTAGGTCTCAGAAGATACCTTCCCACGGGCTTTTCCTGTTTCTTAGAGGATTTAGGGAAGCAACCAGTGGCCCTAGGACCTCCTTGCTTCAGTAAGGAACTACTGAAAAGAGCAGTACTGTTCCACAGGAAGGACAGGAGGAAGCAGGGTAAGAGGGTGTGGTTAGGCAATAGTTAGACTGCCCTCTTTTTAGGCAGAAAGCCACCAGAATGCCACTGCTCAGAATGGTCTGAAAATAAGGACCCTGTGTGGGTTCCTCTTGGTGGTGCCTGAGGCTTCCTGACACGTGCTCAGAGGAGTCATATTGCTACCAACAATGCCCAGGAGCAGCTGTAACTCTACTTTCTAGAACTTCCCCTGCCATCCCTTCTTCCTGTAAAATGGAGTCCCCTCAACTTCCAACTGTCCCCTATTGAGCTTCAATAACACTTTGGCCCATTGTCAGTCACTGAGGGGACAGAGTACTGAGGAGGGCCCAAGTCCAGTCAGGCAGAGAATGATCTCAGACATAATTCTGGTATAGCATCCTGGGCTTTTCCTTTTTCCACTGCTCCTGAGAGAGATGTAACTTCCCACTGACATGGAACTTGTGGGCTTCTATGTGGCAGTCATATACAATGTGGTAGGGTTTCTCTAGCCAAACTATGATTGCCTTAAACATTCAGCTGTAGGAAAGCAAAAGGAATATGTTCAGGGTAATACTGATCCTAAGAGAAGGACATCAGAAGGATGTCTCTTGGGAAGCCATCTTTTTACCCACAACTATCCTCTATACTAAGCATGCATGGGGGTAAACACCTCCTTTGACTTTGTAAATATTTACTAAGTACCTCCTTAGGCCTAGTATGTGCTTATCACTCCCATAAAGCTTCCCAACAAGAGCCATAGTGATGGGTGTCACCTTCCCTAAGTCAAGCTATATGCCTGATACTTCCTCAAAACATTCCCATACCCATGAAATGGGGCCACCCTTTCCATTTTATAGGTGAAAAGCTGAAGCACCCAGGTTACACAGAAAGCAAATGCACTGTTCTCCCTGCTGAACATTTTATAGGATAAGAACCCAGTCAGGAGACTCTGCACCTACATTTTTCCCTGTCAGTTTTGCCACATATTCACATATAAACAGGAAGGATGACTGAGGAGTGAGGGGAAATTGCACTGACATGAGCCACCTTGGGATTCAGTGGAGCTTCCCAGCTTTTTCCTGTTGTGTAGAACTAAAGGAAGTGTATAATTATTGGAGGTGTTCAAGTTCCCACCTCTAGGAACTCAGGAAAGGATGCTCTGTGCCTGGCCTTTCCAGACTCAATTGTTCCTTTTTGCCCTGCAGATACCAGGAAGGTCTAAAAAAGACCAAAGAGCTTCAAGACCTGAAGGAAGAGGAAGAAGTACAGAAAGGTGAGAGTCTTGAGGAAACTGAAGAGGAAGAAGAAACTGAGGAAGAGGAAAAGAACAAAAGAAGCAGGTTGGAGCCCTTGCCATTACTGAAATGGGTCACAATTTATTTAACTGCACAGCATCCCGAGAGATGCCACTCCAGGGCAACAGTGGGTCTGGGGTCCAAGTGAGCAGCCAATAGAAACCAAGAAAGGCACTTATTTTGGGAAAGAAGCAGAAGAAGGAGCCAAAATAATTAAAAAAGAAATGTTTACAAGAGCTGAGGGGTCAGAGGTGGTCAAGAGTGAGGCCAACAGCAATCAAGAGCTTAGGAACTAAGAAATTGACTGGAGTCCCCCCTAGCCCAGCCACAGTTAGCTCATTTCCCAGATATCCCCACGAAAGAGCTAAGGTCAAGGGAACTTTCCTAAAGCCTTAGAGGTGATTTCTTACAGGAACAGGGGCTGAGGGAACACATGGGGGTAGGAGACAAACTCAACTCATTGGCAAAAGTGAGTCTCCAACAGGTTCCACTTGGATTGTAAACATGTGGGATTTCTTTTTTAATATATTTTATATTTCAAGTGTCTGTTTCCCTAAATCGGGGGAAAACATTTAACATGTAGACAAATATAGTATAGATCCTGCATCTTGTCCTACCTGTGCCCTCATAAATGTCCTAGATTTTAACCATAGCTCCAATTTCATACCTTCTGCTTTATTGTTTCTATTAGTCTTTAATTTTGATTTTTAGAAATGTGGTTACAGAAAACTTAGAACACTTCACCAAAATCTTTGTTTTTAGACACCCCCCCCAAGGTATCTTGGAGTTCAGGGTGGCTCCAGCCAAAATGATTAATTATCTATTCAGCTGCTAAACACGAAACAGGATATGTGTCTGTGCTTCATTGCTTGACCAGTTTGAAATCACATGCATGCAGTGAATAAGGTAATAAAATGAAGATTAGAAGTGACATTGATATGCTTCAAAGCACTAGGAACAGTCAATAGAGCCCAGTTGGTAGAAGATTCAGCCCGTGAGAGGTCTCAGCCTGCATGGGTCTACCCTAGTGTTTAAGGGAAGAGCAGTCTAGGAGAGCTGGAGAAAATTCTTCACTGTTGAAAACAAACCTATGCTAGGATGCACATTTCCCCTAATGAAAGAACCCCCAAGTTTGACAGTGAAAGCACAATCTCTACTCCAAGCAACTATATTCTAGTCTCCTTACATCTTCTCTCCCTCTTGAGGGTCCTCTGCTCTTATTTTTTAGAGATCACTACATAGCCTTCCTCCCTCTTAAAGCAGTCAAGCCCAGGCCTGGACAACAGTCCTTTCTTTGGCTTCTTTGAATACAGCTAAGACAGGCTAGAACTTGTAACACTTCCACATACCAAGAAAGAACAAAAGAGAATTAAATAGAGTACATGGAATATAAACAGTTTGGTTTACAAAGCACAAGACTGGAATCCTTATCTAGCTAATTTGGTCTCAGGCGATTAGTAGCACCGTCCCATTTTGTGAAAACACAGGGGAAGTAAGGCTGGGCCTGAGTCCCTCTCTGTCCAGCTCCCGGTCAGCAGCACATGGCATTGGCTGCCTTTTACATCCATCATCCAAAAGTGTCCTCTTGGTCCTGCCAATCCTAAGAGGCCTTGTTCTCTCTTCTAACCTTTTCTTCCTCTTGGATTTACTTTTGGATCTTGAGAACATGCCTGTATCTTAGGTGATGGATACCAGACATCAGCATAGCCCTCAAAAGGGTCCTCATCCTTCATCACAGGAGTGTAGCTTCCCCTTTTCAGGTCCGGTGGTATGGCATCATCTTCTCTGTAACAACTAACACTGATAGCATATGAATTGCCTGCTCAAAGTTATAGAGCTCCTTCCTCACCAGTCACCAAAGGAGACCGGTCCTAAGAGCCTGATGTCTTCAATGCCAGGCAATCATTCCTGAGTTCTGTAGAAACATAGCTGCCTCCAGACACCTGCGCTCACACATGATTTTCCTCCATGAAATTTTGGCATTGCATTAATGAGCAAGGTCTAAAGTTATTAAAAGTTCCACATTCTACTTAGTGCATTTAAAAACACTGGACTAACCTCAGCAATGAACTCCTTATTTAAGAGATTCCACATCAAACTCTAGAGTCTTTTTTGTTTGAATTTCTCCTCTGTTATAATAATATACAGTTGACCCTTGAACAATGTGGGGGTTAGGGGTATCCATCCTCCACACAATTAAAAAACCCAAGTATAATATTTGACTCCTCAAAAACTTACTACTAATAGTATACTGTTGACCTAAAGCCTTACCAATAACAGTTAACACATATTTTGTATGTTATACATATTATATAGTGTATTTTTATAATAAAGTAAGCTACAAAAAGGAAAATGTTATTAAGAAAATCATAAGAAAGAGAAAATACATTTGCAGGACTATATTGTATTTATTTTTTTTAAGTTGCATAAAAGTGGACCCATACAGTTCAAACTTGTGTTGTTCAAGGATTAATTCCATAATAATGTAATCTGTTATGAATATTATTTTCTGGAGGCTCAGCTTAAATGAACTTTGGGTGAATCAACCCAATATCTTAACCATATTAAAATAGAGAATACAGCTTTCTGACCTTTATATAATACATTGAACAAGAAAGACAAAGTGCAATAGAATCTTTAGTCTTTTCTGCCTATTCTAATCTGCTTTATGGAGTTAAGATAATGTTAGGCAGATTCCTTTACTTTTCTAGTAACTCTCAGAAAGCAGAACTCCTCTGGTCAAGTTTAAGTCCCAAGAAAAATCTCATTTTATTAATTAAAATGGCCGTTTCCTAAAATAGTCAAAAGCCTGAACTAATAAAGTTAACCATCTTCTCTCCTCCAGCTCATCTGCTACAAGAAGGAAGCCTATATAGCAGGCAGGGGGAGCATGGCTTCTTTCTCTCTATCACACCTGCACTTTTACACTCTCCCCTGCCCAAGCTTGCCCAAATGCAGCATCTGAGCTCTCTAGGATCAATGCTGGGAAAGGGAACTGAGATGAAGGGGTAGGGAAGGTATTACTTGAATGGTATTATGAGCGGGCTCCAGGCTTGGTAGGGTTAAGCTGACCTGATGACTTTGATTAGTATATTGCTTTACGGGACCTTTAGAGAAAACCACTCCTCCCACCATACACACACATTCACACTCTGGCCGAGGTTTGCTCAGCTGCTGGTCCCTTTATGAGGTCGAATGCATGTCTTTCAGCTGGCTGTTAAAATCCCTCTCAGTCCTTGGGCAGCGTGAAGTATACCTTCACTGTTCACCTTCTAGATAGCATTTTTGGGTAGGATCTGTGATGCCCCAAGCCAGCTCTCTTTCTTCTGACTACATCCAGTCAAGGTGAACATGTACCTTTGGCCCACTATGGGTAGGGCAGTTTTCCCTATCATGGCCCACTATTCTGATGCCATCAAGCACATCAGCAAAATTCTTGCTCTTCCAAGTGCTCATGTGTGAAGCACATACCAGTCCACTGTGTCTCCCAAACCTCAACATATTGAGCTCTCCAGCAGCATCTCTGAATCCCTCTCCCTAGGCCCAGGTGAGGGGGAAACCACTTTACCCCTCCCTATGGGAGATCAAAACTAAAAAATTTATTTCCACAGGGATTCTATTTCTAATCTAATTCTATTTCTTACTCTTTTATAAGCTAGAAATGGGGGACCAGCTAAGGGTCATAAAGCTAGACCTTGAACTCCTCTGCAGTCCCACTTAAAGGTATGGTTACAGTGGGATTCTCCCACCCTAGCAGCTTGTTTTGGAGCATGGAAATATAGCCCAAAAGAAGGACTGCATTTAGCACCTAATTATATCTAAGTAGAAACTAAGGAATCTAAATAGGACTGAAAAAAAAAGTCTTTGATTTCCAAGCTATCCCTTTCCAACAGTTGTGGAAATGGCCAGTAAATTTCACCTCGGCTAATGTACTCACTGTTTTGATTTGCTTAACTGTTCCTGAAATAATCATTGAAAGGTTCCCATGTGGAAGAGAAATCAATCAGTACCTTAGCATCCAAGGCAGGCACTCTGAGCCTCTGGTCTCTTTCCAAGGAAGGTATTTGTCTAGTTTTTCCATGGGTCATAAGGCAAATTTTTTCTACAAACCATATTAGAGCTGTCTTATTCTCAGAAAATGGCCCACATATTTCAATATGTATATAAGCCTTCAGATCCTTGTCACTTTTCTCACCTCCTTCATTTGGTGATCCTCAGTAACCTTACTTTTCATATTATTGTAAAAAATAGATCAGGGATTGGAAATAGGAAAAGGTTCTAGCCTAATGAATGTGTGTAGGATTTCTCTAGAGAACTTGAAGAATAGACTCTGTGAAGCAGGCCATATGACCAAATGTCTTTTCGCTAGGCCACAAAGAGAGAGGGAAAGTTGAAACACAACTGGGAAGAGAGGAAGAAGGATAAGGGGAGTGAAGCAGCCAAAAAGAATGGGAGAGGGAGACAGATGAAAGGGAAGGAGGAAAGAGAAAAAAGAGAGAATGGAGAAAGGACAAAAGAGGAAGAAGGGAAATTAAAGAATGAAGATGAATGGTGTTGAGTAAACATCTAGAATAAGCCACTGAGAGGTTGCTGGAGGCTATTAGTCCTTTGGTTGCCCTTGGAATGGTTTGAAGTGAGCTCTTGAGGTTGATCTGGTTCCTTGTCATTTATCATTGACCATGGAGGGTTTTCTAAGGGTTTAGCACAGTTCTTCTCCTCTGAACACAGTCAGATGTGGAAAAAAATATGCATTGGAGTAAGGAGGCAGGGGACAGAGTAGAACTTGGAACTGATCACTAAATACCACTAAGTGCAGAAAAGATGCTGGTCCCATCTGCATGCATGGGAGTGTGGGTCAGCTAACCTTGTATCTTGGGAGTTGGGAGAGTTCAGACATTAATGATCTGAATAGAATAGACACATACCCTAATCTCATGAATAGATCAGGGTATGTATGTATGTTTGTATGTATGTATGAATGAATGAATGATCAAACAAGTAAATGGAGTATTCTAGCCCAGGAGCTCCCAACATCAAGGCTATGGACTGGTGGCATCAAAATCACCTGGGGAAAAATTTTAATGTGCCCAATATACTAAGCCCTTCTCTTATTTTTTCATTTGACAGCAAACTTGAAGAATTGGTTCATTTCTTACAAGTCATGTATCCCAAACTGTGTCAGCACTGGCAAGTCATCTGGATGATGGCCACAGTGATGCTGGTCTTGACTATTGTGCTGGGGCTCTACAGTTCCTATAATTCTTGTGTGGAGCAGGCTGATGGGCCCCATGGGAAATCCACTTGCTCAGCAGCCCAGAGGGACTCGTGGTGGAGCTCAGGACTCCAGCATGAGCAACCTGCAGAGCAGTAGGAAACCTGACACCCAGTCAGTGCCCTGCTCCAGCACACAGCTGACTGCCCTTTCCCCAAGCATAGTGTTCCAGGCCAGTTGTGAACATGCTGGCACCAGCCTATCAGGAAATAAGCAGGGTTCTTTCACACTCAGCAACCGTGTGGGAGCTATGCATACACAGTAACTGCTGTTCTCGGAGGATCAACTAAACTGCCCTGGGAACACTTCTGGTGGATAAAGTCACCTTCACCAAAGAACTCTAACAGAAGGGAAAGTCATGTGCCCCTAGCTCAGATGACTGGGGGAAATAAAATACCTGCACTGCAGGAAACAGTAAGAAGTTCGCTCTCCTTCCCCCTTTTTCCTCTCCGTAGTCAGAAATCAAGAAGAATTATGCCCAAAGGCTAACTCTGACCCTGAGGATCAGACCTACAATTTGGAGTCAACATGAATGCCATCCCATTTCCCATCTCATTCTCAGTGACTCTCCTTCAGCCTCCCTGCCTCCCCTTTGGAACCAGAGTTTCTCTTTACAGAAGTAGGGAAGGTTTCTCAGAAAAATATTTAGGCCGACTTTAGATCAGTGCTTGAAATGAAACAGGAAGAAGTGAGTTAATATATATGCATCTGTATGCACACACAACACACACATACACACAGCATGCATGTGCATGAAGCCAACAACCTTCCAAACGTGTGCTCTAGGTGTATGTTCTGGATAAAGCAACCCACAGATTTTTCACTAGGTGTGGGGCAGTCACCAGGCACCTGTTCAATGAGCTCTCCACATTGATTTAAGATGTTTGAAAAACACTGAAAACTCATGGCTGCAACAGTGAACTTGCTGGTCTCCATTTCAAGCGCTAATTCTAAGCTGTTGTACAACAGTCTATTCCCTATTTGTCCTCTCCCATTGAGAATCCACCTCTCAGGTGTGATTTCAGCTCCCATGTGCCCGCAAGCACATGTGCAGTTACACCTTAGTGCTTCAGTTCAAATGGGATTTCCAACCCAAGGACACATTTCAGTGCATTCCAATTATTTAACGTAAAACTGAGGGAGCACATCCATTTCCAATTTGACTTCTTGCTCCACCTTTACAGCCACTGCCTTCACTCATCCCTTATCAGTTTTAAGGGGTGTTAGTTTCTTGTGGGTTTTATTGTGGTTGTTCTGCTCTTGTTTTTGTTTTGTTGTTAATGTTGTTTGTTTTGTTGCTAACACTCATACAGAACTTGCTATGAGCCAAACACTGTTCTATGTATTATGCAGGTATTAATTCATTTAATCCTCAAAAAAAAAAAAAAGACAGAAAGAAAGAAAAGAAAAAACCATGAGGTGGGTACCACCCTCCCCATTTTCAGAGAAAGAAACTGAAGCACAAAACACAACATCCAGTTAGTAAATTATGGGCCTGGAACTCATATCCAGGCAGACAGGTCCCTGCACAAAATTGCCTTTTCCAATGGTCTCCTAAGTGCATGCCTTATGTTTCAGTCCCACTTCCCCAAGTAGCTCTCCAACCACTCCAAACTATTTCTGGTTCCCAGACTAAACCGTTTTCTCATAGTTCTGTTCCTCCACTCACTTGTTTTTCTTCTGCCATTCCCCTCTTTTCTGCTTGTTACCCTTGAGGACCATGTGCAAAAATTATCCCTGGTGTACAGGCTTTGATGACTTCCCTCCAACTCCCTACCATACCCCACATACTAGGTCACACCCTGCTCTGTGCTGACACTTTTTAAACATCTTCATTATTTACTGTTGTGACAGTATATCACAATAACTTATTTAAGTGTCTGTCTCCTTATTTTTCCTCAAAGACCATATCTTACCCATTCTCTGGAGTAAGTATCTAGCATGGCGGCTGATGCATGGGAGGGTGTCATTAAATGATGACCAAAAGAACACGTTAGCATTCAAGGTGGTAGAGAGCAGCCTGGGGACAGCTGACATTCTGCATACCTCCCAGTTACGGCACCATCACTGCCACTATCTCAGTGAGAAAAATAACATCTTTATTAGCTTCAATTTATTCTAATATTTTTCATCCTACTCTGTGAGAGAGCAGACATGAGACCTAACTAGCAACACAATTTCCAAGCTCAAGGACTGGGCTTGATGCAACCACTCTTTTCAGAAAGACCCACCTAGATCAGCCCTACTATAAAACAGCATGTTGTTTGGGGAGGGGGCGGGATCCATTACAGTGACTAGAAAACCACTGTGAGGAAAGCCCAAGCCAGGGTTGACCAAGAATGTGTCATTAAGGTAAAGAGGTACAGATCAAGGCAGAGGGACTGTGGGGGTTTGGATGGGTGGTTTTCCCTGCCTATTTCAGGGGGACTGGACACACTGAAAAAATCTTTTAGGCCCTCAGAACCACAGGCACGATGCAAATGGGGCTCCAGTAGCTGTGGGGCAGGACTCTATGCTGGCAATGTCCAGTCTTAGCCTCCCTCAAAGAAGCACCAGGCTGAGCTGGTCCATCGTCCACTTGGCCACAGGGTTCCAACCTTTGTAACCAGTTAAAACAAAGGCCAGGAGAACAGCTACAATGAGCTCCTGAACCTCCAGCTGCTCCATAGAAAAGCCTGCAAAAGTACTTTCAGACATAGGCCCTCACCCAAAGTGCTCCATGAGTAAGAAAGGTTGAAGAAAAGAAGACGTGTAAGAGTAACCACATTTCCAAGGGCATTCCTGAAAAAGTACTCACTGGCATTTCTTTCCTGAAAAGCAAAGATCGATCTGAAGCAGTTGGAATGTTTCCAAAGCAGCAGTGAAATGGAGAGAAATGGCCCCTGTATTTCCAATGATGATATTGATCTAAAATAAAAGTTCCCCTCAAAATGTCTCTGAAGTCTGACATTTCTACTTAGCCCTAGGACTCTTGGTGCCTACCTTGAGTTTCAGAGTGATGTGTTATTTGTGTCATTGTTAATCACTTCCTAAGAGAGCCTTCACTTTCTGGCTACCACAAAATCCTGTGCACAGCCTGGAAGAGTAAATGGAGAGGGAGATGCTGGATTTGTGTATCACTAGCTGTCAGTTCCTAATGTTGTTAAACCTCACACAGGTGTGCTAGCATTAAACTACAGAGTGTCACATACCTGAGTTTGAAAATAAAAGCATCTTTCCAAACATTTTGCAGTAGCCAAATGCCTCCTCATTTTATGGAGCTAAGCCACAGTCTTGCTCCAACCCTGAGTTAGATTCCCTTGGATGTTAGTGCCTCCCAGAACCAAGCCAAAAGTCCCCAGCCCTTGGGTCACTATACTATGGGTTACCTTTAGGGCTGAATCGGTTCCTTTCTCTCACCACTTCCTCATTCCTGATCCTAGTTTCCTATACCTTCCTGGCTTATGATTTCTTTTTCAGGTGTACAATACAATGATTCAACAATTCCATAGATTTCTCAGTGCTTATCAGAATAGTTACTCTTTTTTTTTTTTTTTTTTGGACTTTTTCAGAATAGTTACTCTTAATCCCCTTCATCTATTTCACCCATCCCCCTTCCTCCTCCCCTTTGGCCACCACTAGTTTGTCCTCTGTATTTAAGAGTCTGTTTTGTGTGTGTGTTTCTTTTAATTTTTTAAATTAACACATTTTGCTGTGCTAGAGACTGCTGAATTTTCGCCAACATTATTTCCACAGCTAGACTACATTTTTCAGTTTTTCTTGTAGCCAGATATAAGGGAATGTAGACCCTCCAGATATAATTTCCTAAAAACAGACTCTACCAATATAATTTCCTAAAAACAGACTCTCTCTCACACTGCCTTTATTCCCCCTCTGCCTACCAAATTCAGAGGATTTAGTTGGGGACCTGAGGCCTAAAATGATGTCAGGACCACTAGATGGAAGCTGGATCTTTGAATGGGCACTCACAGAATTCAACTGTGACATAAGCAAGAAATTAAATTTTAGTGTATTAAGCCACTGAAATTCAGGAATATTTGTTCTAGCAGTTGGCCTACCCTGACTGATGCATAGATTTGAACCAGAAATGGGTGCTTCAATAGCAAGTTTTCAAAATATGAGGCACTGGTTTAGCAGTCAAGTAGCAAAAAACAAGAAAACTAATACCAGGAGCTAGAATTACGGTGACCCATGTAGTGAATAAAACAAAAATACTTGGCAAGGGGTTACTCATGATAACTTGAAAGACAGTCCATGGGCAGCCTATAGCCACAAAAGAAGTGGCTGGAATAACCAAGTCATGAAGGATGTGAACCTTTATTGGCTGCCTTTGGCAAAGTATTGTGTTAAAAAAAAATGCTCTCAGGAAAGAATTGGCTATTTGGAGGTAGAAAATAAAAAAGAATATAGATTTTTATATTGAGGGTTAGAAAGCCTATTTCTCAACTCCAAACAGTAAGTATAAAAATAGCTTTCAGTGGGAAAGAACCAATAAAATTTTTCCATTGAATTCAGACCGACTCAGCCTATGGCAAAGGTTAAGGATGTGGCCCTTCCACCTGTAGTTTCAAATGAACTCAGTGTAGCACCATTAAATTAGAGAAAGAGTAGGATGGAGCTGAGAAAACAAGGAAATACATCTTGAAAATTATGACCGAGAAAGGATTTAGGGTATGATTATTAGCACATGGAATCAAATGGAAGCAAAAAGATGAGAAATCTAGGTTTGTGAGGGAATTGTGTTTACAAAGAAACACAAGCCAAGATGAAAAAGTTCAATTGTTCAAATTAGGAAACAACTTTTGGGATCTTCAGCTTACACCAACAGAAGGTGGACTACAAAAGCTGCGCTACACCACCCCCACCCCCGCCACAGTAGGGCATACACCTTGATCTAGTTCAAATGTGACCAAGGATGATTATATACAACGAAGGGCTACAGAGATCAGTGGACATGGGACATAAGTATTTCTCCAGAAAGCAGAATCAATATCTAATCAGATGTAAGTAATCATAGCAGGAAAAATTTCTAAAATTTCCCCCTCCCAAAAATATCCCATCCCAATCCCTGAAGCCTTTGAATATGAAATATCACTCCTGTAGTGTAAAGTTGACCTTAAAATAGGGAAATCATCTCGGTGGGCCCAATGTAATCGCATCAGCCCTTGAAAGCAGGGAGCTTTCTCTGGCTAATGGTAGAAATGAAGGTCAGAGAGATTAAAGATGTGGGAAAAACCCAAAGGGTCACTGCTGCTTTGAAAATGGAATAAGTCACATGAGAAGAAAAATGGGCAGCCTCTTGGGCAGAGAATGGACCCTAGTTGACAGCCAGCAAGAAAATAGGGACCACATTCCTAGAGCGTCAAGGAAATGAATTCTGCCACCCACCTGAATGAGCATGAAAGTGGATTCTTCCCCAAAGCCTCCAGGTAAGAGCACACCACAGCCTACACCTTGATTTTAATCTCGTGAGACCCAGAGAAGAGAACCCAAATAAGCCCACCAAAACGTCTGACCTACGGAACTCTGAGATAGTAAAACAATGTTGTTTTAAGTTGTAAGTGTGCAGTAATTTCTTACATGACAATAGAAAATTAATATAGTGGCTTTTATAATGATTCTTCATTAGTATTCCAGGGTGAAGTCCTATATCTCCCATTCTTTTCCTTTATACGTGAGATTTTTTTTTTAATTATCTATTTAATAGTTACTACCTTCTACTGACAAAAGTTATGGAAAATTGAATTGAAATCCTTGGGGTGCTTAAGACCAGAAAAAAAAAAGAGCTTCACATTATTCTGGCTTTTTATATTACAGAAGATATTGAAATATTTGGAAAGACCCTAAAATTTAAAGATAGGATAGTTTAATGAGGTTAAGCATCCAACTCTGGATCTCAGCTCAGGTCATGGTCTTAGGGTTATGAGTTTAAGCTCCATGTTGGCTCCACACTGGATATATAACCTACTAAAAAAAGAAGAAGAAGAAAAAACAGGTAAGCTTTTTTCTGTATTTTTTAAAATTTTTTTAAATTTTACTTCCAGTATAGTTAACATACTTTATATTAGTTTATATTAGTTTCAGATGTACAATATAGTGGTTCAACAGTTCCATAAATTATTCATGAGTTCATCGAGATAGTCCCCTTCACCTGTTTCACCCATAACCACTTACATCCCCTCTGGTAACCATCTGTTCAATCTCTATAGTTAAAAGTCTGGTTTTTGGTTTGTCTCTTTTGTGGGATCTACACCCTCTATACAGGCTCCTTTTTACTCTCTGCAGATTCTGGGTTGATCTTTCTTTAATATATATCATTTTTTTCATTTCCTACAGTCTGGTAAAATAGTAGGAAAGTTTTATTACTGTTTGATTCTCTCAGGTTTTTGATAATATTTTTCCCAATTAACAAACACATGGGATTTTTTTTATTGAGGTCATCCGTATCCTGCTTAATCATTACCTTTAGGGGGAAGCACCTAACTTTTTTCGTTATAGGTCACCAAACCCCAAGTGCCACAGCTGAACCTGATACGGAAGACTGAGCGTAATTCAGAAATCAAGGACTTTGAGCTGGATGGAATTCTGCATTGACTCCCTTGAGAACAGTGATAGTATTGTGTGTGTGGGAGGAATAGCAAACCCTATATTAGGTAGATAAGAAGGGTAACTGCTATGTGTTCACCAGATCACTTTTCCATTTGCTCCTTGGCACACAGCTAGATTATATTTTCCAGACTCCTTTGCACTTAGATGGGAAGATGGGACAGAGTTATGGCCAATGGGAAGTGATACTACCACTTCCAGACCTGGCTCCTAAAGTAATTTTCAGCACAATTCTCCATACTCTCTTTCTTTATTGCTGGATCAACCAAGAAGATCTTGGGGAGGGCTCTGAGGTAGTAAGTAGGTAATGGTAGAGCCACAACATCTCTGAATAACTGTGTGTACAAAATCTCCTCCACACACTCTCCACCACTACCACCACCACCACCACTGTCAGCCATTGGATTATGACATAAGACAAATGAAACTTTTAATTTGCTAAGGCACAGAGAGTTGTTATAGCAGTTAGACTACACTGACTAATTCATTTGCTTATCTACAGATTTTAGAAAACAACTAATCCATAAAATATCAGGTACCCATAGAATTATATTGCTATGTAACTTTTAAGTTCAAATAATTCAACTCCCTTATTGGACAGATGATAAAACTGAGGCCATGAGAAGTTTAAGTGACTTGCTCAAACTCATACAGAAAATTAGTGTTAGAAGTTATCCCCAAATTTAGACATTACCCTCGGTCCAGTATTCTAGATTGTACTGTATTTCCATCTTCCATGCAATATTTCAAAAATTCTACTCTATTTTAACCTTTATTTGGATATATCAGACTAAATATCACTTGCACTCTTGTGTGCCATATCTAGGGAATAAGAAAATGGGTTGGTTTGAAAGACACATTGGCCCAAATGGATCTAACAGATATATTCAGAACATTCCATTCTAAAACAGCAGAATACACATTATTTTCAGATGTATATATAAAATTCTCCAGAACAGATTACATGTTAGGCCACAAAATAGTCTCAACAAATTCAAAATGATTGAAGTCATAACATGCATCTTTTCCAACCACAAAGATACCAAACTAGAAATCAACCACAAGAAAAAAATCTGGAAAGAACATAAATACATGGACATTAAATAACATGCTACTAAATAATGAATGGTCAACTAAAAAACCAAAGAGGAAATAAAAAAATACATGGATACAAATGAAAAAGAAAACACAATGGTCTAAAATCTTTGGGATGCAGCAAGCATGGCTCTAAGAGTAAAGTTTATAGCAATATAGACCTATTTCAAGAAGCAAGAAAAATCTCAAACAAACAAACTAACCTTACACTTGAGGACCTAGGAAAAAGAACAAAAATACAAAAACCAGTATAAGGAAGGAAATAATGAAGATTAGAGAAGAAATAAATGAAATAGGGATTAAAAAACAAAAACAACAAAAAACAACAGATCAATGAAACCAGGAGGTGGTTCTTTGAAAAGATCAACAAAATTAATCAGTAGCCAGATTCATCAAAAGAGAAAGAGAACTCAAAAAAAAAAAAAAAAGAAAAGAAATTAGAGAAATAACAATTGACACCTCAGGAATATAGAATATTGTAAGAGAATATTATTAAAAATTATATGGCAATAAATTGGACACACTAGAAGAAATTGATAAATTCCTAGAAACACATAACCTACCAAAACTGAAGTAGGAAGACATAGAAAATTTGAACAGATCAAATACCAGCAATGAAATTGAATCAGTAATCAAAAAACTCCCAACAAACAAAAGTCCAAGACCAGACGGCTTTAAGGGAAAATTCTACCAAACATTTTAAGTGGAGTTAATACCTATTCTTCTCAAACAATTCCAAAAAAATAGGAGAGGAAGAAAACCTTCCAAATTCATTCCATGAGGCCAGCATTACCCTGATACCAAAACCACAAAAAAAGAACTACAGGCCAATATCTCTGACGAACATAGATGCAAAAATTCTCAACAAAATATTAGCAAACCAAATCCAACAATACAGTAACAAAATCATTCACCACCATCAAGTAGGATTTATTCCCAGGATGCAAGTGTGGCTCAACATTTTCAAATGAATCAAAGTGATACATCACATCAACAAAAGAGTATGAGGATTTCAGTAGATGCAAAAAAAGCATTTGACAAAGTACAACAACCGTACCTGATAAAAACCCTCAACAAAGTAGGTTTAGAGGGAACATACCTCAACATAATAAAGGCCATATATGAAAAACCCACAACTAACATCATACTCAGTGGTGAAAAACTGAAAGCTTTCCCCACAAGATCAGGAACAAGACGAGGATGTCCTCTCTCATCACTTTTATTCAACACAGTACTGGAAATCCTAACCACAGCAATCAAAAACAAGAAATAAAAGTCATCCTAAGAACAAACTGAAGGGAGAGGGAGGTGTGGGAGGGGGGAGAGAGGGTGATGGGCACAGAGGAGGGCACTTATTGGCTTGAACACTGGGTGTTGTTTGGAAACCAATTTGACAATAAATTATTTAAAAAATAAATAAATAAAAGTCATCCGAATCAGTAAGGAAGAAGTAAAGCTTTCACTATTTGCAGATGACATACTATATATAGAAAACCCTAAAGACTCCACCAAAAAACTACCAGAACTAATAAATGAATTCAGTAAAGTTGCAGAATACAACAGATAAAAACCTGTTGTATTTCTATACATTAATAATGAAGCAGCAGAAAGAAAAATTAAGAAAACAGTACATTACAATTGCATCAAAAAGAATAAAACACCTAGGAATCAGTATAATCAAGGAGGTGAAAAACTTGTAGTTTGAAAATCATAAAACAGTGATGAAAGAAATTGAAGATAACACAAAGAAATAGAAAGACATTCCATGTTCATGGATTCGGAGAACAAATATTGTTAAAATGTCCATACTACCTAGAGCAATCTACAGATTTAATGCAACCCCTATGAAAACACCAACAGGACTTTTCATAGAACTAGAACAAATAATCCTAAAATTTGTATAGAGCCCCAAAAGACCCCGAATAGCCAAAGCAATCTTGAAAAAGAACAACAAAACTGGAAGTATCACTATCCATATCCTACAAAGCTATAGTAATCAAAACAGTATAGTCCTGGCACAAAAAGAGACACATAGATAAGTAGAAAAGAACGGAGAATCCAGAAATAAACCCATGATTATATGGTCAATTAATCTATTACAAAAGAGGTAAGAATGTGCAATGGGAAAATGATAGTCTTCTATAAATGGTGTTGGGAAAACTGGACAGCTACATGCTAAAGAATGAAAATGGACCACTTTCTTACACTATACAGTATAAAAATCCTAGAAAAGAACACAGGCAATAATTTCTTTGACATTGGCAGAGACATTTTTCTAGATATGTCTCCTGAGGCAAGGGAAACAAAAGCAAAAATAAACTATTGGGACTACATCAAAATGAAAAGCCTAGGGGCGCATGGGTGGCTCAGTCGGTTGAGCGTCCTACTTCGGCTCAGGTCATGATCTCACGGTATGTGAGTTTGAGCCCCGCGTCGGGCTCTGTGCTGACAGCTCAGAGCCTGGAGCCTGCTTCACATTCTGTGTCTCCCTCTCTCTCTGCCTCTCCCCCACTCATGCTCTGTCTCTCTGTCTCAAAAATAAACATTAAAAAAAATGAAAAGCCTCTACACAGTAGAGGAAACAATTAACAAAACCAAAAAACAACCTACCAAATGGGAGAAGATATTTACAAATGATAGATCTGATAAAGATTAGTATTCAAAATATATAAACAACTGATATAATTTAACACCAAAAAACCCCAAATAAGCCAATTAAAAAATAGAAGACATAAACACAAATTTCTCCAAAGAAGACATACAGATGGCCAATAGACACATTAAAAGATGCTCAACATCATGCATCATCAGGGAAAGGCAAATCAAAACTACAATGAGCTATCACTTCACAACTGTCAGAATGGCTAAACTCAAAAACACAAGAAACAAGTGTTGGTGAAGATAGGGAGAAAAAGGAATCCTCATGTACTACTGGTGGGAATGTAAACTGGTACAGCCACTATGGAAGATAATATGGATGTTCTTCAAGAAATTAAAAATTTCAGAACTACCCTAAAATCCAGCAATTGTACTACTGGGCATTTACCTAAAGACCATGAAAACACTAATTCAAGAAGATATATGCACCCCTATGTTTATTTGCAGCATTGTTTACAATAGTCAAATTATGGAAGCAGTATTTTCCATCAACAGATGAATGGATAAGAAAGAGTGGTATATATAGAATAGAATATTGCTCAGCCACAAAAAAAGAATGAAATCTTGCCATTTGCAACAACATGGATGGATCTAGAATATATAATGCTAAGTAAAATAAATCAGAGAAAGACAAATACCATATGATTTCACTTATGTGGAATTTAAGAAACAAGACAAATGAATAACAAAAAAAGACCCAAAAACCCAGATTCTTAAATATAGAGAACAAACTAATGGCTACCACAGGGGAGGTGAGTGGGGATGGATGAAATAAGTGATGGAGATTAAGAGTACACTTATCATAATAAGCACTGAGTAATGTATGGAAGTGCTGAATCAGTATATTGTACACCTGCAACGAATATAACTTTGTACATTATATTTACAATTTGGAATTCAATTTAAAAAATAAATTAAAAAAAGAAACTGGGTCTGGATATTTTTTCCTCCCCTTTGCAACTTGTTTGCTATTCTCTTCTTTTTCATTTAACTTCTCAAATTTCTCTTCTAATTCTATAAATTTTTCTTTGTTGATTCTCCTTATTTTAGAAGTGGAAAGTACTGCTGGTTCTTTTTCCAAATCCTAAACACTGTTCCTCAAAACAATAAAGAGAAATTAACTGGCAATATTCTCTTTATAGCTCTCCAGTTTACCTTTTCACTCCTGGCAACTAACTCTTCAGAAACTTGCCTAGAGTGAGAACCCTAGAACTGAAGACTGAGCATACTCACGTTTAACAAGAGAGGCAACAAGTTTCTATTAAGCATTCTCAATCACATTCCAATGGTGGCTTAAACTTCTCTCAATATAGATATCCAAAAAAATAAGATAGTTTCCTCTTCCTGAAACTCATTCCTAAGCACCAGCACCATCATGCAGACTCCCTTTATCTAACATCTCCTCTTCTAGAAATTTGTTTCCAAAATTTAGGTCATTCTTTTTTTTCTCATAAGCTCTTTCTCCCATCCAAATCCTTGCCTTCTACAGTTCATTTTTCCCTTCCTGTCTTTTTCCTTCTTTCTTTTTGAAATACTTTAGCAAATGCTTGAAAGTTACCTCTCTTTTGGGCATGGTGCTAGGTTTTAAGGGTAATGATGAAAAAGACCCAATTCCTTCCTTCTTGTCTACCTAGTTCCATGGTGATAGAGTCATATACGTTTCCAAGTTACCTAAAGTTTGGGACTTGTGCTCACCCAAGTAATGAGGTCTACAGATATTTAAATATTAGAGATATTTAAGGGGTATCCCCTGGTCTCTTACAAGTTACCTATGTGCAGAGCAGATTCTCCTTTCATTACAGGTATTTTCTGTATGGATATCTAATTTTATGACTGAAACCATTTGGAAGAAAAGAAATCATTATCCAAAAACTATTCCTATAAATGCATTCATTTTGAAGAATACTCATAAAGCATTGTTCAAGGTGTTATTCACAGCCAGATTCCTAGAATTCCCACAGAAGACAAACCATTGAATATCCAGCTGGGAAAACAGAGAGTGCAGTCTACTCCTACACAGTACATATAAACCTCACATTCATCAAGCAAGAAAGGGGAAATCTAAATTGAATTTTGGTCTACCATAATACATGAGATGTTACTAAGAGAGAGTTATTATATAAAGGAACCTTGTGGTAATTACTATTGTAACCTCAAAAATCCTTTTGTAAAGTAAAAAATGACTAAAACTTTGTGAATTGTCCCTCAGCGTGTTTTCTAAATATGAATTGTATGTGTCTTCTTTGAAGAAAGAATCACTCACAATGGTGTAGAAATTTCAAGTGTATAAGAGAAAAGGGAGGCATAAATACCCTGTCCTCAGTATTTAAATGGGCATTTGCTTTCATGAGCCTCTGCATCATTCCCCTCCCCACCTCACCTTCACAAAGATAAGGAGCTGGAGCAAAAAAATAAACATAAAAATAAAAATCACTGACTGTGGGAGGAAAAGAAGCACAATCCATGTTCAATCTCCTTTACAGACAGAAATTCCAAAGAGTATATAAATGAATGGGCTCCACAGCTAATAACAATGAACCATGTCAGATCGGAGCTAGTAGGGGAGAGAGGGAATGGTAGGGAATATGGGAATTGGAGAAACTTTTAGCAGTTCATGCTGTGCTATCTGCCTTCCTCATTTGTGTGTTTTCTGAGTCAGCATTAGCTAAATTTTCCAGAAAGCAATCCACAAAGTACAGCCTGGGCATTTAAGGGACGTCACTCATTTCCCCCAGTGACCTTGACAAGTCAGAAGCTTGAAAGCAGGGAAATCCGGATGTCTCAGTTATGAAATGAAGCAGTGAGGCTCTAACATATTTCCAGAAGACTCCATCTAGACTGGTGATTGCCTGCTTCTGTTACTGCCAGTGACCACCCAGTGTGCTTCTCTGGCTCATAAGGGATTGGCATAATGGCCAAGTGCTTCAGCCTGATGTTGCTTCTTACCTCGGTCTGGACCACAAAGCTCCTGGTCCACGGCTCTCTCCGCGTAGAAGGTAGGTTTCTTACCAGATTTCCAACCTAAGGCAAGGCAAGATCTTGCAAATTGTCCTAAGCCTGGATTGCTGGGAGTAGGGGCAACCCTCAACATCCACAAATCTAGTTTATAGTGTTGCTCTGCCAGAAATGTTTTTACAATTTCTGTGAATGATTCACGTTTACCTTTATGTTATTTTGACTTTTATTTTTGGTTATGGAATCTTTTTAATGAGAATATTTTGAAACAAAATATTGAGGAGAGATCATTTGTTTTTAAAAGTATTTCAGTGAAGAAACAAACCATGATTGTAATGAATTCTAAGCAAGCACTAAAAGCTGGGGAAAAATGGCCAACTTTCACTAAATATTGATCTATTTTATATTTTTGGAAGTTATTTTAATTAATTAATTAATTATTTTAATTTCAATTGTGCTATATTACAATGAAATACATGTTTTTAACATGAAATAAGTAGCAAGTTAACTGAAAAAAAAAGTGAAAATACAGGTCTGAAAGTTAGTCATTATACCCATACCAAAGGAATGATTTTAAGGGATTTCCAGGCTTTAGAGATGCCTAACTGGTAACCTCATTCTGCAATGTAGGCAAAAAACTGTAACCACAAATCACTCATTATAGCTCCAGGCAAACGAAAATTTGAGCACTTTAAAAAGAAAATTGTGTGTTCCTATGCTGGAAGAGGCTCTGTGATATAAGTTATGTAGGAATCAGATATCCTGAGTTGGTTCATGTGTTGTTATATTTGTTAAGACAGCCTAGAATAATTTTTTTTTCAAAATTCCAGAACTGTTACTCTTAAAAAAGTTTGGTCCTCTTTGAAATTCCTCTGGGGAACTTTTCCTCACAATGCTGCCATTACTCAAACATTTTGGGAATTGTTCTTTGACAATGATTCCATTGTACTCTTTGGACTATCTTTGATGATGGCAAAAATTTCCTAAGGAAATTAAATTATATATATTGTATTTTATATTATATATAATTTTATGTATGTAATATATGAAATTTCATTTGATCTTCTCAAGAAGGGGCACCTAGGTGGCTCAGGTGGTTAAGCATCCGACTTTTGATTCTGGCTCGGGTCAAGATCTGATGGTTTGTGAGATCTGTATGGACAGTAGGGAGCCTGCTTGGGATTCTCTCTCTCCCTCTCTCCCCCTGCCTCTCCCACACTCTTGTGCTCTCACTTTCTCTCTCAAAAGAAATAAACTTTAAAAATTTCTTCTCAAGAGGACATTTTATAGATGAAGCAGCGGGCTCAAATGAAGCCAAATGATTTGCCTAATGCCACATAGATGGTAAATAATAAAGCTTGGGTTTGAATTCACCTCTATCTTATCCTAAGTATATAGTATTTCTACTATGCCTGCTATTTCCTAAAAATTCTTAAGGAAGAGGTTAGTGGAGCAGCCCTTGGATTCCAACTCCCTACGTTTGTCTTTAAATAAAATAGGAAAGGATAAAAATAACTAATATTTGTTGACTATCTCTTATGGACCCAGCCCCTGCTAGGTACAAGTTATCTAACTTAACTCTGACAAAAATTTTCTGAAGATAGAACCATCTCCATTTTACAAATGAGAACACTACTAACTTGTCAGAGTCCTAGAGCCTATTAACAACATCTGAAATAATCAAAGCTAAGTCCATTGTCCAGAATAGGTCTATCATTACTCTAAATAACAACTTTTAAGATAAAAATGAGTTATGATGAAAGAGTAGCAAGACTACTTTATAGTGTAATTAATAAACCTTCTCTGCAGGTATTCCTTAAGAAGTGGCCATGAGATTTGAGCAATAGCAGGCTCATGGGCTAAGTAAGTGAAATTCCAGGACAAATGGTGTGTTTGGAGAGTTCAACTCCAATTGTAGTGTATGTTGTGTGTGTGTGTGTTCATCTTCCCCTCCATAAAACAGTGGGAAGCAGAACAGTGGGGTTTTAGAGTCAGTCATAATTGGGTTTGTGCACCCAATCTGTCCTATACCCATGCTTTATATCCTTGGGTTTGGGGAAGTTATTTAATCTCCCTGAGCCTCAACTTTCTATTAAAGGAGACAGGGTTTGGCACAGAGTAGCATAAACAGATGATAGACATTAGAATTAGTATTAGTATTTGTTTAAGTTTATTTATTTATTTTGAGAGAGAGGGAGAGAGAGAACATGGGAGGGGGAGGGAGGGAGGGAGAGAATCCCAAGCAGGCTCCGCACCATCAGTGCCACCCAGGTATCCCTAGTATTAGTATTAATATTAGTACTACTATAGGTATTAGTATTAGTGCATGTAGTCATAAGAGGCTGTTTTGTCACAAACACTCATATTGGGGTGTTGACTCTCTGGCGTCTCATTGTGAGAGCAAGGTCTGGAAGCAAATAAGGCCATCCACAAATATTGTGCATCATATACATATTCCCTCTTCTAGCCTCCTGCTCCAGAGCATAGCAAGGTCACATGGAGGACTTAGAAATACTCCTTCCATGTTTACAAGAAACATATTTTAAATACCAACCTAGGAAGTGATCAAAGCATTTGACTGGGCATCCAATGCACAGATCTGTGTACAAGCAACTTCTTGGAATATTGTAATGCCCTCTTATGGACTTTTGTGGACAAAGCCCAAAAGGAATAATACACATGAATGCAATACAACATTGCAATTTTATACAGGTCTATAAATCCCAGAACCAAGAAATGTGATCTAAAGAACTCTTGGATTCATGAACTTTTGAGTAAAATATATTCACAACATATCTATTCAACTGCCTCAGCTTCCCTTGAGAGATCAGTCATTAGAGAGCTAAAACCAAAAAGCTCTGAAGATAACATAATGATGTTACTTATGATTTACTGAGCACCTACGTAGTGCAGGCACTATACTAAGCATTTTTATTTAAATTAACTCATTCAACTCTCACTACCCTTTTCAATAGATACTGTTACTTTCTCAATTTTATGAATAAAGAAACTAAGACTCAAAAAGATTAAATAACTAGCCTAAGATCACAGAGCTAGCAAGTGATATAGGCTAGACTCTAAAACTCAACTTTAGTTTCTTTACCATGCCAGGTTTACTGCCTGGTTTCTCTACGAACTTCTGAGTAAGCCTGCCCCCCAATGGTCAAAGAACACCTGGGACTCAGAAAGCTCACATTCTGTTATACCAAGTGTAACATTTTTCAGTCCACCTCAGAAATAGCGGTATTCCCAAGCCACACTGGTTTGGCATATTGTTAGCTATTCTATTAACCAGAGTACTGAATTCTATTTTTCTCTAAGTCTCAGACCTTTCATTTTATAGACTCCAAAAAGTTTTGCAGCAACTGCATCACCTAGACTCAACCCAAGGAACTAGTGGCCAAAGTCTCTATGTAAAGAACAAGGCACCTCAATACAGTGGGGTATGATAGACTCAGATCTGATGAGAGGTACAGCTGGGACTAGAGCAAAGACCCACCCTAACCCAGCAGGATGTCCTTGTGGGAAATGTCTGGCCTGTTATATCTAACCTTCAATCCCAGCCACAAGGACCTCACTGCTCTATCAAGATAATAATACTCTACTAGAAGAATAGCCCACAGGCTGGGAAAAAAGACAACGGGAAATTGAGGACCTCTGTGCTTCCTTTGCAGAACTTTCCATATCATCACCATGCAGAATTGTAGGGGTCACCCTTGTGAACAAAAAGGCAATCCAGCAGCTGGATTTCACAGAAGCTCAAGAGGCCTGTAGGCTGATGGGACTAACTTTGGCCAGCAAAGACCAGATTGAAGCAGCATGGAGGTCTGGCTTTGAGACTTGCAGGTGAGAAGCAACTGGATTCACAACACTGCTGGACCTCTTCCAGTTTTGTGTTCTTGTTCAGCAATAGAGATAAATGTATCCATTCAACTAATGTGTATTCTGTTATAGCTATGGATGGGTTGCAGATAAGTTTTTGGTCATTCCTCGAATTCTCCCGAACCCCAAGTGTGGGAAGAATGGGACAGGTGTCCTGGTTTGGAGAAATTCACTCAGCAAAAAGTTCTTGGCCTACTGTTACAACTCATCTGGTGAGTCAGATCTGTAGCTCTCCATGTTTTCTCTATCTCTATGACTGTCTGAGAAGAGTAGCCCTGAGTATCAGCAGAAGGAATCTTTCTGATGGTCATTTAATACTCCCAATATTGCGTCTATATAGGACCAGGCTAGAGATGGCCATGTGCCCCTCAGAGGAAAAAGTTAGGGAAAATCTGACTAAAACATAGGGCACAGCAGGAGGTTCCATTACCCACATTCCTCCATCTTATATGATAAATAAGGTAAGGAAATATTCACTATAGACAAAGCAATATACCGAGTTATCACACTGAACCTTGACAATCTCTCTATAAGGTATACTTTGTCACTCCCATTTTGCAGAGGAGAAAATTTAGCCCAGAGGACATAAGCATATTCGTCTAAGTTCTCATTATAACAAAGATTTTAACACAGATCTTACTCTGAAACAATGCTCTTTACCTTACCCTACATTCCTTTAGAGGAGAGGAAATACAGATGCTACATTTTTTCTTTTATTTAAGTAGGCTTCACACCCAGCATGGATCCCAGTGCAGAGCTTGAACTCATGACCCTGAGATCAAGACCTTATCTCTCAAGACCTCTTGAGCTGGATCAAGAGTCAGATGCTTAGCTAACTAAG
Organism: Paguma larvata; assembly: GCA_030068075.1. NCBI lineage: Eukaryota > Metazoa > Chordata > Mammalia > Carnivora > Viverridae > Paguma > Paguma larvata. The sequence continues at coordinate 64,775,493 of CM057831.1, read as the reverse complement.
CCACCCAGGGGCCCCACTATACTTGACATTTTTAAGAATAAGATCATTTTATGAAGGAAGGAGTTGAAGTTAGAAAATAGAATTGGTTTGCTCATGGTCACACAGTCGACCTTTTAACTTTGCTTGGAGACCACAGCCACTTTATCCCAAGTGCTCCACCTAAGGAACTTCTCAGAAAGTTTTTCTTTCACTAAATACTTGTTCTCTGCTGATTTATACACTTCACACATACTCTAAAGGTCAGACAGCTAAGTGGTCATATACAAGGATAGATTCCAAAGTCATTCTCTAAGATCCAAGAGATAAGTGTGCACCAGCAACATTATGTTGCCCAAAGGCAACATAGGATCCAAGCGGTTCTCTGAATCAGGAGGCTTTGACATAGAGCCTTGAAAGACGCTTTGTCCTCTTCTCTCATTTCGTGGATGAAATGACAGTTCAGAATGAAGGTTTGGCTTGTTCTGGTGGTGGCAGAATCAAAACTGAAATAAAGCTTTTTTGTTTGTTTTACCATCCTCCTTTTCTCTTCTGCCTACTGTTTTTGGTTGCCTGTTTATCTCATAGCCAGCCCATGCCTGTCAAGTGGCCTAGGCTTTTAACTTCCTGGCCTTCCTCCCACCTGTCAGTGTGATGATATGTTACCCAGCCCTCTGGACTTCACAAAACAGAGTCAGAGGAAGAGGACTTGGATTTGTATATTTTCTTATGGTTTCATTTAACTTGTACTTCCATCCCCTATATTTCCTGGATACTTAAAGTTAAATCTAAGGCTTGATTAGACTCTTGTTCAACATTTTGGGAATAATACTTCATAGATGATACTGTGTACTTTAGATCACATTCCAACTTAATGTCAGTATGTCCCACTAATAATACGTTAACTTTGATCATTTGAATATGATGGTGACTTCTGGACCTCTCTAAATGAACTCATAAAGATATGGTTTTCCCCTTGCCATGAGTAAGTAATCCATTATGTGATACTTTGGCACCATGAAAATACTCTGACCCCAACCATCTTGTACCTAGAGTTTAAGTAGCCATTAGTTATTCTTATTGGAATTAGTTATTATGTGTGGGGTTACAAAATGGTGATTTTTCTAAATCTTCCTTCTACATTTATTAGCTGGCATTCTTTGATACAGAAGAATCTTTCCCTCTCTCTCTCTCTCACACACACACACACTTCTTCCCTCCCTCTTATACTACTATGAACACATTACATCTTACTTATTCTGTGTGTTCAACATGTTATAGTTAATTTTACAGTTATTATTCTTTTATCCTTTTTGATGCTCAAATTGTCCCAAATTTGGTGAGTAGGAGCCCCTTCTGGTTGACTTCGTGTTCTTTATTCCATTAGTATTTGAGTAATTCCTTGCTTTTTGACGTAATAGCGTGTCCCACACTTACGTTGCACTTTCTCTGCCCCTGATATGGAATCAGCCATTTATTTCTCCAAGAAGCCCATGTTGTTTTTAATGGAGAATGTTAATTCAAAACCAAGATCTGGATGCAAGTAGTTTTCATTACTACTGGAGTTTTCACTGCTTCTTCAGTATTTTTAGTGGATAGCTCTGTGTATATACACACATACAGACCTATATCTAAAAATTACGAATTTGGGAGCACCTGAATGGCTCAGTCAGTTAAGCATCTGACTTCAGCTCAGGTCATGATCTGGTGGTCCATGAGTTAGAGCCCTGCGTCGGGCTCTGTACTGACAGCTCAGAGCCTGGAGCCTGCTTCAGATTCTGTCTCTCTCCCTCTCTGTCCCTCCCTCACTCACACGTTCTCTCTCTAAAATAAATAAACATTAAAAAAAATTTTTTAAATAGGAATGCCTGGGTGGCTCAATTGGTTAAGGGTCCAACTTCAGCTCAGGTCATGATTTCGCAGTCTGTGAGTTCGACCCCTGCAAAGGGGTCTGTGCTAACAGCTCAGAGCCTGAAGCCTGCTTCGGATTCTGTGTGTGTGTCTCTCTCTCTGCCCCTCTCCCACTCATGCCCTCTCTCTTCTCTCTGTCTCTCAAAAATGAATAAAAGTTAAAAACATTTTTAGTAAAAAAATAACAATTATGAATTTGTATTGGTATTTCCAGCTCAAATTTAACAGTTCAAGCTTTTCTTTACTTTATTTTACACTTGTATCTTTTTTCTCTTACACAGAAAATCATAGTTCCCAATAAATAATACTAATACACTTTCTTATCCTATGATAGTTTCAAAATTATAAAACCAACATTATTAGGAATAATGAACCCATTGAGTGAAATTTGAGATTTCTCTGCATTTTTTTGAGTTCCCAGAAGACAGCCCTCTAAGGGTGTACTGTCAACAAAGTATGTGCAAAAGGGACTTGACAAATTCACAACTCTATGTGGTTATACTATCAATTTGAAATAAATTAGGTCCATTTCCTTATCCTGTATACTGTTTTTGTAACTTTCTTTTTTATGGGTATTTTGTGAGGTCTATCAGAGTAACTCTAAACTTGACCCTATGCCTTATCCTAATTGGTTTTTTTTAATTGTTATCTTCATGAGCTTTGGGGGGCCAGATCAAAGTGCTTTGAATGCTCTGCATGTACCACCTGTTTCATGCTGTTCTCTCCACCACAATGCCCATCTTCCTCCCTATTTAGTTAACTGCTACTCTTTATTCAATTCTCAAGTGCCATTATCTTCAAGAAACCTTCCCATACCCTTTACTCCTGTCTTTCCTCTTGGACTCCAGCTACACTCTGTAATATCAGCACACTTGGCACATTCTAAAGAAATCGTATTAATAGTTTGAGGTATGTAGAGATTATGGGACCAGACTGCTGTTGCTCCCTCATACTGCAGCCCTGTTGGCTACATTTAATGAAGAGAGCGGCAAAGGAAACTAATTCTTAGATAGATCCTGTCTATCGTGCCCATACATTATGCTAGGCCCTACACATTTATTATCTCATTAATCCTCAGTAAAATGACACAAGGATATCATTTCTATTTTCCAGGAGAAATAACTGATGTTTAGAGTGTATTATGCTATGGTCCTAGTCAATAAGGGAAAGAGCCAGGATTTAAATCTTGAGCCACACTAATTCCATGTAGCACCTTCCATGGTGATGACTACATGTCGATAACATACCAGGCCTGGGTTGGGTTCTGGGCATCAATATTTTTAAAAGCTCCCCGGATGATTCTAACCTGTAACCAGGGTTCAAAATCACTTTTCCCTAGGAGATCTCTAAAATCTAACTTTAAGGATTCCCCTATTTCTTTGCAATTGCAATAATCCCCTTCCTTGTTCCCAGATTGTACTCTCTCCCGACTGCATCTCATCCTTCACACACCTTCACTAATAACTATGTTACTCCTCTGCTCCACAGCCCTTGGTGACTTCCTGTTTGAGAATATGATGTAAACTATGAAGCCTTTTACACATAAAAGTGAGCATGTATAAGAGCTCAAGTTTATCATTTGGGAGGTTTGTGGACCCAGTTGAAAACTCCATTTCCTACAAAATACATTCCAAATGCTTTAACAAGGCAATTATGAATCTCAATACTCTCTATCTACCCAGTCTTATCTCTGGCTTGCAGTCTTTCATGCTCCCAATTATATATACATTCTACTCTCCATCCACACAGCACTCCTTGTCATTTTTCTGTAACTATATTTTCAAACTTCTGGATTCTTGGATCATGCTATTACTATTGACTGGAATATTGCATTCCCTCCTCCATACCAGATGAGCTGCTGCTGTGTTCCAAACATACTGGCCATTTATTAATCAAACATACTGAGTTCATTCAGCTTTGGATTCTTGAACTTCCTGTTCTCTTTTCTTGGAATGATTTTGCCCTAGAATTTCAATGACTGGCTACTTTTTATCACTTAGGCCTCAGCTTAAGTTATCACCTCCTCGCTTTCTCCTATCATCCTATTCAAAGTATCTTCTTGGGGTGCCTGGGTGACTCAATCAATTAAGCATCTGACTTTGGCACAGGTAAAAATCTCATGGTTCATGAGTTCAAGTCCCATGTCAGGATCTGTGCTGACACCTCAGACCCTAGAACTTGCTTCGGATTCTGTGTCTCCTGCTTTCTCTACCCCTCCTCCTCTCTTGCTCGTGCTCTCTCTCTCTCTCTCAAAAATAAACATTAAAAAAATTTTTTAGTTACAAACAGAGAGGGAGAGAGGCAAACTATAAGAGACTCTTAAATACAGAGAACAAACTGAGGGTTGATGGGGGGGCAGGGGAGAGGGGAAAATGGGTGACTGGCATTGAGGAGGGCACTTGTTGGGATGAGCACTGGGTATTATATGTAAGCAATGAATCTACCCCCAAAATCAAAGGCACACTGTACATACTGTATGTCAGCCAACTTGACAGTAAATTATATTAATTTTTTTTACTTTTTAAATTGAAAGTATCTATCTCCCATCCCTCACTCCTACCAGTTTAGTCCTTATTCTGTTTAATTTTCTTCTTAACATTTATCATACTCTGAAATTTCTGGCTTTTTTTAAAATCTATCCTTCCATTAGCATATAAGCCCCTTAAAAGTAAGGACTGTTTTCTGTGCACCATGACCTTAACACCTAGAACAGTGTTTGGCACAGAGGTGGAGTTCAATAAATATTTGTTGAACAAACACTTTACTCCTCTGTACCTTGCTCAAATGCCATCTCCTCTGTGAATCCCCAGTGATCTCCTCCTACCTTTATCAAAATACTTCTGTCCTGGAAACTGGAACTAGGCCTTAATTGTCTCTGTATTTTCAGTTCCCAACACAGTATGTTGTGCTCATACGTTTTTTTCCTGATACTGAAAATTTTTCATTTTTTGAAGGAAAAACTTAGCATGTACTCAAGAATGAGAAATGTAACTAAAAGTTCAAGGCAGAGGTCAAGGATGATGTGTGTTTGAATAGAGATATTTTCTAAGTGAAATAAATACTATAAAATTCTGACTGAATGTGTGTGTAATCAAAATGTTTTATCAGTAGTATCTATGGCCTTGATTGGTAATTTATTGTATTTTTCAAAAATGAATGAAATAACTTTTTCTTCCTAGCTAACATTCCAGTTGATGCTACCCACTGCCAGAAATAAGTAGGAATGTGAAACAGATGCAAACTCATATTATAATATATTGTATGACTCTGCCATTTACTAGCTATGTGACTTTGGGCAAGTTATTCAGTTTCACTGAACTTCAGTTTCCCCCTACAAAATAAGAGTTTAATAAAATTGTTAATTGAAGTGTCATGACTGACTCAGAGTTAGCTGCTCAAAAGATGATGAGTTTCCTCTCCACCAAAGCCAACAGATAGGAAACAGATACACCTATATCCTTCCCCTGCTCCCTTCCTTAAAAATTTTTTTTTATTTTGAAGAGTACAGAGAAATCTGGTTTTAGATCTTTTTCTTGAAGTAGTGTCATGTGAGTATATTCAGTCTCCCCAGCTACTTCTTCCATCCTGTCACTTTTCCTTCCTTTCTTATTCATCAAATATTTATTGAGCATGCATTATGTGTTAGGCATAGGGAATGAGGTAATGACCAAGACAGACAGAGGTCCTGCTTCCAGGGAGCTCAGTCTATTGTAGAGCAGTGCAATAAGAACCTTGACAAGGGAACTATTAGCAGGTACAAAAACATATGCCTTGGAAACCAATCTAGTCATCAAGTCGGCCTAATAAAGAGATGTTCAATCTGAGACTTGAAGGGTAAGTAATAGCTAAGTAAAGAGGGGGCAAAGAGTCTTACAGGTGAAGAAAGCATCATGGTCAAAGGCTTGGATATGAGAGAAAACATATCAAAGAAACTGAAGAAACCTGAGCAGGCAAGAGGAAGGAGAGACACACTGATCAGATAAGACACACTGTCACCAGGAGACAGATCACAGAAAGCCTCATAGGCCACTAAGTAGAGGCAGTCACTGAAGGATTCTCAGGAAGTGATATGATTAGATTTGCATTTTTCTAAGACCATTCTGACTGCAGTATAAGGGGACTAGAAAGGAGTAAGACTAGAGGCAGGAAGAACATTAGGAGGCTGTTGCAGTACTTACTTGTTACTTCATTTTTCCCTCCCCCAACAGATACTCGGATTAACTCATGCTCTCCAGAAATTATCACCACCACAGATCCCATATTCAACACTCACGCGGCAACATACACAACAGAAATGATCATCAGTGACAGTACATACTCAGCTTCATCTACTGTTGCACCTTACTCTACTACACCTACTCTTGCTCCTACTTCTGCTTTGGCTTCCACTTCTCGACGGAAAAGAAAATTGATTTGTGTAACAGAAGCTTTTGTGGAAACTAGCACCATATCTACAGAAACAGAGTCATATATTGAAAATAAAGCAGCATTCAAGAAAGAAGTTGTTGGGTTTGGAGGTAAAAGCTTTCTGTGTTTGCACTGTATGTGTGTGTGTTTGTGTGTTTATGAATAACAGAAAATACACAGAAACTAGGCTGTCTCCAGATTGGCCACTCGAGACCTGCCAAATTCAAGTAAAACCTTCATGCAAACTCAACTTTCATAAAGTCATAGAATTTGAGGTCTCTAAAGAACCTTAATGATTAAACTAAACATCATGAGTATAAAATAGCTTCACTTTTAAAACTCAAAGACTTTAAAAAATAAGTCACTATCTATTAATACATCAGAGTTTTAAAATATATGTATATATCTTTAAATGCCTAGGATTATAAAGTTTGTCTTCCTATTTAAAAGGAAGGGTTTACACTTAATTAGCTCCAAACCTATCTATCCCATGGCCACTTACAGGAAATGAACTCTATAATATTGTGATTTATAGAACAGAGCTTGAGAGGCAAAACCCAGGATTCTAGAGGAAAAGAAGCAAAGAAGCAGATGTGGCTCAGCATTCTAAGTAACCCCTTTGTGGTCACAGAGAAGGTTTTTCTCCTACATTATTTGTTGTCTTGATCCACGTAAAGAATCATTAGAAGAGCAGCACACAATGCTGTGTAAGCAAAGGACCCACAGACCGTGTCTCTCTTTCCTCCAGGTGTCCCCACGGCTCTGCTAGTGCTTGCACTCCTCTTCTTTGCTGCTGCGGCCGGTCTCGCAGTTTGCTACGTCAAAAGGTGGGGTTGTTAGCACGTTGTTAGTCTTGTAATCTTTCATATCCCTATATTGTGTTTTTCCAGGGTTGTTGTTAGCATTTTCTTGGTCAAAACAGAGACAGTAGTCTTCTTATATTGTAAAATCTCTCCCTCTTCTCACCTCTCCTCCCTACCACCCAATCTTTCCTATTATTTCAGCACATGCATGTCATTCAGCCTTTAGAAACCAACCGGTCAATGGGTGTCCCTTTGAAAATCAAGAGATAAAAAGAAAAGACTGAAATCTAGAGGGGGGAAGCATATGCTTTATTTGATTCTGAATTCTCTGTTGTTGGTGGGGGAGTTGTGAGGTCAGCCTCAAATGTGGTATGCAAACTTTCTGTCTCATCTAAATGAATCCACTAAGGTAGGGATGCAATGTTTTTGAATGCACATATGTTAGGATCTCTCTGACATAAAAGTACCCAGTGTACTGTGCTAATACAGGCTATCATAGACAAAGTTATCTATTGTCATATGTGTTACATAGAAGTGTCTCACTTTAATTTTATGTTTATGCATATAGGTATGTGAAGAACTTTCCTTTTACAAACAAGAATCAGCAGAAGGAAATGATTGAAACCAAAGTAGTAAAGGAAGAGAAGGCTGATGATAGCAATCTTAATGAGGAATCAAAGAAAGTTGATATAAAGCCAGAAGAGCCCAAGAGTCTGCCCAAAACTACAGTGCGATGCCTGGAGGCTGAAGTTTAGTAGAGAAAGAAATAAGAGGACACACCTGAGGCTGATTTCTTTCCTGATTCATATCCTGGCCCGAGATGGGGAAACTTAAAGGGCCGAAGAACCAAACAAGAAAGTCCACCCTTGGTTCCTAAACGGAATCAACTCAGGGCTACCTTTGGACTAGGGAGTTCACCAAATGGAATTCCCTTCTTCTTACCGCAATCCTTTCTGGATCCTATCCTCCTACCTCCAAAGCTTCCCACAGCCTTTCTAGCCTGGCTATGTCCTAATAATATCTCTGTGGGAGAAAGGAGCTTTACAAAGCACAAGGACCTAAAACAGCTAATCAGAACCCATTTATAAAGAAGTTTCTCAGCTGGCTGACAACACATGAGTTGAGAACCAAGAAATTATCAAGACCAAGGTTTTCTCTATTGATTCCACAGGCCAGATCCTTTCTTCAGCTCTGAAAAGGTAACACACATCACCTGGCATGCCCTTCTGAGCCAGGCAAGAACAAAAGAAGGAAGGAAAAGTTCAACAACTGAAGGCCATGGACATTCCCATGACTTGAGACCTGATCTCTGTAAGGCCAAAATAAGTAGAGAAAAAGAATGAGGCCGAGGATGTTGCCAGTATACTGTCAGCAGGGACTATAAGTACAAACAGGGTCAAGATAGTCATCTCTGAATAATCTGAGTTGGAATCACTTTTTAGAACACACTTTCTCTCTCTCTCTCTTGCTATTGCCATTTTTTCTAGAAGTACATACTTGTACAAGGAATCCCCTCCCCCAAATAAAATTCTCTTATAAATTTTTATTTTTATCTGAGGTGTATCTGGGAAGTTATTACTGAAGAAAATTACTGTGTTAACAGGCAGTAAAATTTAACAAACATTTATTGAATTCCTACTATACGTCAGGTGCTGGGTAAGGTATTATATTTTAAAATAGAATATTATTTATCAAAAACTTGCAAACAGTAAAATGTATGAAGCTAATTTTTTAAGTTTTGATATCCTTAGCTTATCTACTTGCAAAACTAATTTTTTGCTAAGACTAATCCATTCACTATTTTCTCTAATATGGCATCCATTATGACCTTAATTTATTATTAACATACCTAAAAAGTACATTATTACCTCTATACACTAAAGCATATTTTGAAAATGTCAAAAACAAATGTATTGCCAGTTCCTTTTTCAGCAATAAGAGCTCAAGAGGTGCAAAGATATTTGTGTCAAAAAAATAAAAGCACTTAGAAAAGTTTGTTGCTCTCTTATTTACATAGACGCATTATACCTTTCATGGAAAATTGAAGTAATCTGTTTTTTGCAAAAGAGGGACCACTTGGGTTGCCGAAAAACAAATATTTGTAAACCCAGCGGTTCATACATCACCATGTGGGGCTATGTTTGCTTCAGGTGATCTGATTTACGTTGGTCAAGTACTCACACATGAAACAGTCCTTTATTTAAGATTTAGGTCCTACGTTACAATCTGTTTCAGAGTTCACAGAAAGCTGAAGATTCAGGATTGTTCCTTTGTCCTGTTTCTCTAGTTTTCTCTCTCTTTCTCTCTGGTCTTCCCTTTTGGACTGCTAATATCTTCTTCCCCTTACCAGGGACTCCACAGCTAGCTAGCTGCATGGTTGTTTCAGCTCAGAGACCATAAACTGCTGGCAGAGTCTTAGGTAGTTGTTGGCCCAGAGTATTATCTTAAATTTTGGTTTAATTGCCAGGAATTAAAAACCAAGGGGTAACTGTATGTGACTAGCTCTATCAGTAGAGTATGTGACTCTTGATCCAGGGGTTGTGAGTTCGAGCCCCCTGTTGGGTATAGAGATTACTTAAAAATAAAATCCTTAAAAAAATCAAGGGTTTTCACATATTTATATTTCTGGGTTCCTTTGAAAAATGGGAAGATCTGGAGGCAACTGGTTGGCTCAGCCGGTTATGCGTCTGACTTTGACTTAGGTCATGATCTTTAGGTCTGGTCCGTGAGATGGAGCCCTGCATCGGGCTCTGTGCTGACAGCCCAGCCTGGAGCCTATTTCAGATTCTGTGTCTCCCTCTCTCTCTGCTTCTCCCCGACTCGCGCACTCTCTCTCTCTCCCTCTCTCAAAAAAGAATAAACATCAAAAAAAATTTTTTTAAAAAGAAAAATGGGAAGATCTGGAAATCAAGAACCCATATTCCTCCACAACAATAACTATCTCAGACTGAGTAGTGGCTGTCCCCTTTAAAAGGGCTCTGCTTGCTTCACATCATCAGTCTTCACTCTCTACTGCATTTTCATGCCAAAATCAAAGTGCCATGTCCTATGGATCTTGTCATACTGTTGCCTTTTCTTTCACACTCATCCCATTTCACTCATTTACAAACTTCCAGGTGCTGAGGTCTAGGAGTTTGAAATTTTGGTTTGTCAGTCCTTAAGTTTTATTAGCCTCATCTAGTTCTCAAGGAGTGAAGAAGAAGAGGCAGAAAAGAGCCTAAGTAATGGTCTTCCTTTTGTGTGTTAGCTGAAAAATAATCAGATCTTCCATACTAGGTCTCCCATCTTGCAGGCATCTACTATATACTAAGATACTATCATCTTCTATTAATTTAGACAGGTATGTGCCCTCCTCAGGAGGAGCAAGGGGGAAGGAGAAAAACCCCACCCATCCACAGATAATCACTAGATAGCCCAGATGCCAACTGCAAACATACTGATGAAATATGTAACTTTCATCATTATGGAAGAACGAAAAGAAGGAGGGAGGGAGAGAGGAAAGGAGTAACAGTGAGTACCTACTACGTGGCAGTCATTTTCACATGTTGTCCTATTTAATCACTATGTTTTCTCTGAGAAGAGTTATTACTGTCATTTTTATTAATTAGAAAATTGGATTTTTAGAGGAGTTAAATCACTTTTCTATGGTCTCAGGTCTACTTACATGCTAAAGGTAGGATTCAATCCCACATCCCACAGAATGGCTGCAGAGCCCATACTTCTTTCCCTACACCACCAGACTCCTTTTGCAAATGACAATGTAAACTATTCCAGTATTTAAGCTTGAAATCAGTTACTTGCCAAAAAACAATAGTGGGGAAATAAGAACAACAACTCAGGATTCCTGTCCCAACTTCAGGGAATTTTTCTTAAATCCACTTGCAATAACAAAGAAAAAAAGAGAACCACTAAAAACCTTTGAGATCTGTTCCCTCATTGATGCAGACACCAACCTCAGCAAAGACTTACCTGGTCCAACCCATATGGTCAGAAAATGCAAGGCTCACAAGGACCCAAGATAAGCTCCTCTGAATTCTTTCTTCACAAAGTTAAAAAAATGAAGCCCAATGTCACAGACAGCTAGAACTGAAGTAAATCTGGTCCAAGAGTCTCCTTCTTCCTAGTCAAATTCTCTTTACTCTCCATTGAACAAAGAGAAATTAGAAAAATACAAGGGATGGCCCCAGTTCAGACCTACAATCTGGCCTACCAAAGCCAGTCTTCAAACAAGACAGGTAGACAGCCACATGATTATATTACTAGCTGGTGCACAGGAGCTCCCTGCCCAGAAATGTCTCTTCTTCATGCCTGCCTCCCTGGCTGAAACAGTACATGCCTGTTCCCTTGAAACACTAAATGCTTTTTATAAAAACCAGGCCAGCTATCAAGTATAAACATGCTAATGTGCGTCCAATAAAAACAAGCAGATTTCTAAGGGTGGAAAAGGTGGAGTAAAGCAGAGGACTTGATGCCCAGCACATGTATGCACATAGTAGGAATTTATAAATGCCCACTGGCTTGAACAGGATTGAATCATGTTGATTTCCAGAGCAAAGAATCCTACATGTTATTGCCCTTCTTGAGACTTTTAACTGGTTACCAAAGCAAAATCAAACTAGGAAAGAGCAGGCTTCTAAGGACAATAATAATAACACTCAAGTAAATAAATTCTTACCAAAGGAGGAGAGAGTCACTCACACACCAAAATTTTAAAAAAAAAGGTTTAAGTTTCTGAAGAAGAAGAAAAGCAATTATTTGTCAATTCAATCTCCTAGTTAAAATAAGATTTAGTTCTTTACCTTATAATAGTCTATATGTAAGGTCAGGTTTGACCTAAGAACGTTTTTAATAATATTAAAACCAGCTAAGAGCACCCTCCTCTGTGTATGTTCCCCAGGAAATGCCCAAGTTTCCAGAAAATGCTCATGTGATTTAGGATGTCCTCCTTTAGTATCTAGGCCATTTACTTTTTATTAAAAATTTTTTTTAATATTTATTTATTTTTGAGAGAGAGAAAGAAAGAGAGACAGAGTGTGAGTGGGGGCGGGGCAGAGAAAGGAAGACACAGAACTCCAGGTTCTGAGCCAGCAGCACAGAGTCCGATGCAGGCCTCAAACTCACAAACCGTGAGAACATGACCTGAGCCAAAGTCGGATGCTTAACCGCCTAAGCACCCCAAGGCCATTTACTTGACGAAAATAAACTTTTTTTAAATAGTTTTAAATTTACTTTAAAAAAATGGAGATAGTAACAAAGAGTTCTCATACCCCACAGCCAGTTTCCCCTATTATTAACATCTTATATTATATGGTACATTTGCCATGCTTAATGAACAAGTATTGACATGTTATTATTAACTAAAATGTATATTTTATTCTGACTTCCTTAGTTTTTACCTAATATCTTTTTTCTTTTCCAGGATCCCATTGAAGATAGCATATTATAGTTAGTTGTAATGTCTCCTTAGGCTTCTCTTGGCTATGACGGTTTCTCAAACTTTGCTTGTTCTTGATAACCACCATCAATTTTGAGGCGTACTGATCAGGTATTGTGTATAATATCCTCCAATTGGGTTTTCTCTAATGTTCGCTTATGACTGCACTGGAGAAGGGGAGGAAGATGACAAAGGTAAAGTGCTAGTCTTCATCACAGCACATCACACATACATTCTATCAATGTGACCCGTCGCTGTTGATGTTAACCTTGCTCACCTGGCTGAGGGAGTGTTCATCAGTTTTCTCCAACGTAAAGTTACTCTTTTTCCCTCTTTCCATACTGTACTCTTTGGAAAGAAGTCACTATGCATAGCCCATACATAAATCGAGGGCAGTTATGCTCTGCCTCCTCGAAAGCAGAATATCTACATAAATTATTTGGGATTCTCCTTTGCAGGAGACTCATCTATTTTCCCTCATTAATTTATTCAATCCTTTATTTACATCAGTGCGGATGAAAATTTATTTTCTACTTTATGTTATAATCCAATGCTATTTAATTTTTGTTCAAATTGTTCCTGCTTTGATTATTGGGAATCTTTTCAGTTTGTTCCTGTGTCCCTCTGACCTGCTCCCATTATTGTGTTTATATTGTGTACTTCCTTCCTTTCCGGCACTATATGATAATCCAGGCTTATCTTGCATATTTCCTGCCTCAGTCCTAAAATCAGTCATTTCTCCATGGAGCCGTTGTCTCTTGTGGGTGTTTTATTTGATTGGTTGGGTGTTTTTGAGAATGGTCATAGAAATAAAGATCTAGATGCACTCGGGGCAGCTGGGTGGCTCAGTTGGTTAAGCATCCAACTCTTGGTTTCGGCTCAGGTCATGATCTCACAGTTTCATGGGTCTGAGCCCTGCGTCAGGCTCTGTACTAGTGGTGTGAAGCCTGCTTGGGATCATCTCTCTCTGTCCCTCTCTGCCCCTCTCCAACCTGTGCTGTGCTCAAAATAAATAAACAAACTTAAAAAAAAAAAAAGATCTAGGTGCACTAATTGCTATTGGAATGTCATTGCTTCTAGGCCCTTTCCCAGATATCCAGGCAATAGGAGCCGCAGCAGTTTCTAATTTCATAGACCAATGATTCTTTTTAAAATATGGGCGCCAAAATAGGGTTTTTAACTTTTTAATATTTTCAGACAATGACATCTAAAAATTATACTTCTATCTAACATTGTTATCATTTTACAAAAGATAGCAAAGGAGAAAGATATAAAAATCAGAATAAAGAAGAATCACTAAATAAGTCTACTTTTATGAAAAACTGACTGCATGGCCTTACTTTCCTCATTTTACCAGTGACAGCTTACTCACTGATAAGTGCCTTTACCGATCAACTAGAAGAAATAATTTTCTGAACTGCACTTAAGATAACTCTTTAGGATAATGTGGGCCTGCTGGAAGCAAGTAAACAAGTCCTATGATTGGGATCTAACTCCTTCTACCCTCTCAGTGGTCTCTCCTTCCATATTCCTTCACCCACCACAGCCTTGCCCACTACATACACATACCATTACCATTAAGCAAAAAGAGCTCAGTATGTGGAAGGAGAGACAATTTACAAATCATGGTACTTTGAACCTAACTGTAGTAAATGCTATAATTTCAGCACAGACTATGGGAACTCAGAGGAGAAACAACTTCTGACTTATTTTATCTGGAAAGGCTTCATGAAAGTCATGGTATTTAAGCTAGGACTTTTAAGGATTCATAAGATTTTTGACCAGAAATGATGGAAAATAATGACAATCTGAGTTTTACCATCTTGCAAAGGCCCAGAAATATAAAAAAGGAAGCAATATTCCCTAGATAACCAGTTGTATATTGTGGCTGCAGCCTAAGGTATCACAGCAATAGGGAAGAGATGGGAAAAAATGAACCCGTGGTGGGGGAGATGCAAGTACCCAATTCTGTGGTGTTTTAACTCCTAGGCTAAACACTCTCTGATTGGCACAGGAAAGCATCATTGGGTTATGATCATCACGAGGATGTAATAAGATTTTGGGGATTCTGAAATGATTCTAGTGGTGATAATGTAAAATATGGACTTAAGAAAGTATTAAACCAAACCTAGCTGATCATCAAACCCATCTAAGGAGATTTATAAAAACTCAAAATCATGGGTCCCTAACCCAGCCCAAAATAATCAGAATGTTTTTTCATGTTAGGACCTAGAGAGATGTACTGAAGCAAACACATAAACAAAAGCAAAAAAATCCCAGAGAATCTGATCCAACTGGTCCCGGGATCAGTGAATGGGAACTGCTGAACTACAGAAAAGAGGGATTAGAGGCAGTAAGACAAAGAGTGCCAGTACAAAATGATAAGAGCTTGGACTACGGCAGTGCAGATAGGCCAGAAAATGGATTCTGGAGATATTTCTGAGACTAAAATCAGAAATCGTGGTTAATTGATGAGATATTAAAGTAACCCAACAAGGACAGTAAAATTTCCAACTGGAGCAACTACATGAATGGTTCTTTCCCTAGCCAAGTTAGGGTATAAAGAAAAATTAAGCATATTTGAGATAGAAGATAATGAGCTTGGCTTGAGTGTGTGTTGTTTCCGGTATAGAAACAATATGTGAGTAGAGGTATCTATAAAGCAGGTAAGTTTTTAGCTATAGGGGAAAGGTAGGACCAAAACCATTAATATGCAAGTGTCTTGGGAGGGAATAAGGAGAAATTAGTTTGGAGGTAAAATCAAAGAAATATACCTAATAGTTGACAGTGAAAACCGTGGCAGGACAAACGTTACTATATAAACTTTACTTCTCTAATTGCCAGTCTAATTATAACTTTCCTTGTATCTCCCACCTAAAAAAGGAAGAGTTGACTTTGCTGAAGAGAGTCTAAGTCAACCTCACAATCAAGGAATGAGAAGGAGGCTGGGATGGAAGGGGAATCAGGAAAAGAAAGAATTGCAGGGGTCTAGGTGTCGAGAGAGAGTTAGGGGATTTATGGGAGGAGATGTTCCAGAGTATTTGAAAGCTGTGATGGAAGTCGATAGAATTGGAAGGAAATTTTTATGAACTTTGCTATGGCATATGAGAAATGTAAAACAAAAACAAAAACAAAAAAACCCCAAAAAACAAAACCAGTATTATTCTGAAATGCATTTTGGTTGTTGTACTGTATTTCTTTCACTTCAGCACCACTCTAAGCCTGAATCATGGAGACCTAAGCTTAATAAGGGATAAAGAATTCTTAGATTTGATAATACAGTAAGAAAGTACAGTTCCTGGAGTACTATTATTACATTCAGAAAATACAGTCTCTAGAATAGTGTCATTCGGGGTACATGAATTAAGGGACATAGAGTTTGAATGATGACATTAAATATTAACTGAATTGGAATGAGCTCAATTTACTTTGTCGTACACATTCTCTGGCCTCTCCCCGCTTTTTCCTAGACCTGAGTTCAAGCTCTTATCATTTTTCTTCTATACCATTGCTCCTTTCCAATCTCAGCAAACTCTCTGTCACACCTATAGTCATCTTTTTATCCTACGTAAATGTATTTTCTCTGATATAGAGCTTATCATGTCATTCCTCAGACCTTTAAGGACTCACCATTTTTTTCCAGAAGCAAGACCAAACACATTACTATACTCAGTGGATATGGTGAAATGGCATTCAGCATCCATTTTGAGTGTGTGCCATCCTTAACTGTAGAGGATGAAAAACGAAAACTACTTTTCGCAGACTGTCTACAGCTGGACTTCTGGAATCCAATAAATTCTACCAATTAATGCATATCCACGTGAGTTAGAAGGCAGAAGAAGGAGAGACCAACTTTACGCTACTTCAGCAACTGCTACAGACAAGCATGATCATGGAGGTACCAGGCTTTTCTGCAGCAAAGTTCCAGAGTCTAGCCTAGCTTCTTGGGTGTTGAGAGGCAAAAGTTGTCATAGTAGTGATCAGACTTAGTTCTAAGCACTTCTAATGATTTCGTAAGCACCTAATTCCCCATATTAAACTTTTTCTGTTTAAAATATATGGAGAGGTTTATGTTTCTCTTGAGGAAGCCCTGATTGATACAAATGCCATTAAACACATTTACTATTTGGCCTCCCATCCTCATCTCAAACCTTATCTTGAGTCATTCTTACAAGGACACTTCATGCTATAACCTCACAAGATCATTTGCCATTCCAGAACTTAATCTATACCATACACTCTCATCTTTGCAAATGCTGTTCCTTCTATACTCATTACCCTTGATTTTCTTCCTAATTGTATTAGTTACCTACTGCTGTATACAAAATTACCCCAAAACTTACTAGGTTATAACAACATTTATTATCTTGTGTTGCTATGAGTCAGGAATGGGGTTCTCTGCTTCAGGGCTCTCACAGAGTTTCAATCAGAGTGTTGGCCAGGGCTGTATTCACCTCAAGGCTCTAATAGAAAGGTATCAATTCCAGATTCACTCATACTGTTGTTGACAAGATTTAGTTCCTTGTTTGCTATTGGCCAAAGTTTGCCCTCAGTACCTTCCCATGTGAAACTCTCCACTGGGGCAACTCAAAAAATGGCAATTTACTTCATTAGAGGAAGCAAGAGAAAAAGTCAAAGACAGAGAGTAATAGCAAGATGGAAGTTATAATCTTTTAGACCAAATCTTGGATGTGATATCCCATTACTTTTGCTATTATTCTATTCATTATAAGCATCACTATGTCTAGACCACACTTAGGGGGAGGGGATTATGCAAGAGCATAAATGCCAGAAGGCAGGGATAACTGGGAGTCATTAATGCCTCCTACATTAATGAATCCTTCTTATTCCTTCTCTTTGCAATTTGTTTATATATCACTACATTGTATTATTGTTGGTTGTATACATATTTTATTTTTCCTCTTATCTTTAGCACTTGTGTAGTACATGCTAACCTAGCACATACTCAGTTGGCTCTCAGCAAATGTTGTTGAATGAATGAATGCATATATTCCTTGAGATTTCACAAGTTCCAAGTCTTACCTTTATCCAGCTACCTATACTAAGTGTTAAGATCATTTACTACAGAACCAACTGTTCCCATCCACCTAAATATTGTTCATTTTGATGTCCTACTTTCAATATAGAATGTGGTTGTTAACAAACCAGAGGAGGGGCGCCTGGGTGGCTCAGTCGGTTGGGCAGCCGACTTCGGCTCAGGTCATGATCTCGCGGTCTGTGAGTTCGAGCCCCGCATCGGGCTCTGTGCTGATGGCTCGGAACCTGGAGCCTGCTTCCGATTCTGTGTCTCCCTCTCTCTCTGCCCTTCCCCTGTTCACGCTGTGCCTCTTTGTCTCTCAAAAATAAATAAACATTAAAAAAAATTTAAAAAAATTAAAAAAAAAAAAACAAACCAGAGGAATGCATAAAGGCTATTGTGTTTGAACTTTACACTCTGAGTTGGCTATTGACTCACCACTATTGTGAGCAATATCACATTAATATTTATCTTAACAAGGAAACTGCAGTATGTTTTGAACTGTGGTCAAGTCAAAGAAAGTTGAGGGCCCCTAGGAAACCACATAGCCAATAAATATTGACAAAAATTTGGTTCCTTGGTCTCTAGATTTTTACTTTAGTCTTTGAAGTCTAGGATGCTTTCTTGGCAATCTAGAATTCTGCCTAACAAATACTATCATTTTTCTAGAAATTAGATGCCTTTTGGAACATTTCCAGAATTTTAGTTTTTACTCCTCTAACTATGTTGTTATTTTCTTTGGATTTAGTCTTCAACTAAGTTGAAGACATCCTTTGTGATCAAAAAAGAAAAAATCAATTAAAAGTAAAATCTCTATGAATAAAAAACAATATCTGAGGGGTGCCTGGGTGGCTCAGTCGGTTAAATGTCCAACTTCGGCTCAGGTCTTGATCTCAAGGCTTGTGGGTTCGAGTCCCGCATTAGGCTCAGAGCACGGAACTGCTTCAGATTCTGTGTCTAGCCTTTCTCTGCCTCTCCCCCACCTCGAAAATAAATAAGAGTTAAAAAATTTTTTTAAATTAAAAAAAAGATCTGATAGAATACTCCATGTACATATTCTTTTATCTATGAAGATTGTCATTTCAGCAAAAGTCAATATCATAAGTAATAACAGTAATAGCAAAGACTTAGATGTTACAAAACTGCATAAACTACTGTATCATAGAGGTGCCTGGGTGGCTCAGTTGGTTAAGCGTCTGACTTCATCTCAGGTCATGATATCATGGTTTAAAGGTGTGAGCCCCACATTCAGCTCCCTGCTGTCAACACGAAGCCCACTTTAGATCCTCTCCCTCTCTCTATGCCCCTCCCACACACATGTGGTCTCTCTATCTCTCTCTCTCTCAAATAAACATGAAAAAAAACTTCTGTATCATATCAAAATATCTTAAAATCATATTATGTTTTCTGTATTAGTAGGTTTTTGAAAATAATCTATTAAAAAGCAGCAAGAGAAAAGAAGGCAGTTACATGCAAGGAGAAACGCCTATAAGGCTATCAGCAGATTTTTCAGCAGAAACTTTGAAGACCAGAAGGGAGTGTCATGATATATTCAAAGAGCTGAAAGGGGGAAATCTGCAGCCAAGAATACTCTATCCAGCAAGGCTATTCAGAATAGAAGGAGAGATAAAGAGTTTCCTAGATAAATAAAAGCTAAAGGAGTTCATGACCACTAAACCAGTCTTACGAGAAATATTAAAGAGGACTGAGAGGAAAGTAAAGACCATAAGTGAGAGTATGAAAAGTAAAAAACACAAAAGCAGTAAAAATAAGTATTTCTGTAAACATCAGTCAAAGGATTTATAAAATAAAAAGATGTAAAATATGGCACCATATACCTAAATTTTGGGAAAAATGGACAAAAGGTAAGAATAGAACACTCATGACAAAAATGAAAATGGCTCTTAAATATAATAAGCTGACTATTACTCACAAGAAAGATGAAAACTCTCCTTGCTATACCACTTCTATCAGGTGGGCACAAATTCAAAAATATGATAGAATATTCTTTTGATCCAGGTACAGTGTAATGAGCACTCTCATATATTACTGCTGAGAATTCTTTCCATAGAGAGAACTTTGGTAATATCTGGTTTTAAAAAAGTGAAATTACTTACATAAAAGATCATTCATTGTTGAATTCTGTGGGTAATAACAACCCAAATGTCAATCAAAAGGGGTCGGGCTGACTTTGGAAAATGGTGTGGAGGTTCCTCAAAAAAATGAAAATAGAGCTACCCTATGACCCAGTAATAGCACTGCTAGGAATCTACCCAAGAGACACAGGAATGCTGATGCATAGGAGCACGTGTACCCCAATGTTCATAGCAGCACTTTTGACAATAGCCAAATCATGGAAAGAGACCAAGTGCCCATCAACTGACGAGTGGATAAAGAAGATGTGGTACATATATACAATGGACTACTACGTGGCAATGAGAAAAAATGAAATCTGGCCATGTGTAGCAACATGGATGGAACTGGAGGGTATTATGTTAAGTGAAATAAGTCAGTCAGAAAAAGACAGATACCATATGTTTCCACGAATAGGTGGACTTTGTGAGACTAAGCAAAAACCAGGGGGAGGGGAAGAGGGGAAAGAAAAAAAAGACACAGAGAGGGAGGGAGATAAAACATAAGAGACTCTCAAAGACTAAGAAAAAACTGAGGGTGAGGGGGATGAGGGGGGGGGAGAGGGGGTGATGGGCATTAAAAAGGGCACATGTTGGGATGAACACTGGGTGTTATATGTAAACCAATTTGAAAATAAACTATTATAAAATTTAAAAAAAAGGGGTCGGGCTGAAGAACTTATGATAAATCTGTATGTCTGAACTCTATGTAGTTATCCAAAAATGAAATAAGTCTCTATTTTTTAATTACAGTAATATGAAGTGATCTTCAGACTATATTATTAAGTAAAAAAAAAAAGAGGAAGTTACAGAACACTATACGCTGTGTAATAATGGGGTGGAAAACACAAAACATTTTTACTTTTATTTATGTTCGTGTACGTATTTGCTATATTTGCAAAAAGCCTGGAAAAAAGACCAAACTGTTTTAAAAGTAGGAGTAAAGAGGTAACAGGGTAGAGGACTGAGAATGGGCATGACACTTCTCCAAATATGCCTTATTATGTAGTTCCAACTTAGGAAACAGAAAACTTTTACATTTCAAAAGTAAAATTAAACTTAAGAGCAAATTTCTAAAAGTTAAAAACAAAATGAGGAAATACTCGAAAAAGGAGAATTATTTCAAGGGACTAGAACACAGCTATTTTGACTCTATATTATTAGTGATACATATTCTAAGAACAAATAGAGCTGTAAGTACATGTAAACTTCATTCAGTAACCAAACAGTCAGTAGTAACATTAGGATTTTTATTTTGAATCTATTTTCTATGTTTTGTAATTTAAATACTTAATTAGGCAATAAGATTTTCAATATAAGATTAAAGAGAGATAACTACTAAAATCAGTGTTATATTTAAAATCTTGTAATATTAAATTTAAATTAGGAATATCAGTACAAATTCTAAATCATTATTTTCATTTCAAACAGATATATTCTCTAGCTCTCTCCTCCGAAAAGGACTAGAAGTAATGATAATCCAACAGCTATGAATACATCTAGCAACCAGATTGTTGCTAATGGTCTCTAAAATACCATTCCCCATCTTTCGGTGGGGATCCAGAACTCCTTGGAGGAGTAGCTGGTTCCAGGTCTGGAGCCAGAATTAAAGAAGATAAGCCAGGGAGAGACCAGGATGCAAGAAAGTTGTCTTCTCAAAAAGACAATATGATGTGCTTACCATTGGCCAAAGGTGGGACTACACAACAACAAAAAAAATACTAAATGCAATTGATCAAGTATATAAAATCCATAAATTTGTAGTTATACTAAAATATTTAAATTCTACACATTGGACATGATTGCAAGTAACTAGGTACCAACTCCTTAAAAGGAAAGAATTTGACATTTTTCTTGCCTTTCCTGTATGGACAGTATTTCAAGGTAACCAAATACCCCTAGAGTTCCTAAGAAAATGTTTTTTTTACAGAAATAATACTAATAAATAAACAATTAAAAAGTCATCATTTTGTAATCCGTAATAAAATGGATTCAGACTACCATCCTAATGGATAAACTATTGATGGAACCCCAAAGATCAGTTTAAAAGTGGGACAAGCAGATATTGTGGGCTTCCTGAGGTAACATGAAGCACACAGCACCACCTATAAAGTATTCTTGCCAGAACAGTCTGATGGAGCCTGAATCTAATCAAGCCTCTAAAGCCAAACTGTATTTACAGGAAATATGGAAAGAAAGAGAACAAAATAAATGACACTATAAGGAAGGAAACAGATAAATCCAGAATGTAAGAATAATCTACAGGACAATTGACCCAATGTGATAGTCTTTGTATGTCAATGTAGCTAGATTTTTAGTCCCTAATTATTCAATCAAACACTGAACTAAGTGTTGGTATGAAGGTATTTTGTATATGTAATTAAGTCCATAATCAATGGACTTTAAGTAAGGGAGATTATCCTAGATAATCTGGAAGGGTCTGATTCAATCAGTTGAAACAATTTAACAGCAAGAACTGAGGCTGCCCAGAAGAAATTCTACCTGTGCATAGTAGTTTCAGCTCATGCCCACAAGTTCCTGTCTGCCCATCCTGACAGCTTACCTTATGCGGTTCTAACTTGTCTTACCAGCTCTCCCGACTGAGTAAGCCAATTCTTTGCGATAAATCTCTTAGTATATATCTTCCTGGTTGAACCCCAATACACCCAGTTTCTGATATAATTTAATATTACGAAGAAAGGAGGGGAGGAGAACTGCTCTCAATTAAAAGAAATTTCAAATATAACAATCAAAATGTAATGAGAGGATCTTGTTTGGATCTCAATTTAAAACAAATTAGTACAAGTTTACTATCTGTAAAGAACATATTTTAGATAATCTGGGAAATATAATTATGATCTCGCTGCTCCTAGTCCTTGTTTTCCATGTAGCAGAGCGATAAACTGACCTGGGATTGCTCTCTGGGAGTAAACTGTGTCATCTCATATTGGTCTGTGTGTGTGGCAACACGGACCCAAAGACCAAGGTGGATAGCTCCCAGGACTGGAGCAAGTATTCTCCATGTTGTTCTTGAACTTTCTGACTTCATTTCCCCTAGACATGTCAGTATACCTTGGCTTGATCATTCCTTACATTATACATGATAATGGGAAGGTTTTAGTTTTGCATTTGCATAAGAAGAAACATGACTTCTTTAATCTGCAGTTATTAGGCCTTACTAGCTTAGAAAAAAAATAAAACAAAACAGACTTCCAGATGGAAGAGTTTAAAGAAGAGAGATGGCTTGTTGATAGTATTAAAACACTGATGTGATGGCTAGAAAAGAGAACGTTAACTATCTCTTCTCCAAAAGTGGATTCTTTTGATTTCAGTAAGGTAGAAAATGTTCAAAGGAAAAGCAGATAATGGCAGAGGAGTTGTTAGCAGGAGAATGGAAATTCCTGAGGTCAAACTGAGATAGCTAAGGCAGAGAGGAAGCTAGTGTGAGGTGAGTGAAGAGGTATGCCAAAGGAAAGTGGGTCATAAAGAGTTGCAAAGATCAGTGATCACAGAACACAGCAATGAAGGATTGTGGGGGAGAGTGTTGGGAGGTGGTTTGGAATGACATGATAACAGTGGGGGTACGTAGTATATAAAATGACTTTCCCCAAGATCCAGGTAGATCATGGGGCCATGGGGTGGTAAAATCATCCATTTAAAATGAGTTCCCGAACACTGGCATCCATTTTGTTGATATGTTCTGGTCTAATACTGAGCAAAGGCACCTTTATGGTACAGATCTAATAAAGATAATGTTTTAAGTTGTTTGGTCTGGTAGCAAGATACAAGATGGATTGAATAAATATGATTCAGGATAAGTTGACTGGCTAAGGCATTGTTACACGGAATCCATCTGTGAGATAACAAGGAACTTACATTGAGATGATAGTATGGAATGGACAAGAATGGGTTAAGACCAATAGTAGAAATATAATGCAGTAGCTAAAACTTGAGGTTCTAAAATCAGACAGTGGATTTGAATCCCTGCCCTACCATTTATGAATTATGTGACCTTGGGCAATTTATTTAACCTCTCTAGGACTGTTTTCTCTTCTGTAAAGTTGAGATAACATTGATATCTATCTTTAGTATCTATCTTTAGGACTGTTGGGAGGCTTACATGAGATAATACATACAGAATACTTTTGGTACTTGGCAAACACTAAGAACTCAAAAAAAAAAAAAAAGGATAAAAAAATAAAACAAGGAGAAATTTTAAAGAAAGTACAGGATATCATGACAGAATGCTTTAGGAGACGGAAAGAAATCTCCTCATATGATTTAACCTGGGAGACCAGAAGGAATACTGAAGCTACTTTGATAAGGAAATTGTCGAATTCAGGTGGCCATTACTGGGGCACATTAATTCCCCTGGGAGATATTCTATGTAAATATGGAAATACAGGATTGGAACACTAATGAAAAATAACAATTGGCAATGTTGATTTGGAAATCATCTGAATACAGATGATAATTGAAGCTACAAGTGCCTGCGCCCCCTAAACATTCAAAAATAAAAGCAGAAAACTGAGGACAGAGCTTGAAGAAACAGCCACAAAGGAGAGATCAATAAGATATAAAAACCTCAAAGTGCATCATCCTAAAAAATGATGAGGCTTTAATCTTAATTATAGGTGGCCTCTGTATTCCACACTAATATAATTAAAAGCAGTAATGTGCTGTGAGGGAAAGCACTAGACTAGTGGCCAGGAAATCTGGATTCTAACCCAGTTATTAACTTGCTCTGTGGTCCTTAGGTGAAGGACCTTGTCATCTTTGGATCTCAGTTTCCTCTCCTATAAATGAAGAATGTTGGGCCAAATGATCTATTAGTTCTTTTACCTCATGATTTTATGAATTAATACAGGAAGTTAAAAGTTTTTACAATCCAAAACCACTCAGAGCTTTCCTCATATTCCCACAGTCCTATCACAGATGTTTAGTGACCTTACAAAAAGCAGGAGGCATTAGACACACTTTCTTAGAAAAAAGTTTCAAAAATCTCTCAAATTTTCCTGGTCTTCACTACAAGACTGTGTTTACTACAGTTTCACTGAAGCCTCTGTATTTGGACGGCCAAATACTTACATAAGCTATGAAATCTGAATACCCATTACAAATTACAAGATTCATTACAAGAGGATCAATTCTTCTCTTCCACCTTCTCCTCCTCCCCCTCCTCCTTTAAAGAGAGAGAGCATGAGAGATGAGAGAAGGGCAGAAGGAAGAGACGAATCCTAAGTAGGGTCCATTCTGAATGCACAGAGTCTGACACAGGACTTGATCCCATGACCCTGGGATCATGACTTGAGCAGAAATTAAGAGTCAGATGCTCAACTGACTAAGCAACTCAGGCACACCCCATTCTTCTTATAAAAGGATTAACTTAGTAGTTTCTCCTTCCTTAACTCTTGCTATTTATACTTGTGTTTTCCTACAAACATTTTCCTGCACCTTTTTTATATATAAGAAAAATAAAGGTTTCCTTAGCCTGCTACAAAATAACTTCATTAACTCCTATTTCAGAATTTCTAATCCCTTCTAGTACAGTTTTTAAGATAATCCTTATTAATGTCTTAGGGTTTTATATTTTAGTTAAATCGTTACCCTTGTGGAAAGATAAAAAAGCTGTACTGCTGAAAAGAAATCATCTAGAGATGTCAATATTAATTTTAAAATATTTTAGTCTTGTAGTGTCTCTGATAGTGCAATCTTCACTACACTCTCTA
The DNA here is from genome assembly GCA_030068075.1 of Paguma larvata. Lineage (NCBI taxonomy): Eukaryota > Metazoa > Chordata > Mammalia > Carnivora > Viverridae > Paguma > Paguma larvata. The sequence goes on along the minus strand of CM057831.1, from coordinate 64,750,063 downwards.
TGAAGTATAAAAAGGACTACTTCAGTTTTATAAATTGGAAGCAATTTGCACCGATTTTCTGACTCCCAGGCTCAGATTAGGCAGTAATATAAAGCCTTCTAAAATTTAAATAGATGTGTTTTTCCCTCCCAACTTTATTGAGGTAAAATTTGCATAAAGTAAACTGCACATGATAAAAGTATAAAATTTGAGAAGTTCTGACCTACATATACATCTGTGAAGCCATCAACAATCAAGAAAATTAACATGTTATCACTACAAAAAGTTTTCTCCTTTGTGATACCACCTTCCCAGCAATCTCCACTCCCCATTTTTCATTCTCTTCATCCCACAATCACAACCACTGACCTTTTTGTCACTATAGTTTAGGTTTTCTAGAATGTTATATCAATGGAATCATACAGTATGTGTTCCTTTTTTGGTCTGGCTTCTTTCACTCAGAATAATTATTCTGAGATTCATCCATATTGTTGAGTCTATCAACATTCCTTCTTATTGGCAAGTAGTATTCCATTATGTGGATATACCACAACCTGTTTTCCTTTCACCTGCTGATGGTCATTTGGGTTGTTTCTAGTTTGGGCCTATCATGAATAATGCTGCAATGAATATTCATAGTCTTAGTGGGTAAAAACCTAGGAATGGAATGGGAATCATATGGTAGGTATATGTTTAGCCTTTTTAATAAGTGACCAAATTGTTTTCCAAATTAGTTATATCATTTTATATTCCCAAAATGCAGTATATGAAAATCCAACTGTTCCATATCCTTGCCAACAATTTGTATGGTCGGTCTTTTTAATTTGAGCCATTCTGTGACTAGGGTGTGCAGTGATACCTTGTTGTACTTCTAATTTGAATTTCCCTAATGACTAATTATGTTAAGCATCTTCTCATATATTTATTTTGTCATCAATATAACTTCTTTGGTGAAGTGTCTATTTAAATTTGTTGCACAATTTTAAAAATTGGGTTGTCTTCTTACTGACTTGTAAGAGTTCTTTATATAGTTAGAAGTCCTTTATCAAATACATGCTTTGCAAATACTTTCTCCCAGCCTATGGCTTGCCTTTTTACTTTAAGTACGTTTTGAAAAGAAGTTTTAAAGATTTTAAATATTTATTTATTTTTGATAGACAGAGCATGAGTGGGGGAGGGGCAGAGAGAGAGAGGGAGACACAGAATCCGAAGCAGGCTCCAGGCTCCGAGCTGTCAGCACAGAGCCCGACACGGGGCTTGAACTCACAAACTGTGAGATCATGACCTGAGCCAAAGTCTGATGCTCAACCGACTGAGCCACCCTGGCACCCCTGAAAAGAAGTTTTAATCTTGATAAAGTAAAACTTATCAATTCTTTTCCCTTTTAAGATATATGCTTTTTGTGCCATGTTTAAGAAATCTTTTCCAAATCCAAGGTAGCGTATTTTTTCTTATATTCTCATCTGAGTTTTATACTTTTAGCTCTTACATTTAGATTTATGATCCATTTTTTATATGGTATGAGGAAAGCATTGACATTCTTTTCATTTTTTTGGCATACACTAACCAATTGTTCTAGCACCATGTCTTGAAAAGATTATCCTTTCCCCATTGAATTGCCTTGGCATATTTGTTGAAAACCAACTGACTGTGTATGTGTAGGTCTACCTCTGGGCTCTCAATTCTGCTACATTGCTCTATTTATAGTCGATCTTCACATCAATACCACACTGTGTTGATTACTGTAACTCTTATGTATTGTTTTTTTGAGAGACAGAGAGAGAGAGAGGATCTTAAGCTGGCTCCACACTCAGTGTGGAGCCTACGTGGGGCTCAATCCCACGACCCTGGAATCATGACCTGAGCCTAAATCTCAAGAGTTGGAGGCTCAACCGATTCAGACACCCAGGTGCCCCTCTTATGATGTCTTGAAATCAAGTATTGTAAGTCCTTCAACTTTGTTTTTCTTGGTCAAAGTTTTGGCTACTCTAGTTCTTTTGCATTTTCATATAAAATTAAGAATCAGGTTGATAATTTCTATAAAAAGAATCTGCTATGGTTTTATGGGACTTGCCTTAAATCTGTAGATCAATTCAGACAGAAATGACATCTTAAAAATATTGAATTTTCTGATCCATGAACATGATATATCTCTGTATTTAGATCATTAATTTCTCTTGCAATGTTTTACAGTTTTCATTTTATAGGTTTTTCACATCTTTGGTCACATTTATCTTTAGGTATTTTTGTTTTGTTTGTTTTTGCTGCTGAAAATTTCAACATCCAATTGTTCATTGCTAGGATTAAGAAACACAACTGATTTTTGTATCTTACCTTTGCATTCTGCAGCTTTGCTAAACTAATTAGTTCTAGTAGTTGGTTTTTTTTTTTTTTTTTTTGGTACTATTCCATGGTATTTTTATCTGCAAATACAGTGTTATTTCTTCCTTTCCAATCTCTATGTCTTTTATTTCTTTGTCTGGTTTTATTGCACTAACTAGAACCTCCAATACTATTTTAACTGAAGGAAAATTTTACAGAGAAGTTTTCCAGACTCCCAGGCCCAGATTAGGCTAAACTATAGAATCTTGTTGAATTTAATTAGTTTTTTTTTAATTTACTAAATGATTACTTATACCTCATTATTAGGCTTAGTTTTCCCAACACTCATATATTCATCACATGTTCAAATACTGAACAGCTATTGCAGGCCAGGCTGTGTGCTAGTTGTCAGGGAGAGAATCCTCCGCACATTCTCCATAATGTAGAAAAGAGGAGTACACGGACAACACGGACCTGGCCCTGATCAAGTCTTACTGAGGCAGACTTTTAACAAGAGTTAAAAGCACAAGCTCATGGTTCAGTCGGTTAGGGTTTGAATACGGCTCTCTCTGTTCCTTACTGGTTGGTTGACCTTGGAAAATTTAATATTCTTTCCTGCTTCTCCAACTGTAAAATGAAGGTATTAGTAATACCTACCTAACAGGATTGCTGTGAGGATTAAATTAATACCTTTAAAGTACTTAGAACACGGCTTCTTCTGTGGTCAATATCTATTATTAGAGGGCAGGATTAATTCTTTACAGTTTAAATCTACAAATAACTGATGACAAGTGTCCAAACATTAAGAATCATACGTAGTTTAATTTAGCAGCTAAGTAGTTTAGTTTAATCTATCATAAGTAATTTAAACCTGCGTTTAAATCCTTGCTGGGGCACCTGAGTGGCTCAGTAGGGTAGGCGTCAGACTTTGGCTCAGGTCATGATCTCACGGTTCGTGGGTTCCAGCCCCACGTTGGGCTCTGTGCGGACAGCTCCTCCTCTGCTCCTCCCCAACTCATGCTCTGTCAATAATTTAATAAAAATTTTTTTAAAAACCTTTAAAAAATCTTTAAATCCTTGCTCTGCTGTTTACTGGCTGTGTGACTTTGAACAAACTACTTAAACAAGGGCGATGCTGTAAGGTGACCTAGTATAGTATTTTGCATACAACAGATGCTTAATGGGCAGCAATAGTATCACAGCATGTGTTCATAATAATTGCTGCCATTTATTATGGCTTACCATTTGGGGCCCAGTGCTAATTACTTTCCATATAGTCTTTTATGCTTCTTAACCTAGCGAGGTGAGTATAATTGGCCCCATCGCATGGTAAAGTAACAAGATTACCTTTGTGTAGCTATGACCAGTGGGAGGTTGGAGGCCTATTAAGTGGTGGCTTGGAATTCAACCCTTCACCAAACTCGGGTTCTACAGTGAGGCCTTTGTCAACAGCTGGGCCCGCGACAGGAGGTGGCGCCAGGAGGCGGCAGTCGGCCAGGCTGGAGCCAAGGCCACCTTACGGAGCCGAGCCTTGACGAGTCTGCCAGGCGAGTCCTCTCCCGCCGCCTCTCGGGCTCGGCCCCCTTCCGGGGCGACAACCCGTCTCAGATAGCCTCCGGGACTCGGTCGTCAAAGGTCCTCAGGCAGAGCGGCGCGCGGCAGCAGGAGAGGAGGGCTGGGTGAGAGATTGCGCACTGTTTCCAGGAACGCGCTAGGGGCGGGGTTTCTGCGTCACTGAGGTGCGACCGGGTCGTAGGCCCAGCCCGCGTCGCTGCAGCCTGTGGGCTTGAGCTGCGGGCTCAGGTGGATCCGCTGCCGCCAGAAGCGCCTCGAATTTGGGGTGAGCTGCGTCTTGCTGTCTTTCGCCGTTCCCCTTCCTTGTTGCTCCAAGACCCTGGGGCTGGGAGGAGAAACACCGGCTGGTCCTCGACTGCCAAGCCGGGCTTCATTGGGGCAACAGGCCCGGCCCCGCCCCGCCATCCTTTCTAGGCCTCGGTTTAGGGCGCAGGGCTCGCTTGGGAGGCCCTTCCGCGGACCCTCTGTCCCCAACCCAGCAGTTTCCAGTAGCCATGGGTGCAGATGGTTGTCCAGCGGGAGCGGGTGGTTCTGGGCAACTAGGAGAGAGTTTGTTCTTCTCGAGCCGGGAACTGCTTTTGAATATTGCCGCCGGCGCAGTCAAGTGGGCCAGCGGAAATAGCTGTTGGTTAAAAGTGCAGGTTCGCTGGAGGAGGGGCCGATACAACTAGGATGGCCAGACGGTGGCGGGTGTGTTTAGTTAACACACCGGTGCTGCAGAAACCTTGTGTGCCCCTGCCGCATTGGGCACCCCAGGTTAGAAACCCTTGCCTGGGGCGATAGTTCAGAAATGGTCTAGTCGATCTGCTTAGCCGACCCTCCATTGCTAAATTAGCTTACACCGTCCGTCTTCCCAAAAGGCTTGCCATGTCGAAGCAGCTACCTTGCCCACGTCTGAGACAAGAAATTTCCTTTCTAATAACTAGTAACTATTCCTGGAAAGAAAGCCTTCTGTGTTAGCTTTCGCATTGATTTCTTTTGTTATTTGTATCGTGTTACAAATGTGGATTTACTGCTATTCAAGTTTTTCCCTAGCCCCTTTATGAAATTTCAGTGTACATTCATATTCCGACCCTGTCCTATTTCATGTTGCCAAATGATTTACTTAGTTCTTTCCTCTGGCATAGTTATAAAGATACCTTTAACACTTCCTGTGGTTTGTAAGTCTTAGATCTTCTGCATTAAGTTATTTTCCACCTGTCCTCCACCCATTCTTGCTATAAAATGAGCTCCATCCATTCAGAATTTCATGTGGAGTATGAGGTGCCATGGATCAACGATCCTAAATCAGTAACCTGTATATTGAAGTCACTCCTAAGAAATGATGCTTTCTGAATTTAGAACTCAAAAGAAGTATGGGGTTTTCTCCTTCCCTTTGATTCTGCCTGACTGCAGGTTTTTTGGGTTTTTGTTTTTTATTTTTTAACGTTTATTTATTTTTGACAGACAGAGACAGAGCGTGAGCGGAGGAAGGGCAGAGAGAGAGAGGGAGACAGAATCCAAAATAGGCTCAGGGCTCTGAGTGTCAGCACAGAGCCCAATGTGGGGCTCAAACTCATGCACTGTGAGATCATGACCTGAGCCGAAGTCGATGTCTTAACTGATTGAGCCACCCAGGTGCCCCTGCCCATTGTGGTCTCTAAATAGTTTCCTCTAGAATATGATTGTATGTCTGCAAAACGTGTCATCATTTGGTGTAAGTGAACTTTATATTTAACGTGTGTAGCCTGATCCTTTGTAGTTCATGTCTAAACACTTCACAGACTTCCCTTCCCCTTCTCCCAAAAAGGCAGGGAAAGTCCAGAGAGAATTTTTACAAGTCTAGTTAGTGTATTTTTCCAAATATGAAATGTATGTAGTAAACACAACAGTGCTATCAAAAATCCATAGTCTTAATCTCAAATACTCTCTTTTTGTATTTTTTCATTCTGTATTTATTTTTTCTAATTAATATCGTTGAGCGCAGAACAAGCATTCCAGCTTCTATAGTAACTAGTCTAATTGTTTCCTTATGTATGCATTATAGCTGCTGTTAATTTCTTATCTTGCAGAACAGCTGATATTTGCTTATAGATCTAGAGTTTGAGTAAGCAGTGAGTAATAAATAGTATCCTTAGGGATCTAATTTTTAGAACTTAGTTTTAATCACTGATCTTAATGCTGACTTAACAATGAAAGTAGGTGATGATTATTTCAATTATAAATGTCATTTTTGTAAGTAAGGAGGTTGATACAAAAATTCACGGAGAACAGGCTGCAGAGGGGTTTTCTATATACTACAGTACTTGTGAACTGGTCCCTTTTCTGTACTTTCAGGCTTTATAACTTTGCTTTAATCCTTTTATGAATGGATATGGTTTAAATGTTCATGGAGGTTATTTGCTTTGTTTTGGTTTTTGTTTTGCCAGTTACCCATGATGTGATTTGTATATCTTTGTAATGAATGTTGGAACTACAACAATTGATTTGTTAGAAAAAGAAGTGATCAAGTGTATGTGACCACCCACTAGAGAATGTGGCATTTTTGGAATCCTTGATATTCTTATGAGTTTCAAAATAACATTTGTTCTTTATTCAGAAAAGCCTTCAAATGTTTTTTTGAAAGCACATTACAGGCATACCTTAGAGATATTGCAGGTTCAGTAAAGCAAATACTGCAGTAAAGTGAGTCAACTGGATATTTTGATTTCCCAGTGCATATAAAAGTTATGTTTAAACTATACTGTAGTCTATTAAGTGTGCAACAGCATTATGCCTAAAAAACCAATATACATACCTTAATTTTAAAAAATACTTTATTGTGGGAGTGCCTGGGTGGTTCAGGCAGGTAAGCCTCCGACTTCAGCCTAGGTCATGTGTGGGTTCAAGCCCCGAGTCGGGCTTGTGCTGACAGCTCAGAGCCTGGAGCCTGCTTCAGATCCTGTGTCTCCCTCTCTCTCTGCCCCTCCCCTGCTAACGCTCTGTCTCTCTTTCTCTCAAAAATAAACATTAAAAAATGTTTTTAATACTTTATTTCTAAAAAATGCTAATCATCATCTGAGCTTCCAGCAAGTCATAACTTTTTTTTTTTTTTTTTTTTTTTTTTTTTTGCCTGTTGAGGGTCTTCCTCAGTGTCTGGTTGTTGACTGAGGAGGGTGGTGGTTGCTTACGGTTGGGATGGCTGTGGCAATTTCTTAAACTAAAACAACAGTGAAGTTTGTCTCATCAATTGTCTCTTCCTTTCATGAGTGATTTCTTTCTGGCATGTAATGTTATGTAGTAGCATTTTACCCACAGTGGAACTTCTTTCAAAATTGAGGTCAATTTTCAAATTTACTTTCAAATTGACTTCTCAAATCCTTCACTGCTTTACAAACTAAATTTATATAATATTCTAAATCCTTTGTTTGAGAAGTAGATTTTATACCAAGAAACCAATGTCTTTGCTCATCCCTAAGGAGCAACTCCTCATCCATTAAAGTTTTATCATGAGATTAATAATTCAGTCACATTTCAGACTCCCCTTCTCATTCTCGTTCTCTTGCCCTTTCCACCACATCTGCAGTTATTTCCTCCACTGAAGTCTTGAACCCCTCAAAGTCATCCATGAGAGATGGGATCAACTTCTTGTAAATTTCTGTTCATGTTGATATTTTCACCTCTTGCCATGAGTCACGAAGTGTTCTTAATGGCATCTAGAATGGTGAATCATTTCCAGAAGATTTTCAGCAGGCTTTGCCCAAATCCATCAGAGGAATCACCATCTCTGACAGCTATAGCTTTACAAAATGTTAGTTAACTAATAAGACTTGAAATTACTCCTTGATCCATGGGCTGCAGAACAGATGTTGTGTTAGCAGGCATGAAAACAACTTTAATCTCATTGTCAGAGCTCTTGGGTGACCAGGTGCAGTGAGCAGTAATAATTTGAAAGGAATCTTTTTTTCTGAGCAGTACGTCTCAACTGTGGACTTAAAATATTCATTAAGCCATGTTGTAAACAGATGTACTATTATCCGGGCTTTATTGTTCTACTCTGCACACGCAGAGTATATTTAGCATAATTCTTAAGGGCCTTAGGATAATCGGAATGGTAAATGAGTATTGGCTTCAGTGTAAAGTCACCAGCTGCATTAGTCCCTAAAAGGAGAGTCAACCTATCCTTTGAAGCTTTGAACCCAGGCTTTGACTTCTCCTTTCTACCCATGAAAATCCTAGTGGCTTCTTCTCCCAATAGAAGGCTGTTTTATTTACATGAAAAATCTGTTGTTTAGGGGCACGTGGGTGGCTCAGTCAGTTGAGCATCCAACTCTTTTTTTTTATTATAATAGTTTATTTTCAAATTGGTTTACATATAACACCCAGTGTTTATCCCAACATGTGCCCTTTTTAATGCCCATCACCCCTTCACCCCCCTCATCCTCAGTTTGTTCTTAGTCTTTGAGAGTCTCTTATGTTTTATCTCCCTCCCTCTCTCTTGTCTTTTTTTCCTTTCCCCTCTTCCCCTCCCCTGGTTTTTGCTTAGTCTCACAAAGTCCACCTATTCGTGGAAACATATGGTATCTGTCTTTTTCTGACTGACTTATTTCATTTAACATAATACCCTCCAGTTCCATCCTTGTTGACGTGGCCAGATTTCATTTTTTCTCATTGCCACGTAGTAGTCCATTGTATATATGTGCCACATCTTCTTTATCCACTCATCAGTTTATGGACACTTGGAGAAGCAGGCACCCTCCTACACTGTTGGTGGGAATGCAAACTAGTGCAGCCACTCTGGAAAACGGCATGGAGGTTCCTCAAAAAAATGAGCATCCAACTCTTGATTTCAGCTCAGGTCCTGATCCCAGGGTTGTGGGAGTGAGCTCTGCATGCCATGCTGAGCATGGAATCTGCCTAGGATTCTGTCTCTCCCTCTCTCCCTCTCCCCCCTCCCCCCCTCTCCCCCTCTCTCCCCCTCTCTCTCCCCATCTCCCCCCCCTCTCTCCCCCTCTCCCTCCCTCTCACTCCCCCTCCCCTCTCCCTCTCCCCCTCCCCTTTACCTCCCCCTCTCCCCCTCCCCCTCTCCCCCTCTCACTTACACCCCCCCCACTCCTCTCCCTAGCTGGTGCTCTCTCTCTCTAAAATAAAAAAAAAAGTAGAAAAAAAATGAAAGAAAATCTGTTGTTTAGTGTAGCCACCTTCATTACTAATCTTAGCTAGATCTTCTGGACAGCTCACTGCAGCTTCTATACCACCACTTGCTGTGTTACCTTGCACTTTTATGTTACAGAGACGGCTTCTTTCCTTAAACCTCATGAACCAACCTCTGTAGCTTCAAACTTCTCTTCTGCAGCTTCCTCACCACACTCAGCCTTTCTAGAATTGAAGAAAGTTAGGACTGTGCTCTGGATTAAGCTTTGGTTTCAAAGAATGGTGTGGCTGGTTTGATCTTCTATCCAGATCGCTAAAACTTTCTCCATATCAGCAATAAGGCTTTTTAACTTTCTTATTGTTTGTGTTTTCACTGGAATAACACTTTTTCATTTCTTTCAAGAACTTTTCTTTTGCATTCACCATTTGGCTAACTGGTGCAAGCAGCCTAACTTTTGGCCTGTTTCAGCTTTTGACGTGCCTTTCTTACTAAGCTATTCAGTTCTAGCTTTTGACTTAAAGCGAGAGATGTGTGACTCTTCCTTTCACTTAAACACTTAGAGGGCATTGTAGAGTTATTAATTGGCCTAATTTCAATATTGTTGTGTCTCAGGGAATAGGGAAGCTTGTGGAGAAGGAAAGAGATAGGAACTGCCAGTCAGTGGAGCAGTCAGAATATACACAACATGTATCAATTAAGTTTGCTATCTTATATGGGTGTAGTTCATGGCACCCCAAAACAATTACAATAGTAACATCAAAGACCACTGATCACAGATTACAAACAACAAATATAATAATAAAGAAGTTTGAAAAATTGCAAGAATTACTAAAATGTTACACAAAAAATGCAGTGAGCAAATGCTATCTGAAACATGGCACCCATAGACTTGCTCCATGCAGGGTTACCACAAGCCTTCATTTTGGGAAAGAAAAAAAGAGAGGCAATATCTGTGAAGCACAATAAAGCCACATGCAATAAAAATAAAACAAGATGTGCCTTTATTATCCTAGAAAGGCAGGTTGCATTAAAGTACAGGTGGCATAATATTATGAGAGCTGCTAGTTCTTTAAGAACTTTTATTTTAAATTTTTTTAATGTTTATTTATTTTTGAGAGAGACATAGAGCGTGCGCGAGGGAGGGGCAGAGAGAGAGAGAAGGAGACAAAGAATCTGAGGCGGCTCCAGGCTCTGAGCTGTCGGAATAGAACCCGAAACGGGTCTTGAACTCAGGAACCATGAGATCATGACCTGAGCCAAAGTCAGACACTCAACCTACTGAGCCACCCAGGTGCCCCTTTTTAAGAACTTTTGATGGGAGACTTATCTTGTACTGAATTCTTTGCCAGTGGTTTGTGCAAATTATGTTCCCGTGCTATACTACTGTGCCCTGATCTAGAGGGAATTATTTTGCTAATGTCAAATAATGAATATTTTTCAATTCATGTACACATTAATTTAGTGATAAATTTTTACACTTGTATATTTTTCTTTCATGTATTTTTTAAATTTGAACTTCTTTCCATGTTATTACTAGGTGAATGAACAAGTTAGGAGTCAAAAGAATACTAAGTGAACAATGATAACAAAAAAAAAACCTGTCAACAATATTTACTCTATCTGTTCATAAACATTTATTGTATGCGTCTGTATCTACCAGAAGAGAGGACACAGCTGCTATTCTCAGGAAGCTCACAGAGGGGGATAGTCAAGGGAACTAACTGATGATGTGTGCTATTTTATAAAAGAATGTGCAGAGTCACCGAAGAGGAACACTGAAAAACCTATCGCGGGTGACTCGAGGATGGCCACAACAGACTGTTTTTGTGAACATCCATCCTTGGTTGTGGCTTTATAATGCATATAGATCACGGAATCATATATTTCTACTAGTGATGGACATTAATATTTATCATTATTATCGTTATTTTATGGTATTCAAAATGAAATGTAAATTCCAGGCCCTATCCACTGAACCAGGGTGACAACCTCTGCCCAGACTCTTTTACTATCTAGTGTTGCCTTTTAATCAGAGGAGTTGGTGGGGCGCCTGGGTGGCTCAGTTCGTTAAGCATCTAACTTCAGCTCAGGTCATGATCTCACAGTTTGTGAGTTCGAGCCCCACGTTAGGCTCTGTGCTGACGGCTCGGAGCCTGGGGCCTGCTTCGGATTCTGTGTCTCCCTCTCTCTCTGCTCCTCCCCCACTGGTGCTCTATCTCTCCCTCCTTCTTCCTCTCTCTCTCTCTCTCAAAACTAAGTAACCATTAAAAAATTAATCAGAGGAGTTAGTGATTAGGTTTCCCAGATACCAAGTGCAATTACAAGACAACAACTTAATATGCTGCCTCAAATTATAAACATTCAGAGTTAGGTCCTCAGATCAAAACAATGCAGAAACAAAAGGGACCATTTTCTAACTCAGTAAATGAGTGACTAATGCTTCTTTTTAAATATCTGGTTGGTGGGCACTTTGGTTAAATTATCACTAAATGTTTTATAATAAATACTAAGATCATGTATTTTAAAAGTTTAATTTTTTCTTTGTTAAGTAATATAGGCTTAATTTAAAGTTTTTAGTCTGGTTGGTTAGAATTTTTTATTGCATTTGATTGGATTGGTACAGGAAAGCTAGAGGGAATTTAAGTTTCACTTTAGAAATGAAATACTAGGTTAGAAGTCACCTTCGCTATTTCTCACCCAGGCAAAAAAATCTCTAAAACACCCATTAGATGAACTTCTAATCTTATTTAAACACTTCCGCACTTCAAATGAAAACAAGCTCACATACATTACAAGACGGCCCTTAATACTTCTGGACAATTTTGGATGATAGGAATTTCTTATTTGACCTAAAATTTGCCTAATTTACACTTACTGGCCATTATTATCACTGTAATTATATAAAATAAATCTTACATTTGTACATGAAATCTCTTTAAATGTTTGAACAAACCTATTGGTTGTTACTGAGTTATGCTTATCTAGAATAAATCACTTTGTTTTCTTTTCTAGATCCATAACATCTTGTATACTCTCCCAGTTATGTTCAAATGATTAATGCCCTTTAAAAGTGTGTGTGCTTAGAGCTGATTACAGAACTTCAGTGTGGTGGACCCATTACAGAGATAATAGGACTAGGGTCCTGTTCTGGACATCTGCTTCTAGCAACAGGTTTAGGATTATTTTAATATCTTTCTTGTCCTTATTGGCTTATTTTGACTGAAACCCTCAGAATTTTTTATATTTTAACTGCTTTTAAGCACATCTTATCTTTCTGTTTTTATGCAATTGGCTTTTCAAAAAATATTAAGGATTTAACTTTAAGTCATGTTTGACATAATTTATTCCATTTCAGAAAATCATTGTCTATTTCAGTCTTAATCTTAGTATTCAGTGGACATGATTCATTCATACCAATTTTAGCAGGTTGGACAGGCATGCAGGCTTGTCTTCAGGTCGTCAGTAAAAATGATAAACAGCCCATCTCTTGATACCAGTCTCCCTCTCCCTCTGCCTCTGCTTTATTCTAGCCCTTTTTTTATTGCCTCAAACATACAGTGCTCCTTCCTACTTTACACACTTTCTCTAACTTCTGCCTGGAATGTCCTTTCCTCTCCCTTCCTCTGTCCCTCTTCTCAAATCAAATGTTGTTTGCGCATGACTTCCTTGACACAGTTCTACCTCACGCCTCCCTTTTCTAGGCTTTTGTTGCACCCTGTACTTGTTTGGCTTAGCTCTTCTCATTTTATAGTTATGTATTTATTGGTGAGATTGTTATCTCTTCCCCACTGTATCAAATGCTCTAACATGGCAAGAACCACGTTTCTTTGATTCACTGTTGTATCTCCATGGCCTCAAAAAGACCATGTAACACAGTGGCTTCCCAAACACCAGTTTATTTACAACCATTGGCTCCTGATGATATTTCACACGTTTGAATTAGAACAGGAAAAATAAGGACAATAGTGTACATGTATATATGTAGTGTACGTCAGCGTGAAGTTACTGCCTTCTTGGGAAGGACTTTTAATAGTCTTCTACTTTTCAAGTTATAAATTGTTCTTAAAATTTTTGCTAAGTTGGGGCATCTGGGTGGCTCAGTTTGTTGAGTGTCTGACTTAGGCTCAGGTCATGATCTCATGGTCCCTGAGTTTAAGCTCCTGAGTCGGGCTCTGTGCTGACAGCTCAGAGCCTGGAGCCTGCTTTGGATCCTGTGTCTCCCTCTCTCTCTGCCCCTCCCTCACTCACACTCTGTCTCTCTCTCTCAAAATAGACATTTAAAAAATTAAAAATAAATTTTTTTTGTTAAGTTCTGGTAATTTTTTGGTCTATTTTTGGGAACGATCTTTACTCAGAATAGAAATAAATGTGCATACTGTGGTGCTTTGATATTTTACTAGAGTGTGAAATCCAGAAATCACTAATGTTGAATACCCTAGAGACCATCTCTAAACTAAGATCTTCCTCTTTGGATACAGTTGCTATGAATCTACTTGGCTATATTTAAAATAGATAATTTCGCCTTCAGAGATTTTTTTTTTTTTGATGATCTGGATCTTCCTCAACAAGTTCCTTTCATTTATCTCTGTAATATAATATTTATCATCGCCAAGGAGGCTCAGATTCAGAACAGGAATTATTCCATTTTCTTTTTTTAGCATAATTGTACTTTTCCTGTGTTTAATGTGACAAACAGAATAAGCCTCAAATACAGTACCTTAAATTTTAATACCAAAGGGAAATTGACATATTTATGGTTATTGAGAACTCTTTTTGTGAATGTTTTTATATTTTAAACTTATGTATATTTTATATTTTAGAGGTATAGCTTTGTTATTGTTTTATTAAATATTAAAGCAGATTTCCTGGCAAACTTTTCCTTTAAAATTGTTACCATTTAACCTGCTTTATATGAGTGTTAATTTGTGTGAGATAAAATGATAGTTTTGGTGAGTAGATACAATGGAATTGCTTGGGGAGAGGGACCAGATTTTTTTAATTGTAATGCTTTTTTCTTTTTTTTAATGTTTATTTTTAAGAGAGAGAGAGAGAGAGACAGAGTTTGAGTAGGGGAGGGGCAGAGAGAGAGGGAGACACAGAATCCAAAGTAGGCTCCAAGCTCAGAGCTGTCAGTGAAGAGCCCAGTGCAGGGCTCAAACCCACCATCCATGAGATCATGACCTGAGCTGAAGTCGGATGCTTAACCGACTGAGCCACCCAGGCGCCCCTGTTCTTCTAATTTTATATAACAACGATAAAAAACCCGTTAGCTATGTGACTTTGTTACTTTAACCTCTTTTTGCTTGTTTCCATAACTCTCCTGTTTCTTCATCCCATCTATTATGGGAATTTGAATGACTGAATTCCTTTTTATTTTTAGGTTCTTTTATTTTCAGAGAGAGAGAAGCAGAACCAGCAGGGGAGGGGTGAGCAGGGGTGGGGGGAGACAGAGGAACCGAAGCAGGCTCTGTGCTGACAGCAAAGAGCCCCATGTAGGGCTCGAACTCACAAACTGTGAGATCTGACTGGAACCAAAGTCAGAGCCACCCAGGCCCCCCTAACTGAATTCCCGAGTACATGTAAAGTGCTTAGAAGATTATGTTACACAATGGAAGTGGTCAAAAGTATTAGCTGCTTTTACTATTAGTAGTAGTAGTAGTTGTGTTGAATAGAGATTTTCATGTTAAGTTTCAGAGTAAGTCAGCATAGACAAAAATACTAAAACTTTATTTTCTATTTTAACCATATTCTCAGTACTTGATATTCTGATTAATTATTATTTACCAAAGAAAAAAACTTTATAGAATAAACACATTCAACTCTTCTCTAGCCACAATTCATAGAATTACATCTTTCAAGATTTTAGAGTAATTATTAAATAAATGTTTTGTTATTACATTTTTGTCAATTCAATAACTTACTGATCTATACTGCTAGTAGATTATTAAAGTAGTAATCCAGCCTTTTAACTAAAATGTCATCTTCATATTTAGGAAACAAATTACATAAACTCTTAAGTTTAAAACACCTGGTAGGCGCCTGGATAGCTCAGTTGGTTGACATCTGACTTCAGCTCAGGTTATGACCTCCTGGTTCTTGAGTTCAAACCCCATGTCAGGCTCTGTATGGACTGCTCAGAGCCTGGAGCCTGCTTCAGATTCTGTCTCCCTCTCTGTGCCCCTCCTCCGCTCGTGGTCTGTCTCTCTGTCTCTCTCAAAAATAAATTAAAAAAAAAATTTAAAACATTAAAACATCTGGAGAAGTTAGAGAGCAAAAGTGCTTTTTTTTCTAAGCAGAAAATGTGAGATGGTTAAATTACCTAATATTTTAATTAGGCTCTCAAACCAAAAACTTGATTAATTTGCATATATTTTATAATTAAAATTAAGTTGCACATTTACACTTAAAGTATTTCAACAACAAATGTTACTGGGCTGATATAATTGTATCATGATTATGTATCTTGCTGTATATCATAGTGATTAAGAATATGAGTACCAGAAAGTGAAATTAGTCAGAGAAAGATAAATATATGATTTCACTCACATGTGGAATTTAAGAAACAAAACAGATGAACATAGGGGAAGGGAAGAAAAAAAAAGATAAAAACAGAGAGTGAGACAAGCCATAAGAGGTTCTTAAATACAGAAAACTGAAGGTTGCTGGAGGGGAGCTGGGTGGGGGGATGAGCTAAATGTATGATTGGCATTGAGGAGGGCATTTGTTGGGATGAACTCATTGGTTGTTAATATGTAAGTGATGAATCACTAAATTCTACTCCTGAAATCGTTATTACACTATATGTTAACTACTTTATATTTAAATAAAATTTTAAAAAATAACCATGTTAGTATTTTACACTTGCGATGAGCACCAGTGATGTATAGAAGTGTTGAATCACTATTTTGTACACCTGAAACTAATATTGCACTGTATGTTAACTAACTAGAATTTAAATAAAAACTTAAAAAAAAAAGAATATGAGCACTAAAATCTGAAAAACAAGTTCAAAGTTCATTTCAGTCACTTACCATTTAATTTTGGGTAAGTTACTTAGCTCTACTTCCTTATCTGTAAAAATAGGAATATAATAATGCCTCACTCTTAAGGTTGTTGTAAGAAATAAATGAGGTAATATGTTGGAAGTCCTTAGGTAAAAGTCTGACGTGGTAAGTAGTTAGTAAATGTCCTTTGAAAATTATGTAACATAAACAAGCTTCCTGTGTACAAGCACTTGAATGCCTCTGTGTGTGTGCGTAATGGTTTGTTTGTTTTAAAGTTTATTTACTCTTTTGAGAGAGAGTGAGAGCACGCTCAGGCATTCCATCAGTTGGGGCTCAGTCTCACAAATCATGAGATCATGACCTGAGCCGAAATCAAGAGTTGGAAACTGAACCAACTGAGCCACTCAGGTGCCCGTATATAATGGTTTTTGAGTTGCCAAAATTATAGGAATTAGAAGTTCACCACGCTACCAGTAACATAAGTGAGTCCTGTTTTTTCATTTAGCTATGTGATCTTAAAAAACAGAAATATAAATCTTTACTTTAAAAATATAATTGTTTAGGGCCACCTGGGTGGCTCAGTTGGTTGCGCGTCTGACTTCGGCTGATGATCTCACAGTTAGTGAGTTTGAGCCCCTCGTTGGGATCTGTGCTGACAGCTCACGTCCTAAGCCTGCTTCGGATTCTGTGTCTCTCTCTCTCTCTGCCTCTTCCCCGCTCATGATGTCTCTCTCAAAGATAAATAAACATTAAAAAAAAAATTTAAAAAAGTAATTGTTTAGCTAAATTCCACCTTAGACTCGTTTAAGTTTACTGAACTCTCACTTAACGGTATTACTAGTTTTTCTTATTTTCTTGAAGGGATGGGTGTATCACTATTGTTATAATGTATATGAAAGTAACTTTTATATATATTTGACAGATAACTATGTGAAGCAACGCTGTTTCTGGATTTCAAAAGACATCATTTCATCATGGGACAGCAAATTTCGGATCAGACACAGCTGGTTCTTAACAAGTTACCAGAAAAAGTAGCGAAACATGTCCTATTGGTTCGAGAAAGTGGCTCCTTAACTTATGAAGAATTTCTTGGTAGAGTAGCTGAACTTAATGATATGTAAGGTTTGCTCTTTTTCATTTTATTTTTTCTCCCTGATATATGCCCCTTATGCCATGAATGTCTGAGAAGTAACCAAAAATAACTGGTAAGACTGAATGTTGCTGCGACAGTTAGCAAATATTTATTGAGTGCCTGCTACAAGACATTCTGTGTGGCTATTTTAAAATATATAATAGGAACAAAAGAGACCAAAGGAATTTAAAATTGGATTTTGAATATAGGCTTATAAATCAATTCTTAATTGAAAGAACTAAAGGTTTACATAACAGAATAAGCCAATTAGTCACTCTAGAGAAAGGTTCCTAGGATAGTCAAAGGGCAGTCAGGATTCTATACATCAGCCAATTCATCTGGTTAATAAATAAATAAATCAGTGTTCACTGAGCATTATGTTTGCCCTAGAAATACATAATAGTAATTCATTTGTCTCCACTGAAGGATAAGGTATTTCGTTTATTAATATTTTCTAACTATAACTATACGTTAACTACCTTATATTTAAATAAAATTTTAAAAAATAACCATGTTAGTATTTTACACTTGGGATGAGCACCAGTGATGTATAGAAGTGTTGAATCACTATTTTGTACACCTGAAACTAATTTGCTAACATTTTTCTTTAACTCTTGAATAGATTTCTAAGATGAATTTAAGTTTCTCTGCCTTTTTAAAGAGCACATCTAATAGAACTTTGCCTTTGTGAATTTATTCTTTTTTTTTTTAATTTTTTTTAATGTTTATTTATTTTTGAGATAGAGTGCAAGCAGGGGAGGAGCAGAGAAAGGAAGACACAGAATCCAAAGTAGGCTCCAGGCTCTGAGCTGTCAGCATAGAGCCCAAATCAGGGCTTGAACTCACAAACTGTGAGTTCATGGCCTGAGCTGAAGCCAGACACTCAACTGACTGAGCCACCCAGGCACCCTTTGTCTTTTTTTAGATTATCCAAATGGTTGTATTTGAGGCATTAGTTCTGGGACTGTATTCTTAAGGAGTAAAAATAGATTAAATTTAATAGAATAATGAATAGAATTTTTTTTTAACTTTTTGAGAGAGAGGGAGAGCGTGAGAGGGGTGAAAAGGGGGGAAAAGAGACACACACAAAGAGAGGAGGTGGAAAGGGAAAGAGAGAGGGAGAGAGAGAGAGAATCCCAAGCAGGCTCCATGCCCAGTATGGAGCCCATCGTGAGGCTCAATCCCACGACCATGAGATCATGTCCTGAGCTGAAACCAAGAGTCAGATGCTTAACTAAGTCATCAAGGCGTCCCAAGTGGAATGCTTTTTGGTGTTTATTGTTTCGACGCCTATGAAGACTAATCAGTGACATTTGCCATCCCTTTAGAATCTCGGAATTTATATACATAAACCATCTGTTCTATAAAATTTTACCTTTCGGTCTAATAGTACCAGATAAAATATGTCTCGTGAAAGCATCCACAAGCTAAGCTTATTGTGTAATATAGAGCAGATGGCAAAGAATATCTTCCTTTTATTTACTTAGTACAGGATGTTCTGACTGGATTTGGTTCCTAAAACTAATTTCCATGGGTCAGAGTTGGGCATTTCACAAGTGCAATGCTGAAAGTGCAAGTGCAATGAGAAAGCTAAACCTATACCAAAAAAACCATGGCTTGATAGCTCGAAAACAGCTGAGAACTGGCACAGGTGAATTCCTTTCGCTGGCAGACTTTGTTACCTAAGGCTAGTTGCTTTATTTTCATTCTGAGTATGATATCCCCACTGGTGCTCAGAGAGAAATGTGACTAATGATAAAAGGGAGCCACAATACTTAAGTATATCTGTGATCGGATTTAACTCGCATTAATGGGAAGATACTGAATTATCCTCTAAAAGTGTTATATTTTTATGTTAGCATCCTGTGGCCCTCAAAATTACTCTGCTAGAGGAAAATAGCAAAGCTGTGTTTAAGATGTCTCAAAATCATTTGCTTGATCCAGTCCCAAATTAAAAAAAATTTTTTTCCAAGAGCTGCGTGTTGCTTAAATTAGGACTCAACCAAGAGCAAGATTTTTTTCACACTTTATACATCTGAGGCAGTAGTCAAAGTTCGGGTGGCTCATTCAGTTAAGAATCCAATTCTTGGTTTTGGCTCTGGTCACGATCTCACAGTTTGTGAGATAGAGCCCCGCATCCTGCTCCGCACTGCATGGAGCCTGCTTGGGATTTTCTCTCTCCCTCTCTCTCTCTCTCTCTCTCTCTGCCCTCTCTCTCTCTCTCTCTCTCTCAAAATAAGTAAATAAACATAAGAAAAAAATGTGGACAAGTGAACCAGCTAAACTTTTTCTTTAAGTAACCTGATTTCTTAGACGTGTTTTTCTCTAGACCTCTTTGTTAGACATTAAAACACAATTGCGATATGACATAAAAAGATCTGTTAGTACCGTCAGGTGTGCTGTTGACGTTAAACACTTAGTGTATGTTTATAATAAATGCATTCTCTGTCCTTGTATTTTAAGAATCTAATTATTACAATCAATATTATTGTTACTTGTCTCTGTATTTTCTTCAGATTTTCTTCTCTTTTAAAGTGTTTCTTGAATCTGGTTTCACAGCTCCATTATTTTATAAGATTTTTCATAAAATTAACAAATGCGTTTGTCTCTTTTCAGAGCTGCTAAAATGGTTTCTGGCCAGGGAAAACATCTTATTTTTGAGGTACACCCTGGGACTGATTCCTCTGCCTTTTGGAAAGTGGTTGTACGCGTGGTCTGTACCAAGGTGAGGATGACAGACTTCCAGCTCTGAACTTAAATTCTTTGGTGCTAAATGTGCAAGCCACATTTAATCATGTAATACAATATAGCAGAAATAAATATTAATAACTTGCTAAATTTTTTTTGGTTTAAATTACAAGATTTTATTTTAAGGCAACTCATTTTCATCAAAGCCATTTGCAATTTCTTTCCAATTTTTTTTTTTTTTTTACATTTTCTAGTTCTCTCTGCTGAGGCATAATAGAAACTTTGCCATTTTTTTCCTTTTTTTTTAAATTTAAATTTTAGTTAACATACAATGCAATATTGGTTTCAGGAATAGAATTTAGTGATTCATCACTTATATACAACCCCCAATGCTCATGATAACAAGTATGCTCCTTGAATTTTTTTTTAATATTTATTTATTTATTTTTGAGAGAGAGAGAGAGAGACAGAATCTGAAGTAGGCTCCAGGCTCTGAACTGTCAGCACAGAGTCCGACATGAGGCTTTAACTCACAAACCACGAGATCATGACCTGAGCCAAGTGAGTCGCTTAACCAACTGAGCCACCCAAGCACTCCTCATCTTTCTTAATCTTAAGCAACTAAAAAACAATTGTGCTGTAATCTTCATATTAACAAAAAGACCTTTTCTTGACTGTTCCTACCATGATTATCCTCAAACAATATTTAATTCATTATGAGTTAATCTAAATGGTATTTAAATGAAATATTTTATAGGAATAATATTAGAAAAATTAATGGGTTAATTAAAATTATGGACTAAGATGGCTATTAAGAAACTTCACAAGGGGCTCCTGGGTGGCTCAGTCAGTTAAGTGTCTGGCTCTTGGTTTCAGCTCAGGTCATGATCTCACGGTTCATGAGTTCAAGCTCTGCATTGGGTTCCAGTGCTGTGTCAGTACAGAGCCTGCTTAGGATTCTCTTTCTCTCCCTCTCTCTCTGGCACTCCCCTGCTTGTACTCTCTCTCTGTTTTTCTCTCTCAAATAAACTTAAAAAAAGAAACTTCATGAATTGTATTATTTTTATCCATCTTAACCTGTTTGGGATTCTCTGTCTGTCTGCCCCTCTCTGTCTCAAATAAATAAACTTAAAAATAATAATAATAAAAGAACGTTAGCTACAGTGGGGAGAGGTACAATCTGTAGGCCACTGGTTCCACTTTATACTAAATGAGTGTTTGGCCAAAACTCAAAATAGTCTTCTGGGAAGAATTCAATCACTTTTTGTTAGGATTTACTTTAATGTAATTTTCTTGCTTTACTTTGGAAGTTTTGGTATAAAAGAGAACTTAAGATATTCAAGAAAGCAATTGGTTGTTTCAGTTATAGTAGAATGGCATGTGGTTGTTGGATTCAAATAAATCTTTTAGTTAGAAATTCTTTAAGAAATTAAAAGGAATTCTCAATGCTGATCTCTGACATTCATTTTTTAGGTGTGGGAAAGTCCTCTGACCTCATCAACTCTAAACAGGGTGACGCCTACAGGGTTATTCTGAGTATCAAATGAGATAAATGTGTGCAAGTACTTTGACCTCCATAAGTGTAGGAGACATGACATTATTCATTTGCTCAGACAGACTCTTTCTCTCTTGTTAGGTAATTTTCAAACCTTGAAAAATTTTATTTCCTAGGATGTTTGACTAAATATCTGTTCCCCCCCCCTCAGTGGGAAAAAATGATCAGAGAAGAGGGATGAGTTAAATAGGTGATAGGGATTAAGGAGGGCCCTTGCTGTGATGTGATGAGCACCAGGTGTTGTATGTAAGTGATAAATCACTAAATTCTACACCTGAAACTAATATTATACTGCATGTTAACTAACTGGAATTTAAATAAAAACTTGAAAAAAATTGTCAGAGAAATTATGAACTTTTTTTAAATTTTCTTTGTATTTTTAGATTAACAAAAGCACTGGCATTGTGGAAGCATCACGGATCATGAACTTGTACCAGTTTATTCAGCTTTATAAAGACATCACAAGTCAAGCATCAGGAGTACTGGCAATGAGCTCCACCTCTGAAGACCACGATGAAAACTCAGCATCTGTAACCTCTTGTCAGGCTAGTCTTTGGATGGGAAGGTATACAGTGCATAAGTACCATGTTTCTCTTCTTTTCCTATATACAAGCTACTGAAATCTCAGTAATATTTGCTGCTGCTCTTTGTGATATCTCGAGTCACGTTGCTTCTTATCTCAGCTGATCAGCTTTTGGATGTCTGTGCTTCGGGACATTGTTAAGTGCCAAATTATAGAAAAGTTAAAGCGGCTCACACCAGGTAATGCTTCTGTCCATCCAGTTTCCATGAATGCACCTCCACTCTATATGCTTGCATTTAATGACAAAGGATATTAATATCTCTCTTATAACAGGAAGAAATTAAGTTAGCCAGAGTTTTCTTTGATGGCATTTGTTTATTCAGGCCTAATATATTATTCTATCTAAACTTTCTTTTCCTTTTCTATAATGCTCTTGGCATGTGAAGAGCATTTGACATGTTGCCATTTGACAACCATGACCATAATTTAAATTTGTAAATGCCTCGTTGGAAAAAGTCTTTCGTGGATTCAGACATGTTGATATCCTGTCTTATTGTCATACTGAATCGACAGCGAAAATCTGTATTGACAGTGTCTTTTACCTTAAAATTAAGAATATGCTTAGCAAGAATTTCTCTTTTAGTGCTTGATTTACAGTTGCATTTTCTGGTCTATTCTTAACCATCTGGTTTCCAAATACTATATTGTAGTAAAATTGTATTTCCTTTTATCGTTTGTTGTCTGTAGGATTGTTTGGTTTTCTAGGTTTGGGCTGTACAAGTGTTAGTGAAATGCCAAGTGAGTTTTAGAACATGATTGGCAATGTTTAGGCTTTTCTTTTCTGTGTTTTGTTGTTGCTGCTGTTATTTTAATGTTTATTAATTTTGAGAGAGAGACACAGAAAATAAGTGAGCAGGGAAGGGGCAGAGAGAAAGGGAGAGACAGAATCTCAAACAGGTTCTGTGCTGGCCAGAGCCTGACACGGGGCTCAGTCCCATGAACTATGAGATCATGACCTAAGTTGAAATAGTCAGATGCTTAACTGAGCCACCCAGGCACCCCAACAAGGTCCACGTTTTAGAGAGCTTTGTATCCTGCATGGCACATAAATCTTCTATCAGTTGAATTCACTTATATAAATGTGATATAATTGAAAGGGCCTATTATTGGGGCACCTGGATAGCTCAGTCAGTTAAGCGTCCAACTTCTGCTCAGGTCACGATCTTCTGGTTCATGAATTTGAGTCCCACTCCCACATCAGGCTCTGCACTGATAGCCTGGAGCCTACTTCGGCTTCTGTGTCTCCCTCTCTCTCTCTGCCACTACCGCCTCATGCTCACTCTCTCTCTCCCTCTCTCTCTCAAAAATAAATAAACATTAAAAAATTGTTTTAAACAAAATAAAAGGGCCTATTATTTTCAGAAAGACCTGAGTATTTCCAGTTTAGTTTATGTGTTCTTTTCAATCATCACAGTATTCATCTACTATCCAGTCTTTCTTTATGAAATTTGTCCCTCTTAGTACTTCTTCCCTGATATTTGCTGTTCCTAAAAATTATGTTAATATAGTCTTGTTTTCATGAGTCACGTTTTGGTTTATGCTGAGGGCACATAGATCTTGATAATACATTCTAAGCAATGGAGACAAAATTTAAAGCATAATGACAGCAGAGAATATTATTGATCCAGCTCAGTTTTCACACTGCAGGGTGAAGCAGCTGACGGATGAGGAGGAGTGTTGCATCTGTATGGATGGTCGAGCTGACCTCATCCTGCCTTGTGCTCACAGCTTTTGTCAGAAGTGCATTGATAAATGGTAAGTTATCTGCTGCCTTCAAGGGATGGGCAAAGGTTAAATGGAAAAGTACATGAATAAACTTCAAAAAATACAAAAATATTGTAGTTTAAGAGATTTTGTTTTTAGTACTTTGAATTGTATGACATGCCTCCTCTTCTGGTTAAAAATATTTTTATACTTGAAATTTATGAACTGTTGCAATGTATCTTAATTTTGGCATTTTACTTTTGCTGTAAGATTTGTGCCTGATTTGAGTCTAGAGTCACAAGTTTCCCTTTTTCTTCATTTTTCTCCTCATATCTGTATTTTTCTTCTATATATGATTAAAAGGAATAATATGAATCCTTGTCTATTAAGATGATTGAACCTGGAGGGAACTTTAGAGTTTAGCTAGTCAAGCTCATTATTTTACAAAATAAGAGTCAAGCATTTAGGTGACTTTATAATTGACGTACAATAAAGGACATATAAAGTACAATTCGATGTTTTGGCATATGTGCACACTCATAAAAAATGTCATCACAATGAACAAATTATCACCCCCAAATCAATCCAAAAGTTATTTTGTGCCCACTGTAAAGTCTCCTTCCCAACACTTCCAGTCCCCAGACAACCTCTAATCTGTTTTTAGTCATTGTAAAATCATTTGGATTTTCTAGAATTTTTATAAATGAAATTGTACATCATGCACTCTTTTTTTCGTTGAGTAGAGTTATTTCGAGATTTATCCATGTTGTAGCATGCTATCAGTAGTCCCCTTGCCTTTTTTTCTCTGAGTAGTGCTCCTTATATGATCTACCATAGTTTATTTATCTATTCTCCTGTTTTGGGTTGTTTCCAATTTTGAGGTATTGCAAATGAAGCTGCTATATATATTTGTGGACAAATCTTTTTATGGACATGTATTTTGGGTTTCTCTTGGTTAAATACCTGGAAGTAGAATAGCTAGATCATATGGTGGGCATATGTTTAACTTTTTTAAGAAACTGCCCCCTGTTTTCCAAAGTGGTTGTACGATTTTGCACTCCCGCCAGCAGTAGATGATGATTCGAGTTGCTCCACAACCTTGCCAGTACTTAGTATGGTCAGTTTTGTTTGGTTTTGTTTTGTTTTTAATTCTAGTGTTGTTAACATCATTGTTACATTAGTTTCAGATGTATACTATAGTGATTCAGCACTTCCATATGTTACTTAATGCTTATCAAAATAAGTGTATTTTTAATCCCCTTCACTTGTTTTACCCATCCCCTACTCTACTTCCCTCTGGTAAGTACGGTCAGTCCTTTGAATTTTAGACATTCTAATAGATGTGTAGTGGTATCGCATTGTGGTTTTAGTTTGCATTTCCCTATGGAATGATGATGTGGAGCATCTTTTCATATGTTAATTTACCATCTGTTTGTCTTTGATGAAGCGTCCACTCACATCTTTTGCCTATTTCTTTATTGGGTTGTTTTTGTATTAAGTTTTAGAGTTCTTTCTATATTATGAATACATATCAGATATTTGACTTGCAAATATTTTCTCCCAGTTTGTGATTTGTCTTTTCATTTTCTTAAGAATGCCTTTGATAGAGTAGAAGTTTTTAATTTTGATGAGGTCCAATTATCACTTCGTGATTTAAGCATAGTGATTTTAGTGTCATATCTGAGAAATCTATCTAATCTAAGGTGACAAAGATTTTCCTCTATTCTTCTGGAAGTTTTATAGTTTCAGGTTTTACATTTATGTCTATGATCCGTTTTGAGTTAATTTTTTGTATATGGTATGAGGTATTGATCAAAATTCTTTTTTTGCGTATGGCTATCTAGTTGCTCCAGCACATTTTACTGAAAAGACTATCTTTCCTTCAGTAATTGCCCCTTCATCTTTATTGGAAATCATTTGTTTAAATACACATGGGTCTATTTCTGGATTCTATTCTGTTCCATGGATTCATTTATTTCATAACAATACGACACTACCTTGATTAATGTAGCTTTCTGAGGCTTAAAATCAGGGAGTGTTAGTCCTCCAATGTTGTTCTTTGTCAAAGTTGTTTTGCCGGTTCTAGTTCTTTTGCATTTCAAAATGAGTTTGAGAGTCAACTGTCAGTTTCTTCAAAAAAGCTATAAGGATTTTGGTTAGAATTGCATTAAATAGATTGATTTGGCAAGTGTTGACTTCTTAACAACATTGAGTCTTCTAGTTGACAATCACAGTATATTTCTCCATTTATTTAACTCTTTCACTTGTCTCATCAATTTTTGTAGTTTTCAATATTATAAACCTTTGATAGATTTATCTCTAATTATTTTGTATTTTATGCTATTTTAAATAGTATTTTTTGTTTCAATTTCTGATGATTTGTTGCTAGTATATGAAAATTTTATGTATTAATCCTTTATTCTGCAACCTGACTAAACCCATTTTTTTTAGTTCTGATAGCTTTTTTGTAGATACCATAGAACGTTCCTGAATGTCTGAACATCCTTTTTCAAAGATATTTTTTCTGGATATAGAATTCTAGATTGATAGTACTTTTTCTTTCAGTATTTTAATGATGTTGCTCCACCCTCATTTTTCTTGCATTGTTTACTACGAGAAACATGCTCTCACCCTTATCTTTTTTTCCTCTGTAGGTAATATGCCTTTTTTTTCCTCTGGCTCCTTTTAAGGGTTTTTCTTTATCATTGGTTTTGAGAAGTTTGATTATGATATGCCTTCCAGTAGTTTTCTTCATGTTCCTTTTGCTTAGTGTTCACTGAGTTCCTTGGACTTGTAGGTTTACAGTATCATGAATTTTGGAAAATTTTCAGCCATTATTTTCTTAAATATATTTATTTCTCCCCCTTCTCCTAGGACTCACGTTACACACACATTAGATCACTTAAAGTTGTCCCACAGCTCACTGTTGCTAGTTTCCTTTTTAAAATCATTTTCTGTGTTTCAGTTTGGATAGTTAACATTGCTAAATCTTTTCAAATTCGCCAATCATTTTTTGGCAATGTCTAACTTGTCATTAGTCCCATCCAGTATATTTTTTACTGCAGACATTATAGTTTTCATGTCAAGAAGCTTGAGTTTTTAAAATATCTTCCATGTCTCTACTTCAAATGTTTGGTCTTTCCTCTAATGTTTTTAATACATAGAATATGATTATTATGACTGTTAATTTTTTTTCCCTGCCAATTCTAACATCTGCACCTGGATTGGTTTGATTGACTTTTCCTTTTCTTTTGGGGTTGTATTTTTCTGCTTCTTTTTATGCCTGGTAGTTCTTGACGGGGTGCCAGACACTGTGACTTTTACCTTTTTGGGTACTGGATATTTTTGTATTCCTATAAATATCCTTGAGCTTTGTTCTGGAATATAGTTACTTAGAACAGTTTGATCCTTTTGGGTCATGCTTTTTTGATTTGTTAGGCAGGACCAGGGCAGTGTTTAGTTGAGAGCTAATTATGTCTCACTATTGAGGCAGGACCCTTTAGTTGAGAGCTAATTATGTCTCACTAATGAGGCAGGACCCTTCAGAATCTCTGCTCAATGCTCCATGAGTTAGGAGGTTTTTCCAGTCTGTCGGGTGAGAGCAGGCAATATCCCAGGCCCTGTATGAGTTTGGGTAGCGTTCCTTCACATTCTTTTGGGTGATTCCTGAGCCTCACACCCACACACTGATATCATGACTCTGCTGAATATACTCTAGGGGACCTTCAGCAGATTCCAGAATTCTCCCTTTGTGCAACTTTCTGCAGTTAAGTATTTCAGTACTCTGCCGTGTGAACTCTAGCTGCCTTGGCCTCCCAAGAGACTCAGCTGTGTCTCTTCAACTCAGAGAGTCTGCCAGGCTCCATCTGGGTTTCTCCTGCTTGCTCTATAGCCTGAAAATTCTCAAGGCAATAAGCTGGGGCAATTATAGGGCTCACCTTCTTTGCTTCTCATCCCCAGGGATTATTGTCCTGTGTTGTCTGATGATATCCAATGTTGAAAGCCTTGTTTCATGTATTTTTCCAATGTTTTCTTTATTTTAAGTGAGAAGGTAAATCTGGTCCCTGTTGGCCAGAAGCAGAAGTTGACTCTTAAAATTGAGACTTTTGTGCACAGAAGAGAACACATAATTATCTTATAAAATATCTCTGAGGAACCAGAAATGAATCTGAATAATAGATGCCAGCTCTAGCTTTCACATTTAGTTTTTGGAACCGATTTCTAAATTTTTGCACAAAAGCCAAAGAGCAATTGATATAATTTAATTACTTTGGTCTCAGATTTCACTGAGAAATGAAGAGAAAAACATTTTCCCTGCATGACATGTTTCTGGCTCAAATATGGTATTTTTGAAATTTCCAAAATAATATTTGTCGAGGCAAAAAAATCCCTGTGGAAAACATAATCTCATATAAGTGATCATATATAAGTTTTTTTCCCCTATCAAAATTATTTAACATGTAAGTTTCATCTTCTATTTTAAACCTTGAATGCTTCTATTCGCCAAACTGTATCTTTCACAGTTTGTAGCTATAAAAGATAGGGGCAAACTTAAATGTCCTTCTGTGGCAGATGGGTTAAATGAATTTATGGCCTGTCCACACAGCGTATGTTTAAAAAGAACAGACATGTTCTGACATGTACTGATACATAATGGCCTATAAGATATATTGGTAAGTAAAAAAAGCAATAATATATAAATACACACAAACTTAATCATGTATAGTCTATCTCTAGAAGAATATATAAGAAACTGGTAACAGTAGTTAGAGTGGGAAGGAGAGATTTATTTTTTACTGTATACTTTTATGCTGTTTACTTTTTTTAAAGCCATGTACATGTATTACTTTTCAAACACACCTATTTTTTAAAAAGAAGGAAAAACAAACTGTTCTTTATTTGACTTTTCTGATAGGAGTGATCGACACAGGAATTGCCCTATTTGTCGCCTGCAGATGACTGGAGCAAATGAATCATGGGTGGTGTCAGATGCACCCACTGAAGATGATATGGCTAACTATATTCTTAACATGGCTGAGGAGGCAGGCCAGCCCCTTGTACCATGACCTTGGGGTGAAGGTCTTCTGTTGCTCTTACAAGCTACAAACACTTTGGTCATGGGGGAAGAATGCAGGGATATTGTGGCACAGAAACAGAGAAATCAATTTTCCCTACCCTCTTATTTTCACTGTTCTGACAGTTTGTCCCATTTCTTTTGACAAACTTGCCATGTCTTCCATTTATAGTAAACTAAAATTTGCTACTGTTTTAGACCATATTTTTCTATTATTTATCTGTTCTAATATATATTAGAACTAATTGCTCTTGAATACTTTGCTGAGGTAACAGCAACATTTCCAGAGACTTCTGAAACACTATTTTTCAGGGCAGGAGTATTCTGGGATCTGTTTAGTTAGGTTTAAAGTAAACCTTGAATGTTAAAAAGTTGTAGCCATCTGAGAGAAAATTTGAAGTGACTGAAAATGTAGAGTACATCAAAGTGCGCGGACTACTTTAGTCTTTCTGCTGGAATCTAAGGAGTGTGTACGCCCCCTTGTGGTTCATTGTTGCTCTTTTAATAATTTTTACTTGAAACGATCCACAATTATTTCAAAACCGTAGCAATGTGTTTTGGAACTAAATGTTTTTTTTTCCATGCTGTATAGTTTGGGTGAGGACTAAAAAGCTGGGCGTGACTTTGCCTTGTAAATGGCTTTCTGCTGGGAATCTTCTTGGCTGTTCTGGAAATGCTTTCCCACAATTGGAAGACTGTTCTAAATAGCTTTTGATAATGCTCATGCATCTTGGAGTTTCAGAAGGAAAGTTTTCTTCTTCACAGATCCTGAGTTTTATATTTCCAAATTATGGTAAATCATTCAATACTGGTTCATAGTGCCTTAATTTTATTTTTTAAATAATTTATTGTCAAATTGGTTTCCATATAACACCCACCGCTCATCCCAACAAGTGCCCTCCTCTGTGCCCATCACCCACTCTCCCCCCTCCCATACCCCCCTAACTACGTTTCTTCTTAGTCTTTGAGAGTCTCTTATGTTTTGTCTCCCTCTCTGTGACTTTTTTCTTTTCCCCTCTGCTCCTCCCCTGATGCCTGAATTTTCTTAATTCGAAGGCATCTTTCTGAAGTCTCAAAATCTTTAAATCTCGTATGTCGTTAAGAGAGAAGAACATAGGATATAGCCTTTTAAACATGTACACTGAACACCTCTGAAAATTAGGAGATAATTTGGCTTTCTGCTGTTTCACTATACTTCCTTTGAAATACTCTGAGAGAGTATAGTCATTATGGAATTATGATTTTTAGTGACACTTCATTTTTCAAAAATTTTGCTTTATGTTAAGCATTAACATATTAGCATATAATAAAACTAGAACCTGATGTCTCCTTTAAAAGAGCTAACGTTCCATGTAACTTTTCTGACTTATTAATGATAACTTGCAAATATTACCATTTTCCAAAATACCAAAGTACACAATTTAAGTTGCTGCTTAATGATGGCAGAATTTTTGGATATTGGGATTTTTTAAATTTTTAAAGTTTATTTATTTATTTTGAGAGAGAGAGCGAGCAAGCAGGGGAGGGGCAAAGAGAGACAGAGACAGAATCTCAGACAAGCTCTGTGCTGTCAGTGGAAAGCCTGACACAGGCCCAAACCCACAAATCGTGAGATCATGACCTCAGCCAAGACGAAGAGTCAGACACTTAACCAATTGAACCGCCCAGGTGCCCCTGGATATCAGGATTTTAATAGGCATGCAAATTAAATAATAATAAAAAAAATGTCTGACCAAAGGTAGCTTGATTTTACCCCAAAAATATTGATAACTAATTGGTTGACATTCATGATGGGGATAGCTCAATACCAAATAGCTAACCACCACTATGGACGTTTCTACAGGCAGAGCACCGGGGGCCTGTATCATATCAATCTGGCAATGTGCTTGATGGTTTGTGTGACCTTGAGAAAGTCCCTGCTGCTGGTTTGTAGGTTCCTGCCTTAGATACTGAGATTTTATCTGTGGTTTTTATACTTTATTTTAGCAGTAGAACCTTTTTTCTCTCCGCCAGGTAAATTTTTACTCAGAACCCCTACACATACATCCTTATACACCCACACACACACTACCCCTCTATATAAAAGTCATATTTTATTAATATAAATTTCCTTATATAACTTTATATACCATAATAAATATTATAAAGTCAACCAATAAAAACATATAATATCCAGGATATTCAGATTTATTTAGTAATCCGGTTGTATGATGGGAGTTATTTTTTAAATGAAGTTTTTAAATGTTTATTTATTTTTGAGAGCAAGGGAGAGACAGAATGCAAGCAGGGGAGGGGCAGAGAGAGAGGGAGACATAGAATCTGAATCAGGCTCCAGGCTTTGAGCTGTCAGCACAGAGCCCGATGTGGGGCTCGAACTTGCAAATTGCAAGATCATGACCTGAGCCGAAGTCAGACACTTAACCCACTAAGCTACCCAGGCGCCCCCTGCCAAAAGAATATTTTTTAATTCAAGTCAGATTTGTAGAACCCTGAATCTCCTCCCTGAAGTCTTAGTATTCCATGAGACATATTTTGAAAACCTTGGGATAGATGATCACTGAGAGCTTTTCCAGCTCTAAGATTTTAAATTGTCCGTTTGGATTAGACTTGCTGAGTCTAACTTAGATTATCTAACTGAAAAATGTTTCTGAAAATGAACAAAGTTGCTTTACAGGTTTTTGGATCTTTCCAGGTATAGCCAATGATCTGATCCCCCAGAATCCTTCACCTTTCAAGGAATTATTTAGCAGTAAGCCCAACGACTTGACATGGCCCAAGCCTCTTTACTTTCCAATATGAGCTCCAAGACACTAACTGATCTACTGTGAAATAGAAAGTTCTTACTAGTCTTATTAAATCAATGAATGCAGGTTTTTGCCTACTCCATTAACTGGATAATTCTTTAGATGTGAATGTTAGGTAGCCTCTACTATTATAACTAATCACAAAAGTTGTAAATTTGTTTCATGGATAAAATGTACTTTTTGTATTCTGTACAGCTTTGTCTTTTTTAAATATGAAGTACTTAAATGCACTTACTATGATAGGTAATAATATAATGTGTGCCTTCTAGGATTTGTGAAATGTTTTCATGAACTCTAAGGAATTTGTTTTATAAGTTACAAAGTTTTCCCTATCCTAACTCAATAATAGGGTTTACTCATAGTGTGTTGCTATAGAACTTTAGTTAGAGAAAATGTGTTTGACTACGTACTGAATTTAGAAGTTGAGAATAATAGTATCTGCTTTATTCTTAGGACAAACTGATCAATTGTGCAATAAATAATCTTTAGCAAGTAAATTTTAGTTAACTGAAGAGACTCTTTTCTTATGCAGTTTCACATTCTTCTATACTAAATGTTTCTATTCCTTAGAGGACTATTTTGTATTGTGCTCTGGGGAGTTGTGATGTTTGCGTGCTATGTTTTAAAATTCACTTCAAATTGGACTCAACTTCCTTGAGTCCAATATCTATATTGGACTATATCTAATCTATATTTGGGTAATAAGGCTGCTTGAAATTATTTGTTTCTGTGTTTCTTAACAGTGGAAAGTTGAATTCATTAAAAGGCAGTCCAAAGAATTTGCATTTTTAACTGTTTTTTTTTTTTTTTTTTTTTCCTTAAGTCAAGCTTACTTTGTCTGTTCAGGAATAAGAAAACTGCTTAGAGATTAGGGAATTCAGCTGGTCACCCATGTTTATGATGAGCAGCACAATGACAATATAATACACGTAGCTGACAACAGATTTTCATTTGTTCTCATGTCTTTTTACCCTGTTGGACAGTAAAAAATGAATAGATAAAATATTCCACCCTACAGTGGTTTTGATGTTCATCTTGTAAAATCATTTCCAAGGTTAAAGAGTATCATTAGAGAAGATGTTAGAATCTTAGTGCTGAGACGAGGAAAGCCATTTATCAGAAGGAAAGGCAGTTTGTAATGCAGTTTACTGGTGTACAGCACCCTGGAGAAGTACACATTTTGGTACCAAAAGACATAAGCCTCCAGAGATATATTTTGATAATCTCACAGCTGTTTATAGTCTTAATCTCTGGCATCCTCGATCTTTCTGATAAAATACTTATTTAAAGGTTGAAGATTTTTAAATTTCCAAGCAACTCTGTTTTTCTGATTAGTATTTCTTTAATTGTAGCTAGTTACACTTGTTCTTTATAACAGTCATAGTTCAGGTACTGCGTGCTTATGTGTATTACCAATATATCTCCTTCAGTCATGTGTATAAACCCAAAAATAGATGAATATTGTTTCACTAGTGGAGGACTCAGAAATAAGTAAAGAGAAAGCCAGAGGGATGTGCTTTCAATTCCGCTTTAATCCAAAATAAAAGGAAGTAAAGGCCCAGGACTCGCCTTGGTGCATACCAACCCTGGGGCTGTGATTGGTTTTCATGTGGCAAAGAGCAATGTCATTGATCATCTCTATAGTGCAGTTTGGTGTGGCACATACATGGACTTGAGGCTTTTATAGTAAGGGATAACCTACTTCAAAATTTGTTCTTTTACAAACATGGACTAGTATACAATAGCCTTTGATTCCACCTGTGAACACAAAAGAAAGTAGGGATTCACACCCCCCACCCCCACCCTGCGCCCCTGCAAAAGGCCAAGACCGGTGAGGGACAATGATGAGATCAAAGTGTGAAGCGCTACTGACAAAGGTGTCTGAGAAGTTCGCAGGACAGGTAGAACCGAGCACGTGTTGGCCGAACAGACTAAAGTAATATCCAGGGAAAGGGAACACGTGTGGTTTTGCTCAGGAACTGTAACAGGCCAGAAGTTCGAGAGAAAAAACAGCAAAGGTTTACCTTCTGGGTCTAGCGAGCTTCAGTTTAGATTTTTTTTTAAATGTTTATTTATTTTATTCTTGAGAGATAGAGACGTAGAGTGAGCAAGGGAGGGGTAGAGAGAGAGAGAGAGGCACAGAATCCGAAGCAGGCTCCAGGCTCAGAGCTGTCAGCACAGAGCCCGATGTGGGGCTTGAACTCATGAACCACGAGATCATGACCTGGGCCAAAGTCGGACGCTTAACCGACTGAGCCACCCAGGTGCCCCTAAAATTTTTGAGTATTCATCGTAAATGTCATCCATGTCCGACTCTTCGTAAAAGACAAATTGGTATTTGTTATTGATAACTTTTCATGATGCCCGATCTTTTTTTAAAATTGTTTTTATTTCAGTATAGTTGACACACAATGCTACATTAGTTTCGGGTGTACAACATAGTGATTCAACTTCTCTGTATGTTATGCTGTGCTCACCACAAGTGTAGCCACCATCTGTCGCCATACAGTGCTATTACAGTATCATTGCCTTATTTCCAATGCTCTGCCTTTTATCCCTCTGACTTATTCCATAACACTGGAAGCCTGTGTCTCCCACTCCCCTTCCTGTGTTACCCGTGCTCCCACCCCCTTCCCTCTGGCAACCATCAGTTTGTTCTCTGTATTTATAGGTCTGACTCCGCTTTTTGTTTATTCATTTGTTCTGTTTTAAATAGTATTAACTTGAAATACTTTTAAATTATTGAGCCATTTATTTAATAATTAAAAACAAATACTTGGTACAGATAAAATGACAATGAAAAACTGTACAATAATTCCTGTGTTCGGACAAATGTATACAAATGGAACCTTTTCAAAAATAACGTGTAAGATAAATACTGGGTTTTCAGTCAATTTCATCATTAGCTGGAAGATAGCATAACATGTCTGCCTAATAAAAAGACTACATTTATTGTTCCATGTGCTAAGTTAACCAGCGGAGGGGATAAGCATTATAAAGTCACAGGACAAGACCATTTCAAGTCAAATAAGCGTCTTCACAGGCAAAAATAGAGTTCTAAGTCTATAATAATCTAGGAAGGCTTCTCATAATCCTCATTTGCCCACAGAAATAGAAAGGTCCTTGAGCAGCTCGTTGCATACGTGGAGCACATGTCCTTAAAAAATTGCCAAAAGAGAAGTTCATTTAGTTAGTCAGTGTACATTTATTGAGCACCTACTATGTACCAGGCACTAGTAACAGAGAAGAAGAGTACATTGGTAAAGCTTAAATTCAGATTGGTCTTAAAAATGTTTTCTACCTGGCCCCTGGGACCACTTATATCTTATGAAGAAGCCTGCATGTTAGGTAAGGGAGACATTTCACCTTAAAAATGCACAGGTTACAGTGATAAAATTTAACATCTGTGAGGCCTAACGGAAAGTGAGGAAAAGGACTGGATTAGGAGGAATGGGAAAACTAGTTCTGGTCCTGTTACTTATGAGCTGTGTGACCTTAAGCGAATTTCACCTCTCTGGCCCTAATTTTTCCTAAGTAAAATGGTAATTGGGCTATAGTCAGAATGTTAGAACCGGAAGGAACAGGGATCATCTAATCCTATGCTTTCCAAAGTCCATAGTTCAAGTGAAAATATGTAGAAGCCCCACTGTAAAAATGAAGAAAGCAGAGTTGCTTTGAAGAAGGCGGCACCCAGAACCTCACTCCCCCTGCCCTCCCCCTACCCTGAGGCGGTCCAGCACAGGGGACTCACAGAATCACCTAGTACAAACCCACACTCTTCAGATGAGAAAACCAAGACACAAAACAGAAGCGATTGGTTCAATGTGCACGTCTGGCTTCCTAAAGAGAGAGGAGGGCTAAGTAAAACAGTTTAAGAAATTCATAAAAAATGTAAAATTGTCAAGAAGGAAGTTTTCTATTTTAATTCTCTCAAAGTAGTTCCTTTATGAAAGGGAGCTTTGAAATTGATTTTGTTTAAGGCAGCCAGCCAGAGGCTGAAATGAACAACTACCAACTAGCCTGCAGGGTCTATAGAGGATTTTGGCAGAAAACCACACAGACCTCATGTCAGTAGGCACTGGACCTTGCAAGATCCTGGCCCCAACAGTGCAAGCACTAGCGGTTTCAAGAGACACATTTGCAAAATTAGGAGTGAGTACAGACAAGTGTCCAGCTCCCGGATCCCCAAGGAGGAGTCACCATCTATTACTCAGAAATACTAACAGAAGTGGGCATGTTGGATCTTAAAGTGAACAGTGCAACCAAAATCGCTAGTTAGAGGCATCCCCTACACCGAGGACGGTCCTAGTTTGGTATCTTGACCACTGTTAATCACAGCAAACTTGAAATTAAACCAGAAAGTTAAAATGCATTGCCCACCGCTGGACCTATTTGGTCAGAGCTGTGATCTCTTCTGATTTCATGGCATCAGACAGGAAGCTGAGCTCATTGCATAAGGTCTCATATCGGAACGCCATCCGGATCTGAGCAACATTTGTCTTTCGAATATCATTTCCTTCAGGTCCTTCTTTATAATAATTTTGTCCCAGAAACTTTTGCTTCTCCTGTGGAACCAGAGAAGTACAAATGAAATCAGATACCTTAGGTTTACTTTCTATATCCCCACGGCAGCTTTGACATTAGCCACGCCAAATCAGACCAGTCCCCTGAGGCTGGTTCTCCACCAAGACATTGTTCCCCACTGGATTCTTAAAAATTCCTGCTGGCCCGTGTCCTCGGGCATGTCACCCTGATGCCCACATTCATTCCCTTCATT
Organism: Paguma larvata; assembly: GCA_030068075.1. Lineage (NCBI taxonomy): Eukaryota > Metazoa > Chordata > Mammalia > Carnivora > Viverridae > Paguma > Paguma larvata. Next base: position 64,713,753 of record CM057831.1, on the reverse strand, counting down.
TTTGACTACGCTTTCCTTGACCACAAGAAAAAGATAAGACCTCCAGGAGCTTCTGGCAATGAGGAAGGCAAGATGAAGGCATGAAGACTCTCAGTCCTCCTGAGAGCTGACAGGGGCAAACAGTCTTAGGAAGCAGGTCTGTACAATTGAATCGTGAGCATTTAACTCTTCTCTGCATCAGGATCCAGTAAGGGCAGCACCGATGAGGCTTCTTCCTGTACCAGTGACACCACCCCGGGGAGGTACCCAGGAGCCTAAGACACCATGTAGAGAAATGGTTCTCAACTCTGGCTCCACAGCAGAATCACCTAGGGAGCTATAAGAAAAATCACCAATGTCCAGGTCTATCCCTACAATTTTTTATTCAATCTAGGTACCATTCACTATCCAAGAAACACTGAGTGCCTACTATGTGCCAGGGACTATTCTAGGCCCTAGGGATATAATGCTGAACAAAACCGTCTAGTGGAACTTAAATTCTGAAGGAAAGAGAAGAAAACACATAACTACGTATAACAATGTCAGTAGTAATAAATGGTATGAAGAAAAACATTAAAGGGATGGAGAATGATGGCAAGTGTGTGGCTGTGGTAGAATGGTGATCAGGGAGGGCCTCTTGGAGGAGGTCACGTTTGAGGAGGGGTGTGAAAGGGTGAAAGCAGCCTTAAAAATTCAGAGGTCTCCCCTCGGGAGTTTCGGTGTTCACCCTGCTCGTTGTCTTCACTGATCTCAGAGCTATAAAGTGCGTGACGTGCAGCAGGCACCCACCGTACGTGTGTTGAAGGGACAAGAGGGACAGAAGGCAGTGCCATCACACACCGTACCTGATGGGAGAGGCCACTCTGCAGCACGCTGTTCCTGGCGATTTCACACAGGTCACACGTGCTCAGCTTCCACACTTGAGCTGCAATTGCATATTCTTCCATAAGTGCTTCCTAGAGCCGCCCCCCAAAAAAGCAAATGTATGAGATGGTAGGATATCCATTTCAATCCTTCACATATTTCCAAAGCTAGAAACATCAGACAGACGTTACAGATTTAATTTTTCTTCAATGTCTGCCACCCGGAAAACCAAAGAACATTCCCACCCCCTTAAATTACGAACTCCTAAGATCATCTTTGGTGAATTCTCAGGTTTCCAAGGAGAGATACATCAAAGAACCCCTACACATTGATTCGTCAGCCAGCACATGTTTGAAGCCTTGTGTCAAGTCATGGGGACCCCAGCCTCTGCTCCACGGGGACGGTCTCCCTGAGCGTGCACGTGTTCAGTACCTGCCCTACGGCTTTGCTTTGTATTTAACGTCACTTTCTTAAGATTGCCCCAAAATAAAAGCTAATCTGAATCAAGTAGTAAGAGCAGAGCTGGAACGTTAAATGAGAATGAGAAAGGATCACGTAGTGAGACAGTAATCCCAAAAGGATTTGAGTTTGAGCTGTGCTTTCCGCCTTATCTCCTAGGAAGTGAAATGTCTACCATTGATCACAAGCTGTCCATTACCGCTCGGATACCCCGCTAGAGCAGCAGTCCTCAAAATGTGACCCAGCGTCCCCAAGGCCTTTTGAAAGGTCACCCCTCTTCCACCTATGTATCTTTGTGAGGCAAGATTTTCATCATATGCTTTGATAAAAAAACAGGCATCACAACCGATGGATGCAGATGCAGATGTGGGAATCCTGCTGTCTTCTCTTAAACCAGACATTCAGGGGATTTGCAAAAATGTAAAACAATGCCATTCTCAATGCCACTTTTTTTTTGTTTGGGGAAAATATGGCTGGTTTTCATTTAAAAATTGCTATTTATGTTAACATTTAGTAGCTTTGTTAATGTTGTCTTTAAAGTTTATTTTGGGAGAGAAAAGAATGAGCAGTGGAGGGGCAGAGAGAGAGAGAGAGAGGGAGAGAGAGAGAATCCCAAGCAGGCTCCACACTGTCAGTGCAGAGCCCAGTGCAGGGCTCAATCCCACAAACAGTGAGGCCATGACCTGAGCCAAAATCAAGAGTTGGAAGCTTAACCAACTGAGCCACCCAGACACACACACACCCTTGTTAATGTTATTTTTAAATGAGTTAATATTTTTCAATTTCACATTAGTTTCTAACACACTTAAATATCACCAGATATAGTGTATGTAATCAACAGCTTTCTGAGGACCTTTAATTCTTAGAGTATAAAGGAGTCCTGAGACCAAAAGCTTGGAGAGCCTGTCCTAGATGACTCAGGCTCTCCTATTTTTACTAATCAGTGGCTGGTCCCCATGCATGATATTGCCTTTCCCTTCCTCTTTCCTGGCCCCGCAGATCCAAAGAATAACTAATAATAATAATAATAATAATAATAATAAATGTTAACTAACATTTTGAATACATGTTATATTCAGACACTCTATTAGACTCTGTTTCATTATCTTAATGAATCCTAACAATAAAGTAGAGGTAGACATAGAGACAGATCTCATCCTTATTTTATAACAAATGAAGAGGGATAAGATACAGAGATCAAGTAACTTTACCAACATCATGGAGATAGTAAATGCCAAAGGGAGGGGAAATAGAGACGGCAAAGAAATAAAACTGTGCCTTCATGGGTTCAAGGACTCCAAAGACAGGACTCTTGGAGGAAACACTTTTTGCTCCCCAGGAGCTTACCTCTTGCCTTCACTGGGCACCAACCCCACCCCGAAAGCAGAATTGAGTATGTGCTCAGGTGTGTGCAGTAGGGAGGGCAGGCCAGGGCTGACTGGGGCAGCTAACATCCTCACCTTTGTGTAGTGGAACTGCATGGGGTCGTCGGTGGAGAGAGAAACATGGAGTCCCTTGTGCAGGAATTCCCTCAGAGGGTTTTTGGAATATTCAAGGAACAGACTGTTGTTGCTAAGAGGCGACATGGCAATGGGGATCTGAGCAAGGTAGTAGAGATACTGCAACACCGGGCTCTGCAAAAGAACCATGAAACTCAGGTGACCAGTGCCAGAGAAGGGAGGGAAGGAGCATTCGTCAGTGGAAACCAGGTCCAGCTAGTGTCTGTGTAATTCCCTAACCAAGCCCGAGCTCCCCGAAGCCAAGAGACCCAGACCCCCACCTCCCATTCCCCACCTCTGTTCATCAGATACATCCATGCCCCTCTCCTCCTGGGCTGGCCTCCGCCCACTGTTGGGAGCACCCCTTCTTGGCTCCAGACAAGGCACAGCTCAGGGCAGGAAGGCAGCTGCAAGGCTCCAAGCTGACCCCAGTCTACGTACTCTGCTCCCCTCCCCCAGGCACTGCCCCAAGTGAGCCAGCCCAGGAGATGCTGGGCTTTTGTTGTGTTGCTTTGACCACAAACATCCAGGATGAGTCAGTAAACACTCCGGCTCTTCAGAGATAGGAAGGGACAGACCTGACTGGGCTAGAGTGGTTTTCTGATGTAACACCTGCCGCCCATGGAATTGGGACACACAGTTAGACCTCCCCAGGACACAAGAGGCACAAGAGGAATTTGAGCAAACATCGTTCTTATGGAAGTGATCCAAAATACGGAGAAGACCAAACGGGCAGAGTTCGTGGTTGCATTATTTACACAAGCAAATATTTGGATAGACTGTGTCCAATAATCAGAGACTAGCTGAATCAATTATAGACCATCCAAGTGGTGGGCCATCCTTCCAACGGCCTTTAGGATGAGGAGCATAGATGTTATGTTGCAGCACAGAAAAATGCTTGTTATATAAAGTTAAAGGACAAAGCAGAACCAAAAAACAAAAATCTGTGCTCATAATAATAAGCACATTAGTAATCTGCTCTGGTAAAAAAGATGAGAATTATAAATCCCAAAAAGCTAATAATGGCTATTTTAAAGTAATAGCAATAAGGTGGGGTTTTTTCCCCATTTCTCCATCTTTTGGAAGATCCAAATTGCGATGTGTTTGATTATATTCTTTTCATAATTAAATATGATAAATATGAAACCAAGATGACTACAGACAGCCGAACCCAGAAAAAGGCACCAGCCTTTTAACGTCACTGGCCAGAGCCTCCCAGAGGGCAGACAGGAGCCCAAGCGATCCACTCCTCCCCAGGGGAGCCCTTGGCAGGACTACCACTGCAGGGCAGGCTTCCGTGAGTGGCCTGGTTACCTTCTTGAGGAGCAGCCCATGGGAAATGTTGTCAGCAGTCAGGAAAGCAGACACCAGGTGGGTGATGGAGCCAGCCTCCCCACAGTGAGGCCGGAACAAGAAAGTGCTCAGGCCTCGTTCCCTGCAGAAGTAAGGCTCTTAGTCAGCAAGGACCCCTGGTCCACTGTACGCAGGGCCCCACAGGCCTGGGGTGTGTACCCCTAGTTCAGAGCTACTCCAGGGGAGACAGTCACCCATGGCAGAGTCAACACAGCTGACACAGGGCACTCTGGAAACTACCGCCCCGCCCCCCAGCCAATTACAGAGAACCAGATCCAGTGATCTTCAGAAACAAAAGATACCATCTCTGGGGAACAGAGGGGGACCTCCTGGTAGAAAGAAACCCTGCTCTGTCCCCATCCACTCCTGACCTTCCACCTCTTTCCTGGACCTTGTAGCCTGGATTCACAGACCTTCAGAGCAGCAAAGGCTATGTGAAACCATGGAATCCAACCACTCTGTCACAAAAATGGGCAAACCCAGAGGGTGGAGTCAGGCATTTGAAATCCCTGGGCAGGTCAGCTAGAACTAGAACTCAAGCCCCTCCCTCCAGCAGCTCAGCCTGGACTGCCCCACTCCAACCAACGCCAGGCCATCTCCTCTCAATCATGGTCCATCTGAAACCTCCACACCCACAGGCTGCACTGGCTTAGGCTGAGCTAGCAAGGCCCCATGGCCCAGCAGGGACAGGAGGGAGGCTAGACTTGCAAAGAGGAATGAACAGCTCAGTGTCGGTAGTTCTGGGCACCCGAGTCCCACCATACATGCCCCGGGTGTATGCACACTGGTGGGAGCCTGTGCAGGTAAGAGTGGACATGAGCTCCACGAGGGCGTGGATTTAGTCTGCATTGTTCTCTGTTAGATGTCCAGTGCCTAGGACAGTGCCTGTCACATACAACAATAGTTGCATGAATAGATGCATGTGTGCACGCTGCTGATGTGGTGGAAAGAACATGCGTGTGTGTTGGCATGTCCCATGCCTGGATCATATCAGGGGTGGACAGATAACACGCATAACTGTTGGTGGGCATGCATATGCACACGTGTGTGTACGGGCATAAAGTCTGGCTGCATGTCTGTGGTATAGCGGCTCGCCTGCATGTATGCGTGCCTCTGAATACTGCGCCCTGTGTCGTGTGCTGGGGCACGACCCCGGGTGTGAGGTGGACGGCACACAGACGTGTGTGCAGGGGCTGGGCTCACCCACCTGCGGAGGTTGTTGAGCACCATGATGTTGGCATACATGTAGTACAGGTAGTAGCTGTAGGGCGGGTTCTGCTCACTGGTCCAGATGTCTGGGCTGGGGCTCTTGTCTGAGAACATGTGGTCGCTGTGCTTGGATTCATCATCCACGCTGTCAAACCCTGTCACCTGGGCAGGAGGAGGGGTCCTGCATCAAGCCAAGGCAGATGAGTTGCCAAAGGCCTTGGGGGCCAAGCCTCCCGGGTTCATCCCTCAGCTGGGGACCCCATGGCCTAACTGAGGCCACATTCCTCCCAGGGATGAGAAGTGGGCACGATGCCATGATCTGTCCCTCTGTGGCTTCTAAAAGTACCCAGGAGGCCAGACTGGAGAATGCCAAGCCCCAGTGTGGTAGTAGTGATGGTAAGAGGGGAAACTCAGACTGGACCAGCCACACCCACCACCCATCCCTCTGCTGCGCCAAGGAGGAGGTCAACACTGCAGGGCGGCTAGCAGAAATTGCCATCAGCAGCAGCAACAACAGCTGTGAAGGGGAATGGGACAGGCCTACTATACGTCAGGCCCTACGCACTTACCACACACCGGCTAATGTAACATTCAGAGCCATCTTGTGAGGGAGGGCTTGACTATGAACAAACCAGGCCCAAAAGGCTTAGGGAGCTTGCCCACCCAAGGCACCCAGCCTCTGAACCTAAGTGGACTCTGGATCTGGACTCTGGAGCTATAAGCAGAGGATGCCCCTGGAATGCACCAGGTGAGACCACAGGAAACCAGCCTCGATGCCTCACAAACAGGCCAAGGCAGGCCCCATCCAGGAGGGTCCCTCAGAGGGGGTACTGTGGTTCCCAGGAGGGAAGTGCTCTGCTCCCTGACTCCTCCCTGCATCCTGGTCACCTGGTCCCAGCCCCTCATCAAACATGTACCTACAGAAGATACAGCCTCTGGGCCAGCACAAAGCAGTTCTGCTAATGCGTCTCCCTCACTTTTACTCAGCTGCAGCAGCACTTTGGAAGAAGCCTCTGAATGACCCCACCTTGCTCCACAACTGGCCCAAACTGGGAGTCCTGGCCAGGCCTGCCAGCCTCTACCATTCCTATATGGGCAGTAGGTGCCCAGAGGAACAAGGGACCATGAGGGTCTTCATGGAATCTTCCCTGTCACAGAAACACATGTCAAAAGCAATGACAGGGCTGCCACCACAGCTCCCAGCAGTGCCTGGATGGATCCGAGGGCCAGGGAGGCCCTTGAGCCCTGCTCTGTATTCAATGGCCCCCTGCCTTACCTGAACTCTCCAGGGCCTGGCATGGAGGTAACATCAGGCCCTCTTCTCAGCTCTGTATTCAACAGATGGAGGGCCTCAAGCACAAAATATGCCCAACCCCCCCCAACTCCTCCTCCTTCCCAAGCATGCCCTTCCCCCACTTGTGACCTCTGAAGGCACAAGGTCCACGTCCCCACAAAGCCAGGCACTGAGGAGGCACCCTAGACTCTTCCCTCAGGCTCACCTTCAGGCTTTGCCCGGGCCCTGTCGATGCTGCAGCCATGCCCACCGCATGCCCAGAGGCCCTGGCCTGCCATCTGCAAATGCCTCACTTTTCCTACTTGGAAGGCACTACAGCATGGGGGTAATAACACCTGCCCGGGAATCAGACACCTGGATATGAATTCCAGTTCGACCACTTCTGAGCCTCATGTGATTTCCTCATGTGTAAATCAGAGCAGGTAGCTTCACTGGGCTAAATTAAATGAGACAGTCCATGGAAGCACTTAACAGTGCTTCACACAGCAAGCACGTAATAATTCTGGCCCAGCAAGAACACCAGCAGAATGACGTGGAGTAAGGTAATCATGAGGCTGAAGCAAAATCGTGGCATGGTGTGGATCATTGGGCAGGCAGCAAACACTCAGTAACTGTGAGCTGTTCTGCCAGTGCAAACCCCCAGCATCTGTCTCCACTGCTGGAGCAGCCCCCTGACTCTCATCTTGCCCCTTTCCCCCACCTTTAGCTACCATCTGTTCCTGGCCTTTCTCCATACAACAGCCAGCCTGGTGTTTGTCTAAAACAAATCAGTGACGTCTTTCAGCCTGCTCAAACATATCCTAGCAGCCCCCTACACACACACACACAGACCCGATCACCCCTTCCCCCATGCCCCCAGCTCTCCAGAACCTTCCCTGCCTCCCTCCCTGTCAGACCCCCAGAACTTCCACGGGATACTGAACTTGTTTCTCACAGTCTACAGCCACCTCTATTCTGGGAACCCAGAGGGAGGAATCAGGTCCTGCCCCACTTATACCCCTTCTGGTTAACTTCTCCATCCCTTCTTCCCCTCTCCCATAACTAGCCAGATAAATATATGTTGTGGGGCTTGTGTACTTGACCAGACAAGACGTGAGGACCATTGCTTCGAGGTAAAAGCAAGAGCACCTATGGGTCTGCGCTTCTAAAGACGTTGGGTGCTGCTGGGAGCTTCTGGGGACAGGATCCAGTCTTTCCAGCCCTACCCAGCCACAAACTGACTCCTCAGTCTTTCCCTACTTCTGTCTTCCTGGCACCCCATCCACACCCCAGGGCTGCCCCTGAAGAGAAGGGGACTTCCCCTACCTGGAGCAAACTCATTATTTCAGCAATTCAGTTTCTAGGGACTGGCCACCCCTGCCTGGGGCACACTGGTGACAGGATCTGAGAAGCGAAGCCTGACCCAACCTACTTGGAATCCTCTCCTCCCCCCTCCACCACTGTGCACGTCGCCTGTAGCACCACCCACACTTACATATTTGAGGAAAAGGTGAAGCTCTTGGTGATCCTGGGGGTTGATTGTGGCCTCAAAAAGGGGCAGGAAGATGTTCTCCAGCATCTTCCCAAAGCTTGGCAGCAGCTTCTTTGACCTAAATATGTCACTGGGGGAAAGCAGACACTTGCTGATTAAAGTGAACCTAGCAGCCCCCTTGGCCTGTGGGAGAGCAGCCCCATCGCCTCCTCAGGGCGCTTGTGTTTCCATCTAAACACCCAGAGGAGAGCCAGAGATGTGGCTTGAACACGGGTCCTTCCCCTCCTCTCCAACTCCCAGCAAGTTCTGCAAAATTAGGCATTGATTAACGCCCACCCACGCCCATCAGAGAGCTTTTCCAAGCTAGAGGCCATGCTGGAGTTGGGTGTTGGGACTCAGGCTGACCAAAGGTCTGAGAGGCGAGTTCTCTAAGTTCTCGGTTCTCAGATTTCTCCTCCACTCAGCTGAGTTCCCTTAAACCACATATCCCAGCCCACATAGAGACTATGAGCCCCACATTGGCCAGATGGGAGAGGACAGTGGTCATCTGAGTCCTAGCCATAGAAATCCAGGGCCAGCAATGTAGGCCACCACCAGCTTACTCATACCCAGGGGCTCACACAAAAGGATAATCCACCCTCAAACCCCACTGAGAAGATGGGTAGTAGTTCCCACTGGGCTTATGCAGGCTCGTTCTTCAAAGAACGAATTTAAGTGTCACAAGGACAAATTTGCCAACTATCCCCTCACTATGGGAAAATCCCTAGGGAGGAGAGGCCCAAGCTGGCACCAGAACCGGCCCCACCAGCAACAGTGCAGACTCAGCAGCCCATGAGGGACAGGCTGTGTCCCCAGAGGGCATGGGCAGACAGTGGGCCACCTCACTTACTAGATCCGGGGCACCTGGATGATCCAGCGCATGTTGGGTGAGTAGACCTTGTGCTGGATGAACCAGTGGGCCAGGTTGGGCCACTCCTTGGGATTGCGGCCGTAGATGGACAGCCGTGGCTCTGAGTACTGGTACTTGCTCTCCTCCAGCTCCCTGGCCACCTCCTAGCACCAAGAAGAGCTCAGGTCAGCCCAAGAGCACCCCAGCTGCTGGATCCTGCAGCTCCCTCACCACGTGCTCCCAGGCTGGGAAGGCCCGATCTCCATCCTCTCGCTGCCATGTAACTACTCCTCCACCTGGGTAGAGGCGCCTTCCTGGGGGAGGGAAGGCCATGGTCGGCACACTCACATGCCTAACCAGGCCAGGCAGCAGAAGCACCTCCAAACAGAGCTAACCTGCCCCAAATTCAGACTGAAGACAGGGCAGTGAGGGTGAGGCTGGCTGCTGTGAGCACCGGCAGATACCCTCCTTTCCCCGGGCCTGCAGTCAGCACCTGCGGCACCAGCCTGCATGTGCTCGGGAGCTGGCGGCCGGGGCCACAGCACAGGGCTCCTGGGCACCTGAGCCTTGCCTGAGCTGGATGGTGGACCAACGGGGATTCGGGGAGGGGAAAACAGGAGGCTATGCAGCGCCCCCGCACTCTGCAGGTAGATACTGTCAGTATCTGAAGAGGGCTTGGAGAGGCCGAGGGCTCACTCGCCTTGACCATCCGAGCAAAGTACTCTCCTCCCAGGTAGTTTTCAGTTTTCAAATATAGGTCACGCAGCTCACTGGCCCCCACAGGGTTGTATTTGGAGTTGAACTTGTCAAAGCGATGGAATGTCTGCCGGCCCTGGAGAGAGAAGACCATCAAGCAGGTCATCACATTGTTCTGTAGCCACCATACACATTTCCCTCTCCCTCTCTAGGCCTTTACAAGGGGTCTTATGTGCGGTCATGCTGACAGAGGTCTTCTGTGTCAGCTCTTGCATGAAATCTTGGAAAGTCCTGGGGCCAGGATGCGTGTCCTCACTCCATCAGCCCAGGGGTCCTTTACTGAGGCCCTCTGTGAAGGATCACGGTGCCTCATGCTCCAAGTCACCATGGCTAGGAGCATAGCTGGCTGAGTGAGCAGAAAACACCAGACTACTGAACAATCAGTAATAAAGGGTGTCTATTACTGCTTTGACTTCATCAGGCACTTTCTCCACATTACTTCATTCAGTGTTTTATTTGTTTTACGAAGATTTTTTATTGTGGTAAAATATACATAACACAAAATTTATCATCTTAACCATTTTTAAGTGTGCAGTTCAACTCTCCATTTTGTAAAACTAAAACTCTGTACCCATTAAACAACAACTCCCCATGACCCCTTCCTCCTGGTTGCCCCTAGTAACCACCCCTCTCTGTCTCTATGAATTTGCCTATTCCGTGTACCTCATACATGTAAATGGCTTGAGGCACTAGGGCAGAAGCTCACTCACCGCGTGGACGTCCAGTGAATCGACCGTGAGGTCATACGGGTCCATGTGCAGGCTGTCGAACACCTGCCGCAGGGTGATCTTCCGGCCCCGCTTCTCGGCCACGGTCCTGTCAGGCTCCGTCTTGTACGTATGCTTGATGAACCGCAGCAAGTGCTTCTGGTTCATGCAGGCAGCTGCATGGATGTGTGTGTCCACCTGCAACATGGTGCCCACCAGCGATGAGCCAGGCCGTCTCTCCCAGCCACAAGAACTGGGGTGTCCAACCTTCAAAGCGGACTGCAACACCTCAGCACCCATGGCCCCATCAATGCCTGAATCTACACCCCTCCCCCCGGGTTCTCCTCTAGGCTTTGAAACTGGTCCTCCCTCTAGTTTTGCTGCCCAATTCACCTCATTATAGCATCCAGAGATCCATTCCCCAGCTAACAAACCATCAATGGCCCCCAAGTCTTCAAGATAAAGCTCAGACTCCTTAGCCTGGGATTCAAGGATTACTTCCACCCTTAATTCTCACCTTGCCACTGCCCACTCTATGCTCCAGCCATGACATATCACTTATGGGTGCCTGAGGCACCATGCTATTCTGCACCACGCCACTTTGCCCATGTGTCTCTTCTGCCTAGCATGCCTTCCTTCCTCCTCACCAATTTCATCCACCTACAAGGATTTCTAACCACCTCCTCCTCCTGGAAGCCAATCCTGATGCCTTCAGCACACTGACCAGTTGTTCCCTTGCCCAGCCAGGAAAGCTAACATGGACACTCCCGTTAGTGTACATGTCCTTGCCATTCACTCTATAAATTCCTCATCTACTCTGTCACTAGACTGGGAACACGGTCCTTAAGGACAGAGACTTCATTTTATGCATTTAAGTCTCCAGCGCCCACCCCAGAGCCTAATATGATGTATTTGTTGAATCAACGAATGGACGGATGAACACATAAGGATATCCACATCCTCATATAACCCTAAAGGCCCGCCAAAGGCCCCACAAGGCACCATTCTTCCCACTGACCTCTCTTGGAATATTCCCGTCAGCCACCAGCCCCAAGGAAACAGAGAGCTGGCTAATCTGAGGGATGGCCTGAATTCACAGTGGGCATCCTGATGCCCCTTATACGAGTCCAAGGGGCCTCAGGGAGGTCCCCAGGGAGAGACGCAGCAGCCTCATGGGCTCTGCAGTTACTGCCGTAGCCGACTGGGTACTCTGCCAGGGCTGGGATGAGGAGGCGGCTGACCTCTGGCCAGGGAATGCTGTCCACAGCTGGCCAGGCATCTCCAAGTTACGCCAAAACAGACATTTGATCTGCTGAATTTCTGTGAACATTATCCGAGCCAGCCCCTGTCATTGACAGCATCACTGACTCATCTGGGCCCTTCTTGCCATTAATCTTGCCACTTCCAACCAGAAAGACCACTAGACGTCAGAGAAATAAAACAGCTCAAAGCACCAAAATCTAAAACATCACCCAAAGTGCATTGCAAAGGCTCAGTCACCTCAGGGACAGGCTGGGCTCATGTGGGATGCACGAGAGGTCAGCCTGGCTTAGCTCAGCCGGACGCAGCTGGACTCCACTACCTCAGCATGACAGAGCACATTCTGGGCTTTCTGCTGTGTCCTCTAGCATACCAATGACACACCGCAGGAGGTGCAGTCTGTCCTTACCCCCACAAGTCACAAGATGAAGGAAGAAAACAACTGGACAATCCAGGAAGCATCCAATCCAAACTTCAGAATGTCCAAGGTGATTATTTTAGGAACAAGTAAAAGAGCCTATCATTGGATGTCAGTGTTTTCAGTTCACCAGGAGACACCAGTGCGTTCCTTGCTTTCACCTAAGATCTAGGTGTAAGCAAACAGTACAATTTACATACAGGCCTGGCCAACACTAGCCATTTCCACATGTATGTCAGACATCACTAATCAATCGCAGCACTTTCACTAAGCTTTGGGAGTACTCCCAAATGGTCAAGTCTGGCACAGAGATGAAGCCTATTTGCTATGCCTGATATGGCATGTAAACCAAAGTGGATTGAGGACTAATCTTACCCAACTCCTAAGCAATAAACACACTCAGCCCTGGTTCTTAACTCTGAGCAAACAACAAACGTCTCAGTTACACAGTCCTGCTGGTTGGGCCCTGTGGTGTCATGATACATGACCTGTTGTGATGTTGCAGGTACTTTCACAAACACCACCCACACAGACCCATGGCCACGCACAGCTTCTGCCTCAGAGCACAGCCCTGGCCCGCCCTCACAACACTGAGAGCTACCTTGGAAATATGGAGGCCACCCTCCTAGGCCATCCTGGGTTTCAGAAAGGCAGTTCTCCTCCCACAGAAGAAGCTTCCAAGGTAAGATAGAGCAGCCAACACCCAGGAGGCAGAGGGGGGCAAGCAGAGGCCTGACTTGGAGTGGATCTAGGCCCATGTTTATAGATTGCTGTGGTGCCAGAGAACAGGCCACTGCGTTACAGCACAGGGGTCAAGGCCATCTCTATCCAGAGAGCACATTAACCCTCAGACTGAGAGGGAACCCCTAAGGTTAGGTAACCACAGCCCCCACCAGGACTCTTTTCCACATCACAGCCAGAGAGCAGCTGGTTGGCCCAGGAACACCTACTCCGGCCCCACCTCAGAAGCAAATAGTGTCCAAGCCAGTATAGTCAGCAAGGACACCTTAGCCCCGGGCAGCAGGAAGTAGTCAGGCGCAGAGCACTCATGTGGAGGGCAGGGCTGCACTGGGCTGGGCAAGGAACTTCCTCAGACACCCATCTGGGCACATGTAGTACATTCGGGCAGGGCTGAGAGGGACTGGCATGGTGCCTGAAGCATCCACCTGTCTGAGCACCTGAGGCTCTTAGAGAGAAGGAGCAAACAGTGCTCAAAGGTCAGGGTGCCAGGTAGGTGATTTCTAACACATGCTCTCACCTGGAACCCCCTGAGACACTTCCATAAGCCTCACAGTCTGTGAGCTGAAGTCACCCCTCATTCTCAAGCCTCTTGGTCCCATCCAAGGGAGTCCATGGCGGACTACAAGATGCTTAGCAGAAGTGACTTTGGGACCTTCCTGGAGGATGCCTCCCAACCATCACAGCTGAGTGTTCCTAATCAGGTCAGGGAGGCCTGGGCCCCACAGAGGAGCCACATCCTCCCTGCACCCCCAGTCAAGGCTCCCTTATCAAAGCTGACCCCAAGGAGGGACAGTCCTCAAGGGGTCACATCTAGGGCAGAGGCCCCCATGGATATGAAGACCCCACTGTGACAGTTCAGGTTTGGCCATGAGGCAAAGTCTAATCCCCGCCCTTCCCCCATGGGCTCGTCTCCCAGAATACTACCATGCCGCCTAGCCCTCTCCCTGCTTCTTCTGAGAACCCCAGGGGACCCGCATGGTTCAGAACCTCTGCCACCTCACTCTCCCCGCAGTCCAGCACCACACTCTCCCCCAGCACCTAAGCTCCTGACACACCACACCACCTGCTGTCACGCCACACGCTGGTCATAGTCTTTCCTCTCGTTGCACCCTCTCCCTCTTGGTCTTTGCATATGCTGTGCCCTCTGCCTGTAATGCCATCCCTTTCATTCCTTTGCCCCCAACTCCACCCCCCTCCACCCTGACTCCTACTCACTCTTCAAGTCAGCTCAGTTCTGGCCTCTTCCTGAAAGCCACCCCTGTCACAACACCACACTGGGAGGACTAGACTGGGAAATTCTTGGGGACGGGCAGTGACTCCTGTTCAACATTAAACACCGCATGCTTAGCACTGATATTTGTGAATGGAAGAAAGTGGAAAAGCTGGAATCCTTGATCATTTAACATACACGCCTGCCCCAGCTGCAGCCCCTGCAGGCTGCGGGCACCTGAGCCCTGGCTAAGCCTGTCCATCCACCCTAGGGGAGCGGCAGAGACAGGAGCACATTGGATCTTTTCCTTAAATATACCTGATCCAGAAGGAAGCAAAACCACAAACTCCCAAGCCCAAAGAAGTCATAAAAGCCTTTTCTCTCCATGATGAATGTAATACATCCTCTCCCTTAAAAGTAACCTGACCTCAAGTCTTATGGCAATTAACAGACAGATCACACCCTATTTTCTAAGGAAGAGGGCACATTCCAACAGATATATGACATGGACAAAGGTTTCCACCTAGAGTCACACCCAGCACCGTCCAAGGCATGGCCTGATGGAAGGAAGGCAACTCGCCAGTCTTCCTTCTGCATGTACACATCACACTCCTCTGGCCAAGGAAGGCCACACAGGGGACTAGCCCCAGACTCACCCAGGGCATCCCAGTGGGTTAGGAAGGGGGCCGGGAGGGGTGGCTCTCAACAGCTGCCCACTGACGTACCTTTCTCACATTATAGAAGTCTCGGTGAGGGTTACTCTTCAACTCTTTGAACTCGGACATTTCATTTAACATCTCATGAAGGCTGAATTTGGATTCCAGAAAGTTCAGTCGCCGGTGACAATATGTCTTCCTGCACGTGGGGAGAAACCACAGGGAGAAGTGACGTCGAGTTCTACAGTTTGGGACTGACCCTCAAGTGCAAGGTCGGGTTGCAGCAGGGAGGGATGTGGTGGTCCCAGCTTTCTGCAGATCCAGCTGCCCTGTGTAACCACCTCCATGTATTCCACGAAATGAGCAGAGAGTCAGTTCGGGGCAATGCAAAGCTGACTTTGCAAACTCACACACGTTCTCTGACTTCTAGCTTTGTGTGCTTAGGCAATTCATCCCAAGCCTCTGTTTCCCGTGAGCAAATACAGAGATGGCAATGCCCAAGACTGAAGTGGGGCTTAAATTGGCTTATGCATGTGAAGGGCCTAACTCTGAGCAGAGTGGATGCTCAATTTAAGTCTCCCTCCTCATCCCTTCCTTCCTTCTGTCTTTCCATTGATCTTCAGCCACCTTTAATTCTTTAAAAAGAGTTTCACTTCTCCCCTGAAAGATCAGGAAAACAGTCAAACTATAAGGCGAGACCTGTTTACCTTTGGGATGGAGAGGAAGCATCCCATGATCTAAGCATTCCCCAAACCCCAAGACCTGAAGACCCTTCAACCCTAAGGTCTCAGGACAAGCAGAGGGTATTTTGTATCATGGGCAGATTAGGAATGTAGAGATGTTTAGCAGGACAGAAATCTCTACAGGGACTGATGCTCCCACCGGGCAGCAAAGGCCCCCAGGGGTGGGAACACTCACTGCTCCTGGCCAACTGCTAGCCCACAACCAACCCAGGGGTCTGGCCGCATGCCGACGCCCAAGCCACACGGAACATCCAACCACAAGTCACGCCACCCTGCTTCCTTGTGGCTCCCAAATAAACAGCAGCTCCCATGGCATGCAATCACTCGGACTTTCTTAAGGACCAGCTGCCGACCCTGGAACGTCACAATCATGTCGGCCGAGGCAAGCCCCAGAGCGGAGCACATGGGATGCATGAAGAGTCTGAGTCACAAGAGATTTCAAAGGTCATCTCGCCCAGTCCCTTCCCCAGCAGGTCTCGCCTGGACAGCCTCCTGGACAGGACAGCCACTGTTTACATACCTCCTGGAACAGCCAGCATCCTCCCCCTACCCTCCCTCCCAAGGCTTCCCCTCAAAGCACCTCGTCACATGGCAGAAGCAAGCCTGCTGGGAACTGCCTTTTCCCCTCCCAGATCTTAGCTCTGCCCTCAGATCAGAGAGGACAGAGACCCACTCTGCCCACCCCCCAGGGGCCCGCTCCCTCTCTTGGAAACTGGCATCACATCATTCCCAGCAAAAACCTAAAGGCAGGGCAAGAGAGGTCCCTCAGCACTGACCAGCACCCTTCCCCCCCCCCGCCATCTTCCCAGTGCTGGCTGGACACTCACAGCACAGCCACTCGAGGGTTCAGGGGCCAGCCTTCCTCCGCTGGTGAGCTGTAGTACCCACCAAGGAGTGAGGAGCCAAATGCAGGGAGACGACTGACCGCCTGACAGGTTAGCTCAGCCAAGCCCGTGAGCATCCTGGGGGCCGTGGCACAAAGTTCCCCGGCTCCCTGCACTCTCCCCTCCAGAAACATGGGAAACCCAATGTCTTCACCTCCCCGCCACCATCTGTGGTAATGCCCTGGGCTGTATCCCCACAAGGCCGCTGCCCTGCCTGGGGAGAGGGAGAGCAGCCACTCTCAGGTACACAGGTGGCCACCAGCAAACGGAAGCTCCACATCTAGGATGCGGAAGGGACAGGTAGTACCAACTCTAAGAACATGCCAGCCTATGATGGAAAATCGCTGCAGGAACCCACAAAGCACTGGGGAAAGGGGCAGGTACTCTCTTTCTGGTATGATTTAAGTGCGGGAAAGCCTGGAGTTAAAGGGTGACTTGGCCTTTCCCAGCCCCTCCTACAGAACAGCCCCCGTGCAAAGACAGGCAGACAGGGAAAGCTGGCTTACGTGGGGCCATCTGTGATGAGGGCCAGGATGTGGCTCATGTCCACCGTGTAGGTCTCCAGGTCGGGGTAGGGCAGGCTGTGGGGCTCCTGGCGCTCCAGCATCTTCTTGTTATCGTACACGAAGAGGATGCCCCCCTGCATGCGGACCAGGTAGCCCAGGTTGGGGGGAGCATCGTCCAGACGGTAAGGGTCTTCCTGGGGCTGAGGGGGAGGGTGGAAGTCTGCAAAACAGGACTGAGTGATGGCAAAGTGCCCTGGGCCTCTTGAGCTCACAGAAGCTCAAAAGTCACATTCCTCAGCCCTCTAATGAGGGATACCCCCATCATCTTATCTAAAACCCAACCACCCCACCCACCCCCACCTGCCCTGACATCACATATCTCCTTCCCTGCTTTATTTTGTCTCCTCTCCTTAGCATTTACCACCAAGTAGAATAGTTTCACTTACTTATCTTGGGTAGTATATGTTTGGTTTGTTTACTACTGTATTCCCCATTTTCTAGAACAGCCCCTGGCACGTGGCCCTTCAGTAAATATTTTTAATTTAACTGAAATGAACTCCAGCCTCCTGGCCATGACAGGGATGCCAGGCACATTAAAAAGGGCAGCTATGTCTTCTCCTAATAAAAAAACAGGCAGCACCTGGGACTGCCCAGTAGGAATAATTGTCCCTGTCCTTCCACATCTTCCAGAGCCCAGAGCAGCCAAGAAACTACATGGAAAAGCCTTCATCGTCCCCAGTATGAGCACAGAATAGGCAGCTTATCTCCCCACAGAGCAGGGAATGGCAACAGCAGAGCTATCTGTCCCCACAGCTGTTAGCCCACAGGAAGCAGAAAATGCCTCTTGGCTATTTCCCAGCTATGAGACCAAACAAATCACTTCGCCTCTCTGATCCTGTCTGCTCATCTGAGAATAACACAACCTGCCTTAATGGGCTATTGCGAAGGCTGCGAATGTGGATATAAGAAATGCTTTGTAACAGTAATGTCCGACCCATAAATCAGAGGACATTACTCTCATTGTTCTTATAATGAGTATTTCTGTCTCTGGCCAGGGAATGGGTTCTGCTAAATAGCAGTAGAATGGGGGGCTTCAACTCTGCACATCAACCAACCCACATAGAGCCCACCTGCTCGGCTGCCAGCGAGAGCCAGGGACAATTCCTGGAATCTTCATCAAAGAAAGCAACCAAGGCGGTGTCCCAAATCAATGTCCCCTACTCAGTGCTTGGAACAGACTGTCCCAGAGCAAGAGTGAGGCGTCACAGGGGCTGAAGCATCACAGGCTTGCTCAGGCTAGTTCAGGAGTCCCTAAAGTGTGCCAGGGGCCTGTGCAAGGCAGGCAGGACCAAGGCCTGCAAGAAGCCACAGCCTCTGTCTCACCACACTCATTCCCAGCCTCCTGGGTACTCTGCTTTGTAGAGAGTACACATTTGACAGTTATTCCTGTCTGCCCTTCCCAAAACTGGGGCAGATGGCATCAACTTGCCTCAGACAGGTAGGGAAATGGGCCCGAAGGGTTGAGATATACCCAGGGTCCCAGGTGGCAACAGATGCTCAAAGTCCAGGTCTCAGAGCTTCAAGGAGAACCCAGACAGGAGGAGACCTGTTGACGGCAGTTATACCCAGCAGGGGGCCAGTCCCTTGGGCATGGGCACAGACCACCAGACCCTCGTCTGATCTCCTCGCCACCACCCTCACAGATAGTGGTTTCTTGTTGTCTTTCATTCACATTACCTAACCTAGAGCCTCTACTGCTCCTACGTCCTTCATGGGCCAGACTCCACCAGAAACCATCCTGCCATCTCTGACCTCCTCTTCCCCAGACTCTGCAGAACAGGCCTAAGGCATAGGTATTATTCCCGTTTTACAGATTGAGAAACTGATATCTGACGAAATACCTTGCCCAAGAACGTGGTGGAGCTGAGATCAGAATGCAGGTGTGTTTGACTTCAAAGCCTACTTTCCCTGCCCTCAGAACATGCACTCTGCATCTATCCCCACCCGACCCCACCTCACCTGCAATTCAACATTTACTGTCTGATGGTGTTGTTTTAAATATCCAGGATGAGACTGCCTATGTCCCTGGAGGACTCTCTAGCTCAGGGATTACCATTTGCCTCTCTCTCAACTTCCGTAGCTCAGCTCTGCCCAGAGTTGGGTACACAGTGGACACAGAATCAGTCCCTGGGGAAACTAACAAACATGGGTATAGGAAGCCAATACCAGGGCCCTGCCCTTAAAACAACATCCAGGAGAAATACACCCAGCCGGTACAAAGTCCTGACCAACTCTTGGGCAGTGCCCCACTGGGGACCCACACGCACCCACCTGGGAGGCCCTCCTCCAAAGGTGCAGTGTCCACCCTCCGATGACCCAGGTACCGGGCCGTGGTCCGTGGGAAGCGATGGTAGGCAAGTCTGGCATACTTCTCCCGTATCATCAGAGCCTTGGCTAGGCTCTTGGCAGCCTGCTCGTAATCCTCCACAGTGATCTGCAGAAGGGGGTGTGCTGAGAAGAGTCCGCATCCCAGGCCCGAGACCACTGTCCTCAGCAAGATCTACTGCAAAGTTGGCTTTGGGCTGGTGGCTGGGAACCTGGGTTTCAGGAGCATTCCTACCACTTGCTGACTCATACGAGCAGCTCACCCAGCCTACACTGTACAGTTTATGTTCAGTTTATGACGAACACCTGATTTCCTCCAGGAGTCTGGGAGACAAGGTTTTTATTAACCTTGGGCACTGAGCTCTTTATTGAGCTTCCATGGTAGACGACACTTCAAACTTGTCATAAATCAATGCTGATGGAATTATGTTCTGGTGACTCCACAGGGAGAGGAGTCTGGCCTCCTCCATCCCCCACCCCCTGTACCTTTTCCCGGTGCTGACTTTGCTCTGCATCCATTCGCTCTAATAAATCGTAGTCCTGAGTACAACTGTGTGCTGGGTCCTAGATGTCCTCCTAGTGAATCACTGAGCCCAGGGGTGGCCTGGGGGACCCCTGGCACAGGAGGAGAGTTAGGGCTGCCAGAAACTAGGGAAGAGGCAGGTACTCTGGCCTGCACCCCCAAGGCTGGCCCCGAGTCCTGCTGATTAAACCACAAGGCCACTGTTGCACCCTGAACATGAGGAGACAAGGTCGGAAACATGTGTCTAATGAGGGTGAGTATCATCGCTTTCACGTGAGACAATATATGGGTCCCTCAGAGGGAGAAATAAACACTCTGCACACTCAGTCTGCTGCTTTGCTTTGGTTTCATCTGTTAATCACTCAATTTACCCAGGCAAACAAGAGCTTGTTGACAAGTGTTAGATTTCATTTTGGTCCTTATGGCAACCCATTTTACAAATGGGGAAACCGCAGCTCAGAGAGGCTAAATCATTCACCGGAAGTTATAAAGTCAAACTTCAGATTCTGATCTGACTGGGTTCCAAAGCCTAAGCATGTTCTCCTTTCCCAGAGTTGCCTTGTGCTCAAAGACAGAAGAGATAAATGCCCACCTTCCACTGGGCTCATTTACCTCTGTGCATCTGGCAAGGATGTGTGTGACAGAAACCTGAATGTGTCTGGGGAGATGAGCATCTAAACAGACAGTCACAACAGAGGTAAATGACACAGCAGAGGGAGGTACAAAATGCTGGTGGAGCACAGGGGGCCAAAGGGGTGGTGGGGGTGTTCCTGGAAGTTTCCTCTCTGCTTTAATTAAAAATCATTTTCAGTTTTGGGCACTGGGTGGCTCAGTCAGTTAAGCATCTGACTCTTGATTTCAGCTCAGGTCATGATCTCATGGTTCATGAGTTCGAGCCCCGCATCGGGCTCTGCACTGACAGTGCAGAGCCTGCTTGGAATTCTCTCTCTCCCTCTCTCTCTGCCTCTCCCCAACTCACTCTTTCTCGCTCTCTCTCAAAATAAATAAATAAACATTAAAAATTTTTTAAATCATTTTTACTTTTAAAATATTCTAAATGTAAAGACAGCACTGAAGATACTATGACAGACACTCATGTGTCTACCTTCCAGAGCTAAAACTTAATGTTTTTCATTACTGTTCCAGATCTCTTATATATGTGAATAAATAATCATAGATACATCTAAAACTCTACCCTCCCTGCTCCTCCACTCCACTCCAGCCTCAGAGGAAGGAAGTTGGAATATATCTTTCCTGTGCATGCTTTTATACTTTCACTAAATGTTGCTCCTTGCTTTGGTTAAGAAAGTAGCTTCTCCTTTCCTGATTCCGAATGTCCCCATAAGAGTGTGTTAATTCCATTTTACATGCTTCCAGTGGATGGCTTCTGAGAGTAGCAGGAATAGTGAGCAGACACAAACACCTTAGAACCTTAGACAAAAATATGTCCCTGACAATGACCAAGCCAAACACTTTGCAGAGCCAATGGACTCAGCATGGCAAGGGGCTCAGACCATGGCTAGAGAGGGTACTTGGGATCCTAGTGAACCAGCAGCTACTGGCCAACTTATAGACACTGCAGGTCCCATACCAACAGCAGGCCTACTGGGGGCCAAGGGGATCTGCAAGGTCAGCCTGTGTCACACAGACTCATATTCTCTGGGGACCAACCGCCCAGCCTAGGGGCTCCGTGCTGGGCCACCAATGGAAGGAAGCTGGCTACTGCCCCAGGCCAATCTCCTCCCATTCAGCTGGCTTTCAGTCTACCTCTACTCCCCCTTTTCCTGTTCTGCCCACATGTGAGAGGCCAGGTAGACACCAAGGGTTCCTGGTCGGGATACTGCTTCTTCGGGGAATGACTGCATTGTTTCCAATCCAACAAAATTCCCATCCATAAGAACTTCAAGTGTGGTACATCCACACAGTGGAATATTATGCACTCATATAAAAAAAAATAAAGAACGAGAAAGTTCTTTATCTATTGATATGGCGTTCTCTCTAAGATGTACCGTAAAGTGAAAAAAGTTGGACTCAGTATGATGTGTCAACTACCATTTGCATAAAAATAAACAAATTATATGTTCCTAATTAATTGTAGGTACATAGGTTACTTGTGTGAGAACACACAAGAAGCCAAAATCAAGGGTGGCCTCAAATAAATAACATATTTTATAAAGCTATAGGAAAATGTATGAGAAGAGTAGTAGCCACTTTGCTTTCTCAGATACATCATATATTCTAAAACCACTGTTAAAAAGAAGACAGAACAACAAGGTCAACTGAGGTCAACAGGTCGAGGGCCAGGGGGATAGAACCAAACTTAACCCTGGCACTAACTGATATTTCTCTTCAAGAAGTAGGGGCACCGGGGTGGCTCAGGCGGCTGAGCATCCTACTTCGGCTCAGGTCATGATCTCTTGGTCTGTGGGTTCAAGCCCCACGGTGAGCTCT
This sequence comes from Paguma larvata, assembly GCA_030068075.1. NCBI lineage: Eukaryota > Metazoa > Chordata > Mammalia > Carnivora > Viverridae > Paguma > Paguma larvata. Next base: position 64,691,496 of record CM057831.1, on the reverse strand, counting down.
GTGCTGACAGCTCAGAGCCTAGAACCTGCTTCAGATTCTGTCTCCCTCTCTCTCCCCCTCCCCTGCTCACACTCTGTCTCTCTGTCTCTCAAAAATAAACAAACATTAAAAATTAAAAAAAAAGAAGTAAGCAATAAAAATGCATCATCCAACCAGGAAAGTCAGCCTGGTGTAAACCAGGCTTGTTCACTTTCTCCTCAAGGCTCTCTCGTCCTGGTTGGGAGAGTTTGGCCTGTATTTAAGGATACTGAGCCTAATCACATAGGAGGAGCTGAACCAGCAATAACTGATTTCTCGCAAACCTGGACTTTGAGTCCACTCAACACTTGGAAACACTAAAGGATCCGAGCTGGCATCTTCCTCAGAGGGCTGCAGGGACAAAGAGCAGCATTCTGGATCCAGAGAACACATGAGACGTGCAGGCCACAGTCACAGTGGGCTAGCCTGCTACCCTAGGTCCCCCTCATGGGGATGAGCGGCACCCTAGACACACCCACACCCCACAACCTCTACTAAGACCCTCCTTCTCTTCAGACTCCTGTGCCTCCTGCCCGCCACCTCCCAGACACCCACAGACCGGACCAGGCTTCAGGGCTAGGCATGTCCCCAGTGGCCCAGGGGACCCCAGCCTCTGCACAAGGCACATTAGCCTTCATACAACCCCCAGGGGAGCGGGTAGAGAGTGGGGAGCGGGAGACGCCTTACCCCGGCACAGTAATCTCCACTGATGATGACCCGCTGGAACTCAGGCGTGGCACAGGGCCCTGGCGTGGGCTGGCAAGGGGCTCCAGGGAACACAGGGGTAGTGGGAGACAGGACCGGACTGGCTGTTGGGGCACCCTTCCAATCTTGCTGCGTCGGCATTTGCAGAGACAGGGACTGGGACCGAATCATCTTGAAACTTTTCTTTCTAAAAGCCAAGGACAAGGAAAAGTGGGAAACATCAGCCACTAATTGGGGCCAGTGATGAAGAGTCTTTGTTATGTACGTGGCAGGAGAATTTCCCTCTGTTTAATCACTGGTACTGGCCCTACCTTTAAGAAGTTGACAATTAGGGGCACCTGGGTGGCTCAGTCAGTTAAGCTTCCGACTTCAGCTCAGGTCATGATCTCGAGGTCCGTAAGTTCGAGCCCTACGTTGGGCTCTGTGCTGACAGCTCTGAGCCTGGAACCTGCTACAGATTCTGTGTCTCCCTCTCTTTCCCCTTACTCCCTTCTCTCTCCCTCTCTCTCTCTCTCTCAAAAGTAAACATTTAAAAAATTAAAAGAAAAAAAGAAGTTGCCAATTATGCCTTCCTCTCACACACATCTCTCTGCCTGAGGTACAGAACAGCCCTTCAGACACCCCTCTCTGTGGTCACTAAGAACAGTTGTGGCCTGTGCATGGCACACACAGCATTAGACAAGGCAACTGTCTTGGGAGACAGCAGACCACACTGCAGGGGTCTAACACCAAGGGCAGGAGGAGTGAGGACCACGTCAAGTCACTCGAACAAGTGTGACTGAGGTGTGAACAACCTCAGGAATGACAGGGTCACAGACAGACAACCACCCTATATTTCAAAGCATTCAATATCTGGGGCACTGGAGCCAGAAGAGAGCAAGATGACTAACTAGTCCCACTTCTTTTTTTCATGAAGGAGTTAGGGGCCCAGAGATGGAAGAGGGCTTGCACAAGGTCACGTGGCAGGGTGGCAGTTAGCCCATAGCCTACCGCCTCTCAGGGAACCTGTCCGCCCCATCACCCCTTCTGCTCCTTCCTGTGCCTAATCTGTGCCATCCTCGCTGCTGCTACTGCTGGGCAGGGGCAGATCTGTATCCCTGTTATGAGAAAGAGATCGGTCAGATCAATTTCAGGTCCCTCTGGTCACTTAGCACCAAAAGATGATTTAACAAACTCTTAGGGAAGCGGGCACAGGTTGGTTTTAAAATGCCACAAGCTCACACTTATTTGCAGTGATTTGTGAACACTCACCACCCCACGTCCTAGGATCTCCAGGAAGGGAGTTAACCAGCAATGAGGTAAAGCCATGAGCACTCCCCTTTCCCGGGTCTCTTCCTGCCTTTAACACCCCAGTCCCCCAGCATAGCCACCCAGCAGCACCCAATGCCAGAAACCAGCTGAGGACCCAGCAGGATACCCAGGGCCTACAGCCACCAGCAAAGGCCTTGGTGACCCACAGACTCAGAGAACCCCTCTCTTCTCCAGGCACCATGATACCTAGAAGAGGTGGAGAAATTGGTTGATCACCAAACAGGCCTTATGTGTCACCTGGAAGTGGTTATCTTCCTCCTGACACTTGACCAGGTCTTCCCACAGGCCCATTGCTAATTTTTCAGGAACCGCATTTACCTCCTCTATCTAGACACCCAACGCTTGCCATGGCTCTCTGGTCCTAATCGGCCCACTTGTGTTATCACCTCTTCGGGGCAAGGCTGTTTACACCTGGAAAGTAGAGGCAGCCCCTTTTTAAGAGTCTGACTTTGCCTTGCCCATGGCCCTGCATAACAGATGCATTGAGTTGTTCAGGAAAATTAGCCTGAACTCCAGGAGGCTGCAACCCAGGCTCTCTCCAGTCTGCCATCCATCCGTTCCACAGAGCTAAGCAACCTGCCCCCAAGGAAGATGTCAGCTCATGCCAGTCAATCATTGCTCAAAGGAAGATTCGCCTTGAGCAATACAGTTCTCGCTTTGGCATCTCTGGGGTGTTCACACCTACAGGAAGAGCTGTTACTTTGGGCTCCCTCTAACGTTCTGACCGGTTCAGCTGGGTCCCATGAGACTCTGGCATTTGTGTCATTCACACGTCTGCCAGATCACTGTTTTTATCTCTCTGCCAACTTCACCCCCCGTGCTTCAGCCAGTGCTGCTTGAGGGCCGGTCTCACCAAGGAGAAACAAGGTAACATCTAAGGTGAGCAACAGGTAAGAAAGGTAGCAAAGCCCACCATGAACGGGAAGCTGGAAGGCTGCTTAAGCCAAGAGTCCACGAGACTTGTCCTAGGAATGTCCATATTCCTGTGCCCCAGTGAGGAAGCCAGTGCCCACCAGCAGGTGCCCAAAGAAGTCTTGGAGACATCCATTATGGCTCCTCTCTTGGCCTTCAAGTGAGTGCCAGACTGTCGCATGGGAATGTCCCTGGGCTGGGAGCTCAGATTTTGCAGGCACAAGGGACGGGTTAAACAACAGCTGGGGCAACCCCTCAGGTCTCGTTCATCTTGGGCAAGGGCTTGGAGTAACCGGAGCTAACCACTGAGCTCGCATCTCAGAAAATTAGAAAAGCTAAATGGAGCTCAAGGAAAGAGCCCTGTATTTAGTTTCTATGGCTGCGTATAACATATTGTCACAAGCTTCGTGGCTTAAAACCACACCCATTTATTGGCTCACAGTTCTTTAATGTTTATTTATTTTTGCGACAGAGCGTGAGCAGGGGAGGGGCAGAGAGAGAGGGAGACACAGAATCCAAAACAAGCTCCAGGCTCTGAGCTATCAGCACAGGGCCTGACGCAGGGCTCAAACCACAAACCACGAGATCATGACCTGAACTGAAGTCGGACGCTTAACCAACTGAGCCACCCAGGCGCCCCTTGGCTCACAGTTCTGTAGGTGAGAGGTCTGGATAGGCTTGGTTGGGCTCTATGCTCCAGGAATCAAAAAGCCAAAATCAAGATGCTGGCTTTTATCTGGAGACTCTGGGAAAGAACCCATTTCCATGCTCATCCAGCTGTTGGCGGAATCCAGTTCCATGCAGCCGTAAGACTGAGGTTCCTGTTCCTGGTTGTTTACTGGGCAGGGATTGCTCTCTGATTCTTGCACATAGTCCCCTCCATCTTCAAAATCAGGCATATCTGCCTCTGCACTCCAAACCTCTCTGGCTTCCCTTCTACTACCAGCTAGAGAGCGCCCCCTACTATTCTTTATATATGTGTCATTGGATCAAGTCCACCTCTGTAGCCTCCTTATCTTCAAGTCTACCACTGTGCCACATACAACAGTATAATCGCTAAGTGATGTCTCATCATATTCCGGGAGTCTGGAGATTAGGGAGGGCCATCTTTGGTGGGGGAGGGGCATTTTAGAAATTCTGTCTATGGTAGGTCCATATCTAGTATCCATTCTATTCAACCAAAGCTCAGCCAACAAAGGTGGAAAGCAGCAACTGGGTTACTGAATGTGTGCATGGGTCCACACACCTGTCTTTCTTTCCCTCTCAAGGCTATCTGAAACCCTACATGTGCAACAGCAATAAAAGAAGTTGTCTTTTAATAAGCTTAAAATAAGCTTTATCTGAATTATAGAACCATCGAGTGTCCTAGCTGGAAAGGATTTTAAACACTACACATCCCAGTCCTCTCACTAACACAGCCTCTACTTGAATACCTCCACTGACAGACAGCTCATTACATTTCTGGATAAGACATCGGCAATCAATCATTTATTCAAGAAACACTTACCAAGCACTTACTCTGGGCCAGGCCAGTGCTAAGCACACAAACAAGGTGAACAAAACATGATCTGTTGTCACTGTTAGAAAGCATTTCCTTATGATGGGCCAAGATCTGTCTGTCCACAGTCCCACCTGTTCTACCTCGTGCTAGCCCTTGGGGCAACAGAGTAAGTCAACTCTCTCTGCCACAGCTGGCATGCCCCCTCTTTCCCCCACCCACACATCCACCTGGCAGAAACTCACTCCTGCCAAAGAGCTGGCAGGGTGTGGGACTGTGAGGACATCAGCTCCAGGCCAAGCCCGAGGGCCCAAGGGGCCAGGAGCAGCTTTGTCCTCTCTAAAATGGATGGTACTTCTGGGTCACAGGAACCTTCTTGCCCAAACAGGTCCTCAACACAAGGACATGAACTGGTCACATGGGCTGTTATTGCAGTATCTCTTAGCACCTGTCTGGTGCCCCTCCCACCCCAGTTCTATGGCCTTCGGCTGCCCCTGCCATTCACTGTGTCCCCATCATTACCCTGCTCCATTCCCCAGCCCTCCTCAGCATCTGGGCACCCCAGAGCCTTCGTGTAATAACACTTCATTCAGATGTTAAATCCAAGTCAAGAACCCCAAGACCCTCTTCATTCTTCTAGAGAAGAGCCAGCATTTTCCCAGGCACCTCCAGAAGCCACTGCCCCTGTAAGGGACTGTCCAGAGGACTTGAAGGCAGGGAAAGTCCCCAGACCAAACCTTTCACCAGAGGCTCTCCACTGTGTACAGCGAGTCACTTTCTTCAATAAAGTACCAAGTACCAGGCCCCAGAGGTAGACGGATAGAAAATACACCTTGGACTCCAGGGGCTGACCGATGATGGCATAGATGGCCAGACAACTCAGCAGACTGTCACCACACAGTGTGGTTTGTGTGTGAGACGCTCTGGATATTTTGGGATCCCAGTGGAGACACCTCATCACCCTGAGGATGGGAGGGAGAGACGTCTCCCTGCTCCTCTCTCCAAGGGAGAGGGGAGCACTTCAGAATGAGCAGGCTTGTTTGAACCCCTCCCCCTCACACACTCAGATCATTCTGGTAGCCCTTACCCCTCCAGATGAGAATTACCTCTTCAAAGGTTTGGGGCAAGAGGGGCACCTGGGTGGCTCAGTCAGGTAAGCATCCAACTTCAGCTCAGGTCGACTCTGGCTCAGGTCATGATCTCATGGCTCGTGGGTTTGAGCCCCATGTCAGGCTCTCTGCTGTCAGTGCAGAGCTCGCTTCAGATCCTCTGTCCCCTCTCTCTTCCCCTCTCCCTCTCACATTCTGTCTTTCCCTGTCTCTCTCTCTCAAAAGTAAATAAATAAACATTAAAAAGAATTTTTTTTAAATAAAGGTTTGGGCCAAGAGTCACAAACCAGCATGGAGATTTATTCACAGTTTTAATTGGAATGCCATCAGATGGGGCAGGCATTCTTCACCTCCAAAGCCCCAGCTGTTGCTCTTGCTTCCACTGTCGCTGCAGTGATTCATGTGAGAGTGGGGAGCCGTGGTCTACAAAGGGGAGCTGTGACTGAGACCAGAGGTCCCAGCCCATCCAGAAGGGAGAAAGCAGATACAGCTGACTTCTGTGATGGGCAGGCACTAGAAGGAGGAATGCCAGGCGCTTGGGTCCCGTGGAGAACACTTACTCAGTGTGCCCACCAAGTGACCAGTGGCCTGCTCAGGTGCGTGTGGCTTTGATTTGCACACTTGAAGCCTATCAGATGTAAAAACTCACAATCTCAACCCCTGTTTCTCCCTTCGCTTCCCTCTGATAACCTGCCCTCTCTTGTCACTGTCCCCCTCCGCTCCCTCCTGACCAAGTGTAGGTCTCCACTGCCTGTCAGCTCCCTTCCTGCCCTTCCTGCCCAAAGGTCCCAGAGGTCAAAACAAAGTACAAACTTTACTATATTTTAAATGAGGCCTAATACTCTCTATTCTTAACTTTAAAAGTAGATGAACCAAACAGTTTAAAATGAAGCTCCTTTGTTAATGGCCTTGAATTTTTAATGTTATGTAGCCCTGATTTAAGAAATTTTATTAAACAGGGGCACCTGGATGGCTCAGTTGGTTGAGTTCAGGTCATGATCTTGCAGTTAGCGAGTTTGAACCCCACATCATGCTCACTGCAGTTAGCCTTCAGCCTGTCAGCTTGTCAGTGCAGAGCCCTCTTCAGATCCTCTGTCCCCCCGTCTCTGCCCCTCCCCTATTTACGCTCTCCCAAAAGATAAATATTTTTTAAAAAAAGAAATTTCGTTATACAAAATGCTTTAATAACATTGTAGCTGTCCTATGCTCAACTCATAACAACTATCTGTTTATCTTTTTTACTTGGGAAAGCAGCTGTTCTAGAAAGCTACATTTTTCAAAGTCTATCTGTCCCCTTCATACCCTAATTAAAAAACAACAACAACTATGATGTGGCTTTTTCAAATGAAATTCATAATTCCTATATCTTAATCAGAGCGTGTTGAACATAAAGTTCTCTCGATGACTCGGAGTCATTGCCGTGCTACCCAGTCATGAGCTTAGGGGCATTTTGTCCCAAGACTGCTGGGCTTCAAATTCTTGTGTCTGCTTTTCAGAGTTTCCTTCCTCACTGGTGACTGTCAAATAATAATGACAGAAACAAGAACACTAATGATGATCCAAGCACTGTCCTAAGTAGTCATGCATATTAGCTCACTTAATTCTCCCAACGTAGGTGTTTTATTATCCTCATTACGCAGATGAGGAAATAGGCTTCTGCAGGGAAGATCTTACCCAAAGACACTCAGTAGTAAGACACGGGTGGGCGTCATTTGAACCCAGTGGCCTTGACCCACAGGCCTGAGCTCACAGTCACCACAATGACCCTGCCTGTAGAAATCCCTCTCCCCACCTCTAATCTCCTTCCTTAAATCTGTCACAGGATAAGAAACAAGATCACCAAGTTTATTATATGAAGTAAGAATAAATAGGAGATGGGATGGGAGTATTGGGGAGATGACAGCTGAAAGCTACAAAGTTTCTTTGGGGAATGATAAAAATGTTCTAAAATTGATTGCGGTGATGGTTGCGTAACTTTGCAAATGTAATAAAAACCACTGACTTGTCCAGGTTAAATGGGAGGGTTGTATGGCGTGTGAATTATATCTCAAATAAAGCTGCTTAAAAAGAAGAAATAGGCGAACCGGGGAGCACTAATGTACGCTTTGGTTGCACAGACGTTTTTCATGTCACCATCAGTGTGGGCTAAGTTCCAACTTTGTACTTTCATCGGGTAGATGAGCTCTGGTTTGGTAGGATGATAAGGTTCAAAGTGAGCAAAGGCAAAAAAGGCGGGGGGTAGTGAACAAAAGATAGCTTCTGGGTACTTCTCAGGTCTTCCTGTCTTCTTTTCTTTGCCCCCTAACTTTGATTCCATAGATCGTCCACACCACCTTGACCCAGCCCCCAAGTCCCAACAGAGACTTGGCTAATGCCATCTTCCTAAGGAAGTGGGGTCCTGTAGCAAGCTGTCCCTGCTGGCCTCCTCACCCAGCCTGGGGGAGCAGTGAGGGAGGCCAGAGGTCTCAGCCTCTGCAAAACCAGTGCTTCTCTGAGCAGCCTGACACACTGGCTCCCTGAGGTCAGCCCCCAATCCTGGAAGGGCTGTGTCTGAACCCAGCTCAGCTCTTACAGCTGCTGACATCCTGGACAGCCAGCCTCCATGTTTTGGGTGCGCATCTTTCTTATTCACAACCCAGTTTTTCTTCTTTTTGGAAGAAGCTATTTTACTTCCTGGTTTTACTTTGTGCCTTTACATTAGACTACAATAGTCCGTTCTTTCTTTCTTTCTTTCTTTCTTTCTTTCTTTCTTTCTTTCTTTCTTTCTTTCTTTCTCTCTCTCTCTCTCTCTCTCTCTTCCTTCCTTCCTTCCTTCCTTCCTTCCTTCCTTTTTTTTTTTATAAGAGAAAAAGGCAATGGTTGAAAGAAAGGCTTTCTCCAAGTGCCAGGAATATTCAGGCTTCTCAGAGGAGCCGGGGTGAGAAAGGGCTTTTTCCAAACTGGATGTCCTGTCTCATGTCACAGTTTGAAATGCAAACCCACAGACTCCAGGTATCTGGAGATGTGCTGCAGGCTCCAGGCCTGTGGGCTCCTTGCAGGATGGCTCCACATCACCACTTATATTCCAGAATGTCAGGGAGGAGCCAGAGACAAAGAGGAAGCTGGGAAGAGGGTTCCTGCAGGGACTCTCCACATCTGAATGTTTGCATAACGCTGCCTCTACTGAGCAGTGAGGCCAAAGACAAATTAGGGATGCACCGCTCTGGAGAACACTGGGACTTCTGACAGGTAGTCCAGAGATCAGTCTGTCCTTTGGCAGAAAAGAAGGCAGCGGGCAGTGGGGAGCTTTGTCTCAGCTTCCCTTCATTTCATTCAAAAGCCGCAATGACACCGTGGGGAGCAGCACCCAGTGTCTTTCCAGCATCTACGAGTGGAAGCAAAGACTCCACCCCTGGCCTGGACATGGAATAGCCTCATGATCAAAGTGTGGGGTTCTAGATTCAAAAGACGTGGGTTCTTTGGGGCACCTGGGTGGCTCAGTCAGTTAAGCGTCCGACTTCAGCTCAGGTCATGATCTTACACACAGTTTGTGGGTTCAGGCTCTGCATTGGGCCCACTGCTGTCAGCACAGAGCTTGCTTCAGATATTCTGTCCCCACCTCTCTCTGCCCCTCCCCACATGTTTTCTCTCTGAAAAATGAACATTAAAAAAAAAAAGTCATGGGTTCTACTCCCTGCTCTGTCTGCTTATTTGCTCTGCATCTTCATGCAAGTTAATTTAACCTCTCTGAGCCTTAGTTTCCTAATCTGCAAAATGGAAGTCAATAAGAATATCCAATTAACAAGCTTGATGTGGGGATTAAAGTATGAAAGCAAACCACACAGCCCAGCACTGAGCCCATGGTAAGCACTAGCTGATGCTGTCTCCTCAGGAGGAAGTCGGGCAAATAGTGAACAGTTACAGGGGGGCTTACTGTGACACTGTTCTAGGCCCTTTCCATGTCAATTCCCTCATTCCTCACAACACCCCACAAAAGTAGCTACTGTTACCACCCCCACTTTATAGATGAGGAAGAAACTGAGGCACAGAGAGGTTTCCTAATTTTCTAAGGTCATAGAACATACTAGCAAGTGGCAGAACACAGTGGTCCGGAGAGCCGTAGCCACCCGGATGTACTATCTGTGAAGCTGCTACAACTTTTCTCTGTCACACATCCAGTGCTCACCAGCATGGCCTAAGTCCTAGGCTGGACCCTCGGGATCCAGACACAGAACCAAGGAGCTTCCGGTATTAGGCGGCAGAGAGATGCGAACCAAGGCCACCACATCCTAGCAAGCAGGGACAGAACATAATTCCAGGAGAGAAGCCTATGAAAGAATTTCTGGAAACCATGGGGCACCATTTGAACTCAGAGTAAGAAGGTTTCCATTTTGCTGTTAGCCTGGGCCTTGGTAAGAAGAGAACACCCTCTTTTTGCAGATGTGAGGCCCAGTGTCACCCTGTCATGGAAACTGGCCTCAGAATCCCACTATTCCCGATAATAAAAAATGCCAGGACTTCTTCTCTTCGCATTGTTAAGGGTCTAAAATGCTCAATTCATAAGACACAGAGGGTCCTGCACATCATTCAGTTCACAAAGCCAGCCCTCTGTTAAGCCAGTGCAGTGTGGATGACGGCGTCCACAGTCACGCTCTGCTTGACCCTCCAGGGATGAACACACTGCTGGGCCTCCCCACCTGACCTAACACAGGCTGGCACTCATAGCCGGCTGACGGCCCCCACTGCCCCTCCACTCCATGGGCTCAGAGCCGCTCACTTATTTTATGGATGGTGAAGCCTTTATACCAGTACTCAACTTTTTACTTCTTTCCTGAAAAATTAAGGAAATACTGAAATTCTATACTACCCAGAAAGCAAAGGGCTTGCCTTTAAAAGTAAGGAGGTATCTTAGGAAGGACCTGATTGCTGACTAGGCCACAGTTAGGGCCCACGTTCCACTGAGTTAGCTCCGAGGTCTGCAGTGTGCTGGTGGGCCAGGCACCCGGCTAAAGCCCCACTAGACACTTTCTCAAAGCTCTTTTATTCTTTAATTCCGCTCTCCTGGGTGAGATCAACTGAAAGGATGAGGGCTTCACACTGCACTTGGACTAAGATCCAAACTTCTCATCAGGAAGCACAAGACCAGTCTAACCTGAGCCCTGACTATACCTCCAGCCTGAGGTCGGTCTCTCTCTCTCTCTCTCTCTCTCTCTCTCGCTCTGTCTCTCCTTCAACACCTTATTCATCTATTTCATAGCACCCATGCTAGGCCTGCTTGTCCTCAGATCCACTCCTCAACCTACACCCTGCCCCGCCTTCCACTCCATGTTTCTGGTTTGTGTTAGCTGGCTTCTGGCTAGGTGTGGCCAATGGCAACCACTGGGAGAAACTGGAAGGTGCCAGAAGGATTAAAGCCAGGTATCTCCTGCTTCCATCTCTGCCTTGGAAGCATCTCTGCGGCTGTTCCCTCCCCTCCTTGGCTCGTTTTCATTGAAAAGACCACCACGGTTCCAACGCCTCCACCCTGGACTCCTGGACTCCACCCTGGACTCCAGCGGCACTGTCTCCTCCCATCATCCCTGTGGCCTTGAGTGGCAGTTACTTCTGGCCTGCCTCCCTGCCTTCTGCTTGTCTTCTCAGTTCTCCACCGCCTCAGCAACCATTCCCTGCATTAAAATCCTCCTTCCAGGGGCGCCTGGGTGGCTCAGTAGGTTAAGTGTCCGACTTCGGCTCAGGTCGTAGCCTCGTGGCTTGTGAGTTCGAGCCCCATGTTGGGCTCTGTGCTGACAGCTCAGAGCCTGGAACCTGCTTCAAATTCTTTGTCTCCCTTTCTCTCTGCCCCTCTCCTGCTCATGCTCTGTCTCTCTCTCAAAAATAAATAAACGTTAAAATAAGGAAGAATTTTAAATCCTCTTTCCAGTATTTGAGTGGTTTCTGTTTTTTCTGGTTAGACCCTCGCTGATATAGCACTTATCATAATTTGCCATTTTTTATTTAATTTGTCCCATTACTTAATTGTTGTTTAGACCAACTAGCTGTAAGCTCAACAAGGCAGGGACTAGAAATAACTTGTGCCCAGTACAGTACCTGGCACATAGTGAACTGACTTATTTAAAATGCAAACTATTTGTCAAGCGATGAAAAGAAGTAAAACTGATGTTTCCCAAGAAATCCTCAAATTTCCAAAGAGATCATGGAACTGTCATTTGCAAATGGTGTGTATTTATGCACATGATTTCTTGTTCAAATGGCAGCACAGAAAAAGTGGTTTTTGATCTTTTCCACCGAACACAGGCCTGGAAACAGCCTTCAAGAAAGAAGTGGAGAATTAAGCGGTCTTGGTGAAGGAATAAACTCAGCTCCCAGGGATAGGCCCCCTCTCTCAGGACACATGCCCACAGCCTGCCTGGGTCTGCACCACTGTGCACGCATGCTCTGGCTTGTGGGGACAAACCTTTTCGCTGTCTCCAGGGACTTCTGCTCCGCCAGCTCCTTCTGCAGCTCCCTCTCCTTGGCCTCCTTCTGCCCGATGGGGCAGTCCTCGGGGACGGTGAAGAGGGACAGGGCATCTTTGCTGTCCTCCTCTCGGAGCACCTTAGCAAACACCTTCTCCGCCAGGAGCCGGACTTGCTCGTCCACCTCGGAGATGTTCAGCTTGGGAAACTGGCGCGGCATCTCGGCTAGCAGAAAAAGAGCAAGCGTTAGCCCCCCGAATTCCCGGATGGCCTGAGTCAGCGGGGTGGGGGTAGAGAAGGTACTAAAACAACAGTCCTTGGGGAAATCCCCAGCCCAAACCCAGTGCGCCAGCTTCAAAAACTAGCTCCCTAAGTCATTGGATGTGAAGGGTGTAGCGCCGCCCACCTTTCATGAGGAAGCAAATGTTCAGAAGTTAAAGAATGACCTAACTACGTGTCTTTCTATTGTCCCGAACACAGGGGACCCATAGCACGCTGGCAGTCCTACCTTTCCTGGCTTTGTTTCCATGACAGGGAAGGGACAGGAGAGTTCAGACCCCTTTCCTGCAGGCTATCGGGGGCTGTCTGGGTACAGCATTGGCCAAACCTCACTCCCCACTGCACAGAGGGAAGACAAAAGCCCGAAGATCTTAAGGATTAGCCTACGGTCCCATGAGACGCCCACAGTGCTCTGGGCAATCCAAAGCTTCATCACATAAAACACGGCCTTTTGCTGAAAAGAAAGAATCTACCGTCATGGTCCTACCATCTCCCAAATTTTCTGGAACTTTGAACAAAATGCAGTAAATAAAATAAAGGTTTGGAGACAGGGATACTCTACCTTTCACAGCCTGGCTGAAAACTTACTTCCTCAAAGCTTGGCTTATCTCTCTCTCTTCATACTGGCTCCTTACTATCCATAGCTGGCCTAAGTTACCTGGTTGGTTCCTTTCTTTTCTTTCTTTCTGTTTTTCTTTTAACATTTATATAGGACTTATTAATACGTACACTCTGCCAAGTCCTTTCTACTTATTAACTCAGTGAATCCTATTATTCACATTTTATGGATGAGAAAATGAAGGCCCAGAGAGCTAACTTGCCCAGGGTCACACTTTTATTAAGTGAGCAGAAACTTGTGCTGGTCTCGGCTTTTGGCCCCCACTGCCCCTTTCCTCTCTGAGCCTCTGTTCAGAGGTTTGGACACAGGCACCTGGTCCTCACGTCTGTCTTAACCACTACATTGTGGTGTTTCTCTTTGTCCAGCTGGGTGTCAGGGCAGGTCCCCTGGCTGTGCCCAACATCGCACTTATGGAATGGATGAATACTGCATCCTGTCAACCAGCCACCTTCACTACAGCAGCTCTGGAAGAAGGGTGCCCTGTCTACCTATTACCACAGTTTCTTTGAGCAAGGTTTAAAGAGAGAAGTGGTTTAGTCAGCCGGGAGATGAAGACGAAGGTAAGACAGGGGCCCAGTTTCTGTATGGCCAGGAAAGGAAACAATTACAGGAGAGGAGGGGCTCCCTGAACGGCCTTGGGACAGTCACTCTCTGTGCCTCACAGTTTTCTCTTCTGTGAGATAAAGGGAGACTTAGCAGTCTCTGAGGCGCTCTCAGTTCTAAGTGCTGTAATTTCTAGGTACCAGAGAAGTTTCCGATGCCCAGGGCGGTTTGCTGCTCTGGTCTTCTATGCAGCCAGTGTGCCTAATTCATGACACAGACAGGAAGGAAGAAAGCAGGCTAGTAACTAACACCAGTCAAAGTACATCTGTGAGTCCCTTGACTGTGAAACCAATTTCCTCCTTCCCTCCACGCCCAGGGCCATGGCTTTCCTGGGCCTCTCTCCCCTCCAGGGGGTTGAGTGGGAGGGAGCTGCTGAGGAGGGAGGAAGTCAGTAACTGTGCTGCTCTGTGGCGGCAGAGAGCAAGACAGCAAAGGTCAGACCTGCAAAGAGGAAGAGACCAGAGCTGTCTGTGGAAATGTCCACATCCTGATAGCACACAGAAGGGGAAGCTGGAAATCATCAGAACGGGGCTTGGGAAAGAAGGTGACAGAGAGAGAAATGGAGAGGAAGACAAAGAACTAGAGTCTTTGAACAGCAGAGCTGTTAGGTGAAAACTAAGCTGGACCTCCACCAGCCCCTCCCCTTCCACTCTAAGGCTGCGGGTCAAGTGCAGCATTCTACGACCTTACAGGGCATCTCAGAAGTAGACATGGCAGGGACCCAGGCAAGGGGCAGCAAATGCCATAAAGCATCCATACCATTTGATAGAATAAACCCAGTTCCAGAAATTGCTTCTAAGAAAAGAATCTGAAGGAAAAAGCACAAAGATGTTTACCTATACTATTTATATAAAAAGCTTTAAAATGTCTAAATGAGAGCACATTCACTTAGAAAAAAAAAGTCAAGCAACAAATATTATAATTATGAGGACAGTGCAATCACATAAAAATATTGTGAAATAATAGTAAATCAAAAAATTAATACAGTACCCATGCTTTGGTCGCAGTGATATGAAAATGCATCCCCTCAAGGGCAAGGGCTGGAAGAGAGACACCCACCAGATGACCAGATGACAGGACTGCGTGTGTGAGACAGTATCTGATTTTGATCATGAATGCTGTTATAATGTCATTTTAACAAACACAAAGAAGATAGAAAGAAAATGAATAGACTGAAATGAAAGGTAAATAGGAAAGAAACCAAACTTCTACATCCCAGGTTTTGGCAATTAGGGTCCTCTCCCACCTAACCCACACCAGACACAGGCCAGCCAAGGGAATTACACCCCTGAAATCTGTCTCTGCATTAGCTCTTGCCCAGAAACTGCCCACTACCACCCTCCTACCTCCTCCTAGCCCTTTCCCCTGCAAACACACCCAGGCCTGACCCAGCCACAGCCCACCAGGCCTCCTCAGAAATGGGCACGGGGTAGAGGGTCCTTTGTGTCTGAGGGCTCTCATGACAGACCTGCCATGCCTTTCCATGAAGAATTTCCACCTCGCTGAAGTCAACTAAACACACTCTCCAGGATGCATCTTTCTACAAAAGATCTCCCTTTCTCTTTAAATAGTTTAAATCGGCCTTTTCCCAACTCGGTCCCATGAAAGGTCAACACTTGTTGCTGGTAAAACAGGTCCCCTGGCCAATTATCAGGGAGATGCTATATCCCACAATTCCTCACCCCAGATTCCCAAGGCACATCAAAGACCCGAGGATAGGATCATATAGCAACAGTTCCCCGTAGCCATAGCTTCCTTTCGTTGCATAAGCCCTATCAGTCTCTTGCAGAATTACTACCAGTGTCTTCAATAAGTGGTGAAGACTTCACTCCGTACCTTAGTATAGACCGGGTAACCCAGTTGGGGTGCTGGGCTAAGTCAGTGAGCCTTAGGAGCCCGTTATACATCTGTCTTCCGGACATCCTTGGCAGACAGCTCCCTCCTGCCAACCCCTCCCTCCACAGCTCGGCTCTTCTGAGACCTACAGACACCTGGCAGGGCAGGCTTGTGCGAGGAAAGCCTGCTCTGCAGATGCCAAGCAGAGTTTCAGCTCCAGCTGCTTTTTCAAGCCTGACTTTCAAACCATTTGTCAACTGTCTGTCAGCTGAAGCCGGCAGGCTTGGGAGGCTTAACCATAAATTTAATCAGCTAGGGATATAGCTTATCTCGTTGTTACAAACGACATCCTCTGATGAGCTTGAAGGAGTGTCCCACAGTTAGAAAGCTATAAAATGCCACCATTTCAACAAACAGTAACTTTTCGTGGCACCATAGCCCCTCCAGAAAGGAAGCACAGTACCACTTAAATCCCCTCCTTATACAAATGAAACCGTTTCTGGCTCTTGCCAGACTCCCACTGTCAGAACCCGTGACACAGACCTGAGCCTTGGGTTGGAGTCTCCATGGCGGATCCTGAAGGTGCCACACAGGCGAGGCACTCAGGCCATGGGCTGTGTATGCCCTGGAGGCTGAGCTGAGTCCGTGTGAGTGCAGCTGGCTGGGGCCTGTCTGCCGCTGCTGGGGTGGGAGGTCTCTGTTTTGCATATCTGTGAGCTGCCTTGAGCAAGAGCAGGAAGCGTCTGGGCTGGAAATTCTTCCGTGAATATGAAATGTAAGTGGAAAATTTCCAAGACTCCTAAAGGGCCCAGGTAATGCCAGCCATCCACAGCCGCTGCGTGCTGAATGCAGTGTCCTGGCCCTGTTCTCAGCCCTCTCCAGAGCAAGACACAAAGCAGCTGCTGCCCCCAACACAACACTTCATTCAGCCTTCCTGACCGAGCACGGAAGACAAGCCTCGGCCTCCCTCTAATGACCAGCCCCCTGAAAGCCATACTGTCACCTTTGCTGCTTCCATTTGAACCCCACCTCAGGCCTGCCCTGGCAACCAGGTTCATTCTACCAAAGGCATTGTCTACGGCACAACCTGGCCTGCCTTCCCTCAGAAGGCCCCTCAAAGCAACCTCCCTGAAGGCACCCCAGCACTGGCAGGGGTGGTGCTGAGCCCAGTTATCAATAGAGCTCCTCCTCCCCCTCCTCCTCTAAATGAGCAAGGGTTTTATACAGCTCAGTCCCTTTTCAGGAAAGGGACAAAGACTCAGAGAGAGGAGATTCCTCGGCATAGGAGCAGCCTGGGTTGAAAAGCTGCCATGCCTTGCTCCACTCCTTCCTTTCTTCCCTGAAGGAAGCTGACATCACAGGTGACTGGGCAGCCCGACAGGCTCTACCAGAGCCTGAGTGCATGAGCACATGCGTGCGCGCGCACACACACACATGGAAAAGAAAAGAAGTGTGTCCCTCTTGACTCCCTCCCACCCAGCCCACCCGCCCCATCCTCCCCCTCTTACTGCCGCTCTCTGCTCCCACGAGGGCCTCCAGCTCTGGCTAATCTCCTGGGCACTGGCTGCGCTCGGCCACCCTGCCACCAGCGGCTGCTGCTCTCCCTGGGGATGGCGAGCTGCCTCCAGTGACCCACAGGATCAGTCCTCTAAAAGCAAGCCTCAGAACCCACACAGTGACTTAGACAAATGGTGCAGGTCTGGGAAATAACCGTGAGCAAAATGGCTATTTCTGTGGTGCTGTTGAAATCCTGGGGACAAGAGCCCAGAAAGGATGGGTCAGTTGTTTACCAGGAGGCTAGCCCTAGCCCTGACTTGGGCCTGAGTCACCTCCTCATGTCCAATTGTGAGATTGTGCCTTCCCGAGCCCACATAATGATTCCTGTGTGTGCAGAGCAGGATTACAGGGTTGACACATGATCCTCGGGCTGTTGCTGGGCTTTAGCTACCCAGAGATTATGACCCACCTGTCCTCACAGCTGTTTCATAAACAGTGCGATCTGCAAGCTACAAGCAACCTAGGGGGAGGGGGATATGTATTCATTAAATAATTGAATGAACTTAAAACATAGGAGGAAAAGATCCAGGCCCTCGTACTGTTCTGCCAGAGGGGAGGAGGGGCAAGTGATTCCTTCTGTTTTGGGGGAGGCGGAGGTTCGATTGGGGCTGTAGTGGGAGCATCCTAGCCCATGCATCTGAGAACCTCCCTGGATCCAGTTCAGGGAATTCTATTCTGCACCTGTAACCAGACCATAGCTAGCCTCAGTCTAAAGAAGCATTTTCCGAAGTGTAGTCTGTAGAACATAAAAGGTCTGAAGGCTTGGAAAATACTGCATACGATAATCCCTTATGTGGGTTCAAGCACAATTCCTACTAGCAGAGTCTAAACACCAGAGAGTTCCATAGTAAAGAAGGCCGTTTGACTTTGTTTAGCCCAACACACTTACTTGACCCTCTGACCATAGTCACCATAGGAAAAAAACACCTATTAATATCCGTGGCACAGGCTTTGGAAAATGCCTTCCACTTTGAGCCTTCATTTTCCAACATAGAGAAAGCTGCCTTCCTGAGGCCCAGGTAGGGGTGTGAGACTCACTCCATCAGGTCTGGACAGAGATGGGCAGCAGCCCAGCAAAGATAACGTAGGTTAGGACAATGGCCAAGGGTTCTGCTAGAGCCAAAGATAGAGGACCCTCCAGAACAGTGACAGTTTAGGAGGACAGTGTGGCTCATCTTGGGAGGGCAAACTTTGCTCATGACCTCACGAATCCACTTGAGCCTAATATGTCACTGCTCCTTATGGCCTAGAAGTCTCCCTGGACTAAGGAGCACTGTTCTCAAGCTCAAAGACTTATTTCCTTTTTGAACAAAAATGAAGGCAATCTCTGATAATCGGGCTCCAGGCCTGTATCTCTTTCCCAGGAGACCAGGCTGCATTCACTTTTATCACTTCAGTGCCCCTCACAAACTCCAAGACAGGAAAGGCTAGAATCAAATTATGTCTCACCAAGGAATATACTACTCTCCCTTTTTCTGAAATGATGCTTTGGGCTTGCCTCTAGGAGTTGATTTTCCTTCTTTGTCTTCCTGACGTGTGCATGACTCACACGGCGGTTGGACAAAGGGGTTTCACCTTCTAAAAGTCAGCTCCATGACAGATCGTGCCCATCTCATTCACTCTTAGATCTCCATGCCTAGGATATAGTAGGTATCAATAAATATTCATTGAATGAATGAATGCATAAAATAATGAATGAATAAGCTAAGTGATTAACCCATCTATGGCAATCTCAAGAGTTGGTATAGTATATGGTTACGTATATGGACTCAGGCCAGACTACCTAGGGTTTGAATCTTGTTCCACAACTTAGTTGAATGACCTGGACCAAGTTACTCAATTTCTCTGGCTTAGTTTTATTCCCTACAAAATGGGGATAATAACACTACCAACCTCATAGGCTGTCATGGCAATTAACTTAGTTAGCATATGTAAATATGCTCCAATAGGCTTAGAATAGTACCTGGCACATAGTATGAGCCTTATAGATATTACTTATCACATCATTGTCATCATATCAGGTACAAGAGAGACTCCCACGGGGAAAACAAAACATGAAGTTTCATCTAGACACTGAGTTCTTTTATTCAACATTATTTATTGAGCACTGTTGTGTGCCAGGCCCTCTCTCAAGCTCCTATTTGGAAGCAATGAGAAGGAAACCATGTTTAAATGTGAAACCAGATCAGGAGAAATAGCTTCCTCCTCTAGGAGTGATCCTTCTTGCTGACCCTGTATGGCTAGTGCTCCAACCATAAGCCCATCTTCCTACGCCTTAGCCCCTTATATATCAAAGCCCAAAGACATGGTCTGCAGCCACCACTCAGAAGATCCCAGAGATTAATAATATACAAGGGAAGAACCAGGAAGCCCAATGAATACCTGTAGGAGAGTAAACGTATCTCCTTGCTTAATCCTAAGGCTATATTTTATCTGCCCATATATCTTCAATATCTGGGATTGATTTTGAGGCCATTTGAAGAGTGATTCGCCTAGTGGAAGGACAGGAAGAATAGGCCTCATCTCTCATCGAACTTTTTGACCTAGCTGAAAGCTACTCATCCCTTATCTAGGATCTTAGAAGGATTGAGGGTATGCTGAGGATGGGACTAAGAGGTCCAAGAGTCTCCTAGCAACCCATCCATGCAAACGCCATGATTCTTAGACAGGGCAGCTGGGTACCATCATCTTCACAGCAAGCCAGCCCCTCAGAGTTTCACCCAGAATTATAACCAGGCCAAGCTCATTACTCCAAACCTGCTGTCAACACTTGGAGAGGTGAGAGCTGACAGGGGCTCTGTCTGACTGGCTCAATAATAGCTCAACTACCACTCAGCATTGATGCTTCACAGCCAGAGGAGGAATTTCTCCCCTGAGAGCTCCAGCTGCTGACAGCTTTTCCCTGAAGCTGGCCAATTGTTGGCCACCACGTCAAGGGGGATAGCCAACATAGGCTCAGGACCATGCTAAAATTCCTTCCTCCCAGCTTTCACCTGGCTTCTTTGCTAATTTGTCACCCCCAGGCTTCCAGACACATACAGTGACCTAAAAATTTGGGGAAATGACACTGTAGTTAACAAGCCTCTTCTACTCCACGGTCCCTCGAAACTCACCCCAGAGGCCTCTGCCAGCCAAGAAAAGCCATTAGGAGCTCCACTGGCAAAGCAGCTACCAGGAAGTTCAAGGGCAGAAAGCAGACTTCCAGAGGCCAGTACATGTCCCATGCTGGGAGACAGCCAAAAGAGGTAAGGATGAAGGCCTCAAATTAACCCATCACCCTGTCCATTCCTCTGCCTTTAGGTGGAAGTCCACCCCAGCAGTGGGCATCTGGCCAGTCCTCAGGCACCTAGAAACTTGTCGGGGAGCTTAAGTGGCAGCATGTCCCTTAATTTCTCTAAACCTTGTCAATCCAATGTAGGCCGCCAGGGAGCTGAGATGAGGCTGGCTCACCTGAGGTCTCTGGAGCTCAGGCCACCGCAGAGACAGCGGCAGGAATATAGGCAAAGATCCAGGCAGGGCTGAGCCCGGGGTCGGTGCCGCCGCCAGGGTAGGCTGGGAAGCCCAGAGCCGAGATTCCGACCTCGGGGCACGCCGACTCGCGTCCTGGGCGGCAGGGACCGCGGGGCGCGGGCCCAAGGTCAGCAGCGCAGCATCGCGCGCACTCATAGGGTTCGGGCGCCAGGGCCCGGCCGTGGGCCCGCAGGGGGCGGCCCTCGGGGCTGCAGCGCAGGTGGCGGAACTGAGCAGGGCGCAGGCGAGCGCCGCGGAGGGGCTGCCCAGCACCGCGGCAGGCCGGGGCCGGGGCCGGGGCCGGGCCCGGGCCAGGCCGCGCCCCCCGCCTGCTCACCCGGAGCCCGCGGTGCAGCCCGGCGGCAGGGGCGTGGACCTAGCATTCTGCGGCCGCGGCGCCAGAGAGCCCGCACCTCGAGCCCCCGCGCCGGCCGGGCGGGAGGAGGAGAGCCGCCTGCTCACGAAAGAAGTCCTCCAGCCGCGCGCCGCCCGAGTCGGTGCCCTACCTGGGCGCGGAGCGGAGAGGCGACGAGCGGGCAGCAGAGGGGCGCGGGCCGGGCCGCCACCGCGCAGGTCCGCCTGCCCGCCGCCCGCCAACCAGGCCTGCCCGCCGCTACCTGAGGCGCCGGGTTGGCGCTGCCGACAGGAAACTTGAGAGTGCCAGGGGCGCGGCGGCCGCCCAGTCCCCCAGCCGGAAGCGCGCCCGCCGCAGCCCGGGGTCAGGCTCCAGCCGGGCTCCTCGGACCTCGCCTCCGCTGCCACCCGCCGGGCCCCGAGAGCGCTCCCCGCAGTGTTCGGACTTGCCCGAACCTCCTCCCCCGCCAGGACGTTTCCCAAGGTGAGAGTCTGGGGCCACGGCCCCCGAACAGGTGACTTACACTCACTGTAGCTGAACGGACCTGAAAGCATCGGCTTTCCGTCTGGTCCCTTGGTCACCTTCCTGCCCCTCCCAGCACGCGCACACATACGCACGCACACACACACACACACACACACACTCACATACTCCTTCTCCAATACTCTGCTCCCCAGCTGACGCGCCCGCCCTTCCAAGTCCCGACCGACCTCCTAGTTGCTAAGTCCAGGGCGTGCCTCGTAGCCCCCTCCTCGCCCCTCCCCAGCATTTGAACCTTCTGACCACGCCTTCCTTCCTGGATCGCTAGGCGTACAAAAGTTTCCAAAGTCGGCGCTTGCCGCTTTCTCTCCACATTTTCTACTTACCTTGGGGACGGCAGCTTCTTGGCCTCCAAGGCTTGGCTTTTCCTTGTGGTGTTCACCCCTGGTCCCACAGCTGCCGGTCTCCTCTGTCCTTCTGGGGGCCCACCCAGTCCTCCGGTTTCAATAACCTCCTTACTGCTAACCACTTTTGAACCCCATCTCCAGCCCAAGAAGCCCTAGAGCTGCAGTTCGCCTATTAACTTCCTGGGGTCCATCTCCACTGGAGGTTTGTAGGCCCGAACTCACTTGAAATTTCCTCCCAAGAACGTGCCAGAACCTGCCTCTGCTCCTGTGTTTCCAGTCGTAGTGAATGATAGCACCGCCTCCCACTCCCCAGGCTATACAGGGAAGCCATCCTTGACTCTTTCTCCATTTCATCTCTCGCATCAAATTTGTCACCAAAGGAGGAAATGGAACTAGTCATTAGTGAGCACCCACTGTGTCCTCACTGTGCCAACTACTGTCACATGGTTGCCTCATTTACTACCAAGTTTTATTCCTTCTACCTGGCAGCCCGATGTTTACAATATACTTATTTATAAATGATATGCAACTGTATTAATATATTATGTATTATAAAGCACAACTAAAACTGTCAAAGGATGTGGTAAAGATACTTCATTTTTTTAAAATAAGGTTTATTTATTTTTGAGACAGAACGGGAGAAAGCATGAGTAGGGGAGGGACACAGAAAGAGGGAGATGGAAGATCTCAAGTGCTCCTTGCTGTCAAGCACAGAAACCAACAGTGAGGGGGAGGGGCTTCAACTCAGGAACCATGAGATCATGACCTGAGCCAAAGTCGGATGCTTAACCAACTGAGCAAACCAGGCGCCCCAAAGGTACTTCATTTTTAATGAATGGTACAATATACCTTTTTCCTTTCACTTTAAAGTTATTCATGGGGAGCCTGGGTGGCTCAGTGGGTTAAGTGTCTGACTCTTGATACCAGTTCAGGTCATGATCTCAGGGTTGATGAGTTACAGAGCAAGTGGAGTTCTGCACCAGCAGTGTGGAGTCTGCTTTGTATTTTCTGTCTCTCCCTCTCCCTCTCCCTCTCCCTCCCTCGCCCTCCCCTGCTTGCACTCTCTCTCAAAATAAGTAAGCATTAAAGAGATTTAAATAAAGTTATTTGCAAAAATCTGTTTAGAGAGAGTAACATGATTAAAAATGGTTTTAATAAATCTTAGTTTAATATTTAATGAGACTACAAAGTATGCTTTTTAAGTTCAATTAATGTCAATACTCAGTCCTAATGGTTGTTTTTGCCCTCCCCACCCCCGCCAAAAAGATATCTCACAAAGATAAATAGACCCAAATAGAAGAATTCTTTGACTATACTTACTAAATCATAATTCTTGGTTTAGATCCCATCTACTCTTCTTTCTCCATGAAGTCCGCATTCTCTATGATGTTTTCATCAGTTATTTTTGTGAATATTCTTAATAACTCTTCATTTGGAAGATTGGAAAATGGATTTAAAAGTGTATTTCTTAATTTTGAAGACTATGGTTAGCACAGTCCATGTATGTGACAAGGACACATTTCCTGTTGGTGTTAAAATCGCATGGTAATGGAAAAAGTTCCAAACCTCAGTTTTCAAAAGTCTTTCCCTATAAGACGGTTCTTTTAATCCACAATTATATTCACTGAGACAATATCACCTTTATCTGAAGGCATACATTGTGTGTGTGTGTGTGTGTGCCCATGCGCGCGTGCATACATGCATCTGTGACAATCATAAGCCAGCACATCAGAGGTCAGCAAATTTGGAATACTTGTCCTTTTGTTAAACTCATCTTTAAATTCCACAGCTTTTAACTTCTCTGCCTTGAGATAATCAGCAAACAAGGATTTCATAATCTCATTCCACATTTCATTACAAAGCATTGTAAAGATTCTACTGTATTTTAAGCTTTTTTTTCAAATGTCATATTACTGACATCCTATAGTGTTTTGTGCTCTTCTAACTTCCATTACAATAAGGAAATCATAATTTGTAAACGAACGATACAATTGATGAGTTTCACATGTAACCCCTCCCTGCTCCCAACTCCCAGTTTTGTACTCCAGTCAGGGCAGCCTCTCCATCATTGGTTACTTTCACACATAAAAACTACAGCATGTTATAAGCCACATTGTAAACAATGTCTCTCTTTTAGTAGATCACAGAAAGTAGTAGTTATGAATGCCATCATTGAAAAGTATGGCAAAGATATATGGGGAAACATGTCCACGACTTGCATCCATATAGCCAACCTCCAAACGTCATGTGTTCTAATCCTTTTCTTCAAATCTCCAACAGCGTTTTCTCCAGCTCTTTCAACAGAATGCAGTTTTTAAACATTTTTAATTTTTTTTGAGGTGGGGGGGAAAGGGCAGAGAGAGAGGAGACACAGAATCTGAAACAGGCTCCAGGCTCTAAGCTGTCAGCACAGAGCCTGATGCAGGGCTGGAACTCACAAACCACGAGGTCATGACCTGAGTCCAAGTCGGACGCTTAACTGACTGAGCCACCTAGGCGCCCCCAGAATGCCTTTTTTTGTGTGTTGCCATCTCCTCTCTGTACTAATTACATCACTTCAACAATGGCAAATAGAACAAAGGTTTGGTTTATTTTCCAATGAGACTGACATTTTGCCTTTTACTATTAAATAAAAGGAATTTTACTCAAAAGAGATTTTTAAACGTGTTTATTTCGTTTAATAATAGTTCACAAAACTACACAACTAAATATTGCATGACTTGGAATATTCCCCCTTAAAAATTTTGGAGGTTTGTCTTCATGATCTGGTTGTGTAGAATTCATACCTCTTGCTGATTATGATGGCACATTTATATTATTATTAGCTAATTCCTCAAGGCCCAATATACCCTTAGGTTAGATGTTAATGACAGTGGTGTAAATCCATATTCCAAGTAGTCTCTTTTATAAATTTGAACTTTTTTCTGGTCTACTCCCTTTTCAGATATATCATCATAATGGATCTCGTATGAGTAGTAGGAAATTATTAGCTCTGCCACTTTTTGAGTTTGATTTTGCTTGTTCCATTCATGTGATTTTCAATCTATGTATTTCTTTGCAGGAATCTTTTCAAACCATTTGTCCCTTTTGTGAGAATTAGTTTATTTAAATGATAATTAGATGATACCACCTCACACCTGTCAGAATGGCTAACATTTACCACTCAGGCAACAACAGATGTTGGTGAGAATGTGGAGAAAGAGGAACCCTTTTGCAGTGCTGGTGGGAAGCCAAACTGGTGCAGCCACGCTGGAAAAGAGTATGGATGTTCCTCAAAAAGTTCAAAATAGAACTACCCTACAACCCAGCAATCGTGCTACTAGGTATTTATCCAGGGGATACAGGTGTGCTCTTTCGAAGGGGCCCATGCGCCCCGATGTTCATAGCAGCACTATCAACAATAGCCAAAGTATGGAAAGAGCCCAAATGTCCATCAACAGATGAATGGATAAAGAAGATATGATATATGGGGCGCCCGGGTGGCTCAGTCGGCTGAGCATCTGACTTCAGATCACATCATGATCTTGTGGTCTGTGAGTTTGAGCCCCATGTCAGGCTCTGTGCTGACAACTCAGAGCCTGGAGCCTGCTTCAGAGTCTGTGGTCTCCCTCTATGCCCCTCTCCGCTCATACTCT
Source organism: Paguma larvata (assembly GCA_030068075.1). Lineage (NCBI taxonomy): Eukaryota > Metazoa > Chordata > Mammalia > Carnivora > Viverridae > Paguma > Paguma larvata. The sequence continues at coordinate 64,666,228 of CM057831.1, read as the reverse complement.
GTCTCTCTTTCTCTCTCTCTCAAAAATAAATAAACATTTAAAAAAATTTTTAAAAAGATGTGGTATATATAAGCAATGGAGTATTACTCGGCAGACAAAAAGAATAAAATCTTGCCATTTGCAACAATGTGAATGGAACTAGAGTGTATTATGCTAAGTGAAATTAGTCAGAGAAAGACAAATATCATATGACTTCATTCATATGTGGAATGTAAGTTATAAAACAGATGAACATAAGGGAAGGAAAAAAATCATACAAAAACAGGGAGGGAGACAAACCATAAAAGACTTTTAAAACAGAGAACAAACTGAGGGTGGAGGGGTGGGGAGATGGGGGGATGGGCTAAATGGGCAATGGGCATTAAGGAGGACACTTGTTGGGATGAGCACTGGGTGTTATACGTAGGGGATGAATCACTGGATTCTACTCCTGAAATCATTATTGCAGTATATGCTAACTTGGATGTACATTTTTTTAATCATGCAAAAAAAAGAAAAGAAAGTATTTTATCAAAAGAAAAAATGATAATTAGATGATATAATCTATTTTCTACCACCTGGGATACAAGTAATTAATAATACCTTGTGATTCACTTGAAAGTAGCTGAACCAGTCAGGGGGCCACTGCCACCCCCTCCCCTATGGAAGAGAATCCTCCCTCTTCCCTGAGGATACTTTAACTATGACACATGATGTGGACACCTGAAGCAAGGGCTGAGTAATGATGCCTGTGTCAATCTATATAATAAATATTGGTGAATCTTCATTTTCTTAATTTTAGTCTAAAACATAAATATAAATAAAGGGGTTTTTAAAATTTATTTTTTAAATTGATATCCAAGTTAGTTAGCATATAGTGCAACAATGATTTCAGGAGAGATTCCTTAATGCCCCTTATCCATTTAGCCCATTCCCCCTCTCACAAACCCTCTAGTAACTCTCTATTTGTTCTCCATATTTAAGAGTCTCTTATGTTTTGCCCCCCCCCCGTTTTTATATTAATTTTGCTTCCTTTCCCTTATGTTTATCTGTTCTGTGTCTTAAAGTTCCATATGAGTGAAGTCATGTGATATTTGTCTTTCTCTGATTGACTAATTTTGCTTAGCATAATACCCTCTAGTTCCATCCATGTAGTTGCAAATGGCAAGATTTCATTCTTTTTGATTGCTGAGTCATACTCCATTGTGTGTGTATATATATATATATACCACATCTTCTTTATTCATTCATCCATCAGTGGACATTTGGGCTCTTTCCATACTTTGACTATTGTTGATAGTACTACTATAAACATTGGAGTGCATGTGCCCCCTCAAAACAGCATACCAGTATCCCTTGAATAAATACCTAGGAGTGCAATTGCTGGGTCACAGGGTAGTTCTATTTTTAATTTTCTGAGGAACCACCATACTGTTTTCCAGAGTGGCTGCACCAGTTTGCAGTCCCACCAGCAGTGCAAAAGAGATCCTTTTTCTCCATGTCCTCACCAGCATCTGTTATTGCCTGAGTCGTTAATGTTAGCCATTCTGACAGATGTGAGGTGGTATCTCATTGTGGTTTTGATTTGTATTTCTCTGATGATTAGTGACATTGAGCATTGTTTCATGTGTCTGTTGGCCATCTGGATGTCTTCTTTGGAGAAGTGTCTGTTCATGTCTTTGGCCCATTTTTTCACTGGATGATTTGTTTTTTGGGTGTTGAGTTTGATAAGTTCTTTGTAGATTTTGGATACTAACCTTTTATCTGATAATGTCATTTGCAAATATCTTCTCCCATTCTGTTGGTTGCCTTTTAGTTTTGCTGATTGTTTCCTTTGCTGTGCAGAAGTTTTTATTTTGATGAGGTCCCAATAGTTCATTTTTGCTTTGGTTTCCCTTGCCTCTGGAGATGTGTTGAGTAAGAAGTTGCTGCGGCCAAGGTCAAAGAGGTTTTTGCCTGCTTTCTCCTTGAGGATTTTGATGGCTTCCTGTCTTATGTTTAGGTCTTTCATCCATTTTGAGTTTATTTTTGCGTATGGTGTAAGAAAGTGTTCCAGGTTCATTTTTCTGCATACTGCTGTCCAGTTTTCCCAGCAGCACTTGCTAAAGAGACTGTCTTTATTCCATTAGATATTCTTTCCTGCTTTGTCACAGATTAGTTAGCCATACGTTTCGGGGTCTATTTCTGGGTTCTCTATTCTGTTCCATTGATTTGAGTGTTTTGGCACCATAAATAAAGTTTTTTAATTTTCCTTTTACATGTCAATGGGTCATCCCACATGCCCACTTTGAAGATCACTGATTTAACCCATCCCTGCCATTGCTTCCATTCCATGTGAATAGCACCTAACTGATCTTTGTCAATACAACTACTTCCCCCACCCCCGGCAACACTGCCAGCCTCTTCTCCATGCTTCTGCCACCAGTGGCAAACATCCTGAGTCCTTTCCTCCTCTCCTCCTCTCCTCCCATTTACCCCATGTTCCAGTCATTCAGACTTGAATGCCCTGGAGAGCCCTGGGATCAGAGCTGTGGGTTACCTCCAACAGTGCTCTGACTCCTAACACCACTGGGGGTGAGCATTATATGAAATTTTTGGCAGCCCAGAAGTGTTTGGGACCTTTACTCAGCCCTCCACCCCCACTAATGCTCCCTTCTGAGTGATAATGTACACACACATCCAAGAAGGGCATGGCAGCCCCCAAATACCCAATTTCTCGGTCTCCTTTTATCATCTCTTGGGCTATAGAAGCCAAAAATCTCACCCCTCTCCCCGACCAGGAGATAATAAGAAAGGGGTTCTGCTTCTGAGTGCTTTAGCAGAACCTCATCAAATATATCTAGTTTTCAAACCAACATGCCCTGGAGACTTCTGCTAATTGAGTAGACTGAAATCATGGCATATGGTCTGACAACAGGCAGAAATAGATCCCTCAGGAGTACATGGTGGCTGGAAGAAGAGTGCCCAAGGCAGTGCCTGGCTCTGGACACGGAAGGGTATTGTGGCCCCTGCCGATACTGTGGCATAATGGGTGGACGCTCCCCCCCCCACCTGCCTCTTGTTCCAATTTGAAGTTCAAATCGTTCCCTGAGACAGGAATTTATGTCTCAGGTCATCAATCAGCCCTGAGCAAGCTGAAGATGGGCAATGGGTGGAACAGTGCCCTTACAGTTAACAGCTGTTTCCTTCATTCTGAAATGGGTTTCTAGAAAGGAGAGAGTCAAACCTGAGGACTTTGAAAACTAGTGTGAATAAGAGCTGGGCCCTAGACCCACAGCACATGCACTTGGGGCCAGAAATGGAGCTCTTGTGACAGGAAGCAGAGGGAGAAGGGAGAGCTGAGGAGTAGGACTGCATTGAATCTTGGGGTGGCTGGAGTCCTTGGGCTTAGAGGCCCTCAGTCACTCCTGTCTGCACAATGCAGGAGGGTCGGTGAGTGGGTGTTTGAGGCTTGAGTCTGCAGCATATGACCACAGAACACTCTCTCTTTCAGTAGGCGGGAGGCTGACACTCCCCAGGACATGCCTGTGTGCTCATAGGCACATGGTATCTGTAGTTAACTTGAAATTTGGCAATTAGCAGTCCCCCTTCCCCATCTAAGAATGGCCTATTGTCTCTGCCTTCCCTCCAGGATTCTGTACAAGATAATCCTAAGCTATTTCTCCAGCTCACCACTAGCTCATTCCCAGGTCTATGTGTCTTTCATACTCTCCAAAACTCCACCATCAGCCATTACACGATTCTGGTGAGACGCTGCAGTTGTACAATGGAAGTCACAGCCTCAGACAGCCTTGCTCATTTAACCCATTGTTTGAACTCCCCAAATCATATGCCTTCAACTCTCTTCATCGTTTACCTTATAATTTGAAATGCAAATGTCAAATTATAGCAAGAACATGGCCCTCTAGAATTTGGGAGTGAGGAGAGGGTGGTGGGCAGAGGAGCTCACAGATGAGGCTGTGACCTCCATCTCCCAGAGATATGGTCTTCTCCCATTGCATATGCACGTGCGCACACACACACATACACACACACATTCCCCTTAGGCCATACTTATTCCCAAGGTCCCTCCTGGCTAAAGGTTCTAGCATTCCTCCAACCCAGGGTGTCCTCTTCCTGATCCCTATTAATTCAAAACTGCCAACCCAATCATTCAGTGAGTGATAGGGTTAAAGTCTGAGCCAGGAGCAAGAGGATGTAGCTATCCTATCCCTCAGTGTCTGCATCCCAGTTGAGTGTCAGACTCCAGACTGTACCATCAATACCCAATCCATCCTCAGCTCAGTGGGTTCTACCAGGGACATCTGGAGAAATGAGAGCAGCATAAATTGTATCAAAGGGAAACATAGGGAATTTTCCAGTTCCTGAATTGCTGTTATTTGAATGAGCCTAACTTATGATCTTACTAAGGAAAATAACATTTCTGGGTGAGGGAGGAGGACTCTACATAAGAATTTGATTTGGGAAATCAAAAGTTTAAAAACTGTGATGACTGCACAACATTGTGAACATAATTGATGCCACTGATTTGAACATGTAAAATGTGCATGTAAAATTGAATTTTTAAAAAACTGTTACTTCACAGCTCCACTGTTGCTTTGCATCATTAGGTGTGAACAGGGCAAATGGCTCTTTATCAGCTATCCAACTATCCACAAACCTTCAGGAAAAGGTGGTTTAAGAGATGGTCTGAGGGAACAAAGAAGGAAGAGTAATGTTCCATGCCGAAAGGACCCAGGCAAAAAAGGAGGGCGGTCCCCAGAAAAAAAGAGGAAAGAGTACCCAAAGGTTATTATACACAGAAGCTCCTCCCAGGAATCTTCGGAAATCTTGGAGAGAATGCTGGACAAGCCCCAAACATCTCCAGGTGGACAGAAGTTCCCATTGTTCATGATTTTTCTAAAGCCTGAGGCTTTGAGAAAGAGAAATAAATTACCTGTGCGTCAACAGTATCTATTATCGTCAGCTGTTTCCAAAAGGTAAGCCCCAGTCACTGACCCATCTGCGTCTTTCATGTCTGCATCACATTCCAGATAACCCCCATTTGAGCCAATCAATTCTGGTGACCTATGGCAAAGCTCAGATCCTTCCTGAATAACATAGCCAAAGCTTGTGGCTTACCAATAATCTAGTATTCTCAAATGTATTAATTGGAATTAGGTTCAGCTGAGGGTCAGGGTAAGCGACATCTAAAATAGCAATGAGATAAATAAAAGTTTTTTCTCTTTCACTAAATAGCTCAGGGTTGGGAATTATGGACACTTCACAAATCCTCAGACTTCTTCCAGCCACCACCGTGCCATCCCTCAAGTGTGGCCCTCATCCTTATGGGAATTAACCGTCCCCCTTCCTTTGCTAAGAGCCTATAACTAGATCTTCAGCCATTACATACATGTTTCATGGAGCAATAAAGGAGGGAAGATCATATGGTAATTCTATTTTTAGTTTTTTGATCAACCACCATACTGTTTTCCATAGCAGGGCACCATTTTGCATTCCCACAACAGTGCACAAGGGTTTTGATTTCTCCACATCCTCACCAACACTTGCTGTCTTTTGTTTTCTTGAGACTAGCCATCCTGACACATGTAAGGTGATGTCTTACTGAGGTTTTGATTTGCATTTCCCTGATGACTAGTGATGTTGAACATCTTTTCATGGACCTGTTGACCTTTGACATTAATGCTACAATTAATTTGATTATAAGAGGCCTAAACATTCTCTTCTTGGGAGAAATGCCTATTCAAGTCTTTAGCTCTTTTTAAAATCAGGTTGTTAGGGTTTTTTTTTTTTTTTTTTGCTATTCAGTTGTACTGCCATATGGTCCAACAATCTCACTTCTGCATATTTATCCAAAATAATTGAAATCAGGATCTTAAGAGATATCAGCACTAGCATGTTCACTGCAGCAGTATTCACAATAACCAAGATGTGGGTAAAACCTAAATGTCCATCGATGAATGAATGGATACAGAAGATGTGAAATATATATACCATGGAATGTTATTCAACCTTTAAAATGAATGAAATTCTGCAGTATATGACAACATGAATGAAACTTAGGGCATTACGCTAAGTAAAATAAGCCAGTCACAGAAGGACAAATGCTTCATAATTCCACTTACATGAGTTATCTATAATAGTCAAACTCATAGAAGCAAAGAATAGAATGGTGGTTGCCAGGGTCTAGGGGAGAGGAAAATGGGAAATTGCTAATCAACACGTGTAAGACTTCAGTTATGCATGATAGAACTCTCGAGAGCTGCCGTTCAACACAATACCTATAGATCACAATACTGTGCTGTACACTTAAAATCTGTTAAGTGTAGCTCTCATGTTGAATGTTCTGGAAGGAGGGAGGGAAGGAAAGAAGGGAGGGAGGGAGGAAGGAAGAATAAAAGTCAGAGGGTGTATGGCAAATGTCTTTTAATAAAGTCACCATATCACACTTTCACTTATCCCCCATTGGCCACACTGAACAACACTGTAGCATCATGGACCAATGACATATAACTTTGCCAAGGCATAGCCTTCCTTTCCAAATACAACTGCCATTGATTTTTATAATTAACTCAATCATAACACGCCTAAAATCTCACATCAAAGAAAGCAGAGAAAAATATCGACACAGTGCAGCCAGATATCCTCACCCCCTCAGAACTTCTCCAAATCAATCTCTGTGCACCATGATATTTGCATAGTTGTAGCAGCCACTCCAAGATTCAATACCTCTGAGTTAAGTGAGAGCCTTTTGTCAGTTTGGGAGGAATCAAAGGGGTCATTTGTTTCTCATGCTATGGGAGCAGGATTCTACCCGATTAAAGTCTTCACTACCGTTCCTCATCAAGTCCTGATGCCAGCAGTTACCATGCTTGTGTTGCATGCTCCCACTCCACTAGTGTGGTGTCAGAAGAATGTGTTTTCACAGAGAAACGTAGGCAATACAGGCCCAAGGTTATGCTATGCTTCGCTTTCTCTTCCTTGGGAAGTCAGTCTTAACATGGCATGCTTTCAAAGTTCTTCAGGCAGTCACCTGTGAAATACCTCTTGAGCATCTGGCAGGTGTCAGGCACTGGGTTTTAGAACAACAATGGTGATTAAAACACAGCCTTTGCCTTCATGGAGGTTATCAGCTAAGAAGCAAGACAGGACATTGATCAAATGACCACATGAAATCACGACTTCCGTGCTTATACTGTCTGTGAAGGAACAGTACAAGAGTTATATCAAAACAAAGCAAGAAAACCTGATCTTCTTCCAGGTATGAAGAAGGAGAAGAAGTTTCCAGACATTAGAAATAACATGTGCAAAGGCCCTGGAGAATTTAGGGGAACAATACCTAAGCCATTTCCCCTCCCCTTTATTTCTGTCCTATATTCATGATTGCACATTCTAAATTTACACAATAAAAACTCAATTTCCAATGTCTATAAATTTTAGTTTACTAAGGAAAGTACCACATGGCCTGGGTAAATAAAACCGGATTTAGTGCTCCAGGGTGGTGTTTGGAGTTTAATTAACTTTTCTACCTCCTATGAGTTTTCCAGCATTTATTAAATGTATAACAAACCTGTTAAAAATTCCTCATGCCCACCCTCCCCAACTCTTTGTGTTTTCTAAATAATTCCAGTATTGTCTCTCAAACATTCCTTCCATGTGAGTATATTTTGAAAGTCAGTGGAGAAGAACGCCTTCCCTATGCTGTTTTGTATGCATATTCATTTCTTCTGCCAAATTCGTAGAGGGGCTCACTGGTGTTAGACCCTGTGCAGGTGCTCCGACCAGGTACAACCCATCCCACCCTACTCCTTCCTCATGAGTCTGCCCCCCTGATCAGCTTTGCCCCCCAGAGCAAGTAGAATAAGTGATTCATGGTTCTGGGCCATGATCTTACTTTATTTAGCCTTTCTGCCTCCTAGTAGTGCCACCCTCACCCTGCACTGAATCAGATCTATCTAATCTCTATCCATCCCAACACGTCAGGCCTAAATGCATGGCCAGATTCCATTCCCACCAGGGACCTCTGAAGTAGGACGAAGAAATCACAGATGCACTGTTGTGCCTTCCTCACACATCTCCCTGCAATGGCCCACCATTTATTTTATTATTTTTTCTTTATATTATTATTTTTTAAATTTACATCCAAGTTAGTTAGCATACAGTGCAACAATGATTTCAAAAGTAGATTCCTTAATGCCCCGTATCCATTTAACTCATCCCCCCTTCCGCAGCCCTCTGTTTGTTCTCCATATTTAAGAGTCTCTTATGTTTTTGTCCCCCTCCATGTTTTTATATTATTTTTGCTTGCCTTCCCTTACATTCATCTGCTTTGTATCTTAAAGTCCTCATGTGAGTGAAGTCATATGATATTTGTCTTTCTCTGACTAATTTCACTTAGCATGATACTCTCTAGTTCCATTCATATAGTTGCAAATGGCAAGATTTCATTCTTTTTGACTGCTGAGTCATACTCCATTATATGTATATACCACATCTTCTTTATCCATTCATCCATCAGTGGACATTTGGGCTCTTTCCATACTTTGGCTATTGTCATTAGTGCTGCTATAATCATTGGGGTTCATGTGTCCCTTTGAAACAGCATACCTGTATCCCTTGGATAAATATCTAATAGTGCAATTGCTGGGTTATAGGGTAGTTCTATTTTTAATGTTCTGAGGAACCTCCATACTGTTTTCCAGAGTAGCTGCACCAGTTTGCATTCCCACTAGCACTGCAAAAGAGATCCTCTTTCTCCATGTCCTCGCCAGCATCTGTTGTTGCCTGACAGGTGTGAGGTGGTATCTCATTGTGGTTTTGATTTGTATTTCTCTGATGATTAGTGACATTGAGCATTGTTTCATGTGTCTGTTGGCCATCTGGATGTCTTCTTTGGAGAAGTGTCTGTTCATGTCTTTGGCCCATTTCTTCACTGGATTATTCGTCTTTTGGGTGTTGAGTTTGATAAGTTCTTTATAGATTTTGGATACTAACCTTTTATCTGATAATGTCATTTGCAAATATCTTCTCCCATTCTGTTGGTTGCCTTTTAGTTTTGCTGATTGTTTCCTTTGCTGTGCAGAAGTTTTTATTTTGATGAGGTCCCAATAGTTCATTTTTGCTTTGGTTTCCCTTGCCTCTGGAGATGTTGAGTAAGAAGTTGCTGCGGCCAAGGTCAAAGAGGTTTTTACCTGCTTTCTCCTTGAGGATTTTGATGGCTTCCTGTCTTAAGTTTAGGTCTTTCATCCATTTTGAGTTTATTTTTGCTTATGGTGTAAGAAAGTGTTCCAGGTTCATTTTTCTGCATACTGCTGTCCAGTTTTCCCAGCACCACTTGCTAAAGAGACTGTCTTTATTCCATTAGATATTCTTTCCTGCTTTGTTAAAGATGAGTTGGCCATACATTTTGAGGTCTATTTCTGGGTTCTGTATTCTGTTCCATTGATCTGAGTGTCTGTTCTTGTGCCAGTACCATACTGTCTTGATGATTACAGCTTTGTAATACAGCTTGAAGTCTGGGATTGCGATGTCTCCTGCTTTGGTTTTCTTTTTCAGGATTGCTTTGGCTATTTGGGGTCTTTTCTGATCCCATACGAATTTTAGGACTGTTTGTTCTAGCTCTGTGAAGAATTTTGGTGTTATTTTGATAGGTATTGCATTGAATATATAGATTTCTTTGGGTAGTATTGACATTTTAACAATATTTGTTCTTCTTATCTAGGAGCATGGAATATTTTCCCATTTTTTGTGTCTTCTTCAATCTCTTTCATAAGCTTTCTATAGTTTTCAGTGTATAGATTTTTCACCTCTTTGGTCAGATTTATTCCTAGTTATTTTATGATTTTAGGTGCAATTGTAAATGGGATCGATTCGTTGATTTCTCGTTCTGTTGCTTCATTATTGGTGTATAGGAATGCAACCGATTTCTGTGCATTGATTTTATATCCTGCCACTTTGCTGAATTCATGGATCAGTTCTAGCAGTTTTTTGGTGGAATCTTTTGGGTTTTCCATATAGAGTATCATGTCGTCTCCAAAGAGTGAAAGTTTGACCTCCTCCTGGCCAATTTGGATGCCTTTTATTTCTTTGATTTGTCTGATTGCTGAGGCTAGGACTTCCAATACTATGTTGAATAACAGTGGTGAGAGTGGACATCCCTGTCTTGTTCCTGACCTTAGCGGGAAAGCTCTCAGTTTTTCCCATTGAGGATGATATTAGCATTGGGTCTTTCATATATGGCTTTTATGATCCTGAGGTGTGATCCTTCTATCCCTACTTTCTTAAAGGTTTTTATCAAGAAAGGATGCTGTATTTTGTCGAATGCTTTCTCTGCATCTATTGAGAGGATCATATGGTTCTTGTCCTTTCTTTTATTGATGTGATGAAACATTGATTATTTTTTGGGTATTGAACCATCCCTGCATCCCAGGTATAAATCCCACTTGGTCGTGGTAAATGATTTTTTTAATGTATTGTTGGATCCGGTTGGCTAATATCTTGTTGAGGATTTTTGCATCCATGTTCATCAGGGAGATTGGTCTATAGTTCTCTTTTTTAGTGGGGTCTTTGTCTGGTTTTGGAATCAAGGTAATGCTGGCTTCATAGAAAGAGTTTGGAAGTTTTCCTTCCATTCCTATATTTTGGAACAGCTTCAAGAGAATAGGTGCTAACTCTTCCTTAAATGTTTGGTAGAATTCCCCTAGAAAGACATCTGGCCCTGGACTCTTGTTTTTTGGGAGATTTTTGAGGACTAATTCGATTTCTTTACTGGTTATGCGTCTGTTCAAATTATCTATTTCTTCCTGTTTCAGTTTTGGTAGTTTATATGTTTCTTGGAATTTTTCCATTTCTTCCAGATTGCCCATTTTATTGACATGTAATATTCTCATTATTGTTTTTATTTCTGCTGTGTTGGTTGTGATCTCTCCTCTTTCATTATTGATTTTATTTATTTAGGTCCTTTCCTTTTTCATTTTGATCAAACTGGCTAGTGGTTTATCAATTTTATTAATTCTTTCAAAGAACCAGCTTCTGGTTTCATTGATACGTTCTACTGTTTTTTTGGTTTCAATAGCATTGGTTTCTGTTCTAAAATTTATTATTTCCTGTCTTCTGCTGGTTTGGGGTTTTATTTGCTGTTCTTTTTCCAGCTCTTTTAGGTGTAAAGTTAGGTTGTGTATCTGAGACCTTTGTTCCTTCTTTAGGAAGGCCTGGACTGCTATATACTTCCCTCTTATGACTGCCTTTGCTACATTTTGGGCTGTGGTGTTATCATTTTCACTGGCTTCCATGTACTTTTTAATTTCCTCCTTAACTTCTTGGTTAGCCCATTCATTCTTTAGTAGGATGTTCTTTAGTCTCCTGGTATTTGTTATCTTTCCAAATTTTTTCTTGTGGTTGATTTCGAGTTTCATAGCGTTGTGGTCTGAAAATATGAATGGTATGATCTCCATCTTTTTGTACTTGTTGAGGGCTGATTTGTGTCCCAGTATGTGGTCTATTCTGAAGAACATTCCATGTGCACTGGAGAAGAATGTATATTCTGCTGCTTTAGGATGAAATGTTCTAAATATATCTGTTAAGTCTGTCTGGTCCAGTGTGTCATTCAAAGCCACTGCTTCCTTGTTGATTTTCTGTTTAGATAATCTGTCCATTGCTGTAAGTGGGGTGTTGAAGTCCCCTACTATTATGATATTATTATTATTAATGAGTTTCTTTATTTTTGTGAGTAATTGATTTATATATTTGAGTGCTTCCATATTTGGAGCATAAATGTTTACAATTGTTATGTCTTCTCGGTGGATAGACCCCTTAATTATGATATAATGCCCTTCTTCATCTCTCGTTAAAGTTTTTATTTTAAAGTCTAGATTGTCTGATATAAGTATGGCTACTCCAGCTTTCCTTTGGTGACCATTAGCATGATAGATGGTTCTCCATCCCCTTACTTTCAATGTGAAGGTGTCTTTAGGTCTAAGATGGGTCTCTTGTAAACAGCATATAGATGGATCTTGTTTTCTTATCCATTCTGTTACCCTATGTCTTTTGATTGGAGCATTTAGTCCATTGATGTTTAGAGTGAGTATTGAAAGATATGAGTTTATTGCCATTGTGTTTCTTGTAGAGTTGGAACTTCTGGTGGTGTTCTCTGGTCCTTTCTAGTATTTGTTGCTTTTAGTCTTCCCCCCACCCCCCGTCTTTTCTCCCTTAGAGAGTCCCCCTTAAAATTTCTTGCAGGGCTCGTTTAGTGTTCACAAACTCCTTTAATTTTTGTTTGTCTGGGAAACTTTTTATCTCTCCTATTTTGAATGAAATCCTCACTGGATACAGTATTCTTGGCTGCATATTTTTACCATTCAGCACATTAAATATGTCCTGCCACTCCTTTCTGGCCTGCCAAGTTTCTGTGGATAGGTCTGCTGCAAACCTAATCTGCCTTCGTTTGTAGGTTAAGGACTTTTTTCCCTTGCTGCTTTCATGATTCTTTCCTTGCGTGAGTATTTTGTGAATTTGCTTATGATATGCCTTGTTGATGGTCGGTTTTTGTTGAATCTTGTGGGAGTCCTCTGTGCTTCCTGTATTTTGATGTCTGTGTCTTTCCCCAGGTTAGGAAAGTTTTCCACTATGATTTGCTCATATAACCCTTTTACCCCTTTTTCTCTCTCTTCATCTTCTGGGAACCCTATGATTCTGATGTTGTTCCTTTTTAATGAGTCACTGATTTCTCTTATTCTTAAATCGTGTTCTTTTGCTTTACTCTCCCTCTTTTTTTTCTGCTTCATTATTCTCCATAAGTTTGTCCTCTATATTGTTGAGTCTCTGCTCTGTCTCATCCTTCCTTGCTACTGTGGCATCCATTCGAGATTGCAGCTCAGTTATGGCACTTTCACCCTGACTAGCTTTTACTTCTTTTGTCTCCATAAAGAGGGATTCTAATCTATTTTTGACCCCCGCTGGTATTCTTATCATCGTGATTCTATATTCTGGTTCAGACATCTTGCTTATATCTGTGTTGGTTAAGTCCCTAGCTGTTGTTTCTTCCTGCTCTTTCTTTTGGGGTGAATTCCTTCATTTCATCATTTTGAAGGAAGAAAAGAAATTAATAAGGTAAAAAGAAGGAAAAAATGAAAATGAAAAAATTGAAAAGTACACACACACACAAATCAAATAAATGATGCTAGATCCTAGCTGTGTTTCGGTCTGGTTATTGAAAGGAGTTTGATTGATTAGAGAAAAAAAAGGGGGGGAGGAAATTAAAATTAAAATATTTAAAACAACACACATACACACAAAATCAAATAAATGATGCTAGATCCTAGGTGTATTTTGGTCTGGTTATTAAAAGGAGCTTGACTGATTGGAGAAAAAAGGGTAAAAATTAAAATTTAAAATTTAAAAAAACAACACACACATACACATACACAAAAATCAAATAAATAATGCTAGATCCTAGATTGTTTTGGTTTTGTTGTTTAAAGGAACTTGATTGATTGTAGAAAAAAGGGAAAAATTAAATTAAAGAATTAAAAACAACACACGCACATACAGACACACACACATACAAAATCAAATCAACAATGCTAGATTCTAAGTGTGTTTTGGTCTGGGTATTGAAAGGAGCTTAATTGTTTAGAGGAAAAAGAGAAGAAAAAGAAGAAAGAAAAAGAAAAAGAAGGAAAAAAAGCATATGAAAATTTGAGACAGTGCATGCAATGAAATAGATTAATGGAGACGAGCTTGACTGATTAGAGAAAAGAGAGGAAAAAATTACAACTAAAAAATTAAAAACAACACACACACACAAAATAAAATAAATGATGGAAGTACAATAGAATTTGAAAAATGTACAAAAAAGTGAAAAATTTAGTAGGAAAAAATAATGAAAGAAAGGTTGGAAGTGTAATAGAATTTGAAATATTTACAAAAACAGTGAAAAGCTTAGTGGAAAAAAATAAAGGAAAATATTTTTAATAAAAATTGAAAATAAAAATAAATTTTTTCTCTTTCTGTATTCGAGTAAAAGAAATGAAAAAGAAAGAAGAAAAGAGAAAACAAAAACAAACAGAAAAAAGAAAATTGAAGAGCTAGACCAGCAGTCTGAAATAGGATTGATATTACATCTTTTTCCCCTACAGGTCAAACTAGGAAGCACTTTGTAGTCCATGAACTAAGCAACAGGAGAGATTTGTAGTGTTCCTGACGAGCGAGGTTGGCCCGGTTGGGCGGGGCTTACTGTAATGGCTCCGTTCTCCACTAGATAGCGCTGCTTGGCTTACTGCGGTGGCTCGTTGTGGCATCTTGTAGGTGTGTGTGCGCATGCGTGGACGGGGTGAAAACGGCGTCACCCAGTTGTCCAACCTTGCATGGGAATTCTCTGTTCTCCCCGACCAGGAATCGCGCACCAGTCTTTTGTCTCCGGTTTCTGTCACTCCCTGCTTTTACTCTGTCCGTGACCTCGCCATCAGGTTGCTCGGTGGCGCCTCCCTCCTGAGTTTTATCTGAGATACGGCTGTGTTTCCTGACCCCTCACTTCTGAGGACTGTGGCTTTGACCCACTCAGATCCCCTGTGTGAGGGTCTCACCTAACAATGGCCGGTTGCCAGCTGCACACAGAAATGCACGTGGCACCTTGCTACTGCCGATGTCCACAGACCTGCGGCTGGGTGCAAGCCCAAGCCAGCGAAAGCTCACGCTATCTTGTAGCGGCAGTGTTTCCGGGATTATGGAAAATCATAATGCCCCGAGGACCTCCTGGACCCACTCTTCTCCTGGAAATTCGCCCTTTCCACCAGAGCACCGCCAGGTATTTTGAACTGCAGAGTTTCAGACTCTCTGTTCCCCCTGTTTGTAGAGTCTTAATGGAATTTAAACCCTCTCCTTTCTCCTTTCTCCTTTCTCCCTTCTCCCTTTTTAGTTCAGTCCCTGCGACTGTTCCCACTTTTCCACTTTCTCTCCAGCTGCTTTTGTGGGGTGTGCTTTTCCTGTACTCTCCCCCCTTTCTCCTTCCTCTCTCTCTGCAGGGAAAAGCAGCTCCCTGCCCTCCACGGCTCCTCTCTGCCCCAGTTTACCTCTCCGTGCCGCATACCTGCTGAGTTCTGTGGTTCAGGTTGTGCTGATTGTTGTTACTCCTCAAATCTGTTTTCTAGGTGAGCAGGGTGGTTTAGTGTTGATCTGGCTGTATCTCATGTACGCGAGACAGAAAAAAGACTTCCATGCTCTTTGCCATCTTGGCTTCTCCAGGGGCCCACCATTTAAACCTCATCCTTATCCTCTATCTCCAGAGCTGGTTGCTGAGAGCCAGGATCCCAGGGGGCCTCCCCAGAGCCATCAGCAGAATAGCACTGTATCAGTAGTGTCTAACAGGAAACGGATGGTATATTCACATTGGGATAATTGATTTAACAGTAATTTAATAGAAGGACAGTTTATGAAGATAGGAGAAGGGTTTATGAAGATATGAGGATTTGTACAACATTCAAGGGCTTGTCACATCAAGGAGTTATCTTCCTGGGCCTGAAAAGGTAAGTCAAAAGAGCAGCAGCACTAATTACATGGCAGGCTTCCAATAAAGCCAGACTCCAGGTCATCTTAATTGTCTCGTTATGAGGTCAACTTCTTTAGTCCTGCCATTCTTCTTCCTCACAGCCTTATCTATATATGCAGACCCCTCACTAAGCCCCTCTGCAGTGGTTACTTTTCAACATAGGGTTTTCCTGTCTCTAACATGGCCTGCAAGCCTTCCTATGAACCTGATGGCAGACACCTGGCTGAGCCCACCTGCCCCCATAGGCTCTCTCCTCTGAAGCTGAGGATCTGGAAATACTGCTGAGTTACCACTTTGGCCCTCTGACCTCTCTTGCCCTTTGGTTAGCTGGTGACTGGTACTCGATTAGGCTGAACACTGAAGTCATGGCCAGTTCTCATGGCAACGCTTCAGACCCTCCTCTTCCAGAAGAACATAATTTGGTTCAGCTGCCTGGTTCAGTTGCCCAGGCAACTGTGTCCAGTCTGTTTCCCAAGGTTATCCACCACTGGGGGGAGAAAGGAGGATCTTTCCACCATCCCTTCCCTGTCCTCTGAGGGCCACAATTACAGAGAACACAAAGGAAGATGGAATTGATACTCCCATAGAAATTTCAGTGAACTTGCCATGCTTTTACTCACTGTCCATTATAGCCCCTCCCTCTCAGGCAGGGCCAGGACGATGTGAACCACATTCACAGGCTAGACCCTTTCCCAAGGGTTCCTAGATCCTTCTGCCAACAGACCGCTGCCTGCCCCCCTTCCCGCAACTGCTCCAGACATACCCAGATGCCCCTGAATCTGTCAGTCCTGGTTCTCAGGACACCAGGCTGTCCCACCAGAACCATAGATCTGTTACGGTTTGGTAAGGGACAGCTTTGTCCAAGCAATGACCCCACAAAGTTTCTGAATATTCTCCTTTCTGTTCAGCTGTCAATGC
This sequence comes from Paguma larvata, assembly GCA_030068075.1. Lineage (NCBI taxonomy): Eukaryota > Metazoa > Chordata > Mammalia > Carnivora > Viverridae > Paguma > Paguma larvata. The sequence continues at coordinate 64,649,787 of CM057831.1, read as the reverse complement.
CGAAGTCATGCAGCCCGATTTGTTAGATGTTCGCTGCCCGGTGGTTGGGATTTCAGAAATTTGCATGTCCTTCTTATACCCCTTAGGACTGATCGTTGAGGTTTTTAAAGAGGAAAAAAATGTGAAAGTAAAATAATGTTTACCAAGATCATATAGGAAGGAATATAGTAAATACTCATGATAGAACATTAAGTCATAAAAGGAGGGTGCAGAGCAGGATTTCAGCTATATGAAAAACAAAACAAATGAAATAAAAGAAGCAAAAATGTGGACATATAAAGAAAGTAGTAAGAAGACTTTTTAAAATGCAACTCTAGGTCCTGGAGGAAAAGCTTCTCCACTTGGAGCCCCGGCTCTTACCCTCATCGGGCTGCCCGCAGCCACATCTCGGCCACAGACCTCTGGCTGTGCTCTAATCAGCAGAAAAGACACTATGACTAGGAATTTTGTTTTATCCAAAGTAAGGAAAAGCTATATGTAGAAGCTGGAGAGTTTGGGGTGCTCTGGAATAAAAGGGATGGGAAGAAGAGAGAATATGAACCAGGAGGGAGTCTAAACAGAGAAGAGAACCCCAAATCTTGGCAACAGGGCAGGGCCAGACTGCAAAGACAATGAAAAATTCCCAACGGGAGGGAGGGGAAGGCATATTACATTTAATGTTTCCTATTGTCTTCTCTACAGTAATATCCTTCACGGTCCCCCACATCTTCAGTGAAAATGTCTTATAACAAGAATCTCATAATATTGATATTTAGGAGTGTAAAAGAATAGAGGTCATAGCAAACTGTCATGCAAACCAACACAGGAACTGACATAAGACAAGTCTTCCTGTATCAGACAAGATAGGGTGGCTATAGCAAGCATATACAAAACAAACAAGTAAACAAACCAGATAGAAAACCCAGTAGCTAAACACATCAAAGCTATGTTTCTTGCTTATATCACAAGCCAATGCAGGTAGCTCTCCTGCATGGCTTTCCTCCAAACAATGACTCAGAGATTAAGGCAGGTTCAGTCCTACATTTCCACTATTAGGAGTCTCTCACTACTGATGTGTGGGAGAAGGGAGGTGGTGTGACCAGAAACACTACTAAAGCAGTACCTAGAAGAAAAGATATACCTTTACATTTATATATTAAAAAATAACAAAGGTTGAAAACCAATCATCTAAGATTCCAACTCAAAAACTAGAAAAAGAATGGCATATTAAACACTCCCCCCAAAAAAGGAGAAGGGAGGCAAAAAGATAAGAGCAGAAATCAATTTTTTAAAAAGACACATGAAAGAGTAAATCAACAAAGTCAAAATCTTAATCTTTAATAGATTAATATAATTAATAAACCCCTAGCAAAACAAGTCTAGAGGGGGAAAAAAAAGAGAGAAAGAGAGAACACAGATACCAAAATCAAATATTTAAGCCAAATCATGGAAAGAGACTAAGTGTCCACCAACTGACGAATGGATAAAGAAGATGTGGTATATATATACGATGGAATACTACACAGCAATGAGAAAGAATGAAATCTGGCCATGTGTAGCAGCATGGGTAGAACTGGAGGGTATTATGCTGAGTGAAATAAGTCAGGCAGAGAAATACAGATACCATGTTTCCACGCATAGGTGGATATTGAGAGACTTAGCAGAAAACCATGGGAGAGAGGAAGAGGGGGGAAAAGCCACAGAAAGGGAGGGAGGCAAAATATAAGAGACTCTTAAATAGTAAGAACAAATTGAGGGTTGAGGAGGATATGGGAGAGGGGAGAGAGGGAGACAGGTACTGAGGAGGGCACTTGTTGGGAAGAGCACTGGGTGTTGTATGGAAACCAAATTGACAATAAATTGATTTTTTTTTAAATCAGATATTTAAAATGGAATATCACAGGGCACCTGGGTGGCTCAGTTGGTTAAGCGTCCAACTTTGGCTCAAGTCATGATCTCACCGTTTCATGAGTTCAAGCCCTGCATCAGGCTCTCTGCTATCATTACAGAGCCTGCTTCAGATCCTCTGCCCACCTCTCTCTCTGCCCCTTGCCCACTCACACTCCCTTGCTCTCTCTCTTTCTTTCTCTCTCAAAAATAAAGAAGCATTAAAAAAATAAGTAGCAGTAAAATGGGACATAACTATGGATCTTATATACATTAGTAGGATAATGAGAGGATATGATAGACAACTTTATGTAAAAAAAAATCGGCACTCTATGTGCCCATATTTATGCCAATAAATTGGAAGATTAAGGTGAAATATACAAGTTCCTGAGAATATAATTTACCAAAAGAAGAAATTTTAAAATACCAATACCAATATCAAAGAAAGTGAATCTGAAATTAAAACTCTTCCCACAAAGAAAACTATAGACCTAAATAGCTTCACAAAAATTTAAAGTACAAATAATACCCATCTAAACAAGTGCATCCAGAGAATAGAGGAAGAGAAACATCCAAACTCAGTTTTATAAAGCTTGCAAAACTTGATACCTGGATATCAGACATTAAGAAAAGAAAATTACTGACCAACACTACAGGCTGGGAAATTTAGAGAAGTCCATGGCAAAGTGCCTGAGTGGCTCAGTTGGTTAAGCGTCCAACTTCAGCTCAGGTCATGATCTCACGGTTTGTGAGTTCAAGCCCCACATCGGACTCTGTGCTGACAGCTAGGAGCCTCCTGGAGCCTGCTTCGGATTCTGTGTCTCCCTCTCTCTGTCTCTGCCCCTCCCCTGCTCCCACTCTGTCTGTCTGTCTCTCTCTCTCTCAAAAATAAACATTAAAAAAAATTTTAGAGGAGTCCATGGTGAGCCCATTTGATGAGCAGTAACAGTCTCCACCAAAGTATACTCTGCTGGTCATTAAACACTTGTTTGTTCCCTTCTTCCCACAAGAAATGCCTTCAACTGATCCTCATGGAAGACAAAACAAAGTCCAATCTGCCACTGCATTTCATAGTCCTCTTCATCAAGAACAGATAAAACTTCTCTTAGACTTGAAGACCTAGGAGCTAAAAAATCAAGTTGTCCACCTCAAGCCCATGACAAACTACGAATGTGCAATAGTGGATCAGGAATAGGATAACTTCAGTAAACAAATAAGCATACCCATTCAGAAAGGGGAAGACTGAGAGACCCCCAGGAATCACCCTTCCACAGATACGCCGGTATTACAATGCCGAAATACCAATGCTTTGATATCAAGGCTGTCTAGTCTGGAGCAGCGACTCTCTCATCCATTATTATCCTTTGTGCTCCTTGGGATCATCCTCTGGAGGGCTTCTTCTTGGACACTTATTCTCCTTGGCTACGTCTAAAGAGGGAGTTGGGGAGACTGCTCTTCCTAGGGACTATGCAACTTCTTGCCAGAGGTTATTTTATGGCTTAACTAACAGACTTAGGCTTTTTACACAAGTTTGTGGTTTCTTTGACAATACAGTTTCCTCTAAACATTGGTAAGTTTCTAAACTATCAGCACCCAGACTGTTCATTTGTCAATATTCCTACTCAATGTTCTTTTGTAAGACATAGTTTTTGAATTTGGTTGTAAGATTTGGTCTTACAATTGCTTTTATAAGACATAGTCTTCTGCCTCCTTCCCCCCATGCTCTCTCTTTCAGTGTGAGAGTGATTTCCTTGAAGCTGGCTGGAACAAGGGAAGACACATTTAATCAGATATTTTCCATGATTCACTATAATCAACTAAAGCATCTTCTTGAGCATTTGTCACGCAAAGCTTTTCCAATTTTCATATCTTACTATTTGGGAGCTAGAAGCAGTCAGCTTTTCTAAGTCTGATGGTCTCAGTATTCCAGACTTTTGTCTATACCATTTAATTTCTACTGAAAAATCACCCAAATATATTCTTTATTTTTTTAAATCTATTTTCAAGTTAGTTAACATACAGTGCAGTCTCGGCTTCAGAAGTAGAACCCAGTGATTCATCTCTTACATATGACACCCAGTGCTCATCCGTCCTTAATGCCCATCATCCATTTAACCTACCCCCCCCATGCGTCCCCTTCCAAAAACCCTCAGTTTGTTCTCTGTATTTAAGAGTCTCTTATGGTTTGCCTCTCTCTCTGTTTTTATCTTGTTTTTCCTCCCCTTCCCCTATGTTCATCTGTTGGGTTTCTCAAAGTCCACATATGAGTGAAATAATATGGTATCTGGCTTCTCTTATTGGCTCATTTAACTTAGCATAGTACCCTCCAGTTCCATCCATGTCGTTGCAAAGGGCAAGATTTCATTCTTTTTCATCACCACGTAGTATTCCATTGTGTGTATAAACCACATCTTCTTAACCTATTCATCAGTCGATGGATATTTGAGCTCTTTCTATAATTTGGATATTGTTGATAGTATAAACTATACTGTACTATAAACATGGGGGTTCATGTGCCCCTTTGAATCAGCATTTTTTGAATACTTTGGATAAATTCCTAGTAGTGCAATTGCTGGGTTGTAGGGTAGTTCTACTTTTAATTTTTTGGGGAACCTCCTCCATACTGTTTTCCAGAGTGGCTGCACCAGTTTGCATTCCCACCAACAGTGCAAAAGCGTTCCGCTTTCTCCACATCCTCGCCAACATCTGTTGTTTCCTGAGTCGTTAATGTTAGCCACTCTGACTGGTGCGAGAAGGTATCTCATTGTGGTTTTGCTTTGTATTTCCCTGATGATGAGTGATGTTGAGCATCTTTTCATGTGTTTGTTTGCCATCTGGATGTCTTCTTTGGAAAAATTTCTATTCATGTCTTCTGCCCATTTCTTCACTGGATTATTTGTTTTTTGGGTGTTGATTTTGATAAGTTCTTTATAGCTTTTGGATACTAACCCTTTATCCAATATGTCATTTGCAAATATCTTCTCCCATTCCATCAGTTGCCTGTTAGTTTTGTTGATTGTTTCCTTTGCTGTACAGAAGCTTTTTTATCTTGACGAGGTCCCAATAATTCATTTTTGTTTTTATTTCCCTTAACTCCAGAGACATGTCAAGTAAGAAGTTACTGTGGCCTAGGTCAAAAAGATTGCTGCCTGTTTTCTCCTGTAGGATTTTGATGGTTTCCTGTCCCACATTTAGGTTTTTCATCACTTTTGAATTCATTTTTGTGCTTGGTATAAGAAAGTGGTCCAGTTTAATTCTTCTGCATGTTACTGTACAGTTCTCCCAGCACCATTTGCTAAAAAGACTGTCTTTTTTCCATTGGATACTCCTTTCTGCTTTGTCAAAAATTATTTGGCCATATAGTTGTGGGTACATATCTGGGTTCTCTATTCTATTCCACTGATCTATGTGTCTGCTTTTGTGCCAATACCATACTGTCTTGATGATTATAGTTTTGTAATACAGGTTAAAGTCCAGGATTGTGATGCCTCCAGCTTTGATTTTCTTTTTCAACATTACATTGGCTGTTCAGGGTCTTTTGTGGTTCCATACAAATTTTAGGATTATTTGTTCTAGTTTTGTTAAGAATGCTGGTGTTATTTTGATAAGGATTTCATTGAATGTGTAGATCACTTTTGGTAGTATTGACATTTTAGCAGTATTTGTTCTTCCAATCCATGAGAATGGAATGTTTTTCCATTTCTTTGTGTCTTCTTCAGTTTCTTAAATAAGCTTCTATAGTTTTCAGTGTACAGATCTTTTACCTCTTTGGTTAGGTTATTCCTAGGTATTTTATGGTTCTTGGCGTAATTGTTAATGGATAGATTGCTCGATATCTCTTTCTATTGCTTCATTATTGGTGTATAGAAATGCAACCAATTTCTGTACATCGATTTTATATCCTGTGACTTTGCTGAATTCATGTATCAGTTCTGGCAGGATTTTGGTGAAGTCTTTCACGTTTTCCATGTAGAGTGTCATTTCATCTGCGAAAAGTGAGAGTTTGACTTCTTCTTTGCCAATTTGGATGTATTTTATCTCATTTTGTTGTCTGATTGCTAAGGCTAGGACTTCCAATACTATGTTAAACAACAGTGGTGAGAGTGGACATTCCTGTCATGTTCCTGATCTCAGGTAGAAAGCTCCCACTTTTTCCGTATTGAGAATGATATTAGCTGTGAGCCTTCCATATCTGGCTTTTACGATGTTAGGTTATGTTCATTTTATCCCTACTTCTTTGAGGGTTTTTATTAAGAAAGGATGTTGTATTTTGTCAAATGCTTTTTCTGCATCGATTGACAGAATCATGTGGTTCTTTTCCCATCTTCACATTGATTGATTTGCAAATATTGAGCAAACCCTGCAGCCCAGGAATGAATCCCACTTGATCATGGCAAATAATTCTTTTAATGACTGTTGAATTTGATTTGCTATTATCTTGTTGAGAATTTTTGCATCATGTTCATCAGGAATATTGGCCTGTAATTCTCCTTTTTGTCTAGTTTTGAAATCAAGGTAATACTGCCTTCATAGAATGGGTTTGGAATTTTTCCTTCCATTTCTTTTTTTTGGAATAGTTTGAGAAGAATAGGTATTAACTCTGCTTTAAATGTCTGGAGGACATTTTATTTCTTTGCTGGTTATGGATCTGTTCAAATTTTCTATTTTTGCCTGTTTGAGTTTTGGTAGTGTGTGAGTGTCTAGGAATTTGTCCATTTCTTCCAGAATGTCCAGTTCGTTGGCATATAATATTTTCATAGTAGTCTCTAATAATTGTTTGTATTTCTCTGGTGTTGGTTGTGATCTCTCCTCTTTCATTTGTGATTTTATCCATTTGGGTCCTCTCTCTTTTCTTTTTGAGAAGTCTGGCTAGGGGATTATCAATTTTGTGTATTCTTTTTTTAAAAAAACAGCTCTTAGACCCATTGATCTGTTCTATTGTTTTTGTTTTGGATTCTGTATTGTTTATTTCTGCTGTATCTTTATTATTTCTCTTCTTCTGTTGACTTTGGGCTTTCTTTGCTGCTGCCTTTCTAGCTCCGTTAGGTGTAAGATTAGGTTGTGTATTTGGGATATTTCTTGCTTCTTGAGACAAGCCTGAATTGCAATGTATTGTCCTGTTAGTACTGCCTTTGCTGCATCCCAAAGTGTTTGGACTGTCATAGTTTCATTTTCATTTGCTTCCATATATTTTTAAATTTCTTCTCTAATTTCCTGGTTAACCCATTCATTCTTTAGTAGGATGTTTTATAACCTCCATGTATTTGAGGGCTTTCCAAATTTTTTCTTGTGCTTGATTTCAAGTTTCATAGTGTTGTGATTCTGAAAATATACATGGTATGATCTCAATCCTTTTATATTTGTTGATTCTAAAAGAAAAAGAAAAAAAGAAGAAGGTGGTGAGAAAAATAGAAGAGAAAAGAACAAACAGACAAACTGGCAGACAGATAGACAAACAGACTATCAGACAAAAACAAAAAACAGTTGTCTGTTGGTACCCCTCTTTGGAAGAGGGGCTATCTGGTTCATTCACTGTCAATCTCACTCCTGTAGATAAGCAGTTGCCAGACACAGGGCAGGATGTGTTGTAAGCAGGTCCCGTCACCACCAGGGGCCACCGTCCTGTTCCCTGAAGCCCCACCTTGTTGGTGTTGGAGAGGGAAAATGGCAACACCTCAATCTCTCCTCCCCAGACCGGTGTCTCCAACCATGCTGTTAGGCAGCCCTCACAGAGTAGCTCAGAGGAGCTGGCTTGTCCTGCTCCACAGTCTCCAGCACCACCTAGGCGCTAAGCTGGGATTCAAAACCCAAAGTCTTAAAGGACCCCACACCCCACAGACCTGGTTCTGGAATAGGGCCACTCCACCCAGTGGATAAAAGGCCTTGAGCTGGCACCTGTAGGGTCTTTTGTCCTGGGGGGGAGGGGGGGACAATACACCCTCTTCCCACAGTACTCAGGGGAGGGGACTGTTCTCTCCCAGTGCACCCCTGAGATTGCTACAGCGCCCCAAGACTGGCTCCCCTACCCTCTCCCCCCCCAGTGCTGTGCACACACAGAAGCAGTTCTGGTCAGAGAAAGTGGCATACTTTTGAAAACCTGGAGTTTCAGCCCCTAAGGCTGTTTGCAAGATAGAAACTGGCACTCTCCGTATTTCTTGTTCCCCAGTCTGTTCTTGGGAGAGGTTTTCCTCTTGAGATAAATCAGTATGGAAATTTCACAGCCCCTCTTTCTCTTCCTTTTGTCTCTCCACAGTAAGGGTTCCTTCTCCTCCGTGCCTACACTGTTTTATCTCTCCCAATTGTCATACATGCACCTCTGTTCTACTAAGCCGTCTCCTTCCACCTGTGGAGATTCTTGTGCCACTCTGCACATTGATTTCCTGAGTGTTCCAGGTGATCTGACCTCAGTATAGCTGTGTTTGAGGGACAAGGGAAATCCCAGTCCCCCTACTCCTCTGCCATCTTAACTCCCCCCAGCCTCCTCTCATATTTTTTGGAATTATCTGTGAAGTATTGAGGTTAACTCTTCTGTAAACATTTGGTAGAATTTAACATTGAAGCCACCTGTTCTCTGTTTCTTTGAGGCAAGTTTTTTGATTACTAATCCAATCACTCTATTCGTTTGAGGTCTGTTACAGTTTTCTATTTTTTCTTGAGTCAGTTTTCATGTTTTATGTCTTTCTAGAAATCTGTTTATTTCATCTAGGCTATTTAATTTGTTGGCATATAAGTATTCATAGCATTCCCTTATATTCCTTTTTATTTCTGTAAGGTCAGTAGTTATGTCCCCTCTTATATTCCTGACTTTAGTAATTTGACTCTTCTCTCTTTTTTTTCTTGGTCATTCCAGGTAAAGGTTTGTCAGTTTTATTGATCTTTTGAAAAACAACAACAACAACAATAAATACAGAGAACAAACCGAGGGCTGCCGGAGGGGGAGAGGGTGAGGGAATGGATTAAATGAGTGATGGGCATTAAGGAGGGCACTTTTGTAAAAAATATAGTTTATTGTCAAGTTGGCTAACATACAGTGTATACAGTGTGCTCTTGGTTTTGGGGGTAGATTTCCACGATTCATCGCTTATATACAATACCCAGTGCTCATAGGAGGGCACTTTTTGGGATAGGCACTGGGTGTCATATGAATCACTCCTGAAGTCAAGGCTAGACTGCATGTTAACTAACTTGAATTTAAATTAAAAAATAAAAATAAGAAAAAAACTTCTAGTTCTGTTGATTTTTCTCTATTGTTTTTCTGTTTGTATTTTATTTCTAATCCAATCTTTATTATTTCCTTCCTTCTGGTTGCTTTAAGTTTAGCTTGCTCTTCTTTTTCTAGTTCCTAAAGGTGAAAGTTTAGGTTATTGATTTGACATCTTTTTTTCTCTTTAAGTATAGGTATTTATAGCTATAAATTTCCCTTGTACTGCTTCATGATATCCCATAAGCTTTAGTATGTTATGTTTTTATTTTTATTCATCTCCAAGTATTTTCTAATCTCCCTTGTGAATTCTTCTTTGATTCATTCAGAAGAAATATGTTTCATTTCTACATGTTTGTGAGTTTCTTCCTGTTACTGATTTCTCATCTCATTCTATTGTGGTCAGGGAACTACATTATTCTAAACCTTTTAAATTTATTGAAACTTGTTTTATGGCTTGACATATGGTCCATTACTTAGAATGTTCCATGAGCACTTGAAAAGAATATATATATTCTGTTGTTGAGTGGAAGGTTTTATTGCTGTCTATCAGGTCTAGTTTGTTTATATTGTTGTTTAAGTCTCTATATCTTTCTCGATCTTGTAAGTCCCCCTACTTATTCTACCCATTATTGAAAGTGGGGTATTGAAGTCTTCAACTTTTATTGTAGAACTGTCTGTTTATCTCTCAGTTCTATTAATTTTTGCTTTGTGTACTTTGGGGTTCTGTTGTTAAATGCACATATGTTTAAAATTTTTATATCTTCTTGATGGATTGATTCTTTTGTAATTAAAAGACTTAAACTGTTCTTCTTTGTCTCTACTAACAATTTTTGTCTTAAGAGTTTTTTTTCTAGTGTTAATATAGTCATTCCAGTTTTGGGTTTTTTTTGTTTTTTTTTTTTTTTGCTACTTTATGCATGGTATATATTTTCTATCCTTTTACTTTCAACCTATTTCTGTCTTTAAATCTAATATATGTCTTTTGTAGGTTGTATATAGAGGATCATGAGTGTTTGCTTGCTTGCTTACTTGTTTTTTATCCATTCTGTCAGTCTCTGGCCAATTTTATTCTGAGCTCATCTTTTTCTTGTGATGCCTTGTCAGTTGCAACCAATAGTAGCCAATGTACACTACTAATGTTCTGTTATTCCACTTCTTCTCCTACAGATGTCATATAAGTAAACATCGGTTCTGCCCCCAAAGCTAGATCAATTGATAATGTCTCAGCACATGCATTGAGCACAGAACATGCATTGAGACATTTCCAGTCTCCAACATTAGTTTTCCTCTCAGCATGCCACCAGACCATTAAGCTGTTAGAGTAGTGCCCTACTTCACGATAGCAATTTGTGTATTTGTATAGATCTTCCTCAACTTATAATGGAGGTATGACCCAGTAAACCCATTGTAGGTCGAAAATATCATCAGTCGAAAATGCATGCCCTCCACCTACCGAATCATAGCTTAGCTTAGCCTACCTTCAGTGTGCTCAGAACACTTACATTAGCATACAGTTGGGCAAAATCATCTAATGCAAAGCCTATTTTATAATAAAGTGTTGCATATCTCATATAATTTATTCAGTGCAGTACTGAAAGTGGAAAACAGAATGGTTGTATGGGTGCAGAATGGTTGTAAGTGTATCAGTTGCTTACCCTCCTGATCGCATGACTGACTGGGAGCTACAGTTCATTGCCACTGCCCAGTATCACAAGAGAGTACTGTACAACATATCACTACCCTGGCAAAAGATCAAAATTCAAAGCATGGTATCACTTTTGCACCATCATAAAGTCAAAATTTTAAGTTAAACCGTTGTAAGACAGAAATCTCTGGTACAATATTTATATTATCCAAGAGCATAAAAAGATATAGTATGATAATAAATAAACTAAAAACTCTAAGTGGTGTAACCTAAGTTTATTTCTTACTCATGTCACCATCCAATGCAGGTCAGGTAACTGTCCACATGGCTATCTTTAAGCAGTAACAAACCACTTACATGTGGCAATTTTGCCATCTCTAAGTTCCTCACTTTCTGAAATCATAGAAGGAGAGACAGAGAGTGCTGATAGTGCATGGGGGTTATTGCCAGTCTCAAAAATAGCACATATCACTTTGGCTCACACCTAATGGGCCAAACATACTCACATGTAACTGCATGTGACTCAGCTGCAACAGAGATGAAAATCTACAGAAACACATTGATATTTGGTGATCACTAGTAGTCTCCACCATATCCCTATTCCCTAAATATATCAGAATTTCACCTCTGAAAGAGAAGGGTGGCCAGAGTCCACTATTTTATAAAATACAAGCCGTCCAGAACTGGAGGAGGTATCATGGTTAAGTGGTATGGGCCCCGGAGTCAGGCTGTCTGGATTCAAATCTTAAATCTACTACTTAATAATTATATCACCTAAGACACCAAATTAACCTCTATAGGGTTTAGTTGGCTTGTCTCCAAAGTGGGGATTAAGTTATACCTACCTTTTAGATCTATTGTCAAGGCAAAATGAGCCAATCTCTGTAAAAAGAGTGCAGTACCTTGCACATGGTAATTATGTAACAGATGTAATATATTATTAGTTAAAAAGCTGGAAAATAATGAGACAAGAAATAAAACCATATGGTGAACGTTATTGCTGTAAATATTTTCCTCTGCATGCCTGATTGAAACTGTGTTTGTCTGGGGGCTCCAAGGAGTGGCAGGAAAGTAAGTGGCCAGAGAGATGACGTGCTAATGGGCTTATTTATATGAGATGAACAGACATCTGATAATGGCATCAGGTCTTACAAGTGCAGTGGTCCAAGCTTGAGAATGCTCCCTGAGGACTTAGAGAGGAGAGGCTTAACTGGAGTGCAGTTTAAATCTCATCACAACCCTGCACAAAGAACAGAACTGCCGGCACAGTGGCAAGAAGCTTGGACTCGAGTTTGACCGCCTCTGATATTCCAAACCACATGGCTCTGCCAAGCTCAGGATGAGGGCTCAGGAGGAGCCCAGCGAGTATGAATCTATCAGCTTCACTCTGAAGCTGAGAGGTGAATTTGCAAGGAGCCCAGAGAAATAAAGTACCCATCTAAGCTGAGTGCGGTCAATCCAGTGTTTGAATTCAGGGTCTTTATCTGAGGGGTGATAGGACACAATGGTTAAAAGCACAGATTCTGGAGTCAAACTGACTGAGTTCAAACACCAACTCTGATCCCGAATTAACTGTGTGAATCTGAACTAGTCATTAACTCCTCCAAACCTACCAGTTTTTATCCATAAGCTGGGATTTATATTACTGTGTTGGTTGTCTTCTATTTGCCCCTCCGTATCCACTCTCCCTCCCTCCTTGCACACCCTGATTTATGTCCCAGGAGGCTGGCCTATAAGAACCGAATCAAGGGACTCCATTGCTCTCTGGCATCTGGTTGTGTCCAAGAATTTGGCACATGGATGAAATCTTGGTATTTATTTCCCTAGTTCCCACTCAGCTGGGTTGCTGCAGGTTGGTTGTGACCCTCTCCCAAAGACCACAGCTACCCTTCAGGCAGTCTTTTCCTTATAGCTTTTTTCCACAGGTTCCAAAAACCACTACCTCCTCTTTCCTCTTCAGGCCTGGCATGGTAACAGCTCTCCACTATCACCAGCCCCAACATACTCTAACGTCCCTTGTTGCTTTCCCTAAACTCTTCCCACCTAATCCCCTCATTAAGTGCTCTTCAGTTACCCACTTTTGGGTGCTAGGACCTTGACTTATAAAACTACATACCTTTCGTAGATACACCTTTGGCTGGCTAACTGCTCACAGTGACCACTCCCCCGCCCTTCTCTGAGAACAGCCCCTATGCAAAGCTGCCCAACCTGATTGGTTCAGGGTACCTTGATACCTAACTCAAGGTATGCTAATCAGATTCTCCCTCATAGAAATGTGATATTTGGAACAAAGAGAAGCCAATATGACTGCACCAGGTTTATCCCCAAATCCACCTTGTAAAGAGTCTACAAAAGCAGGCAAAAGTGGGTTCCTATCCTTCCAAGTTTTGATTGTTCAATTCTTCCTCTTGTTCCATGATACCCTATTATCCTTTCAATACATTTCTTCTTTAACTAGCCACAGTTGGCTTCTGCTGCTTACATTCCAAAGAACATCAATAAATACACCTCATAGAATTTTATGAGATAATATATGTAGGGTGGTTAGCACAGTGCTGGATGTATGGTAAGTTCCCAATAATTTATAGCATTTATTGTCTCTAACAGTGGAACTAATAAGAGAATGAGAAGACAAGCCACAGACAGGAAGAAAATATTCACAAAAGACATGTCTGAAAAGAACTGTTGTATAATTTGTTATCCAAATTATACAAAGAATTCTTAAAATTCAACAATAAGAAAATGAACCCAATTAAAAGCTTAAAAGTCCAATACAACAGGAGACTTAACTCCAAAAGGAAAGGGCCCATATCAGGTCATATTATGTACTCCCACTGCAGTAAAGTTAGAGTGGCACTCTCCATGGGCTCCTGTATATAAAATAAAATCTGTACCCCCTTCACAGGAAACCTATGGGCCTTCTCATTCCTATGAACCTGTAGAAGCCCTCAAACTTCTTTATACTTAAAGGTACAACATTTTCCATTCTCCTTTCCCCAATATATACTAATAATTCCTTCTTACAGTGGGCCATTCAAAAGGATCACCACAGCCATTTGAGTTACAAAGCAGAAAAACCTATCTTATTCCTGCTGCCTGTTCGCACCCCCATCTGAGGACACTTCAAGCCTGACATCTAAAAATCTCACTGGCAGCACTGGCAGACACTGGGTTTGTAATCTGCTCTGTAGATTAACCTGTATTTGTCTTGTTTCTATAAAAGTACCTCTTATTAATTACCTAACTGCTTACTAAGCAGAACAGAGTCTATATGTTGGCTAAACACCACCTGTTACAGAGTTATAGGCTTCAATGACTCTCAAAATAACATTATTTTATTAAATACTAAAATAACTCAAATCCATAAAGCAATTCTACAAAATAGAATGGCATTACGTGTTTTAACTGTTGCACAAGGTAGAACTTGTGCTGTCAAAAACAGTGCTGTGTGTGCATTCCAGATGGCCGCAAAAATATTTCTGGATTTCTAACTGACATGTATACTCAAACTGGCACTTTTAAACAATTCCTCTCTTTCCTTTAGTCCTTTAAACATCTAGACTAGAGGATTACAATCACCTGTTAAGGGTCTCTCACTGTTCTAGCCATGCTAATCCTAATATGTTGCCTTTTTCAGTGTCTCTCTGCTTGGTGCTTAGACTCCATCACCACGACAGATGACCCTTACCCACAAAGATACCACCTTACCATCCATGATGGATTCAGCCTTTTGTAATTCCCCTACATGTTCCCTGACTGACCAATGTTGACCATTAGGTAGGTACATCTCTACACCACTACTGAGCAGGAAGAAGCTACAGAAGATGAGACCTTCTACCTTCAACAACCTTGAATATTTAAGGGTCACAATTGTTCAGGGGGGATATAATGAGGGACCATGAGACAAGCTGATGGCCAAGCACAAACTAGCACACCGCCCCTCCCCGCAGGTGGGATATGAACAGTATTCTTCAGGCACTCCTAGCTGCCAGGGACAAGGGAAAGGGAAAGAAAACCAATGGTTATCACCAAATAAATAAATAATAATAATAATAATGGGTAAAAGACAATAACAAATACCTCACCAAATTCAGATGGGAAAAAGCATATAAAAATGTTCAACATCACATTTCATTAGGGAATTGTATGTTAAAACAATGAGATACCACTACACATCCATTAGAATGGCCAAAATCCAAACACTGATGACAGTAAATGCTGACAAGGATGTGGAGCAACTGGGACTCGCATTCATTACTGGTGAGAATGCAAAATGGTACCGCCACTTTAGAAGACAGTTTGCAGTTTTTTACAAAATTAAACATGCTTATATTATACAATCCAGTAGTTGTGGGTATTTCTCCACATGAGTTGCAAACTTACATCCATACAAAAACCTACACATGAACATTTAACAGCTTTGTTCATAATTGCCAAAACTAGAAAGCAACTAAGATTTCCTTCAGTAGGTGGACATGGAAATAAACTGTGGTACACCCAGACAATGGAATATCATTCAGCTCTAAAAAGAAATGAGCTATTGAGCCATAAAAGGACGTGCAGGAAAAAAATGCCTATTTTTTCAAATGCATATTATTAAATGAAGATGCCAATCTAAAAAAAGCTATATATATATGTGTGTGTGTGTATGTATACATATATATATATATATATATATGATTCCAAATATCTGACATTCTGGAAAAGACAAAACTGTGGAGACAAAAATATTAGTGGTTGCCAGGGGGTGGGAAGAGGGAGATATGGATAGTCAGAACATAGTGGAGTTTTAGGGCGGTGAAACTACTCTGCATGATACTATAATGGTGAATACATGTTATTATACATTTGTCAAAACCCATAGAATGAACAACACCAAGAGTGAAACCTAAACTATGGACTTTGGGTGATGGTGTGTCAGTGTAGTTTCATCAGTTGTAACAAACGAACCACTCTGGTGGGGGGTATTGATAGGGGGAGTTATGGGGGGGGAGTTTAAGAGAATTCTCTATGGTTTCCACTCATTTTGATGTGAACCTAAAACTTCTCTAAAAAATGAAGTTTACAAATTTTCTTAAAGTGGAAAAAGGGTGGAGCTAATAATTTCCCTCACAGATTTTGTGAAAATTAAATGAATCTTTGTGGGTCTCTACTTAACTCTGATGGGCTCCCATAGGGCTCAGTTCTGGAGAGTTAATCTAGGCAAATCTCAATTAGTTCTAATGTCCTACAAGAGAGATAATATTAACAATGCCACAAGGTGTCCACTGACGGATGAATGGATAAAGAAGATGTGGTATGTGTACACACACCCCCCCAGAATACTACTCGGTTATCAAAAAGAATGAAATCTTGCCATTTGCAACAGCGTGGAAGCAGCTAGAGTATATTATACTGAGCAAAATAAGGCAGGCAGAGATAGACAAGTATCATATGATTTCACTCGTCTGTGGAATTTAAGAAACACAACAGATGAACATAGGGGAAAAGAAGGAAAAATAAAATAAAAACAGAGTGGGAGGCAAACTCTAAGAGACTTTTAAATACAGAGAACAAACTGAGGGTTGCTAGGGGTAGGTGGGTGGGAGGACGTGCTAAATGGGTGATGGGCATTAAGGAAGGCACTTGTTGGGATAACCACTGGGTGCTATATGTAAGTGATGAATCACAGGGTTCTACTCCTAAAATCAATACTACGCTGTATGTTAACTAACTTGAATTAAAAATAAAAATAAAAACAAATGCCACACACTGGTATAGTCCAGGAATGGACATGTTATTTGGTCTGATTGAGTTTCATCATTTGGAAACTGCTCTCTCCCACTCCCAGAGAGTCTTGTGAGACGGTCAGTCAAATCATGGGGAGACAAATGATTAAGTGGGCCAAAGAGAGCACTCCATCTTCTGGACACAGGGAAACTCGAGACATCTAAGCAATGATCGGTTAGAGTTCTTCTGTGAAGTTAGTTGAATTACTAGAAGTTGTCTCTCTTTTTTTAAGATCACAGACTTAAGGATAATTAAAGCCTGAAGTCTGTGAGGTTCTTTCAACACATGGAGACAGTGTGCTAGAAAAGAAATCCAACATAGAAGGAAGCCATCCGAAAAGAGAGAAGAAAATAGAGAAATGGATTCCTGGCAAATCTGAGGGTTCCTTGATCCAGCTATGCCTGAAGCTGAAACCTGGAGTTTTCCTTTATGAAAGCCAATACTTTCTCTTTTTGCCTATGCTGATTTCAGATGGATACCTGTTATTTGCAGCTGAGACAGTCCTACATTATAAAAGACTTCTTCCAAAAATTTTAGATACTTTCAGAATTATTTCCTTTGTCTTAAAAAAATAAAAGTATGGGGCACCTGGGTAGCTCAGTCAGGTAAGCATCTGACTTCACGTCAGGTCATGATTTCACGGTTCATGAGTTCGAGCCCTACGTCGGGCTCTTTGCTGTCAGGACAGAGCCTGCTTCAGAATCCCAGTCTCCCTCTCTCTCTGCCCCTCCCCTGCTGGCACTCTATCTCTCTCTGTCTCTCTCAAATAAATAAACTTTAATAAGTAATAAAAATAAAAACAGAATTATTTCCTTTGTCTTAATAAAAGCCTTGGGAAATAAATGGGTACAGACATTTTTCTTTTCATTTTTCTGGCGTAAAAAAAAACTAATATGCTAAGAAACATTTTCAAATTTACATAGCAAGTCAATATTGTTTCCAGGTGTAGAACACCAGTCCCACCAGGGCCACATTCTAACTTTTTGTGAGTTCCAGACACTTTTGCCTTCATGATCAACTTCTTCTATAATCCAGACTGACTTCATTGTTGTATGTTATTTTTATTTTTTCGTTCTGTTTTTTTTTTTAAGATTTTATTTTTAAGTAATGTCTACACCAACGTGGGGCTCAAACTCACAACCCTGAGAACAAGAGTACCAACTCCACCAGCTGAGCCAACCAGGCATCCCTTTTTTGTTCTTTTTAAAAAAGAAACCAAAACATTTGGCTCTAATGAGTCAAATGGGTAAGATGACCTTGAGTCTTGTTTGTAAGAGAAAATGGGAAGAAGTATGAGATAATATATATGAATATACTTGGTACTCTGTTGACCACAAGTCACTGAACAAATGTAAGAACTATTAATTATAAAAGGGTCCTTTCAGGAAGGTGATGCAAATGTGTGGCCCACATATACGGTCATGAAATGATTAAGCACTGAAACCCCAAGTGGCTACAAATAGGAGAGGCTTAATGGTAAGAGATCAGAGGATGGGGAATCCATGGCTTTTGGCAGTAAGGAGCCTTTTGCAGTCACTGGGCCCTGTGCTCATGGCATGGCCCAGCATGAGGCACTGCCAGGGAGAAGCAGCCTTGGGCCCAGAGGAAAGCTGACATACACTCAGTTGAGTCTAGGTCCTGCTCTTCAACTAGACAAGGCTGGCAGAAGCCACCAAGAGGCATATACACCGGGAAGTAGCGTTGGGAGCAAGGCTGGAAAGAGAGTTTTTACCCAGGTGGCCATAGGCAGGGTGGATCCAAAAGCACAGACCAAATGTCAAGTGCAAAAAGGTAAAGTAAGGTCAAAGAAATGACAGGTCAGGAACAGGAGGGATCAGGAGCAAGTTAGAATACACTGTGTGGTGGGGGCCTGGGTAGGCCAGTCAGTTAAGCATCCAACTTCGGCTCAGGTCATGATCTCACAGTTTGTGAGTTTAATCCCCGTGTCAGGCTCTGTGCTGACAACTCGGAGCCTGGAGCCTGCTTTGGATTCTATGTCTCCCTCTCTCTCTGCCCCTCCCCAACTTACAATCTGTCTCTCTCTCTCAAAACAAATAAACATTGAAATATTTTTTTAAAAAAGAAAAAAGAACACACTGTGTGAAGCTGTCAGGAGAGGATCACACACAAAGCCATAAACTAGAAGACATGTTTTAGGGGCCCGTTAGAATGTTGTGCTGTCTCCACGGCCCAGAGGCAGTCCCTGGTATCTGAAGAACTTCATGCAGAGTCAGACATTCTGGATGAAATTAAACCCTCTCAAAATGTAGTCCCTGAAGATTTAATCCTTTACTGTGAACTTTGAGCAACTATTGTTGGAGAGACTGGGAATTCTCCACTGATGATATTAAGATCCCACTTGAAGGAAATAAATCAGTTCAATGTAGAAATGTGGTATGCAGACAGCTTGAGGTACAGAAGAGGATTAAGAAATAAAACCAGCTAGGGGTGCCTGGGTGGCTCAGTTGGTTACACGTCTGACCCTTGATCTTGGCTCAGGTAATGATCTCACAGTTTGTGAGTTTGAGCGCCCAAGTCAGGCTCTGCACTATCAGCATGGTGTCTGCTTGGCACTATCCCTCTCTCTGCCCCTTTCCTGCTCTCTCTCTCTCTTTCTCAAAAATAAATAAACTTAAAAAAAAGAAAGGAAGGAAGGAAGGTAGGAAGGAAGGAAGGAAGGAAGGAAGGGAGGGAGGGAGGGAGGGAGGGAGGGAGGGAGGAAGAAAGAAAACTAGGCTAAGGTAAGGCAACAAATGAAGAGGATGCCAACCAAAGCAGGACACAGATGACGTCCTCTGTCGCATCTGGCTAGAGTTGTCACAGTCCCCTAGCAAAGAGTGAATTGCATCAAGAAATGAATAACATCCTATCTCTGTTTGTGGTTACTTGTGTAAATGCATTTGCTTCAGTCTGCTTGTGTAGTTTTCATCCCCCACTGTGAGCTCAGTCATTCTAGACCAGACTTTATGTTCTCATTGCCTTTATAGAGTTCCAAGAGCAAGCCCATAGGTCTTTCATGGTAATAGGAGACACTTGTCTTTATGGAAAGACACCCTGGACAGGTAGGTTCCAACAGTCACTGCTTAGATCCTAGTGCCCAAATTGAGAAGACCAGGTAACCACTCTCCCCATCGCCTTCTTTGAAACTATAGAACAAGCCAGAACATTAGAGAACAAGGCCTGAACAGGCTTCATTACTATATGGGTGTGCCACATATTACATAAGCACATGGATTAATTAAGAAGCGAGGTCTGAACTAAGAACTGGGTCAGACATGAAGGGGCCCAAGAAACAACAAGTACTCAGATCACTGAGAACATGACACAAGAACTTGCCAGGCAGCTGTGCTGTTAAGTCAATAATGTGTTGCTGGGAGATGCCCCGTCTCTGCAATATGATGAGCCTTTGTGTCGTGCTGCCTCTTGCTGCCTCTTGCTGCATTGCTGAAGGAATGACCTTCATAGCACAGGCCTGCGGGCACGGGGAGAGGGCAGGTGGAAGCCCTCAGCGGAAGCGCACACGGGGCGGGGACTGGGAAGCCATGATGGGCTGTGTCCTCGGAGGAAGCCAAGGCTCCTTCAGGTCACCTTCGGGGACAGCCTGGCCTGGGTTGAGAGCAGTGCGGGAGGACATCAAGGTTTCAAAAGCGTGGCCCACTCCAGCCTTCCCTGGTTCTGTATAAATTCTATAGGAACTCTGAGTCCCTTCTAGAGCCTCAATAACTCATAACATCAATGTGTTCAGGTGCCTAGCATCTTCTCTTTGCCTCTTTCAACAGTTAAAGTTTATCTTTCCCTCTCTCTCTCTCTCTCTTTTTTTTAAATGTGTTTGTTGATATTTTTATTTTTGTTTTTCCTCAAACCCAAAACTTCAATAACCACTAGAAACACAAAGGAAAGGAACTTGTGATATATAGTCACTTCCCAGACTACAGCCCAAACTCCTCGTAGGAGTTTGTGTCTTAACATCTGCCCTGAGATGCTGACCACAGATCTTAGTTTTAAATTGGAGGTAGGGGCGCCTGGTGGCTCAGCTGGTTAAGCACCCAACTCCTGATCTCTGCTCAGGTCATGATCTCACAGGTCCTGAGTTCCAGCCCTGCATCAGGCTCTGTGCTGACAGCAGGAAGCCTGTTTGGAATTCTGTCTCTCCTTCTCTCTGCCCTCCCCCACTTGTGCACGCACGCACTCTCTCAAAATAAATAAACTTTAAAAATAAAAGTAAAATAAATAAATAAACTGGAAGCAGAGTGGGCTTCTTTTTAACCATTCTGTTTAAAAAGAGCCACAGAGGAGCATCCTGCATGTCACACTCTGGACTCTTCTATGCGGAGAAGAGCTAGGTCGAGCTAGGAATCAGCACTAGGTGCAAACAACACCCCCTCTGCTCCCTCTGACAGACTCAGGGCCTCCCAGCCATCCTCAACGCCACTCTTCACCATTGCACTTGATGGAGCCGACTGACCACGTGGAAAATTACCCAAAAAAGTCTGTGAAAGGAAGTTGCATGGAAAGTTACAGAATGTCACAATGGAAAACTGCTGCTTAGCAGGGCAGAGGACCAGAGCGAAATCTTTGCAGAACTGTGTCACTGGGCTTCCCTGCACCTCCATGTTCACGCTGGAGTTTACGCTTCCGTCTCTGCCCACTGACCATTTAGAATTGCCTGGCATCATGCAATACACTGGCCTGGGATAAGGAAGGGAAACAAAATTTCAAGAACACATTAGAGGTAACTGTTCTGCCTACCTCTCTGTCTCTGGGAACTGTCCCTGCTCCTAGTCCCTTCAGTCTAGCTGGTCATTCATTCATTTATTGCATAGATATTTATTGAGCACTTACTATATTCCAAGCATGTGATAATTGAGATACAAAAAAATGAACAAAAGAGACAAGGGCCTATCCTTACAGAGTTAATTCTTTAGTGGGAACAGTTAGATGATATGCAAGTAAATAAATAAATGAGGAGATAATTTTGGGTAGGAATGCTTGTTACAAATTTTTAAGACACAAAACAAAGTGATGTTCTAGAAAGTGATTTGGGAGAAGGACTGCCTACTCTAGATCAAATAGACCAGAAAACCTCTCTGAAGATTTATATATGAGCTTACACATGAGTAAGGAAGAGTTTTGGCCACAATGAAAATTGTGGGCAAAAGGAAGAACAAGTGTAAAGGTCCTGCGGTAGAAATGGGAGAGCAATAGAAAGGCCAGTGTGGCTGAAGCCAATATAACAGAGGAGGGTGGTAAAGAGAGTTTGCAGAAGAACAGAGGCCTTGGTAAGAAGACTGAGTTTTACTTTAAAGGCAACAGGAAATTGCGGGAGAATCTTGAAGAGGGAATGGCATAACCCAATAGACATTTTTAAATACAAATTCTCTTATTTTATTTGCTAACATACACATATTTCTAAATTAAGGTGCTCACAAGAAAGGTTAGGATTACTCACTCTAATCCGTTAGTAAGTCTGGGTTTGACTGAACTTTTAAATTACTTCTGATAATTCATGCATCTTGGCTCTTAGACTTCAAATGAGATAAAAGAAACTGTTTTCTTTTTTTATTTAAAATGATGGTAGATTTAGCCCCAGTCTAGAGTTTCTCTCAATGAGACAAACACTTTGGAGAATTCCTTAATTCTCACAAGGAAAATACAGACTGACCATACACTCTTGTCACCAAATTTTAAATAATCAAAGTGTTGAACAATATTTGTGATTAGGTCAGGAGTCAATAAACTTTTTCTATAAAGATCTAGATAGTAAATATTTCAGACTCTGAGGCCATGTGTTCTCCATCACGACCTCCTAACTCTGCCATTATAGTGTGAAAGCAGCCATAGGCAATACCTAAACGACTGCTTGCAGCTGTATTCTGATACAGTTTTACTTATAAACACTGAAATTTGAATTTAATATGATTTTCATGTGGTAAGAAATATTCTTTTTTTACTTTTTTCAAGATGTAAACCCCATTCGTGGCTAATGGTTAATATGAAAGCAGGTAGCAGGCCATATTTAGCCAGGGGACTGTGGTTTCCTGACTTCTGTTTTAGGTGAATTGGTAAATGCCTGGTGAATTGGTAGACTGGTAAATGCCTGGCAGACATTTCTAATGGGATCGTTTTGGCTATCGTGTGGAAGGTGGGTCATGGGATGTGTCGAGTAATGGTGGAAGCAGAGAAATCAATCAGGAGGTGATTGGCATAGTCTAAGCAAGACATGATGGCACCCTGCTATGTTAACAGGAAGAGCAGAGAAGCCTGATTGTGGTTTTGGTCTTGAACAACTGGATATATGAGCATGTCATTTATTTTGATAAATGTCTCTCAAAATAAATAAACTTAAAAAAAAAAAGAATAAGAGATACCTAGCACAGGGGATGTAGGGGTGAGGTAGTATACTGAAAGCAGGAAAAGTAAGTAAAATTTACATGCTAAGTGGTGAGACTCCTACCACCCTCCCCAGCTCAGCAGAGAAAACTAGGGAGGAAGATGTTCAGGGGAAAAATCAAGAGTTCTGGTTTATCTGTGTTAAGTTTGAGATGTCTGCGAGGTATCGAAATGGAGATATCCAGCAAGTTGGAATCAGGGAAAAGATCAGGGCTGGATATGTGGGGGTCATAGGCATTTAGGAGGTAGTTAAAGCCCCAGGATTAATTCAGGTCAACTGTGGTGTATAGAGAGAAGAGAAGAGGCCCAAGAAAGGAGCCCACAGGAATTTCCAGAATTAGCAAGCAAGTGAAGAAAGGAGCCTACAGGAGTTGCCAGAATTAGCCAGCACGCGAAGTTGATTAGCTAATCAGAAGAATGAGTTACCATTTATGGTCAAAGAAGCAAGTTGCTGAAGAAGGACATGATCAAGTATGAAGAGAGACAGTATTGTGAGGACAGTGATGTGATCTTTAGATTTGGTGACATGAAAATAATGTATGTCCTTGACAAGAAGAGCCTCAAAGAACTGATGGAGAGGAGAGTGAATTGAATGGTGACCGGGACTTCCAGTTAAGCATGGAGGTTTAAGCACAGGTGTACCTCCATTCCCTCCCAGCACTCACTAAAGTCAAAGTGATGAAACACAAAAGAATGAGCCCACAGGAACAATGAGAATGACATAAAGGTGACAGAGGCCAAGAGAAGTTAATAAATCCTTGGAAGAGGTGAGAAGCTGGATAGAGGTAACTAACTTAGCAAAGCAGAGAAAGCTGGAAACAAAGAGCCTGCAAAAGGAAGGAGGACGCTAATAAGAGGCCAGCTGGTCCCAATCACCGAAGCCCAGAAAGGCTCCGTGGCTTTGAGTCAAGGTGAGAAATGGGGCTGAAAACAGGAGGACAGGGAGAAAGTCTTTATAAGGAGTGTTGATGCCTCCGGAGCCGCTCTCTATTCTCGCACTGCCAGGGAACTATCCTGGTGGGAAATAAATGAAAATAGTCTCTGCAGAAATTAGTCCAGAGAGACTTAAGAATAAGAGATACCTGGGCGCCTGGGTGGCTCAGTCAGTTAAGTATTCAACTTTTGATCTCAGCTCAGTTATGATCTTATGGTTTCATGAGTTGGAACCCCTCATTGTGCTCTGTGCTGGCAGGGCAGAACTTGCTTAGGATTCTCTCTCTCTCTCTCTGCTCCTCCCCCACTCGTGCTCTTGCTCATTTTCTCTCTTTCTCTCTGTGTCTCTCAAAATAAATTAATTAAAAAAAAAGAATAAGAGATATCTAGCACGGGGGATGTAGGGGGAGGTACTATACTGAAAGCAGGGGAAGTAAGTAAAATTTACATCCTAAGTGGTGAGACTCCTACCACCCTCCCCAGCTCAGCAGCCAGCCGAGCTCATAGCTCTCTCTCTCTCTCTCTCTCTCTCTCTGTAGCCAACTGAGTAGCTGTGGGCTACACCCATGCCAGGCTGGTAGTCAGGTTGGCTGTGTGCAAGCAGAGGAAGCCGTTGGAGATGAGAGAAGAAAGCAGCAGAGATGGAAGATGCTGCTCCACCCCCCACTCCTCCCGGGGAAATGGGGACAGTGTTCAGTTTCAGCCTCAGGCCAGCACCAGCAATTCTTCCTATCCCAGGCTGTGAGATCCCCCAGTGTAGCCTCCCAACAAACACCTTTACTGGAACAACTTGAGTGACTCTGTCCTCCACCATGTGGCCAGATGATCCCCAACCAGGGCAAGAGGCAACCTATAAAAGGCTGATTTTCCACACCCTGTGCAAGCCTTCCTTGGTAATTGTTATGCAGAGGTGACCCTCTGAGCTCCAGGCGCCCTTCCCTCAGGGACTCATGCCAGGAACAGCCCAATGCAGTTCTAGAGGTTCTGGGAGGGCAAGCAGTGTTCCCACTTCATAAAACACCAGGTTGTTAGAAATATTTGTGTAACCACCACATTTTACAGACAGCGAAGGTAAAGCACAGGAGAGTAAAACAATTGCCTAAAGTCCCAGAGCTTAATTATTGGAAGAAATGCTAGGGGTTAAAATGTAGTCTCCCGACTTTCAGGCTCTGACTCTTCATACTGCCCCACCTCTTGCCCTCCCATCATGCTCAAAGACCACTTTGACAGGTGGGATTTCCTTACTTCTGTGGCCCTGCTGAAACCAAACCACTAAAACGTGAAACTTTAGGCTCACCCTTGTGTGGTAGACAACAAGCTGCATGCAGAGTCCAGTGATGCGGGTTCTAGTCCCACCCCCGCCTCTTATTCTGTGCTATCACTTGGGCAGGTCACTGACCATCTCTCTGCACCTGTTTCCTCATGTGTAGAATGTGGAGAGTGGCAGTCCTAGGAGCAGAGGAAAGAATGCAAATCCCCGGGGCCTGGGAGGATAGCTTGAATATGCCTCTGGCACTCAAGATTTCTGTCAGGGCTCCCCGATTCACTTAAACATCGACACGAATTTTGGATTCCGTTCCTATATGTCTATTTGTTTTAACATAAATATGGGTGGGAGTGGTATTCCCCATAAATAATTTGCATCAAATTGAAGCTTCAGGAAGATAGTCCATATCTTTATGACATAGCGTTACTTAACCCAGTTTGAGAAGTCCAGGACAAGAATGCTAAGAGAACTGTCAGCTCTTAAAATTCTTTAAAATGTTGCAAACTTCAACAAGTGCCATCTCCATTCTGCCAACGTGGGAGCCAACATCCCCAAACCATCCATTCCTAGAACAGAAGTCAAACCTTGATACTATTAAGCTCCTCCAGCGCCAGAGCTGTGGCCAGGATTCACAGGTGAATATTCTGCCTTCTTAGAAGCCGAGAGACCAGAGCAGACACAGGCGTTAAGTGGGAGCTGGCCCCATATTCCTTCAGACTGATCTGTGCCCAAGCGACAACCACAATCTAGTATTGGTGACAGCCATTACCATGACTGTCACACCTAGGAGCCTTGTTTTGAGCTTCTCTCACATACTCCAAGGCTCTCTCTAGAGGTTGCAGCTGGGGTGGAGGAGTTGTAGAGGTGGGGGAGGGGGGATGCAGAGTCCCCCTGGACGGCAATGCCTAGGGCATGACAGTCAGGCAGAATTGGACACTTCCACCCAAACCCCTCCCTATTAAAGCATAAGTCACCTGACAAGTCATCTGCTTTCTTGCCCATCCGCCTCCACTCTCTAGACTGAGCTTCCTCTCTGTGCCTGACACAGATCTGATGCTAGACCTCCCCTGCATGGCCCTTGTGAAGGAAGGAACAAACTTGTCAAAGAGGAAAGCAGTGGCAATGACTCGGGCCAGAGCCACGGAGGGCCAAGCTGTATGGTTCTGCCACCAATTTTCCAAGGCCTCACAGGTGCCTCACTCAATCCCCAAAACACTAGGCCTTAGAGAAACCCCCTTCTTGCCTCCCAAAATTGCCCTTTCCCACTGCAGTTATCCTCTGGAGCCCCCAGCAGAAGACACCTGGGAGTTGAACTCTCTTCTCTCTTCTCAGGCTCCAGGGGAGGGACGAGTCCGGGTTTCTAGGCCTCTGTAATTAGGCCCCAGGGATGCTGAAGGAGTTCACACACTCCTACCCGCTAAGCATGTTGGCCCAGGAGAGGCAGCTAGCTTCTCTCTCTGACAGGCCAGGTCTCCAGCAGGAAGACCAGAGCCAAGGCTGGGCACAGATCTCATTCCCCCTTCACTCTGCTTCCTGCTCTTTCTGTCCGTATCCCATGTCAGTGTTCCTGCCAAAGTCCCTTTCTGTAACCCTAACTTTGTCCTTGCCTCTGTCTCCATCCTTCTCTTCCCTGGGCCATTACAGGGCTCCTTCCTTGGTCCCCATGCCTCCCCCCCTGAATGTCCTGTTAGTAAGCACCACAGAGTGTTCTAGAGTACAGTGACCTGCAGGCATCCTCGGTGGCCAAGGGCCCTTGAGGACATAGCAGCGGGGGCTGGCTAGAACTCCCAGTTTCCAGCCAGGCGGCACGCCGTCTCACTAGTGAGCTGCTAACTCAATTCCAGCCAACAGACATTCTCAAGGTCCACTGGGGGCCCAGCCCTGTTCAAGGTCCTGGAGGAACACACATAGCCCAGCCCAGCCCCTGAGGGGAGACAGGCCTAAGAACCCACAGTTATAATCTGTGGACTAGAGAGAGGAGACGCCTAATGAGTGGGAAGGGTGGAGGGAGTGAGGGAAGGGAGCAGGGAAGAAATCACGGTCGCCACCCCATCCCAGGAGCAGGACTCTGAAGTCTGGCTCCCAACAGAGGGGCAAGTGAAGGGAGCCAGGGAGATAAAGTAGTTTCACTATTCCCACATTAAACTGCCATTTTCCTGGCTCACTTCTCAAACGGTAGGCCCAGGAGAGTCCTCCAAGTGCCCAGGGTGGGAGGGCCAAAGCTGTGCAAGAGCTCCATCCGGAAGCACCAATTCCTGATTTCAGCGAAGCCCCCAGGAGCAAAACCAAAAGACTGTGCTCTGTGACAAGGAGGAGGAAAAAGAGAGCAGGGAAAGGATGCAGGGGTGCAGAGGAGGGTGAGACGTGGGCAGGAAGCAAAAGGCGGAGTTGGCCGTGGGTATCTGTGACTGCGGTCTCAGCTACAGGTATGCAGGTGCTAAGCATCACACGGGCCCAGAAAGAGGCTCTGCTCAGCCCTGTCCACGGTGGATGCTGCTTACCTGGCCAGCCGGCCCTGGGTACCAGGGGAGTGGCTGCAATGGACTCCCGATCCAGGGTCTAATTAGCTCCCTACAATGGTAGCCAAAGGGGCTCCCACCCTGGACTTTACTCAGGAAGTCACTTCACACACACCTATTTATAGACCTCACAAACATGGAATTTGATTACTCATAACTTTTAGTCTTATTACCACAGTTTTTTTAATCAACATATGGTCTTCATGCATTATTTTATTTGATGTCATGCTGAAAGATTTCTGAAACCTTATTTTAAAGTCAAATTCAAATGACCGAAAGTCAAATAATACATTTGTATATTATGGATGAGGGTTTGTACTTAGAAAGTTAAGATATATTAGCTCCTTCAGGGACTGGGGGTACTTCTGGGGTACATGCAAAACAGAAACAAAGAACATCTCAGTAAAGCTAAAGGTCATGGCTTCTTTAATTATGTTGGAACTCAGAAACCCAAGGGTCATCCCTTTCCAGAAGCCCTGCAGCCTCAGAATCCCTCAGACTAAACACCTGTCTCTAGAACAGCGGCCAAGCTATGCCCAGCCAGCCAAATCCAGCCCACCACCTGTTTTGTAAGGCCTGTGAGCCAAGAGTGGTTTTTACATTTTTAAGTTGTTAGGAAAAAAAAAAAAAAGAACTGTATTTTCTAACACTTGAAAATTACATGAATTCAAATTCCAGCATCTATAAATAAAGTTGTATCAGAACACAACCACATTCGTTCACTTCTATTTTCCAAGGCCCTTCTCACTCTACAGTGCAGAGTTAAGTAGTTGCAACAGAGAGGGACGACCCGAAAGCTTAAAACATTTCCTCTCTGTCCCTTTACAGAAAGGTGTGCCAACACCCGCTGTAGACCAAAGTCCGGGAAAGAAATTTACGACCCCTGTGTCTAAGTGCTCTCACTTCTCTCCCCCTTTCCTCCCTCCCCTCCTCATCTCCCCCTCTGGCTCTCCCTCTCCTTCCTCCTATAACTGGCTGGGACCAAGAAGTGGGTGTTTATCCATTTCCTTTACATAATATCTTCCCCTTTTCTGACTCCAGCCTCATGAGTAAGCCCTGGGGACAGGCATAGGAACCCTCCCAAGACCAGAGCTTTCTTGTGGGTGCACCTCTAATGGGCCACGGCTATGCAGCAAAGTGGCATGGTGACTCCTTCGGCTCCCTGGTAATTACGAGGGCAGCTGGAGCACGTGGACTGGTCTCTCCTGGGGAAGAACCTCACCTACAGTTCCTTGGAAGGTGGCCCCCTCAAGTGGGCCCCCTCTGGCAGCAAAGACAATAATCTTCCCCCAGCAGCCAGCCGTGCTGCTTCCCATTGTGGACAAAGAGGCGTGTGTGTCCGGTGTGCCCAGGGAGCGCAGAGCATGAGCCAAGGGGGGTAAAGCAGGGCAAGGAGAGCAGGGGGAGCTCCTGGTGGGCGCAGCATCTGATGGCAGCCCTGAATCTCTCCCTTCACGCACATGTACAGAATCCTATAATCTGTGGTCCAAATTGGTACATTTTCTTCTCTTCAGATCAACTTTAATAGAGTAAAATACACCCATTTTAAATGTATAGACTGAGAGACCAGTGTAACCACTGCTACAATCAAGACAGAAAGCCTTGCCATTACCCCCAAAAGTTCCTATGTACCCTTTTGTAGTCACCCTCACCCTTACCCCCACTGCTGTCCCAGACAACTGCTCATCTGCTTTCCATAACTACAAATTAGTTGTGTCTGTTCTAGAATTTCAAATGAATGAAATCAATCATACAGCATGTACTCTTTGTGACTGGCTTCTTTCACTCAGGATAATGTTTTTCAGATTCATCCACGTTATATGTCAACACCACACTGATGTCCTTTTTTTTTTTTTTTTGAGTGAAAGATGCTATGAATAGTCATGTCAAGTCATAAGTGGGCATAAGTCAGAACCTTCAGGACAAATCAGGACAATGGTCACTCTATGTATGTGGGCAGTGTGTGTCTTTTGGAGGAGCTGGGCTTTTTTAGTCAAGTTAGGCTGACTGCAGGGTGAGTGTTCTAAAAATACACGTGTACTTTGCAGATTAAAGCTTCATCGTTATTTCAGTATACTCAAATCAAAAAGGTCTGATGAATGCTAAATCCAATGCCTTATCACAAGACACTTCAACACTGCCCGTTTCGATGGAAAAAAAAGACAAAGCTTATATAAATATATGATCTTTAATTAACTACTATAAAGCTTTGAGAGATTATAAAGTTTTTTTTAATTTTCATTACCAACTTATGCAAAGTTTCTTGTCAACGATGATTACCAAGACTTTGAAGAAATCATTGAAAATCTTGACCAGAAATTTCCTGTTGCCAACTTCAACCTGAAACTGGATATAAACAGGTACATTAATGCAAGCAAGCTCATGTTTAATGATAAAATATTTGAAATGATATTTAGATTTTTATACAAATTTAATATTAATATTTTCCTTTACTTTGTATCTTACTAATTATATAACATGAAGAAATGTTATGTCTTCACTAAGCCCCACACACGTGTCCCCAAGTCCAAGTCCCCTTCAGTTTACCCCAGTGTGCCGTACACGTGTTCTCATTTTCTATGTGTGCTATGATAGGGAAAGATTAGGCAGCACAGCCCCAGACCAGGGGAGAAGCAGTGGCCTGGGCTGGAAGCCTGTTGTTTTGGTAAAGAAGTCTCTCCTGCCCTCTAGTGATGATCTTTGCAGCCGAGTCTCCACAGAAAAACAGTGATGTAAGAAGTTATTAAATATATCTGTTTTACATTTGCAAAAATATCTTCCCTGTTTCGTAGGCGTTATGCCTGCTTTGGGTTCAGCAGGTGAAAACCTTCATGGACGTTCCCCCGTTGCTCTGTGGGGCTTGGAGAGGTGGAGACTGTGGCTCCTATGCCATGATTCCGCCACTCCTCTCTGCCTTCATCTTCTCCGCTACCACAGCGTGGGGAAAATCTCTACCATCTCTGGCCAAAAGACCCCTCTTACCATCACCTCAAACTACCAGCATCTGAACTCCTTCCCCACCCCCCAGATGCAAAGACCACAGGAAAAGAGAGGGAAGACGGAAGCACCTGTTCTGTCCAGTAACCCGACATCAACAAGCAAGCTCCAGGTCTCAGGTATCCAGGGGATTCACAGGCCCCCCTGCCTGGTACACTGAGGAAAAAGGGGCCAGTTCCACCGTAAACACTTCCTGTACACCCACCCCCATCACCTAGGTGGAGACCCAGCCTTTTATCACCTAGCAGCAGCAGGTACCAAGAGGCCACCAAGAGAAAACACAAAATCGTCATCTGTCAACTGATAAAATACCAGTTTTAAGATATCGATGTACAGTTACATGAAAGTTATGTGAAAATCAGAATATATAAAAGTTGAGGAAAACTTATGCAGGCAGCAAAAATTTTTTTTAATGTTTTTATTTTATTTTTGAGAGAGAGAGAGAGAAAGTGACCAAGCAGGAGAGGGGCAGAGAGATAAGGAGACAGAGGATCTGAAGCGGCCTCCATGCTGACAGCAGAGAACCCGATGTGGGGCTCGAACTCACAACCCGCGAGATCATGCTCAACAGAATGAGCCACCCAGGCGCCCCTTAACTTTGTTGAGGACAACAGAGTTCATCTGAAATGAGAACTGCCATTTTCTCCTGAGATAACTTCAGTTGTGCTTTGAGTACAAATCCAGCAAATGACCAATTCTTTACAACACTGATATTCAGTTCTGTCCCGTCTCCGTCTTTGGAGCCATCTCCAGCCTCTCCTCCATTAGAGACCTCTGAAGGCCAGAGGCACTGAACCCTTGTCTAGGCCCCACTTTTTCAGGCTGAGACCCGGAAGTGCATTTTGGGAAGAGTGGTCAGAAGGCTGTCATCATGATGGAGTGATAATTTCATGACTGCTGTGAGGAAGGGTATCAGAAGGACATAGGATTTCTCTCCCAGCCTTTGCTTCTAAGTGGGGCCTTCAGTAGCACACACCCTCTACCTGGGTGCACCTGCCAGGAGATTAAGTCCCAGTCTAGGTATCTAACAATTCCCTTTGCCCTAGACTTTGTGAGAGAACTTACCTAGGGCTGCAGAAGTTGATGGTAATCAGCCCAACCTCTTCCTAGTCACAGAGACAGGTGGCACAAGAAAGGTACAGTGGTGTCCAGGTGGGCAGGCTCTGGGCCTGCCTCACTTGAAGTCATAAAGCAGCTCTCCTGAGCCCCTCAGGCATCAGGGGGACTCTGTAGACCTTGCACGGGATAGCAGTGATCAGCAGATGGGTGGCACTGAGTCCCCTTGGGACTGAATCGTGATGATCTCTCGAGGAATCTCCCCCTGTCACATTGTTATTTCTGAAGACAAATTTTATTACGGGCTCTAGACTGTATAGAACTTTTTTGGTTGCAAGTGATTAAACACACACACACACACACACACACATTTCTGAAGTCTCAGGGATGGCTAACTTCAGGCAAAGCATCTTATGGGGCTCAAATGATGCCATTTCCCAGTCTACCTCTACCTCTGCTCTGCTCTCCTCCTTGCTGACTTCAGTCTCAGATTTCACATCTAAGGGAGAATGACTACCAGCAGCTTCAGGCCCTCATCTTCCCAGGTCAAAGGCCAGTGGGAATAAAACAAGCTTCTTCCCCCAAATTCCTGCTCCACTCCTGGGGCTCACTCTGCTAGACAACTCTTGAGCCATGCGCCAATCCTCAACTGAGCACCGTAGTCGAGTGGCGGAACAGAACACGTGTTCAGTATGTCCAGCTGTGTTCCCCCCTAAAGTCTGGCTCCCAAGGCAACAGCAAACTCAAGTCCCCATTCCTGAGTCAAGACAACCTGCCCATGACCACTTCCGTGGGTCAAAACCTCATTTCTACCGAATTCTTTGTCCTCTTATCTTTCCTCCTCTTCGCTGGCCTATCCACCCAGAGGCCTATCCCCCCTGAGCCTCTCTAGATCAGCTGGTTCTCATAACCTACTCCTCTGTGCCCCCTCCACCGCCCCCACATTTAGCCCTGAATTCAGGGACTGGGAGGGCTTCTTCCAAAACACTTGGGTCTCTTAGCAGCAGGCATCCAGAATTCCCCAGAAATTTAGGGGAAGAGAGAGCTTCTCCATACTCAGGTACCCTGAGTGTGCCCCTGCCAGCCTGCCTGGCACGGGAGACCAGCCGCAGCTCCAGGTGCGGTATGCGAAGGACTGTGAAGTCAGCGCAAAATAAGAACAGTTCAAGAAGCATCCCGCTCCCTCCTAATGGCTCAGACTGTGAAGGGTTTCAAATGTCATGCTGAGGAGTTGAGACTTTATCTAACAGTCCCAGCAGATGGAGAATAGTCAAAAGGCTTGTTGAATGGATAAAATGGATAGATGGACAAGCAAGTAATCTGAACCCAGAGACGGAAAGTGACTTGCCCTACATCACACAGCAAGCAAGTAGGAGCAGCAAGACCTAACTCCAGGCCTCCCTGTGCCTGTCCTGGGGTCCAGGCTGCCTCCACCCGCACAGGACTGTTTGGGGAACCTGAAGATTATCAGCCATTGGTTTCATTTCTGGACCGAGATCCTGAGCTTGGAGAGAAAGTTGGAGCCGAGGAATTAGAAACTTAGACACAGTCAGTGAGAACCAGCAACCGGGAAGCTTCGGAAGGGCACAAGCTGGCACCTAATGCTGAGGCTAGGGAATCTGAGTGAGTGAATTCTCTGGGGGTGAAGTAGAGGAAGGGCGGAGAACTAGCCCAAGGCTCAGCTGTATTTTGCTCTAGGAGAGTCCAGCCAGACTCAGGATAGCACATGCTGACAAAGCCCAGACCTCACCACCCCTTACATAGGTGCCACTTCTGAGGAAGCTTCAGGAGAGATGGGAGAGGGGGGCGGGGGGCATGGGGGGGAGGCAAGCATTTCTCCTGCTGAGCCTGGCCTTTTGCCCCAAGCACAGAGCTCTGACCACACTGTTGTTCACAGAGGCCAGGGACTGGGATTGAGGGTGGAGGGGAAGAGCCTTCTGCCCCTGGTTTACAAGAGCCTGAAACTAATCGAAGGCAAGATAAATCAGGACTTCAAAGGTGAAAAAAGGTCCAGAATTTCCATAAGTGGACGAATTTTGCATCTGACTCACCACCGTGTTCCCCAGTGCCTGGAACAGAGCCCAGAACACATAATCGATGCTCAATAAATATTTGATGAACAAATTATGGACTACGTAAGGTTTGGAGGAAGCAAATTTGCACTCTGCTTGTGTCCACAATCCCCTTTCTGCTGTGTCCCCACCATGTAATAAAATGTTCTGGCAGGAGTCAAGTCAACAGCATTTACAGTGGTTAAGTGAGGACCACTCGGTGGTTCTACCCCAAGTAGAACATCACCTTAGCTCTGCCACACATGTTTGATGGATGCAAGAGGTAAGAGGCTGGAAATCAGGAAATTTAAGTCCTAGGGACAGCTCAGACTCTATCAGTGACAGATGTGGAAAACTGCTTTCAGAACATTTTTTAATCACCCTATTATTATCTCCATTTTATAGATGTGATCACACAGCCGGGGAGTGGCAGCGCAAGCCCGCGGGTGGCTCTTTTCAGCCCGTGCACTGGCTTCGTGACCACAGGCAGCTTCTGTGCCCTCTGTTGTCTGTTTCCCATCTGCGGTGCTGCGGTCTCTACACACAGTCCCCGACTTCCTGGGGTGGAGGCGCCCCCTGCTGTCCGTTGGGCCACAGTGCCGCCACTCTTACACTCCACCGCCTCCTCCCAAGTTCTATACGCCGCCAGGAGGAGCCTCTGTGTCCTCGCTTCAGGCCGGTCCAGCTTGAACGAGCCGCGGTGCTGGGCCTCGGGGACTGCTTTGGCCCTCGCACAGCTGAGACCCCCATCTGGCCCGAATCTTTCTGTCAACTTCCCCGAGGACGGAGAGTGGAAGAGCCAGACCAGGAAGGCAGGAAGGAAAGAAAAGAGAGAGCAGAAGGCAAGGAAGAGACTTACCCTCAGTCTTTCCAGGACCCCCAGGTCTTGACAGGGCCCGTTCATATACCGAGTGTCACAAAGAGCCATTTCTGGGCATAGTTATTTAACATCCACAGTGGGCCGTGTGGGACCAGCTGTGCAGGCTCAGGAGCCCCACGGATGAGCAAGACTCAAGCCTGTCCCCCAAGAAGTCACAATCTCACGGCTTGAAGGCTGAGGAATGGGAGGAGTAGACAGACAGGCTCACCTTCCATCCGGCCTGGAAAGTGCCATTAAGAGGCAAGCGCAGTCGACTGGAAGCACAGAGGAGGAGATGATTGTCTCCGCCTGAGAGTTCAGGGAAGAAGGGGAGCCTGGAGTTGCCACTGCCAGGATATGTCAGAGGCAGGGGTGTTTTAGCCCCAGGAAAGAGCACATCCAAGGGTATGGGGACACAGTCACTGTGAGGAAACCTGCCATCTCCTTTATCTCTAGTCTTTATCTCTAGACTCCCCCTTTAAGAGCACAGCCTCCAGCC
Organism: Paguma larvata; assembly: GCA_030068075.1. Lineage (NCBI taxonomy): Eukaryota > Metazoa > Chordata > Mammalia > Carnivora > Viverridae > Paguma > Paguma larvata. The sequence goes on along the minus strand of CM057831.1, from coordinate 64,614,732 downwards.
CTACATCTTACTTCCCTGTCTCTACCTAGCCTCCCCTCGAGTCTCCGGATTGACCTCTTACAGCTCTCCCGGTACAGGTCAGCCATACGCACTCTGGCTTCCTTGACTTCTGGTCCCCTCTTCCCTAATCCCCTGACCCTGTGCCAGTGAGGACCACAGGAAGGTCACTTACAAAAGTTTGCCCCCACTACAGAGTCATGATCTCTATCTACCAGGGATCCTTCCTGAAGATCCTCATTCAGCCCAGGGGTCTCCCCACTTTTCTAGCCAACAAGTCGCCCTTCTCTTCTCCCCTCAAGGCCCCAAAGCATGCTTTGCCAACCTCAGTATTTTCAGAATAGCCTCTCCATCTACTCTACTGAGCCAGTGGTCATTCCACTGACGCTCCCTCAATTTCTCTTCCTCCAAATCTGTACCTCTCTCATCTCCCATTCTTTCCTCCTGATTCCGCCCCTCCAGTCTTACCCATGTCCTGTCCATACTTCACCCACCTTTCTGATATAATGGATAGATGATAGATAGATACATAGATAGATACATAGATAGATAGATGATAGATAGACTCATATGGATGTGTGTGTGTGTGTATGTGTGTGTGTATCCTGTTAGTTCTATTTTCTCTCTAGAACCTATTTTGTTTTATTTCCCTAATAGAACCCTTCTCTCCAGTTCATCCACAGAGAGGGACGTAGCCCAGGCTTCCTTCCGGGGGAATTCAAATAAATGTGAGATCATTGTGGAAGTCTTGACAATGCTGTGGCCCTCTTCTCAGGCATCAAGGATCCAACTTGAGCATCACCCGGCTGGACTGTCCTGCTCCTGCAATCCTTCCAGGAATGGATTGGCTCATGACCCAACACCGAGGAGGTCCCTTGTACTGATGAGACAAGATTATGAGAAAATGGATTTAATTTAAAGAAAATGTTGATAAGCGTAACAAACATTCACTCTGCAGATTACATATCAATGCTAAAGAGTCACCAAAACCTCTATTCTCATCAGATTTAGTCACTCATTCACTCACTCAACAAATATTTATTGAATCTCTACACATTCCAGACACTATTTTAGACTTTGGGAATGCTGTAGTGAACAAAAAAATAGATTCAAGCATAGAAAAACAGACAAGAAACAGATAGATATAGTATTTTATAGGATGATAAAGAACTATGAAGAAAAATTTAGCATGGCAAGGGGATGGATAGTGGAGAAGCAAATGAGTGAGGTGTCTTATTTATGCAGAATGCCTGGAGAGAGTCTTTTGGTTAGGGTAGCATTTGAACAGATGCCTGAAGGAAGTGAAAGAGTGAGCCATGCAGGTCTTTGAGAGAGGAGGTTTCCAAGCAGAGGGGACAGCAAATGGGAAGACCTTGAGGCCTGACGTGCCAGCATGTTTGAGCTGGCAAGAAGGCCAGAATGGCTGTAGTAAAGTGAACAATAGAGAGTATAGGAGAAGTACTGAGAGACCAAGTCATATAGGATCATATGATAAGAACTTTGATTTTACTATGACAAAGATGAAGAAGCCAATGAAGCGTTTGTCCAGGGCTGATGTATTAGCTTCATAAACTCATAAGAGATGGAGAATAAAGGAAAGGGGAGGGTGGTTTTACCATCCAGAGCTTCTGTGCCCACATTTCCTGGGCAACTCTGTGATTGAATTCTCAACATCCATTGCTTTGCCTCCAGTTGCATTGTCTTATCCTTAGAGATGGGACAGGGTTTAACCACTTGGCAATTGGAGAAGGGTAGTGAGAGAGAAGGACCAACAGGGAGCCACACTTTGACTACCGTCTCTACAAGTTTATGCTTATACTCTCAACATTGCTTCCACTAACCTTTTTTCATTATAATCTTAACTGTCGTGTAAACATACCACCTTGAAGACTGTCTTCTAGCAAATGTACCCATGGAGACAGCTACTCTCCTTCTCCTTATGCACTAGAGTGATCATCCCCACCCTGCACCTCCTCCTTGATCACTGAGTATTGCAGGCTTGTGGCTTGAAGAACTACCTTCTGGGGTCAGGGAACACAGGAGCTTCTCTGTTCCTTCCTCACTTTCTGTTCCCGCTATCAGTATTCTATAGCTATGGCCAACACTATCACCTCCTACACACTACTTCATTCCATTATAAGGTGGAGACTCAGAAAATAAAAATATGAGAAGGGACAAGAAACAGAGAGAAAGGGGGAAATAAATCAATTAGGAGCAAGAGCATCAGGGTAGAGTTATGGCACTTTGCTCCTGAAGAGGTAGCTGAGGAACCTCTGCATGTGGGGAGCAGAGAAAGGACTCTGCTTTCCCAAATGTGTTCTCTATTTTTTTTAAGTTTATTTATTTTGAGAGAAAGAGTGAGTGTGAGTGGGTAAGAGGAAGAGGGAGGAATATAGAGAATCCCAAGCAAGCTCTGCACTGTCAGCATAGAGCCCGACACAGGGCTTGATTTCACAAACCATGAGAACATGACCTGAGCTGAAATCAAGAGCTGGACACTTAACTGACTGAGCCACCCAGGTGCCCCCAAATGTGTCCTCTCAAGTTAAGAATGATGGCAGTAGGCACCTCTACTAGAGAGACTCTGAGGTCCAGGAATAGTCTTCTATCCCAGAGGGCTCAGCCATAGGGAGAGACCAGAGCCCCAGGCAACAAACATTCCTCCTGGAAGCCAGAGTAGCACACCATGTCCTTCTGTCTCACAGAAATGACATTTTCTCCTCCCTTTCCAATTCTTTCCTTCCTGCCTTCAATACCAGACATGTCCGAGCCCCACCCCCCTCTCCTGCCCTCCGTTCACATTTCATGAAGCTATGCTTGGGTTTCTCTGGGGTGAAGAGTTGCAGTGACTCAGCCTGACCACCTGCATCCATTTTCCAGCTCTTTTGCCTGTGGTGCATCCTCAGGATGTCCTCCACACCACAGAGCAAGATGTGCCATCACTGTCTTTGCTGAATCCAAATTCAAGAGAATGTTTCCATGATTTGTCATGTTCTCAGAAGGCTTACATAAAAAGTAGTTGTTTCCAGGGCAAAGCAAAAAATAATCAATGGAATTTAGAACAATCCTAGGAAAGCCTGGTCCCAGTGGAGAAGAGAAAATTTTACCCCAGTTGAATCATTATTCTTGCATAGTCCTGGCCCTGCAAGAACCTAAGATCTCTCACTTCTATTAGAAGGGTGTCTTGGGACCCCCACTCCTGACTTCTTTCCTCAAGACAGCAGGAAAGATATTAGCTCTGATGCAAAGCTCCCAGGGCAGCAGATGAGAAGGTGTCCCTTGTGTCTTATCTATTCTCTTACGTGCTGACAAGTTCAATCTATTTAACTCCTGCCCGAACCTCTTCTCTGAGTGCCTGTCTCATTTATCTAGCTACCTACTTGACCCACTTGGGGATCTAATGGAGGTCTTAACATGCCAAAGTCTGAACTCTGGATTCCTACCCCAAACTCTGAAGCTTCTCTCCTTGCCGTCTCCATCTCTCCCAGTTAATGGCACCACTATTCACCCAGTTTCTGAAGCCAGGTACATGGGATCCGTACGTAGAGTCTTCCTCACCTACCACATCTGATCTTCTTGTTCTATATCTGAAATGTGTCTTCGGTGCCATAACGTCAGATCAGGTAACCATCACCTCTCAGCTCAAAGACTGCAGTTGTTCCTACTTCGTCTCTTGTGCCCATGTGGCCCCTTTCCTCTATTTTCCTACATAGCAGTTAGAATAATTTATATTAAAATTTTATATTTTTATTTATATAACTTATATTTTATATTTATATCTTAAAAATATAAACCAGATCACATCGATCCTTGTTTAAGCCATTCCCGTTTCCAACTTGCTCACCATGGCCAGAAAGTTGTGCATGAATATGTCTTCTGCCTGAGCCCCTGATCTCATTTCATGCCACTTTCTCATTTGCTGCACATACTTAAGCCATACTCCTTTTCCATTCCTGGAAAACATTTTCTTTCCCACCTCAGGACCCTAAAATTTTTAATTTCCTGCTACCTGTACATTTTTATCCCTCTACCGTATCCTTCAGATCTCAGCTTAAAGGTCACTTCTTCAGAAAGCCTACTCCCAACATCCTTTCTAAATAGGTCTTCCCTCTAATTCCTTGTTATTCTCTTTGGCTGTCCCATTTATTGCCTATATAACATTTCACCAATTAGTAGTTAATTATGTTTACATGCTTATCGTCAGTCTCTCCCATTTTTGTCTGTCATCCCCACAAGAATGAGCCCAGGCCTAAAGGCAGATACACCAGCATCTCCAGCTGAGAAGTGCTGGGGAGACAGAGACAGGGCACAAAGATCCCTGAGGGAAGAAACCATGGTTTGTTTATTGCTGTGTTCTCATTGCCTAGCACAGAATCTGGCAGAAGCACTTACTGAATGACTGGATGGATGGGTTGTTAGGCAGGTAGGTGGGTAGGTGAATGAGGGAATTTCAGCCTTGGGCAAAAGCTACAGAAATCATGTCTAAGTAAGGGGAGGTGATTAGACAGAACAGACTCTGCACCTGCAGGAAACTTAAGTAGACCCAAGTTCAAAGATGTAAACAATGTCATTTCAGTACATGGATTAAGAAAGAGACTAGGAAAGGTCAACCTTGAGTGTACTCAGGCGATACCTGCATGAATCAAGGGAAAGAGAATTAAAATCAAAAGAATGAAGAATACAGTCTGCTTTTTTCCTTCACTTTGGGCAGAGATGCTTGTATTCAGGTTAATCCTGTTGGTTGATGAGCTGTTATAGGATGATCCATACTACTCTGGGACATATTTACATGACAGTCTTGATTCTTGGCACACTAGGAAATCTGTCTCTTGGGGGGAGATCTGTCTCTTTGCTGCCCATTGACTCCCAACAACCCTTGAAACCAACAGAAGAGACACAAATGGAGAGGAGAGAAGACTCCAGTGCAGGATATAGTGGGAGAGGAAGCACAGCTAAGTGTCACTAGAATGGGCACACAGGAGAAGTATACAGGACCAGTAGGAGGAACAAGAGAAAAGAGAGAGAACCTCCTCATTAACACTGACCTAGGAATTCCAGCCTAGCTGCAAAATGGGCAAGTGCAAATTTCAGAGGGCATTTCTGCTTTGCATTAGTATTAAAGACCACCTGTTCAGTAGGCAGAAATTTCAGAGATGAGAAGCAATGTAGAACCTAGTTCAGCTGCATCATGGTGCATAGGGTTCCATTCATCAGTGGCTGGAGGAATGGACAGCGAGTTCAAAGTTTGTAACTGGGTATAGAGCCCCAGGCAGTTTGGACCCAGGAAAGTATAACCAAGTGAACTAGGAAGAAGGGACCAAGGTGGGAGCCCAGTCTATGGATACACCAACACGGTAAGGCTGGAAGAGCCCAACCAGGGGCCCAGACTAGCATTCTCCACACCAAGTCTACTGATAGGAAAATGATTTCAAGCCCCAGAGAATGAGGACTGAAGTAACCATGAATATTAGCTTAGGCTCTGGGATGAACTCAGGCCTGGAAATGGTAATATCAATGGTTGCAATAATGAAGTACTGAACAGATAGAAGCAGGAACAGCAAAGTGTACACAAAACTGACAGAATCCTTGAGAACCTTAGCATTGCTTTCCACACCAAGAGATAGTACGAAAGAAAAATGTCATTGCCAGGACGCTTGAAGAATGGCCAGGAGACACCAAATTTCTTTCTCCTTGGAGTCCTTCAGGAGGAGCTAGATCTCTGGCCTGGCATGAGGACTCTCCTCTGAAGCCTCAGGAAAAGGCTTCTTCACCAAAGGCCATTTTGTAACTCTCTGATTCCCCAGTTTGAGCCAGAACTCAGGAGAAAGAGGTATCTCCTCCTTGCCTTGTCCTGGCCTTTCCTACATTCTGTCTTAAGATGTAGCCTGCAGGTAAAGAAGATAAGAGTAAGAGGCCATCCTTCCCCCAAGATCCTCATACCCCTGTGTGAGGTCACACTATCAGGAACCTATGACACACACCTTCTGGGTCACAACAGCCACACCACTGGTATTTGGCTCCCAGCTCCCTCCAAGGCCCGCCAACAACATTCTCTCTAATCAACACTGTTCATTCTGCAGTTGTCCCTGAGGGGAAACTGCATAGGCAAAGTCTATTTCACAATTGCTGGCCTCACATCAGGACCAAAGGAACAGTGTGTAGTGGAAAGAGCACTGGGCTGGGAGTTAGGAGTTCTGGGTCCAGCCCTGTTTCTGAAACTTACAGGCAAGCTTTGATTTCCCCGCCTTGTCTCCCTCACAGAGGTAGAGTTGGGGTCAAAGGAGAAACTTGTGATTTGTGTCTTACTGTAAATACTTTGACATGAAACAGAGCCTTGGGCATGGGATCTCAGGGTAGACCCCCCCTTAGCAGCTTTTACGAATGTAACTCTGATCCCTCGCCATAGCTGATTTTACTAAGAATTTGCCGGTCACCACCAGGGCCAATTAAAACCTTTTCCCAAGGAATTTGAAATTGGGGAAGGAAGAGAGATCAAGAGAGCAAGAGGCTCATGAGAACTCAGAAGCTATGGGGAAATGGTGTTTTCTTGCCATGCAGTCTGGAGAGTCTGCAATGAAAGAGGAGAATGAAACAAATACACAAGACTGCAGACGTGAGGTAAAAGGAGGGCCTGTGGACTTTTCGTGGTGGGTTTCAGGTCTCTCTGGCTGTATCTTTTTTTAAGATGGCTTTTAGAAATGGCTTCCTCTCTGATCCCAAGCCTCCTGATGGCTTCGAAGTGGTGAGTGCTGATGGGGGCTGTTATCAGATCTGCTCCTCAGTCAGCTCGTTTGGTCAGGGCTCTCCCCTACTGGTCTGTGCACCAGCAGACTAGAGACAGGCTCGGGCTCACATCTGCATCTCACCCCCGCCACACCACCCAGCCCATTTCATTGGCCACAGTAGGTGCTTGGTCAACTTTTGTCAGGTTGAGACAGAAAGAATCTAAAAACATCCATTCCTGCATGAGGCGTGTTCCTCAGAACTGGTCCAGGCAGCTCTCCCTCCCTGTGCAAGGTTGTCTTTGGTGCCGGCTTCATGGCCAGCCCACAATGAATCCATGACCTGCCCAAGCCCTTCCGGCCCTGCAATCTGTGACCCTGCGTGAGCCCAGGACTCAACCCCTGATGCAGCCAGCCCACAACTTCCCAAGTTTTATTTTCATTAACCCAACTGGAAAATTGGACTTCATTCAGGATTGTGCTGAAAACCAGATGCTGGAGCTGGGCTCTGGTTTCCTAGATAAACACATTGCAATAATATGCATCTACCCGTGAAATGCTCTCTGTGGCGGCACGTGGCAACTCTCCAGAAGAAAGAAAAACAGTGTCAAAGCTACATTTGAGGCTTCTCACTCCCCTTCCTGGCCTAGCCAAGTTTTTTGTTGGCCCCATTGCAGGCCAGCTCCCTCTCTGCTGGCTCCCCTCGCCCTCTCCCCATCTCTGGCCAGGATCTTAGCTTCTAGAAAGAACTTCAAACTTTCCCCAATTCCCCCATCTGGATGGATGCCCTTCCTCTGAGCTCCCACCATGTCCCATGTCAACCCCAGTCCTGGTGATAATAAGATAGTGCTATGATTGTTTGGCTTGCCTGGTTCCTCTAGAGCAACTCAGAAGCTCCTTGAGGTGAGGAACAGAGCCTGTTCTCTCTGCCCCAGAGCTGGCAAAGATAGCCGATAATGTCATTGAATGGATGAATAAAAAATAAAAAGGAGTCACCCCAGCCACATGTGGAGGAGGTGTGGGTTTCCGGAACACTGTTGGGGTCTGCTTCTCTCTAGCCTGGGTGTTTTCAGTCATCCAATGTTCGTTGACCTTTTTACTTTGCTGCAGACTCTGTGCTCAGTGCAGGGTAGGAGGGATTGTGGCACACCCCTGGCCAACCCAGGAGATGCAGCATGAGGTTTTCTTTTCCCCTCATCCATTTCTTACCTACACATAACCTCACCATCTTTTGTGGGGAAGTTTTGTGTCTAGATAGTCACAGTAGAGTGACAGAAGCTCTGTTAGCATAAAAACCTCAGGCTATGGAAGACAATCAATATTAGAAAGAGGATGACTTGTTTTATGGATGCTTCTATACAATGATTTTGAAAGACGTTAAAACCTAAAGATCTCAGGGTATGATGCCACCAGTTCTAGAACGGAGTTTAGACCGTGAGGGAGGCTAAGAAGTGGAATATCTAAGGCTACTTCTGTTCGTGGGTCTTGTTCATGGGTTCATGGGGCTATTCATGGGTCCATGAATTATTTGTTTAAAAAAGCTAATAAATCTGTTTCTGTGTTCTCTGGACTCTACAGGTGTACATGAACTGCTGACAATAAGAGGTATGTCTGATGGTAGACTGTAACCACCTCACACCTACCCATGTGTTCTAGGAATAGTCCAAAAGTTATGAGATACTTCCAATCTGAAATAACCGGGAATGTACAAGGGCCTTTGGAAGCATAAAAGAAGGGAGGGGTATTGAGGGGAGCCATGCCCTCAATTAGGAATATGTGTAGTCTGGCATTTGGGTTCAAGCCCTCCCGTTGTCCTCCTTGCTGACACTCTTGGCCTTTCTGGACCTCAACTGCTCAAGGTGGGCTGCAAACATCCTATCACATTGTGATTTGGGGGAGGCGATGTGGGAGGATGAGCACATGGATTCGAAGAGCTGCCAGAGGAATCACAATTACAACCGCAGCTGTTGTTGTTGTCAGGGACACTTCCTTCGACCAACTCACATAAGTGCAGTTCTGCTCCAGACCACATGGTGCTTCTCTGTTCTGAGGACAGTCAGATCCCAGAGAAGCATTCAGCTGCCGCCCCCTCTCCTGGCCCTCAGGTGCTGATGGGTGTGACAGCAGGGTGGCCAGGACAGAGGTCAGATCTTCCAAGAGAATAGGGAAGGCAGGGCAGATTTCCCAGTAACCTCACAGACAGACCGAAATGAAAGCAAATACCAAAGCAGGCTTGATTTAGACAATAAAATGTAATCTACATAAAGGCAAATTAGGTCATTCACATTTTTCTATGGGAAGAGAATTAAATGTTTAAACTAAAAAGACTGAAGTTACATTTAGGAAATCAACAATTATGGTGGCAGCTGTGAAGGCCACTTTTATTTATAAATGACAGGCAATGACACCATTTTTAGTGTACGTCAGACTTCTGTGTGATCTCTTTCTTAGGAACCACAGAGTTTCTTTTTGTTCCAAATAAATGACAATTCCTGTATGAGAACTCAGCTGAGAGCCATGAGACGCCGAGACTCCTGGAATCTGGGAGACGGGTGCCCCCCAGCTCTGAAGGGGGAAACCAGTGGTACATCAGAGCATCCACTAAGCCACTTACTTTTTAATGTCTTTGAATTGCCTGTGTAGATCCTTTAATTTTTTAATATATTTTTTAAAGTTTATTTATTTTGAGAGAGAGAGCGTTACACAAGTGGGAGAAGGGCGGAAAGCAAAGGAACAAGACAGAATCCCAAGCAGTTTCTGCTGTCAGCACAGAGCCCAAGCAGGGCTTGAACCTATGAACTGTGAGACCAAGACCTGAGCTCAGATCAGGAGTCGGATGCCTAATGGACTGAGCCACCCGGGCAATCCAATCCTTTACTTTGTATACTAATTTCCTAGTAACACCTTAGTCTTATTAATAGACCTATTGTTGCCATGTATATTTTGTTATATATTTACTGCCAATCTTTCCCTTCACCCTATTTTTTTTTCTTATTGCTTCCTCAGTCTATGCTTTACCATTTGTCTGTCTGGGACCTGTTGGTTTTTCTCTCAAGGAGACAGACTGTAAGACAAACTCAGAGACCAGAAGGGGAAAAACCCAAAGAAAAAGAATCAGAGACTTGGAGAGGGAGAGCCAGGGACTTGGGAAGGTGGCCAGGGACTGGGAAGAGTAGAAAGACAAGAACTAGAGAGACGGAGACAGAATTTCAGAGAGTTTCTTTTGTGTTTGTAACTCATTGACGGTGTCTTAGCTTGCTCAAAAGTATTAGGCAGTCAAATCTGCCAGCCTCTTCCAGACTTCTAAATTTTTGTCTTACTTAAAATGCCCTTTCCCCCACAAGACTAAAAAATACTCTCATATATTTTATTCTAAACTGTTTTTAGTTTGTTCTTTAATATTATAGCCATTTGAATTTTATTTATGTATATGTGTGGAATAGGAATCTGACTTAATTCTTTTCCAAATGGATATCTAATAATGCCATTTTATAATTCACACTTATTTCCCTCTCTTTACCCTCGCGTGTGAAATACCATATTCATCATATACTAAACTCCCACATAGAGATGACTCTGTTTCTGGACTCTATTCTGTTCCACTGAATTGTCTATTCCTGTGCTCAAACCATAATGGTTTTTTTTGTTGGTTTTTTTGTTGTTGTGGGTTTTTTTTATGTAAATTTTTTAACATTTATTTATTTTTGAAAGACAGAGCACAAGTTGGGGAGGGGAAGAGAAAGAGAGGGAAACACATAATCCAAAGCAGGCTCCAGACTCTGAGCTGTCAGCACAAAGCCTGATGCAGGGCTTGAACCCACAAACCGTAAGATCATGACCTGAGCCAAAATTGGACACTTAACTGACTGAGCCACCCAGGCGCCCCAAACCACAATGTTTTAATCACTGTAGCTTTATAGTATATTTTGATACTTGATAGAGCAAATTTTTCACCATTGTTCTTTTTCAAAATGTTCTTGGCTAGGTTTGTATCCTTTCTCTCCCAGATGAACTCAAGAATCAGCGGTCAAATTCCATAAAAAGTTCAGAACACATCAAATAATGTGTTTCTAAGTGTTCCTCTCTTTCTGATTACTGATGTGTTTCTCCTCAACCCCACCTCCGCCTCCTGGAAGCAGTTCATATGGTCATCAGCAAGGCACAAAATTTTAATGAAACTGTTAAAACTCCTACATTCTAAATAAAAGTAGAAACATGTAAAAAGCAATAATCCTAGATTATTCTTGGGTCACAAATAGGAAGAACAGAATCCGATTTATTAGATTTAACAAACTTATTTTAAAAATAAAAAGAATGAGGAGTGCCTGGGTGGCTCAGTTGGTTAGGTGTGCAACTTTGTCTCAGGTCAAGCCCTGCCATAGGGCTCTCTGGTGTAAGTGCAGAGACCGCTTCGGATCCTCCGTCTCCCCTCCCTGTCCCTCCCCCGCTTATGCACACATGTGTTCTCTCTCTCTCTCTCTCAAAAATAAACATTTAAAAAATAAAAAGCATGAAACAATCATAAAGGGTATTGGTCAGTACAGTCAAAAAGGATGAACATGAAAGTAAATAGAGACAGTATCCACAATATGAGGATGGACAGAAAGTAATAGCATATGCTACCTGCCTCTAATTCTATCCCTTCAGCCCTATTCATTTTGATGCCCACCAGACCTGTGTTTCTTGACCTGAAGACTTTTTCTGGCTGCTCGAGCTCATTCTGTCTACATATGCAATGGGATGGATATGTTGGCAAATTAACTACTCAACCCAACCCCGTGGTCAGTATCATCACTCAACCAATGACTTACGAGAGTTGGTGGATAAACAGCCCAGATCTCTTACCCTAGGGTAGGTTAATACTGAGGTGCATATTGTATGCTGTCTCTCTGCATCCCCAGTGAAGGTTAAATTCCAGTTGCCCATCATGGTAACTTGTTTGATTACACACCTGTATTGGCTTCCTTCTCTTCTCTGTTTCACCTCCCTATTCTGCTACCATTGTTTCTTGGAAACACCTCCCAAATAAACCAGTAGCACTCATATCCTTTTTCAGAGTCTGCTTTTGGAGACACGCAAAAGAGAGTCAGCTCCTTGACCCAAGGCCTTAACCTATCCAACCCCAGTGGCAAATCTTCCTCCATCGTGGATATAAGAGGTCTTATCATACCTGTTGCCATCAAATCCCACCATCACAAATCAACTCTGCCTCATGCTGACTCCATGCTCACCAAGAAACCTTCTGATTATAACCTGGCTGATGGTTTTTCTATAGAAAAAGAGGGACTACTGACTAGAAGCAAATGTCCAGTCCCCAAGGAGTTCTATTTTCTCATTGCCAATGAACACCTGGCAAATAGTTTACAAAGCGAGCTGTTGCAAGCTTAGACAGTGAAACCTTATTGTGAGTGAAATAGAGCCACTCCCAGTATTGACAAAATTGTATTTCCAAGCCTGTAGGCTAGGAACCAGACTTTGGGCCAAGGTGACTTTCCCAGGTAAAGGTGGTCTTATGAGAAGCCTAATGGAGGCCAACCAGCCTCTCTTGCCATCACCTGACCTGGTCACATACTTTCCTACGGGCTTCGCTAGCAAAGTTCTATATCTATTAAGTGAAGAAACAGATGGAATCACACTTTTTCAAAGCTTGCTGTTCACTCTTAGCAGAGAAATCTCCGTACATCATCAAATTTTTTCCCCCAGGGTGTTCATAATTCTAAGACCTTCATTTCCAGTTAGACTTCTCTCTTCTATGTGAGTCATTCTAGACCTCTGATTATAGGCTTGATAATCATAATTCTGGGTTTTCTGAGAACATCCCAGATTTCAAGCATTTAAGCGCTAACCTTAAAATATTTAAAAATCCTTGAAATTCTAAGATTTCAGTGTCTAACTAACCTCTCCCATATTGCATTAACACTGGGAACTAGCCCAAAACAATTTTTGTAAGATGATGTGTTCTTGATGTTGGTTTGGATCTGAAAGTCCTGTTACAAAACATTCCTGAGTCATGACACACACACACATGCCTGAGCTGTTTCTCGTTCAGTCACTCAGACTGTTATATTTAGCCAAAGGAATCCTTTATTCAGGACAACTTGATATTCCTTTTTATGCATTGTGTTGTGTATTTTAAATTATAAAACCACTTGACTGAAGTCCCCTTACAACAGAGTGAATTTTCTTAAGAAAGAAAAGAGAAATAACAAGAAAAAGACAAGTCATCATTCAGAGAACACCAGTGGCCCAGTGGCCCCATTGAGATGTGATTCTGGTGGTAGTTGTGGAGCTGTCCACCAGGGAGGTGCTGACAATATGCTAGAGTTGGACAGGGGCTGCCCTCCTCAAGAGTTGTGAAAGAAAACCCTCCACACCCCTACTACCATCCCATCCCCAAAGAAATATAACCTACTATGAGAAAGTAGGTAAACAGGCCAATGTCTCCTGGTTAAAGTAGGGAAGACAATAATCAGTTGCCAGAGTCTTTTGAATCTTCTCCACATAAATCCACACATATCTGCATAAGACACCTTTCCTTTGATTCTAAACATTCAGTGCAGTAGCTGCTGTAGGTGCCTCCAGGGGGTCTTGCAGTCTCTACAGATACTAATTATGGTAGACTTAATACAAAAACAGGACAAGCTGCTAGAGGGAGAGCTACACCCTAAAATACCCCTTCTTTCCTCATTGTCCTCAAGAATAAGGATCTGAGGCCCTACCACCTTTCCTTACTTACACAGCTTGGAGAAAAGGATTGGTTGGTTGCCATTGAAGGGATAATTGATTGCCTTGTATGTGTGTGACAGGCTGGTTGACTCTGAACAAGTCACTCTTCTTCTCTAGGCTTGGTCTCATCATGTGTAAGATGAAGAAATGCCAGGGAATCAGAGCCCTTTTCCTGTCTCCCTGTCCTTGGCCATCTTCCTTCAGTTCTATGCCTCCCTACCAGGCTGTTCATAGCCTTTTTGCAAAAGATTTCTGACACTCAGGTTCTCCAGCACTAAAGACCCCTGATGTGAACTCTGGGAATAGGAACCTGGGGTGTGACCACTGTGGGTGTTTTCTGAAACAATATTGTGGGTTAAGCCTGAAACCCTTTGTTTTGGAGTACAAAGCGTGTGTGGGAGGGGAGTGAATGGCAAGAGCAAGGAAACTCCAAATGTTGGGGAAATCTTAAATAATTGTCTCCCTCTCTTTTTTAAAGATAAGATTTTATTTTTATAAAAATGATACTTATTATAAAGAATACACACAATGTTGAAGAGCACAAAAAAATATTTAAAAATCTTTAAAATCCCACTTCAAAATAGTCATGGCCAGCACAACATCATTGCAGATAGTTCTCTCTTTCTATATACAGAGAGAAGGATAGGTAGTCAGGTAACTAATAAGGGAGAGTGGATGGATGGGTGGGTGGATGAATAGATGGATTGATGTATGAATATAAAGAAACAGTTGATTAAAAAGGGATTTTACTGAATACACTATTTAATAAAAGGAGGGGCACCTGACTGGCTCAGCCAGTAGAGCACATGACTCTTGATCTTGGGTCATGAGTTAGAATCACACGTTGGGTGTGGTGATTACTTAAAAAATAAAAATTAATGAGGCACCTGGGTGGCTCAGGCGGTTAAGCCTCCAACTCTTGGTTTCATCTCAGGTCATGATCTCGAGGTTTGTGGGGTCCAGCCTCACATGGGGCTCTGTGCTGACAGTGTGAAGTTGGCTTGGGATTTTCTCTCTCCCTCTCTCTCTCTGCTCCTCTCTCTCTCTTTCTGAAAATAAATAAGTAAACACTTTTAAAAAGGTATAAAATTTAGTTTTCCTTGAATGTAACAAACGACAATAACACTAGAGGAAACCTAATGGAATTTCTTTATTTCTTTTATTCTCCACGAGAGATGTTATTTTCGAAAAATACCTCTAAGGTTAAGAAAATATATTATAAAAAATATTAAGAGACTGGAATTACTATGTTTTTTTTTAAACATTCTCCAACTTTAGTATCTATTAATTGACTGGCTGCTATGAAAGATAAGGAAATTAACACCCTTACACTTCCTCCCACTTCCCCTCCTCCACTTCCCGAATATTATGAGTAATACTGTTTTTTTTTCTATTTTTGTCTCTTAATATGAATCATTGTTAGTGCATATAATCAGTATTAGCTAGTGCATGTAATGGAGAAACGTGATGACATGGATATCTATTACAGACACCAAGGAATACCAAAAAAAGAGAAAAACTTAAAATTTCGTTTGGCTACAGAAATAACAATTTCAACCATTTATGTGAGCCACTAACCTTGTATGCCTAATTACTATACATCGCAAGAGTAATTTTATGTGATTATCTTCAAATGTCAGTTGTTTTGAATAAGAATAAAATTAAATCAATGAACAAACCAGATTATCTCTAAGGCTTTTGCAGTACTATGACTTTTCCCCAGAGCTCAGAGGACACTTGTCCTGTCTCTAAACAGATCCAGACTTGACAGTAACAACAATTTCTAACATTGCTCAGCACTTACTGACCACCAGGCAGGGTGTAAGTACTTTATGTATATTGCTTTATTTAATCCCCCGACATTTCAATGAGAGACATGCTATCTTTTTTTATTTAAAAAGTGAGGAAACTGAGGCAGAGTGGTTAAGTAATGCTCACAACTAGTGAACAGGGGGGCTAGATTCAAAGGATCTTCCTAGTAAATAGTAGATCTGGAATTTGAGCATTACACATTTCTCCAATTAGTAATTCACTGGCTGTGTGGCCTTGGGTTAATCGCTCATCCTCTCTAGGCCATAATGTCTTCTATAAACTAAAGACTAAAAAGGATTTCCCTGCCTGTTACCCAGGGATTCACTGGGGATCAAGTGAACAGGGCCTGGAAAAGAGCTTTATTAAGCAGCAATACTGCCTTCTTCTCCTCCTGAACTCAGTATGGCATGCAGCCGGCGGCCTTGGTCAGGACTTAGGCAGGAATCAGCCTCTGCTGATGAGAAAAACATTACCACAAGGCCACAAAAACAAAACAGTCCTCCTGCCAGAGGGCAGTTAGATGGGGTGGGCAGGGAGTTCCGATGGCCATGAACGCTTTCCTAAGTTCATGCTTATGGTGAATTCGAGCAAGACACTACTTGTTCATTGGGTTCATTGTCAGACTACTATTGGACAGAAGTCATCGCATGGAGAGAATGACAAGAGAGCCTCTAACTATTGTCTCTACTCCCTCGGGCAAGCTCTTTTCTCTCAGGCCACTCTTGGCCTGGCCAAGCTATCAAACTGCCTCTCCAGCTGTGACGCCTGAAAGGTGTGGGTCAGAGAAAGGCCCTTTCAAAACATCAGCCAGCATGAAGAAGGAAGCCACCAGGCCAGCATTCTGAGCCCTGGAACTCCTGGGGGGCAGGAGAGCTGACTTCTGGCCCAGACTCAAAACCATGATCTTGGGCAAGTCCCTTTTCCCCTCATGGGTTTTGTTTTCTCATCTTTAATATAAGACTTCCTGGATGTTCTCCCAAGGCCCTTCTAACGCTGCCCTTGTGCTGGCTATTCTGGGGAGAGGTGCAGTACAGATATGACTGGCTGTGATTTATCTGGGAGATTTCCAGAGAGAGGAATCAAGCAAGAATCTAGAAACCACAGACTAAGATAAAGTGCAACTTATGAACTCTAGCTTTCAGCATAAAGTTATAAAACCACAGCATTTGGTTTGTAGGGCAAAGACGAAAAGAGAGTACAGCCAAGAGGATCTCTGGGGACAGGGGTTTTTAGCCAATGGTCACTGCAATCTTCTATTTTATATTATAGGCAAGGCACAGGAGAGAGAGGGAAAGAGAAGCTCCAGAAGCTCCCAAGATGAATAAGATATGGTGTCTGCCCTCATAGGAATCGTAATCTAGGGTAAGAGACAGCTGTAGGCTCAGCCAAGAGAGGAAGGAAGGGGATTCGGAGCCACCCTTAAATCCTGTGCTAAGTATGGAATGGTCAAAGGCAGAGGTCCTCCCTGGTCACAGGTGGGTGTAGCAAAGCTGGCTAGGTACAAGGGATACTCTTGAATAGCATCTCAGAGTCTTGGCAAAGAGAGAGAACTCTGAAACTCTGGGAATCAGAATGTCACTGACGTTCAGTGTCAGTGAGCTGTGTCAGTTTCACACCTCAGTCAAGCCCTGTTTCTCTAAAGGAGGGCCATTTCTTAGGGAGTGAGAAAAGAGACACAGCTCCCCTCCCAACTGCCCACCTCTGGCGTCAAGTCCTCATAACCTTTCAAAAGAAGCCAGGATTCCCAAACCTGTTCCCAGACTTGTCACTTCCCTCATTTCCCACAGGGCTTCTCTCTGAAAGCCAGGTCAGGGTCCCACCTCCCAGGGAGCCTGCAGGATTAGGGAAAGAGGCTAGATGTTCCCACTAGATTATCAGGAACAAGGCTGTTTCTGTTTTGCTGGCTTTCTATGCTCTGCTATGGGTCTAACATGTAGCCCAGACAGATAGGAAGGGGGGGCAAGTCATCTGGGACTTACCCCCAGGCCTGGAATGTTGACTACAGTGCTGTGGATCCACTCACACAGGCTCCCCTCCGGGGAAAACCTGAAAGGGCTCTGTGACCCAGGACTTTGTAAAGGTGGCAAATGATCATTTGAAAGACCTTCACCCATCCTATTACTGTTTATGTATTTAAAATACATGTATATATATATATATATATATATATATATATATATATATACACACATATATTACACACATATATTATATATGTATATATACACATATATTACACATATATATACACACATATATTACACACATATATTAGACAACTTACATTGTATAATGTAATACATATTACACTGTATAGTGTGTGTGTGTGTGTGTGTGTGTGTGTGTGTGTGTACTAAAGTACAGCAGTCACCCCCATTGGAGGTTCAAGATTAACTACAGATCCCTCTTCACCAGTACTGGATCCAGGTGGAATTTCTGTCCTGGTCTTCTTGCCATGACGTGACAGAATGTCACCTGCTCACTCACCTCTCCACCTGTCGATCCACATCCCACACAGACTCACAGTAAACCTCACTAAATCAGCCACTGCCTTCTATCGGATTCCATTTGCTAAGTGATGATGATTCCCCATGTTTCTTTTTTATTTTCATTTTTAATTGTGATAAAAAAAAACATAACGTAAAATTTACCATCTTAACTGTTTTCAGGGTACTCTCAGGAGTATGAAGCATATTCCACATTGTTGTTCCCACCTCTCCTTTTGTCATTACCTGGAATTCAGTCTTGAAGTGACAGAGGCCTCGCTCATTGTAACCACATTGTTTCCAGGGATTGACACCTATTTGTAGAGACTGCTGTGTGTTTAGAGCTGAAATGCAGAAGGTACATACTTCCCTCAAAGCGTTCTGCCAATTTTGCTGATTATCTGCATATTTCGCTGATTCCATGGATAAAAGCGGGTCAGTTCCTACAGCCAGGCTGTGGCACGAGCTCTCTTCCAGAGAACCCAGTCTGACCAGATCTATAGCTAGAATTGAGTTTTCCGGTCAGATAGGGGGACCAGAGGACTCTGCCTTTAAGAATGGAAGGTCCTGCCGATGTGACTCCCGCTTTGACTTTTGGAGAAAGTGCTTGGAGGAAGCAAATTATGTAATGTGAGTTTCTTATTCTGTAAAATGGGAATAACATCCATTTTATAGATCACTTCAGAGCTTAAAAATTACGCTGTACATGAACTATTTACTTTGAAGTCAGACATAGCAAATGCTTAATAAGAGAAAGAATAGTATTCGTTATTATTATTGAGCCCCAAATTCCCCCAAGCCCTAGAAGGCTACAAGCCTAAGTGAAGATGCTTTAACAGCAATAGCTCTTTTCTTTTAACTCAAGTTAGTTAACATACGATGTACTATTGGTTTCAGAAGTAAAACCTAATGATTCATCACTTATATACAACACTCAGTGCTCATTCCAACAAGTGCCCTCCTTAATTCCCATCACCCATTTAGCACACCACCCTGCCACATCCCCACCAGCAACCCTCAGTTTTCTCTCTGTATTTAAGAGTCTCTTAGGGTTTGCCTCCCTCTCTGCCTGTGTCTTATTTTCCTTCCCTTCCCCTGTCTTCATCTGGTGTGTTTCTTAAATTCCACATATGAGTGAAACCATATGATATTTGTCTTTCCCTGCTTGACTTACCTCACTTAGCATAATATACTCTAGTTCCATCCACCTTGTTGCAAATGGCAAGGTTTCCTTCTTTTTGATCACCAAGTAGTATTCCAGTGTGTGTGTGTGTGTGTGTGTGTGTGTGTGTGTGTGTGTGTGTGTACCACATCTTCTTTATCGATTAATCCATCAATGGACATTTGGGCTCTTTCCATACTTTGGCTATTGTTGATAATGCTACTATAGATATTGGGATGCGTGTGCCCCTTCAAATCAGCATTTTTGTATCCTTTGGATAAATACCTCGTAGTGCAGATGTTGGGTCATGGGGTAGTTCTATTTTTAATTTTTTGAGAAACCTCCATACTGTTTTCCAGAGTGGCTGCACCAGTTTGCATTCCTACCCACAGTGCAAAAGGATTCCTCTTTCTCCACATCCTTGCCAATATCTGTTGTTTCTTGAGTTATTCATTTTAGCCATTCTGACAGGTGTGAGGTGCTATCTTGTTGTGGTTTCGATTTGTATTTCCCTGATGATGAGTGATGTTGAGCATCTTTTCATGTGTCTGTTAGACATCTGGATGTCTTTTTTTAAGAGAAATAGTTCTTATTTCACCAGCCTATTGCTCCCCCTGGATAACTTAGGTCTTCACACTTATGGAATGTGCCCCAGAGGGTATCTTTGCTCACCTATCTCTGACATCCATTATTCCACAGGGCTTGGGTTTCTGATGCTACTCCTCACACCCAGCACCACCACAGGTGTGCTGGGCTCCTCATGGTGTCACACCAGCTCTCTCTCTACATGGTAAGCAAAGGTGTCCTAAAGGAATGTGGGTGGTATGCCAATTTTATATTGCACATTCTTTGTAAAATGGCTTCAGTGTTTACATAGAACTCCGTGTTGATCACATGACAGGCTTGAGAGAGTCTCTTGGGACTGGGTCTAGCTGATAGACACCAAGTTGTGTTCATATTTCCTGACCCCTCCTCTCCTGGGTTGAGAGCTGTTCTGAGAGGTTCCTCAGCAACCATGCACAAAAGCCAAATCTGTCCCAGAGCAAGGGACACAACCAGGTCAAGCAGAGATCTATCATCATTATCACACTGTGCTTTGATATCCAGAACACAACCTCCCTAGCACCTGCCCTGAATTAGTTATTTATTGCTGCATAATGAGTTATTCCAAACTTACTAGCTTAAAACCATAAACTCTTATTATGGAATCAGAAATTTGGTAGAGGCTCAGCAAAATCGTTCTAGCTCAGGGTTTTTTGTGAGATTGCAGTCAATGTGTCAGCCAGGGCTGTAGTCACTGAGGCTTGATCGGGTCTACAACATCAAGTTTACCCACAGGGCTATCAGCAGGAGGCTTTTGTTCCTTGTCACATGGATGTCTCCATAGTATCTCATGATAGGCCTTCCACAGAGTGAATTATCAAAAGAGAAAGAGTAACGAATACTGACACTGCAGTTGTTTATAACCCAATCTTGGAAGTGACATACCACCACTTCTGCTACATCTATTGATCATACAGATCTACTGGTAGCAGGTGGAAGAAGACTACACAAGGGTATGAATTCCAGGAGGTGGGTATCACCAGGACCATCCTGGAAGTTGGTTACCACACACCCTCTGCCTGCTTCTGCTCCAACTCTACAATCTTGCCTGAGGAGAGCCTCTCTTTCTTCATGGTCAAGGAGGATACTTTAGGGGCCCTGAGGATGGAGATATGCAATGACAAGGCTGTACTGGAATCCAGGGGTATGTTTGCAAAGAATAGGAACCAGAAAAAGAGAGAGCAGGATGGAGGAAGACAGAAGTAAATCAAGGGGTCCTCAAGAGTCTTGAGGAAAAAAAAAAGAAAGGAGGTTTTGCAATATAGTGGGTCAAGACAACTGGATCTTCAGTGAGGTAAGATTGATAGAAATAATTGGTTTAAAACAAGAGAGGCTTATTTCCCCCTATGCTATTTGTCCATGGCTGGAGGCTGTGCTCCACATCTCCTTACCTGGGAAATCAGGCTGAGAAAGCAGTCATCTTCTTGAACATTGACTAAACCACCGGCAGAAAGAGCTCTCTGAAGGGTCTTGTATTGGCAAGGAGATGCTCTGAACTGGAAGTGATGCCTGTCCCTTCTATTTGCAGCCCATTGGCCGATTAGAAACGGTCACTTCAGCTCCAGCCAGCTACAACGATGCCTGGAAGTGCAACCTTACCATGTGCTTAGAATAGAGAAGAAATGGAAATATTTGGCAAATGACACTCATTCTCCCTCAAGGTCTAAAAGCGGAGCAAACTTTTCAAAGAGAAAGTCAGGGAAGCCTGAGAGTTAGCTCCTAGGGCCTAACCTGGAGTGTGGCAAAATGAGTCTTTTCCAGAGTTGTGTTTCAAAAGACTCTCTGCCAGTGATTCCATCATCCCTGGGCTCAGCTCACCATTTTCTGCCTCATACAGTAATCCAAAGAGGCAAGTGTCTCTTGAGTCCTCTGTGTAGGCCCAGGTCATTCCCTGGCCTTCCCTTTACACTGCACTCAGCCCTTTGATCCAGGGGGAGGATGCCTAGACACCAGGTCACGCACCCACCAAATTTTATGCTCCAAAGCATGGCCACACCCCTGGGATCCCTGGGGACAGCGCTCAACACACTTTCTAGAGATGAGTATATTTCTAGCCCCAGCCCGACCACCTAACCACGGTTTCTGGCAGACAGATTTAGAACAAGCTCCCATCAGACCTGAGGGGTCCCTGGAGAAGGGAGGTCCTTTCCTGCCTAGGCCTCACTTCTCTGCCTTTTGACTAGAAGCTCAAGTTCTCACCCACACCAGCCAGCCCAGCACACCCAACACAGGCAAAGGTTCCACCTCTCCAGCAGGCCTTTCACAAAGGGACCTGGAGGTGGCTATGGGACAACACATTGTAACACTCTGGCTTGCTTCCCTTACAGACTCCATATGACTTCCTCATGTTTGTTTGTTTGCTTTTACATTCTCACTTCCAAAAACATCTTAGGTTAGAGCTGGTTTAGCCATTGGCCAGGTTTAAGGACTCTGTTTGCTCATTTACAGACTAGGAAACATCCGTGGCACTCGACCTCAACCTCTTGTCCCCTCTGCTAGGCCATTCCTAATCAGCATACGATGCAAGTGAAATCAATGTTCCTGCCCTGCACAACAAGAATTCTAGCTTGCCTTTCCACCAGACTGCCTCCTAGCCCTTCCAGTGAAGAAATTCTGGAGCCAACAGTGCCTCTAAGGCCCAAGGCATTCAGATAGCAACTCTCCAGCAGAGGTACATCCATAGAAACTCAGGATGTTTGTCACATGAACTTTGTCACTAACTTTCATCCTCAGCACCAATCTCATCTCCTGGTTCTTGACTGAAAACAGTTACAATGGTCAAGGTCCAGGAGGAGGCAGACAGAACCTCTGAATGACTCAGCCAGAAACTCCTCATTGTTTAGGTGGTATTTAACTTGAGCCTTGATGGTTGGGAAGATTCTCAGCATGTGATAATGAGAAGGGAGGAGATTAGTTTAGGGGAACATCGTGAACAAAAGCAAGGAGTTGAAACTTTGATTAACAGAGTATGTGCAATGGAGCAGTAGAGATAAGCTGGAAAGACAGCCTGAAAATTGATCATAGAGAGTCTTGAACGTCAGCTAAGGAATTATCTCGATTCACAGGAGAGACACAATAATAATCAGAATAGAGGTGCCTGACTGGCTTAGTCAGTAGAGGATGTGACTCTTGATCTCAGGGTCATGAGTTTGAGCCCCACATTGGGTGTGGAGATTTTAAATAGGTAAACTTTAAAAAAAAATTGAAAAGAAAAGAGTAAAGGAGCAGCTTGAGTAACATACACAGAATGTTTACTAGGTTAGGCATTAGGCCAAATGCTTTATAGACATATTACCTCACAACAACCTAACCAGTATATCTGTTATCTTCCTTATTAAAATCTTCCCCATTTTAAAGATGGGGAACACTGACTCGGAGAAGTCACATTACTTGCCCAAGATCACACAGCTAGTAAGTGACATACCCAGGATTCAAACCTAATCTGCCTGACTCTAGATGCCATGCTCTTAACCACTAGGTGAGATTAAATAGTGACAAACAACATACTTACAAAAGTGCCTCCCATGGCTTTGGACTTGGATGGCATCAGGGGCAATTGGCAAGAAAAGTGTCAGTCTGAGCCAGATAATTGACTGCATAGCTCAGGCCTCACCATCTGGTGTCATTCACAGCTGACAGCTGAACAGAAAGGCTGGACCTACAAATTGTCTCAGGTGACAGGAAAGGACAGGGAAACAGCATAGAGAACGGGGGGGTGGGTGAGGGGGGGGGGCGGGGCTTAGAGGTGTAAGTCACATCTGTCTCTAGGGACACCATATTCATTTTGGACAAAGGTCCGGACTAAATATGACCCCTTCCTCACTCTGGGACTCATGTCCTGCCAGACCACACCAGGTCTTCTCAGAGGTGCCCTTTGGTGTATAAATGTGATTTGTGTTTCCTCCTTAAGGGCAGAGCCGTTTGGGTCTATTCTAGCACTTTCTTCAGAGGCAGCCAGAACAACTCACTGTTTCACCACAACACCCCCTTCAAACCAGTCGCTATAGAGAATTCCCAAGGACTTCAAGACATCCGTGAACACTGAACCAGTGGAAATGAGTCTCTTTCTCCACAATTCTGGCTGCAGGAAGCCATAACAAAGACAGACATGGTGGCCAGAGGGCAGGCGAGGGCAGCAGAGAGCTGGCAGCAGAACCTCAGGAGAGAGCTATGAGTGCAGCTGGGAGAGAGCTCCTGGAGGAAGTGGGAGGGGCCCATGGAGAACCACCATCTGCCAAGGAAATCCCCTCCTCTGGGTTCACACAGAGGGCAGCTCAGGTTGAAGCTCAGATGTTAGGGGAGCGCACTGGGAAGTCAGCCTGAAGAAGAAGGGGAAGCAGAAAGATGCCAGAGACAACAGCACTGAGAGTCAAGAAAGAGGGCCGGGAACATGCTAGAGGTCGCCAGGGTCCTGGAGTAGCTCTGAATGTGAGCCAGCCCTGTTCTTGCCAGCCAGGAGAGCAGAGAGGAATTTAGGCAAGAAAGGCTGCCTGGTTCATTTTATGAGGTCATCGTAACCCTGATAACAAACCTGTCAAGAACAGCATATACTCAGAAAGAAACAACGGTGCCTCACTTTTATTTTCTTTTAAGTTTTTTTTTAATGTATATATTTAGAGAGAGAGAGAGAGAGAGAGAGAGAGAGACCATGTGCAAGCAAGCAGGGGAAGGGCAGAGAGAGAGAGAGAGTGAGAGAGAGAGAATCCCAAGCAGGCTCTCCCTGTCAGCACAGAGTCCAACTCGGGGCTTGAACTCACAATCCGTGAGATCATGACCTGAGCTGAAACCAAGAGTCTGACACTTAACTGACTGAGCCACCCAGGCACCCCCAACAGTGCCTCACTTTTAAATGTGGACAGAAAATTTTTGAGAAGACTTGAACAAACTAGATTAAGGAACATTTAAACCATCATCTATGGTAGCCAAACAGGGTTTATTTTAGCAATGTAGAGGTCACTTGGCATATGGAAATGTATTAAAATTATACAGTTTATCGATAAGGACAGTAAATCGCCCAAATCTCGATTCTGAAAAGTCTATCTGTTTGGTTGTTTTTTTTTAACCTTTAAAATTTTAGGAAATAGGATAATGTCTTAACATCATGAAGAGCAGTAATACCTTACTTAAAACTGAAATACCATAGGGGTATCTGGGTGGCTCAGTCGGTTAAGCGTCTGACTCCTGATTTCAGCTCAGGTCACGATCTCACGATTTGTGAGTTTGAGCCCCCAAGTCCAGCTCTTTGTTGACAGCACAGATGCTGCTTGAGATTCTCTCTTCCTTCCTCTCTCTGCCCCTCCCCCACTCATGCTCTCTCTCTCTCTCTCTCTCTCTCTCTCTCTCTCTCAAAACTAAATAAATAAATATTTTTAAAAAATTGAAATACTATAGACTGCTCCATTAAAATCAGTAACCAAAAAGGATGCTCAGTCTCACCATTATCATTTAATATTGTTCTAGAAGTTAGGCTAAAGCAATAAAGGAAAGCATAAAACAAAAACAAAAGGTGCTAACACAAAATTGTCATTATTTATCAGTGCTATATCTTAATTATAAGTACTATATACTATAATTCCAAGATAACTTCCAGAAATAAAACAATAGTTAAGAAGAGCTTTTTATTATTATTTTTTTAATGTTTATTTAGTTTTGAGAGAGAAAGAGAGAGAGAGACAGAGCGTGAGTGGGGGAGGAGCAGAGAGAGAGGAAGACAGAATCCAAAGTGGGCTCCAGGCTCTGAGCAGTCAGCACAGAGCCTGACTCGGGGCTTGAACTCACGGACCATGGGATCTTGACCTGAACCAAAGTCAGATGCTCCACCAACTAAGCCACCCAGGTGCCTGAAGAAGAGCTGTTTAAAAATCACTCCTAATAAAAGAAATGTGAGTTAAAACGATACACTATGTAAATTTTTTAACCCCTAGAATGTTAACGTTCAAAAACTTTGCAAACATGTTGACAAGGCTGTGAAACAGGTACTCTCATACGTTGCCGATGGTATTATTATACATGCACCGCCTCTGTTGAGAGCAATGTAGCAATACTTAAAAATTGTAAGTGTACGTGCCTTTTAATCCAGAAATTCCTTTTCTAGGAATTTATTCTACAGAAATCCTTGTATCTATGTTTTAAAAAAATGTATTGCAATATTACTCTTATTTAGTTTTTTTTTAAGTTTTGGGGTTTTTTTGAGAGAGAGAGACCGAGTACAAGCGGGGGAGGGAGAGAGAGACTCCCAAGAAGGCTCCTCTCTGTCAGTGCAGAGACCACCTCTGGGCTCAGTCCCCGGAACTGCGAGGTCATGACCTGAGCAGAAGCTGAGAGTCAGACGCTTAACTGACTGAGCCACCCAGGCGCCCTTAATTGTTATTATGTAAGAAAATGGAAACAACTATCTATCAATAGGAAATTGTGCAATAAATTGTGGTATCCCCTCAAAGGCATATTATGCAGCTGTCAAAAATGGTGAGGAAGATTTTTATGTACCGAAATGGAATGAATTCCGAGGTACGTTGTTAAGTGGAAATGCTAAGTACATAAGACTATACATGGTTTGCAGTCAATTGTGTGTATATATATATTTTAACAGGAAAAATTATATTTACATACTTACCACTCTATGTGTAAAATATCTATGAATACATGCACAGAAAAACCTAGCAATATTTATTGTATCTATATACCCTTTTCTATGATTTGAGTTTTAAGCCAAGTAAATATATTACCTGTTTATAAATATATTTAATCTTAAGAAAGAAGGGGAGAGAGAGGGTGTGTGGAGACAAAAAAAAAAAAGGAATAGCTGGAAAAAATGTTTATAAGAAGAGTATTGAAGATTCTTTGTTTGCTAGATAGAATATATTTATTTTTTAATGTTTATTTATTTTGAGAGAGAGAGAGACAGAGACAAAGCACGAGCAGGGGAGGGGCAGAGAGAAAGAAAGACCCAGAATCCAAGGCAGGTTCCAGGCCCGGAGCTGTCAGCACAGAGCCCCAGGCGGGGCTTGAACTCACTAACCATGGGGTCATGACCTGAGCCTAAGTCAGACATTTAACCCACTGGGCCACCCAGGCGCCCCTAGAAAATATATTTAAACTACTATTATTAAACATCACAAAACTATGGTACTGGCAAAAGTACTGACAAATATGCAAATTAGTAACTTAAGATATGATAAAGGAAACATCAGCAATTAATGGGGAGCTTTTCTGCCCTCTACCCCCACCCCAGTCTGCTGGTTCAGAGCTCCTGGCTCCTGCTAATCTAGCCCCATTGTCGCTGTTGTCTCTCCAGCCGCTGTCACAATCACCTACCTGGACCTCATCATCGTGATGAGATGTTCTCCAACATCTACAAGATCCAGGAGATCACTGAGGGGCTCTGCCTGGAGGTGTAGGACAGAGAGTAACATTGATGACTCACTCATTGGTGGAAATGCCTCCGCCAAACACCCCCAGGGTGAAGGTACCCGAAGCACAGTAATCACTGGTTTTGGGATCAACCATGAACATCATCACTTGCAGGATCTAGCTTCACAAAAGAAGCCTGCAAGAAGTACCTCAAATAATATCTTTGTGTGTCTAAAATGAGTCAAGTAGTTTTCCTCCTCTATTTTTAAAATGAGTTTGTAAAAAATTAGTATTACTTCATTCTACATGTATGATGGAATTTACTCATTAAGCATAAAGTTGTTTATAAGATTCTTATTTTTTTTAATCTATAGGATCTATAATGATACCTCCTCTTTCATTCCTAATGCTGGCAATTTGTATCTCTCTCATTACGCTGGTTAGAAGTTTATCAATTTTACTGACCTTTCCAAAATATAAGCTTTCAATTTTATTTACTCTATTATTTTTCTATGCTCTATTTCATTGGTTTCCATAATGAATAATTCTCAATTATTTCCTTCTACTTATTTTGTGATCAATTTGCTCCCTTTTTCTAGTTTTTCTTTTATGATGAAAGCTTAGATCATTGATTTTTAGACCTTTGTTCTCTAATACCGACATTTAAAGCTAAAATATATTTGAAAGCACTATTTCAGTTACATATGACCAATTTTGATTTGTTTTGTTTTAATTATCATTCAATTCAAAATATCTTACATTTTACATATATCTTATACTTATATAAAAATATTTTATATTTCCCTTCTTTGACCGGTGGATTCATTTAGAAGAGTGTCATTTAATTTCCAAATAATTGTGAATTTTCCAGCTATATTTTTGTTATTGATTTTTAACTCAATTCACTTTTAGAGAATGTACTCTCTGTGATTTCAGGTCTTTTAAACCTATTGAGGCTTATTTTATGACCCATGATGTGTAACTTGAAAAGAATGTGTGTCTGTCTCGTGGGATGTTAATGTTTTATAAATGTCCAATAAGACAAACAGGTAGATAGTATTCAGGTTTTCTCTCTTTTTTTTTTTAAGTTTATTTATTTTGAGAAAGAGAGAGAGAGAGTGGGGTTGGGGCAGAGAGAGAGAGACAGAATCTCAAGCAGACTCCACACCAGCGGCATGGAGCGTGAGGTGGGGCTTGAACCCTCAAACCATGAGATCATGACCTGAGCTAACACCAAGACTCAGGAGCTTAACCCACTGAGCCACCCAGGGGCCCCTTGGGTTTTCTTTATTCTTACTGATGATCTGTTACGTGAACTACTGGGAATGGAGTGTCGATATCTCCAACTATAATTATGTATTTGCCCATTTCTCCTTTCATTTTTGTCGGTTTTTACATCATATATTTTGAAGCTTTCTTATTGGGTATATACATATTTAGAATTGTGTGTTCTTGATGAACCATTTTGTCACTAGGAAATGTCCCTCATTATCCATAGTAATAGTTCTTGTCCTGAAGTCTACTTTGTTTCGTATTAATATAGCCACCCAGTTTTCTTATGATAAGTGTTTGCAAGGTATATCTTTTTCCGTTTTTGACTGGAGTATCTGAACTATTTATGATTAATTCTGTGTGGATGGATTTAAGTTTATCATCTTATTATTTGCTCTCTACGTGTCCCATTTGTTCTTTTTTTGTCCCCTTTTTTGTTTCTTTTCTGAACTTCTTTTTGATTACTTGATAGCTTTTTCAGTATTCCATTTTGTCTCCACTTACTTAGAGTTTCTAAGCTACACTTACTTGGAAGTTTGGTTTCCACCTTTTGATTTCTCTGGTTTTAAGTGGTTGCTTAACATTTTATATATACATATTTTTTGTCCTATCATGGTCTACCTTCAAATAATATACTACTTCATGTATAACATCAATCTTACAAAGCATGCTTCTATTTCCCCATCCCATCCCTGTGTTATTGTGGTAAGACATTTTATTTCTACATCACCATGAGACATTGTTATCGTTTTTTAAGTGAATTATCTTTTAATAAAATGTTAAAATGAGGAAAAATTATTTTATAAATATTCATATATTTGCCAGTTTCTCTGCTTTCTTTTGTGTAGTTAAGCTTCCAACTCTTGATAGTGGATCCGGTCATGATCTCATGGTAGTGAGATCAAGCCCCATTAGGCTCTATGCTGGGCGTGGAGCCTGCTTGAGATTCTCTCTCTCCCACTTCTTCTGCTTCTTCCCCACACATGTGTGCCCTCTCTTTCTCAAAAAAAAAAGTTTTTTTTAAATAGTTTTCTTTCTTTTTGATTTTTTTTGCCTTTCCCACTTTTAGCTGAATGTTCTCTTTTTTTTAGTTTTTGTGGGTTTTTTTTTTTTACCCTATCTTATTTTTCATTCCTCTGCTAAAACTGTTCCGAAGTGTGGGGCCCTGTCTTTAAGTGGCACACAGGCTACTCAGTTTCAAGAGTTCATGTTCAAATAGGCTAAAGTGCCCTTCCCTTCAGTGCTTTACCCTGAAGACCTCTGTTCCCATCCTTCACTGGAGTAGGCAGATTCCTTTTAGTTTTAGCAGCTGCTCTCAAAATAGCCTTTCGTGCCTTGCATCATGTCCAATGCTCTCTCATAATTGTTCAGGTCTGTCAGATGCCCTGTTGCTTCCCTCTGCTCTGTCCTACATGGATGCCCAAACACATTGTGGTTGTTGGTGCTTATATTTTGTCACCTAGTTTTGTTGTAAATGTTGTCCTTAGGTCTTTAATTTTGTTAACCAGTTGCTCTGTTTTCATATGATGATTCAAGAAGATTCCAATCTATGCTGCCCCACTCCTGCCATCTTTCTAGAATTCCAACATGTATCATTCTTTAAATCAGGGGAAAGGTGGGAAATATTCTGAAGTATCTTTTACATTCCTTTTGGCATTTAACCACACCAATAGGAACTTGGACAAAATAAATTGGTTGACACAAGGAAGAACACCCAACACGTTTGCACTGTGTAGCATTTTACTTGATAGCTTTTTGTATACTTCTTTTTCATAAAGTTATTTATTATGTGTTTCATACATAATCTCACAGTGATCTTTGTAATGGTTTCAGAATATTCCATTGAGTAGAGGTACCAAAATTTACTCAGCCTGTCCCTTATTGTTGGCCTTGTGAAATGTTTCCATTTGTCTGCTGTCTCAGATGATGTTGTCATAAATACCTTTGTGCACTTAGTTTTTTGTTTTTGTTGAATTATTTCCTTATGATGGAATCCCAAGAGTAGGATTACTGGGTCAAGGGTAGGAACATCTCCCTGGGTCTGGCAATCTATAATCTGAAAATGTGTTTTGAGAATTATTTTTCTTATTATAGGGGAAAGGTTAAGACTCAGTTGTTGATAGTAAGGATCACATGAGGGAAATAGGAATATTTCCCAGGATCGTTGCTCTTTTAGCTTTTCTCCCAGCTGTCAGTCTTTCTTGTTCATTTTCTCAACTTTTATTTTTCATTCATTTAACCAACATATGTTGATGACCTACCATGTGCCAGACACTGTGATTTCTCTCCCCCATACTAGGGTGAACCCCACAAGTATGCGTGGTGTTGTGCTCAAGGACTGATCCAATACACATGATACAAAGGGGCCCAATCCAAGTGTGCACTGGCCTAGATTCTCTGTGAGCATGAAGGATGCAATGCGCTGTCCTCATTTGACCCCTCTAGGCATATCTGAGACTGTTCAAACGACCCTAGAATATTTGGCCTGGAGAGTTCTGGTATCAACAATCCATCCTCCTCCATAGGCAGGCCTAGCCCTATTCTAGGGCAGACTTGAAGAGAAAAGGGAGGACCTAAGCAATTTCAATGTACTGGGATAGCTCCCCCGAAATAATCTCGTTATTTTTATCCCCCCAAAATTGGTAAGCTAGAAATAACCCCCATGGTCTCCTAATCTCAACCTGCCAGCTATGTAGATTCTTCCATACACTTAACATTCAGCCTCAGTCCCCTGTCTTTCCATTGCTCCCTGAAAATTGAGTGTAGCCCTGAGCTCAAGTCCTCTTGCCTTGAGTTCTTGTGGTTACAAGTCCTTGTCTGCCCTGTCCAGCACCCTCCCACGATGGGCCCAGACACTTTTCTATAATTCTCAGCCACTGGCTGAGTTTGTGTGTTTGATGGCCTGAGTATTGAAAACCAAGATTCTGTCTCTACTTCATGCTCCACAGCTGCACCCTGACACTGGATGGAGCCCTACAATTACAAGCCTTGCCCCAACCTGGCTGGAATTCACCACATCTTTATAGACCCTGCCAGGACCAGCTAACTCCCGAGGCCCATCCCATCTAGTCCATGTTGCTGAGGAGCTTGCATAACTCGTGTTCAAGCTTGCTGAGTTAATAATCATCTTTCCAACCACAATGTTTTACAGGTGAGGAATCAAGTGCTGGAGAGTAAAAGTGACTTTGCAAAAGCGAAATAGCAAGTTTGTGTCTGATCTAGCCCTAGAGCTCAAGGTTTCTCATTCCTAGGAGGAAACGAGTAGGTGGAATACCAGAGAAGAAATTTAGGAGTAGATTCGAAAGCAGGAGTCCAGTTATAAGTCCTGAGGCCCCTCGGAGTGGGAAAGGAGAGAAGGCCCCAGGATTTGCGAGTAAGATAGGTTCTAGTTTCAAGACAGGAGCATAAAGTCAGGAAGTATGAGCAGCAAAGTTACTTTATGTGGAGACCTAGACTATCAGGTTGGATCTGTTAAATGCCTTTTGCATCTCCAGTATGTTCCAGGGACCTGGAACACAGCTGGGCCTATATATGCAGATCAGGGGGTCACATATATAGGCCAAGGGAAAAGAAAGAGTAGAAAACTGAGGAAGGATATAGGGGCCAAAAAGCAGGTTGGGCCTGACACATGTAGATATTCGGGTAGCTCACATGTCAGCTGGGACCTCTCTGCATCATGAGGGTTAGGCACATTGGTTTCAAATACACATCACCATGGCCTATTGAAATTCCAAGCTTTCTCTAGGATTTTTGTAAATGCACATGATACATATATTCTTAGGTCCTGATCTCTCAGAGGTAATGTTCTTTGAAGATAATCTTTTTTCCGCTCCATATCAATTCAGCCACAAAATTTAGCCTTTTCATGAAAAAAAATTGTTTTAAACACACCATGTATGAGATTACTGCACTTTGCTAAAAATGTTAGAGGGTGTCACAGGGAAGGAGCCCCAGCACTCACTATGCAACAGACAGCCTAGAAATCCTCATCATATGTCCCTACTATTGTCAGTCTTTGGTAGCCACCCTCTTATGATACACTTCTGCTATTGTTACCCCCTTGTGATGGTTTGCTCTATTGGCCCCAACACTACACCTCACTGTACCCACCCTCACCTACTCTTCCGGTTCCTCTGTTTTCCTTCTCCCTTCTCTATCTTCGGTTCTTTCCTCTCTCCTACCATGTCTCCAAAGTCAGAAACAAATTCCTTTCCTTATCTCAATGCAGAGAGGCTAGAGCAGGAGGTGAGGTGGGGACACATTCTTGTACCCCTACTGCTTCTTTACCAAACTCTTTTTTCAAACAAAGATACTTCCCTCCTATGGAGGAATTCTAGTGCCAGATATTAAAGTAACTCAAATGTTTTCCACCTGAATACCCATGTGTAAACAAAAGTATGCAGAATTATTCCGATGCATAGTTCATGCCAGATGAAGCACTATAATTGGCCTATTCAAAATGGACTGAAAAGAAGGTTTAGAACATCCTGTCTGATTCAGAAGTGTGCCCTTGGCCGTGAAAGCTCGGCTGAATCTCAAAACTCCTGGGAAAACTCAGTTTGTCTATGCCTCTTGAAGGTATTTTATAAAGTGCTGCTACAGAAAAGACAATCGATTTAGTTGCAGAAATTGTGAATCGGGTGTTTCATATGGTCAAACCAGGTGACCAGGTGATCAATGAAGCTTCAAGATAATGTGACTTGTTCTAGTAACTACCTAGTGGTATAAAACAACAACCAATGTATTATTCTCAAGGATTATATGGGTCAAGAATTCAGAAACAGCCTAGTAAGAACAGTTTGTATCTCTTCCACAATGTCTGGAACCTTAGCTGGGAAGTCTGAAAGGCTGAGGGTTACTCAATGGCTGAGCACTGGAATGATCTCAAGGCTCTTCTGCTCATGTGTTTAATGTTGGAACATCCACATGTGGTCTCCCCACCACCTGGGCTTTCTCATAGTATGGCGGTTAGGTTCTGTGGCAAGAGGCCTCTAAGATGTCGCTGATCCCTACCTCTTGGTATTCACAGTCTTATGTAATCCTATCCCCTTGAGTAACTCACTTATAATCAATAAAACATGGTAACATTGAGCAGATATTTCTTTTTTTTTTAAGTTTATTTATTTATTTTGAGAGAGAGAGAGAACAAGTGGGGAAGGGGCAGAAAGAGAAGGGGACAGAGGATCCAGAAGCAGGCTCTGGGCTGACATCGGAAAGCCCGATGCGGGGCTTTAACTTATGAACCATGGGATTATAACCTGAGCTGAAGTCAGATGCTTAAGTGACTCAGCCACCCATGCTATTCCATGATTTTTCTTCTATGATTAGGTTATGAAAATTGTGACTTCTGTCTTATTAATCAGACTCTCTCTTTTGGTGGCTTTGATGAAGCAAGCTGTTGTGTTGGAGAGACCCCCATAACAAGGAATTACCCTGGCCAACAGCCAGGGAGGAAGAGACCTCAGCTCTGGCCAAAACCTTGATTGTAGCCTTATGAGAGATCCTGCAGCAGAGGAACAAACCAAGCCGTGGTCAAATTCCTAACTCAGAGATACTGAGTTGTATATTGAGAAGTTTGGGGGTGATTTGTTATATAGCAATAGGTATCTAATATAGGTTCCAAGAGCATGCATTCCATAAGAACCAGGCAGAGAATGTGTCATTTTTTATGACCTAGGTTCAGTCACATAGCATTACTTCCCTCAAAGTCACAAGCCTGCCCAGACTCAAGGAGGCAGAACATAAATCCCATCTCTCAAAAGGAGGTGTGTCAAAGTATCGTCATAGGAACAATACGTGAGAGGACAGAGGGTGGGGTGGCCATCTTTGGAAAATGCAGCCTGCCACATGGCCTTGGCCTTGTCCCATAGCATGGCCTGATCTGATCATGTGTAAATTTTAAGAAAGAATTACACTGTTTTGCTATTTGGAGATTAAGGTTTTGTTTATGCTCCTCCTGAAATGTCTCTTCTGCTTTTAAGAAATGCTCAAACAGTATCTCAGTATGTCACAAGATAAATGGGAATTGACCTTCCTGCAACCAGGGAGACTTCAGAACCATAATTTCCAAGAATGTGACTGACTATCTGAAGCACAAGACTCTCTCCACTTAAGAATGACTCCTCACGAATTACAACATTGCCCTGGCTACATATTCTGAAACATTCCAGCTTTGCCCCACACTCCATGCAGGTTGAACAGAACCAGAAAGACGAGTGAGGAGGATGTGGTGGGGAGACACGATGGACACTCAAGCCAGGCTGGGCTGCAGTGATGCTCCTGGACACTTTAGACTCTTAGAATTTCTGAGCAAGAAGACATCTCAGAGATTGATCATTTCAGCTTACACTAGTAATGACTATAGCTACATTTAGTAAAACCCGGCTACAACAGCAAGCACCTTGCAGCTGAATGAAGTAGACACCAGTATCCTGATGTTACTCAATACTACGTCAGACTGCCAGTTTGTAAACTCAGGTGTCTACTTCAATGCCCCAATTATTATAGCTTGAGTCTGCAAAAAATCTAGGCTTTTACCAAGTTCCCCCAGGGCACAGCTATACAGCCCACCCATTTCTTATGTACTTTTTTTAAAATATTGATTTATTTTGGGGAGAGCACAAATGGGAGAGGGGCAGAGAGAGGGGGACAGATGATCCGAAGCAGGCTCTGTGCTGACAGGCTGACAGCAGCAAGCCAGATGTGGGGCCCGAACTCAAGAACCACGAGATCATGACCTGAGCAGAAGCCGGATGCTCAACACACCGAGCCACCCAGACGCCCCCATCTCTTCTGTGCTTTCTACCTTAGCTGGCTGCCTGGTTCCACATGCGGGATTTGTGGGTCTGAGTCTCCCTCCCTTAGGGCATGACCTCCCTAAGTCCCCTGCTCAGCCCCAGCATGAGCTGTACAGACCCTTTCCCCATTTTCCCATTGTGATAACACAGATTTGGAGAGAAGAGAAAAGAATTACAACAGAGAGAAACTTAAAACCCAGTATTATTGTTCCAATTTCCCAGGCCCCGGGTTTGACTTTTACACTCCCATCTGCTGCTGCCGTGGGGCAAGGGCCAGCCTGCCTCCCACAGTGGGAATACTCTCGATTCCCCAAATAGGTCTCGATAAAGGAGGTTGTTATTTCCCCACACTTACATCTAAGGCCCATCTCCTTTGTCCTTATTCCTGCTTTAAGATTGATCTTGTTCCAAGACACCAGAAACTGAAGAGTCCATTTCAGGGAAGACTCCAATTCTGAAACAATATCAGAGCAAGAATTCTGACCATAGAACACCATGCATATGATACTGCTGCCCAGCCAAGCCTGAGTCCCATATAGCCCAGTTAAGTCCCTTTTCATATTCTCTCTTCTGACCTGAGTTTATGACTGGATGGTAGTCTTCTAGACATCTTCAGTGTCTCAGGTCGTCTGTCATTGACTAGTTCAAAGATGGTTCATCTATTTTCTAAAAGCAATAAAAAATAGAATGACGGCAACCTAAATACATACTTACTTATTCTTAGGAAATAAACACTTCTCCAAAAGAAACCATTTGGAGAGATTAAGGCTGCCTAATATAATGACATTAAAAAATTTTTTTTTCATTTTATTTATTTGAGAGAGAATGGGCATTAGACAGGGAGAGGGGCAGAGGGGGCAAGGGGAAAGAGAGAGAGAGAGAGAGAGAGAGAGAGAGAGAGAGAATCAAGCAGGCTTCACACTCAGTGTGGAGGCTAATGCGGAGCTCAATCAGTGACCCTGGGATTATGACCTGAGCTGAAATGAAGAGTCAGATGCTCAACAGACTGAGCTACCCAGAGGTCTCTTTAATGACAACATTTTATACAGTTTTGGCAATGATTTTAGTTTCTCGGAGCCACAGAATATCAAACTCACCCATTTCAGAGTAAAAAAATTTTGATCCATATTTGCATAAGACCCATAGGAAGCATTTTCCTAGATAGTTCCTCATTTTAGAGGCATGACCCTCCTTGTGAATTATAAATGACCGTTCTTTTGCACTCCCTACATATTAAGAAATCAAAAAATCTTCAGGTTCGATCTCAGCCAAGTTCACCTTCTTGTACCCACTTGATGACAGAGGAAACTGAGGTTCCATGAAATCCAATAATTTGCAATTAGAAACCGGGAAAGCTGAAATTTAGAACAGTAACAGCACCGAGTGCTCTGGTTCTTGCCACTATACCAGGCCACTCTTGGTCTCAAAGGAAATGTTACGTATCACAAAAACATGCTGTGTGAAGACCAGCCAAGCGTGCAACAAATTGGTCCCATTCAGTTTGGGATTACAAGCAGTACAAACAATAGAACAGCCTTCAAAATGAACTTCCGTTTCCAGGACGAAAAGGAAACATAGGGACACAAGCTCTTAGGAGACACCTGCAGTGAGCAGGGACCCATGCCAAAGAAAGGGCATAAAGAAGAACTGAAAATAGAGGATTCCAAGGAGGACACTACATCCACTTTTCATGCCACGAATTTTCGTCAAATGTGTCCTTTGTGCCTGGCTTTATATAAGCTAAGCAACAGGCAAAGAACAAGGAATGGAGTCAGAGTTCCTGCCCTTTTTTAGGCATCACGATCTGGCAGAAGAGGCAAACAAGTAAATATTGAGCTTGCATTCCTCAGATTCTAATGAAAGCTTCATCCTGATGAAAATATCTACGGCAACCCTGAGGGCATTTGCACCCAAGGACCGCTGGGGTCTGAACTTGTCATTTCCTTTCCCTACCTGGAGTAGAATCCCTGGGCCAGCCCTGACTGGGCACCCAAAAGGATCCTTCCAGACCTCTGGAGCAGCACATCTCCCTTGTAATCGTTTACCCTGGAGTGTTTTGGCCTTTTGTGGTACAATGTGTGACTACGACTATTGTCAACAGGCAATGACACAAAGCAACTGTCGTTTTTGGCAAAGGCCAGCTGAGCAAAAGCTTAACGCAGAAGCCTGTTATGGTTTTTGTGAAAACAGATTACATCAGTGCTTACCCAGGGGTCTCCCAGCCGGGCTAACGAGTGTTTTCTTTTGTGAGTGTGCGTGTGTCAGCCGTGCTCCCGCCTTGTGGGCGTGCAGGAACTCCACGTAGAGTGAAATGGCACAAAAGTCTCCATATCTCAGCGCTTTGTCATGTCGTCCAGCAGAGCCCTTGGAAAACCTGCTTGGCAGGGAGGCAGACATTCTGAGAAGTCTCTGCATGCCAAG
Organism: Paguma larvata; assembly: GCA_030068075.1. Taxonomy (NCBI): domain Eukaryota; kingdom Metazoa; phylum Chordata; class Mammalia; order Carnivora; family Viverridae; genus Paguma; species Paguma larvata. Next base: position 64,577,384 of record CM057831.1, on the reverse strand, counting down.
CCCTGTGCTGTGTTTGGGGAGACAGATGCAGGAGGTTGGCCAAGGTCATGGGCTCCCAGGGAAAGAAACTTCCCCTGAGTGACTGCTATGGGCCAGGTGCTGGGTCAGGGATTTCACTTACTTTATCTCACTGAATGGTAACCTGTGTGCCCTCAGCCCCACGTCGTTACCCCTCTTCCAGGCCGCCACTTGGCAAATCTCCCACTACAGCAACGGTGAGCAGTACAGATTTTACCCCAGATTTCAATGGGGACAGAAAGGGAACATTTACATCGTGGACCACTAATAAATCTGAGTCCAACACTTCCATTGTTTCCTCCCTCCTCTTCTTCCTCCATCTCTCTGACTCCCCTGGGGCAGAGTTCGTCTCCCCTCTCTTTCCTTCTCTCTCCCTCCCGATACACAGCTTCTTAAAACTCCCCTCCGCAGCTCTTCCTGTCACTTGCCTAACCCCACACCCAAAAGCCTAATAGCCAAAAGACAAGAATGTCCTCGTATTCCTCAAACAGCACCTTTGTGGGTCCCACTTTGTCTCAGTCATTCATTTAATGAATAGTTACCAAGTGCCCAACACTGTTTTCACTGTGAACACAATAGACAAAAATATTTGCCCTCAGGTAGCTTCCATAATCCTATCATGACCTATTTTTACATATAAGAAAACCAAGGTTCAGGGTCAATAGATCCCGCAGAGTCAGACACACAGAGTCCAAGGACAAAATTTAGGCCAGAAAAAGTAACTAGCAAGATCTATGCAGGGTTTCAAAGGCTCGACCAGCGCCCTGAAGTTTGGGTGAGACTGGGTGCCTAGAACCTGGAGAACTAACTGTGGGTGTCATGCCATAAAATCAGCCCTTGGAAACAAGTAAGTCTGAGTTCAAGTACCAGCTCAGCTATTTATTGGCACTAATGACTTAACTCTTTAAGTATCCTTTTTCACTCTGGAAAACGGCGTGGAGGTTCCTCAAAAAAATGAAAATAAAGCTACCCTATGATGCAGAAATAGCACTGCTAGGAATCTACCCAAGAGACACAGGAATGCTGATGCATAGGGGCACGTGTACCCCAATGTTCATAGCAGCCCTTTCAACAATAGCCAAATCATGGAAGGAGACCAAGTGCCCATCAACTGACGAATGGATAAAGAAGATGCGGTACATATATACAATGGACTACTACGTGGCAATGAGAAAAAATGAAATCTGGTCGTGTGTAGCAACATGGATGGAACTGGAAGGTATTATGTTAAGTGAAATAAGTCAGTCAGAAAAAGACAGATACCATATGTTTCCACACATGGGTGGACTTTGTGAGACTAAGCAAAAACCAGGGGGAGGGGAAGAGGGGAAAGGAAAAAAAGACACAGAGGGGGAGGGAGATAAAACATAAGAGACTCTCAAAGACTAAGAACAATCTGAGGGTGAGGGAGGTGGGAGAGGGGGTGACGGGCATTAAAGAGGGCACGTGTTGGGATGAACACTGGGTGTTATATGTAAACCAATTTGAAAATAAACTATTATAATAAGTCTCCTTTTTCTCATTTGTAAAATGGGGATAAAATTTGAACTTACCTTATAAGCTGTGATATAAAGATATATAGATAGACATATAGATATATAGGTATATAGATAAAGATATACACACTCACGAAACCCTCACAACAACCCTATGTTGTGCTAGATACCATATATATTTGGAGTCTAGCACACAATAAACTCTATAAATATCAGTTATTTATTTATTCATTTATTTTTGCTATTATTATTAGGCAGAAAAATTGGACTACGTGGTAGTAGACACTCATAACTTGTCAGCCTAGCATCCCTCTTTTTCTGCTCCCTCCCAAGTACCTTCCCACCCATTATCAGCCTCCTAACCAACCAACTCTATCCATGACATCTTCATGAAGCCACCATGTTAGTACAATATGACCTTCCTCTCCCAAACATTGAACCCAGCTGCACTGATCAAAATTTCCCTCCCGGGAAGTTTGCATCTGGAACAGGAAAGATATATCAATCTCCAGGTAGCTAAAGCTGCTAATACTAGCAGCTCTGTTTTCAGCCACATGAACTGAGGAGCAGAGAAGATCACTCTACGATAGGAACAAAGAATGAAATTGATGTGCAGAGAGAAGCAGAAATGGGATATGGAAAGCTAGGCCACCATTTGAGGGCCTGGTTCTACTTCATTCATCAGGGCCAATTGCAGTCTTTTCCTTGACTTCCAGAAGACCACTCTATTAGTAAATTCCTTGTTTTTTCCACACTGCTTTGATTTGGGATTCTATTCCTTGCAATTAGTATGAGTCCTAACTAAATACAGGTCTAATCCAGCAGACTTGGCCTTGATACATGGGGTACATAGGTCTCTAAAGGCTCCTCTCTGAGGAAAAACCCAATTTTTCCTTAATAGTCAGGATTAAATATTCCCAGTCAGTTTAATAACCCTCTTCTTTTCCTGTTGATTTATTGGCTTGAGGATCTCAGTATGGCCAAGTGGTAGTCTTTACTTCCAGATTAATAGTACCATTGAGGTGTTCCTTGGCAGAAACACTCCTCCCTTGTAAAATAAGACTTCTAGACTAGCAGAGCCTAAAATAGTGGAGCTAGGAAGCAAAATTTTTGTAGTGAAACACTAAAAGGAACAGTAAGAGGAACAACTCCCATCTCCACCCCTTGATTCCTAGATCCAATAAAAACTGACTATTAGCAAAATAGCAACATATATTGGTCACTGATTTAAAGCACATGTTATATCCTGGAAGACTTTGCCCTAGCTATGAAAGGGTTTCCACCCAACTGGTACCATAACTAAGTCTAAAAGGTTGTTACTATTACTAAAAGGTCATACTACCACTTTCTCAAGCAAGGTGCTTCCCGGTGATGGGCAAGACTACAAGATCAATGAAATTCATGAGTATGAGCCCATTACCACACTTCCATTTCAGTGAATTCCCTGATCAGAAGCAACACTTAGTGAAATATGATGTGACTAAAACATTCTATAAGTCCCAGGATGTTGGTTTTGGTAGAAGCATGGTGAATAGGGAAGGTAAATTTGAATTCAGAATAAGTGTTTATTTCATTGAGAAAAATTCTTTCCCTTCCATGATGGACATGATCCTTTGTAATCAATCTTCCACCAGGTGGCTTTCTGGTGCTCCCAGAGAATGGTGCCATATTTAACGCTCAGTGTTGGTCTTTGCTGTTGGCAGGCTGGACATTCAGCAGTGATGATTGGAAGTCCATGTTGCTGAGCCCATTAATAAATAACCTCCATGGAGCATTTCGTTTTGTTTTCCATTGGCCTAAGCTAGGGCTGTCTGAGGAAAGAGATTAACAGATATCCACAAACAGGTCACCTCATCCATCTGCTTATTTATACCCTGTTCTGATGAGATTTCTGTTAGGTGAGCATTCCCATGGGACACAATATCTTAACACTCTGATCGTATTCAGAGATTTCTACTCACAGACCTTCTTATCACATTTTTTCAGTCATGACCCTTCTAAGTCTTGACCATCCAACAAAACTACTAGCCATTACACATATGTCAATACAGATCCAGACTTCTGCCAACTGGGAGGATTTTCCTCCTCTCTTACCCTTCGTAGCCACCCATGTTGGCAGGTCTGCAGTGCTACAACCATCTACTTTGGGGTAGCACCAGCATATTATACAGACCCATCTTTAAACCAAGTCTGGAATTTTTCCTCCTCAGCCAACTCATTATACGGAACTCCCCAGGAGACCACAGATTCAGGTTAAAAGGGAAAAGGCAATGTGGTGGGAGCATGGACTGTGGGAACATGTGCCATTTACTTCTGTAGCTTATTTCTACCTTCTGGACTTGCTCAAGCCTGATGTCATATATACCACTTCCATTTAACGATGAAACAACAAATGTTATTCCAGTGAGTGACCAATTTTATGGCTTGGAGGGTTAGACAACTTCCAGTTCATGATGGGCAACTTACGTTGCACAGTAACTTGGTGACTCATGGTCAATCATTCAGTTTCTACTAAGGCCCAACCTTAGTAGAAAACCTTATTAAATCTTCTATTAAAGTTTCTACAACCTAGAAACTGTTTCTTTGAAGAATACTTGCCTACAGAGGATAGTAAAGCTTTGCCCTCAAATCCTAAGGGTCTGGGCTGTGATTCATCTACAGGAGCCTGCTAGAGTTGCCACACAGAGTCCCTACCTGTCAGAAGCACTTCAAGTATCATTGAATATACTTCATTATATAGACCAAGTGGTAGAGCGGTTTGTATGGCATCCTGGACCTGATGCAGAGCCTTCTCTTGTTTGGTGTCTCACTCAAAACTGGCAGTCTCTCAGGTTTCTCAGCAACTTAGTGAGAGTTGTATGCCCAAACGAGTTGTATGTTGCCTCAAAAACCTAAAGAGGCCCAATCAATATTGTATCTCTTTCTTAGTGGTGGGAAGGGCCAGATGCAACAACTTTTCTTTCACTTTGGAAGAGATATGTCAGTAGGCCCCAGATCACTCTAGAAATTTTATCAAGATGGCAAGCCCCTGAATTTTTGTGGAATCTATTTCCCAACCTCTGTATGTATCTATCTTTCTAATGTACCTAGTGTAACTGCTGCTTCCTGCTTATCAGGAAGCATGATATCATTAGCATGATATCATCAATCTACTAAACCAGGGTGATTCAGAATGGAAGGGCAATTAAGGTCTCTTGGAACAAGATAATGTCATAGGGCTGAAGAGTATATACACCACTGAGATAGGATAGTGAAGGTATATTGTTGCCCCTACCAATTGAAAGCAGTCTGCTTCTGACAGTTTTACTAACAAATACGGGGGGTGGGGTGGGACAGAGGATTGAGATCAAGAGCTGTCTGCTGTGTGTGTTGCACTGTTCCAACAATAAAATTACATCTGTAACCACTACCTGATTAGATTTACAATAATTCCTCGTCATGCTTCAAGATGAATCTATCACGAGGTAGGTATTATTTTACAATTTGCAGATGAAAAGGCAAACCACGGAAACATTCACACACTATGAAGGGTAATCTGGATTTGAATCCAGTATCCATTATGCTTTATCATTGTCCTACCACAGGCTTTATTCCATGATTGTTCCCATTTGGACCTTCGATCTAAATCATATAAAGATCTACCAAACCCTCCAGAAACAAGAGAATGAGTTATCAGAAAAGATATGCTATTCCCAGAAGACACAGAGGAAGTGTCTGATAGATATTGATTACACAAACCTTGTCCTTATCAAGCTTTATTTTTATCTCCCTGTAGTAGGTAATACAGATAAGTAAATGGGGAATTACAACATAGTGCGAATAAGTGCAATGATAAGAACGAGTCCTGTAAGAGCATATAGGAGGTACCCTTAACCCAAGAATGGGAGTCAAGGAAATTTTTCTCAGAGGAAGCGATACTTGACCTGAGATGTGTAGGATCAGTAGGAGTTATGCAGAGGAAGTAGGGCAGGGCAAAGGGTGGGGGCAAGGAGTAGAAACTAGTTCAGGAAACAGAAAGTGCCAAAGCCCTGAAATGGCAAACGGCAGAGTGGATTCATTCAGCAAGTCTGGACCTCAGAGTGTGAAGATGGTAAGGACAAGAGATGAGGCTGGAAGGCTATGCACGGTCCAGGTCATGAATGAACTTAAGGAGTTTGTATTCACCTTGAAGACAATAGAGTCATTGAAGAGATTTAAGCAGGGAGTATCATGACAGTTACACACTTTAGAAGTATTACTAAAGCTACAGAGTGAAGGCTGGAGAAGGGGAAGCTACTGCAGTAGTTGAGATTAAAGACGATGGCCCAAACTCGGGGTTGTGACAAAGGGGATGAGAGAAGTGGATAGACTGGAGACACAATTTATCAGCTGTTTGACAGATGTGGGAGACCACTGGAGTCTGGAGTGTATGTGAAAAAATTTAGCCTGACTTTTAGCTGTGGGAACTATGCAGCATATGGTGAAAACTAGAGCTCGGGAAGAATGTAGAGTTAGAAGAGGAAAACGGGATATTAATGGTGAAATCCCGACAAAGAATTCAATACAAATTGAGGGGGGTGGGAGAAGAAGAAATCCATGTCCACTGAAGGTCCAGTGAAAAAAATCCCACAAAAAGGGAATTTGCTTTAGAGCACAGGTATTCAGGATTAAGTTTTCAAATTAATATAACTTGTCATAATAGTTAATATTTATTGGACATTAATATGTATTAGGTGCTTTTCTAAATGCCTTACATGTATTATCCCCTTTCATCCTCACAAATAGTCTTACTTTATAGATGAGAAAAGTGAAGCATAGTGATTTAGTAACACACCCCAAGTTACACAGGGCCACAAGATTTTTTTTATTATTGAACTATAATTGACATATAACATTATATTAGTTTCAGGTATATTACATAATGATTTGATGTTTGTATATACTGCAAAATGATCTCCAGTTAAACGAAAGTCTACTTAACATGCATCGTCACACATAGTTATGGAATTTTTCTTCTTCTGATGAGAACTTTTAAGATCTACTCTTTTAGCAGTTTTCAAATATACAATAACAGTATTAGTAACTATATCACCATGTTGTACACTACATCCCCATGACATTTATTTTACAGCTAAAAGTTTGTACTTTGTAACCCCCTTCACCCATCTCACCCACCCCACCCTCCCTACTCCCACATCTGGCAACCACCAATCTGTTCTATGATCCATGAGCTCTTTTTTATTTTATTATTATTATTATTCCACATATGAGTGAGATCATACTGTATTTGTCTTTCATTGAATTATTTCGCTTAGCATAATGCCCTCAAGGTCCATTTGTGTGGTTGCAAGTGGCAAGATTTCATTCTTTTTTAGGGCTGCATAACATTCCATTGTACATATAAACCACGTTTTCTTTATCCATTCATCCATCAGTGGCCACTTAGGTTGCTTCCATACCTCAGCTACTGTAAATAATGCACAATAAACATATGAGTTCATGCAGTTTTTAGAGTTTTTGTTTTCATTTCTTTGGGATAAAGAAATGGAACTGCTGGATCATGGGGAAGTTCTATTTTTAATGTTTTGAGAAACTTCCATACTGTTTTTCACAGGGGCTGCACCATGTATATACATTCCCCCCAACAGTGCACAAGGGTTCCTTTTCTCCACATCCTCACCAACACTTGTTACTTCTTATCGCCAGAGCTGGAGCTTGACCGCATGCTTTCTCATTCTAGAATTTGTCATGCAATGCTGCCTCTCAGAAACCAATTAGAGAATATATTACATACTTTGTAAAGTCACAAAATTAATACTTGTTGCAGTGGCATCCTTCCTCTGGAGCTATTTTCAACAGAGAAATATTTTTAGATACATTTTTAGAAATGCTATCAAGTGTAGCAGGGCTGCTGAAAATGTTATCAAGTGCGCGTTGCAACCTCTTTTGTATTTTAGAGTGATTTGAACTTCAAATAAAACAAAAAGGAGCCAAAGACGATGATGCTTCTTCAAAAGAAATGGCCCTCAAACAACTGAAACTTGAGGCAGGAACTCAAAGAGGATTTTACTATGCAGAACCCGAGGGTTACTGTTGTTATAACTTGTATTGATTCCTTTAATTCATCCTAAAATGGCTGCTCCATAAAACGGACACACTTAGGCTAAGAGCCGCATCAGCTTTGTCACCAGGCCAAAAGAAAAAGGGGCTTTTGAACAGCTGCATCATTAGACCAGCTGTCAAGGAACAGTTTAACGTGCCACACCCCGATGGAGTTGGAAACACCTGGAAATAGCAGGTGTTCCGCCTGATCCCGCTAAGGTCATAGGCAAGCCTAGAAGGTCAGGTATGGGCTGACATCCATCTACGTAATGACATGAAAACTTGACTGAGACTTCAGTGAGACCTCCACTTGCTGTGACTCCCACTCACTGCAAGGTTTCGCTCTGATGCATCCACAGCGGAGGTGAACTGGCGCCTTCCCAGGTGAACAGAGGACACTGGCTGCGTGTTCAGTGAACAGCAGGCATCCCAGGGTGCAGGTGGACCCTAGCAGCTGGTCCCGGACTGTTCTGCTGGTCGCCAGCCACCCATGGTGCCAGCTCATCCCTCTCTTTGCCTGTCTAACCCTATTTACTCTGTGTATGAGCCTGTGTGTTCGTATTCGGTACACCACTTGAGTTCAAAGGAAAGTAACTCCAATCAGCCTATTTGAGGTACAGAGAAAATTCTCCTCTAACATGTCACTGCTGTCATTAAATCACATGGAGGCAGCATCACCAATTACAGGGTGGCAGTGGCAGAGTTACTTTACCTTAAAGTTCAACTCTACTGTGTCTCATAGTTAAATAATTAATCATAGACAAAAAGTTATATGCAACTTTTAGAACACCTGAAGGAGAAGGTTACACTGTATCAATGAAAGACTTTTTTCTGCTATTTCAGAATGCAAAAGGCCGGTTGGGAGAGGTAGTTTGGGTGCTAAAAGATTGACATTTCCCCATCATCGAGTGGTCGATGGGGATAGAAAATCTGAAATCAGCAGCATTGTCCTGATTTTTCCAGGCTATATGGTGGTGTCACTCCTCACGCCCCACTTGAACAGGCTCTGGGAGGATTTTTGTGAGAGAAAACTAGCATATATTTGTATATGCAGAGAGGAAATTTTGAAAGAAGTGGCACAGCACTCCAAGAATTGTGATTCTCCTGGAGATGGTGCCAGAGATGGAGCGGAATGGAGATGTGGAACTTTATAGGCTTCTGTTGTTTAAATAGAGTTTTGACACATGTATTGTAACAATAGCATCCACCCGGGAGTAACAACAACAATGACAAAACAAAACAAAAAGCAGTGGTTTCTACCTTCAATAGCCAAGCAATCTTGAAAAAGAAAAGTAAACCTAGAGGTATCACAACTCCAGATTGCAAGTTATATTACAAAGTGGTAGTAATTAAAACAGTATGGTACTGGCATAAATTAGACACATAGCTCAATGGCATAGAACATAAAACCTAGAAATAAATCCACGATTATATGGTCAATTAATCTTCAACAAAGGAAGAATGACTATACAATGGGGAAAAGAGAGTTGCTTCAACAAATGGTGTTGGGAAAACTGGACAGCTACATGCATAAAGAATGAAAGTGGACCAGATGCCTGGGTGGCTCAGTTGGTTAAGTGTCCAACTTCGGCTCTGGTCATGATCTCGTGGTTCATGCATTCAAGCCCTGCATCAGGTTCTGTGCTGACAGCTCAGAGCCTGGATCCTGTTTTGGATTCTGTATCTGCCTCTCCCCTGCTCTCTCCCTCTCTCTCTCTTTCAAAAATAAATAAACATTAAAAAAATTTTAAAGAATGAAATTGGACCACTTTCTAACACCATACACAAAAATAAACTCAAAATGGATTAAAAACCTAAATGTGAGATCTGAAATCATAAAAATCCTTGAAGACAGCACAGGCAGTAATTTCTCTGACATCAGCTGTAGCATTTTTCTATAAATGTCTCCTGAGGCAAGGGAAATAAAACCAAAAATAAACTATTAGGACTTCATCAAAATAAAATGTCTCTGCACAGTGAAAGAAATAACAAAACTAAAAGGCAGCCTGCAGAATGTGAGAAGATTTTTACAAACGTTATATCTGGTAAAGGGTAGTATCCAAAATATATAAAGAATTTATACAACTCAACACCAAAAAACAAATCCCAAATAATCCAATTAATAAATGGACAGAAGACATGAACAAACATATCTCCAAAGAAGATATACAGAATAGCCAACATACACATGAAAAGATGCTCAACATCGCTCATCATCAGGGAAATACAATTCAAAACCACAATGAGATATCACCTCACACCTATGAGAATGACTAAAATCAAAAACACAAGGAACAACAAGCATGAGCGAAGATGTAAAGAAAAAGGAACTCTCATTGACCATTAGTGGGAACCATTAGTGGTGCAACCACTGCGGAAAACAGTATGAAGTTTCCTCAAAAAGTTAAAAATAGAACTATTCTACTATTCAGTAATTGCACTACTGGGTATTTGCCCAAAAAATACAAAAACACTAATTCAAGATGATACATGCATCCCTTTGTTTATTGCAGCATTATTAACAATAGCCAATCTATGGACGCAGCCCAAGTGTCCAATAGATGTATCCAATAGATGAATGGATAAAGAAGATGTGATATATAGATACAGATATAGATATATAGATATATGTATGAAGAATACTATTCAGCCCTTAAATGGAATGAAATCTTGCCATTTACAATGACATGGATAGAGCCAGAGAGTATAGTGCTGAGTAAAATAAGTCAGTCAGAGAAAGACAAATACCATATGATTTCACTCATGTGGAATTTAAGAAACAAACCAAATGAGCAAAGGGGAAAAAAGAGAGAAAGAAACCAAGAAGCAGATTCTTAACTATAGAGAACAAACTGATGGTCACCAGAGGAGACGTGGGTGGGGGGATGGGTGAAAGAGGTGACGGGGATTAAAGAGTACACTTATCATGATGAAATTAATTAATTAATTTTAAAAACAGTGATTTTAACCATTGTTTTTTAAATTTAGCTACACATTGGAATCACCCGGGGAGTTTTAAAAATTACTGAAACAGGGGCTCCCTGGGTGGCTCGGTCGGTTGAGCATCCGACATCTGTTCAGGTCATGATCATGGTTCATGAATTCGAGCTCTGTGTCCGGTTCTGTGCTGAGATCTCAGAGCCTGAAGCCTGCATCAGATTCTGTGTCTCCCTCTCTCTCTGCCCCTCTTCCGCTCATGCTCTGCTTTTCTCTGGCTCTCAAAAAATGAATAAAAACATTTAAAAATTAAAAAAAAAGAAAGAAATGAAAGGGTACCTCAGGGACTTCTGGGAACTTCTCATTAACCAAAACTATATTTCAAGGCCATCTCAGGTTGTAATGAGGTCTTGGAATTTGTGCGCATTGTTTTCAAAACTCTATGGTAAAAGACAAGGGAGAAGGTGATAAAATGGTTATTGAGTGAGCCAACCTACAGTGTCTACAAAACATGAATGTACTACTTTTGTATTTTTTAATATAAATATAGTAGTATAAAGTCTGTAAGGAAATAACATACCTGGGAAAAATTTAATCCTATCCTGGCCTATCCACCACACTATTTTATACTCATATAAGCCCATCCAAACTCCAAACCTCTATGCTGCTTTTTCTGAGTCTATTTTAATTAGTTAATACAGCAGCCTTTTCAAATCCAAAGTTTTATTCCAGTAGAAAAGAAGCAATCATTAGCCTCAGCCTGGTGAGTGGAATGACCACAAAATTCTCCCCAAAGTCCTGGCCTCCTTTTGCTTGATAGTCTCCAAAATAAAGTTAATTTCTCTGCTGACCCGATGTTCGCACTAAACTGTTTGCTGCCAAGGGTTTGAATTACTGCAAATATGTCCCTTGGGTTTATCCCCGTTGAATTAATAATCAGAGCCCCCACCACGGTCTCTTGTTTGGCAGTTACTCTCATTCCAACCTCCCTCCTGAATTTAAAACTCATGACTTCCAACTGCCTGCTGGATAAGAACATCTCGACATCCCACGAGCAAATCAACCTTGGTATGTCACCATGATCTCATGATGTTCCCCCCCAAACTCCTGCATTCCCCATCTCAGTGATTAGTCAAGTCCAGTGATGAAGTTGTTCAAACTGCAGATCCCAGAACTATGCTCACATCTTCTCTCCTTACCTCTTATTTCCACACAAGCTTTCCAATCTTTCTCCTCTCCTTTAATTCACACCAAATTTCCTTCTATCTGGATTATAAAGCAAATACCGTTCAAATCATTCCAGTGTCCTGAGGGTAGCAAATATTGTGCCTTCAAGAAATGGAAACAAAAGCCAGTAGGGTTGAAGAATAAACAGCAAGGAGAGCGTCAGGAGATGAGGTCAGAAAGGCAGGCTGGGTCCTAATCCCGTAAGGCTGTAGAAGTCATATTCAAGAGGAAGACAAGCTAATGTATATAAATGTGGTGGAAAGTCATAGTAGGACTTGCTAACTAAAGTGTACCAACTGAATACACTCCATGTCATTTTCTCTTCACACTGGCTTCAAATCACTTTGGTAAAATTTGGCATGTCAATTTGGTACATCAAATTACACTGAAAATCCATTGTACCCATAATCCCAGTCTAATCGTGAGAAAAACATCAGGCAAATTCCAAGAAGGGGCATCCTACAATATTCTTGACCATACTCCTCAAAACTGTCAAGGTTATCAAAAAGAGGAAAATCTGAGAAATTGTCATAGCCAAGAGAAGCCTAAGGAAACATAGATTCAATGTAATGTGAGATCCTGGAACAGAAGAAGGACACTAAGTCAAAACTAAAGGAATTTGAATAAACTATGAACTTTAGTTAATAATAATGTATCAGTATGGGGCACCTGGGTGGCTCAGTCGGTTGAGCATCTGACTTCAGCTCAGGACATGATCTCACGGCTCGTGAGTTCGAACCCCGTGTCAGACTCTGTGCAGACAACTCAGAGCCTGGGGCCTGCTTCAGTTTCTGTGTTTCTCTCTCTCTCTGCCCCTCCTCCAGCTCACACTCTGTCTCTCTCAAAAATAAATAAAAATTTTTAAATTAAAAAAATAGTAATAATGTATCAGTATAGATTAGTTCATTGTAATAAATACATCATGCTAGGGAGCCTGGCTGGTTCAGTCATTAAAGCATGCAATTCTTGATCTTGGGGTTTTGAGTTCTAGCTTCAGGCTGGGTTAGAGCCTACTTAAAAAAATAAATTAGGGGCCCCTGGGTGGCTCAGTCAGTTAAGCATCCAGACTCTGGATTTCAGCTGAGGTCATGATCTCATGGTTTGTGAGATCAAGCCCTGTGTCAGGCTCTCAGCACGGAGTCTGCTTGGAATTCTCTCTCTCTCTCTCTCTCTCTCTCTCTCTGCCCCTCCTCTGCTCACACCTTCTCTCTCTCTCTCTCAAAATAAATAAACATTTTTAAAATGTTAAAAAAGCAAATTTTTAAGAACATACATACACACATATCATGCTCATGTAAGATGTTAATAGGTGGGGAAACTATGTGAAGCTATGTGAGAACTCTCTGTACTATCTGCTCAGTTTTTCTGTATACCTAAAATGTTCTAAAAAAATAAAGTCTATTAATTTAAAAGGAAAAAACTCTGTAGTAATTCCTTAGTTCCTAAAGGACAAAGGCTAAACCTAGAAGCACAACATGTGCTTAGGGCATTTTTCCAAGCCAATTTTTTGTATTTTCCTCCCCCTTCCCACACACTCAAATTACACCATAGCTACAATGAACATTTAACTTTTCCACCAATATCCCAGACCCTTCTGTACCTCTGAGTCTTTGCACATGCTGTTCACTCTGCCTGGAATGCCATACTCTGCTCTTCTCAACTCAGCTAACTCTTCAGTGATTCAACAAGTGTTTCCCCTAATTCTTCCAGTTCATTTGTCCTCTGACATTCCATAGCTCTTGGAACATGACACATCCTCTGCCACAACAAACTCTAGAAAAACACGCTGTCCAGACCAACCACCTCTCCTTTACTACCATGGTCTGAGCGGCTCCCCAGGCCATCTCCACCGTTTACATTTTCCAAGCCAGACATCAGACAAAAGCACAGTATGAACCCTCCCATGCCCACAACTGCAGGAGATCCGTATCAAGCTCTCAGGGTGGTCCTGTTGACTTCCTTTCCTTGCACGTGAAGTGACTGGAGAAGCACTCCGTACTGTTACGCAGATTAGGTGTGGATCAAACTGCAAAGCTTTTCCAAAGAAATCCTCTCTATAAATAAATCCTCTCTTTTCCATGCATTTTATACCTTTGATGTAGGTGAGCAGCCCAGTGAATTCTGTTATCAGTTTCAAGTATCTTCTTTGAATACCTGTAGGGTGATTTGTCTTGGGACTTGCTTTGCTCTGACATCTAGCATACAGTGCTGGATATGTCTGCAGGCTTCAGCATTCCTTCCCACATCCTTCTTTGTGCCTTCCCGAGCTACAGAGGCTAGAAAGTTAAAACAACAGCTCCCTGGAGCCAGGACACTAAATTCAATTAAGAGTCCTCCGATGAAACTAGAAAGGCATAAATAGGATGGAGAGCATCACACCGAGTGTGTGCTCAGGTCACGAGCACCTGAGTATAGAAAGCCAGAGGGGCAGCTGGTCTCAGCTTTTCCACGACTGCTCACCACTTTCCTGCATACTAACAGGCAGCTGTGATACTCATGGCAGAGATGACAGAAGAGGCATCAGCTCTGTGATCCCAGATCACAGCCACAGCAGCGCATTCTTGAACACATTAGTTCTGATGGTGGTCCCTAACTCTAGCTGCTCCAGCTCTTCCAATGATCTGGAAAGCACCTAACTCCCTACACTAAATCCTTCCATGCTTAAAATTTCTAGAGTGCTTTCTCTGCCTATATTAGTCTATATCTGGCTACCGTAACAAAATACCACAGACTGGGTGGCTTAAACAACAGACACATTTGCTCACAATTCTGGATGCTGGAAGTCCAAGAGCCAGGTGTTGGCAGGGTTAGTGTCTCCTGAGACCTCTCCTTGGCCTGCAGGTGGCTGATATCTTGCTGCCTCTTCATATGCTCACCCCTCTCTGCATACACACCTCTAGTGTCTCTGTGTGTGCCCTGATTTCCTCTTCTTATAAGGAAACCAATTGGATTTTATTGGGTCTCACCCTATCATCCTCATTTTAACTTAATTATCTCTTTAAAGGCCCTCTCTCCAAACGTAGTCACATTCTGAGGTAGTGACTGTGTCTAGAGCTTTGATATATGAATTTGGGGGGGAGACACAATTTAGTCTATAAAACTATTCTTCCCTGAAACCTCATATATATATATATATATGACATATGACATATATATATGACATATGACATATATATGTATATATACATATATATTCTTACACTATTCTTCCCTGAAACCTCACATACCTATATATATATGACATATGACATATATATGTATATATGTCATATATACATGTGTGTGTATATATATATATATATATATTTTGATGTGTCTGTCTATACTTCCAATTTAACATCCTTTAACGAATGAATGAATGAATAAACATGGCAGGGCTCTCAGTAAAAGTTCATTGTTAAGTCACTTTCTTTGTGTTTTTAAAAACTTTTTAAGCTTATTTATTTATTTTGAGAGAGACAGAGACAGTGTGAGTGGGGGAGGGCAGAGAGAGAGAATCCCAAGCAGGCTCCACACTGCCAGCACAGAGTCCGATGCGGGACTGGAACTCATAGAACCGTGAGATCATGACTTGAGCCGAAACCGAGTTGGGTGCTTAACCAGCTGAGCCACCCAGGCACCCCTCACTTTATTCTCTTTGTAAAGGTTGCTAAGTTTCCTTTCCAACCTCTCTACCCTCTGGCCATTTTTTATTCTGCAGTTCTTAAGGAAGGCAGAAGAGACCTTCTTTATTACCTACCTGTTGCTACTTACCAATATTACCACAAATTTAACTGCTTAATACAATACATACTTATTATCTCATAGTTTCTATGGTTCAAAACCCAGACATGAGTTAACTGGACCCTCTGCTTAAGGTTTCAGAAGGCGGCAATTAAGTGTCAGCCAGGGCTCTGTTCTCATCTGAGGCTAGCCTAGAGAACAATCTACTCCAAACTCTCTCAGAATTCAGTGGGCAGAATTCATTCAGTTCCTTGCGACTGTAGGACTCCAGGCTTCAATTTCATGCTGCCTGTCAGCCAGTGGTCACCCTTAGCTCTTAAAGGCTGCTCACAGGTTCTTGGCACCTGGAGTTCCCAACATGGCCATTTGCTTCCTCAAAGCCAACAGAGCAGTTGAGCAAAATGGTATGAAAATCATATGCAACATAATCAATAATCATGTACATTCCATCACTTTTGCTATATTCTCTTGGAAAGAAGTCAGAGGCCACACCCACACTCAAGAAAAGAGGATTACACAAAGGTGTGAATGACAGAAGCAAAGTTCACAAGGGTCACCTTAAGAGCCTGCCACATTTCATTTCTGCTTTCTTCCCTGTTAGGGTCTCTGTGATCAGGACCCTGTGCCTATCCAATAACCACAAATATAGGAAAGGGGTATGGGGCCCTCACTCAGAGCAAGTACCTCTTTTAGCATACCCTGCTGCACAAGAGCTGTTAAGGGCAGAGAGCCTATCTGTCTCGGCTGCCCCAGTCTAAGAGTGGCAGAAGAACCCAGGCTGTGATGAGACCCTATGCTGCCTGAACATCTCCTGGTTGCTTCTCCAATCTCAAAGGAGCCCCCGCAGAGAGAGGGAATTACAGTTCTTTGCATTTCAACAAGGCCCCAGAGCACATGGCATGCTCCTCTGAAGCAGATCTTAATACCTTAATAGAAAGGCAAGGACCTTGCCCATTTTTCTTTTTAAGTCTTCATTGTTCTGACCCAAGATCAGGCATATGGTAGGTGTTCAATATGCTTTAGGAAGAATGGATTAACTCCACAATTTAAAAACAAATGACTGTGAAATCGGAACCTAAAGAACTTGGAGAACTTGTTACACTACTAAAAAAAGGAATGAGAGCCATACAACAGAATTCTTCTCAGTTATATAAAGGTGGCCAGAATAGATTAAAGATGAAGTTTCATGTGATTATGTTTTTTAAAGAAAAAATATATAATAGTAGGTATTAATAATGATACTTGGCACAATGTCGATGATAGTCTACATTTTATTTTTCTATCTTGTGGGTCATTTTTCTATTTTGATTGAAGACAATGAAAGGATTATATAGGACCCCAGGAAGCCAAATGTCTCATCAGTTAATCATGCCTCTTTTCTCCATTTTTAAATATATGGTTATTAAGCTGATAATTCAGGAAATTCCATTTAATTCAATAAACATTTATGGAGAGCCTACCACGTGCAAGGTATTAGACATTAGACAGGATGTCCCACGATCCAGTGATGGAGAAGGTCAAGAAGGTGAGTGGTGTAACAGTGTTGTGACACGGTTTTGCAGCTGCTTGAATAGCCATATACACAGCAGGTTGATAAATAACTGGGTGTCCATCAGCAGGAAGTTTCCCATGCAAAGTCACAGTTACTCTTCGTATACCCTACCCTGGTCAACATTTTTATCCATGACTTCAGTGAAGAAGATAAGCACAAAATTCAGAGTAATAGCTAAGAGCTAAAAGAAGCATGATGCAAAATAATCTGAACAGCATGAAATCCAACAGGAATCATTGTTAAGTTTTGTATTTAGTTTCAAAACACCAACAGTACAAATTCATGGGGATTCTTGTCTTGGCGGTAGTTCATGTAAAAAAAACAACTGGGTTTTTTATTGACCACGGATTCATTATGAGGCATTAATGGAATGTGGCTGATAAAAACAGAGGCCAGGGCAATTCTTGACCACAGCCATAAATCTACTGTCCAGATAAGAGGCTGGCAGGTCAATCCTGTTCTAGTCAGATCACACTGGAGTCTATTTTCACTTCTAGGCATTCATTTCACTGTTGGAACATGGCATCCTTAACCCATTTTTTGTGAAGAAGTGTTTTCTCACGTTCCTTTTCCATCCTGTGTTCTCACATCCCCCCAAAACAGTGTGCTAAAATGGGACAATGAGGTCTACTCTTCTGACATAGTAAGGTTACAAAGCACTAATGTCATGTGACCCAGGTGTCTCACACAGATTTCAGTTGTGCCAGCTTTGTGTTGACTTACTCGTTTATTGCAGCCTCCTCTCCCTAGGGACTCTGGCCTAAATCTGGGGATGATGAAATGACCAGAAATCTGACTTACAACCGCAGCGTGCACTCCAAAGGACTCCTCCCTCCTACTACAGTCACAACACAACCTTTGTCCTTGAACCAGCGGCCCTGCCTCGATTCTTATTTTTCACGCAAAGACTCAAAGGCACCAGCCTTACCAAACTCCTATAAGAGTCTAAATCCACCATTTAGTCTGAAAACTGAGATCCCTGCTACTCTCAAATGCAAAGAAGTCATCAGAGTTTGGTAGTAGACGATCTCTTTCCTGCCACCCCCCCACCCCCGCTATAAATGCCTCCCCTCCCTTACCAGCAATCCCTCCCAACTCTGGCTTCCGTGTTCTCCAGACCTGAGAATTGGGAGTGTCATAAAACATAAGGAGGTAAGTAGGAAAAGGAAGAGAGAGAGAAGGCAAGAGATTAATCCTGACCTCAAAGATAGGTCTTTTGCTATGGCTCTAGCAAATCATGGTTCTTTCTTTTCTCTTTGTCCCAAAACCCTCTTCAGTGCACATACCTGCCCAAGGGCTGAAGGAATCCCAGGCTTACAGGGCCTACTCCCTCCAAAAGAGTTGATTCTAAAACTAGAACCAGTCCAGCAGGGCCACCTCCCAGTCCAGGCAAGATGCCAAGGATCTGCTGAGCCAGAACTTCTTTTTCCTTGTCCTCAACAAAGGCCTGAGAAACTGTGGTCTGTCCAACTAATACCCTTGGGCTGGAGGTGTGTGGTTCAGATGTGTAAGTCAGGCTTTGTGCTCCACACTGTGAATGCTTTATCTCATTTAATATCCAAGGTAAAAACTATGCTGTGATGTCTTGATTAATATATCTTCCACTGCAAGAAGAGAAAGCTCAACTCAAAATGGCCTGAAGTGATGAGTATTATTGGTTTACACACTGGAAACAATAGAAGTGGAACGGGCTTCAGGGAGGGTTAATTTAGGAGTTCAGCAACTTTTTCTAGTAGTCCTGTTTAGCATCTCTCCACTCTAGGGGCTCCTGGGTGGCTCAATCAGTTAAATATCTGACTCTTGGTTGGCTTAAGTCATGATCTCACACTTTTGAGCCCCATCTTGGGCTCTGTGCTGACAGTGCAGAGCCTGCTTGGGATTCTCTCTCTTTGCCCCTCCCCTGCTCTCTCTCTCTCTCAAAACAACAACAACGACAACAGCAAAAACATCTCTCCACTCTGCCAGTCACAGTGAGAGTTTCCATTTAGGGCTAGCCCCTGTTACAGTTTCAGAGTGACTTTCTGTTGCTACTGGGACCACATATATCCTCCATTCTTATCTAGTAGGAGACAGGGAACATTATATTTTTTTCTCCTGGAAGTAAGCAGTAAACTTTGGCAAGCTCATTGGCCTGAATTAGGCCACGCTCATCAATACAGCTGCAAAATGGAAGTGTACTATGCCTGAGCCTTCAAGAATGGAGTAGCCTGTTGGGCAGAGATGTGAATACCCTAACAAGAGTCATCGTAGTTACCAAGAGAAGAAGACCAGGTACTGGAGAGGCAACCCCAAGACTCTTGTAGGTACACACTACTCCAGTTTTGCTAAGGAAAAACTGAACCTCAGAGAGCCTATGTAACTTTGTGAGTACAGGGTGCCAGAATTCTCACCCAGGCCTGTCTGGCCCAACACCAGGATACCTTGAGTAACAAAACTAAAGAAAAACTGGAATAGTCATCCCTTCACCTTCAGCCTTAAGCATATAAGTGGGAGAGGGGAGTAGAGGCTTCATGAGACTGGAAAGATCTCAGCCACTGTGTTGGCATCCAGGAGTCACTTAATCAACCTACCCCACTAATCTAAGGCAGCTTTGAATGTGGGGACATGAGCTGGTACTATGCCTAGCTCATCAAATGTCTATAAACTGAGAAGAGACTACAAATCTATTACCATGGTGAAGCGTTCTAGAGCACTGTCTTCTGAGTCCATTCTGGTTTAAATCCATTTAACCTGGTTAAGCCAGGCTGTGGCCTAGCCTGGAAACCTTGTCACAATGCATAACATCGCTCCTCCTGCGAATATCTTCCAAGTTCCAAAGGACAGATTTGCAAATAGACTTCTGGAGCACAGCCCCATCCACTGCTGGGAACTGCCTTTCTTTGACTTGTTTATTCGGGAAAGATATTCTGGACTTTCACCCAGCAGCTGCCTGGCAGGAGGTAACCTGGATTTGGCCAACAGAGGATGGGGCCAGCAGGAGGGTAAAGCTGATAGCTACTGCTCAGTGCTAACTGGACACCAAGCTATACCCTGGGAAGGGACAAGGGCAGAGCATTCAGAGGCCATAGTACAGCTGGTCTCTGACAAGGGACTTTATGTAAGGAGTGTGAGTCTCCCCTTCTAACCCCACTTCCATTTGGTGGAAGAGAGAAAAATAAGGTTGCATGCACTCATGTGGCTTGAAAGGCTTTTGCAAGTTTTGAGGGTCAGTGAGCATAAATTTTCCTTTAAGCAGCTGGTGTTTCTCCTTCCTGTTGGAGTCTCTTATAAGGCAGCATCAGGTTTGAGCATCATGGCCTGCGGCAGCTGCACTCGCCTTAAAGAGTTCTGTGGTCTCTTTTGAGTGATTTTACTGTTCCTGGTCCTGGCAAACATATCCATTTTCTGACAATATTTGGAGTCTGATGTAAGTGTGAACTAGATAATGACCTTTAAAGTCATAGCATGATGTTCCCTTTAAAGCTTTACTTTCTTCCTCAGAGCATCTGCAAAGTCCTCTGACCCCTCTGCATGGTCTCAGTGACTTCCCCAAGTTTCTGTCCACTTGTTGGGGTGGAGACTGGTGGATGATGGACAGAACCTTCACGTGTCTTGGGCCGTGAGGAGTTTCTGAGCAGCTGAAACCATTCCTTATGCTTCAGAAGCTCTTGCAGCCCATTTTGAGATGAATATTACTGACCAGCTCATCTCGAGCCTATCTTTCTCTCTGGATATTTTTGGATCTTTCCCCAAAACATGTATGAGAGCATACAACGAGGTCCCCTCATGAGTAGTTACTAGAACTTGGCTAAGATTTCAAGTTTCACATGACTAAAGCAATACCATATCTGCAGCTTAACTTTAGGTGACTCACTAGAAGAACTATTTTAAACAAAGTGTGTAGAGACTGAGATTACATTTGTTCTAGGAAAAACAGACCAAAGGGACAAAAGGCTAATGTAGTATTTTGAAATGCTCTTTTTAAGTTCATAGAAGCCGTACTGTAATTTTTTTGACAGCATCCTAGTTACCAAACACAACAGGAGGGGCAAAGATGGTATCTAATACACTCAAAGCACCATGTCCTGACACCATACAGCAGGAGTGTATGTTCATCAGAGAACAGGTTTGCAGAAATAGCAATGGTCTTGTTCATCTGGTCATGAGGGAGCCTCATAAACACCCTTGCAAAAAAGTCTGTCAGGATAAGGCTCTAGTAGCCTCATAAAGGAAAGAGTTTACCAGGTACCTGTCCTACCTTATGGATGTCTTCAGTTCTCCCTACAATTATTATACCCTCTTCCCCACTCCAGAGTGTAGAACCAGACTAGGGTTTCTAGCTCTGATATTTGGGCTGGGACCAGATTTCTAGGGGAGCAAGGGATCAATAGGTGCACAGGACAAAAGGCTCCCATGCTACTCAAATCAAGCACACAGGTAAGCACCAAACTCAATATACTCCTGAGAAGTTAATTCCCTTCCTGAAAAAACATCTGTACCCTCAACACTATCAAGATAATCTCCAGGGGTGTTAGGTGGCTCAGTTGGTATATCGAGTATATTGAATTTGATGCTTACCTGTGCTCTTGATTTTGGCTCAGGTCAGGATCTCATGGTTCCTGAGATCAAGCCCCACATCAGGCTCTGTGGTGATAGTAAGGAACCTGCATAGGATACTCTCTCCCTCTCTTTCTTTCCCTCTTCCCACATGTGTGTGTGCTCTCTCTCTCTCAAAATAAATAAACATTTTTTTAAAAAAGATAATCTCCAGAAGACAAATACTGTATACCACTGTATGATCTTACTCATATGTGAACCCTAAAAAAAAGAAAAAGATTGAATTCATAGAAACAGAGAGTAGAATGGTAGTGGCCAAGGGCTGTGGAGGCTGAAAAAATGGTAGATGTTGGTCAAAGGGTATAAACTTCCAGTCATAAGATGAATAATTCTGGGGATTGAATGTACAGCCATGAGGACTATAGCTACCAGCACTGTGTTACATACTTGAAACTTGCCCGAACAGTAGACCTGAAGCACTCTCACCAAACACGCAGATGGGAAAGGTAACTAGGTGAGGTGGTGGATGAGTTCATTAACTTAACTGTGGCAATCATGTCACAATACATACATATGTTCAATCATCACACTGTATACTTTAAATATATATAATTTTATTTGTCAGTTATGCCTCGATAAATAAATAAAGCTGGGGGAAGGGAATAAGATAAAAGAAAACATAAAAAAGAGAGACTCTCCAGGAGGGGAGGAGAAGTTGAAATCACTACTTCGACCCAGCCCTCTTGAGTTTTCCTTTTGCTTTGGGTCTCCACTTCACTTCCCACTACCATCAGTACAGTAGCCCCCTCAGGGAGATTCTACTATTTCTTCAGTTGTACACAAGCCCCTTCCCTGAACTCTGCTTTATACAGCTGAGACAGACCAGAACGTTCCAAAGCCATTACAAGATTCTAAGACAGAACAACGGGGACATAAACAAGGAAATATGTGAAGCATAAACAGTCAGGCTTGTGCAAAACATTCACAGTGGTAATGCTTTAGGAAATGAGACACGGAAGGAGGAATTTTGTACATTCTAACCTTCTTGCTTGCTTTCCCTCCCCCCCAAGAATTATATTTAATTTGTAAGTAATACACAAAGTTCGAAGCTTATATGGTATTAGTTTGGGTCCTACCATAGCATTCTGGTTGTTATGGGTAGTTGATCTACCCACAGACTTTTCACCTTATTACCTCTGAGAGTCTTTCTTCTATTCCTTTCTACCCCCACCCATTCCTTCCCAACAGGACTCACAGACCTACTGGCAAGAACAATGGGGGATAAGTTTGATCACTCATTCAACAAACGTGCTACCACATGCCAACTAACATGCCAGACACTGAGCAATAGGCTATCACATACCTTCAATGCCTATTAGTAACACTCAGATGCCTTTTCTCTTTGATAGGAGAAAGATCAAGCGTCATTTCCTTCCATCTACGAAGTCCCACTTTTTTTTACATTTTTTACATTTTTTAAGAGGAAGAATAGGCACTTAAAATTATATGAAAACACACTTAATAGATTCATTAATCTCTGCCAATAAAAAGCTCTTGGTCAAAAGAATTCTTAGAAGACAATGGAAAGGAACTCATTTACATACAAATGAATCTTCCCGGAGAATGCAGAGGAAAATCCCACTTTCTGATTTGGAGCAGCAACAACTACTAATATAGTCAAGACTAGGACATCTCTGTGCTCTGTGCCTCTACTAAGATGACTAAGGCCCTTATCAGGCCCATCGAAGCTTATGACTCCTAACTCTTCCTATGCTCTCCACTGTGCTTTTCCCTCTGTTGATCTAACCTGAGCTCCAGAATTCTCACCTGGGAGTGATTCAAATCAGGCTACTTTCATTTTCCTAGGGGCCCCTCTTCCTAATCTGCTTCGGTTTCCTCAAGAAAACTTTTGGAGGGGACAGCTGGGTGGCTTAGTCGGTTAAGCGTCTGACTTCGGCCCAGGTCATGATCTCAAGGTTCATGAGTTTGATCGCCGTGTCGGGCTCTGTGCTGACAGCTCAGAGCCTGAAGCCTGCTTTGGATTCTGTGACTCTCTCTCTCTCTGCCCTTCCCCTGCTCACGCTCTGTCTCTCTCTCTGTTCTCGAAACACAAATAAACATTAAAAAAAAAAGAAAACTTTTGGGGATATCACAAAGTAATGTGATCCCAAGGTTTACCAGCCACCTCTGCTGAGGAAAGTACTTCCCAAAGAGTATTTCTACTCACTGGCACACCCCTGGGAGAACAGTCTGTGCTTGAGGAATTTGCCTTCAGTCTTGACTTCCAGGACTTCACGAGCCTGTGAGGAAAGGATTTCCAACCCTAAACCCGTTGGTCAAGAGCCCTCTATGAACTCCCTTGGAAGGTTGTCTGGGGTCAGTTAGGGAATCTGCCCTTCCCTCTTGCCCCCTACCTACCTTAAACCAAGCGATAGGCAGACAGGACTTAATGGCCAAAATAAAAAGGAAGCTATGTGTGTGGCCCAACAATTCATCCTAGGAAGTGACAGACCAGATGGTATCCAACTACATAAACATATATTCTGAAATCCCCCAAATTCTTCAAGGCGTTGAAGAATAAACCAATGCATAAGCATCCTAGAATCATTTCAAGAATTTATTCCTAAGAAAACAGCAGGTGGCAGCAAAGTTTCACACTTTTTTACCCTTTGGGCTGGAATGAAAACAGTGTCATGGAATAGTTTCCTCATCTCTGAGTCAGCCAGCTGGCCCAGAAACTGGCATACTGCCATCTTGTAATGTGGACAATATAGAGTCTTCTCGAGTGGACTCTGTGCATTTTGACAAAAGAACCCAAAAAAAGTCCCCCCGCCCCCAACTCTCAAGCCAGATGCCTGCCTGATTCCGTAGGCCAGACAAGACAGTGACTGCCACAGAATGGCCAGATCACAGAGGCAGAGGCTGTGGCTGTGAGTCTCATGTTCTCTTGCCCAATGTCAAGGAGTTGCTCACACTCAATGGGGAGGCCGCAGAGAAACCCAAGTATGATTAAGTGGAAATAAGCCCAAGAATTGTGTATACACCTCACAGTATTTTCACCAACTCTTATGACATAAAACATGGGGTGAAATGTGTGGGTGGAGAAAGATAGAGGAGACAAGAGGTTTTCAAATCTGGTCTCTGGTGCACCTAGAGATTTGAGGACCTTATCACCTCACAGCCACTGGAGCTCTGGGCTCAGGAATAGGCATTGCCAAGATCACTGTCTGGTTTGGCCTCAAATGTCTTCCTTGCCTTAGTTTTGTGCTTGGCTCCGAACTTCAAGTTGTGGCTGGAAAGTTTCCATTGCCACAGCACAGCACTAGCTTTTGGAACCCAAATTTTTGCTGAACTATTTTGCAGAGTAAATCCAGTTTTGTCTTTAAGAAGTAACCAGCCAGTTTATTTCATCCCCAAATGGTGTTTCATGCTCTCAGCCCCACTTCAGATTGAGCTGCTTAATTTCCATCCAGAGGGAAACTTTTTATCATTTAAAGGAGAAATGGAGGAGGGTAGAGACGGGGCTGAAGGATTTTGTGGAGTCATTATTTTTAAAGTTACGAAACTGGTTACAGAAAAAATAAAGTCAAAATTCAAGACCTTGTTCCAAGATCCTAAACAGACTTTTTTAAAGTTTATTTCTTTATTTTGAGAGGGAGGGGCAGTGGGAGAGACAGAGAGAGAATCCCAAGTAGGCTCCATGCTGTGGGCGCAGAGCCCAATACGGGGCTTGAACGCACAAACCGTGAGATCATGACCTGAGCCGAAATCAAGAGTCAGACGCTTAACAGACTGAGCCGCCCAGGTGCCCCTCCTAGACAGATTTTACAAACAGATATATCTATGGGTTTTCTTTTTGGAAGTGCAGTTGAAAGAAAAGTGAGTAGCTTTGGCTTTTTGTAAGTTGCGTGATTACATCTGCAGCATGAGCAGCTCCTGGTGATCAAAGAGTACATTCCTGAAAGGTGTAGTAGAGGTAGGACGAGTTCATTTATCTACAGAACATGGGGCTTCAGCTCCAAGCATGTGATTTTTTTCTTTCCAGTAGAAAATGCGATCTCGTTTTGAGGACTTAAGGACACGCTTCACAGCTCTCTGCACGGAAAGGGTCCTTTAAAATTATCTACTAAGGAAAACATTCTATAATTCCTTTGAATGTAATAAACAATATCTTTTAGGGCAACTTGCAACAAATGTTCCAGAATTCATATCAACGTTTAATTCCCTCTCTGCATGTACGTTCTACACTCCCCAAATATGATGTTAAATCATTTAATGCAGAGAATTGACAGCACCAGGAAAATATTTGGATAACTGTCTGGAGTTGCCATTATTGGCTTTAATTATGACCTACTGGCTCTTGGGTCCTGCGGCAGCCAGAAAATGAGATACGTATGCCAAAATATTCATTAGAATTCCCTTTTCAGTCATTGTTCAGAGAGAAAAGTTTCCTTCTGGCTCCCATCTTCATGCTTTTAAGTAAAGTCATTAATATGCCAGATTTTTTAAAGGATTGGTCAGAAAACAAGATTATGTGCATACCTTGTATTTTGCATTAAAAAACATCTTGAAAAGGTCAAACGTCCCTTTGCTCTCATTCTGTTACCCTGAAGAAAAAATTGTTTTCACAGCCTTGAAGTTAACTGGTACTCTCCACCCAGGCTTCCTCCTCCAAGCTCTCTTGAAAGGACATAATCCTATAAGCTTTGTAACCGGATGTACTAGCGAAGCGAAGCGCAGCTTGACCCTCCAGCGCAACTAATCGGAAAAGATAGTTTAATTCCTTCTGGTCTTCATTGCTCATTTCTCACTGAATATAAAAGATCTTAGAATGTTGGAGCTAGAAGGGAGGAAACTTAGAGGTCATTGAGTTCATCTCCTCATTTTAAAGATGATTATTAATCCAAGGTAAAGTGGTACACCCATTGTTTCAGCTTTGGGTTGTAGCATGGGGAAAGCGCAGGTGCTTTTTTTTTAATCAGAGCATCCTTAGTTGTTCCTATTAAAAACAGCTGGCATTTAATGAGCATTTACTACACTGCCAGGCACAGAGTTAAAGCTGTCATACACGTTGTCCTCACAAAAAGCCTATAAGGTAAATATTATTATCCTTATTTTATAGCTAATGAAATGGAGACTCAGGTTAAGGGATTTGCCCAAAATTACAGGGCTAGGTGGAGGAAGAATCCTTGTACAAACTCAAGGCTGCCTGACTTCAAAGCCTATGTCCTTTACTCTTCCCCCATGCTGCCTGCTGAATGAAACGAGGCCAGAGTGCAAATCGGTTTGGGTTCTCACATCACTTTAATTTTTCAAATAATGGGGTGAGGAAAGAGTCCTCCATGGTAATAAAGTAGACAAGAATGCCTGTATCCAGGAGGCCCCCAGTTACAAGAATTTGCAAAGAAATCAACAAGAACCATAGAGATGCAACTATTTCCCATTATCTACTTGTGTTTAACAGAACAGTTTAATCTGAAAGCTTTGAAAGACTTCCCAGCTTTCAATAAAAGTTGGCTGATTCAGTGTTGACAAATTTTCTCTCATTTAATAGAAAATTGGTGGGGGAAATTCGGAATGAATGCTTATTTTGGGAAAAAATAACGTGGAGGGGTGTTTTTTATGCTCCAGGTCACACAGAGCTGGGAGAGCAGATGTGGTACGAGCTATGGAAGTTTATCTGATGGTTGTCTACAGTGGCACAGATGATGGAGTGATTGCCTGGAAATGCTTGAGTTTTCCACTGAAACATGGGCTGGGAAAGAAACTTTGATGTTTTAGGAAAACTAATAAAGTTAAGATAAAGTTGAAATGTCATGTGTTAAACTAAGGAACATGGGACAGAGACATTCAGGGGAAAGGTCCACATTTGTTAACCTAGGTGCCAGTGAAAACTTTGTGTAAACTGAAACTTCGCTTTCTCCCAAAGAAACAAATCATTTACCTGGGTTAGTTATAAGTAACCTGCCTGCTCCCTGCTCCCACAGTTCCTTCTCTCTGAGAGTGAAGTCACTCAAAACCCTCTGTAGGTAGGTGCATGCCTGGTCAGGAAGGCTTCCATGTTTGGTTGTTTCAGTGTTCAATTTGCTCATTCATTGCTACCCTCGTAATCCAAGCCAACATCATCTCTCATCTGGACCACTGCAACACCAGTATGTCCAGTACCTGGAACGGGGCCCACGACAGAGTTGGAGCTTAAAAAAGATTGTTGATTGATTGAATGATACCCTGCTTGCCCTTGATCAGTGACCCAGTGCTGGTTCTCTGACTCTTGTTGTATGTGTGGTGTCAGACATGACGCCCTATCTCCAGGACTATAGCCCTGCCCTGTTCCTGCTGATCTCTCTGACAATAGTTAGGGCTGCCATAACAAAATGCCATAAATTGGGTGGCTTGAACAGTTGATGTTTTCTCTCACAGTCCTGGAAGCTAGACATCCAAGATCAAAGTGTCAACTAGTTTGGTTTCTTCTGAGGCCTTCCTCTTGGCTTGCAGATGGCTACCTTCTCCCTGTGCCCTCACATGGTCATCCTTCAGTCTACCTGTTGTCTGTGTCCTAATCTCCTTTTCGTATAAGGACAACAGTCATACTCGATTAAGGCCCACACACAAGACCTTATGTTTCCTTAATTATCTCTTTAAAAGGCCTGTCTCCAAATTACAGTCACATCCTAGGGTTCTGAAGGATAAGACAACATATGCATTTGCAGAGGGGAGACACAATTCTGCCCATGACAAGCTGTCACAAGCAGTGTCGTCTCTCTGTCTTCTACAGTTGGATTTCCTTGAGGCCTGCCTATCCTCTGCTCCTATAATGCCTACTGCTATGTTCCCTGCCATTCTTGATGCCTCCTTACTTCCTATTGCTCCTCCTTGTTGCCAGTTCCTTACAGCAAAACCATCTGTTGTCTGTTACCTCACCCTGGGCTGGCCTTCTTCCCGTCACCTGCGGCTGGTGTTCTCGCCAAACACCTGTCCCTGCTGGCTGCAGTTAACCCTTCTATTTCTGGCTGTGTTACTAGATACAGCCCTAAATCTAAAACTAACAACTAAAAAACTAACGAAATAAGTAAACTAACTCTTGGTCTCAGTCTGTTATGATCACTGGGGTACATTTTTGAAATAGCTTAAGAGTGATAAGGTCTAGGCTGAATAAAATTAAGTGGTCTTACAAAAATAAAATTTTACTCACAATTACACAATGGCATTATGCCCCACAGAGAATCTAGTTCAATTGGTTTCGGATGGGCCTGATGAAGTTTTGGGGTGATGATGGGGTTTGGAGCCCGTGGCCAAGAAAGAATTATTGAAGTCATCTTTGGTGCAAAAAGGTGATTTTATTAAAGCATGGGGATGGGACCCATGGGCAGAAAGAGCTGCACTGGGGTTGTGAAGAGTGACTGGTTACATACTATGGAGTTAGGGGAGGTAAAGTCAAGAGGAAGTTTCTTAAGGGAATTTCCACATGCTAAAGAGAATTTACAGATTACTGGAGGCCTAGCTATTATCAAGCTAAAGTTGTTTTTCCCTCTGGCAAAGCATTAACATTAAGACAGTAGGGATGGGGCACCTGGGTGGCTCAGTCAGTTAAGCATCAGACTTCAAGTCAGGTCATGATATCATAGTTTATGGATTTGAGCCCTGTGTCGGGCTCTGTGCTGGCGGCTCAGAGCTGGAGACTGTTTCGGATTCCGTGTCTCTCTCTTTCTCTCTGCCCCTCTCCCACTCATGCTTTGTCTTTCTCACTCTCAAAAATAAATAATAAACATTAAAAAAAAAAAAGACAGTAGGGAGTTCCTGGACTTTAAGCTATTGCTAAGATTGCCCTTTTTTGTAATTGTATCAGTTTAACCATTTATTTTTCGTCCTTTCCTTTGTTTTCGGCAGCCAGGAGCCCCTGAGGAATATTACACATATCCTACCTTAATAGCAGGGGTGGGTGAGGCGGGGGTTGCTAGCTTATGCTTGGCCCTCAGCTTGCCTTCTGGTCCCTCATCATGGCTTGGGGTCAGTATTTCTTTTTAAAACTCTCCCAAGGGATTTTATTTTATTTAAATTTATTTTCAAGTAATTTCTATACCCAACATGGGGCTCAAACTCACAACCCTGCGACCAAGAGTCACATGCTCCACCGACTAAGCCAGCCAGGCACCCCTCCCCCAGGTGATTTTAACAGGCAAAAGAGGTTAAAGATCACTGCTTTTACTGGAGAAACAAACCCATCAAATTCAGACAAAAACTAGAGCACAAGAGCAAAAGCAGGCTGGGAGGTCCTGCCCCACGTGTGACTTGTGAATATAATGCATTGAGTCTTCCAGTGTCCAGTCTCGCCCAAATACAAAGGTGGGTGTCTCTCCCTATATCACCACCACCCCTTTGAGGTAAAGTGCCCACCCTTTGAGCTAAGAAGCTAGGGGTGACTTTTTAACATTTTCTACCACACAGAGCAATCAAGGTGGGGCTCAACAATGATCGTGGGCACAGGCAAGCATCACTTCTGCTGGGCCACCTGAGTGTGGCTGATGATGATGAAAGATATCCCCCCCCCACACCCCCCACCTGCACCTGCCCTGCAGTGGTAACAAACAAACAAACAAACAAAACACAGCTAACAAGGCTCTTCAGCTCAGCAACAGTGGGACTCACTCAAAAGGCAAATGAGTTCCAGGCATTGATGGCCTCCACAGACTTCCTGGGGCTGATTGGCAGTCTCTGCCAGGTGCTGTCCTCTTCGTGGGGCCCTCCCCCAGCCCAGGGGATGCTTGGGTGAAGGGGCTTGGTCTGGCACTCTCTCTAGACTGTTTCTAACATGTCCTTAGGGCAAAGCCCAATCCCTCAGGCTTCCGGGCCTTCCTTTTGATTCTCAAGGGCTTTTTCTTCTCTCAACAAAACCTGGTTCTCTGCAAATAAAAGACTTTGGCTTTCAAAACTATTGTTCTTGATGTGGGCTTCAAGAGGCTATTTTAAAAGTCAGAAAACTGAACATTGACTGTTTTATTCTGACTGTTTCTTTCTCTTTGCATTCCGGTTGTACCAGTCCTAATTCTCTTCCAGGCAATGTCTCTGATTTACTAGGGAAAAGGTCAAGTGGAAAGAGTGTAGCAAAGAAAAGCACAAAGATTAACATTTCAAGATACTCTCTCTCGGTAAGAAATACTACAATATTGACCACTCCGGGGCCCCACCCGACCCTGACAAGTGAGCAGGCCAGGATGTTCTGGCTGAGTTTACACAAGCACAGTGAAGTGGAGAATCAAGATTTATCTTTATAATAAAAGTTCTGTTTTTTAAAAATTTTTAAATGTTTGTTTATTTTTTAGAGAGAGAGAGAGAGACAGAGTGTGAGGGGGAGAGGGGCAAAGAGAGAGGGAGACACAGAATCTAAAGCAGACTCCAGGCTCTGAGCTGTCAGCACAGAGCCTGACTTGGGGGTTGAACCCACAAACTATGAGATCATGACCTGAGCCGAAGTCAGACGCTTAACTGACTGAGCCACCCAAGTGCCCCTTAATAATAAAAGTTCTTCTTGAGAATTATTAAAACATTGTTTTCTTCAACAAGTCAATGGCATGAAAACAAAAGGGAGAAGGGTTGCTCAAGATTAAAAGAAACAAGAAACTTCAATCTAGTTTGGAGTCTGTTTTGAAACAACCATTGTCAAAAGACATTTTTGAGGGAATAAGGCAAATTTGATTATGGCGTGGGTATGAGATGATACCACAAAATTACTGTTAAAGTGTGACAATAGTGTTTGGTTATGTAAGTAAGATTTTTTTTTAAACAAATGTATACAGAAGTGTGTGTGTAGGTGAAATGATATAATGTCTGCGGAAAGAAGACAGGACAGTAAAGAAGGAAGGATGGAAGGAAGTAAAAGAAAAAAATGTTCTTTGGCAAGAAACAAAACAGAACGAAAGAAAAAGGGATAGATGAATTAAACATGGCAAATTCTTGATGTGTTAGTTTTTATTTTTATTTTTATTTTATTTTAAAGAGAGAGAGAGAGCAAGCTGGGGTGAGGGGCAAAGGGAGAAAGAATCTTAAGCAGGCTTCATGCTCAGTGCGGAGTCTGATGCATGGCTTGCTCCCAGGAGCCTGGGATCATGACCTGAGCCAAAATCAAGAGTAAGACATTCAACCAACTGAGCACTTAGGTGCCCCAATTTTTATTTTATTTTTAAATAAACTCTACACCCAATGTGAGGTTTGAACTCATGACCTCAAGATCAAGAGTTGCATGCTCCACCCACCCAGCCAGCCAGGTGCCCCTGATATGGGTTAGATTTTAACAATAGGCATACAGGAGTTCATGTTATTATCTCTATTTTTTGTGTATGCTTGAAAAAGTGCAGAATAATTTTTTAAATTGTTAAACTAATACAGGAAAAGATGGACTGAGCAATGGAAGAGAATAAAAGGACCAGAAACAAATTCAAGTATTTAGTGTTTAAGAATTTAGGGAGTGGGGGCGGGGGGGGGTTGGTTAAATAGGTGACAGGGATTAAGGAGTGCACTTGTGATGAGCGCAGGGTGATACATGGAATTGTTGAATCACTATATTGTACACCCGAAACTAATAAAACACTGTGTTAACTTAACTGGAATTAAAATGAAAACTTAGAGAAAAAAAAGAATTTATTATATTACTGATTTGCAGGCAGATGAACTCTTTCTTCAAATAAAATCTGACATGGAGTCCCAACGTATAAAACAAAAAAAGAATAGAACCGCTCCATCTGAAGCTGCAATAGGAGTCTGGCTCTTTTGCTTCCTCTTTGTCTCCCCAGGAATCTGCACAAATAACTCAGGAAAATCCTGTGGTCCTATAGAACACAGCTTGAAAACCTCTGTAGTATATGATGAAGGAAATCGGTCAAATCCTGCAGAAAATGTGTACTACTTAGTATGTGTGTTAGGCAGCTGGCCAACAATTTGGGAGAAAAATCCCTATCTCACTTCATACACCAAAATAAATTCCAGTTGCACAAAAATATATAAAATACAAAATGAAATTACAAAAGTGTTAGAAGAGAGGCATCTGGGTGGCTCAGTCGGTTGGGCACCCCACTCTTGATTTCGGTTCAGGTCATGATCCCAGGGTCACGGGATCAATCTCCATGTTAAGGTCTGCACTCAGCATGGATCCCGATTAAGATTCTTTTCCTCTCCCTCTGCCCCTCTACCTGATTTGTGCCGCATGCTAAAATAAAATAAAATAAAATAAAATAAAATAAAATAAAATAAAATAAAATAAAATAAAATAATAAAATAAAATAAAATAAAATAAAAAAAATAAAGGTGCCTGGGTGGCTCAGTCATTTAAGCAACCGACCTCAGCTCAGGTCATGATCTTGCAGTCCGTGGGTTCGAGCTCCACATCAGGCTCTGTGGTGACAGCTTGGAGCCAAGAGCCTGCTTCAAATTCTCTCTGCCCCCCCCTCTTCATACTCCATCTCTCTCAAAAATAAACATTAAACAATTTTTTAAAAATAAAATATTAAGTTAAAATAAAATAAAATAATTTTAAAAAGAGCTCATGCTCTCTCTAAAAAATAAAAATAAATACATTCTTAAGAAGTGTTAAAAGAAAAATAGGCGAATATTCTAAAATACACAGAAAAAGACTTCCTAAGGAAACCAAGAAAGACGGAAATTATAGGGGTGTCTGGGTGGCTCAGTCAGTTAACTGTCTGACTTCTGCTCAGGTCATGATCTCATGATTATTGGGTTTGAGCCCCGTGTCAGGCTCTGTGCTGATAGCTCAGATCCTAGAACCTGCTTCGGATTCTGTGTCTCCCTCTCCCTCTGCCCCTCCCCTACTTGTTTTCTCTCTCAAAAATAAATAAACACTTTTAAAAAGAAATTATAAAGGGAAACATTGATAACTTTGATTACATAACTTTTATACGGCAAAAGATAAAACGCACTCCACAAAAAGGAAAAAAAAGGAATGGGCAAACATGCCCATGCCTTAATCATGAGGTAGTATTTCAAGTCAACAGGAAGAGACAAAGACTCTAATAGAATAAAAGAATCGAGAATATATATATTAATAATAATAATATAATATAATATATATTAAACATATATATTCTTGATCCTTTTATTCTATTAGAATAAATGGATCTATATGTGTATATATATATATAATATACAGAGAGAATATAATATAATATAATATAATATAATATAATATAATATAATATAATATAAAGAGAGAATATAAATTATTATAAAGATATGTTAAAGAGGGTTCCTATGAAGGAGATGGAAAAGGGTATGGAAATTAAAAGAGAAAAAAATTAAATAATTAAAATAAAACAAGAGAGAAGCCCTGAATAGATTGGTAATGACAGTTGGCTTAAAATTGAGGAATATGTTTAATTCAGCTTTCTGCACTTGAGTTCAACTTTCAAAATATGTGTATAAATGTATATGTATTAAATATATAAATGTCCAAAAGGGTATATCCTAAGATATTAATAGCAGCTATCTCTAGGGGTGGTATGAAAGATGAATCTTTTTTCTTCACTGAATAAATATCCTAAATAAGTAAAATGCATTGTTTTATGTTTCAAAAACTCATCTTAATACTCAGAAGTACTTTCCTGCTATTGGATAAATGTATAATAATCCACTAAATTCAGCTGCCTGTGTGGTCACAGTCATTTCTATTGTTTTTCCAGAATGTTCCAAAATAGCTCTGGAATAAGACCAGTGGGACCACCAGATAGCTATCTAGCCTTACTCTTCTTCCCATGCAAATGGAGACCAACTCTCGAATCTGGCTCTGGCAGAAACTTCGGTGGGACCCAGGATAACAAGGCCTTCTTCTTGGCTGAGGAAAGAAGGGGCAGCCTTCAACTTATAGCAGTCAGCTTACAAGAGCCTCTGAAACAATTGCCAAAGACAAAAGCTTCCACCTCAAGGGTGGAAACTCTATTTGTAGCTTTGTAGACACAGGTGTTCTCACAGGCGACTAAAGACCTACAGAGTGGGACTGTGTTTGGCCAGGAATAGCTCAGAAGGCCTTCCCCTCAGAAGCCAGCTCTTGAGGCCTTCAGTATATGTTCTAACTATATTTGGCAATGAAAACCAAAGAGGTCAGTGGCTTAGCAGGGGGGGGGGGGCAGGGAGGGGGAGGGGAGCTATTCCTGATTTATAACCCCTGCTTCAAACCAGGACCAAGAATTTTAAAACTCACTTCATTTATTTATTTTGCACTCACTGAGCATACCGCTAAAGACGTTTTCCTTTCCACTCCTACCAGCCTCATGTAAATCTTCCAGAACCACAGGTGTAAACCACCTACCCAAGCCATCTTCATATTAGAGGACATCTGGGGACATCTGGCCTGAAAATCCAAATGTTAAAATTATCCCACTAACTCTTCATGTATTTGCAGCATTAAAATAGACTATAGCACTTATTACTCACTGTGTGACATAAGTTCCTTTATGTCTCTGAGGTTTAATTCTCTTATCCACAAGTAGAGATAATAACACCTATTTTAGAAAACTGCTGTAAGAATTAAATGAGATAGGGGTGCCTAAGTGACTCAGTCGGTTAAGCCTCCAACTTCGGCTCAGGTCACGATCTCACGGTTTGTGAGTTCGAATCCTGCATCAGGCTCTCTGCTGTCAATAAAGAGTCCACTTTGGATCCTCTGTCTCCCTCTTTCTTTGCCCCTTCCCAGCTTGTGCTGTCTTTCTCTCTTTAAAATAAATAAACCTTTAAAAAAATATTTAAGAAAAGAAGCCATTTCTAGCCTCCCCATCACTCCCTTCCACTCCTGTTCAGCCAAGGTGTTGGCTTCTCAAGAAATTGCCCAGTACCCTTTGTCTGATTACAAAAAACGGTACCATTCCCACAGCCAGCAACAGTAGCTAAAGATAAAAGCTGTGACTATTCAGCTGAGGACATGTCGAATCAACTCACAAATGACTCATCACTGTTGATAAATGATGTGTTCTTGGCATCAGGAGGCCTTATCCTGACAAGCTTCAACACCTTACGAAAAAATACAGAAGGTAGGTTGAATGGCTCACAGAGAAGGTCCCGGGGTTTGCTGGTGACCTTCGGTCAATTCTAAACGTGTACCACACTGGTCATAGGAGGGTCTCCTATCTGTTCAGACACATCTCCAATCACAAAGTTTTCAGTTGGGAAGGCTTCCAGCTGAGCAGCTGCCTCTTTCATCTCGGAGCTGAACCATCTCCTTCATTGCCTTGGATTCCCTGAAGGGAGTCATAAGACTCCCTGGGCTAAAGGCTAGATGCCTGTTCCCTGCTCAGAACAGCCCTAAGCTAGTGCCCAACCTGCCTTTGGCAGCTTTGTCTGCTGCCTGAAGTCCTGCCAGGGTGAGGTTTGGCTGGAGGGCTCCGCGGCTGTAGGACAAACCTTGGTTCAAGGAAAAGGGTATTTAATCCTGAGCCACTGTCTGCAGGGCCGAAGTGTTGGCTGTTCTCTGCAGCTTCTGTAGCCCCTTCAGACCATCCAGCACCACTCACTGGCACAGAAATTCCATGGATGGAATTTTTAGTCACTCTTTCATTCATACATGCCTGTAATTTTTACAATGCCTGGGACAGGGTTCTCTCCAAATTTTTACTAACAGACCTTTGATGACAAGGATGGCCAGTCAGTTACTGCATTTGTAACCTCCTCAGTTCTGAGGAACCTCACAAAACTGTTAAGATCAAATAGGACAATGAACTGTATGAAGATCGACACTATTAATTTGGACCCCAGACCTAGGACTGATCTCTTTTGCTGTATATACAGGCTTTTTCTGAAAGTAACTATCCATGTCTGCCAGGGTTGCAGCTGTAGAGGTGGGGGAGGGGGGGATGGGCTAAATGGGTGCTGGGCATTAAGGCAGGCACTTGCTGCCATGAGCACTGGGTGTTATATGTAAGTGATGAATCACTAAATTCTACCCCTGAAACCAAGATTACACTGCATGTTAACTAACTGGAATTTAAATAAAAAGTTGAAACAAACCAAAAAGAAAAAAAAAAAAAACCGTAAGAAGAAAAAGGCAATTGGTGCAAAAGGTCCAGGAGAAGGCAAGGCAGGCTGCCCTGGAAACATTTCCATTCTCCAACCTCTGATTTTTTCTCCACCAGGGAGGTTTCTGAGATCACCTACAAGCACCAACATTTCAGCCATGCTTTGAAGAGGAAAGGCTAGGGAAACTCGCTGAGAAGGACAAGCAGTTGGTCTCCATTCTGGGTTCTCAGGATGTCGGATGAGACAAATGGAGCAGGGATATCAAAATCATGGGTGCTTCCCCTTATCCTCCCCTCTGTCCTGTTCCCATGTCCCCTGACCTTCTAGTCACTCACTGAGGCTGAGTGTCCACCTTCTATCACCGGAACTGGGGTCAAACTTCTAAGATGATAAGGCATAAAGAAAGCAAGGCAGAGGAAGGAAGGAGGGAGCAAAAGGCAGCCTGGGGAGAAGTGGAGAAAAAAATGAAAAAACTTGGGGAGGAGGAAGGAAGAGGAGAGCGGCAAGAGGAGGCGGAACAATGAAGGTCTCAGGCCGTCAGAGGCGCACGATTCCGGCGGCACGTCCGTCCCGCCCGCCTCCGGCCAGCAGCTGCACGCTGCGCAGCGTGTGGGCGCTGAGTCACGGTCCCAGAACAGGGAGCCGCCGTGCAGGTCTGGGGGGGCCGGCCCTGGTTGGCATCTGCAAAATGTTTTTTTCTTTCCTCTCTCATTAGGGCTGTGTGCTGACTCCCACGTAGGAGGACTTATTAAACCGCACGTACCGCCTGACTGCCCTCGGGCCGTTCCCCGGCGACCGGCTGGGGGCGCCACAGCCTCACTGATGAGCCCGCCGGCAAGCTGGGGCACCAGGCCGGCAGAGGATTTGGGGTTACTGGCCGCGGCTGCCGGATTCCCGGAGCAGTGCGAACATTTTGCTGGAGTAGCTTCTAACTTTTACACCGCAGCAGCCCGGGACAACTCCACTCAGAAGACCTCGGAGACCACCCTAACTCTCCGAGGCGCGCTTTCTTTTTCGCACGGGGTTCTGCGAGAAACTCCATAAAATCTGGGACTCCGTTGCGCAACCCAGAGAGTCGAGGCTCGCGTCTGCGCTAGGGCTCACCCTACCCCACCCGGTCCGGCCGCCACGCGAGGCTGCGACCTCAGGCGCCTCCGCGAAGCCCGTACCCGCTCGTACCCGCTCGCAGGACAGGCGCTCCGCCCGCCGCACAAGGAGAGCAGCGCCCGGGACAGCTCGCCCCGCGCGCGGACCCGGCTTGCTGGCGCTCGAGCAGCCGTGCCACCTTCCCACTCCAGGCGGCTCCCGGACGCGCCAGGACCAGGGGAAACGTCTCTCCCAAGACTCGTGAGCCGAGAATTAATCAGCATCGAGATAGTTTATTGATTTGCTATTTCGCATATCACCCATTTTATGTAATAGATATACAGAGACACGGTGCTTCCTTCTTCAACAAGAGGTAATCAGTCTTGCACGCACACGCTCTCACACATTCCACGCAGCAAACCATGTTACACCTCGCTCAGACATTCACGTATTAAAATAAGTGGGGGGGGGCAATGCAATTGCTTTAAAATGCCCTTAATACAATATATAACGTACAAAAATATCTCTATATTTGAAGTTACAAAAAAAATCTTGACAGCAACGAACTTAAATATTGATAGTTACCTCTATATATACAACACGCATTGCACTTTTCCTCGCTAGGTTTTGGAAAGTTCAAGTAATAGTGAGGCTTGCGCCCCGGTGGGGTGACAGTCCCCCGTGAGAAATCCGTTTGTGGGTATGCACGGCAGTGACTCAGACCCCTGCCCCTGGGGGGGTCTCAAGCATCTATATCTCAGTTTTTCTCCTCTCGGTGAGTCTGGCAGACACTCGCTCGCATTCCTCTGCCCCTACGGGGCCCCTGGGTCCGATTGGGAGGAAGGGAACGGTGCCTCCGAGGAGAAGGGGCTCCTGCAGAGCCAGGGCTCGCCGCTGGACTGTGCCTACCGGGCTCCCGGTCTCTGCAGGGCTGTCTCAGCCCGGTCTCGGTCGGATGAGGAGCTCGGCTCTGGGAAACCCTCCGCCCCCAGGGGAAGCCAGCGGGATGCATGAGCGCGCCTGTTCGCTGCTGCCACAGGCGCCTAAATCTTAAGGAGGGTGGCGAGCACCTGATGCACCCGGGAGGAGGTCGGAGCCGCGCGTGTCTGTGGCTCCCGGGACAGAGTCCAGCTGGGGCCGGTCTGGGGCAGGGAACGCCGGCGCCGGCGGCCGTAGCCCTGGGGGCTAATCTTGCTCCGGGGGGCGACGCCGTCCTTGTCCTTGTCTGTGAACTGGTAGATCTGGTGCGCCAGTTTCTGCACCGTGCACGTTCCGAAGCGGCAGCCGAAGCTCCGCAGGCCCTGGAAGTTGTTCATGCTCTGGCGGTAGCGCTTGACTCGGATGCGGGCGGCGTCCGGACTGCTGGGGAAGGGAAGGAAGGTAACATGAGACCCCCATCAAGCCGGGCTTTGGCCTCAGCCACCAGGAATCCGAGCCATTCAAGGACCAGAGGGAATTGGAAAACTGCTACCGCCGTCTGAACTGCCAGACAGCCCTGAAGATCCCCAGGGGCAGGGTAGTGGAGGAGAGCTCCCCCTTGCCCACCCGGCTTCGGCGCAGGGCATAGTTACCTGGCCTGGGGATCGCGAGAGGCGCCCTTCACGTCCTGGGGCCGAATGAGAGTCTGGGTCGGCCCGGCCTTCACGTAAGTGAGCCCGGTGGGGTAGCTGCTGGACACCCGAAGTTCCCTCTTGCCACGACTTAGAGCCCACTTATTCCATCTAGAAAACACAAATAGACTTGATTCGCATGCGTCCAGGCGAGGTCCCGGTCCAGACCGGCTCCCGTTCACTTCTCACCCCTCGGGACCAATGGCCAGTTTCCCTTGTCTCCCAGGTCCAAGGACTGGGGAAGGAACTGCCTGCGACTCACTTCTTTCGGAACTCTGACGCCACGTCGAGCCGTGCAGTGTCGGCGCCCAAGAAGGCCAGGGAGCCCAGGTATATGAGTGCGACGGGAACCAGCTTCATGCCGGCGGCGATGTGCAAACCCTGGAAGGAGAGAGAGGAGCCGAGCATGAGCACC
Source organism: Paguma larvata (assembly GCA_030068075.1). Taxonomy (NCBI): domain Eukaryota; kingdom Metazoa; phylum Chordata; class Mammalia; order Carnivora; family Viverridae; genus Paguma; species Paguma larvata. Next base: position 64,537,691 of record CM057831.1, on the reverse strand, counting down.
CCGCCTGCAGCACGGCCCGGGCGGGGCACGGGGGACGTGTGGGGGCCCCCGCTCGGGCGGGCTCAGCCCGCGCTCTGCCCAGCTCAGACGCTTATCTCGCCGAGTCGCAAAGAGGCGCCAGCTGCATTTGCACCCGCCGGGCGGGTGACGGGCCCCGCAGGGGAGGCCCCTGCCCAGCGCCAGGTTCCCAGAGGTTCCCTGCTCAACTTCTCGCTATTTGGCTGGCGGAGTAGAGAGGACTGGGTCTCTGCACAGTTCCAGCTGTGTGCACCGCTGGACCCAGGGTATAGGACGCACCCCGCAGAGGACCTCCCAAAATGGGTTGTACCCCTCACCCAGCAGTCCCAGTTTCCAGCACTATAAATGTAAAGTCCCTCCTCCCACGCACCCCTCCCCACCTCGCTAACCCGCCCCGCCTGTGGCGCCTACCTGCTGAGGGGGTGATCCGCCAAGATCTAGGAGGAGAAAAGTCTGAGACGTCGCTCTGTCACTGGCAAAACCCCAACGTCCAAGCCGCGGTGAGAAACCAGAGGTGGCAAGGCTCGAGCTGTGCCGCCTAGTGTCACCAAGAAACCACTGAGTGTCCGGCTCTGGTGCCTCAGCTTTATAAGAGCAGAGGGGGCGGGGCCTGGGCAGCCCTCGCGCCCTCCCATTCTTCCCTCGGGCGCGCGCGGGCTTCTGCAGTCGGCGCGCGCATTGGGTGTCCGAGGGTGTGGGATTGGCTGGAGGGTCCCTCTGCCCAGAGGGCTCAGAGATGAACTCCAGAGATTGGTGCAGGAACTGCCACAACCCCGAGTCTTCAGAAAGTAAGGCGGGGAGAAGTATGGTCGGTACAACCTCTTGGGGTCGTCCCTCAGGACCTTTGCAACCCAGAGTGTGAGGCCTACTGGCACGGAACTGCAATAGTCAGCGGGAGGTACCACGCAAATGGCCCGAGCCCCGGACCTCGGGAGCGATGGCCTCGAGTGGACCGCGCCCCCTGCCGGCTCGGCGCCTGACCTGACCGCGACCCCAGACTCCAGCAGAGCCGCAGGGGCAGAACCCAGAGCAGGGACTAGAGGAGTGGGGCTCGCCAGCAGCACCCTCCCCCCCTCCCCCGACAAAGGCTGAGACTCCAAGGTTCTGGGATGGGCTAGTAAGATTTCGCAATAAGGGCAAGGCTTGGAAAGGCTGATTTGAGAATTGGGATTTGGAGGGGAGAATTATCTGAAGCTTCAGAATTTTTAGTTGCCTATTTGGAAATATGGGAATAACTAAAATTAGGACGGACGATAGCGTTTGGTTTCCTTCCCCTTGTAATCCAATTATTCTTTACAAGGTTACAACCTGAGAGTTCGCCTGGATGTCTTCGGAGACTTCATTCACCCATTGTAAACGTGAGGATTTACAGCCTGGGAGCACACTAATGCTTCACGTATGTTAATCGCTTTAGAGTTTACAAAACAGTCACATCCTGATCTTTGATCCTGACACCCACCCTTGAGTTAGGCGAGTTAGGTTAACATTACTGTTCTTATTTCCCAAGTAGAAAATTGAAGTTCAGAGAGAGGAAGTATTTGAGCAAACTGACACCAAAGTTAGGAAGCTATAAAGTCCTAATTTGGCCTGGCAAGCAAGCACCGTGGACTGGGGCGCGGCGTGGATATTTCTAGGCTGGGGTCATCATGCCGTCAAGGGGGAGAGGAGAATCCTAGCCCCCGCCCAGGGATTTATGCCTGTTCATGATGAATCACCCCCAAGCACGTTTGTCACCCGTTTGTGTTCTTCCCTCACCTCTTGACTTCATTTTCTGGCTTCCTTTCTGAGGGCCAAATTGGAAGGGAACTCAGCCCCTCGGGGCTCCCTAGTTCTTGCATTTGGGCTTCCGGTATCCTATCACCTACCCTACTCTCAAGTCCGAAGCCGGTGCCTAGACCAAGAGGCCGTGGTCCTGGGACCATGGAGACTCTGCTGACCAGCTTCTCTTCCCTACCCTGAGGCTGTGTCAACGTGGGCAAATTACGTTTCCCTTCTAGTTTCTCCATCTATGACTTGCCCTCTACAGATTTCTACGTCTCCTACGTGTTCTGCCAAATTGGTTCTGAGACCCATTGCAAAGAAGACTGGGCACTAAGTGATGGGGGCCTGGTTTGGGCCACACACTGCTGGTTCAGCAGCCTTCTCATTCCCAGGACTGAACCGTGGACATTGTACCCCGGGAAGGAATGGCCAGGACCCAAGTTATTTATTCTGAGGACTCTTCCCTAAGGGAATCACCTGAATGAACTTGAGTTCCAGCTGAGGGTAGGAGACAGATTTCTGGCTCTGGCCGTGGCCCTCATCTGGTAAGGGTAGGGGTCAAAGGGGAACGCAGTATAGTGGTTGGGTTCTGGCCACTTGGAGGGCTGCAGGGCTGTCACTGCAGCAGACGAGGTCAGGCAGCTCTTCCGTTGGTACCTCCGACAGTAGATATTACTGTGCGCCTGCTGTTTCCAGGAGCTACCCCCAGCCAAACTATTCTGCTTCTCTCCCACTTCCCATCTCTCTTTTTCAGTTCGCAAGTCAGGCTCTTCGCGCCAACCTTGTCCAAGATAGGCTGGCTGTCAGTCTTGTCTGAGGATGCGACTTACTTGTAGCCAGCTTCCAGTTGGGTCCGCGCCAAGACAGGTTTTACTTTCATTTCCCTGGCGCGCGTCTCGACTTCTGTAAAGGTCAAGGACAGCTGGGCGCCGGCCCACAGCCAGGGAAGGTCCCGTGGTCTGGACTCGTTCCTTCCAGTTCTCACCAGCCCTGGGGGCGGTCGGTCTGCAGAGGGCTCTGTGCTGTCCCTTGCTGCCTCCTCTCTGTGTCTTTTTGGAAAGCCTAGGATTCCGTGGGAGCGGGTGGAGAGTGGGGGGAATGGGCTTTAGCTGCTCTGCGGGATCGCGAAGCGCGCTCTAGGTGCAAACTTTGCTTTGAGCTACGGGCTGCTTCAACAAGTAAAGCAAACTCTGGAGGGGAGACTGGGCTCTGCTCCCGCCTGGCTCCAGTGACTACGCCCGCGACAAAGCAGCGATGCCAGGAATTCCCACCTGAGAGCCTTGGCGCACTCCTTATCAGCCCAGGTGCGCCTTGTCGCTATAGCTGACGCTTGAAAACCACCACCACCACCACCCCCGCCCCCCCGCCAATCTTTTTTTTTTTTTTTTTCAAGTACAGAATTGGCAGCTCGGGAACTTGCTAGAACACCGTATCTTCGAAAGTGTGTGCGTGGGTCTGCGCGCGCACGCGTTTGCGTAAGCGAGCGACAAGAGCCCCAGCGTTCCCTTGGGGGGTCATAGGGTATAAGTTGTAAAAATATCTAAAATTTGCCAAATGTTGTCATTTTTTTTTCCCCATGTAACTTCGGTTCGCATATTTAATCATCAATGAAGAAACACACACACACACACACACACACACGAACGCGTTTTCAGTTAAACGGTGGGATCTAAAAGGAAACCTCAGAGTTGTTCTACTTCTGGTGATTTGTTAACGTGGAGTTTCAAACAAGTTGCAGTGGTTGTGGATTCATATTGAGTAGAAGGAAGGGAAGGGAAGGAAGAAACATCTTTAAAATCTCACTGTCAAGAAAAGAGAAAGACCAAAAAAGAAAGAAGTTCTAGTTAATGATGATCCACTTTTTTTGTGCTCAAGAATTCTTAAAGGTTCAGCTTGTAAATAAACCCCAAAGCAGGGTAATAAATGTATGCATCCTGAAATCAGATATTAAGACACACAAATATGCTAAATATTTGTTGTATTGGTGTCTCAATTTCTTCTTTACATTCCAACTGAATTATTTTTAGACCCTTAATCCAAGCCTTATTCTGAGTAATGTTTGGAGTTTAAAAACATTGTGGTAGTTTCTCAGCTAATATGTGGACACAGTCCCTAAAGCCAGTTTGTCCACACTCAGATCATGCAGGAAAATAGCGAGAAGCAATATATTATATTAATGATATCAAGAAGAATAAAAGTGAGGAGTTAGGTGCGTTGCATAATTATCTCACATGCCTCTTTTCTCCAAACAGGATATTTTATAATGCACGTATTATTCATGTTTCAAAACAGATGCTGCTAAACTGAGGGCTTGTTTACAAAGTTCATTTGAAAACAAGGTTTAAGAAACTTCCTGAAAGTTTCTAAACACAAAGTGGTTTTGAGAAAGGACACAATCAGCTTTACAGATTTGGTTACTCATGGGGAAAAGTAAAGCAGGATTGAAAACTTGGCACTTTTTTTGGGATCTCTGACCTGTCCAAGCTGCTAATAAAATATAGACAGTTTCCAGAAAAAGGCACATGTAAAGAAACCAATTTAAGTATACAATAGGCATACAATTTGCTGCCTCATTTTTGTGCTTTTGCACAAAATAGATGGACAGAAACAATCAGTCCTGGGGCACCTGGCTGGTTTAGCTGGTAGAGCATGCTACTCTTGATCTCAGAGTGGGGAGTTTGAGCCCCATATTGGGTGTAGAGTTTACTAAAATAATTGTGTAAATACTTAAAATATTTAAAAATAAGTCCTTGGGGCACCTGGGCGGATCAGCCAGTTGGGGTGTCTAACTCTTGATTTCAGCTCAGGTCATGATCTTATTGTTAGATTGACCCCTGTGTTGGGCTTTGTGCTGGCAGCGTGGAGCCTGCTTGGGATTCTCTTCCCACCCCCCTTTCTCTGAGCCCCTGCTCACATGTGCTCTCTCTCTCTCTCTCAAAATAAATAAACATAAAATATATATTAAAAAATCTGTCCTTGTATGTGACAAACCTCCTTCGAAGCTTACAGAATATAAGTTACTATAGGACAAATGAAAGAGAATAGAGAGAAGATGGTAAACAGACAGAAGCTTGTTATACTAACAGCTATAACAGAATAAGATGAAATGACTTCAAGAGAAATTCACTACTGATGCCCCAATGAGTGGTATTAATAAATGAATTATAAAAGAGACGATTAGCCCATTTGGGTGTTATCTGTAGCTAAAAGTGTTAACAGGAGCAACTGCTATGCTACCTGCCTCCAGGTGGGGATCCTATGCTATCAGATTAGTACCACTTTAATAAAGGCATTCTTAGGCATGGGCCTGCGTGATTCGAAAGTGCTTTTATTCTTTTAAAAAATATTTACTAGCACATATTACATGCATAGCTCTGTGCTGAATGTTGGGGATACAGTAATCATCAATGCAAACATCATTCTTGTCCTCATTGAATTTACAGCATGGTGGGTAGCCAGATGTAAATACACCTTCAAAAGAATAAATACATGATTATAAACTACGGTTAGTGTTCTGAAGGAAAAGCAAAACGAGGGGGACCTAACGTTCCAAATGGAGGAAACAGTATATACAAAGCCTTAGAGGTAAGAAAGCACTTGTTACATTAGGGAGAGGCCGGTATGGTTGAAACGTGTTGAGTGAGGAAGAAGAGTGGCATGAAATAAGATCAGAGGTCATCAGGGTTAGAGTAAGTAGGACCCTTTGGGACATGATGAAGATTTTGCACTTTATTCATGATGACGTGGGAATTTATCGACAGGTGTAAAGTTGAGAGAGACATGATCTAACATACATTTATTTAAAAGATCATTTTGGTTATTTAATGTGGCCTGAATTAAGGAAGAGCAAGAAGGGCAACAGTTGCAGTGATGGTACCCTGGAGAGACTGGTGAGGGCATAATCCTCCCATAATCTCTATTAATTTATCCTTATATAGACATACACACACCCACACACACGCACGCATTCCACTCTAAGCTTCACCAACAGAGTCGGCTTCATGGACATGCACCATGTTCTGTCACACAGGGTCCCACAGTTGGTTTAATGCTGTGTCACTGTTTGGAAATTCTTCATAATTTTTGAACATTTGTAAAAATTTTTCATTTTACATTGGGCTCTACAAATTTTGTAGCCAGTCCTGCTCACCAAAAATACATGCAAGCTAAGTAAAAGCAGCCTGCAAACTCTCACAGCTATATACTTACACTATAGCTGCTAACATCAGGGGTACGAATATGTGTTAGGTTCAACTATTCATATAATCACACGTGTGAAAGCAACTACCAGACAATTTCCATCAGCCATCTCTGAAGCCTCTTTCCTGCACCCCAAACATACATCCAAGGCAAAAATAGTGTGTTTGCTATACGAATTTAATTAGAAGATAAGGTTTATAGCCCACTTACTGTCCTTAAGTTTTTTTTACCTATGTGGAAAATCTGGAACCACCAATGAAGCAGGGACATCAGTTAGGACATTATTGCAGTAGTTAAGGGGGAAGGTGATAGTGGCTCAGATACTGGGGTGGCAATGGGGCTCTAGAAAAGTATACATACTTGGGAAGTAGGAGCAATAGGACCTAATGAATGTGGGACTGAGAGAGGGGCATGTGTCAAAGGAAACAATAATTAAGATTTTTACTTCGGCATCTGAAAGGATGGAGATATGGCAATGGATCAGACAATCTTCTAAATCGTGTCCTTTGCTACTATAAAGACCATTTTAAGAGGCCCCAGCCCTGCTTGTGGACATTTGGTTAAGCCTAACTCTCATATTGCCTCTCTGAACTGTAGCGGCTAACCACAGGAAGCACTTGAAATGACTGTACAGATCAACCACTCACTCCGCAACAGTCGACTGTAGGAGCAGAGGGCTGATAATTCCCGCTCACTAGTAATTGGGTGCTTTTTTGTCTTTTTTTTTTTTTTTATGTTTTTATTTTTGAGAGAGACACAGCGTGAGCAGGGGAGGGGCAAAGAGAGAGGGAGACACAGAATCTGAAGCAGGCTCCAGGCTCCGAGCTGTCAGCACAGAGCCCGAGACGCGGGGCTCGAACTCACAACCAGTGAGATCATGACTCAAGCTGAAGTCAGACTCTCAACCGACTGAGCCACCCAGGTGCCCCTGTCTTCTAAAGCATAAATGAAAGGCATGTGTTATGTTGCATATTCTTCTTCCCTTCCTGCTCCTGCCAGCCTTCAGTAAAACCAATCTGGGTTTTACTCCCTCACTCTTTGGTGAAAGGTGATGGTGATTATCTCAAGGGGATGGTCTGGCCTTCAGCCAGCCTCAGTAATCAGGTCCCTTGTTAGAGCTTATCAGTTTCAGCAGATTGGCAGTAGTTGGCTGAGAAGCAAAGCACAGCTCCAGTGCATGCTAAATATGTCCACATGTGTATACAAACACGTGGTGCCTTTATACATATGCCTGGGTTATGTCAAAATCCCTATGCTACAAAACACCCATTTGCAAATGGAGTGGCATACCCTATGACCCAGCAGATGGAATATGCCTAATGCACAGCATTTAATTCTAGGCTTTGAAAACAACTAAGCTTCGATTAAAAAAAAAAAAGTTAAAATAATTTATTTATTTAAAAATTTTTAATGTTTATTTTTGAGAGAGAGTATGAGTGCGGTAGGGGCAGAGAGAGAGAGAGAGAGATGCAGAATCTGAAGCAGGCTCCAGGCTCTGAGCTGGCAGCAAAGAGCCTGATGTGGGGCTAGAATTCACAACTGTGAGACCATGACCTCAGACCTGAGCTAAAGGCAACCATTTAACCAACTGAGCCACCCAGGAGCCCCTAAAAAAGTGAAAATAATTTAAACCAACACTTGTTAATAAAATAAAACTCAACACATTTAAAAAGTAAAATGGGACTCCTAAGTCATGCTGTATACAAAAATTAACACAAAATGTCCTAAATACAAGAGCTAAAACTATGAAACTTTTAGAAGAAAACAGGAGCAAATTTTTATAACCTTAGATTTGGCAATGGATTTTTAGATATGACACCAAAAGCCCAGAAAACATAAGAAAAAATAGATATATTGTATTTTATATAGTATATACATACAATAGAATACTATTCAGCCATAACAAAAGGAAGTACTGATACATGCTATGGAATGGATGAAGCTTGAAAACATTATACTAAATGAAAGAACCCACAAAAGATCACATATTATATGATTCCATTTACATTAAATATCCATAATAGGTAAATCCAGAGAGAAAGCATATGGTTACCAGGAGCTGGAGGAAGGGAAATGGGAGTGGCTGCTTACTGAATATGATCAGAATTATTTTGGAAATAGATAGAAGTGGTAGTTATACAACACTAACTACTGAATACCACTGAATTGTACACTTTGAAAGGGTTGATTTTATGTTATGTGAATTTCGCATTAATATATTACTTAAATTTTTATTCAAGTAGTTTCTATACTGAACATGGGGTGGAACTCAACACCCTAAGATCGAGTTGCATTCTTTTCTGAGCCAGCCAGGTGCCTCTTTGCCTTAATTTATAGAAACATAAAACTGGGAAGAAACATGACAGCTGCCTTAAAAATCTGAAAGTCTAATAAAAGATAGATTTTTATTTCTGGGTAGATCCAGAGAGAGTAGGGGAAGTTACAGGACAACTCTAACATGAGTAAGACCTTTCTATAGGCAGCGGAATGGGCTGCCTCCCAAGGAAGTGAGGTTACTCCTTACTGAAAGTCATCAAGTTGGAGGATGAGCTCTTCAGGGAAGTTACAGAGAGGATTCTTACACGAGGTGTGACCTAGAGGTTTTGGTTTAATAATTCTCAAGATCAATTTGTTATCTTCTTTCCACCCCTGTAACTAGGCTGATTAAGTTTGACCACAAGCAATTTGCAAACAAATTCCTAGAGTTAAGGTATTCCTTCCTGGGAATTTCAGTTTTAGTGTAGCCCAACCCTCTCAACATTTGTATGTCACAGAAAGAGAAAATGATCAATTAGACTTTCAGAAATTGAAACTCCAACTCTTTGGACTCCGAGTTCAGAGTTCAAGCTATTGCAACTTCCTGTTGGTAGTTAAGGGGAAATTGGATATTCACTCATTAAAAATATTTGTTAAGCACCTACTGTATGTATACCAGACAGATGTAAATGGTATGGGTCAAGTCCTCAATTAGTAATGAGTAGCGATAAGTAACCACGAAGATGATCACATGTGCACACCATGGAGATTCCCCAAACTTCAGTCTACCACCTGTTACTTACCAGACTACTAAAACTTCCTCAAATACAAACCAATGACAAAACAAGCTCATCTGGGTGTTTCGCCAGCCAAATTCGAAATGATCAATACTAGCAGCAAAAAAAGAAAGTGACCTATATAGATGATGAGACCCACTAATGATGGGACTCACTAATTCATTTTTTTGCGTGCTTGAGTGGGTACGTTGGTAGCCACCACCTGCTCCTGCTGCTAGAGCCTGGGACCGCTGCAAGGGGAGAAAACCCAGGCGGGAGGGGCTCCCTTGGGAGAGACAAAGCCTCCTCCCTCATACTCTATTGGACCCAGCCAGTTCAGGAGGATCCCGGGGATGCCGCGTTCTTCGATGGAATCCAGCCACCCCCATGGGGCACTCCGGGGGAAGCCCAGGCCAACCGCCCCCAGCCCACCCAGCACTGAAGCACGAGGCGCCTCGAGATTGCGCAAAAGCTTTTCCCTCCCCCGCCTGCTCGGTGGCATGTTCCTAAATTCCCATCTGCACAACATAAACAGGAAACGTGCAGCAAAAGCCCTGGCAGTGCAAATTCCATGCTCCAGTCGAGGGCGGGAGAATCTCGTCTTTGGGAGGGGAGTAAAGGGGGGAGGGGAAGAACCAAACTTTCCAGAAGACCCCTCAACCATCCCTGTCTTTTCTTCCCAGGTCCAGAAAGAAAGAATAGAGAAAGCGGAAGGAAGGACTCCCCGCTTAGGAAAAAATAGGGGAAGGGGAGGGGGAGGTGGGCCACGAAAGGGCAGCCAGGCTTCCAAGTGAACCACCTGGAGCGGCTGCGGTGGCGGGAAAACGCCCAGCAGCCCACTCAGCAAACCCAGCAGTCCGAGCGACATCGGGAGCTGCGGGGTGGGCTCACCGCCGGCCACGGGTCCAGCAGTCCGGCCGGGTGGGGGCGGGGGAAGAGCAGGCGCTCGGCGCGGCGCAGGCGCACAGAGCGCCTCGGTTGTCAAACATGGCTGAAGTGCCGCCGCTGCCGCTACTGCTGCTGCAGGGAAAATGCTGAGCCCTCCCGGGCCCGGTGGGCGGCGGCGGCGAGGGCGGCGACGGGCACCTGCTTCCCGGGCGCGACGGCTGCGGCCATGGCCCGGCTGGCCGACTACTTCATCGTAGTAGGCTACGACCACGAGAAGCCAGGTAAGGGTGTGGGGCGGGCGCCGCCCCCGGGCCTCCCCGCCCCCGTCCCCCCCCCCCCCCTCCCCGGCTGCTGTCCAGTGGGCTCTGCGGGGCTGGGCGTCGCAGCCGGGAGGCGGGGAGGGCCGGGCCCGGCCGCGGCGGAGCGGGCGGTCGGTCGGTGTCCGGCCTTCGTGGCTGGGCTGAGCCTTGCGGTGGGCGTGAGGGACCGGCACGAGGGGAGGGGGAGGGGAGAAGAAGGGGAAGAGGCCGCGTCCTCGGGGGCCCAGGGAGGCCCAGCTAGGGGCGAGTCTGGGTGTTGCGACCCTCGCTCTGGAGGAGGCCGGGTCCCAGGGGCAGCGCCCTGGTGCCCGCGGGATTGGGCGAGGATCTCAGGGCTGGGAGGGCAGGAGCCAACTGTGTTAAGTTCCTCGGGGATAAACTTCTGCCCTGCATCCTGAGTGAGTAACGAGTGACGCAGGGGGCTGTCCTCTCCGAAAGGAAATGCTGAGCGTCCAGTGCTACCTCACCCCTTCGTTGTCGGAGGCCTGTTAGTCCGCGCCCCGGTGAATGCGTGGTATCGGGGCAGGGGGTCCTTGCAATTTTAAACATTTCTAGGAAATGCTCCCTGTTCTTTCAGGACAAGATTTGATAGTCATTTCAGAGTCTCTGAGCACTATCTCTTAAGTAAGGACAGTCAGACGACCAATGAATGTCTTGTTTAATGTTAAAGTGTGATTAAAAAAATTATTTTGGATTAAAAAAGTTTTTGAGTATAACTGACACGCAGTGTTTAATGCATGTTTTGATCTTTTAATTCATCGCAAAATTTTCTTCATAAGGAACAGTTTGGGAAATGGATTGTATTCTAATTTCATCGTTGGACTTCTGCAACTTGAGAGAATTCAGGGTTCATGCACGTTTATTTTTGTATTTGCATTTCTTTGTATTACTGTATAGCTAAGCATAATGTAATAAATTGAACTGGAAAGCACATGTATTACAGGGTGATTTCAGTTGCACATTTGCAAGGAATTTTATATAGCAGCAGATAGTCCCTACATCTTTCAGAGGATATGCTGAGATTGTGTTTTGCTGATGGTTACAGTTATCTGTAGCCTCAGAATGTCATTGTTCTACCCACTCTCGGTCAACTGCTCCTTTCACGTTTACTATTCTGATAACTTCCTTTAGTGGGAAACTTTTATTTAAAAACTTTTTTTTAATATTTATTCATATTCGAGAGAGAGAAAGAGCATGAGCAGGGGAGGGACAGAGAGAGAGATACACACAGAATCCGAAGCAGACTCCACACTCTGAGCTTTCAGCACAGAGCCCAACATGGGGTTCGAACTCACAAACCAGGAGAACATGACCTGAATGGAAGTGGTTGCTTAACTGACTGAGCCACCCAGGCGCCCCAGTGGGAAACTTTTATGTTTTTTAATCTTTCACTACTCATGACCTGATGGAGGTCAATTGTTAAGAGAAGGGGTTGGGCTGTATTTAAAGTGTCTTCTGGCTCCAACATTTTCTTATTTCCTAGTAATTTTGCATTCTGTGCTCTTTTACCTACAGTATGGAGAATCACAGTTTATTTATTTTTTTAAATATTTATTTTTGAGAGAAGCATGCGAGTGGGGTAGAGACAGAGAGAGGGGGACAGAGGATCCGAAGCAGGCTCCACACTAACACCAGAGAGCTTGATGTGGGACTCAGACTTACAAACCCTGAGATCATGACCTGAGCCCAAGGTGTGGAGGCTTATCAGGCTGAGCCACCCAGGCGTCCCAAAATCACAGTTTATTTTTTAACATTTTTTCAGTTTTCGCAACATTGTACAGTACTCCATCTAGTTTTCAGCTTTGTTGATAGTGCTATTAATTTTTCTACTGGCAGAGGATCTCCTTCAGAATTATATGTTGCTTTTATTCATCATGTTTCTTTATTCTTCATTCTGGAACAGTTCCTTCATCTTCTCTTGCCTTTCATAACCTTGACACTTAAGAAAATTGCAGGGCAGGTGTTTTGTAGAATGCCCCTCAATTTTGGGTTATCTATTCTCCAGTGATTAGATACATACAGATTAGGTACTTGGGTAGAAATATCACAAAAATGATATTCATTGCAGCCTATCAGGTGGTACAAAATTTCAGTTTATCCCATTATTGATAATTTTCATTTTGATTGCTTGATATAAGCAATGCCTGTCAGGCTTCCTCATTATAAAGTTAATATGTAATTGTTAATAGTTTTGTGAAGGGTACTTTGAAACTCTGTAAATATCTTGTTCCTCATCAAACTTTTAATGTATTCCTATCTGTATGATTAAAAAAATTTTTTTTAAATGTTTATTTTTGAGAGAGAGAGACAGACAGACAGACAGAGCATGAGCAGGAGAGGAGCAAAGATAGAGAGAGGCACAGAATCAGAAGCAGACTCCAGGCTCTGAGCTGTCAGCACAGAGCCCCATGTAGGGCTTGAACCCACAAACCGCAAGATCAGGACCTGAGCTGAAGTCAGACGCATAGCCGACTGAGCCACCCAGGTACCCCTGTATGAATGTTTTTATTTTTATTTTTTTTAATGGATTATATTCTGTTACTATTTATTTTGATGTTTAGATTGTTTCTCATTTGGCCAATGAGAGCCCATTCAATCTGGCTTCTGTGCTTTATGTGCTCCATTATCCTTTGACCATGTCTTTACTTTTTGGCATGAGAAGGGTTATCCTGTACTAGACCTCCCTTAGTCCTGCAATTGGTCATTTATCTAGGGATCCCTGAATCCTTTTAATGGAGAATGACTTTTTTTTTTAAGTTTATTTTTTTTTTTTGAGGGAGAGGGAGAGTGGGAGAGGAACAGAGAGAGAGAGGGAAAGAAAGAATCCCAAGCAGGCTCCACACTATCAGTGCAGAGCTGCATGCAGGGCTGAATCTCGTGACCACGAGACCATGACCAGAACTGAAGTCAGACTCAGACACGCAAACTAACTGAGTCACCCAGGTGCCCCAAGAGTGACATTTTGAATTTTTTTTCAGTGTTTATTTTTTTGAGAGAGAAAGAGAGAGAGACAGACAGACAGACAGAGCATGAGTGATGGAGGGGCAGAGAGAGAGGGAGATACAGAATCTGAAGCAGTCTTCAGGCTCCGAGCTATCAGTGCAGAGCCTGATGTGGGGCTTGAACTCACGAACTCTGAGATCATGACCTGAACCGAAGTTGGATGCTTAACTGTCTGAGCCACCCAGGTGCTCCCGAGAATGACATTTTGTTATTTATTTATTTATTTATTTATTTATTCTTTAAAAAAATTTTTTAACCTTTATTTTATTTATTTTTGAGAGACATAGAGACAGAGCGTGAGCAGGGGGAGGGCAGAGAGAAAGGGAGACACAGAATCTGAAGCAGGCTCCAGGCTCTGAGCTGTCAGCACAGACGTGGGGCTCGAACTCACAGACCATGAGATCATGACCTGAGCCGAAGTCGGCGGCTTAACCAACTGAGCCACCCAGGCGCCCCGAGAATGACATTTTGAAGCTAAGATCCTAGTGGTAGTATTTTTGTTGCTGTTGGGTTGTTAGTGCTCTCAGACCCTCTTAATGGATGAAGCCAGGGAATACATAGATGTATGTATATAAACTTATTGACATTTATTTTATTTATCTGTATATATCGAAAATGATGAGTTTACACTAATACCTCCAGTTTCAGTACAACACTCCAGTGTCCATTCTAGTTTTTTTTTTCTTTTTCATATTAGCGATACTCTGATAGTGAGAAATCTGGTTTCCATTATCCTTAATATATTTATTCAATCCTCCTGTATTTGACCAGTCTTTCATATTTGCTACCACCCCCTCCTCTCCTGGATGCCTTTCTTTCTCTGCTGATTCTTCCTCTGTCCGTCCCACTGCACTTGCCCTCTCAGGATCTAACAGCCCGTTTCAGGATATCCCAATACTGGGACACCTTCCTCAACCTACTCTGACTCCTGATACCAGCTTCCCCATTGTTTGTGGATATATTTCTCACCCTGCTTAGGCTCTGATACCCCACACTGGGCTGCTTTCATGTGAAGACATCCTCTTCACTGTGTTCACACCTAGTGCCCCCTGCCAGGTTGCCCCTCTGCATTGACACCCTTCTTCCAAACTTGAACTGAGAACATTTTCGAATGATCCTTCCCACACGGACTCCTTCCTTGGTTCACTCAGGCTCTGACGATCCCCACCCCACCCAGGGCTATCATGACTACTCACCATGCTACAGCAGGGAAAGGGAAGATTATTTTTTATTTTTCATTTTTTTAAGTAAACTCTATGCCACATGTGGGGCTTGAACTCACAACCTGAAGATCAAGAGTCGCATGCTTTACAGACTGAACCAGACAGGCACCCCAGGGAAGATTATTTTTTTAGGTAACAGAATCCAGAAGCTTTTATGAGTTATAGAATTTGGGTAGTAAAATGTACGACTTTATTATAATTTCTTTACTTGGGATAATTTGTCTTTAGTCACGTTTATCAAAGTATAATTTACATATAATAAATTCTTCTTTTTAACTGAACAGTTTAAAGACTTTTGACAGGTATTTACATAAATGTAGCCACTACCACTATCACAGTATAGATATAGAACATTTCTATCACTACAAAAAAATTCTTTCTGCCCCTGTGCTGTCAGTTCCTTCCATAGCCTCTGGCAGTCATTGATTTGTTTTCTGTCCTTTTTTGTCTTTTTTTAGAATATCATCTAAATGGAATTATATAGTGTTTAAAAAAATTTTTTTTAATGTTTATTTTTGAGAGAGGGAGAGAGATCAGGAGTGGGGAAGGGGCAGAGAGAGAGGGAGACACAGAATCCGAAGCAGGCTCCAGGATCTGAGTTGTCAGTATACAGAGCCTGTTGCGAGGCTCGAACACATGAACTGTGAGATCATGACCTGAGCCATGGATGCTTAACCTACTGAGCCACCCAGGCGCTGCTGGAATTATATAGTTTTTTTAATGTCTGGCTTTTTTTCACTTAAAAAACATGTTTGAGATTTATCCATTTTGTATGTATTGTCAGTTACTCCTTTTTATTGCTGATTATGATAGAATTCATTCACCATTTGATGGACATATGAGTTTCCAGTTTTTGGTTGTTATGAACAAAGTTATTCCGAACATTTGCATGCAGATCTTTGAATGTTCATATGGTTTCATTTCTCTTGGATAAATACATCAGAGAAGAATTACTGGGTCATGTGATAAGTGTCTGTTTAACTTAGTGTGAAACTGCCAAACTATTTTCCAAATTGACTGTGCCATTTCGCATACTTTTCAGCAATGTAGTAAAGTTCCCAGTTGATCTTTTTATTTTATTTATTTTTACTTTCTAAAATTAACATTTTTTTTAACAATTCTAGTGAATATGTAACGGTATCTCATTGTGGTTTTAATTTGCATTTTCCTGATGACTAATGATGTTAATTACCTTTTCATGTGCTTATTGTATTTGAATATTTTTTGTAAAGTTTCAGATAAAATTTTTGTTCTTTTCTATTGGATTGTTTGGCTTCTTGTTTTAAAGGTTTTGTTTGTTGGTTTCTTTTTTACTTTCAAATGCAAGTCCTTATCAGGTGTTTTGTAAATAGTTTCTTTCAATCTGTGGTTTGCCTTTTCATTTTTTTAACAGTGTCTTTTGAAGAGCAGATGTTTTATTTTTGTTTTTTTTTTTTAACGTTTATTTATTTTTGAGAGACATAAAGACAGAGTATGAGCAGGAGTAGGGCAGAGAGAGAGGGAGATACAGAATCCGAAGCAGGCTCCAGGCTCTGAGCCGTCAGCACAGAGCCCGATGCGGGGCTCGAACTCCCAGACCGTGAGATCATGATCTGAGCCGAAGTCGGCCGCTTAACCGACTGAGCCACCCAGGCGCCCCAAGAGCAGACGTTTTAATTTGGGATCACTTTTAAGACATTTGAACACTCTTATATCCTGAGTTGTATCCTTTGAATAGTCTTTTATGTAAAGCCCTCTGTAAAAACTTATTGGAAAAAAATCTATTCAATCTGTGTACTTGTTTGAATTATAAGTGGAGAACAAACGTAGTTCATTCTGTAAATCTTTGTTATAAAGTTTTCTTTGGGAATTACTATGATTTTATTACTTAAATCTCTCTGAAAGCTAATCAGATTATGGTAATAAGATACTGAAATGTTGTATACTTACTACCACAGTTTTCCTGGAGTTAATCAATGTGCTCTATATATGTTCCTAAAGTGACTTTTCAGTTAGTAACACTTTTTTTTAGTAATACTTCTTAGTTAAATTTTTTCATATATCCGTGTTCAAATTGGGTTGAAGGACAACCTTGTCTTTTGAAAAATTGCTTTTACAAACTGTTAAAATAATGCAATTTGAATTGTATTCAAAAAGAGTGTTTGGCACATAGTAGATGTTTAATAAAGATGTACTGAATGAATAAACAATTGCTGAAAATATGGAAAATACAAAAAGCTATAAGGAAGGAGTGTGGTTATAAAAGAGTAACAGGAAGGGAGTGCCTGGGTGGTGCAGTTGGTTAAGCATCTGATTCTTGAATTTGCCTAGGTCATGATCTCACAGTTGTGACATTCCAGCCCTGTGTCAGGCTCCAAGCTGAGCCTGGAGCCTGCTTAATATTCTCTCTCTACCCCTCTGCTGTTCTCCCCCACTCACGTGCTCTCTCTCTCTCTCTCAAAATAATAAATAAATAAATAAATAAATTTAAAAAAAGCGTAACAGGAGAAATTTTTATGTTGATAGAACTATTTTGTTTCTTGGATTTTTTTTTCTTTACTTTTTTTTTTTTAATTAAATTTTAGTTAGTATACAGTGCAATATTGGTTTTAGGAGTAGAATTCCATGATTTTTATCACTTATATACAACACTCAATGCTCATCACAAGTGCCCCATCACCCATCTAGCCCATCTCCTACCTCCCTCCCTCTGTCAACCCCTGTTGTGTTCTCTATCATTAAGAATCTCTTATGGTTTGTTTCCCTTTCTTCTCCCCACCCCATATATTCATCTGTTTTGTTTCTTATATTCCACATATGAGTGAAGTCATACAGTATTTGTCTTTCTCTGAATGACTTATTTCACTTAACATAATACATTCTAGCTCCATCCATGTCATTGTAAATGGCAAGATTTCATTCTTGATGGCTAAGTAATATTCCATTATATATGTATATGTATATGTAGGTACATATATACCACATCTTCTTTGTGCATTCTTCAGTTGATGGACATTTGGGCTCTCTCCATAGTTTGGCTATTGTTGATGTGACAGGATTATTTAGTATCTTGACTAGGTGGTGGATACATGAACCTACATATGTGATAAATCATATAGAAATGAAACACACACACACACCAATGTGAATAAATACAGTAAAACTGGGGACTCTGAATAGATTGTATTAATATCAATATCCTGGTGTTGATATTGTACTATAATTTTACAAGATGTTACCATTGGGAGAAACTAGGTAAGGAGAAATGGGACTTCTGTATTACTTATTATTGCAACTATCTCAAAATAAAAAACATTAATTTAAAAAAGTTATACAATAAAACCATAAGATAAAAAGATACTCATAGTATTCTTACTTTTTCCTTAATGTTGATGACATAGGAAAGATTATTTTATAAAATTCCAGAAAAACATCTTCAGTACCTGAATTATTATATTTTATGAGTATATAAATTTATCTTTATCATTTCACTTTATTTTTGGATATTTAATCTATTTCCAGTTTTGTGTTCTTATAATATACTGTCATGCTGAGGAGAATATAACTTGAAAACCACTGATTTTTATGATGGATTGATTTTGATAATTTGAAGTTAAGATTTTATTTTCCTGACTTTGCAAATGACTCTGATACAATATTTAGGAAATTAGTAAATATCATGTTTCTAACAGGTGAACTTATTTAACCAACTATTTTTATTTTTCTTATTGTGTCTTCTACTTTTGCTGAAATTTGTCCAAGAAAAATTGATAATGACCACATGGGTTAAATCCTTTAATGACTTTAATATTTTTTTGTTGTTTACTTTTTTTAAGTTAAATATCTTTTTTTTTTCTTTTTTTTTAGTAGGCTCCATACCCAAAATGGAACTTGAACTCATGACCCTGAGATCAAGAGTCACATGCTATACTGATTGAACCAGCTGGGCACCCCTCTTTTTATTTACTTTTGCTGTCCATTAATACATTTAGAAATTAATCCATCGATCTAGATAATATTTAACCTGGAGTCAGGTATCATAGTTATCAGAGGTTCTTGCGGTCTTTCATATCAACTCACCTAAGTATATTAGCAAAAGATTTGAAATACTTCTTAGGTATTTCATCAGTTTTATTTAGGCAGCATAAGTGAGATAAACTAAGAGGTAAACTTATGCATAATGCCTGTCCATATAGATTGAGACACTTTAAAAACTGATTATTGGTTATTATGGAAGCATTGTAACTCATAGACTGGAATCCTTCCCCCCTTCCCCATTCTTTCTTTCTTCCTTCATTCATTCGTTCATTCCTTCCTGTGTTCTTTCTTTCTTTCTTTCTTTTTTTTCTTTCTTTCCCTTTCCTTTCCTTTCCTTCTTCTCTTCTCTTCTCTTCTCTTCTCTTCTCTTCTCTTCTCTTCTCTTCTCTTCTCTTTTCTTCTTTCATAAACCGGGGAGAGGGGAGAGAGAGAATTCTAAGCAGGCTGCACACTCTGTGGAGAGGCCAGCGCAGGGCTGATGATCATGACCCTGGGCTCGTGACCTGAGGCAAAAATCAAGAGTCAAGTTATGTAGGATGAATAAGCACTGCCATCTGGATAAGAGGGTAAAGGAGATGACAGCCAGAGAGAAAAATGTGTAAATATGTGATTGTCTTGTTCCATAGCATAGATGGGAATTGAGGTGAACTTTGAAGAGAGTGAGTTCAGATGAGATTATAAAAAGTTCTGTATAGGCCATGGAATTTAGCCTTGACTCGTGGACAGTGGGATCCGTTGAAAAATGGAGGTCTTGAAAAGCAAGAAACAACATAGAAATATGACGCAAATGGCAATGGACTCGAGGGAGAAAGACCAGTGTGAGAAAACTCAGGAGCTTATACAGGGACTGGAAAGGAAGGTATGGAGGCTAGAGAATTCTTAAAGCTCAGATTAGCAAAATTTAGTAGTGAAATGGATGTGAGGGGTAAAGGAGAAAGAGTAATTGAGGGTAAGTAACAGAGTCTTTAGGTAGTTAATTGGGTGGGTGATGATGCTATGAAAGCAAATAGGGAATTCAGGAGAAGAAATAAATTGGATGCCGGAAAGAAATGCTGAGCTTAGTTTTGGATATGTTAAAGGGGCTTGCCTGTTCTCAAGATAGAGCTGTCATTTAGGTGTTTAGATATATGGGTCAGGATATAAGAAAAGTGAAAATTAGATATTTAATTTGGCAGTTACGAATAGCCAACTGATTGTCAGTTATAATGAAAAAAATTAGATTGTTGTGGAAATGTGTATAGGGTGAAAAAAGGAGTAACCTGAGAATTGAACCCAGCGAAAATTCAATATTTAAGAGGTAGATGGAGCACTGATAATAAGGAGTGGTCAGAGGTATTACAAGAGAACCAAGATTGTGTGATATCATGGAAACCTTGGGTGTAGAGAATTTTGATGAGGAGGAAATGATGAATAAATATCAAAAGCTCTGAAGATACAATGTATAATGTGGATTAAAAGTAGTGTCCATTTGGGCTGCTGTAACAATTTATCATTGACTGAGTGGCTTAAACAACATTTATTTCTCACGGTTCTGGAGGCTGCGAATTCTAAGATCAAAACCCAAGCTGATTCAGGGTCTCGTGAGGGTTTACTTTCTGGTTCATGGATAGTGGTCTTCTCATCATATTCTTGCATGGTGGAAGGGGCAAGGGAAGTCTCTGGAGCCTCTTTTATAAGGGCACTCATCTCATTCATGAGGACAGAGCACTCAGGGCCTAGTCACCTCCAAATGCTATCACATTGGGAGTTAGTTCTCAACATATGAGTTTTGGGGGGACACAAATAGTCTATAGTAAATAGGCTCATGGACTTGATAATAAGGACAAATAAGCTCATGGACTTGGTAAAACGGATAGTGACTTTAGAACATTACAGTAGAGTTGTGGGGGGCCAAGGCCACTTTGATAAATGCACGTCCTAAGTCATATGCTGTATAAGCCTCACTGAGTCCAATTTATTTTCTCTTTAGAAGCTCACGATGACATGAATCCCATGGCTTGTGGGAAGCAAAGGAAGAGTCAGAAGTGATGTAAAATTCCAAACACGAAACTCTGGGATACTTGTGATATCATGACTCAAATAGGTGGTTGAAAATATTTTTATGCTAAAATTTATTTGTCTTTGTGGACTTGGAAGATGGTCAGTTTTACTTTATAGCCATCCAAATGGAGACTTCAGAAAAGGGGACAAGTAGAGGCTGGACACAAAGACTTGAGAGTCATTAGGATAGAGGTATGACACCGGGAATGCCCTCAGAAATTTGGTGTAGAGCAGAGGAATAGAGGACCAAGGACTGAGTTTTGGGGAATCTATCTTTAAGAGGATGGAAAATAAAAGGAGTCATACAAGAAGGAGTTGGCGAGTTTGGGAGAGACATTTAGCTGTCCTCAGTAGCCATTCTTCTCCTTGAGAGTGATAGAACTCCTGATTTTTGGTTAGTCATGTGGCCATCCAGAAGAGGGAGTATTTTCAAATTTCATTTCTTTTCTTTTTTTCTTTTCCGGTTTCTAACAAACGTGTGAATAAGTTCTGGCCAGTTAGATGTAAGTGTAAATGAGCTCAGTATCCCAGAAATATTCTTGAAGAGTATACCTTTCCCAGCTTTTCTCTTTCCTGAGACTGACCTGCTTATATAAAGATTGGAGCTGTAACAAGCATCTTGGCTATGTAGATAAGGACCTGAACCCTAGAAGGAACCTGGGTCCTAATGATTTATAGTGAGATTGTCATAACTGCCCTCTGAATTTTTATTTTTTATGTGAAAGATTATAACCTCATATGGTTAAATCATTATAAATTGAGTTTTCTGTGTTGGAAATCAAGAGTCATAAGAAGTGAGTCATAGAAAGTGAGGGAATATTTCTCAGTGTCAGGTAAGGCAGAAAGATCAGTGACATGTGGAGTTAATCAAGATCTTTGCGTTTCATAAAATGTTAGTTATAAGTTAACTGAACAGATTGTTTAATTCAGTCGACTTTATGGAAACCCATGCATTGGGGTGCCTGGGTGGCTCAGTCTGTTAAGCATCCAACTCTTGATCTCAGCTCAGGTCTAGATATTGGGGATGTGAGTTTAAGCCCCGTTTTGGGTTCCGTGTTGGGTTTCACGCTGGATATGGAGTCTACTTAAAAAAAAAGAAAGAAAGAAACCAATGCACTCACCTGCCTCCTCTTGTGAATGGTTACACCACTGATGGGTGGCAAATACTGGGCTAGAAGTTACCTAAGCCTGTACTCCAGTATACCATGCTCTATTTTGATAATTTATATCAAGGATAGTCTTACCCCAGAATTGTTTCAGCTGAAATCTTGTGTTGTAAACCAAATTGCAAAACTTTAAGCAGGAGGAAGGATAGGAAGTTGAAACAGCAGATTAAGACCATTTTTTTGAGTCATCTGATTTTGAGAGGTAAGAATATCTGGTTGGAGGGGTACCTGGGTGGTTCAGTCAAAGGAGCATGTGACTCTTGATCTTGGTGTTGTGAGTTTGAGCCCCACATTGGGTGTAGAGATTACTTAAAAAAAAAAAAAAAGTATCTGGTTGGAAAACTTTGAACACTTTATCTTAAGGATAAAGACTTTATTATTATTATTTTTAAGTATGTTATTATTTTTTTAATCTGAGTTGTCTGGCTGGTTAGTGCTTAATTAGATATGCTTGAATTAAATTGCAGAAACAGGTCCAATGAGTTTAAAAAAATGTATAGGACAGATTTGAGCATAAATGAAGGCAGAAAAATGAGTGGAAGTGGATGGAATTAGAGCAGTTGATGATGGAGATGGTGGATAGGTATGAGAAGAAAGTTCCTTAGGACTTGGGTCTCAAACACATTCTGTATACAGAATACAAGTGTACCAGTGGACTCCGACTCCTCCCATCTAAAGAGGGTGTACTCTGGAAAATAAAATTGCCGTTTGATTAGCCTTGGAGATATTCTATAATGGCGTACATCAAAAGATGTCACTGATCACCTGTGGAGACTTTGTGAGAGGTGACAAGTAATATACGCATTTAATAGAACCAGAAATCTGCAGGTACACTTAACATTAGTGGATAGGGAAATGCAGTATTGGGAAAAGATAGTGGTAAAATGTGTTGAGAAAGGTTTCAGGGTAAGCTTTTAAATTTTAGATACAGTATCAAAATAATGAATTCCTAAGAAACCTAACCTCTCAAAATAACTTTTTGAGCAGCAATTTTATTTCCTAATTATAGGTTAATTTATGTGTTATATATTATTATGTGCCTGACATGATGATCATCTTCATTAAAAACTGTTATAAAAATGAAGAGACTGTTGGTGGTGGACTAGTAGTGTTTATTTATTTTAAATGTTTATTTATTTTGAGAGAGAGAGTGCGAGCTGGGGAGGGCAGAGAAGGAAGGAGAGAGAGAATCACAAGTAGGCTCCTCGCTGTCAGTACAGAGCCTAATGTGGGGCTCGATGCCACGAATCATGAGATCATGACCTGAGCCGAGATCAAGAATTGGATGCTTAACCGACTGAACCACCCAGGCGCCCCTAGTATTTCTTAATTTTAAAACATTGCTATTGTCAAAACTGAGATTAGATATTACAAGGTTTAATGCCCTGTTACTTAATTATTGCTGAACTTGAGTAATGACTTGGGTTATGAAATTGTTTGTAAAGTAAAGCCTGGTCATTTAAAATTCTCATTTCTGTAATCTACCTTTTAAAGGAAAAGATAACTTACACTTTCATAATTATTTAACTTTTTCTTATACTTACCAGTGCCTGCATTTTAGAATTTTTCATTAGAGGTTTTTTTTTTTTTTAGTTTTACCTATATTTCATTGTTTACTGAAAAAATGAATGAAAAAGTAATTTTGCCTATGGAACTATTTCATACAGCTGCTGCTTAAGTTTAAATGAATTTGAGACAGGCTAGATTAAAAAATTTTCTGTACAGTTTTATAGATATCGATTATTCTGGAGTATAGGAACAAAAAATTAAGAAAAGGAAAAAAAAAGCTTGTATTTTAAGGGGATCTTCATACTATTATAGGAAAACACCAGAGAAATAATCTCTACTTTTTAAGATGTTTTAACAACAGTACAGTATATTGTGTGATAGCTACAGTTTAGCCCTCCAGCACTGCCATAACACATCTTGCAAATTTGGTGACTTAAAACAACACTTATTTTCTCACAGTTCTGGAGACTGTAAGTCTGAAATCAAGGTGCTGGGAAGGCAGCGCTCCCTCCGAATACTGTAAGGAAGGATCCTTCCTTGCTTCTTCTAGTTTCTCGTGGCTCTAGGCTTTCTTGGTCTGTGACAGCAATCATTCAGATCTCTGCCTCATCTTTACATGGACTTCTTTTGTATCTCTGTGTCCTAATCTCCTCCTTTCTCTTAGTAAGACAATAATCATTGGATTTTGGGGGCACCCTAAATCCAGGATGATTTCATCTTGAGATCCTTAACTAATTACATCAGCAAAGACCCTATTTCCAAATAAGGTCACATTCTGGAGTTCTGGTGGAATTTTGGGGGGATGCTATTCAACCTACCATAAACATAGAGGCTCATGAAGTTTTTATAATGCTTGCTGTTTGTATGTGTTAGGAAATTTATCTGGACAGAACAAAATTTATTGTAATTTTGTAATAGATTATACTTTCAAAAGCCAAATGTATTAAAAAAAATTCTCATAACATTATAAGTTAAAACAACATTCAGTCTAAGTATTTGAGTGAATAATACACTGTAGAAGGAAAGCCACCACATGGGAAGGGTTGACTTGACCTCAGAGCTCCCCACCTCTTCTGTTTCTCTAGTGTTCTTATAGAATGCTACTTTTTTCTTAACATTTTTTTTTAAGATTTTATTTTTTTAAGGAGGGATGCCTGACTGGCTCAGTTGGTAGAGTGTGCCACTTTAGTGGCAACCCTGAAATAAGACTTTTCTATAGGCTGAAAACAAAACAAGGATAATGAAACTAGAGAGTAACTTTCAAGTCAGTCATCTGGTTTTCAAGGTATAGTTTAGGCCCGTTTGATCTGTGATCTCCAAAAGAGATATTGTCCTAAGCTAGTTTTTGGCCTGCCGTCATATGATGGAGGTCGTTTTCCCTTTCAACATATTTTCTTAAGTCTAGGCCTTAGATGGGGTCAAACAGTCCATTCCTGTCAGATCTAACTAAGGTATACTTTCCTGGTTCTAGTTTCCTGTCCAGTGATCTGACTCTTCTGGATGATTATACCAAGACTGTGCTTTAGAAGATATTTCATTCCTTAACCATGGGCCTTAAACTATGGGACAAACTAGACTGCTGTACTGGAATTCAGCATAGGAAAATAAGAATATACAGCAAACAGAAATGTGGGGAAAGGACGTCTTTGTGGTTGTACCTGTTTTCCACCCATGGTCTCAGCACTGACAAAACTTTGATGTTACCTAGAAACACGGTCATAACACTCCTGTACAAATCAAAGAACAGCTAAACAAGTGTCACATTTTCTGTTACTTTTAAGAGAAAAATAAGTTCTGTGGAACTATGTGTTCATATTTGTTTTTAATTAATGCTTTGTAATCTTTCCTGTTTGATTTTAATCTGAACAAATAATGATACCATTTTCATTACTCAGTAAGCATGAATGTTAGTTGAAGCAGTTTTTAAAAAAAACAATAGTTTAAGTCTCCAAACATCTAAATCCTGTGCTGATTTAATTTGTGTAGTTAAATTGCAATAATATTTTCTGAAAGCAGTCCTATCACTTTTTTTTTTGACCAAAAAAAAAAAAATTTTGTACATTTACCCACCACTGGATTTGACTTAGGCCCTATAGAGAGTGTCTCTACCTTCCTGATTTATTTTCAGCCCTTCAAGGCATCATTGTAGATTAATGCTAAGGTGCCCAGGAAGGTGACATATTCCTGGGCGTTCACCACCTGGTACTTATTCTGGTTCAGGTCCTCTATTACCTTTGCAGTGTTGGCATCCTAAAGCTTTGGGCCAGTGGTGGGCTCTTTAGGCTCCTTCTTGGTCAGGGTGTTCTTGTCCTCTTCCCTGCCTGAGTGCTTATGGAAGATGGCCACAAGAAGGCCAAAGGCCTGATCCAGGTGGCGTGCCTTGGCTGGGCCCTGGGCTCAGAGCAGGTGGTTAGGAGAGCGTTGAGGGAGTGCTGAGGGACCTCTTATCACTTTCTTTTACGCTTTTGTATAATGAGTCTATTTTTTCTATTAATGATTAAACCATAACTAGTTACCAAAGCATCTGATTAAAATATCAAACTAAAACGGCATAACTGGTGTTTTCTCTTATGCACATATTATGGCTCACTAGGAATTATTTATTTTTAATGGACAATTTTGGAGAAATGGTATGGTGAAATCACCATTTTGCCAAGGGTTATATATGTTTGTGGGTCATGCGATTTGAAGCTATTGAAGGTATTATTGAAAGACTTAAGGAAATTATGTGGGTAGCTAATAATTGGCAAATAAGTAATCCTCAACTACAGTGAATCTTTTCATTCTCCTAAAGAATCAAGATTGTTTCCTTGACTTTGCAATTGCTACTCCTTTGTTATTTGTCTGATTTTAGGGATCCTACTGGGTGTGAAGTGATGTCCTGTTGACATTTTAACAGATGCTTTTCCAGAGGTTTTGGTGTGCATTTATAGGTATCATTTTTTTTCCAGTGTGATTTCTTTTTTTTTTTTAAATGTTTATTTTGAGAGAGAAAGAGACAGAGAGTGAGTGTGTGGGGATGGGCAGAGAGAGAGGGAGAGAGAGGATTCCAAGCAGGCTCCATGCTGATAGCCTGATGTGGGGCTTGATCTCATGAACTGTGAGTCATGACCTGAGCCAAAATCAAGAGTCGGACGCTTAACCAACTGAGCCACCCAGGTACTCCATCTTTTTTTCCTGTAATTGAAGTATAATTGACATATAATACCTTATTAGTTTCAGATATATTGTAGTGATTTGATATTTTTATACATTCTGAAACAATCCCCACTATAAGTCCAGATATAAGACTCCCCTCCCACTCTCTCTCTCTCTCAGAATAAATAAATAAACACTATAGTATTATTGACTGTGTTCCCTGTGGTATATATTATCATTTTTATTTTGCTTGTTACAAAATAAGTTCATAGCATCTGTTTATTTATGCAGTCTGTGTTTTTAAAACTTAACTGCATATTACTGGCAGGTTTCCATATTCTAAATATATATTATATGATAACACTAATTTTTATTAGCTAATATTTTTATTATTTTAACATATAATTTAATATCCATATAATCATTTTACCAATTAATCTCTTATGATAGACATTTTGGTTATTTCTAAATTTTGGCTGTTAAAAATAGCTGCTGTGATGAATCCTCCTAGCTAATTCTTTGCATTCATCTTTAATTTCTTGGGATAAAAAAGAGAGAGACCAGTAAAGTTGGTAGTTTCAAGCAAGGGATTGAGCCAGATGATCTGAGTTTGATTTCTGGTTGATTCCTCTTAGTAATTCTGGCCTTAGACAAGTTATGTAATTTTTCTTCGGCTCAGGTCGTGATCTCAGTTTGTGAGTTTGAGCCCCATGTCGGTCTCTGTGCTGACAGCTCAGAGCCTGGAGCCTGCTTCAGATTTTGTGTCTCCCTCTCTCTCTGCCCTTCCCCTACTCATGCTGTCTTTCTCAAAAATAAATAAACATTAAAAAATTATAAAAAAATGATTAAATGAGTTAATTTTTGTAAATTATTTAAACAGTGTCTGGCACACAGTGTTAAGTTTTAATTTTTAAAAGTGGAATTGCTGGGTCAAAGGATAGGTATATTTATGTTTATATGTATATTTATATTTATATGTTAATTTTTTCCTCAGCATCCTTTCCTATGGGAAGCTGTCTTCTATTTCCTGTAGTCCCAGGGAAAATTCTGGTCTAGTTACTCCCACCCCCTGGGCTAAATAGAGCCATCTCTGGGTCTTTTCTTCTGGAAGAAACAAGAAAGTCTCTTTTGTTTTACAAGGATATCTAAGGTTGGAGACCATGACCAAGTTGGGGGTGTCAATGTGTATTTTCCCTACTGTGTTGAGAGAGTCTGGCTGAATATTGATTAGAGTCAAGGATAGCCAAAACATGAGAGAGAGAGTGCGAATTTTGAAAATATCATTTGAACTTCGGGTTCCAGCCATTCTTAAAAGCCAAAGCGGGCGCCTGAGTGGCTCAGTTGGTTAAGCGGCCGACTTCGGCTCAGTTCATGATCTCACAGTCTGTGAGTTCGAGCCCCGCGTCGGGCTCTGTGTGACAGCTCGAAACCCGAAGCCTGCTTCGGATTGGATTCTGCGTCTGCCCCTCCTCTGCTCTTACTCTGTCTCTCTCTCTCTCTCTCATAAATAAACATAAAAAAAAAAAGCCAAAGAACATTAAAAAAAAAGTTCTGAGGTATATTGCTCAATTCTCTTCCAGAAAGATTGTGTTATTTTTTACTCTCATTTCCTTCAGGGGGATTTTAATTAGAAAAAATCACTTAATAAGATTTATTGCTCAAGCAGCAACAGAGGAAACTGCATAGGTTCATGAAGGTGAGAATGCTAAGGAATTGGAGCAGGGATATCAGACCTTGTACCTAATTCAAATTATGTCTCTGAAATGTTACAGATTGCTTCTTGTCTTTGGCCTTTATCATGTCCTAAAGCAGTCATCTCAGTTCTGAAAATTACAACGTGTTGCCTTTTGTATTTGTCTGATTTATCTAGACTGAGAGTTCCTTGAGGGCAATATTCTTTGAAGAGAAAAAATGTTGAAATTGGAAAAATGTCCTTTCAGCAGAGATACTTATATTATTTTGGCAGACTACTACCTAATGAAAAGTGAATAATTATTTACTTAGTATTTATCAAGTAGACAGATTTGTAGAACTTCCTTTTTTAGTGATTTCCCTAATAGACTGAGTTAGGAGAAAGAATTTTTATCTTCCTTGGAAAGGCCCATTTTCCCTCAATGAGACCCTTCTGTAGATAACTTCTTTTCCCTTGACCCATTGTTTGCAGCTCTTTTGTATATTGTATTTACAAGGTCAGTACAATGATTTGAAGAAAATAATTAACTCGTTTGGGAACTTGACGTCTCAAGTTAATTTCTCCTTTAAGCGAATATTCTGTCATTATATTTTATGTAAGATATAAGACTTAGAAACTTGAAGTTGAAGATTTTTTTTGTTTTTCGAGAGTGCACTGTGAGATCGTGACCTGAGCCGAAATCAGGAGTGAGATGTTTAGCAGACTGAGTCACCCAGGCGCCTCGAAGATTTTTGTTTAAAGAAAATAACTAGTTTTGGGATAAGTTTTTAAGTGAAAAAAATCTGTTTATAGTTAATGACATCTGCTTGTAGGTAAAAATACGTGCTTTGTTTTTTCCAGCTTAAGCTAAGTCTAGCTACATTTAGAGAAAGAAATCAAGTGTCAGAACAAGCTCGGAAAATAATAGTATGAAAATTAATTTGCAATGGAAAGTGGCAGTTGAGACTGGAGTGAATTTTACAAATGCTTTATATAATTGTCCCACGCGGTTGTATGGAATTTGAAAAGAATGTTACTTGTTTTTCTTTTGAGACAGATGTTTTACCAAATAATTTTAGCCTGAGTAAACCAAGATCCACACAGGATTAGATTAATAAAACTCTTTCTTTTTTAAAGGAGGAAAGAAATGAGAGGGAGCAACAATAAGATTGATTTAGAATGATGAAAAACTGAAGGTTTTTAAAAATATAAGTTAACTGCATTACCCTTCTACCTAATCCTCTGTTGAAATTGGGGGGATCCCCTGGTAAATACACTGTTTAGTTATTTGTTTATTTGAAAAGTGTTTATGTCCCAGGCATCATGCTGCAACAGAAAACAAGTCAGATACTGAAGTTTCCCTTTAACAGGTTCTATTAATAGGAGTAGAGTATTTAGGAAAAAGCTAGGCTTTTCTTTAGAAAAAGATTAACAACCTTTCATATGTGAAGTGCCAAATGGATTCCTTTAAGCCATTCAGTAAAGTGTCAGTGAGTGAGTGATTGGTTGGTGTTCCAGGAGGGGGATATTGACTTTGTTCTTAAGGAATTTATAATTTTGTTATGCTTGATCAGTCTCATTAGCAAAGAAATGGGAAATTCTTCCTTTTAAAGACACATCTTAGAAGTATGAAACCTAAATTTGTAATATTGGGTAGTTTTGGACAGCCATGAGGCATCAAGAAGATACTACCACAGTATATAGATGGTGACTAGGAGGTGGAACTGCCTATAGAAAAAAAAAATCCACCTAAATGTCTTCTAGGACTTGGAAATTCAGCATTGTCAAGTGAACATGCCTTTTTTCACCTTGGTCATTCACCCAAGTCAGAATCTTGCCGAACTTTTCCTTTTCTCCCTCATTTTCACTTGAAAGTTTTTAATTTTTCTTTTTAAATTTTTCTCACTTTCCTCTTTCTGTCTGTTCCTATAGCCAATGCCTTTCTTTTCCTGGAAGAGAAAATGGTCTTTTTCCATTAGAAGCACTCTGTTTGGATATAGGTTTGGCTGCATATCGTAGAGACCTAACATAATGTCTTCAACAATATAGAGATTTATTTCTCTTTCACATAAAGGTCTGGACAGTTTTGGGTTTGTGTAGGCTCCTTCCAGCTTTATTTTCTTAAATTTTTTACTTTTTATGCTGATTATTTTGCTGACTTCTCTACTTCACTATGAGCTCTTTTAAGATAGGAATTGTATCCTACACATTTTTTAAAAAAATTCCTAGTCCCTACTAAAATACCTGGCACATGAAAGATGCGTAGTAAATATGTGTGAAATGAATTTTGAATGAACAATATACTTAAGGGAGATGGCAACCTAAATGCCATCCTTTTCTGCTCTGTCCCTCTCTTTAAATAGGTACCTTATCTAAAAAGGGAATTTTTAGTATAAATAGATCAGGTCTTTATTATAACCACTAAATCATATATGCTCAGCTTTTTTTCTGATAAGTTGAATTTTCCTGAAGTACTTTGATTATTAAGGTTAGAGATGAGAGAGACTGAGTCACTGAACATATTGTTGATGGGAGGGGGGTAAATTATGGTTGCTGGCCGTCCCTTCCTCATTATAAAGACTACTCTGGAGCCATGAAGAGAGGGCTGTGGCAATAGAACCGTCTTGGAATCTGACGATATTGACCGTTAAGATCTTCAAGCCGTCTGCTATTTCCAAATGTCCGTTAGTAGGCTTTACCTACTATGGAAGCACAGTTATATAATCATCTTGAATTATCTTGTAGTTATTATTTTTTATATTAATTTCATAAATCATGAATTTTGTGGTAGTTATCACATCATTGTTTTAAGACTTATTTGGACAACTTTTCTCACGTAGTACTTGAGTTATATTATTTTTATTTATTTTTTTAATCTTTATTTGTTTTAGAGAGAGAGAGGGAGCTAGAGCGCAAGTGGGGGAGGGACAGAGACAGAGGGAGACACAGAATCTGAAGCAGGCTCCAGACTCTGAACTGTCAGCACAGAGCCCGATGTGGGGCTCAAATTCACGAACTGCAAGATCATGGTCTGAGCTGAAGTCGGATGCTTAACCGACTGAGCCCCAGAGTTATATTATTTTTTACTATTAAATATTTTTGTCTTTTTAGGGATAATAGACTGTTCAAGTATTCCCTCACATTTCCTATAGGAATTTTTGAATATGTTGAATGTGTTCCAGATACTTTAATGTCAGCCAGGATAAGTTTTCCATTCGATAATGGCATATTTCCTCTTTTTATGTAGTAAATGTAGTTTAACAAAATGAAAGAGAAAAATAATGTCATCTCAATAGGTGCAGAAAAGCAGATTTGACAAAACTCAACCTCCATTTATGATAAAAACTCTCAACAAAGTGGGTATAGAGGAAATGTACGTCAACATACTAAAGCCCATGTATGATAAACCTAGAGCTAACATGATTCTCAGTGGTGAAAAACTGAAAACTCGGTGTGCCTGACTGGCTCAGTTAGTAAAGCATGTGACTCTTAATCTCAGGGTTGTAAGTCCATTTTGGGAATAGAGCTTATATTTTAAAAAGAACCCCAAGGGGTGCCTGACTGCCTCAGTTAGTAGAACATGCAACTCTTGATCTTGGGATTGTAAGTTTGAGCCCCACATTGGATGTAGAGATGACTTAAAAATAAAATCTTTAAAAAATAAACAAACTCTGAAAGCTTTTTCTCTAAGATCAGGAACAAGACAGGGATCCCAGTTTTATTCAGGACAGTATTGGGAGTCCTAGCCATAACAATAAGGCAAGAAAAAGAAATAAAAGGCATTGACATTGAAAAGTAAGAAGTAAAACTGTCAATATTTGCAGATGACATGATACCGTTCATAAAAAATCCTAAAATCTCCACCGAAAAAAGTGTTAGACTAAACGAATTTAGTAAAGTTGCAGGATACAAAATCAATGTACAGAAGTCTATTGCTTTTCTCTACACTAATAACAAACTGTCAGAAAGAAAAAAATAAGAAAGCAATCCCATTTCCAATTGCATCAAAAAGAATAAAATACTTAGGAGTAAATTTAACCAAGGAGGTAAAACATCTGTATACTGAAAACTATATGCCACTGATGAAAGAAAATGAAAAAGACACAAATAAATGGAAAGATATTTTGTGCTCATGGTTTGGAAGAGTTCATATTGTTAAAACTATCCATATTACTCAAATCAATCTATAGATTTAGTGCAGTCTTTATCAAAATTTCCTTGGCATTTTTCACAGAAGTAGAACAAATCTAAAATTTGTACAGAACTGTAAAAGATCCCAAGTAGCCAAAGCTGTCTTGAGAGAGAAGAACAAAACTGGAGGTATCACGCTTGTTGATTTCAAACTCTACTACAAAGC
This sequence comes from Paguma larvata, assembly GCA_030068075.1. Lineage (NCBI taxonomy): Eukaryota > Metazoa > Chordata > Mammalia > Carnivora > Viverridae > Paguma > Paguma larvata. The sequence goes on along the minus strand of CM057831.1, from coordinate 64,505,347 downwards.
TATAGTAATCAAACAGTATGATATTGGCCTTAAAAATAGTCACACAGGGACGCCCGGGTGGCTCAGTCGGTTAAGTGTCTGACTTTGGCTCATCTCACGGTTCGTGAGTTCAAACCTTGCATTGGGCTCTGTGCTCACAGCTCAGAGCCTGGACCCTGCTTCAGCTTCTGTGTCTCCCTTTCTCTCTGCACCCCCTCTCAAAAATAAATAAGAATTTTAAAAATTTTAAAAAAATAGACACAAATCAGTGGAACATAATTGAGAACCGAGAAATAAGCCCACACATATATGGACAATTAATTATAACAAGGGAGGGATGCTTGGCTAGCTCAGTCAGTTGAGCATCCAACTCCTGATCTCGGTGCAGGTCATGATCTCATGGTTTATGAGTTTGAGACCCATGTGAAGTTCCACTTGGGACTCTGCACTGACAGTGTGGTGCCTGCTTGGATTCTCTCTCTCTCTTGCTCGCTCTGCTCTTCCCCTGCTCTTGCACATCTCAAAATAAACAAACTTAAAAAAATTTATGACAAGGGAGCCAAAAACAGACAATGGAGGAAGGACAGTTTGTTCACTAAATTGTGTTGGAAAACTAGTCAGCCGAATGCAAAAGGATGAAACTAGACCATTATCTTATACCACATAAAAATTAACGCAGAATGGATTAAAGACTTGAAAGTAAGACCTGAAATCATAAAATTCCTTGAAGAAAACACAAGCAGCAATCTCAACATTAGTTTTAGTGATGTGTTTGTAGATCCGATGCCAAAGGCAAGGACAACAAAGGCAAAAATAAATAAATAGGTACTACATCAAACCAAAAAGCTTCTGCGTGGTAAAAGAAACCATCAAAATGAGAGGGCATCTCAGTGAATGGGAGAAGTTATTTGCAAATTATATATGTGAAAAGAATTTAGTATCCAAAATACATAAAGAACTCATATAACTCAGGGAGCCTGGGTGACTCAGTCAGTGGAGCATATGACTCTTGATCTTGGGGTCATGAATTTGAGCCCCACATTGGGTGTAGAGATTACTTTTTTTTTTAAAAAAAAAAAGACCTCATACAACTCAACGATAAAAAAAAAGAGTATGATTAAAAATGGGCAATGGAATGGCACCTGGGTGGCTCAGTTGGTTGAGTGTCTGACTCTTGATATCGGGCTCAGGTCTTGGTCTTGGAGTCATGGGTTCAGGCCTCATGTTGGGCTCTGTGCTGGTCATGAAGCCAATTAAAAAAAAAAAAAAGAATCTGAATTGATGTATTTCCAAAGAAGACATATCTATAAGTCACATGAAAAGATGTTTAATGTCACTAATTACTAGGGAAATGCAAATCAAAGCCACAGAGACATCACTTCATACCTGTTAGAATGGCTGTTGTCAAAAAGATAAGAGATAAATGTTGGAGAAGATATGGAAAAAGGGAACCTTTGTACACTGTTGATGGGAAACAGTATGGAAATTCCTCAAAAAATTAATTAAAAATCTACCAGAGGCACTTGGGTGGCTTAATTGGTTGAGCGCCCAACTCTTGATTTTGGCTCAGATCATGATGCTGGGGTCGTGGTATCCAGCCCTATGTCACGCTCTGTGCTGAGCATGAAGCCTGCTTGAGATTTTCTCTCTCTCTTCCTCTGTCCCTCTCCACCATTCATGTGCTCTATCTCTAAAAAAAATAAAATAAAAAATAAAATTTATAAAAGTAACCAACTTGTTTGAGTACTAGCTTCATATTTTTTCTTTTGGGGATAAAAATTTTTAAATTACTATAAAATATGAATTCTGTATGTGCTTATTTCCTTTTGTCCATACCTAAATGTTGATTTCTTAAGGTGGTATTTTTGTATTTAAAAGAGGATTACAGAAGAGTCTTACATGTTTTATTATTGGCCTTTAACAGATGTAGACAGAAGGTATCTATAAAGCGATAGGAGATTTTAAGATCCTAAATGTGTATTGTGTATAATTTTTGCAGTAGGAAAGTAGTAACCCTTTAGGATTAATTAAATGTTGTATTGAACAATGAGAAGATGTCGATCAATTTTAAAGAAAGTCATCACTTCTTACGTGTTTTTTTCTGACTCATATGGTCATAAAATTAGATTCCACATAACTCCTCAAGGAAATCTTTGTCCTAAGATAAAGATCTGAGACATCTGTGCTGAGCATGAAGCATGTCAGAGGTCTTCGCAGAATATTTTGAGAAAGCATCAACATTTCATTTTGCACTGGTGAATTCAGTAGCCGAGAACTCAGAACAAACCCAAGGGCGACTTGATTAAAAGTTATCCTGGTTTTTACTTTAGTTTTCAGTATGTGTGTGTTGTATATGCAGATACGTGTATGTATTTGTATTTTAGTTGAGTGACTGGTTAGTTGTCTTTTGGAAATTATGTCTCATGAAGGAATTTATACTTCCATAGAAAGTATTATCAACAGATCACTACCGTCTTTTCTGTTCTGATTATCAAGGGGCAGCTCCAGGAGGCTTCCACTTTGTTTTATAAATGCAAGACAATATGTGAAAAGATAATTAACATAAAATTGCCAAGTGAGTGCTATAGGCAGAAAGACTGAGGGTTCAGAAGGCTGAGGGTTGACAGGAAAGGGCTAGTGGAGATAATTGTTTTTATTTTTATTTATTTATTTTTTAAACGTTTTATTTATTTTTGAGACAGAGAGAGAGAGCATGAGAAGGGCAGAGAGAGAGAGGGAGACACAGAATCCAAAGCAGGCTCCAGGCTCTGAGCTGTTAGCACAGAGCACGATGCGGGGCTCGAACTCACAGACTGTGAGATCATGACCTGAGCCAAAGTCGGCTGCTCAACTGACTGAGGCACCCAGGCGCCTCGAGATAATTGATTTTAAATTGACTCTTGAGGGTGGGCTCCTGGCTGCCTCAGGTGTTGGAGCATGCGACTCTTGATCTTGGGGTGATGAGTTAGAGCCCCATGTTGGGTGCAGAGACTACTTAAATAAATAAACTTTAAAAGTTATAAGTAATCTCTGCACGCAATGTGGGGCTTAAATTCATGACCCCCCGAGATCAAGAGTCTCATGCTCTTCTGACTCAGCCAGCCAGGAACCCCATAAACAAAATCTTAAATAAAAAATTGAAACTTGAGGGGTCGGATACATTTTTTTCTCTACATATGATTATGAAAAATTTCAAAGCCTTAGTGAAGTTGAAAGAAGTTTATACCTACTGTTTTGTATAATTAACATTTTATTATATTTTATTACATATTAATCATATATTTAATTCTATCATCCATTTATTCATCTGCTTTTGGATGTATTTCAAAGTAACTTGTTAATATCATTATTATATAGCTTACTTATTAACATTCTAAAATGTAATAGTTTTTTTATCTTTTTTCTTTTGATGTAAAATTTACATATAATGAGATACACAAATCTTAAGTTTACATTTCTGGAAATTTTATGCACTGCATAACCCAGCCTCTTATCAAGACATAGTAGGGGCACATGGGCGGCTCAGTCAGTTAAGCATCAAACTTCAGCTCAGGTTATGATCTCACAGTTCAAGGGTTCGAGCCCCATGTTGGGCTCTGTGCTGACAGCTTGGAACCTGGAGCCTTCTTCAGATTCTGTGTCTCCCTCTCTCTCTGCCTCTCCCCCACTCATGCTCTCTTTCTCTTTCTCTTTCTCTCTCAAAAGTAAATAAACATTAAAAAAAAAAAGATACAGTATAGTACCATTACCTCAAAATGTTCCTTTATGCCTACCTATTCCCAGTCCATTCTTTCTCCTACCCTCCTAGAGGCAATCACTGTCACTGTTCTGATTTTTTTTCACCATAGATTGATTTTGCCCATTCTAGAACTTTGTGTAAATGGAATTATACAGCATGTATGTTCTTTTATGTAAGTCTTCTTTCACTCAGCATGATTTTGATATGCATCCACATTGTTATATTTGTCAAAAGTTTCTTCCTTTTTTAAAGTTTATTTATTTTTGAGAGAGAGTGCACATGCTTGTAAGTATGCAAGCAGGGGAGGGGCAGAGAGAGAAGCAGGCGCCCCTCTTCCTTTTTTTTACTGTTAGAAATATACAACAGTTTATCCCTTCTATTGATGGATACCTGGACTATTTCCAGTTTTTGGCTATAATAAATAAAACTGCGATGAATATTCTTATGAGTCTTTTTGTGAAAATCTATTTTCATTTCTGTTGGGTAAATATTTAGCAGTTGAATTTCTGGGTCATAGGTGGGTATGTGTAATATTTTCTAAGAAAATTCCCCATCTGGGGCACCTGGATGGCTCACTTGGTTAGGTGTCTGACTCGATTTTGGCTCAGGTCATGGTCTTAAGTTTCATGAGATTGAGCCGTGCCCTGTGTAGGGCTCTGCACTGACTATGCAGAGACTTCTTGGGACTCTCTCTCTCTCCCTCTCTCTCTGCGCCTCCGCTGCTTGCTCTCTTGCTCTCTCAAAAAATAAAAAAATAACTAAAAAATTTTTTTTGATATAATTTTTAAGGTTGATCTAACCAATTTCTTTGCTATCAAACAGGAGAACTTAACTATCCAAATCAGAGGAGGATGATAAGTAATTGTTAAAATAACTATGAATTTTTCCTAGGAAGTAAATAACTATTTTAATATATGAAGCTTACCTAATATGATCCACGCATTAGATGGGTTAAAAACACAGTAAATGGTAATGAGATAACTTGTCTATGGATTTGATGTTTTTTATTATTAAAAGGCCTGAATAGGAGCTACTATGTATTTGTTCTTTTTGTATATCTTGTTATTTTAGTAGGTCTGCAAATCGATTCCAGATATGATAACCTTAGAATAAAAAAAATAATTTATTATTTTATAAAATGGGTTTCTTTTGTTGTCAACTTTAAAAGTTGTTATGTTTTGAAATTTTAAATGTTGATGCTTTAGATAAGGTGTATCTCATATTGATGTAACATTTTTACCCTGTTATGGAAAAATCATTTCATTAGTATCAAAGATATTTTCAGAGTATTTGATATTATATACAAATTATACCAAAGGTTAGAGATTCCCTAGAGTTAAGGCACTGTGGTTTACAGTGGTCTAGTAAATTTTTAAAAAACACCATTTACCAGATTTTTGCATCCAGAAATAAGATTTATTTCTTCTTTCTTAGTTATGGTCTAAGGATAAGATTTTTATGTTGAGTGAGAGAAAAGAAATGCATGCAAGTTAATAGTATTAGCTAACATTTATTCAGTGCTTGCTATATACACAAAGCACATTACAAACATCTCATTTAATCCTCATAGCCTTACTGAGATGGAGATATTCTATATTTCCATTTTACACATGGGAATTGGAAGCTCTAGGTAACTGGTCTGGAGTTATGCATCTTAGAGTAAAGGACCTGGGATTCAATCCCAAGCATTCTCTCTACAGTCCATACTCTTTTAACACCTGAACTGTACAGTGTCATTTCAGTGAAATGAATTAAATTTTCCTTGTTTGAATTTAAATAAGATTGGTTGCAAGGAAAAGAGTTACTTAAGCTAGTTCAGTCAAAAGGGAGGTTGTCATAAAGGGTACAGAAAAGATCTAGAAATCCAAGGGCTCAGTCATAGGAACCAGCAATAACTCGCAAATGCAGGCACATACCTGTTGCTCATCTCTGCAGGCCTTCTCTGTTCAACTCCCCTTTTTTTCGTGTTGGCCAGTTCCTTGGCTCCCTAGGGTTTCCTGTTCCTTTGTGGATTCCACTAGCTGTCCTACTGCCCTTCTATGACTCTGCTGGCCTGTCACCTTTGTTTATCCCATTTCTTGGGATTGATCATATTGGCCTTTCTCACCTTTTTGAGGTGGACCACATAACTCAATGGGTTTCCTTTGGGTACCTATCCTATCTAGTCATTTCTGAACAGAGGTAAAGTCACATGATCCAAAACCTGGTCTTTGGCCCTCAACATGGCCATGACATTTTCACCTAGAAGTGGAGTATGAGTCAGCAGGTATCATGAGATTTACTGATTGACCTAGTTTAGGTGATTTATCAAAGAAAAAGATGGTCATGTGAAACTTTTTACTAGATAAAAATTTTCTTTTCTCTTTTTAATATTTTTAAATGTTTATTTTTTTGTAATTGAGAGAGACAGACAGAACGTGAGTGGGGGAGGGGCAGAGAGAGAGGGAGACACAGAATCCAAAGCAGGCTCTAGGCTCCGAGCTGTCAACACAAACCCCAACATAGGGGCTGGAACCAACAGACTGCAAGATCATAACCTGAGCCTAAGTCAGACACTCAACCAACTGAGCCACCCAGGCATCCCTAGACAAATATTTTCTAAGGTGCATTTCACAAAACAGTTATAGGCAATGGCCTGTGAAAAGTGGCTAAATACATATGGAAAATTCGGCTTAATGTGTTTACTTCTTGGAGATTCACAGTATGGGTTAGCATATTAAAATTCTGAAAATCCCTGCAATATGGAAATTTGATGATCTCTTTTTAATATAACATTGCCCACACTTATTTGGTCACAGAACTGTTAACGTATGATAGTTACCTCACTGAGCAGTATTTTGGGAAGCTCTGCATTAGAGTACAGTAAGAGTTTTTGTTTGTTTTGTTTTGTGTGTGTGTTTTTTTTTTAAGATTAGAATACTATTTGTAATTCTACTTGGCAGTCATTGACAGTAGAGGATGGTTGTTAAAAACATGGACTTTGGCTTACATGGATAGGATTTTAATTTCAGCACTATCATTATATGTGATTTTGTATAAGAACTTAATCTTTATGGGTCTCAGTTTGCTAATCTGTGATATTTCCTGTTGGGTGCTTAGTTCAGTGTCTGACATGGTAAGTACTTTATAAGTTGTGACATGTAAAACTACCTATGTTTCTACTAGAAAATGTTTGGGTGCACCAGTTAGGGCAATAATTTTTCTATAGTAGGAAATTATCTTATATCTGAATAGTTTTATCTAGCATAATTCATATGTTAGACTTCATTTTAGGATAAATATAGAATAAATGTGGGTTCACAAGAGAATCTCAGTTCAGAGAAAAATATGTTGGGAGAGAGGCTATTAAATCTTCCACAGCCAGGAGTAGAAAATATTGGGATGGGTTAAGCTGGGAAGATTCCTGTTTGAAATCAGCTCTGTAGGAGTGTGAAGGTATAGAGGGTGACAGTATGGTAGGAGATCATACTCTGGAGAGGATGGGTTAGATTTTTAAGTCTGAATTTACCTAATGATGTTTTGGTTTAAGAATCTAGTGCATATGGATAACCATAATGCTCCAAGTGTGAGTGACAGCCACAGCCCATTTCTGAAAAAAACCCAACCAGCTGCAGGGGCTTGTGTCAGTTGTTACACTCATGAGTCCCCTCCACTTTGCCACAATTAATTGGACAACAGGTTGGCATCAGTGACATATATATAGGTCATTGGCTTATAAATTAGCCTGATCCAAGAGCTGTACAGTAGTTCTGTCTTACAAAGTGGTGAATTAACTCAATGTAATCCTCTTCCTTACGGAATTTGAATATGAGATAGCAAAGAAAGCAGTAAACAGAAGCTTAGGACATTAGAAACCACGTAGTAGAAAAAGTAGTCATAGTGGAGAGTGAAACATAACCACTGTCATAGTAGAGGCAGAATCAGGAAACAGTTAGGACAATGTTTAAGAGTTCTTACTGGATACCAGTCTTACTTGATGCTGACTAGTGTTTCAGTTTTCAGTAAGGCCTAATTGTGGAGACTTTTCTTGTGCTTCCATACTATGTCACATATTCTTGCACTAAACCTGCATTGTGAAGTAACCTAAATGAACTTGCATATAGGTTTGGCAATTGGAAAGGGCCCATCTTGCTTAATACTACCAGCTACATCCTTTAAAGGACAATAATTCACTTAGTTGATGTAAATGGGATTAATTGATTAGCTGGATGGGAAGAACAGGAACTTTGCTTGTGACACTACTGATCAGGGAAGGTAATAGAGGTTGTGCTTTTTTGACATAGTGCCCCAGTACTAGAGTGAAGAAACCTGGGTTAATGGCTCTGCCACCTATCAGCTATGTGTGAATTTTTTTTTTTACGTTTATTTATTTTTGAGAGAGAGAGAGTGAGAGCACACAAGCTGGAGAGGGGCAGAGAGAGAGGGAGACAGAGGATCCAAAGCAGGCTCCGTGCTGTCAGCACCTGATGTGGGGCTTGAACTCACAAACCATGAGATCATGACCTGAGCCTAAGTTGGATGCTTAACTGACTAAACCACCCAGGACCCCCTAACTATGTATGATCTTAGATAACTCTTAATTTCATGGGCCAGAATTTTCTTTCTACAACTTGAATTAGTCAAACTGTTTTTTTCCCCCCGAAAAGAAGCTTTTTAGCAAAAAGCATTGTTCACAGCATTTAGAAATGGTTAGAGGTAGCAATAGATACGAAAAATGAGAGGAAATAATATCAATCTAAGTAAACATTAAATATTGATACAGCTTAACTAGTAAAGTCTAATAGTACTCAACATTATTCTACTCCTTTGTTTATGAAAAAGGAATGATGGGGGATAATATATCTTCATAGATGTGACATTAACTTGTCTACTTTTGCTGCAGTGTGTTTTTGCTCTTTATTTATATTTCAAATATTTATAACCATTTCCTTTAAGACTTTGACAAACAGATTTGTTTTTAATGCAGTACTTTCCTAGGCTTTTTATCCAGAATCAACCTGATAACGGGGCAAAAGACCAAACACTTTTTTTTTGTTGGAGAATCTTGATCTATGCATTACCTTAAAGTTTGCCAAACTGTATTGTGCTATGATTCACCATTAGTAATATCTTAGATCAGGATTAATTCTTACCTCCTATGAGAAAAAGTGCCTTTTAGCAAAAACAATTGCAGACTACCCCCAAAGTAGTCAGTGTGCTCTTAATATTGACAGATTAAGATACTGACAGATTAATATACTTAAATATTTAAGTATTGGTAGATTCTGTGATTTAGAGATTCTTTATTATAATTTTATTTCCCCATCGAATTGGGAACATAGCCAGGAACAAAAAGAAGCTTTGTAAAAAGAAATATTCTTCTTTTTTTTTTCACAGTTTGCCTTCTTTATGGTTCTGTGTATAATTTATAGGATCAGAAAACATCTGTTGCAAAGGTGTGTAATCCAGTCTCTTATTGGCAGGCCTCCATTCCTTAACGTAGAGGTGTAGTCTTTTTTTGTTTTTTTTTTTTTTTGAGGCGTAGTCTTGATATGTGTTAAGAATGGGAAATTCTAGGGGTGCCTGGGTGGCTCAGTCAGTTAAGCGTTCCAGTCTTTTGTGTGGTGTTCAGTTTTCCCTCCCATAGAACTTTTGGAATCTTATTATATATTCCTATTTTTCGAAACTTCACGTCTTAAAATTTTTTTTAAAGTTTGTTTATTTTTGAAAGACCGAGAGATGGAGCACGAGTGGGGGAGGGGTAAAGAGAAAGGGAGACGCAGAATCTGAAGTAGGCTCCAGGCTCTGAGCTGTCAGCACAGAGCCTGACACGGGGCTCAAACTCACAAGCCATGAGATCATGACCTGAGCCGAAGTTGGATGCTTAACTGACTGAGCCACCCAGGTGTCCCAGAACTTCATGTCTTGTAGTTAGTCTTTTTGTATTCATTATTGTAGACCTTCAGTAGGCTCTTCCAAATTGATAACTGTGAATTTAAGTCCTTCCATTTTCCACTGTTTCTGTTCTCTTCTTGGAGCCCCAGTTTTCATCTCTTTGGCTTTTGTTGTTGTTTTCTTTTTTGCCGTTCTGTTTCTTCCCTTTTTCTTCCATCTCCTTTTAATTTTTACTTTCATTAAAAATATTTCAACAGCTCTTTTTGTTGCTGAATATTCCTTTTCATAACATTTTCTTGTTTTTTTTTAATGGTTGCAATATCTTCTCTTATGTCTCTAAAGATATTACCGATTTTATTTATTTATTCATTTTTTAAAATGTTTACTTATTTTTGAGAGAGAGAGAGCATGAGCAGGACAGGAGCAGGGAGCGAGAGGGAGGCAGAGAATCAGAGCCTGATGTGGGGCTTCGTGCTATGATCTGTGAGATCATGACGTGAACTGAAATCAAGTCAGATTCTTAACTGACTGAGCCACCCAGGCATCCCAGGATTTTACTGATTTGAAAAATGTTTTTGTTTTCTTGAATATGTCTTTTTCTTCTGAGCCCCTCTTATCCCCCACCCCCTTTGTTTTGATCTTCCGTGTTAGAGGCTTTCCTTGGCTTTCTCCTAATCTTGTACTCATTGTGAGGTTTTGGACTATTGGCCTCACTGTTGGGTGATCGTGCTGGGATTGGGTTTGATAACCTCTCCCAGATTTTTTTTTTTTTTTTTTTTTTTTACCTTTTATTTGTCAGATTTCCAAGAGTAGGATCTTTCCATTTCCTGCCTGGGAAGTATAGATTTGGTTGCCAGGTAGGGGAAGATTTGAGATTGTAGAATTCACTATGTAAACTTTTACACAATTCCCTCTCTTTTCAGCTCAACTGCTAAGTATTCCCATAGGTGAGTTAAATTTTTAAATTTAAAAAATTTTTTCCTGATGGTAAATCTCTGCTCTTCTGCTGGATGGAGGAAGGACAGTCATCCAGGTGCATAGAGACTATTTGGGGATCTACTTGCTTCTTAACTAAGCTTTTAAACAGTTCTACTCACATTTCACTTCTAGAAGTATCTGGTAAGCCAACTGCAAAGCTTGTTCGGGGTTCTGAAGTATAAATCAGGTAGCTTCTTGTTATCCCTCGTGATGGCTTAGGATTTAATGTTCTGAGGTGAGGTAATTACGCTAAATTTATCTGGCTGTTTTTCAACTTTTATTTATTTATTTTTTTAGTAGACTCCATCCTTAAGAGGCTTGAACTAAGGCCCTTGAGATTGAGAGTTGCATGCCTTACAGATAAGCCAGCCAGGTGTCCCTGCTTTTCAACCTTTCAGCTAGATTTTATCATTCCTGTGTTTTTCCTTTCTCTTTGTGGTTGCATTGCCAATTATTATTTCTTTGCTAACACCTCTCTCCTTTATTTTAAACTTCTGAAACAGAAAGAAAAAACTTCTAGTAATTTTATTTGTTTCTTGACCAATACCCAGTCAGGTGTCTGCAAAATCATTTTAAAATTTCAGAATTTCCTGGCTGTTAATTATTTTGCAAGATTTTGTTTGTGTTTTTAAAATGAGATGTCATCTCTTAAAAAGGTGTTTTCAGATTAAGATAACATTTCTCACAGAAAGAATGCAACTGAAAAATATGTACATGTGTCTGCTTTCTTGGCTAGGGCTTATTCTGTTTCTTCCTTTTTCATTATAGTCATAACAAAACGATATGCTGTAAATCTTTCCTCTGTAAGCTCTCAGCTCTACTTGTTGGCTAAGACAAATATTAAACCAGAAGAGAAGGGGGTTCTGGTAAAAATAGTAAGAGAAAATTTAGGAATAATCATAAAGAAATGTGAGACTTTTTTTTCTTTTGGCAAATATTTATTGAATACCCGTTACGTGCCAGTAATGGCACAAAATGAATGTGGTCCTTGCTCTTATGGAGTTTATAGTCAGTTTGAGAGACATTTAAAAAAACTCTTGAATGACTGTTCTCTACAATGTCAAACTATGTTAATGTTTACAAATACTCCAAAAAAGTGTGCATCTTAATTTTAATGTGCATATGTTTTAAAGTTTGAGTTATATATAATAAAATTCACACATTTTAGGTATGTAAATCAACAACTTCTGACATATATGTATATATCTATATCTGTCCTATTGTTACAACCACTGTAAAGACAGCAATTTTAACAAGTTCCGGGTAATGCAAATGCTGCTTGTTTGAGGACAACAGTTTTGAGGTTGGAATCATCAAATTCAGATTTTACCCAAACTGAGATAGCTCAATATCAGCAGGAAGTTTTGGGTTGATTTTTATTTTAAAACTGGTCATGATTATATGTGTACATTTTTAAATTGTTTTGAATGCAAAACGAAGCCTCATGAATTAGAAAGACACCAAAGTTAGGTAAGAAAAACTGTCCCATTCTTGCCTCCTAGCTACACAGTTCCTCTTTGGACAACCATTTCTTGCATATCCTTGATTAATTAATTAATTAATTAATTTGGGGAGTGGGTGGAGAGAGAGGGAGAGAGACGATTCCAAACAGGCTCTGCACTGTTAGCATGGAGCCTGATGTGGCTCTTCGTCTCACTACTGTGAGATCATGACCTGAGCCAAAATCAAGAGTTGGATGCTTAACTGTCTGAGCCACCAAAGTTCCCCTGATGCTTTTTATTTTTAAAATTAGATTGTCTCTTTTATTTTGTAAGTTTAAAAAAATTGAAGTGAAATTTATATAGAATAAAATACATACATTATAACCATACAATTTTAGCTTTAACAAATGAATACACCCTTGTAATGTAAATCTCAATCAAGACCTGATGCTTAACTTGGACAGGCTTCTGGCGTGCTTCTTTTGATGTTTCTGATTCTATGATCATGCTAGGATTTAATAAGCATTATTGAACCACTGCTTTATTGTATATAGGACTCATAGGTGATTTGAGATATCAACTACTTTAAAAGAGACTTTATTTTTTAGAGAAGTTGTATAGCAAAACTGAAGGGAAATTACAGAGTTCCCATGTACCTTCTACTCCCACATGCATAGCCTCCCCCACTATCAACATCTTGCACCAGAGCAGGACATTTGTTATAGTTGATGAACCTAAATTGACACATTATAATCACTCAAAGTCCATACAAAATATAGAATAGTTTCACTGTCCTAAAAATCCTCTGCGTTCTATGTATTCATCTCTCCCTTTTTCTTAACCCCTGGTGAACAGTGATCTTTTTACTGCCTCCATCGTTCTGCCTTTTCCAGAATGTCATATAGTTGACATCATGCTTTATGTAGCCTTTTGCAGATTGATGTCTTTCACTTAGTAATATGTATTTAGGGTCCCTGTATGTCTCTCCATGGCTTGATAGCTCATTTCTTTTTAGCTGTGAATAATGTTTCATTGTCTGCATGTTCCACAATTTATTAATCCAATCACCTACAAGAACATCTTGGTTGCTTCCAAATTTTGGCATTTATGAATCAAGCTACTGTAAATCCATGTGCAGGATTTTGTGCAGACATATGTTTTCCACTCCTTTGAGTAAATACCAAGGAGCACAATTGCTGGATTGTATAGGAAGAGTATGTTTAGTTTTGTGAGAAACTACCGAAGTGCCTTCCAAAATGGCTGTACCATTTTGCATTCCCACCATCAAGGAGTGAGAGTTCTTGTTTCATGTTCTTATCTGTATTTGATATTGTCAGTGTTTTGGATTTTGACCATTCTAATAGATGTGTAATAGTATCTTATTGTTTTAATTTTCAGTTTTCTAATGAAATATGATGTTGAACATTTTTTTATATGGGTATTGCCACCTCTGCATATCATCTGTGGTGAGGTATCTCTTTCAATCTTTTGCCCACTTAAAAATTATTGGGTTATCTATTTTATTATTGTTGAGTTTTAAGAGTTCTTCGTATATATATATTTTAAAGTTTATTTATTCTGGAGGGGGAGAGTGTGAGCAGTGGAGGGGCAGGAAGAGAGGGAGAGAGAGAATCTCAGCCAGACTCCATGCTGCCAGCTCAAAGCCTGATGGTGGGGCTCAGTCCCATGAACTTTGAAATCATGATCTGACCTGAAACTAAGAATTGGACGCTTAGCCGACTGAGCCATCCAGGCACGTCTTTGCATATTTTGGGTAACAGTTCTTTATCAGATATATTACTTACAGATATTTATTTCCCAGTCCGTGCCTTGTCTTCTGATTCTCTTGAATCAACTCAGTTTTTAGAAGGGGATTCTGGAAAAGATTGAAGGTTAGCAAAAGTTCTGATATACAGAATGGTTAATAATTTTTTGATTAAAATTTTTTTCATAATGTTTATTTCTTTTGGAGAGAGAGAGAGACAGAGCACAAGCAGGGGAAGGGCAGAGAGAGTGAGGGAGACACAGAATCTGAAGCAGGCTCTAGGCTCTGAGCTGTCAGCACAGAGCCTGACACAGGACTCGAACCCACAAACTGTGAGATCATGTCCTGAGCCAAAATCGGATGCTTCACTGACTGAGCCACCCAAGCACCCCTATAATTTTATGATTTAAGATAGGTCTCTAGGAACACCTGAGTGATTCAGTTGGTTTAGCATCTGACTCCATTTTGGTGCAGGTCATGATCCCAGTGTCGTGGGATTGAGCACCATGTTGGGCTCCACACTGGGCTTAGAGCTTGCTTGGAATTCTCTCTTTCCCTCTCTCTTTGTCCCTCTCCTCTCTTCACACACACGCTCTCTCTCTAAAACAAAGCAAAAAAAAAAAAAAAAGAGAGAGAGAGAGAGGTCTCCAGATAAAAAATTTGGAAGTACTACTTACACATTCAGAATCATTTAAGATTTTTATTAATTTTGTGAAATACGTATCAGTTGCATTAACCTGTACATTATTTTAAAAAGAAAAAACACTTTAATTACCCTCCATTGTCAACTTTTTTTTTTTTTTAAAGATTTTAAATAATCTCTGTACTCATCAAGAGGCTCAAACTCACAACCTTAAGATCAAGAGTAGCTTGCTCTATTGACTGAGCTAGTCAGGCACTCACCCTGTTGTCTACTTAATATAATTCTTTCATTATCTTTCTTCAACACATTTCCAGTTTTTATTGTTATTGTTTTCCTTTATAGATATATAATACATCAGCCAAACTGAACCATTCTTTATTTCCCACAGAGGTCAAATTCAGGGCCCTTTCTCCTCTTTATTCAAAATCTTCTATCCTTTAATTTAATTACCACCTTTTTCATGACACCTTAAGGAAGACTTTGAATCTAACCTAAGAATATGATACAAAATATGCACAACTTGGTATCTGACAATGTTTGTTGTAGCATTATTTATTGTAGCTAAGTAGTGGAGACCACCATGATGTTTAGCAACAGTGGAACAATTATAATGAAAAGTGATGTTGGGATATATAGAAACATGAAGAGATGATTATGGTATAGTTGGGGGTAAAAAGCCAAATACTGAAATCATGCATGCAAAGTAATTACAGTTCTGAAACAAAAAACAAATGAAAATAGATGAAATGAGGAAGTGCACCAAAATAAGTTGTGTTAGAGTGGTAGAATAACATGTGCATTTTTTTCTCATTTTATAAATTTTACATAATACATGTAAAATTAATAATTACAAATTGTTATGGTAAATGTGTGTTTTATTTTATTTTTTAAAGGTTTGGTCAAAGCAGTGTTAGGAAAACCCCAAAATGAAGCACATAAAGTGTTGAATATTGGGTAGCTGCATTGTAATTGCAATGTACTATAGTTAGCTGTAAAAGAGTTATATCTTTTAGTGACAAGGGGAGCTGGGAGACAACTGAACGTGATGTTTGGATATGGTGGAATTGGTGAAATTTTAATCTTCTAGTTCCTGGCTCTTTGAAAAAAAGGACATTCTTAAAAAATCATGGGGTATTGCCTGTCAGAAGAAAAGAAGGTAAAATAAGATGAGAGTGCATCTTTTTTTCTTCCTTTTTCTTTTTTTAAGTAGGCTCCATGTCCAGTGTGGGGCTCAAATTCGCAACCCTGAGATCAAGAGTCGCAGCTAGCAACTGAGCCACCCAGGTGCCCCAAGATGAGAGTGCTGATGAATGAAGATATTGAAAGGACACAGAAAAGGGAGGGACAGCCACATAAATAGAAATGACTATAAAAGAGAGACACTGGAGTGTAAAAATAGTGTGGAGAAGGCCAAAGCTTAGAATGAAGCTGTGACAAATGCATAAGTCCATAAAAAGTTTTTAAAATTGTTTTAACAGCAGTAACAACAAAGAAAGAAAGGTTAGTCCTGCTGTTGGGACTGTAGTGTTATATTAGTAAATTGTCAGAGAGAAAGCAGAGCGTTTCTGTTCCCATTTGCTTTGATCTTTTATTTAAAGGAGAATTATCTCTGTTTTTATTTTTATTTGAATATAGTTGACCTGCAATGTTACATTAATTTCAGATGCACAATGTAGTGATTCAACAAGTTTATAGTTATGCTATGCTCACCACAAGTGACCACAAGCTACCATCTGTCACCATACAATGCTATTACAATTCAAGCGAGTATATTCCCTAAATCCTAACCCTAAGCCCTTTATTTTCATGACCTATTAATTCTGTAACTGGAGACCTCTACCTCCTTCTCCTTTTCACTCATTTTGCCTATAACCCCACCTACCTTTCCTCTGGCAGTCATCGGTTTGAAGGATAATTATTTTTATTTTATTTTTTTGTAATTTTTAAAATTTATTTATTTTGAGAGTGAGAGAGAGAGCAGAGAGGGGCAGAGAGAGAGAATCCCAAGCAGGCTCTGCACTGTCAGCACAGAGCTCAACTCATGGCTTAAATTCAGAAGCCATGAGATCATGACCTGAGCTGAAATCAAGAGTCAGACGCTTAACCAACTGAGCCACTCAGGCACCCTGAGGGAGAATTATTTTTAGAATAAAGAGGATAAAAGGGCTACTGTTCTTTTATAATTACTTATCAAATATATTTATTATGTAAGATTTCCATCTTTATTGTAAATTTAAAAGACAGATCCATATGGGGAGAAACACATCACCCATATTTATGCCACTCAGATATAACTATTACTGATATTTTCTTGTGCACCCTCCCAGAATTCTTTTGAGCATAATGTATGTATGTGCAGCATATTTTTTCTAAAAAAGATATGAAACTGCTATTCAGTAGTTTCTTCTTTTTCTCAGAAGTTCATTTCCTCAGAATGTGTTCTGGTTTTCCATGTCGTTATATGTAGACTGTACCATCTTTTAAAAACTTTTATTAAATTACAGCATGCATGCACAAGAGTACGCAAACTGCACAGCTCAGTAAATAATCTTCAAAATGAACATACTCATGTAACCACCACTCAATTTAAGAAATAGACCATTATTGGGGTGCCCCAGAAGCCTTAATTCTCCTCTGTTCCAATCTTTAACCCTTCCTCCTCTCCAAAGATACACTGTTCTGATTTCCAGTTCCATAGATTACTTTTGCCTGTGTTTGTACTTCATATGAATGAAAAAATGTAATAAATATTGTGTCTTTCTTCTGTCACTCAACATTATATCTTGAGGTTCATCTATATTGTTTGCGGTTGTGGTTTGTTTTTGTTGTTGTGTAGTATTCCATTTTATGAACAAATCTTAATGCATTTATCCATTCTACTATTTGGTAGATGTTGAGTTGTTTGTAGTTTATTCTGTTTACCACTGTACATACATAGTACACATAGTTTTGTGCCTGACACATAGCAGGCATTCAATAAGTATTTGTTGAATTTAAGAGTGAAATGTCTCACATTTCTTTATGATTACTACTGAATGTTCTCTCAATTATAAAATGTTAATAATATAGATACTTTTATCTTCTTCCTGCTAGTGCAGAGGCCTTGGAATATTTTAACATCATTTATCCCTTTTGACTTGTATGCTGCTACTGTAGTTTAATTTCGTTTAAAATTTAAGCCCTCTAGGGGTGCCTGGGTGGCTCAGTCGGTTGAGCGTCTGACTCTTGATTTTGGCTTAGGTCATGGTCCCAGGGTTGTGGGATTGAAGCCCCATGTCGGGCTCCGCTCTGAGCTTGGGGACTGCTTTAGATTCTTTCTCTCTCTTCCTCTACCCTCTTCCCTGCTCAAAGTGTGTTTATTTCACATTATGCTTAAAAGATATTTTTGCAGGGAATAGAATTCTATTAATTATTATCATTCAGCAGTTTGAAGATGTATTTCTATTTTGTTTTGGTTTCTATTATTTTTATTGAAGGTAGCGGACGGTCTAATTTTATTTCCATGAAGGTAATCTGATTTCCTTCCTCTGGCTGCTTTAAGCATTTTTTTCTTTGTCTTTGTCTTTGAACATAGTATGATTTTCTTTGTACTTATTTGCTTGAGTTTTATAGGGCTTCTTGTATCTCTATCATGATGATTAAAATCAATTTTTAAGAATTTTAAGCTGTTATCACTTTGCATTTTCTTTCTCCTTTTGGAATTTTTGACTTTCCCAATATATCCTCCTCTGTCTCTCGCAGCCTTCCTTTTGTTTTTGTTATATTTTATCCTTTTGTCTCTTTGTGTTTTATTCCATATTTTCTTTTGAGCTATATTCTGAGCTGCTGTTAATCCCACCCGTGGAATTTTTAATTTTGATTCATCATATACCCCAGTATTAGGTTATTTATTTGTATTCACTCATATGTGGACTTTGAGAAACTTAATAGAAGACCATGGGGAAGAGAAGGAAAAAAATATATAGTTACAAACAAAGAGGGAGGCAAACCATAAGAGACTCTTAGATACAGAGACCAAACTGAGGGTTGATGGGGGTGGAGGGTTGGGAGGGATGGGAAAATGGGTGATGGGTGTTGAGGAGGGCCCTGCTTGGGATAAGCACTGGGTGTTGTATGTAAGTGATGAATCACAGGAATCTACTCCCAAAGCCAAGAATATACTGTATACTTGTATGTCAGCTAACTTGACAATAAATTATTAAAAAAATAAAAAAAGTAGACTTGATATTTGGGAAATAATTTTTTTCCAAATGAAAGGATCTTTTTCCCTTTACAGTAAAAGTAGTAGATGCTCATTCAAATTAATTTTAAAAATTCAGATAAAACATAGGGCACCTGGGTGGCTCAGTCAGTTAAGCATCCAGCTTGGGTCTTGATCTTGGCTTGGGTCTTGATCTCAGCATCATTAGTTCAAGCCCCATGTCAGGCTCCACAGTAGGCATGAAGCCTACTTAAAAAAAAAAATCAGACAAAATAAAAATAAGTTGTAATTTTGTTAATATTTTGGTTTATGTACTATTTAAAAATGCATATGAACTGTACACACAAAATATGTTTTGTTTCTTAAATATTGGCTTATAGTATCATGCTATTTTGTGACTTTTACCCCCATTTGCTATGTTTTGGATATCTTTCTGTACTAATAAATAAAGCTTTATGCTATTTTGAATAGCTGTATACTGTTACTTAACAAAATGGATTGTGCTTATTATGACTGGACTGTGACTGATATGTGACTATATTGTAATTCACTTAACCCCTTACTCATTTCACATATCCAAATGATACAGAAGTCATTTAAATTTTTTCAGTATTGAAAAAGTGTTGCAGTAAACAGGCTTATGTATCTCTCCTGACTACTTATTTTTGTTGAATAAAATTTTTGGAATGAAAATCTTGTTTTAAAAGCATGCACATTTAAAAAACTTCTGAAACATAGTACTAATTGACCTCTATATTTGGTCAATTTACACTTCTACCAGCAAGGTATATGAGTGCTGTTTTTTTGTTTTTGTTTTGAATCCCCTTATCAGCTCTTGGTATTTTCAGTTTACTCTTTGCCAACCTGATAGATAATAAATGGTATCATATTTTAATTTACTACAGCTGCTACAAATGTTTGAGACTAGAATGATGCAATGTTCCTGGGTACTAGTAAAAATAGTTTCCCTTGGGATAGTTAGAAGAAAACTGAACAGAATGTTATTTTAAGAACTTCCATGGCAGGATGGATGAATTGAAGATTGCTTTTAAGAGAATTAAAGAAATGAAAAAAAAAAAACCCATAACAAAACAAACAACTCTCTCTCTTTCTTTTTAAAAAAAACTGATGTAGTCATTATCATCTGGTCTCTTGTAGAGATAATAAAGGAAATAAATATAGAACACAATTATTAGGAAATAAATTTCTATCTTTAATAGCACAAATACACCCTCTACAACTAGTTTTTAGAGACAGAGAGTACTCTTTGTCTAGGATTTAGATGTTTACTATTTTTTTAAGAACATTCTTATACCACTTAGACAACTGCTTTCTCGATAGGAAATTGAGTTTTCAAAATGCTGTGTCTGTTTAAAAGATCCTTTTAATTTTTCTGGTAGAATTTAATGTTCCATTCAGTTCTTTTTTTTTTTTTTTATAATAGTTTATTTTCAAATTGGTTTACATATAACACCCAGTGTTCATCCCAACACGTGCCCTCTTTAATGTCCATCACCCCCTCTCCCTCACCTCTCAGTTCTTTTTTCAATGAAAGTAGGAATGTTTCTATTTCTGTTAATTGAAATTGTTAAATATTTTCAGTAATATTTTCAAGTTGTTGTATTTTAAGATGTGCTTCTGATGTGGATTAGATTGGAAGATTGCCAGTGATTTCTTTTTGTTTTTTTGATTTATATAATTTAAGTATTTTTTATCCTAATTCTGAGTAACACAGATTCTCAGGGAAAATAAAAGAAATATTTTATGTTCTCTTTATTTTTAATAAAATTTTTGCATGAACATTTATTTGTCAGATTAGTCTCCTCACTCCTTCCTACTGAGATGGAAGTATGGTAAACTGAGATGTCAAATCAACTATTAAAAATGAAGCAGTATTCGAGATGTGTGACTATTTGGCTTTCAGTTAATAAAACTAAAAAAAATTGTTAAGCACTCTCAGTATTCTTGTTGTATTGGCTGTTGGGCATCCTGGTAAACCGTGCGGACATGGTCGTTATTTTTATAGATCTATAGTCTTACAGGGGTCTCAGACAATAAAAAAGCAAAGGAAAGCAAAAGAAAACAAAAGCACCATACTTAGAATTTGTGACACGTGTTATAAAGGGGAAAAGAGTGGAACATTAGAGAATAATGGGGAGACCTACTTTTGCCCAGATGGTCAGGATAAGCACTCTGAAGCAGTGACATAGAAACAAACACGTAAAGGGTTAGAAGGAGTCAGCTGTGTGAAGAGCTGGGTGTCTTAGTTCAGTCTACTTTAATGAAGTTCCAAAGACTGGATGGCATATAAACAACAGAAACGTATGTTTCATTGTTCTGAGGGCAGTTAGTCTGAGATTAGGAAGCCAGCATCGTTGGTTCTGGTGTGAGGCCTTCTAGGTTGCAGATTGCCATCATTTTGTTGTGTCCTTACATGGTGGAAACAGTGCAAGAGAGCTTTCTGGCAACTTCTTTATAAGGGTATTAATCCCATTCATGAGGACTCTACCTTCATGACCTTCCAAAAAGCCCTACCTCCTATCTATCCCTACCTCCAGTGCTATCACATTGCGGGTTAGGATTTCAGCATATGAATTTGTGGGAGAATCATTCAGTCCACTGTACTAGGGGGTGGACAGGGTAGAAGTATTAAGGCAATTTGGGGAAACAGTCTTTAAAAAGAACTTTAGGTATAAAACATGTTGGCATGTTCAAGGAATTGAAAGGAGGGACTCTATAGTTGAAATATGATGAGTGAAGTTGAGAGTAGGCTGGGTTTTATTAGGTTGTGGAAGTAGGGGACTTATCACACACATCTTGTAAGCTTAATAAGTACCTAATTTTGTATTCATAGTGCAAGGGATTTGTTTTCAGAGTGCAGTGAGTAGGCATTAGGAACAGTGACATGATCAATTTTTAAAAAAATGTTTATTTTGAGAGAGAGTGTGTGCACCTGTGTTGGTGGGGGAGGGGCAGGGAGAGAGGGAGAGAGAGAATCCGAAGCAGCCTCTGTACTGTCAGAGCAGAGCCTGATGTGGAGCTGGATCCCACAAACTGTGAGATCATGACTTGAGCAGAAACCGAGAGTCAGACCCTTAACCAACTGAACCACCCAGGCACCGTGACATGATCCAATTTTTGTCTGTTGTGTGAATAATGTATGGGGAGGAGGGAATTAGTAATCTACGTAAGAAATGATGATGGCTTGAGTAGAGGCAATAAATATTGAGAGAAGCGGATAGATTCAAGGTATATTTAGGAGACAGAGGTGACATATTGAGGAACCGAACATGGGACAGAGAGGAAACACAATTCATGTCCATATTTCTAGCTTGTTAGGTTTTATAGTCAGTAAATAAAGCAGTGCACGCCTACCATGTTACATTTTATTTGTATTCTTGGTTTCATAAAATGAACAGAACTTTCAAGTACACGGTTTTGGAGAGGTGTGTTAGTCCATTTGGTTTGCTATAACAAAAATACCATAGACTGGGAAGCTTGTAAACAGCAGTCATTTGTTTCTTCTCATTCTGGAGGCTGAAAAGTTCAAGATCAAGGTGCTGGCAGGCTTAATGTCTGATGAGGGCTGTTTCCTTTTTTATAGACATCCATCTTGTTGTTGTATGCTCACATGGCAGAAAGGCCAAGGGAGCTCTCTGTGGTCTATTTTACAAGGGCAGTAATCCTGTTCATGAGTGCTCCATCCCCATGACCTAATCACCTCTCAAAGGCCCACCTCCTAATACCAGTCACATTGGGGGTTAGGATTTGAACCTATGAATTTTGTGAAACATGAACATTCAGTGTATAGGAGAAAGTATAGAGACTTATGACTGGGATATAGAGAACTGATAAAACATCCCTGAAGATACAGCATAAGTTAATAAAAATGATTTGTTTATCCTAAAGTTTATTTACTTAT
The DNA here is from genome assembly GCA_030068075.1 of Paguma larvata. Taxonomy (NCBI): domain Eukaryota; kingdom Metazoa; phylum Chordata; class Mammalia; order Carnivora; family Viverridae; genus Paguma; species Paguma larvata. The sequence goes on along the minus strand of CM057831.1, from coordinate 64,482,804 downwards.
TTTGAGAGAAACAGAGAGAGAGAGAGAGAGAGAGAGAGAGAGAGTGCAAGTGGGGGAGGGGCAGACAGAGGGGGACAGAGGATCCGAGGTGGGCTCCATGCTGACAGCAGAGAGCCCAATGTGGAACTCGAATTCACAAACCCGTGAGATCATGACCTGAGCCAAAGTTAGATGCTTAACGGACTGAGCCACCCAGGCATCCCAAAAAATGATTTATATACAAGGTTAATGGAACATACTTATTGCTTAAAAGACATTGTTTATCCTAGGTACTTCTTAAATATTTGTTGAATTAATGAACATATTTCCAGACATTACCAATGGTGTTTATTCTTTCTGAAGATCTAAGTTTCCCTTTATTTTTAAAATTTTTTTTTAACGTTTTTGTTTATTACTGAGAGACAGCATGAGCATGGGAGGGGCGGAGAGAGGGGGAGACACAGAATCTGAAGGAGGCTCCAGGCTCTGAGCTGTCAGCACAGAGCCCAACGTGGGGCTCAAACTCACAAACTGTAAGATCATGACCTGAGCTGAAGTTGTGAACACTGGACTGACTGAGCCACCCAGGCACCCCTCTGAGTTTCCCTTTAGTATCATTTTTTGTTAGCCCAAAGAAATTCTTTTAGCATTTTTGTGTGCAGGTCTGCTGGCCCTAAGGCTTTGTTCCTTTTGTTGTTTTTGTTGTTCCCTTCCCCCCCCCCCCCGAATCTTTTTGTTTCCTTTCTGTTTGTCCAGATTCCATAATTTTATTGATCTATTTTCAAGGACATTGAGTTTTTACTCATTCATCTTCATTTGCTGTTAGGCCAACCAGTGAATTTTAAATTTAACTTTTTTATTTTTCAGTCTAGGATTTCTATTTGTTTATTTTTAAAGTTTCTATTGCTCTGTTAAGATTTCTTTTTATTTGTTATGATTATATATTTTTCTGTATCATTGAGCATAGGCCTAATACTTGCTTGAAAGTCTTTGTCTACTAATTTTAACATATGAACAATATGTATTTAGTCTCAATTGGTTATCTTTTCTCTTGAAAATGGGTCCTCCTTTATGGGTTTTTTGGTCTGTCAAAGAATTTTGAATTGCATCCTGGACATTGTGAATGTGACTTTGTGGGGTCTCTGAATTCTGTTATATTCCTTCAAAAAGTATTGATAGATGTGTTTAGCAAGCAATTAATTAACCTGATCAGACTCAAATTCTAAGCTCTGTCTCTTGAGTGGTAGTCTTAATTCAGTTCATTTATCCTTAAGTAGGGTTCTTATAGTTTATTCCTTGCATATGTGCTTCAGAAGTGAGCCAGAAAATTTTAGAGTTTGTACCTGGATTTTATGTTTTTCCTTCTCTGGCTGTCTTCTTTCTGAGATTCCTTTTTTCAACATCTGTGGTCTTTCCGAACTCTGTCTTCTGGTTCTTCAAGATGATAAGGTTGTGAGGTTTTTATATGGAGTTTTAGGTACTACCTGTGGTGCTACCTGGACCTGCCCTGAGAAAAGGCTGTAAATGAGAAATTCACTGAATACTGCTTTCTTCAAACTATTGACTTTGCCTCCAATATTTTGGTCCATCTTTTGGTCACTCTTCATTGTCTTTAAGTAGTTGATTTTTGTATTTTGTTTACAATTTATAGTTATTTGTATGAGGATTGATCTGGTAGGTGCTTACTTAGCCATACCAGAAGCTGAACTTTTCATTGTTCCTTTTTGTATTGGGAAAGTCCTTTCAGTATTAAGTTCCCTACTGTAGATACCAGCTTTTGGATGTATCATATGCTAATTAATTAGTTAAGACATTGCCATTTTGAATAATGCTTTTATAAATTGCCTGATTCAAAGAGAAAAGTCACACTTCCTGATCTTAAAAGATAATATTCTAGTGGAGAAGACCATCAAGTAAACAGAAAATAAGTGAAAGGAGACTTGATAGAGGCATAAACAGGATACTAGGAAGAGCACAGAGAAAGGGAACCCTAACCTGATCTAGTAGTGAGGAGAGGAGACACAGACGACTTTTAAGAGGTTATAATTTCTGCGTTGTATTTATAAGAAATCAGGGTATTCTGGTTGAAAAATGGAATAAGGCGTTTCCAAGGAAGAAGAAAGAACACAAAAAAATATGTGGGGGCCTAAAATGAATAACTTAGAAGAATTGCAGGTAGTTTTGGTGTGGCCTGAGTTATACAGTCATGTAGGGATGTGGGAAAATACAAAGCCAGCGAGATTGGGCTGGAGCCAGATCATGAAGTGCCTTGAACGTCATGCCAAGAACTTTGGACTTTAAATTTTAGGTAGCGGGAGGCCATTGATATGTTTTAAATGTGGATGTGACATCAACTTTGGATGTTTTATAATGATTATTTTGGTATTGGTGCACAGAGAGGGGATAATTGGGAGGTATGGATACAAATTAAGGCAAGAAATGATGAAAGCTAAGAGAGTGGTAGTAGAGGAGGGAATGAATTCAAGTGAGAACTTAGGAGAAGAAGCAGTGGGTTTTATGACAGATTTGTTGTGTGTGTTGTGTTAAAGATAAGGAGAAGTTTAGAATGATTACCAGTTATCTTTACTCTTAGAGATTAGTATAAAATATGGTAACATCTCTCTTGGCTCAGTTTTTTCCCCTTATAAATATTATCAGGAAGCAGCAATATATGTTGGCCTCTGGTAGAGGCATCACCGTCTCTGACTTGTAGCAGTGAGCATTTTGTGGTTTTACAGTGATGATACTTTCAGAGTAATAAATAGAAGAAACTATATAAACTTGACAGTGGTCCTTTCATCTGCTTGTTATTTTCTTAAGTATATCATCACAAATTTTACTACTTATTTTTTCTCATATTGTACGTATCAATAACTTGTATTTAGCTGATTTTTTAATTAAAAAATTTTCTTAACGTTTTTAATGTTTATTTATTTTTGAGAGAGAGAGAGAGAGAGTAAGTGAGGGACAGGGTGGAGCAGAGAGAGAGGGAGACACAAAATCCGAAGCATCTCCAGTCTCTGAGCTGTCAGCACAGAGCCTGACACGAGGCTTGTACTCAGGAACCGTGAGATCGTGACCTGAGCCGAAGTCGGACACTTAATCGACTGAGCCTCCCAGGTATCCCGAAAAATTTTTAAAAATATATATTTATTTTGAGAGAGTTCTGAGCAGGGTAGGGGCAGAGAGAGAGTGAGAAAGAGAGAGAGAGAATTCCAAGCTGGCTGTGTGTGGTTGGCGCAAAGCCTGATGTGGGGTTCAATCTCATGAACCATGAGATCATTACCTGAGCTGAAATCAAGAGTCTGACGCTTAACCCACTGAGCCACTCAGGTGCCCCTTGTTTTGTTTTGTAAACAAAACACTTAGGAAATAGAAGATTATAAAGTGAAAAGTCTCCTTTACCATGCCCACCCTCATTCCTGTTTTCTTAAACTAAGATGTCTTTTTGTTTTGTTTTTGTTTTGTTGGTGGACACATAATAGAGAAATGAATAAATGAATATATTGAATAATTTTAGACAGCATCAGTTGGTTCTCCAGCTGATGGGCAAGATGGGCAGTTTAGTAAACCTAATAACTAACTTCTCCCTTTACTTCCTGATATTTGTTTGCTATGTTAATATTGTTAGTCTAATTTATTTAAATGTTATTAAACTTCCGTTTCTTGAATTATTAAATGTATAGTGTTTGTTGATTACTTACTATGGAAGAATCTAAGAAATTAGAGTACTTTGTACCTATCTTTAGCTCCTGAATTATCTGTCGTGACTTTTAAACTACTCATTTAGACATTAGTTTGTTTACATATTTAAATGTTTGCTTTTTCCTAAGATAAATTTTCTTTCTTATCTCTTAGCTTTCTACTTTTTAATCCTTTTAAAAGTTCTTATTTTGGGGTGCTTGGGTGGCTCAGTCGGTTAAGTGGCTGACTTCAGCTCAGGTCATGATCTCTCTTTCATGAGTTCGAGCCCTGCATTGGTCTCTGTGCTGATAGCTCAGAGCCTAGAGCCTGCTTTTGATTCTGTGTCTCCCTCTCTCTCTGCTCCTCTTCACTTGCACTCTGTCTCTGTCTCTCAAAAATAATAAACATTAAAAAATTTAAGTTCTTATTTTGAGCCTATTTTTCCACATTCCTTAAGTTGTGTAACTCTAATTGGACACTATGTAAGAAGGATTAGAGCAATTTATAATGGGAAGATTTCTCAGTTCCATCAGAAGAAATAAGAGGGGAGGATGGGAGAATCATGATTATGGTCTTCATACAGCTTTTTATATATTAAGGAAGGAATAGACTTACTCTTTGTAATTAGAGTTGACGTCAACTGGTGAGAATACTTGGAGAAAATTTTGACTCATTGTAATGAAAAACAAAGTTTTAAGATAATTTGGATATTTTCAACAATAGAATGAAATAATCTCTCAACACCCTTTTAGCATCTTTTTTTTTTTTTTCCCTTTTCTAGTTAGAATTCCATAGCTATTTACTCTAACTAGGTTCTGATCTACCTTCAGGTTCCTTATTCTCCTGATTGTCACAGTCGAATACTCCCAGCATTGAATGAACCTACCAATTCTTTGGTTCTCTTATGTCTTAAAACAGCCAAATGCTACTGGATATTACACCAACTGTTGGACTTTTCACCCTTAAAGATTTGGAATAAGATATTATGGAACTATAGAAAAGGAATACTTAGTCTTGGGACACAAGTGTCAGGAAGCATTTCTAAAGAGATGATACTTAAAGTTAATCTTGTAAAATATGTAAGAGAATTTGATGATGGGAGAAAAGGAGATAGGATCGAAGAGGCCTTTCTGGCAGAAGGGACAATAATATTCAAAGGCAGATAGATGAATTTGAATGGACCTACTTGTTTGGGGTGCTGTACATAGGTTGTTGAAACTAGAGTGCTCATAAGTGTTTGGATGAGGGTTAAGTCAGATTCAGATTATTAGGGATTTGATCATTATCCTGAATGTGGTGAGAAGTCAGTTAGTGGGACAAAGTCTGGTAGCCTTGAGGAAAATGATTTGGAGTAAAGTCAGGGAGACCAGCTAAGAAGTTATTACAGTAATCCATACAAAAAATGAGGACCCAAAGCAAAACCATTGTAGTAGGGGTGGGAGAGTATTGAATTTCAAAATCGTAAGAGGTACATGGTTTTGTTACTGATGCAGGAGATTCTTTTTTATGGAAGGCCGGATGATATGTCAAGAGATCCCTACAAGATGGTGTTTACCTTAGTTTGGAATCTACTTTTCAGTAAGGCAGCTCAGGAAACTGTGTTCTTGATAAGTCAAAACTCAATATGTCTCTTGGAAAACACATTTTTAAAATGATAATGAGAAATGTGACTTTTAGAGTGAGAGTATTTAATAGTCCTCCTGACCAGTACATTCTCTATCAACTACTTTGTTTCTAGACATGATTTAGGTTCTACCCTTCAGATACACTTTGATTTGGAACCGAACCAAGCTGAGATAGAGGTGGGAGTGGGGTTGAATTTTGTTGTCATGGATGGTGAGATAGAATGGTTCTGAGCTAGCAGTTTGTGTAGTAGCTTCCTAAGTGAGTGGGTGGCTTTCTATTTCTGAAGCAGCTTCCTTGTTTGCCAGCTTCCTGCAGTGATGGTGACAGCTTTCCTGATTGTGGCTAAGGTAGAATAGTTCTGTAGGCTAGTTATTGTTTCTGGGAGTTCATTCAGTCTAGATAGAGCCTGCCTCTCCATTTTTCCAGTGATTTTGTGAGCATCTGATTCATGTATTAAATCCCTTTTTGCTTAAACTACCTAGAATGGATTCTGATCCTTGACCAATACAGTAATTGGTAACCAAAAGTGTTACAGGCAACAGATCCTCAAGAAATATTGGGGGAGGGGGGTGTCATTTGTAAGCACTCATGGTGCCTAGTGGTAAAAATTACTTGTTTTCACCAGCGGTCACCTGGAATGAAGTACCCGTTGAAGGCAGAGCTCTGGTGGACCGGGCGGTGATGTATTTTAGGAGACAAGGAAATGTAAAGATTGTGGGAGGATTGGCTATTTTTAACTCCACTACAGAGTTTAAAGCAGTGGTTCCTAACCTACAGTGATTTTAGCCCTCCAGGGGCTATTTGGCAATGTGTGGAGACATTTGGATTGTTATAACCGGGGGAGGAGGGTGCTACTGGTATTTAGTGGGTGGAGACCAGGGATGCTGCTGTACAGGGCTTCCTCCGCTCCACCATAACGACAAAGAGTTATCTGGCCCACATTGTCAGTAGTGCTGAGCTCCAGAAACTCTGATTTAAAGCAAATGGCAGGGGTGGCAGAGTTTTAGAATCTCGGCTGAAGTTATGGTTAGAGAACAGAAGAGTTTTGTGATTGGCTTAAAAAAACCTTTTAACTCTCATGACTCCAGGGCTGTCAGAGCCAAAATCAGGTGCAGGGTCTGATCCAGCAAATTATTGAACTTACATATAGGTTGAATCCATAGCTTAATCAGGTGTCTTAGGTGTAAATTGGGGGCATTGTTCGGGAAAGAGTGAGATTCCAAGAATTGGAATGGTGACACTTGAGTATTTGGATTGACCATCAAGTGTTTTATTTAGGTATTCTTAATCTGTAATTTTTACTGAGCCTCCATTGCCGGCAGAAGCAACGTCTCTTTCCTTGACCATACCGTGTAGAGCCAGTGCTGTTCTCATTCTCATCCCTACCATCTCACAGTCTCTAGACCTATCGCTAGAGTCAGATCCCAGCAAGTTCAAGGGGCCAATTTCAAACTCAGAGACAAGTTTTATGCATTAAAAGAACTGTCAATATTTTACTCATCTATATTAGCAGAAACTTAGGAAATAGATACAAATTTGGATTTTGAGGGTGCTAGACCAGGAAGGGAGAATCTACTTTTAGTTTGGGTTGAATTTATTAATGTAGGTTCACTTAATGAGAGATTTCAGATTTGGTGATTGCTCAAGCAGCGAGAACTGGTTCTAATTGCTTGTTTGGCTGACTAAAACCTTGATTCAGTAGTGGCCTACATTGAATAGAGTTGAGATGCCAGAGTTAGGGAATCAGGAATGTTGGAGTGAATTTATTATGTTTAGCTGGCTTCCTTAATCTCTAATTTTGACCCCCAAGATGGATGTTCTCTACTCTCTTTAAGAAAATAAAGTGATGAGGGGAATGCCACATCCTTAGAAAGTGTCGTAGTGGCTATTTTGTTTACTCTCAGTATGAATATGAGAGATGCTGTTAATAAGATGGGCCCTCTGAATTAACTGAGATCCTGGAATGGCAGAGGCAAGTGACAACTTAACCATCAGAAGCAAGGTGGGCATGGTTATCATTGTAGACAAATTGATCAAGGTGTCCCTAAGACTGCCATGTAGAGGTGGCTCACTAAAGTGCCTTCTATTGAGGCAGAACTTTTTTTTGGGGGGGGGAAGGGTTGATAATATCACAGGTAGGTATAGTTAATCTTCTTCATAGCTTTCCCTAAAGAAAGGGACCTTTGGCCATTTATGAGTGTAACTATGGACCAGGAAAGGGAAAATACTCAAACCTTTCAGGGGTTATTGGAACCTGAGCTAAAGCTAATTCCTAGTGATTCAGGATACCACCCTGTCTCACCACGCAGAAAGGGTGCTTTGTGGAAATCAGAAATGGTATGAAACTTTGGCGTGAATCTATTTCATAGTAGGCCTGGTGAATCTTATGAATTCATCCTGTGGTTTTATCTTGTTTCTTAGTACATATCTGGAATAAATGTGTTTGACAGCTGGGAGAATTCCCAAATTGGCTTCCATGTCCATGGGTTAAGAGCCATTATGGTAGGAAGGGCCAAGTTTAACCCCCAGGAGCTCTCTTTTTCTACTAAGATAATAAGCCAAGAGCAGTCTCTCATCCCGAATTACAGAGATTAGTGCCACATTAAAGACTTGAAAGGTTCAGGAGTGGGAAGGTTCTGACTGCATTTAATACTCGTTTTGCCTGTGTGGAAGATAGATCCTGGGGAATGATGGTGTGTGATCATAAGCTGCTTCCACCACTCTAGTGGTGTTTGGTTCTCCATATGTGGTCTGTTTACTAGAAACAGACCCTGACACCTGGCGATTACCTATTGTTCTATCAAATGCCTTTCATCATTCTCTCTCTCTCTCTCTCTCTCTCTCTCTCTTTTTTCTTTCATAACAGAAAATATTAGAAATAGCCAATGATGTAGTATGACATCACCACATTACCTCCATGGTTACCTCAGCTTTTTAGCTCGGTGCCATAGTTTAGTGTATAGGGATTTTGTTCATCTCACAATCTCAGAGTACATTCCACTGGTCCTATACAGTGATAATATCATGCTATTTGACAGTATTTTGTGATAGAAAACCAGCAGGCACCCTGTTTGTAAAGGATCCAGATGATGGGTATATGAAACACGTAGAAATTTTTAGGATCTAATATCTTCCTGAAATTTCTGAGATTATAGTGTTTTGGGATATGTTGAGATGAAGTAGAAGAGAAGCGACTACATCTTATATTCCCTGATACCAAAAGGATTGCAGTAACTGGTGGGTCTCTTTGAATTTGGAGTCAGAATGAACTACATATAAGTGTACTGTTATAATCCCTTTATTGAGTAATCTGTAAAACTGTCCTTTGGTTGCTCTGTGGAACTTGTTGTAGGCTCTGAAAGGAGAATCACGATAAGGGCCCTTTGATTTTGGAGCTAAGCTACATTTTCTTTGGCCAGCAAATATTCTACTTTGGAAAAGGGCTTGCTGTTATTTCTGACAGAGAACAAATGTCCAAATACTGGATGTCAGTGACATGAGCTACCTATATGCAGAGCATGCCTAGCAAGCAGCATTCCATCATCAAAAGAAGTGGTATATCTGGGATTGGGCAAGATGTAGGTACTGAAAGCACATGTATGTTGCACAAGCAAAAGGCTCTTTATGTACTGCTACTTCATAACCCTCACCTGTGGTTTCATTCCCGGTGAGTTCCCCATATGCCTGGTTAACAGGTGGTTCTGTATAATGTGTTGGCACTTTGTCAGACTAATGGGCTGACTCTGGTAGAAACTACCAGTTGCTTCCTAATGTCACATTTTTTTCTCTTTCTTCAGAAACAAAACTCTGTTTTTTTATTTTTATTTTTATTTTTTTTTAGCAGTATAATTGTCGCTTAACTAAGACTCTCTTTTGATTGGGCGTAACAATGTGATTAGGATTTAGCCAGTGATATATAAGTGATACTGTTCTTCTAGGAATTCTCCTTAAATAATATGTGCCTTTCTTTCTCCTCAATTTCTACTTGAAGCATGGATGTGGTATTTGGAGCTCTCATAGACAAACTATGACAGTGAAGGGCAAACCCTGTGGATGGTAGAGTGGTGAACCAAAAGAAGCTGAATTCCTGAGATCATAGATCTGTCAGTCCTGGACTCCTACTTCTAGAGTTCTCGCTCTCTTTTTTTTTTTTTTTTTTTACTGTTTATTTATTTATTTTGAGAGAGAGAGCGAGCAGAGGAGAGGCAGAGAGAGAAGGAGAGAGAATCCAAAGCAGGCTCTGAGCTATCAGCACAGAGCCCAATGCAGGTCTTGATCTCACAACCACGAGATCGTGACCTGAGCTGAAATCAAGACTTGGACGCTTAACTGACTGAGCCACCCAGGTGCCCCTTTTAGAGTTCTTTTATAGGAAACGAAAGAGGCCTCTATCTTATTTAAATTACTGATACTGTATTTTTTCTGTCATGTGCTACTGAACCTAATTGTAACTGAGACACTGAATGCCTGGATGGATAAGGTGCCACTCTTTGAGACAGGGAGTGGAGGAGAAGATACGGGTTTTACAGAAAAGATAGAAAATCCCATTTTGGTCTTGATTAATTTGCTGTGCCTATTGAAGTGCCCAAGGAGGAGTATAGATGGATGACACTGGGAACTTGAGAAAGATGCTCTTTTATCTGGTAGGAGAAGGCAGTGTTTGTTTTCAGGAGAGTCTCAAGGAAAACAACCTGTAGTAAAGTATATTATAACCAGTCTTAGAATTTGGTTTTTGTTTTGCAGGACAGGACGTCTGATTTTTAAGAAGAGTTGAGCAGAAAATACAAGGCTTGAATTATCTGTTCTGTGGTTACCTTCCTCAAAGGTAATCTTTGAGTTGGAAGTTAAGAGACGCAAAAGAATATGGATCTGTGATGGGAGAACATTGTAGGTGAAGGGCATGTTTACTATATTGGGGAAGAAGACATTTGGCATCTGTATTTCTTGAAAGGCCTGGTCAATTTGTAAGGCATAGGTGGTTAGAGACAATTTAAAACATGGAGATTTTTCTGCCTTCTTCTTTATTGACCTAGGGTTAGGGAAGCCATTGACAGGGACATGTTGAAAGAGTTGTAATCAGAAATGTGTATCATGCTTGGTTGCATTGTGCAACAAATAGGAATCTCTTGTTTGAGAAGGGTGAACGTGGTGACCTTTGCTGTTGTTCAATCAGTAACTTTTCTCCTTAGTTTAAAAATGTTCTATTTAAAAATTCTAATGCTAAAACTAAGTACCTGTCACATACTAATCTTGTCTTCATTAGGAGGGAAATTAAAAAGCATAGTTAAAGTGATACAGCAAGTCATAGTAGAGGAGAATTGTGTTAATTTTGCTATTTTCATTCTAAAAGGATTAATATGTTATAGATACTGCTAACACATTAGTGTTTTTAAGCTGTTTCTAAGAAATTTGAAATTCTCATGTGGAAGTTTTTTTTTCTGCTGTATGGTGAACAGAGGCTAAATATTCTGTGATATAATGGCAATACATTTCTAAAATACTTTGAAAGGCACAGATATACAATTATACTGCAGAAAAAAATTTTTTAAGTTGCTTCTTTTTCTCTTCCCTTTTCTTTTCCTTAAATGTCTGTTTTTTTTCTTCTTCTTCTACCTCTCTTTTATTTGCCAGGTTGCTATTTTCTCAATATTGCAAAATGAGATAACTTTAACGAGAGCAGAAAGGTCTTTTATTCTACATCATACAAAATAATGTTAGGCAGTAGCCCGGAGTTCTTTGCCAGAAGACAAATTACTGAGGTTTAGTTTAAATTCATATAGTTTAAATGAGTATAGTTTTCCCAGGAAGGTAATCTATTTAGAAGAAACTTTTGTCTATAACATGGTTTTTTGCCCTCTAGTGGTAAGATGTATATATTTCACATTTACTGATATTTATTCATCATGTATAGAATTTTAGAGCCAGAAGGGCCCTAAGATCATTTTTTGGTGAGAGACCAAGGTTCAGAGAAGTTAGAGAATTTGCTTAAGGTTGCTAATTAGAGATAAAGCCAAGACAGGCCTGAGATGTCTTGATTTTTTTTTTTAAACAAAGCTTAAAGGTATATATCTGTGAGGACTTTCTAAGATTATTTACTGTGGGAAGATAATTATATATTTTTTTCTATTAATATTACTGTTGATGTCTTTAATGTACCAGTGTTTTGAGATAAGAAAGTGTTTTCGACTTAGAAGAGTGACTGACATAGGAAGGAGATGGAAAACATATTTACCTTTGAGAAGACACAGTAGTTGAAGGATTACTTGTGGGAGATGGTTGTTACATTGAGTACAGAAAATATTAATAATTGTGTCTCTGGGCTTACCCTGGGATCGTCTAGTCTCTTTCAGTAGGGAACAGGAGAGAGCTGGTGCCCTGGAACTGCACAGATTTACTAGGGTTACATACTGGGGTCAACATCGTTCTGTGTTGAAAGAAGAGTTGCTTTTAGCAGTTCCCATTCATCTCCCTGTCAGGCAAGCAGTAAGCTTCGAGGACAGAGAAATCTTAAGTGATCCCAACATTTTTTGGAATAAGGATACAGAGTGGGTGATAGTGCCCTGGGGAGAGGTTTGGAGCCAGTTGATATCAGGACACGAGCTATTGGTTGAGAAGCATTGGAGTATTAGATTTAGGATGACTGGGATTCACATTTGTGGCCTGCCACTCATTTATACAGTGTGACTTTGGAAACATTACTTGAAATGTAGTTTATTTCTTTATGTGTAAAATGGAGATTAGTATTTTGATTTCATAGGTTATTAGGATTAAATGCCTCATGTATAGTAACTGCAGTTGTAAATGTTAGTTGGATCTGGATCTGAGGGTGACTGACCTGAGCAAAAACAAAACCCCTGTCCTAGGGAGACTTGGGTTTTGAACAACTATTTCAACGTAAGAAAGAACTTTCTAATCATTTGGGAAGTAGTGATTTCGTTTTCACTTAGAGATGTTTAAAGCAGAGGATGAACAGCTATTTGGGATTATTATAGAAAGTATTCAAACATTGAATTGTTATAATTTTTATTTTAATCCTATGATTTATGAAACTTATAAGGAGAATGAGAGTGTACTAGGGGCACCTGGGTAGCTCAGTTGGTTAAGCATCCGACTTCAGCTCAGCTCATAATCTCATGGTTCATGGGTTCAAGCTCCGCATCCGGCTCTGTGCTGACAGCTCAGAGCCTGGAGCCTACTTTGTATTCTGTGTCTCCCTCTCTCTCTGCCCCTCCCCTGCTCACGCTGTGTCTCTGTCTCTCAAAAATGAATAAAAATGTTAAAAAATTTAAAAAAAGGAGAATGACAGTTTACTGCATGTACTTATATTTTTATTCTATTATTCTTTCAGTCTGATGCTTCAGTATTGCTTCTTTTAGCGTTTCCTTTCTGTTTGAATAACTTCCTTTAGCTGATCTTTAAGGGTAAGTCTGCTAGTGACAAACTGTTTTAGGTTTTTTTATATGAAAACATCAGGATTTTCCCTTCATTACCAAAGGATAGTTTTGCTGGAAATAGAATTCATAGTGAGTTTTTCTTTTAGCACTTGAAAAGTGTTGTGCCACTTCCTTCTGACCTCCATGGTTTCTGGTGCAAAGTTTGCTGTCATTCTTTTATTGTTATTGGTGTTATTATAGTGGCAGTGTTTTCTTTCTCTCTGGTTTCTTTCAAGAGCTTTTTCTTTTTAGTTTCCAGAAGTTTAATTATGAGGTATCTTGGTGTAAATTTCTTTTGAGTTTCTCCTGTTTGAGGTTCACTCAGCTGCTTGAATTTTTTGTTGCTTTGCGAAATTTGGGAATGTTTCAGCCATTATTATCTCTGAGTACACTTTCAGTCCCCACCCTCTCTTCTCCTTCTACTACTCCAGTGTTGTGAACACTAGATATTTGTTATGGTCCCATGGGTCTCCCAAGACTCTGTTCTTTATATTTTAGTTTATTTTCTCTAGTTCAGATTGGGTAAAGCCTATTGATTTGTCCTAAAGTTCAATAATTCTAACCTATATAATCTCTAGTCTACTACTGAACCCATCCATTGAGATTTTTATTTTGGTTATTTAGGTTCTTTTTTTTTTAATTTTTAAGGTTATTTATTTATTTATTTTGGGGGGTTATTTTATTTTTTGGTTTTAGAATTAACTTTTGATGTATGACTTCTCTTTCTTTGCTGATACTTTCTAATTTTTCATATTTCAAGAGAATTTGTGATTGATTGTTGGTGAATTTTTTTGACAGCACTTTAAAATCCTTGTTAGATATTCTAATGTCTGATTCATGTCTATGTTGATGTAAGTTGATTGTCTTTTTTCATTCTGGTTTAGATTTTCCTGGTTCTTGGTATGATGGTTTTTGTTTTTTTTTTATTATACCCTGGACATTTTGGCCATTTAATTAGTCATTCTATTTAGATTTAGCACATGGAACGTGGTCTAATTTTGTGAGTTGTTATTCTAGTGGCAGTTTAATTTTCAGAGCTTTTGCAGTGTTATTTTGGTCTTTTGGTTTATGTGGTTCTCTGAACTGGTTCATGCTGGTGCTGCCTGATGTGGCAAAAGAGTTTCCCAGGCTGGGATGTTTGATGTTTCTTGGTCGGGGAGATTAATCTCAGGCCCAGAGGGCCTAAAATGTTGAGTTGATTTTTTTATCTTTCAGTACTTTGAAGATGTGATTCTACTGTCTTCTGCTGCATTGTTTATAAGAAGTCTGCTGTCATTCTTATTTTTGTTACTATGTATAGAATGTGTCTTTTTTGTTTTTTAAGATTTTTGCTTTATATGTTTTTTTTTGTTTATTTTTGATGTAGAGAGAGACAGAACATGAGCTGGGGGAGGGGCAGAGAGAGAGGAAGACACAGAATCCGAAGCAGGCTCCAGGCTCTGGGCTGTCAGCACGGAGCCCGACGTGGCGTTCAAACCCACGAACCGCCAGATCATGACCTGAGCTGAAGTCGGGAGGTCAACCGATTGAGCCACCCAGGCCCCCCCCCCCGTTTTTTTTTAATTTGCTTTATATCTTTATAAAGTAATTTAACTTTAAAGTAATTTGACATGCCTTGGTATAGTTTTCTTTATTATTCCATAGTGTTTCATTTTGGAGAGCTTCTATTGCTATAACTTGTTCACTGATCTTTTTTTTTCTGTTATGTCTAATTTATTACTTTTATCCAGGGTATTTTTTATATCTATTCCTGAAAATATGCATCATAGTCATAATAACTTTGAATGTCCTTATCTACTAATTTCATCTGTTTTGATTTGAAATTTGTTTTGGTTGATTTTTCTTTTCATTATGGCTCCTATTTTTCTGCTTCTTTTCATGCCTGGTTGTCTTTGGCTAGATGTTAGACACTGTGAATTTTACTCTGTTGAGTGGTGAATATTTTTATGTTCTTGTAAATAATCTTGAATTTTTCTCAGATGTAATTAAGTTACTTGAAAATCGCTGATTTTTTTTTTAAGTTTTGTTTTCGATTTTTTTAAGGTGGGTCCACAGCGACATTTAGTCTAGGACTCAGTTTCCACACTACTGAGGATTTCTGCCTAAAGCCCAAGGAATTAAGACACTTACTTACCTCCCCCCACCTCCTTCCCAACCCTTAGCTGTTGAGAACACAAACTATCCCTGCCTTTTGTGAACTCTGGAGAATCATTCTCTCTGTTCCTTTCATGTGGTTTATTCCCTGGCCTCAGGTGGTACTAATCATGTATTTAGGGGAAGACTCCAGGAGGTCCTCTGAGGATCTCTTGACTTCTCTCTTCATATGAGTCTCTCTTCTCTTTGGTACTCTGCCCTGTGAACTCCAACCTTCTTGTCTTGGGTTCCAATTCTCTATTGCTTCAGCTCAGGGAGACTGCTGGACTTTGCTTGGATTCCCCCTTCCTGCAGTCTGGAAATGCTCATCAGGGAATAAGCTATAGCAATTGTAGGGTCCATTTAATTTGTTTACTTTCTCTCAGGGTTCACTGTCCTTTACTGCCTGACGTCAGTGTCTAAAAACCATTGTTTCACATATTTTTGTCTGGTTTTTAGTTGTTGCAGGTTGGTGGGTTAATTCAGTCCTTGTTATTCCCATTTTGGATGATGTGGAAGTTCCTAAAGTGATGATTTTAGACAATTTTATTATGTAGCCAGTGGGAAAATCATTTAATGATTTTGATCAAGAACTGCCAGATATTCGAACATGTTGGAGTGAAGAGAAACAGGCATCAGGGAGGTGGTGACGCTGCTCCTGTCATCCAGGCGAAAGATGGTGAGAGTGATTGTGAGTGATGCTGGGGAGAGGGCACGTTTGGTAGGTATTTGGAGATACAGACTTGAGAAGGCTTTCTTTTAAAAATACTGATTTGCACTCGTATAGTTTGTACAGTATTTCAGACTGCCTATAGTTCTTTATTCACTGCTGTTAAAGAAGACATTTTATTCAGTGAGAAGTTGCAGTCTCGAGAGCTTTACAAAATGCAAATCATATGTTTAGTTTTGATTTCAGTTTGTACTCATCTGTTTTTTATTTTTATTTTTTTTTAATTTACATCCAAGTTAGCATATAGTGCAATAACGATTTCAGGAATAGAATCCAGTGATTCATCTCCTATATTAAACACCCAGTGCTTGTCCCCAAGTGTCTTCTTTAATGCCCCTTGCCTATTTAGCCCACCCCCACCCACCCCCCACCCACCACCCCTCCAGCAACCCTCAGTTTGTTGTCCATATTTAAGAGTCTCTTATGTTTTGTCCCCCTCCCTGTTTTTATATTATTTTTGCTTCCCTTTCCTTATGTTCATTATGTTCATCTGTTTTGTGTTTTAAATTCTACATATGAGTGAAGTCATATATTTGTCTCTTTCTGACTAAATCTTCTATTTTTCTTAATCTTGACATTTATTCTCTAAATCATTGAATTTTTACATTATCAATGAATTTTGAGTTTAATGGAGACTGAGTCTGTGTAGCTGTTGTTGATCTATTATTTTTAATGGTATACTTTGTTCTCTATGTATTCTGTTCAATTTTAAATGCATTCTTTTTCAGTTCTGTAAAAGCCTGTGGGCTCTTGGCTAAGTTTAACTCTGGAAAAAAATAGTTTGTGTGTTCTAAATAAACCTATTGAATAATAGGAGATTATACTGGAAAAATCAGAAAATCACATTACATTCCTACCTAAATTTTTGAATAACCACAAAAGGCTTGTTTCAGTTGAAATAAACAGACTTCTTTGATTAAATACTAAATGGATCAAATATGAAAGTCTTTTGTGGAATGATTTCCTGCATGCTTTCATTTCAGTGAATGAACGGTTTTCCTTTTCCTTATCCTTTGAAAATTGGTCTTTACCGACAAAAATAGATCTGCTTATTTTGATGAGCTTCAATTTTCTAGTTGATTATTTTAGCATTATAACACAGGTGTTCTGGTGAATAAGTAAACAACATGTAACAATTATCATTTGCTAAAAAGCAGATTTTACAATTCAAGGATGGGAAGCTTGAGACCTGCAAGTTGAATATGACCCTAATCTTATTATTACCTATGAACAGATAAATTAAGTTTCTGTTGGTCAGCTTCTACCCTGTTAAAGATGAGTAAGTCAATTATATATACCTGGAAGGTCAGAATTTCTGATTTCCTGGCATTGTGCTTTTACTTTAGTCATTTACTCAGAGATGGCATTCTCAATGAAGGAGAGAACAGGTAGATGGCACAATGCTGAGGTTCCAGGCAGATTGTTTTGAAATAGAATGCATTATGACTGTAACCAGTGTCAATGTATATATAGCATGTTTTGACCAAGACCTTTCCAAGTAGAAATTTTGACTCCAGTTGGTAAGTTAAAAAATTCAGACCCATGCCAATATTAATGAAGTCTTTTGGAAAATATTTTCTGAAGAAACTTCTTGAAGTATTTTTTAGTATAACACAAACAATTTCTATTTTTTCAATTTTTGGTTTTTTTTTTTTACTGAAATTGCTTTTATTGAGAATTTGTCAATACTCATTAAGTTGTTAACTTAAGATAGTCACTTTTTATGATATGTATGTGTATGATATGATTGTCATATTTTGTGATATGACATAATAATGTGTCCTAAAATCCAGAAACGAAATGATATGCAGGAGGTAATAGACGTAGGATGTAGAAAGTGAATGTGTTGTGCTGACTAAAGAAATTTCACAGAGTTAGAACTTGAGTCTGAAACACCTTTGTACAGATACATGGTAGTATCAAACATTTTTTTTTTAACGTTTATTTATTTTTGAGAGACAGACAGACAGAGTATGAGACGGGGAAGGGCAGAGAGAGAGGGAGATACAGAATCCGAAGCAGGCTCCAGGCTCCGAGCTGTCAGCACAGAGCCCGACGCGGGGCTCGAACTCACAGACCATGAGATCATGACCCGAGCCGAAGTCGGCCACTTAACCAACTGAGCCACCCAGGTGCCCCTCAAACATTTTTTAGAAAATGATTTACATGTTTTGAGATCCCTGGGTGGCTCATTTGGTTAAGTATGTGACTCTTGATTTTTGTCTCAGGTCATGATCTCACGGTTTGTGAGTTTGAGCCCCACCATCAGTGCAGGTTCTCTTTCCGTCTCTTTCTGACTCCCCCCACCCCCACACACACACAAAAAAAAGATTTACATGTTTCTTTCAAAAGTAACTTCAATAAATCAAGAGTCCTGTGGTCAACAGAAGACCAATACAATACAAAGCTACACTGTTAGTGGTCTAGTTATCAAGAGCAGCAGTTCTTTACAATGTATCAGTTAGATTAGCTCAGTAATCTCGAATATTATATTCAGCTGGGAGTACTACTCAGACAGACTAGCACATACTCATTTTGTTATAATCATCATGGTTGTCATCATCATCAACAACATTTATATATAGTGTTTACCATCTGCCAAACATTGTTGAAATACATTACGTTTTTTATTAACTTTTTTTTTTCCACAAGAACTCTAAGACATAGGTGATAGTATCACTTTCTAGTGATGGGGAAAAAATGAAGCACAGAGAGGTAATGTAATTTTCCCAGGACCACATAGCAAATAAATATGGAACTAGATTAGGATGCAGGTAGTGTAGATCCTGAGCCCATGTTCTTTTCTTTTCTTTTTTTTTTTAAGTTTATTTATTTTGAGAGAGAGAGAGAGAGAGAGAGAGTGAATATGAGTGTTCGTGAGCCAAGGAAGGGCAGAGGGAGAGGAAGAGAGAGAATCTTAAGCAGGCTCCATGTCCAGCATGGAACCCAACATGGGGTTTGAACGCATGGACCCTGGGATCGTGACCTAAGTTGACATCAAGGGTTCGATGCTTAACTGACTAGGACACCCAAGTGCCCTCAGAGTCCATGTTCTTAACCATGTAAAATAATATCAATTTGGGATCCATGAGATAAATTGAAAATATTCAGAGTTGAAAGAGAACATTGGGGCAAGGGAGAGAGGCATAGAGAAGGAGATAGGGGGACAAGATTTTTGTTATCTGTATTCAAAGATTTGAAAGACTATCATTTTTAGTTCCTGCTTGCCTGTATCAGGGGAACAACTCATCTCATCTCTGGTTCTCAGACTGAGATTTAAATCATCATGATGTGTCTTTTCATCACATCATGTCTTGGTTCTCAGACCCAGATTCAGACTGAATTATACCACCAGCTTTCCGAGATATTCAGCTTACAGCTGGGAGATCATATTTTCGCCGCGTCCTCAGCAGATGGGTTGTTCTGAAAGGCACTAGGCCGCCATCATCAGAAACATAAGCCTGTGAAGACTAATGAAGTAAAACTGCATAGAGGTTGCAGAACCACCAGCAAATCTGGACTCGAAGAAAACTTCCAGGGCAACTTCAAGAAACAAGCCAAAACACATCCAGCCAAAATGACGAAACGGAAGAATTCTCCTCAAAAGAATCTACAAGAAGCAGTGACAGCTCAAGAATTAATGAAAACATATAAGCAACATAACAGAACATGAATATAGAATGATAATCATAAAACTAATCACTGGGCTTGAAAAAAGCTTAGATGAATGCAAGGAGTCCTGCGCGGCAGAGTTCAAGGACCTTAAAAACAGTCAGGAAGAATTAAAAAAGAAAGACTATCAAGTAGAAATGGGACTAAATTTATCCTGTATCTCAAGAATGTTGACTGTGACCAACAGGTAGATATTTATAGCAAAACAGATTTTTTTTCTCAAGTTTTCTTTCATGTCAACAAATCAAATACCTGTTAATATAATGAAGTATTTATTACCAAATGTTAGTTTTCTAGGGGTGCTATAACAAAGTACTACAAATTAGGGGTACCTTAAAACAACAGAAATTTATTCTTTTACTGTTCTTAGATAAGAAGACTGAAATGAAGGTGTAGGCAAGGTTGGTTGTTGCCTGCAATCCTTGACATTCTTTGACTGACACTTGCGACTCTGTAGTCTGTGCTTTTGTCTTCACATGTTTTCCCTGTGTGTTTATCTGTGTCTCAGTTTATTACTGGGACACTTGTCATTGGATTAGGGCTTACCCTAATCCAGTATGACCTCATCTTAACTAATTATATCTTCTAAGACTGTTATTTCCAAATAAGGTTTCATCCTGAGGTTACAGGTAGACATGAATCTTTGGGATACAGTATTTAACCTGGTAATCCTAATAATTAAATACATTTCATGTCTTCTGGGAATTTAGAAAGAGTTTTAAATTATTCAAATTCATCTAAAGATACTTAACTATTTTGTGTTGAAAAACCAAAAGGTATATATAGAGAGAACCGGAAAAGAGAGAGAAAAATAACTATTCTTAGATTTAAACAGACACAATTGCCTTCTCAGTTTTAATTCACATATTATATTTAGTGTCATTTTTGAAATAAAATAATTTGATTATGATAATATAAATGGCATAATTAAATATTTTACATATCGGTTTCTCAGAAAGATCTTCTGCTATGATTATCATCCAAAGATAAGATAGACTGCCTTGAGATATTGCACATTTGTGTCACACACTATCTATACAAACAGACTAGAAGGGCATATTCATATATAGAGAAAACTATTACAGGGGGAATGTATACATTATAGAAGAGTTATGCTGGGACTCTTTCATGCTTCCATAGATTATGAAAGATTCCATTCTGAGTATAAGCAATTTTTTTTTTTTATTTGTCAAGTTAACATACAGTGTAGTCTTGGCTTCAGGAGTAGATTCTCATGATTCATCACTTACATACAGCACCCAGTGCTCCTCCCAACATGTGCCCTCCTCCCAACATGTGCCCTCCTCAATGCCCATTACCCATTTTCCCCATCCCCCAAACTCCCACCCCCATCAACCCTCAATTTATTCTCTTATGGTTTGCCTCTCTCTCTGTTTGTATCTGATTTTTCCTTCCCTTCCCCTATGATCTTCTGTTAAGTTTCTCAAATTCCACATATGAGTGAAATCATATGATATCTGTCTTTCTCTGACTGACTTATTTCATTTAGCGTAATACTTTCCAATTCCATCATCCACATTGCTGGAAGTGGCAGGATTTCATTCTTTTTCTTTGCCAAGTAGTTTTCTGTGTGTGTGTGTGTGTGTGTGTGTGTGTATACACATATACATGTCTGCCTTTGGAGACATGTTAAGAAGTTGCTGTGGCCAAGGTCAAAGAGGTTGCTATTTCTCCCTTTAGGATTTTGATGGTTTCCTGTCTCACATTTAGGTCTTTCATTACTTTGGAATTTATTTTTTATGTATAGTATAAGAAAGTGGTCCAGTTTCATTTATCTGCATGTTGCTGTCCAGTTCTCCCAGCACCATTTGCCCAAAGAGACTGTCTTTTTTTCCATTGAATACTTTTTCCTACTTTGGTGAAGATTATTTGGCCATATATTTATGGGTACATATATTCTCTTCCATTGGTCTGTGTGTCTGTTTTTGTGCCAATACCATACTGTCTTGATGATTACAGCTTTGTAATACAGGCTAAAGTCTGGGATCGTGATGCCTCCAGATTTGATTTTCTTCTTCAACATTACTTTGGCTATGTGGGGTCCTTTGTGGTTCCATACAAATTTCAGGACTATTTATTCCGTCTCTGTGAAGCATGCTGGTGCAATTTTGATTGG
The DNA here is from genome assembly GCA_030068075.1 of Paguma larvata. Lineage (NCBI taxonomy): Eukaryota > Metazoa > Chordata > Mammalia > Carnivora > Viverridae > Paguma > Paguma larvata. The sequence goes on along the minus strand of CM057831.1, from coordinate 64,461,410 downwards.
GATTGCATTGAATGTGTAGATTGCCTTGGTCAGTATTGACATTTTAGCAATATTTTTTATCCCGATTCATGAGCATGGAATGTTTTTCCATTTCTTTGTGTCTTCTTCAGTTTCTTTCATAAGCTTTCTGTAGTTTTCAGCATACAGATCTTTTACCTCTTTGATTAGGTTATTCCTAGGTATTTTATGGTTCTTGGTGCAATTGTAAATGGATAGATTCCTTTCAATCTCTTTCTATTGCTTCATTATTGGTGTATGGAAATGCAACCAATTTCTGTACATTGATTTTACATCCTGCGACTTTGCTGAATCCATGTATCAATTCTAGCAGGTTTTTGGTGGAGTCTTTTGGGTTTTCCATGTAAAGTATCATATCATCTGCAAATAGTGAGAGTTTGACTTCTTCTTTGCCAATTTGGATGTATTTTATTTCATTTTGTTTGATTGCTAAGGCTAGGGCTTCCAACACTATGTTAAACAACAGTGGTGAGAGTGGACATCCTTGTCATGTTCCTGATCTCAGGTGGAAAGCTCTCAGTTTTTCCCCAATTGGGAATGATATTAGCTGTGGGCCTTTCATATATGGTTTTTATGATGTTAAGTTATGCTCCTTCTATCCCTACTTCTTTGAGAGTTTTTATTAAGGAAGGATGTTGTATTTTGTCAAATACTTTTTCTGCATCAATTGACAGGATCATGTGGTTCTTTTCCTTTTTTCTATTAATGCGATGTACCACATTGATTTGCAAATACTGAACCAGCCCTGCAGCCCACCACTTGATCTTTTAATATACTGTTGAATTCGATTTGCTAGTATCTTGTTGAGAATTTTTGCATCCATGTTCATCAGGGATATTGTCCTGTAATTTTCCTTTTTAGTTGAGTTTTTATCTGGTTTGGGAAACAAGGTAGTAATGCTGACTTCATAGAATGAGTCTGGAAGCTTTCCTTTCATTTCTATTTTTGAAACAGCATGAGAAGAATAGGTATTAACTTTGCTTTAAATTTCTGGTGGAATTTCCCTGGGAAGCCGTCTAGCCCAGGACACTTATTTGTTGGGAGATTTTTGATAACCAATTCAATTTCTTCTCTGGTTATGGGTCTGTTCAAATTTTCTATTTCTTCCCTTTTGAATGTTGATAGTGTGTGGGTGTCTAGGAAGTTGTCTGTTTTTTCTAGGTTGTCCAGTTGGTTGGCATATAATTTTTCATAGTATTCTCTAATATTTACTGTATTTCCATGATATTGGTTGTGATATCTTCTCTTTCATTTGTGATTTTATCAATTGGGTCCTCTCTCTTTTCTTTTTGAGAAGTCTGGCTAGGGATTTATCAATTCATTTATTCTTCAGAAAACCAGCTCTTAGATTCATTGATCTGTTCTAATGTTTTTTTGGGGGGGATTATGTATTTTTTTAATTCTGCTCTAATCTTTATTTTTTCTCTTCTTCTGGCTTTGGATTTTCTTTGCCGCTGTCTTTCTAGTTCCTTTAGGTGTGAGTTTATGTTGTGTATTTGGGACCTTTCTTGCTTCTTGAGATAGGCATGAATTGCAATGTATTTTCCTCTTGGGACTGCCTTTGCTGCACCCCAAAGGGTTTGGACTGTCATGTTTTCATTATTATTTGCTTCCGTATATTTTTAAATTTCTTTAATTTCCTGGTTGACCCATTCATTCTTTAGTTGGATGTTCTTTAACCTCCATGTATTTGGGGGCTTTCTAGTTTTTTTCTTGTGTTTGATTTCAAGTTTCATAGTGTTATGATTCTGAAAATAGGCATGGTATGATCTCAATCCTTTTATGTTTGTTGAGGGCTGTTTTGTGACCCAGTATGTGATCTGTTTTTGAGAATGTTCCATGTGCACTTGAGAAGAGTACGTATTCTGCTTTAGGAAGAAAAGTTCTGAATATATCCACCTGATCCAACGTATCATTCAAAACTGTTGTTTCCTTGTTGATTTTCTGGCTGTGCTGGTGTGGAGGAGAGGCCCTCTAGTTCACTCTGTGTCAGTCCTACTCTAGTAGATAAGCAGTTGCCAGGCACAGCGAGGTGGGGTTTGGTGTAAGCTGGTCCTGCCTTCACTAGGGGCCACTGTCGTGTTCCCTGAAGCCCTACCACGTTGGTGATGGGCAGAAAAAATATGACATCCCAGTTTTTCCTCCCCTGACCAGTGTCTCAAACCATGCTGTTCAGGCAGCCTTTACAGAGTAGCGGGCACAGTAGACTTGTCCTTCTCCACAGTCTACTGCGCCTCCCAGGCAATTGGCTGGGATTCAGACCCTGATGCCTTAAAGCATCCCACTCCAGGCAGACCCAGTTCTGAGGTCGCGCCACTCTGCCAGCCTACAACGGGCCTCTGACTGGCACCTGCAGGGTCTTTTGTCGTTGGGGAGGGGGGGACAATAAACCCTCTTCCCACATTACTCATGGGAAGGGACGCCCCTGAGTAATACACCCCTGAGATGGCTACCATCTCCTTCCACCCCAGCAGACCCACAGGACAGTGGCTCCATTCTGGAGAAAGTCACGCACATTCGAAATCTCTGAGCTTCAGCTCTAAGGCTGTTGCAAAATAGACACTAGCACTCTCCGTATTTCTCGTTCCCCAGTTCGTGGTCCAGAGACATTTTCCTCTTGTGACAACTCAATACCACGGTTTCACAGCTCCTCTTTCTCTCCCTTTTGTCTCTCCACAAAAGGGGTTCTCTCCCCTCCCTGCTTAGCAGTTTTATCTCCCCCAATTCACATACACACACCTTGATCCTGCCAGGCTATCTCTGTCCACCTGCGGAGATTTTTCTGTCACTCTGCAGACTGAATTCCTGGGTGTTCCAAGTGTTCCGACCTGAGTACAGCTGTGTTTGAGGGATGAGGGAAATTCTGGTCCCCCTGCTTCTCTGCCATCTCTTAACTCTTCCCTCTAGGCAAAATTTAAAGAAGATATAGTTCTCTCAGATTGTCTTAACTCTGATAACAGAAGTATAAAAACACCATTGCAATAAAAATAAAGTTTCATCATTCTGAAAAGGTCTCTATCACCCTTTGCATTCAGATCAACCCTTGATAGCCATCCCTAGCCCCGGGCAAGCACTGATCTCCTTTCTATCACTATAGATTAGTCTTTTCTGCAATTTCATAGGAATGGAATCCTGTAGTATATAGTTATTTATATTTGCTTCTTATCTTTTATTTATTTTTAAATTTTTTCATGCTTATTTATTTATTTTGAGAGAGTGCAAGCAGGGAGGGGGACAGAGTGACAGGGACAGACACTCCTAAGCAGGCTCTGTGCTGCTCCAATATGGGGCTTCAGCTCACGAACTGTGAATTCATGACCTGAGCTGAAAGGAAGAGTCAGATGCTTAACTGACTGAGCCACCCAGGTGCTCCTGTGTTTGCTTCTTTTGATGAAAATAATAGAGATTTATCCATGTTCTTGTATATATCAGTTTTTTCCAATTTAGTGCTGAATAATATTCCATTATGTGTATATAGTGCAATTTGTTTATTGTTCATTTATCTGTTAATGACTCTAAATATTCATGGTTTTTGATGTTATGGAATATGGTATTTTTATTTTAATATTTATTCCTAGTATATAGAAATGCAATCAATATTTTTATAATACTACCTTTTGACATCTTGCTAAACTCATTTATTATGGTGCCTTTTTAAAAAATTTCTAAGGATTTTTTACAAATTGTTTACAAATAAAGATAGTATTCTACTTTTAGTGCACTAGTTAGAACTTTAGTACAATGTTGAATAGCAGTCATGGTAACAGACATCTGTGTTTTGAATCTTAGTAGATAAACATACAGTCTTTAACCATTAAGTATGATGTTAGCCATAGGTTTTTTATAAATATTATTTATCATAGGGGAAGTTATATTTGTGCTTCACTGAGCCTTTTTTTAAAATCATGAATGCATATTATATCTTATCCAATGCTTTTCTGCATTTATTGAGACTTCCTTTTATTGTCCGTTAAAATGATTAATTAATTGATTTTAATGGTAGTCCCACAATTTCTTGATTTCTGTAGCTTTTTTATGTCTTTGAGTCAGGGAGTATAAGTCCTCTTCTGCTCAATTTGATTCCTCTCCCTGCAGTTTCTCCAGTATGGGGGCCTAGATTACTCCAGCAATTTTAGTCCTTGTTACCGAACTATTGTCCTTCCTCTTCCACCTTCAGCTGCTCTTTTCAAATTGGCCATTCAGCTTTCCAGTGAACACTTGTTAGCTGTCTTGAGTTTCTCTTGTTTTCGTGTCTACTATTCTTAAACCCATCATTGTTGCTTCCTTCATACTCCCGCGCAGATGCTGATACTATGCACACTTTGTGGATATTAGTAGTTTTCCTCCAATTGCAGTATTTTTGGAGATACCTTTTCACCTAGTTTTGTTATAAGTGTTGTCCATGAGTATTTGGTTGTGTTATCTTTTTTTGAAATTGTGATTAAACACACAACATAAAATTCACCATACAAAGTGTTTTTAAGTGTATGGTATTGTAGTGGTAACTACTATATGAATACTATAGCACATTATTTTGCAACATACCCCTAGAACTTTTTCATCTTGCCAAACTGAATCTCTTTACCAACTAAACAACAACTCCCCTTATCACCCCTGCCCCCCAGCCCCTGGCCACTACCTTTTACTGTTTCTAAGAGCTTGACTACTGTACATTTGGCATTATAAATGGAATCATGCAGTGTTTCTCTTTTTGTAACTGACTTATATTACTTAGCCTAATGTCGTCAATGCTCATCCATGTTGTAGCATATGATAAGATTTCCTTCTTTTTAAGGCTGAATAATATTCCATTGTATGTATATACCACATTTTCTGTATCCATTCATCTGTTGATAGATATTTTGGTTGCTTCTACCTCTTGGCAATTGTGAATAATGCTGCAGCGAACATGGATGTGCAAATATCTCCTTGAGATCCTGTATTCAATTCTTTTGAATGCATACCCAGGTGTAGGGTTGCTGGATCATATGGTAAACCTATTTTGCTTGTTTGTTTTTGAGGAACTTCCATACTGTTTTCCATAAGAGCTATACAATTTTGCATTCTAGCCAACAGTGCCCAAGGGTTCCAGTTTCTCTGCATCCTCACTAATGCTTTTTATGTTCTGGAATTTTGATAGTAGCCGTCCTAATTGTGTGAGGTGATGTCTCATTGTGGTTTGGTTTTACATTTTTCCAGTGATAAGTGATGCTGAAAATCTTTTTGTGTGGTGTTGACCATTCGTATCACTTCTTTGCAGAAATGTCCTTTTTTTTTATTGGATTATTTGGTTTTTGTTGTTGTTAAGCTGTAAGAATTGTTTATTTCAGATATTAATGCCTTACCATGTGCAAATATTTTCTTCCATTCTGGAGGATGCATTTCCTTGTGTTGATTGTTTCCTTTGTTGCACAGGAGTTTTTAGTTTTGATGTCTGTTTTTGCTTTTGTTGTCTCTACTTTTGATGTCATATCTGAGATATCATTGCCCAATTCAACATAATGATTCAATATTTATATTCATTATTTTCTTTGAAGAGAATCTTTTTTTTTAAAGTTTATTTATTTATTTTGAGAGAGACAGAGACGACATGAGTTGGGGAGGGGCAGAGAGAGAGGGAGACAGAGAATCCCAATGCACACTGGTGCGGAGCCCGGCGCAGGGCTCAAACTCATGAAACTGTGAGATTATGACCTGAGTTAAAACCAAGAGTCAGATGCTCAATCGACTGAGCCAGTATTTTTATTCGTTGTGCCCCAGTATTTTATTCATGTGGTGACACTATCACCACAATAAGTCTATTTCTTGTGAGAACTTTTAAGATTTACTGTCTTTGCAACTTTTAAATATTGAATATAGTATTATTAACTATAGTCACCATGCTGTACATTATATCTTTATATCTTCATGACTTATTTATTTTATAACTGGAGGTTTGTATCTTTTGACACCCTTTACATATTCCTCCCTTCCACCCCCTAGCCTCTGGCAAATAATCCATTCTCTATCTATGAGCTTGGTTTGTTTTTTAAAATTCCACATATGATTAAGAGCATATGATATGTTTTTCTCTGCCTTATTTTACTTATCATAATACCTTTAAGGTCTATCCATCTTGTTGGAAATGGCAGGATTTCTTTCTTTTTATGGCTGAGTAATAGTACGCGCGCACGCGCGCGTGCCGCCTCTCTCTCTCTCTCTCTCTCTCTCTCTCTCTCTACATTGTCTTTATCCATTTATCTGCTGGTGGACACTCAGGTTGTTTCCATATCTTGGCCATTGTAAGTAATGTTGCATTGAACTTGGGGGTGCATGTATCTTTTGAGTTAGTGTTTTTATTTTTTTCAGACAAACACCCTGAAGTGGAATTGCTGGGTCACAAGAGTTCTATTTTTAATTTTTTGAGGAAACTCCATATTGTTTTCCATAGTGGCTGCACCAGTTTACATTTCCACCAATAGTGCACAAAATTTCTCTTTTCCTAACACCATTTACTGAAGAGAGTGTCCTTTTCCCATCGTGTATTCTTCGCTCCTATGTTGTAAATTAATTGACCATTATGCATAGGTTTATTTTTGGGTTCTTTATTCTAGTCCATTTCATTGATCTATATGTTTGTTTTTATGCCAGTTCCATTCTATTTTGATTACTATAGCTTTGTAATATAGTTTGAAATCAGGGAGTGTGATGCCTCCAGCTTTGTTCTTTCTAATGATTACTTTGCCTATTTGAGGTCTTTGTGGTTTCATACAAATTTTAGGATTGTTTGTTCTATTTCTGTGGAAAATGCCATTGGAATTTTGATAGGGATTGCATTGAATCTGTGGATTACTTTGGGTAGCATGGACATTACAACAATATTAATTCTTCCAGTTAGTATAGACCATATTTATGTTTATTTGTGTCTTCTTTAATTTCTTTCATCAGTGTCTTGTACTTTTCAGTACGCAGGTCTTTTATCCCCTGATTAAATTTATTCCTAGATGTTTTATTCTTTTTGATGAATTGTAAATGACATTATTTCCCTCATTTCTCTTTCTAGTAGTTTTTTTTATTGTATGGAAATATAGTTGATTTTTATGTATTGATTTTGTATTCTGAAACTTTACTGAGTTTATTAGTTCTTTATTTATTTTGAGAGAAAGAGCGAGCATGTGTGCAGGAATGAGTGGGGGAGGGACAAAAGGAAAGGGAGGGAATCTTAAGCAGCCTTCATGCCCAGCACTGACCCTGGCACAGGGCTCAATCTTACAACAGTGAGATCATGACCTGAGCCAAAAATCAAGAGTTGGAAGCATAACCTACTGTGCCATCCAGGTGCCCCTGAATTTGCTGATTAGTTCTAACAATTTTTAGTGGAGTCTTTAGGGTTTTCTGTATGTAATATCAAGTCATTTGAAAATAGTAACAGTTTTACTTCTTCTTTACCAATTTAGATGCCTTTTCTTCTTCTTCTTCTTCTTCTTCTTCTTCTTCTTCTTCTTCTTTTTTTTTTTTGCCTAATTTCTCTGGCTAGGACTTCCAATACTATGTTGAATGAAAGTGGCAAGAGCGGGCATCCTCGTCTTGTTTGTGATCTTGGAGGAAAAGTTTTCAGCTTTTCGCTGTTAAGTATGTTGTTAGCTGTGGGATTGTCATATATGGCCTTTATTATGTTGAGGTACATTCCCTCTATACCCACCTTGTTGAGAATTTTTATCATAAATGGTTGTTGAAAGGACCTTTATTCAACTTGTACTGTAAAGTTTGTACCCTTTTACCAATTTCTCCCTATTTTTAGCTGTCCCCCAGTATAATGCTAAGTGAAAAAGTCAGACAGATAAAGACAAATACCCTTCATTATTAATAGAGCCAAAGAAACTTTCGTCTTTGCATGTAAATAATAATAAATTTACTTTGCAGTGTGTTAGCCAGTCAGAGAGTCCATTCTTAAATTACACAATTTTTCATGAACATCTTTGCAGTATTAAGTGGGCTGATTATAATAAAGTTTACTAGGTGTATAAATCATCTAAAAAAACAGAGTCATTGTGAGAAGAAATCATCATGCATGCACCTGTACTTTTAGACAATTTTGAATTGCTTTTTAAGCCATGAAGGAATGTCCACTTCTAAGATTGTTCTTTTGGATACTCCCTTACTTATTTTTTAATTTGGATTTTTGAAAGCTTTCATTTCTCATCTTTGTACTTAAATGATTCTGCTAGTATATCAAGATAGTAAGAAATATCTCTGTTCCAAAATTTGGAATTTTTTAGTTCGAAATGTTTTAGTCTGTCTCTGATTTCATTAGACTCATGACCTGATTTCTAAACAATGCCATTTTCTTTCCTAATCTTTACTCAAATTTTGTTATACTGTGCCCACATCTGCCCTTTTATTTGCATCTCAAAAACTTCAAGTCCTAAATATTCTTACAGCAAGTTTTATCCTTTTCTCCTTAGCACCTAACACAGGGCCTGGCATAGTGTTATATTTGAAGAAATGAATTCTGTAATAGTCTACTTGCCAGCTTTTCTGGATTTGTTCTCTTACCATTCTGTGCAGTTTTTCCAGACCAGAAAAATTGGTAGCTTGTCCACAGGTATTATCACTGCTTTCTGTGCAAATTATTCTGTTTTTTTTTTTTTATAGGTGTCATTCTTAGGAGGTTCTTTCTTTATGTTGACTGAAAAATAAGTCCTTTGAATTATATGTTTGGCTCTAGTCTATTCTATTCTGTCTTCTTTCATGTAATAGCTCTTCAGGTATTTGGAGCACAGTATTCTCATACGTGCACCTACTTTTCTTTTTAAGATTTCTTACTAAATCTTTTAATGTAATTGTTTCCAGACCTTTTACAAGTTTGAAAGAAGTTGATCTGTCATGGTGCTTGTTACAGAGTATTCTAGTTTGGATCCTTTTGTGAGAAGTAATACACACCTGTTCTAATCTAAGAGGGGCGGAGATTATAAAAATACCTTAGAAGTTTGATGACAGACATTAAAGTCTGCCACCATGTAGTAGAGGTAGAACTTAGCCGTACAGCCTTTCTCTGTGGCACTTGCTGCTTTCTACATTTGTGTATGTATACTCTTAATTTGTTTCTACTGGCTAGTCTGCCTAGAGTTTCTGTTGTTCTGTAACTTTAGTTTTACACGTGACCCCCTGTGGTTGCCTGACCTTTCTCTGTATCATAGTAAGTCTCGGTACTTTTTTTTTTTTTTTTTTTTACTGCTTTAGTCTCTCATTTTTTTCTATTCAGAATTCCCTAACAGAAGAATTTGATCCGTCTAGGATACTTTTTATGGCCAGGTCATTCTGGTCATAAGTTGCTTGCCAGTTTAGTCCTGCCCACGTAATAGTCCTATTCATTTATTCAACAAGTATTTTATTAAGTATATAATAAATATCAGAAATTATCTCAAGTGCCTAAGATACATCAGTAAATAAAGCAAGCCAAAAAATCATTGTTTTCATTCTAGAGAGATGATACAGACAAGTAACAGTAAATGAAACCAAATAAAGGATTTAGTAATTTTCTGTCTGGTGCGAGTGGCAAGATTGTATGCTTTTGAATGTCACTGCTGCCCTTCCTTGAACAGTGAGTGATTCCATTTTTTATAGAAAAGGATGTGAGCAGATGGACATCATAACACAAGTCAGTGTAGATAATCTCTGATCTAGTTGTTGAGATAAACATATCATAGAAAATCATTTAGTGAATTATATATTAGAGTAGCATCTCTCAAAGTTCAAAGCCTGTATTAAACTGAGCAGCATATACTTTGTACATCTATAAGCATACACAGAAGGCACTCAAATAACTAATTTTTGTCATTCATTACAAACAACAAACATCAAGCATCCCTGTTTCGTATAGAGCAGAGTATTACATTTTTCCACTTAATTGATCCCTGCTCAGTCAATAGTTCGGCAGATATGCTTCTTCTTTATAGCTACTGGCAATGCCACACCTATTGCATACTAGTAGTTAGCAACCCCAGAGAATACTGTTGGGCTCTTCTGGAGTCATTGGCCAAAGCCAGAACAGTCACTTTGTCAGGGGGGTGATGGGTGGTTGGATCATCCTGGGTCATTTGCAAATCCTTGTGGCTGAGCTGGGTAGCCTGAAAGCCCTACCAGGACCCAGGGGAAAGTGGGTTACCAAATATAAAGGAGGAGAAAAGTATGTCTGACCACACCAGTATTTCCTCACACTTCCTAAATTTGGTTTGGGCAGTTTGTGTAGCATATTTACTTTTTTCAAAGAAACACATTTCCAAATGTGCTAGTGTCCTGCTGAGCATCCCCTTTTAATATATTAACTACATTTAATCATCATCATTTTTTGAGAGAGAGAGAGAGAATGCATGCAATCAGGAGAATGGCGGGAGGGGAGAGAGAGCGAGAGTGAGAACTGAGAGAGAGAGAATCCTAAGCAGGCTCCACACCCAGCGTGAGCTTGATGTGGGGCTCGATCTCATGACTGTGAGATCACGACCTGAGCCGAAATCAAGACTCGGACGCTTACCCAACTGAGCCACCCAGGTGCCCTTAGTCATTATAATTTTTAATTTTATGATAGAGTAGGAGAGCAGGGACTGGGAAGAAAATATGAAGGCCCTGATTAATAATTTCCCGTTCCTTCTTCAGTTTAGCAGTGGACAGTGCAGTGGAAAGTCACAATTTTGTCTGCCTTGCACCTTTCCTTTCTAGGAAGTGGTCCCCTTTCTTTTCAGGAGTTGCTTCCTCTCCCTACCCAATAACTCAGCCCCGTTTTATATGCTCTGCAAATAAGAGCTGTTTGAATGATATGGCATACTTCACTTCTGGACATAAGGATCAGTCCACAGTGGACATCTGACTCTAGAACACTCTTCCCTCCCTGTGGCTTATTCCTCAGTATAAAATGCCATCTTCTCAGCATTCTTAAATATAGCTAGTATTGCCTAAAAGAATAAGTGTCAGATAAAATACATAAATTAGAAAAAGGAGTTTAAATATTCAGACTAAGTGCTTAAAAATTAAGAAATAAGAATCAGAAAATGTTCGTTTACTTTTGGTATGGGTACTTTCATAAGTGCCTCAAAAGTTGGTTGTTGGAGCAATTTATATATTTGATATTTGGAAACCAAATTATGGTCGCTCCATCCACATTTTATTTATAGTGAAATATTATTTTACCATTTTCTTTTAAATGTTTTTAAATCTTTATTTTTAAGAGAGAGAGAGAGAGAGAGAGCGAGAGTGCGAGCACGGGGGAGAGGCAGAGAGAGACAGGGAGACAGAGAATCCAAAGCAGGCTCCAGGCTCTGAGCTGTCAGCACAGAGGCCAGTGTGGGGCTCAAATCCACAAACTGTGAGATCGTGACCTGAGTTGCAGTCGGCCACTTAACCCACTGAGCCACCCAGGTGCCCCTATTTTACCATCTTTATTTGTCATTTTCTAACCTAATTTCTACTACAGATAACATTATCATATGACTGAAAGTCCTTGCACTCACAAGTCATATTTCTTTTTTTTTTAATGTTTATTTATTTTTGAGAGAGAGAGACAGAGTACAAGTGGGGGAAGGCAAAGAGAGAGAGGGAGACACAGAATCTGAAACAGGCTCCATGCTCCAAGCTGTCAGCACAGAGCCCGATGTGGGGCTCGAACCCATGAACTGCGAGATCATGACCTGAGCCAAAGTCGGACGCTTAACTGACTGAGCCACCCAGGTGCCCCACAAGTCATATTTCTATGTGCATTTAGTATATCAGTATTTCAAAACTGAGCTTTCATGTTATATCATGCATTTCATTTTAAAATCAGTAAATATGTTGCTTTTGGAGAACTTTTGAAAGTTATGCTGCTGCCAAAGAAGAACTTTTAATTAATTAATTTTTTTATTAAAATTTTTTTAATGTTTATTTATTTTTGAGAGACAAAGAGAGATGAAGCATAAGCGGGGGAGGGGCAGAGAGAGAGACACACGCACAGAATCTGAAGCAGACTCCAGGCTCTGAGCTGTCAGCACAGAGCCCAACGCAGAGCTTGAACTCACAAGCCAGTAGATCATGACCTGAGCTGAATTATCTGACTGAGACACCCAGGTACCCTCAAAGAAGAACTTTTAATCTCTCAGATTGGCAGTAATTAAAACAAATTTTTAAAATAGCAATTGTTGCTAAGAATGTAGTGAAAATGCCAGTCTTATTCTTAAAGAATTTATAGAATGGGGGCGCCTGGGTGGCTTAGTTGGTCGAGTGTCTGACTCTTGTTTCCGACTCAGGTCATGATCCCAGGGTTGTGGCATTGAACCCCATGTTGGGCTCTCTGCTGAGTGTGGAGCCTGCTTAAGAGTCTCTCTCTCTCTCTCTCTCTCTCTCTCTCTCTCTCTTTCTCTCTGCCTCTGCCACTCTTCCCTGATTATGTTCTCTCACTGTCTCTAAAAGAAAAGAAAATAAAGTTAAAAGAAAGAATTTACTGAGTGTAAAAAGACTGTTGAATATCTTTCCGGTGGGCCCTATGGCTTTGTGTTAGTTTTAAAACTTTTCATTCTCTTAGACCCAGTAGTTGTATATCTTAGAATTTTTCTGGAGGAAAGGGAGACGAGGGTAAAGATTTATATTATTTATAATAGCAAGAAAGTAGAAAATATGTTTAACATCAAAAGCTCATTGTAAAATATCAAGTAATAAATGAATAGATTAGAGCTAGGTTTTAGTAAGATCCCAATTCTGGAGAAAAAATACATGTGTATAAAAAAATCTGAGATAAAATAGTCTAAAATATTAACAGTAATTGTCTCCACCTGTGGCATTATGGATAATTTCTTCTTTATATTTTTATGTATTTGAAAATTTTTCTGCAGTTACCATTTTTTATTTTTATAATTACTAAAAATTAATATGACAAAATATTTCTCGAGCCTCATGTGCATTAGGTTTCACTCTCAGAACTGAATAAACAGTGTATGGACACCTTATTAAATATGATTAGATAAATAATGTGCATTTATTTCTCTTTGAAAAGACAAGGAGATGTGAGCTTAACACAATTCTGTCAATATTAACAAATTTATTAAAATAAATATTTAACTCAGTTTGAACTAAGTGCCAGGCAGTCAGTATGCTCTGTGCTTGGGATACAAAGATGGTACTGAAAAAAAAAAAAGCTTGCTGTCATTTCTTCTAGAAAGATTTTCATAGCATTCTCTGCTACACCAGGTTAGGTTCCCTTCTATCCTCTTACTTACTATGATATATTCATTATCAGTTTACTTGTCTGTTTCTCCTAATAATTACGAATTTCTTGAGGATAGGGGCCATGTCTTTTTCATATGTGTATCTCCAGGACCTAACAATTTGTTGAGTTAGGTCTTCTTGCCATGTCAGAAGTGGTTATGTTTGAGGTGGACTTTGAAAAAATGAGTGCCTGTGATAAAACACTTTTAATTTAGTTTACCTTTAATGAAATCCTTCATTCCCCTATAGTGATGGATATATGAGGAGTTATTGTACTGCGGCAGTTGTCTGTTTAGTTGAGAATGTTTTCATTTTGCCTTTTTCAAATGTGACCTCATTTTTAGAACACAGTACTGAGCTGTTCAGTTAAGTGAATTTAACTTTTTACTTATCTTTTAAAGATAAAAATTTGGCCATGAAGTGATTGAACTCTAGGTGAGGGCCAAGGGGAAGTTGAGTTCACAGGGAGAGGGTGAGAGATGATAGTAGATAATTGTTTTAAAACAATAAATGGATCAGGTAGTAAAGGCTCCCTTAAGTTAGATGTACAAATAATCAGAATGTTGGCTTTTACTTCAGAGTAAACTGGGACAACATGTAAAATATGCAAGCACCTGAAGCTCTTTAAAAAGTAGGGCAAAAAGCAATTTAGGTCTAACATGTACTTTCTATCCTTAAGTTATTCACAAATTATATCTCCAGTGTTAAATTATAAGTTGATCCATTCTTTAGAATCATAGGATAATTGTATAACAACAGTGATCTTATAGGCGAGTGGTTTTCAACCAGGGGCAATTTTGCCCCCTCCCCCTAAGACAATTGGCAGAGTCTGGAGACATTTTTGATTGTAATGACTTGGTGGTGATGGTGGTGATAGTGGTTTGAGACTAAGGATGCTGGTAAACTAAATACCCTACTGTACATAGGACAGGCCTTCCCTGCTCTCAGCACACAACAAAGGATTATCCAGCCCTAAATGTCAGTAGTGCTGATGCTGAGAAACCCTGCTTAGACATCTGCAAGTTCTCAGCCCACTCAAAAAAAATCTTTATTTTACCTGTAATAGTATTTATATTTATATACCCTGAACTGAAGCTTATTGCTAACAGTACCATTTCATTTGTTATTTAAGATTACTTTGTCTCCCTAGAAGAGTTTTTGTTTTGGTTTGTTTTGTTTAGTTTTTTAAGTTTCAAGTAGAGATACTATGAAGATTGCTTTCCTTACTGGGAATAGAGGCAGTTCTCCCATGGTGTATAATAGAGGTTCTACTAGATTTCAGTGTCTCTGTTTACTTTTCTTAGCTTTTCATATGTGTCACTCTTTGGAAAATCTCTTGGAGGGGCGCCTGGGTGGCTCAGTTGGTTAAGCGGCCGACTTAGGCTCAGGTCATGATCTCGCCGTCTGTGAGTTCGAGCCCCGCGTTGGGCTCTGTGCTGACAGCTCAGAGCATGGAGCCTACTTCGGATTCTGTGTCTCCCTCTCTCTCTGCCCTTCTCCTGCTCACGTTCTGTCTCTATGTCTCAAAAATAAATAAATGTTAAAAAAAATTTAAAAAAAATCTCTAGGATTGTGATTGGTTGTTATTTCAGTATGATGTTTAGAAGGTAAATACTTTCATACCATGTAAAACTTGAGAACATTTAATATATTGATTTATTCAACAAATATTCATTTATAAATAAGGATTAATGTAATGGGTATTAAGATTTTTTGGTACTGTATAGCTAATTCACTCTGATTTTATTAATAGGGTCAGGAGCAGGTCTGGGGAAAATAATCCAGAGATTTCCACAGAAGGACTGGGATGATACTCCTTTTCCACAGGGAATTGAATTGGTAAGTTGGTATTGCTTTATTGTACTTTTATAATGATACTTTTCTTTTTATGTTACATTTATGGTTATATTTATGTTATAGTTACTGTTAAATAATTTGGCGGTTTAACTGTAACATATTACTAGAAATAACCCCCTTTCCCTCAAGTACAGTAACTTTTGAATATATTGATTCTGAAATACCTGTTTTGCTATTCTTTTCCCATGTGAACTTCTCTCTAATATTAAAGATGAAATTAATGACATTTATGTACATGGAAGCTGAAAAAATCCTCTGCTTCTTTAGTCAAAATTTTAGCCTAGTAGCTTCAATGATAGTGTGGCACTAAACAAATACTTATTATATTTTTGTCTGAAAAATTTCAGGTTATTGTTTTGGTAAAAACTAAACAACAGAACTCCCCCTCCCCCCCACCCAAAGATTGGTTTAATGATCATCAGTAATGTTTAGTTTGTCTTGAAATCACAAATCTGAATTCTTTTTAGCTACACAGTCTGCAGATTGCTTTATAGTAGTGCAATTCAACTGCTTTATTTTTGTCAGTCATTTTAAAGGAATTTACTAATTGAGCATAATTTTGATGGCCAGGACATTCAATTTGATGATGGATCTATGATGGTAAAATGAGGGACTGGAAAGATGATGAACACTAAAGTATTTGGCAATATGGCTATAAAGTTTTGTTGTCAGACATAGTGGAGTATGTGTGTGTGTGTAGGTGTGTGTATGTATGTATCTATATTGTGTGATTGAATACATATACATACACACATATGAGAAGTATTCTTTTTTTAAAAATGTTTTATTTATTTTTGAGAGAGAGAGCGTGAGTTGGAGAGAGAGAGAGACACACAAAATCTGAAACAGGCTCCAGGCTCTGAGCTGTCAGCACAGAGCCTGACATGGGGCTCGAACCCACAAATCGCGAAATCATGACCTGAGCCAGAGTTGGACGCTTAACTGACTGAGCCACCCAGGTGCCCCGAAAAGTGTTCTTTAAAGTAGTCCTTGTTGAGAGAACATTTGGAATGATTTGATATTGAAGAGTGCAAGGCTCTGGAGGAGGCTGCCTAGGTTGAAATCCCAGGTATATGGTGTGACTTTAGACGAGTTACGTAATTCTTTGAGCAGCAGCATCTTCATCTATAAAATGAGGATAATGCAATACTAATCTCATAGGGTGTTGTAAAGATAAAATGAGAAAAATATGCAAAATGCTGAGAACAATGGCTTCCATAAAGTAAGTGGAAGTAGCTTACTCAGTAAACGAAGTAGCTTATTGATAATGATAGTGATGATTGTTTTTGTTGTTATTGTTAATGTTTATTTGCCGTCTTACAGCATCTCCCCTTCCTCTCCCGGCTCCCTCAGCAGAATTTTTCATTCTCTTACTATCGTGGGTCAGAAATATTCATTAGGAATAGAATGAGAATATTCTCATTCTAGCTAATGGCTGCCCTTTTCTGTTTATGGAGGGTAAAAGATACATTGCTGAATGCTTAATTTTGATTTTTACAACTCAGCTGTATAAAGAGGGCGGTAGGTTCTGTAGACACATAGAAAAGGCAAGTCTTGAAGTTTGAGATTGAAAATGGGGAAAGAACGTGAAGATCTAAGGAAAAGTAACTTTTTGGAGAGCCCCTTGTATTCCTTTCTCTTCTCCCCCACATGCCTGCAAATACTTGTAATTGCCCTTATGGTGTGTATAACCAGGTATTTGCAGTATTAAAACTTTTAAGCTCTGCTTTAGCGTCTGTTTTAGTAATGACTGAAAGTGTAGATTTTTAGTGCTGGAGAGCATTGAGAACTCTTTTGTGAGTCCTTACCATTCCTCACATCAAAGTGTGGGGGATATAAACTATATCAATCTGGTCATGTGAACAGGAAGCCACCATCATAAGTTTCAAGAACAACTGATATTGTTGGAGCTATTAGCTATGACTAGGAAGGGATTGTTTTTGTGTTTCAAAAGCTGGGGGAATGGATACTGTGATGTTTCTGATGTTTTTCCAGTAGTAAGAGAGAGACACATATTGATTTCACTACCTAGTAAGTGGTATATTTCCTTTGTGTGACAGACACTCCATGTTCAAGTGCTATCAGTGTATCTCTCATAACAAGTAGAGTCATGTGCTGCTGACTGGTGAGGTAGAGATGCTAAGAGTTAGATCTTTTCCTTACCTAACAGTTTCCTAGATGACGTCTTGGCTGACTCTTAGCAAAGCATTTCAAGATTTTTTTTTGTGGTAGATTAATATTTAAAGACTGTTTGATCTGCTGAATTTTTTTCCTTTTTAATTTTTTCATCGTTGATAGCAATTCCAGTACGCTAATGTCTGTTGTGCTTTGTCGGCTGAAAATAATTTTGTTTACCTAACATCTATTAAAGCCCATTTTACAAACTTAATAGAATCATTAACTCATTATTGTCCTTTTGTTATTTATTGCTTTGTGCTATGCTTGATGTATTAGAGGCATGCAACTATTCTGCATTTAAATAGCAACAATTTCAATAACTGTGAAATACTGTGTAATCTAATGTAACTCCTGTAGCATCAAGACCACATATAGGCCTGATAAAATTTTTGTCCAGTTGAAGATGATCTGGCTCAGTCCCTAAGTGGTTAGTTGATTCCAGGGTGATAGTGACCCTTTTCCAATGATTTGTAGGGAAAAAATGTTAGCCCTTCCAAAGTAGTGGGACAATTTTTAGCATATAACATTAATATTAATATCTAACAGTTGTATAGAATTGACAGACTATGACTAACTCACATAAATTGGATGATTGATGGTAGTATATCTAATTTACAGATAAGTAAACTGAGGATTAGAAAGTTTAAACAGTTTCACTAACCTCTAATAGCTAAAATCCAGCAGAGCTAGGATTGAAGCTCATTACCACGTGAAATACTGACTCAGTCCCAGCCAAAATCTGAGAATATTCTGAGAGTATCACTTTAAACTGTGGTTAGTATTTGCATTTTAGTGTAAATGCAGGATCTGAAAACAGGGTTCTATAATCTTGAAGAACCGAGGCTCAGAAATGTTAAAAGAATGGTGTGTTGTTGGATAGAAGCTAACTTCACGTACTTATTTTGTTTGAAGGCAAATCTGGATTCAGAGCATAATATTATAGTGAAATTGTTTTCTATTGTCACCTCTTGTCTCCAGAGAGCATATATTTGTTGTATATAAATCTAAATGACAAATTATTATGTTTAGCCTGAAGATTAAACTTTATGACTGCGGGAAAGGATTTTAGATATTCACTAATAAGTCAAAACTCAAATTTAATTTAGAGGATGCTGAATTTGTTCTTTCTGTTTTTATGTAAAGAATTTGCCCTTTTTTTCTTCTTCTGTTGAGAAATGCTGGACTCTAATTTGAATGGATTTTAAAAATAAAAATATGAAAATAAGCTAAACCAAACATAATGACTACTTTTCCAATTCTGGGATATTTTTATCTTTTTCTTGTGCTTTTTAGGCATACATGGAAACCACAGACAGTCATATAAATAAAATTTCAGTTAATTTTAGTGACAGTATTTCAAAGAAAATTTAAGAATTGTTTTGCAGAAACATTCTATGGCCAACAATCTATTTCTGATTATGGGAACAAATGTTTTTATTGGCTAGGGTTTGGACATCAGCAAAATAGTATTGTTTTGACACTAGGTCTTTTTAAAGATGCCCTGTCTCAGAAGTGAATCCTTTTGTATTATTATTCAGAAAATGTGTCCTATTCTTCACTAGGGAATGCCTGCACCGAGGCATTTGTAGACCTATCTAATTAAGAAAATTTTTTTTAATGTTTACTTATTTTTGAGAGTAAGACAGAGAGACAGAGCACGAGCTGGGAAAGGGCAGAGAGAGAGGGAGACACAGATTCTGAAGCAAGCTCCAGGCTCTGAGCTGTCAGCACAGAGCCCGACACAAGGCTCGAACCCATGAACTGTGAGATCATGATTCAAGCCGAAGTCGGATGCTTAACTGACTGAGCCAGTCAGGCGCCCTGAGCTATCTGATTGTTTTAGAAGAATAAAGTACTGGAATAAAAAAAATAATAATAAACATGGCTTGAGTAAAAGAGTAATGAATACTTAGTTAGAACTTCTAAGTTTCATATTGGTAAAAAAATTAGTTCAGTTATTAAAATTTAGACTAGTGATTTGACTACCTTCAGTATGAATCCAGTTTTCCGTAAGTATAGATTGGAGAGAAGAGGATTGTTGTGTATGCAACAATCTGCAGTTTTAATGAGAAATAACCTTAGTATAGGATGCTGTTTGTGGGCAGAGAAGTAAGTATAAGTACCATGTTATACTTTAATTCTGTAAGCTGTTTAGAATGCACTGAACACAACAAATGGGATAGTAATTGTCCATTTGACCTAGATATAAGTACTGTGTGGTCAGAAAACTGAGTATAGAAGAGATGGAAGAAAATATTCTCCTTCCTTTGTAGTGGAGTATGCATGAGAGGAGAATGAGAAAGGTAGTGAACATATTGGATGATGGAATCAGGGCTCACAAATATTTCATTTTATTTAGTTCTTTTTAAGTAATCTCTACACCCAACATGCGGTTTGAACTGATGACCCTGAGATCAAGAGTTGCATGCTCTACCAACTGAGCCAATCAGGCACTCCAGGGTTCATGGAAATTTTAAAACGCTGGAGTTATAGGCTGTTAGCTAAGAAGATGAAATCTGGGACAATAGGGAAAAAAAATGCTGGTTTCCACACGTGAGTATAAAAAGCCAGCTGTGTAAGTAATTATTTAGAATAAAGATGGGCAGGATGATTTTCTAGCCAGAGAGATTTGAGAAATACACAAAGACAGCTAAAAATAAAAATATATAGAATTATAAAAGATACTTATGAGAGATACTATAGGTAGTGTCCAAAGCCGCAGTACTGACATAGGGTGCTTGGTAATGAATTCTGTTTAAAGATGGTATAAAGGGTATGTGGAGGGGCGCCTGGGTGGCTCAGTTGGTTGTGGGTCCGACTTTGGCTCAGGTCATGTTCTCACGGTTCATGGGTTCGAGCCCCACATCAGACTCTGTGCTGACAGCTCAGACCCTGGAGCCTGCTTAGGATTATGTGTCTCCCTCTCTCTCTGCCCCTCCCCTGCTCGCGCTCTGTCTCTCTCAAAAATAAGTAAACGTTAAAAAAAATAAAAAAGAACATGTGGAAGGATTTCTGATTTTGCGTAGAGTTGATGCTGAAAACCTAAGAGTACTGTTTTTTCACATTTATTTTGAGAGAGAGTGTGGGTTCGGCTTTCGACTTTATCTAGAAAAGCCGAGGACGGCAGAAAGGATTACTCAAGACTTCATGCAAGTCAAGAGAGGTGAGAGGAAGTCTAAGGGATGTCTCCCCAAGCTGCTCTTCAACTCCAGTATTTATTAAGTATACATTCAGGGAGGGGCGCCTGGGTGGCTCAGTTGGTTGAGTGCCCAACTTTGGCTCAGGTCATGATCTCATGACTTATGAGTTAGAGCCCCATATCAGTCTCTGCCAACAGCTCAGAGCCTGGAGCCTGCTTATAATTATGTGTCTCCCTCTCTCTGTCCCTTCCCCTCCCCCATTTACACTCTGTCCCTCTCTCTCTCAAAAATAAACATTAAAAAAAATTTTTTTTGAAGTATATATTCAGGGAAACATTGCGCAATATGTCAGTGGGCTACATGCCAGTAAGAAGTATAGAAAGTGTGTAGAAAAACAAAGCATTCCCAAGACTACAAAAGAGCAGATGCGGAAAGCAGGGTGGAGAACAAGATAAGATATTCCACAGATAACATGGTCTAAGGAATTCAGGAGCACAGGCAGGACCCAACCCCTATAACACATTAACTAGATACTGGCCTGCTGTTTTCAGCAAGTCCAGAAAGCAGTGTTCTGCTTGCAATGCGTTACCTATAACCTCCTAACCCAGGACACAGCTATTTTATTTCCCACTAGAGACAGTGAGTGTGAGTGGGGGAGGGGCAGAGAGAGAGAGAGAGGGAGAGAGAGAGAATCCCAAGTGGGTTCTGGGTGAACAGTGCATCTGCTGATGTGGGGCTCGTACCACCAACCGCAATATCATGACATGAGCTGAAATCAAGAGACAGATGCTTGACCAACTGAGCCAGCCAGGCACCTCTGAAGAACGGCTTTTAAAACATGCTAAGGACTACAAACAGGACTTTTAAAGTTATGTTCATGACAAAGTTATTATATAAATGGAAGTTAAGCTGGTAAGTGATGGTTCAAACTCACATTTTGTTTCCTCTTCCCTGACACTTATCTCTTTGAAGTAGTAAAACCATATTGCAGGTTGGAACTTGATGTAGTGTAGAGCATACATCTGAGACAGATTCTCTCAACATCTCTAAAGCAGAGGATACTCAGTCTTAATGCTATCCTCACATTCCTCCATGCTCACCAAAGTGGTTTGTTATCCCGTACAGTACTAGACTTTCATTCACTTACAATTCCCTTTATTTTACTAATGCATTGATAATCTCAGTTATGCTAAAGAATCTTTCACCAACCCAGTCTCCATGGTCTGCTTCTTCAGTGCTGCTCTCAGAACCAGCATAGGACAAGGTTTTCTTCCCATGCTCAGGTTCTCCCATACTTGATGCTTTGAGGCCATAGAGAGCTTCCTGAGGAAGATATAAATCTACACAGATTCACATTGTTTGCAAATAGCCTGGCCCTCGTTACCACAGGGAATACTGCTACTCATCTGTCATGTAATTGTTGTATCACCCTGTGGGTTACTCTGCCCTTCTTAACTTCCAGTTCCTTTTTCTACTCTTCTGTTTCCATTGATCTCAAGTATGGTTAGTACTAGCAAAAAAAAAAAAAAAAAAATCTTCTCTTGACTTCATCTCTTTTAGGTTTTATCCTGTTTCTTCTTCTTTATAAAATGTTTCAAATGATTCTCCTTCATTTACTGTCTCCATTTTTCTGAGACATGTGTGGTACAGGGGAAATAATATGGTATCAAGGATTTTAAAACCTTGAGCAAAGTGAATTTACCCTTTCTGATAATAATATTTTTCCTACAGGGCTGTTATCAGGTGATTGTCTATTAATATTTTAATAAACTATAATATTACATATTATAATTATTATAATATTATGATTTCTTGCCATCCACTCTCAACTCATATACCAATCTTACCCACATCTCAAGGACTCATTCTGAAGTAGTGTAGTGTATGTCTTCTTCATTCTGAAATCACAGTTGAAGTTTTTAATATTTTCTTAATTCATGAAGGTAATACTAGCTGGTATAGATAAACCCTGAGATTTTAGTGGATAGCATGGTAGAATTTTTTTCTCTTCTTACTTACATAAAGTCTAATTAATGGCAATGAGATAGATGGGAGTGTGGGGTATCTTCAGAGTGTGGTTTTCAGGGTCATCTTGGGTATCACCATTCAATTGACAGAGTGGTAAGAGAAAGCATGGAGGATAGTAGGGCTGAGTTTTATGGGATAGGGCTGGGAGGCCGTCTATATCACTGCATTCTACTTGTCAGAAGTCAGTTATATAGCCCCCGTTACCTATAATGGGAGTTTGGCATATAAAGCCTGTATCTGTAGGCTCTGTCTAACGATCCATCTATATAGATCATTATATCACATTTTCTTTATTCATCCATTGATCATTGATGAATACTTAGGTTCCTTCCATATTGTAACTACTGTAAATAATAATGCAGCGAACACAGGGGTACATATAACTTTTCAAATTGGTGTTTATGTTTCTTTGGATACAACCCAGAAGTGGAATTACTAGATTATATGATAGTTCTAGTTTTAATATTTTGAGGAACCTCCATACTGCTTTTCACAGTGACTGTACCAGTTTGCATTCCCACCACAGTGCACGAGGGTTCCCATTTCTCCACATCCTCCCCAAGGTTATTTTTTAAAAGTCTTTTTCATAATCACTAATATGACAGGTGTGGGTGATATTTCATTGTGGTTTTGCATTTCCCTGATGATCAGTAATGTTGAACATCTGTTCATGTGCCTGTTGGCAATCTGTATGTCTCCTTTGAAAAAATGTGCAAGTACTCTGCCGTTTTTGATATTAAGTTGTATAAGTTCTTTAAGTATTTTTGATATTAACGTCTTATCAGATGTATGATTTGCAAATATTCTCCCATTCAGTAGGTTGCCTCTTAAAGTTTTGTTGATGGTTTTCTTCACTGTGCAAAGCTTTTTAGTTTGATATAATCCCGTTTGTTTATTTCAGCTTTGTTCCTTTTGCCTGAGAAGACTGGTCCCTCCAAAATATTGCTAAGACTGATGTCAGAGAGTTTACTGCCTATGTTTTTCTTCAAGGAGTTTTATGGTTTCACATCCTACGTTCAAATCTAAATCATTTTGAATTTATTATTGTACATGGTATAAGAAAGTGGTCCAGTTTCATTCTTGTACTGCCCAGTTTTCCCAACTCCATTTGTTGAAGAGACTGTCTTTTCCCCATTGTGTATTTTTGCCTCCTTTGTCATAGATTAATTGACCGTATAAGCATAGGTTTATTTCTGGGCTCTCTGTTCTGTTCCATTGGTCTATGACTGTTTTCTTGCTAGTATCATACTGATTAGATTACTGTTTCCCACTCCTCCCTCCCTCCCTCCCTCCCTCCGTCCGTCCGTCCCTCCCTCCTCCTTCCTTCCTTCCTTCCTTCCTTCCTTCCTTCCTTCCTTCCTTCTTCCTTCCTTCTTTCCTTCCTTCCTTCTTTCCTTCCTTATGTGTTTTATTTTCTCTGGGAAGACTGACTATTCTGTCAATCTTACGTACTTAAATCCTAGTCATACCTCATGCCACACAAAAATATTAACCTGAAATGGATTATAGACTAAATATAAAAGCTGAACCTGTAAGAGTTTTTTTTGTAGTTTTGTTTTTTTGTTGTTTGGTTTTTACTTTGAAAGAGAGAGAGGGCAAGCTGGCGAGGGGCAGAGAGAGGGAGAGAGAGAGAAATCCAAGTAGGCTCCACACTGCCAGTGTGGGGCCCGACTCAGGGCTTGAACTCACTAACTGTGAGATCATGACCTGAGTCGAAATCTAGAGTTGGACACTTAACCTACTGAGCCACCCAGGCACCCTCAAACTATAAAGGTTTTAAAAAGAAAATTTAGGAGAATACTGATTAGATTCTCTTAACATCCTTTAGTTAAGGAAACACTTTAGATAGAACACCAAAAGCATGAGTGAATAGTTTCTTTGGAGTATCCAAAAACATTTGAAAAAGAATATATTAGTATGCAAAAAAGGTAGATATTCAAATAGCAAGAATTCCCATTTTGTTTCATAAATTTTATTTGAAGCTACAGAATATGGATGCTACTTGAGGCTTCTGTTTTTTTCTATTTACCTTTGGTGAGGAAGAGGACACTGAAAGAAATAAGGGGACATGCAGCAATTCACCTAGAAACCCAGAGTTTTCCCAGGTGTTCTCTATGCTTCTAAGCCAAGTTTTCTTCTTCAAGTCAGAATTTTGGATATATTAAAATATGTGAGGTAACTTTGACATTAGAACTTCTTTATTAAAGTTTTAGTTGCTATGGATGGTAGCCAACTTTAGATATAAAACTTCAGATATGCAAGCATTATTATATGTGAAAGACTTTGTGGTATGGAAGAAAGCGTACGGAACTCTGGGAATTTGTCTGTATTAGTATTATACAGACACACACACACACACACACACCCCACATACACATATATGTGACAACAGCTGTTTAGAGAGGGCATCCATTTCCTAGGTCGTATAATATATTTTCAGTGGTATATAAGGAATGAAAATTTGGTGTTATCCATCTCCCCAACCCTGGGTTCTGGGTCTAATCAAGTTCTTCTGTGATCCAGACATCTTATTTATCATATGAAATATGTTCAGATATTTTTGCTTGAATTTATATCGTGCTTTAAGTATTCATATGCAGCTTTCCTAGTTATGGATATTACTGTGCACAGTCATCTCCTTATAATTATAGTTACAGATGTGCCACTTTAAAAAGTGAAGTGTTTGGTGGCCTCTAGTGGTACTCATGTGTCTATAAAAAATCACTAATACCACCAATATACAAAATTTTAAGGGGAAAGAGTTACTAAGGTGACAAAACACATATAAATAGATTTATCTAGGATAAATTTTTGATCTTTGAGAACTAAAATTTTATTAATCACTTATAAATCTATCAGTGATGTAGCTGTCTCTACTAATTTATAGGAAATTTTATCATTACTAGGCTTCCTTTACTTTTCAGATATGCCTTGAAATTATATACATGTATCTTAATTGGAAGTATTTCTCTGTAGCTTGTACTTAGGTCACCAATAGTGTGATATTGAATTGTACTGAGTTGTGTCCATGAAGGGGGATGGTAAGAATGATTTCTGTCATCTCCTTAAATATAATAAAAGATAAAAATAGGATCATTATTTCATAAATTAATCATAAAGATAATCAGCCTTTCTTAAAGTTTATTTCTTTAAACAGCAAATTCTGGTTACCTTAAAAATATTTCAAGTTCAGCTGAGAATTATCCAGATATCCAGAATCTGAAATATGTGTAGGAATTTAGACACATCATTTCAGACTTTGGAACAATTTATATAAATTCAAGATTTGGAAAGGTAAAGAGAAAACTGACAGTTTTAGGTAAGTTAATATTTTTAAGTGCTGAAATTAATCTGTATTCATGGTAAAAATAAGATAATGAAATTTAGAGAGTTAATAGCTTGCGCAAGGTCATAAAACTCCTATTGGTTGAGATGATACTAAAATCCTGGTTCTTTGACTCTCTACTATGAATTTGGGAATAACTTTGATTATGATTATTTCATTATGAAATCTAATGAAAACGTTGGATTCCACTACTGGGTGCAAAACTGACTGAAAGATTTCATTAAGGGTATAGTAAGATCTTCAGTACTTTTCTCAAATTCAGTAGTATGTACTTTCTAAAGAGAAATAAACTGATGTAAAACGTGTATGAGATGTGCTATCCATTTGTGAATTAATTGTAATTTCTAGTGTTCGAGACACACTGGGCTCTTTCCCGGGCAGGACAGCTCTTCCTGAGACTTCTCAGTACTGATATATAAGATGAAGTAGAGTCCTAGATTCTGGTTTTAAATGTTTTACTTTCTTACAGGCCAGAGAAGTAAAGGAAGAGATATGTTCTGAATTGAAAAGAGGCACGGGAAGGTCCTTGCTCATAAGTAATATTTTCCACTCATTTCATCAACCAGAGACTCTCTTAAGCTAGATATGGCCTCTTTAAAATTTCTAGAAGACACTTTTCAATTTTACATGTATATTTACTTATATTAATATTGTTCTACCAAAGTAACGTGTAATTTTATTTCACAGAACAGCTTGTTCTTTAATGGTGACAGTGACTCCTTTAAATAGAATGATGTGATGCTGCTAGTCCTAAAGGTGAAGAATCATTTTGTAAACATGAAAAAAGAATAAGGGTGGAGTCCTGGAAACTAATAAATAGGTTCCAGGTGATTTTTTCCTAAAGTTTTTACTTACATTCCAGTTAGTTAACGTACAGTGTGACATTAGTTTCAACTGTAGAAGCAACTGAGTCATCACTTACAAATAACACCTAGTGTTCGTCACAACAAATGCCCGCCTTAGTACCCATCACTCCTTTAACCCATCCCCCTGCCCACCTCTCTCCAGCAACTCTCAGTTTGTTCTCTGTAGTTCAGAGTCTGTTTTCTGATTTGCCTCTCCATCCCCCATGTTCATTTGTTTTGTTTCTTAAAGTCCACATGAATGAAATCTTACGGTATTTGTTTTTCTCTGACTTATTTTGGTTAGCATAATACTCTCTAACTCCATCCACATCAGTGTAAATGGCAAGATTTCATTCTTTTTGATGGCTGAATAATATTCCCTTGTATATATACATACCACATCTTCCTTAGCCATTCATCAGTCAGTGGACATTTGGGCTCTTTCCATAATTTGGCTATTTTTGATAATGCTATTGTAAACATTGAGATGCATGTATCCCTTTGAAGCAGTATTTTTGTATCCTTTGGGTAAATACCTAGTAGTGCAATTGCTGGATTGTAAGGTAGTTCTATTTTTAACTTTTTGAGGAACCTCCATCCTGTTTTCAGAGTGGCTGCACCAGTTTGCATTCCCACAAAGAGTGTGAGTGGGAGAGTGTTCCCCTTTATCCACATCCTTGCCGACACCTGTTGTTTCTTGTATTGTTTTTTCGTTTGTTTTTAAAGATTTTATGTTTAAGTAATCTCCACACCCAGTATGAGGCTCGAATTTATAATCTGAGATCAAGAGTCACATGTTCCACTGACTGAGCCAGCAAGGCAACCCAACCTGTACTGTCAATTTTAACCATTCTGACAGGTGCAAGGTGGTATCTCATTGTATTTTTGATTTGTATTTTCTTGATGATGAGTAATGTTGAGCATCTTTTCATGTGTCTGTTGGCCATCTGTATGTCTTCTCTGGAAAAATGTCAATTCTTGTCTTCTGCCCATTTTTTAACTGTATTATTTTTTGGGGAGAGGGTATTGAGTTTTAGAAGTTCTTTACAGATTTTGAATACTAACCCTTTCTTTACCAGATATGCCATTTGCAAATATCTTCTCCAGTTCTGAAGGTTGCCTTTTAGTTTTGTTGATTGTTTCCTTTGCTGTGCAGAAGCTATTTATCTTGATAACATCCCAATAATTTATTTTTGCTTTTGTTTCCCTTGCTTCAGGAGACATGTCTAGTAAGTGGCTCTAGCCAAGATTAGAGAGGTTGCTTACCTTTGTTTTCCTCTAGGATTTTAATGGTTTCCTGTTTCACATTTATGTCTTTCATCCATTTTGAATTTATTTTTGTGTATGGTATAAGAAAGTGTCCAGTTTCATTCTTCTGTATGTTGCTGTCCAATTTTCCAGCACCATTTGTTGAAAAGACTGTCTTTTTTCCATTGGATATTCTTCCTGCTTTGTCAAAGATGAGTTGACCTTATAGTTGTGGGTCCATTTCTGGGATTTCTATTCTGTTCCATTGATCTATGTGTCTATTTTTGTGCCAGTACCATACTGTCTTTATGACTACAGCTTTGTAGTATAGCTTGAAGTCTGGAATCATGATGCCTCCAGCTTTGCCTTTCTTTTTCAGGTATGCTTTGGCTATTTGGGGTCTTTTGTGGTTCAATACAAATTTTAGGAATGTTTGTTAATACTTCTGTGAAGAATGATGGTGTTATTTTGATAGGGATTGCATTAAGTCTGTAGATTGTTTTGGGTAGTATAGACATTTTAACAGTGTTTGTTCTTCCGATCCATAAGCATGGAATGTTTTTCCATTTCTTTTTGTCATCTTCAGTATCCTCCATAAGTTTTCTACAGTCTTCAGAGTAGAAATCTTTTACGTCTTAGGTAAGTTTATTTCTCTGTATCTTATGGTTTTAGTGCAATGGTAAGTAGGCTAGATTCCTTGATTTCTCTTTCTGCTGCTTCATTATAGAAATGCAACAGATTTTTGTACACTAATTGTATATTATGTGACTTTGCTGAATTTGTGTATCAGTTCTAGTAACACTGGTGATTTTTTTAAAAAAAGATCAGTAAAGAGCAGGCTTATGAATTCTTAGGAAAAACACCATTTGTGGGTAGTTTTCTCATTTCTCCAGAATTCTGCTTTAAAATTTATAGACATTTTGAAAATTTAGCTACGATTAATTTAGCTACAAAATTTTGAAAATTTAGCTACAATTAAATTCACTCGTTTAACAGTATTTATAGAGCATTTATTAGGTGTCAAGCCTTGAGATTAGTGTTGAAGATACAGCAGTGAACCAGACAAAATCCTTGTCTTTTTAGAACTTAAATATCTAGTCGAGAGAAACTGGCACTAACCATAATGATAAGTAAATCATAAAATATGTGAGAGGTGATAAGCACTATTAAAAAATGAAAAGGCAGTGATAGGAAGAGTGATAGCTTCTTAGTATGTAAATAACCAAGGCAACCTCTTGCTGAAATAGTCTAAGGAAAGCAAATGAGCCAGGTTAAATGTTTTTAGAATTTAGATATTACCAAGCAAATTTTAACTATATACTTTTAACATTACCAAATTATTAAAGAAAATATCTTTAGTATGAAATAGTGACGGACTTTAGTTTGTTGGCTTAAAGCAGCCAAGAATTATTCAGACATGTGAGTTGTACATGATCACGATTATAATTTTCTGTGATCAAATAGGTTATGCACTTAATATGCAACCTATTTGTATATGATACAACGTTTTCTAAAATATCTGTATTTCATTCAAGTACAAAGAAAAGGGTAGAGAGATGTACAGTAACACATTTATAATTTATCATTAAAGCAAGTTATGTACAAATATAAAAATCCTGTTTTTCTCAATTCTGTGAGCAGTTGTTTAACTGATACGGTACTTTTCAATTTGGGACTTGTAAGAAAGAAAAATGATTCTATGTACTTTTGATACCAGACCAGGGAATTTCCCCCCTCTAATTAATTATTAGTGTACGTAATACAGTACATAAGGATTTATTTTTGTAATACATTTCATAGACTTGGACATTTTTTAGATTAATATAATTATCTAGTTTCTAAATATGTATATATTATATATTTATATACAATAATTATGCATTTATAATTTATATATATAAATTAACCATATGTGTATATATATGTGTATATATATGCATGTATATAGGTATAACACATATGGTTAATTTGTCCTTTGATACATTAATGTTTAGTGATTCCCTTTTCCTTCTTTCTTTTTTTCCTGCTTGGCAAAGATTTGCAGAAAGAGACTGACCGATAGGTTATGAGGCAGCGTCTAGTTGTTGGTAGACATTTCTCTAAAAGTTCTTCCTATTAGAGTGTGACCTCATTTAAAAATCTGGGATAGTGATGAAAATATTATGAAATACTTGAAGTTTTCCTTATCAAATTCCAACTTGCCTTTTGATGGTTAAATCAGTTTGTATATAGAACTTTTGCCAGGTGGTCATGTGGCTTTAGCCTATATTGAATACTTCCAGTGATTTATTTGTAAGTAATTTCTTAGTGCCTGTTATGTGCTGGACAATTTGTTGGGTGCTGGGAATACAATGGTAAATAAGACAGATGTGGCCTGTGCCTTCGTATTCAGACTAGTAGCATTTTTATAGTGATGGTGAACTTCCTCTTATATATATATATTCAGCTTAATCATCTTATATGTATCTTCATAAAGGGTCTTGTTCTTTTCCATAAATTTATATCATTAACCTGACCTCTTCAGGTTAATATTCCAGTTTTTGTTAGTGTACTTGGAAATACTGTGTTCTTTCTTTCTCAAAAGTATGTTTACTAAGTTTGTATTAAATACATTTTCACATTTCTTTTTTGAAAATTGGAGTTTCTAAAATGTTTGGATGTGTTATAAAATCACAAATATTGTAGGACCCAGGACGCCTGGCTGGCTCAGTTGGTAGAATGTGCAACTCTTGATCTTGGGGTTATAGGTTCAAGCTGCAGGTTGGGTATAAAGATTATTTAAAAACAAACAAGAGAGGCCCCTGGGTGACTCAGTCGGACGCTTGTCTGACTTCAGCTCAGGCCACGATCTCACAGTTTGTGAGTTTGAGCCCCACATTGGGCTCTGTGCTGAAAGCTCAGAGCCTGGGGACTGCTTCAGATTCTGTGCCTCATTCTCTCTCTGCTCCTCCCTGACTTGTACTTGGTCTCTCTCTTTCTTTCAAAAATAAGTAGATGTAAAAAAAAATTTACAAAAAAAAAAAAAATAAATACTATAGGATTTTTAATCTAATAAATTGGATTTTTTTGGTACGTATGTGGGGCAGAATGTTGAATCTTATCATCCTATTCAATTACATTATACTGTGAGTGAGACTTCACACACATAATCTAGTTGAAGTGACTAAGATGGGGATCTTGTTACGTGTAATGCTGCATGTTATACTGTGTCATTGTAAGCTTAGGATCTTAAGTTGCCTTCTGCTTTAAAAAAATTCCAACTCTTGCATATCTTTGGACATTATTTTTGACTAGCTTTGCAATAGATCATATTGAGATTTTAGAATGGAAATGGAGTGGTATTTAATTGACAGGGTTTAGTTGGATGACCAATGGAATATGGAATACACTAAGTGCCAAAACTCATCTCACAGATTCAACTTCGGGTGATTGGGAGAATAGAAGTACCTTGACAAGATAGTGCAAAACAGAAATAATTTCAGGTCTGTCCAGTTTGACTCAAATGAATTTAGGTGTTGTAACACCTAGAAAGACAATGTGGTAGAGTGATTAAGATCATGGACTCTAGAACTTGACGGCTTGAGTTTTAATTCTGGCTTCACATAGTAACTCTGTGACCTTAGGCAAATTATTTAAAGACTGTGCCTTTTCCTCATCATTCTAGTGGGAATAAAAATAGTATTTACCATATAGGATCATTATGAGGCTCAAATGAATTAATACATACTGCTTAGAACAGTGTGTGGTACATAGTAATCATTTTTGTGTTAAGCTGTTGTTACTGTTGTCATTATTAGGGTATGTTTTCCAAAATGATACTGTGATTTTGGGTTAAAACTTAGTGATACAAAAAGGATTGCTTTTACTTGGAGCAATACCAGGAGACTTAATTTTCTTTCCTTTCCTTTTCTCTCAGATTTGTATAACCAAGGTATAGAAAATGAATTGTGCAATTTTAATTATTAAATCATGGTAGTATTATTGTGTACTTTAGGGAAGT
This sequence comes from Paguma larvata, assembly GCA_030068075.1. Lineage (NCBI taxonomy): Eukaryota > Metazoa > Chordata > Mammalia > Carnivora > Viverridae > Paguma > Paguma larvata. The sequence goes on along the minus strand of CM057831.1, from coordinate 64,429,538 downwards.
GGGAGATGGAAAAAGGTGTTTGAAAATGTTTTGTTACTGTAGTTCTAATTCCTTTTGGTCATCTTAAAATGCCATATTAAAGATACTTATTTCCTACTTTTGTCACTTTTATCTGGTCACTATGTATTAGCTCAAATCCAAAGCTCCAATGTCAGATTTCATTTTTTTTTACTAGACCCTACTCCATGACATTAGCTTTGTCCTTCAATGAACTTATCTGGTTGTTGGTTTTTTTTTTTTTTTTTACTATCTTGGACAGTTTTTGCTAACTTCTATTTTCATACACTTTCTAGTGTTTTCAGGGAACCTACAGGAAGCAATTCGCTCTCTCAGAGGAACTTAAACTAACCTAAAGACTTATCTGGAAAAGGTGTATCTCAGAAATTACAGATGAAAGGGACAGTTTAAGGAAAGTTATCAGATTGGAGAAAGCCTGGCAAGTAAACAGGACTGTTCCTGGTTATTCTTGGATCTGTGGACTTCATATAGCTTTGGATTTCCTTCTCTCTGATTTCCTTTTACCCATCACCTTTAAATAAGCTATGCATACCCATTTCTGGCCATTTCTTGTAAATGTTTAATGAGCCTGTTTAATTGCGTGCCAGATAAATGTGTTCAAATATGGAATGTGCCTGGCAGTTTGATACTGATAATTCATTTATCAAAACTTGTGACTGATTTATTTATTGAATTCTTAAAGAGTTTATTTAAGGACAGTTAAAAAATAATATTGTTCTCAGATGCCTTTTAATATCCTTGACCAGATGAGAAAGTACAATGCCATTTTAGTTAATGCTCTGTCTAGTTGCAAGGAAGAAATTTGCTCAGATAGCTTTAAACCCTAAGTTCTTATTTCAGGTAACTGTGCTTTGAGTGTTCAGCGTTTGGCTGTGTCTTTTCACTCCTGGCTGTGTATGTCCTTGTGAATTATATTCTTCCATTACTCTCAAGGATAGAGGTTTAATTTAGTTCCATTAGTTATCATCAGCATTTATTAGACTTAGATTCAACTTCAAATAACAGAAAACCCAGACAGTAGTGGCTTAAATGAGGTGGGGATGTATTTTTCTACCCTGTAAAATAAAAAAAGCTTAGAGGAAGATGGTTTGGTGCTAGTATAGGAATTTTATGATTTTATTAAAGACTCAGGCTTTAATTTTCTATTTCTCCCTTTATGGGATGTTACCCTTATCTTCATGTTCTTATTCTAGACAGAAAGAAGGGAAAAGGGGGAAGAGGAGTAAAAAAGTGACTCAGTCTTTTTCCTTCTAAGAGGAGCTTTCCCAGGAGTGCACTCAGCGACTTCTGCTTACATCTCCGTGGCCAGTACTAGTATGTAACCATACCTTAACTACCAGAGAGGCAGAAAACTTTCATGGGTTTGTTTGTTTGTTTGTTTTTAAGCTGAGCATATTGCCATTCCCAGTAAAATCTCCATATAGGAGAAAAAGGAAAAATAGATACTGAGTGAGCAGCTAGTCATCTCTGCCATATCCTCCAATATAGAGTCCTTATAGGGCATCCTTCAGCTACACAGCCCTGGACTAATTATTTGTGTCCAGAAAATTAAGATTGGTTTCTCTTGAAGTTCTTGGCTTTGCAAATCATAAAGAACTGCTTTTGGTTTTATTTTGTTTTGTTTTTTGTTAAGTAAACTCCAGCCCCAATGTAAGGCTCGAACTCATGACCCCAACATCAAGAGTTGCATGCTCTACCACTTGAGCCAACCAGGTGTCCCGGCTTTAGTTCTTTTTTTAAAGAAGAGGTAGTATAACTGGCAAACACTATGAGGCTTCATTAGGAGTAGAGTTATTTAATTTGTTGAAAGAATGCATAACTCTGGAAATATCCATATATGTGGCAGCCAGAAAAAAAGATTGCAAACTGTTGTTTTAAAGTAACCTGATCTCCTTTCTTATTAAGAATCTTTGATTTTTACAAATATAGTGATGTCTTTCATTATATGTTCTAGTAGAAATGTATTTCTTAATTTCAGGGCCAGTTCATTAGTGTTTATTTTTAGTAGCTTTGCATATTTAGCCATTATTTGCTCTCTTCTCTGCCCACCTCAAAGTATTTTAAGAGAAGCCCATTGATTTTGGTCATCCTTGTATCCCCAATGCCAACTATATATGAGGTAGTAAATAAATATTTGGTGAATAAATAACTGACTGAAGGAACAAGAATGGTGGCATTATGTCTCACACTTTGAATACTCCCAGATTGGGAATCTGCTATTTTAGGAATTCACCTTTTCAACTTTTATACTGCTTTAGGAAGGCAACATAATAGAATAGAAATAGTATGACTTTGGAGTCATTAGCACAACACACTTTATGATCCACTACTTGTGTGTCAGGTACTGTTTTAAATGCTGGAGTAGGAAAACAAATAAGTGTGTTCCCTTATCTCTAGGAAAGAGGGAGATTAAGCTTATAAATAGTTTAATTATTAAACTTCTAAAGGTAGATCCTAGTGGGTTAACCCAGGTTGGAACAGTGGGTTTGAAGAGAGCAGGATTTGATCCGAGAAGACTTTTCAGAGAAGATGGTAGCTAACTCGACAAGAATTAGCCAGAGGAAGGTGAATGGGGATTATGTTCTGGATAGAGAATAGCTGCTTGTGCAGGGTTACAGATATGAGAGGATATAAGGCACACAGGGAGTGGCAGGAGATATAGGAATCAACTAATAGAGAACTTAGATTTTATCCAGAATATCACCGAAGTCGTTTTCAAAATGGCTTTTTCCTCTCTGACAAAAAGGGAAGTACATTTTTATCTTTTACAAGATCTCAGAAATACAGAAATGTATACAAAGAGTATGATTACTTGTATTCTCTTCAACTAGAGATATAACTGCTCTTAACTTTTTGGTATATATACTGCCATAATTCCTCAGTCTCTCTCCCTTCTGTCTTCCTTCCTTTTCCCTTTTCCTCCTTTTCTCTTTTCTCCTCCTCTGGCCAGATCTTAATGGCCCATATGGCAAGTAAGTGAAGGACTCACTGAAAAAATAGTTTAAGGTGTAGAAAGACGCAGAGTTTTGTCTTGGAGTCATCTTCTGAAATAAATGTTATAAATGATGCATGGATTTGGGGATGGAGAGTTTGAATTTGGTTATTAGGTATGTTTTTACAGAAATTTCGTATACACCTATAGCACTTAGTATGTGTCCAGTTCTGTTTTAAGAGTTTTTAAACATTACGTGTTTAAATCTCATGCCATCCTTACAAAGTAAGTATTACTATTTCCATTTTATAGATGAGGAAGTTGAGACATACAGAGGTCACACAGTTTGTTCAAGGTATACACTAGCCATAACTGTAAATTTAAATGATGGCCATCTGGCTCCGGCGTTCATGCTTTTCCACTGTACTTTCAGGTTGAAGCTGAAATCTGTGTGTAACAGTCAAATAAATAGATTCAGCAGACATGTGGTTATGCAACTGAAGTCTAGGGGATGGGTCAGGCCTGGGGATATAATTTGGGGATTGTCACAAAGGGGGATATCAAAGTCATGAGAGTTAATTTTTTGAATGTCTTCAGTCATATATTCTGTGATGGTAGTGGGTGTGCCTTATTTTCTTTTTCTAGTTGTTTTTCTCTCGGAATCTCTATTTTGGCACTATTCTGTTTAAAATTGTGCCTTGCATATCTAGATGTAGAGGTTGTAATGCAGAGCTATGACTGTATTTATTTTCCCCTTTTGGGATACATGCTGCTTCTATCAGAGCTTTGGTTGCGTTATTGTCTTTTTCCTTTCCTTTTTTGCTTATAACAACTGTTCTGCATTGCCCCACCATGCATATTGACTTTGTGGTCAAATCCCACACTGTCTGCGCCCCTTGGGTTTTATTTACACAAAAGCTTACCAAGATAATCTTCCCCATGATATACAACTGATTTTTTTTAAGCCAAAATGAGAACCTTATATGGTACCTAAAGTTCCATAATTCTATTCTACTAAGCCATTTTACTTTTCCTTATCATTAGGGAAGGAGTCAAAGAGCAAAGGAAACTTCCAGAAAAAGCAAAAATGTATATAACCTTTCCCCAGTGTTCCTACTTCTGAATGTTCTTGGATATGTATCACAGAATTAACTTATATACCTCTAAGAGTACCATGTATGAAAAAGGAAAAGTCAAAACAGGGGATGTGAGGTCATTTAAATAAGTTTTGCTTATAAGTAGCAGTTGATCAGATCAGACAAAAGAATTTTTTTGCCTTAAAAAATTGTTTATCTTTAGATGAGGAGTATAGGAGTGTGCTTACAGATGGTTGGTGGTTTGCAGTTACCTCATGAGCCTGCATTTATATATGTTATAAAATTTAGATATGCTATATCTAAAGATATTTAGATGAATATAAGAAAATACTGTTTTTTACAAGAAGGCATTTTTTAACATTAAAAAAGCCTACTTTCCAATTACTTTGGTTTGGCTTTTTTTTTTTTTTTTAAGCTTTGATGATTTGAAAGGTCAACTCAGTATAGAAATAGATTTTATCTAGCCAACTGTGATATTCAGTTACTTTCCGTAAAGTAAATGATCTGATAGCATGACAAGTTGGATCTTATTAAAGTTATAAACAGTTTAAAGTGCTTGGCAATTTTCCCTATTTGTAACTGTTCCTGTAATGTGAAAATACTGGCAGAACTCAAAAAATAAAATTGTGAAGACATTTAAAAAGTTACTCTATTTTAAGATAAGATGGAGTTGAAAATTGTCAGAAATACAAAAGGTATTTGACCTTTTAAAATCTCTATCACCATTCTTCTGAACTAGAAGTAAAACGAAATTTTAACAAAAGAACATACAGAGTTTCTAGATTATAAAGATATATATAGTTTTTTGGCATTGCCCCAAAGTTTCATTTTATATCTTCCTTTGAAAAATCCAAATGTATGGGGACAATATATCTTTTAGCATGATATTGCAGCTTTTATTGAACCAAGAACACTTTATACACTTTCAGACTCTCTAAGTTTATTTATTTCACCTTTGTTTAATGTATCTGCCAGCAGAACATGGCAATGGTATTACAAAATTTAATGTTTCTAGAAATGACCTTTACATTTTTTAACAGTTGCATATTCCATTTTGAGAGAAAATAAATTGTGGGTTAAGTGTGACCAATGTATAAAACAATTCTCTTAGCGATAGTGAAACAATTACTAAATTATAACTATTAGCAAAAATAAAGTTGACTGGCATTTGTTTTCCACGTGACCAACATTGTAGCTATCTGTTTATTACAATTAAAAAGTAAGTCTTTAGGGGCGCCTGGGTGGGTCAGTCGATTGAGCATCTGACTTCGGCTCAGGTCATGATCTTGCGGTTCGTGAGTTCGAGACCCGTGTTGGGCTCTGTGCTGACAGCTCAGAGCCTGGAGCCTGCTTCAGATTCTGTGTCTACCTCTCTCTCTGCCCCTCCCTCACTCATGCTCTCTCTCTCTCTCTCTCAAAAATAAATAAACATTAAAAAATATTTTTTTTCAGTAAGCCTAGTTTGGTGTTGTTTAACACCAAATGTGTTATAGAGAAAGAACATTCAGTTATTCACAGAGCTTTCAATATTTATTCAATAATATTCAATAATATTATTCAATTTATTCAATAAATTCAATAAATCCAGTTTATTCAATAATAAAATAGGTATTCGGAATTTTGTGATTTTGTTGGAGTCAGAAGCTGGTTAACTTCCATTCTTTTTAACTTAAATCAGCCTCTGGGTTTAAGTGTTATAATAGGCCACGTTGTAGATATTATGGGTGAATTAGAAATAGATCATTCTTGGGGCGCCTGGGTGGCTCAGTCTGTTGAGCATCTGACTTCAGCTCAGGTCATGATCTCGAGGTCTGTGAGTTTGAGCCCCGCGTCGGGCTCTGTGCTGATGGCTCAGAGCCTGGAGCCTGCTTCGGATTCTGTGTCTCCCTCTCTCTCTGCCCGTCCCCCACTTCCCCTCTGTCTCTCTCTCTCCCTCTCTCTCTCTCTTGCAAAAATAAATAAACATTTTAAAAAAAAAAGAAATAGATCATTCAGCTTGGGGCTGAAACCAAGCCTTGAATTATTTTAACTTTTAATTGGATTAAGGTTATCTATTTCTAGAGCTTTTAGACTAGCTGTCTGCTGAAAAAAGCAAAGCAAAACAAAACAAAACCATAAATTCACTTTGGAGGAAGATAACACCATGCAGAGTCTCAAATTATTTCAGCCTTTTTTTTTAACATACAGTATTGAGCACTCAGTTGAAGGTAATCAATCAGATATTCCAGGGGTCAAGATAATGTGACAAAAAACTAAGATATAATAGACAACAGAGACAGACTTACATACAAGGGATTCAGATAATGTCATCAGACAAAACTTTACTTGATATTTAAAGAAAATAAAAGATTTAGTATTTTGGCAGAGTGTTGGAAACTAATAAAAGAACTAAATCAAATTCAAGAACTGAAAAAAAACAGTAGCCGAAATAAGTAATGAGAAGATTGACTTAATAGCATGCTAGGAATTGCTGAATAGAGAATTAGTAAACTGGAAGATACATTAGAAACTGTCTTTCAAACTATTTCATGGTCAGGAAAAAAAGGATGAAAAATACCAAAATGAGTAGATAAAATGAACCAGATAAAATATCGTAAGGAATCTCTAAACACTAGTAGAACTTATAACTGAATTCAGGGAAGTTGTAAAATATAAGATCAATATACAAAAATTGTTTCTGTATTTATTAGCAATGAACTATTGGAATTCAAAGTCATAAGGAAATGTGAAGGAGCTAGAATAAGAAAACAATTTTGACAAGTAAGAGCAAAGTTGGCAAACTAATTGACTTAAAGGCATATTATTAAGCTACAATGATCAAAATAGTTTTTAAAAAATGCTTATTTATTTTGAGAGAGACGGCAAGTGGGGAGGGGCAGAGAGAGGAGAAAGAGAATCCTAAGCAGGTTCTGTGCTGACTGTGGGGCTCAGTCTCATGAACCACGAGATCGCAACCTGAGCCGAAATCAAGTTGCCAAATAGTTTAATTTTGGAGTCATGATAGATAATGGAACAATGTTAATTCCATTAGTAGAACAGAAGAGAGAATCCAAACATAGATACACATACACATGCACACACATACATATACACAACTGATTTAGAGAATTCAATGGAAGAAAGGATAATTTTTTCAACAAATGATGCTAAAATAGTTGTATAACTATATTAACAAGTGAACTTCCATTCACATCTCCAGAACTCCAAATACATCATTTGTATAAAATATAAACTAAAACTTTTCTTTTTTTGATCAGTCTGGTAATTTTATTAGTTTTATTGACCCATGAGTTTATTCTTCTGCTTTGATTTCTTATCATGGAAGCTAAACTCATTGCTTTGAGACTTTTATTCTCTTCTAATAAAAGGTATTTAGTACTATAAATGAATTCGCCTTCACTGCATCCCTCGAACTTTAATAAATTATGTTTCATTTTCATTTAGTTCAAATTATTTTTTAACTTCCCTTTTAAATTATTCTTTGACCCATGGGTTATTTAGAATGTGTTTCTTACTATTTTGGGACTTAGTAGATAATCTCTCTTTTATTGGTTCTTAATTTAATTCCTTTGTGGTCAGAGAATGTGGTTTGTGTGACTCAAATAATTTTCAGTTTAGTGAATGCCTTTTTCATGGCCTAGAATATGGTCTATCTTGGTTTCTACTATTTATGTTTGAGATTCTCAAATCTTTCTGGTAATTGTAAAAATTTCCCATCCAGTGCTACTTCCTTTATCACTGCTTACATTTCACTGTTGTTAGAGTTATCATTTATTTTTTTAAATGGGAAGCTTTTTTTTTTTTAATGTTTATTTCCGAGAGAGAGAGGGAGAGAAAGAGAGAGGGTGGAGCAGAGAGAGAGAGAGACAGAATCTGAAGCAGGCTCCAGGCTCTGAGCTGTCAGTACAGAGCCCTATGTGACATTTGAACCCACAAACCGTGAGATCATGACCTGAGCTGAAGTCAGACACTTAACCTACTGAGCCATCTAGGTGCCCCTAGAGTTATAATTCTTAAACACCAATCTGATTCTTTGTTTGAAAGCTCTGGTGGTATCCCATTATCTACAGAATGACATTCATTCTCTTCACTGGGGGGAGAGACAAGATCTTTTGTTATCAGGCTACAAGTTATTCTAAGAAAGCCTCCTCTAGTACTGTCATCTTTCTCTGCCTCTTTTCAAACATTCTGTATTTAATTCATGTTAAACTGATTTTCTTTTCCAAAATTGCTTTATAGAGTGCTTTTCCTACATCTTAACCTTGGATCAAGCTATTCCTTTCTCCTGGAATTCCCTTTCTCTTCCCTTCTTAATTAATATTTAACATTCATGCCAATTCTGTTCACCTATAGAATTTTCTTTGCTTTTTTCAGCCATAATCTACTATGTCTTTGGTTCACTGTTTTTTTTTAAGTTTTTTTTTTTAACGTTTATTTATTTTTGAGAGACATAGAGACAGAGCGTGAGCAGGGGAAGGGCAGAGAGAGAGGGAGATACAGAATCTGAAGCTGGCTCCAGGCTCTGATGAGCTGTCAGCACAGAGCCCGACGTGGGGCTCGAACTCACAGACCGTGAGATCATGACCTGAGCTGAAATTGGCCGCTTAACTGACTGAGCCACTCAGGCGCCCCTGGTTCATTGTTTATATGTATCTTATAGGTACCATATTTATGTAAGTACTCAGTGTTTCTTCGGATCTCAATAGTTAGGAGATTAAGACAGTATTTAAAGGTTTTTAAAAAATTAACAAAATTAATATCCTTAATTCTGCACATGGGATCTAGAGGTTCAGTAAAGGTGAAAATTTTTAAGTTCTGTTTTGGAATTAATTAAATACATGATTTTAGGTTTTCTGCATGTTTATAAGTCAACATTAAAGATAGTGTTTACAAATGGAACAAAATTCCAGCTTAGTTTTCGCTAAATCTTAGACAAGTCCACTGAGTGAGTTTGACAATGCTATAGAAATTACTGAAAAGCAGAAAGAAACTCAAAATGCTTTATCAACTGCCATATGTAAAATTATATATTCTTCAGTGAAGGTGGTATGTAGTAATTAATGATGATTAGTTGGAAAATAAAATTATGAATGATGTAGATATCATACACATAGTGACAGAAATAGGTGGATCTAAGTATGAAGAGGAGGAGGAGTTGGGATTTTCTCCAAAGCTAGAAATTCCTTCTGTGGTAGCCAAAGCTGTTTCAATCTATAATTTCATATTATTTTCAGAATTTAGTTTAAGTTATAGTAAAACAATAGAAAGAATATCCTTCAAATAATATTTCTTCTAAACAAATCTAAAAATTTCTCATTGCAATAAAATGATGTCTATTTATGTTCCAAGTTAAAATAAAAATTAAGAGATATTTATCATTTATTTTGATTCCTTTCTTTCACTAATTTGTTTGAGGTGCTAATTACCTGCTGTATACTTTGTGATCTATAAAGAATTGTATAAATGGTAGTTCTTATAGCCAAGAAAATAAGCTCTGTGTGTAATAACATTTGAATAGACTTTACTGTTTGAAAATCTTTCAGGTGTGCTGTTTCTTGGGAGGAAAGGAATTGTAGTGAAAGGTATCAGTAGGTATATGGAATTTATGGTCTTTCTTTCTAATCAGTGGAGGGATGCAGCGGAGAGAGAGCTAGGTGAGCAAAGGTGTACTGAGGGTTTTCTGGTCACCATTACAGAACCTCTTTAGAACTGGATTATTTGGACTATATCATAGACATTTTTAGTTAGAGGTATTAAATATATTGTGCATATGTATAGCTGAATATAGGCATTTTCAAATATTATTGAATCTTTTGAAGGTGAGATCATGTATATCAAAATTTAAGATTTGATGATAATATATGAAGTGTTTTCCTCCAAGGGAAATGCATGTCAACCTTTAACATAGAAAGTTGGGAGGAACCCTTTAGTTATCAAGGAGCCTTACAAGAAATGCTGACTAGTGTTTCTATAATGATTTCACCCCAATTCCAGAAGGTATAAGTCATATGTGATTATGAATTTAATACATTAGGTAATTGCTCCAGTTCTGTCTTTATCCTTATTTGGTTATTTATCCTCTCATTCATGCCTAGTCTTGTTTTTACCTAACAGTTGACTTTTTTACACAAACTTGGGGGGAAAAAAAAGCTATCAAGAACTTAATCCCTCCATTTAATACCTGCCGTATTTATAAATGTTTTTCTTTGAAGTGTTTGTTAAGTCTGATCTGTTTTATCCAGGTGCAAAATGTGGGACATTTGTTTTAAAGTAGAATTAAAATAGATGATCAGTTATTTTTAAGGTGAAGCATTGCAGTTACACTGCTTAGAAAACAGCTTTTTTAGTCTGGATGGTTTCATCCAATAAAATATATTTAACTATTTAAATGAAACAGATCAATGTAGCTAAAACTTAAATTTATTTTTTGAAACATTTTAAGCCATTTTAGTCAACTTGAAATAAATTTAAATGTTAAATTGTTAAATTTACTTTAAATTATCCCCTCTTCCATCACTAATGCTCTTCTCCAGAAGTAACTAATTTTAGTCTGTTGATCTTAATATTCTATGCTGATATTTCTTTAGAGCATAAGAATAGTGTGCCCCTGCACTGTCTGAATTCCTGTTTCATAGACCCCATGAACATAATAAAATGGTGCTTAGTTTAAACAACTATGTTTTGGGATAGTTTATTATACAGCAAGAGTAACTGAAAGATAAGTGGAACTTGAATATGCTAAAAAAAAAAAAGGCATTTATACTGTGTTTGCAAAAGTCTTGAGATAGGATGTTAAATTGCCTGAAGCTTAGTATTTATTTTGGATTTGGAAGGATGTTAGTTCTTAACGGAAGAGAAAGCTGCAAAGGCAGTAGGAGCCAATTATTTGTGGCTTTTAACACTTCATTAATGGGTTTAAACTTTTTTGTATGTGCAGTGGTAACAAAGATTTTTTAAGTATAGCAGATCATAGAAAATGACGATGGAACTTTCTCTCTTACATTGTTCCAACCTCTTGGAATGTGTCTCAAGTTCGTTTATGCTTATATGTTTACTCAGCAGACATTTGTCACACTTATACTTTTGTCCAGGATCATAGTTTTGATTTGGTTAATATGGAGGCTTATTTATTTATTTTTATGAAATTGTATACAGTCAGAAACAAGGGTTTAGTAAGTAAGCCAGTCATATGTTTTTTAAATCTCTAAGTAGGGCACTAAAAATTTTCATGGCTACGTGTATACATTACGTAGTTACATTGATAATGCATAGCATGATTATGGTGGGAAAGACTTGATGGTTAAATCAAGATCAGAAAATATTTAGTGGGGATACACATTTCTGTGCATTTGTTAAAACTCATTTGTTGATATCTATGAGAAAGCCTGCTAGAATTTAATGGAGATTGCACTGAATTTGTAGATTGATTTAGGGAGAATTGATATCTTTTTTAAAAAAATGTTTATTTTTGAGAGAGAGAGAGAGAGGGAGAGAGAGCATGAGCAGGGCAGGAACAGAGAGAAAGGGAGACACAGAATCCAAAGCAGTCTCCAGGTTCTGAGCTGTCAGCACAGATCTTGACGGGGGGCTTGAACTCATGAACCGCGAGATCATGACCTGAGCCGAAGTCAGACGCTTAACGGACTGAGCCACTCAGGTGCCCCATAGGGAGAATTGATATCTTAACAATATTGATCAACCAATCCATGAACCCAGAATTTCTCTTCGTTTATTTAGCTCCTCTATAATTGCATCAGTGATTTGTAGTTATCCTGAATCCTGGCTAAAATAACTTATTAGTTCTATGAGTTTATGTTCAATTTTGTGAGTACTTTTATTTTTTATCATATTTATTTAGAAAATATTCTTGAACTTTCACATCATAATAACACATTTCCAGTTGTGCTATCTCAGTCAATATGGCCTTTTAAAATTTTTTTGTCAAAATATTTTGTGCACAAACCAAGAAAATGTTTTGTTTCTAAGTCTTTGTTTTTATCTATCTTGTATTTGTTTATTACTTATCATTTTCTATCACTTTGGATTCCAAAAGATTTTGTCAGTATCTTTTATTGCAGATTGTTTCACATGGGATTTCATCATGGATGGGGTCAGCAAATTTCCACCTGTTATGCCTTTCTTTGATCTCTCTTTACAGGCAAAAATTCATATACAGTTGACCCTTTAACAACATGGGAGTTAGGGGTGCCCACATATTCCCCTTTCCTATGTAGTCAAAAATCTTTGTATGACTTGGTTCCCCAATAACTTAACTACTAATAGCCTGCTGTTGACTGGAAGCCTTACCAATAACATAAACAGCTGATTAACACATATTTTCTATGTTATATGTATTAGATACTATATTCTTACAATAAAGTAAGCTAGAGAAAAAATGTTATTAAGAAAATCATAAGAAAGAGAAAATACATTTACAGTGCTGTACTGTGTTTATCAAGTACAAAAATCCACATATAAGCTGATTTGTGTAGTTCAAACCCTTGTTGTTCAAGGGTCAACTGTAATTTCTTAGTTTTCTCAACACTTACGCACAGTGGATGGCTGTGTTTAATAAATAGCTATTGATTGCTTTGAGGAGAAGAGAGAAATTGCTTGTAGGTAACACAAAACCATTTTCTTAAGGCTTATTACCACCAAGGAAATAATAGCAAAGGAGCAAGAAATAGTTTTACATGGGAATCACACCCGTGAGCTTGTGGTCACTTGTTTGGATATTATCTGCACTGGTCCAGGTGGCGACAAATTTCTGTGGTGATAGCTGAATTAAACTAGATAAGAAGACAATCAGAAAAATAAACATTTATTCTTTTAAAATAATTAGAAAATATAGTTTGAAAGAAAACACAGCTATTTCCCCTACCTGTTTAAAACCAATGAAAGGTTTACAACTCTATATAAAGTTACTACCTTTTATTTTGTTGAGCATTTTTTCCTATAAATTGAGTTTAAAATGACAAAATATATTATTTCTCATTTTCAACCCAAACAACAATAGTTTTTTGTTTTGTTTTGTTTTAATTTAAAACTCAGTGACTATACTTTCATCTAATTCCATAGTCATCAAGGTCTTTAACCCACTGTATTTCCTGGCCATCTGTTCTTGGTATTAGAACATGTTGTAAAGATGGGTTGGGATTCACATAGATTGATATTTTTGTGGCGATCCTTTCCAAAATGTAACTTTTTCTTTTAGTTTTCAGGAAGCCAGAATCAATTTTTTTGAATGGTAGAGGGGTTGTGGTTAATAATGTAAGAATCTGTGTGAACTCTTCAGACTTAATAAAATACTAGTTCTCTCATTAATTTATTCAGGAGTTATTTGAATGCCAAATTTGTGTGCAATATTGCTTCTTCCATATGCCGATAGATGCTTTAATCAAATAGTAAATTAGAGGGGTGCCTGGGTGGCTCAATCGGTTGAGCATCTGACTGTTGGTTTCAGCTCAGGTCATGACTTAACAGTTTGTGGGATTGAACCTCTCATTGGCCTTTGCACTGTGCACTGACGGCATTGAGCCTCCTTGGAATTCTGTCTCTCTTTTCTCTCTCTGCCTCTTTCCTGATGCATGCACTCTCTCTCACTCACTCTCTCAAAAATAAACATTTAAAAAATTTTGTTAAAGTTTTTTAACAATTTTTGTTAAAAATTTTTAAATGTTTATTTATTTTAAGAAAAAGAGAGAGACAGAGTTGGGGGAGAAGGTCAGAGAGAAAGGGAGACACAGAATCTGAAACAGGCTCCAGGCTCTGAGCTGTCAGCATAGCACTCATGTCAATTCAATGTCAGCATTGAACTCATGAACTGTGAGATCATGACTTAAGTTGGAGGCTTACCCTACTGAGCCACCCAGGTGCCCCCATAAATAAATAAACATTTGAAAATAATTTTAAAAAGTAAATTAGAAAGTCCATTATAGGTATATTCTCAAAAGTTTTAAACAATCCTTTGTTGTGCTTATTAAAACTGTGCTCCAGTATGACAATAGAAAGATGTGCTATATTCTTTTTTTTATTTCCAAGTTTTAGGTAAATTTTCTTAGCACTGTGTACTGTGGTAGACATTGTAAACCAAATTCAAATACAAAAAGGTTTGCTATCCTTAATCAATGAGCACCTAGAAATGAATAACAAAACCCAACAACAACAAAATAGAATACAAACTTTTTGCCGAAAAAAATTCACTTTGCCAGCAACCATGAGAAGCTGCCTCTAATCTCAGTCATAATTTTAAAAGGCAAATTAAAATAACAGTGAATGAAGAGTTTGGCAGTCAGATTGGCCGAATTATAAAAGGTCTCTAAGTTGGTAACTGTGTAGGCATTATTCACACACTAATGATAAGATTTTAATTTATTCCAACAAGCATGTTCTTTGGTATTTCTTATAATAGCACAATACAGAAAACCTCAGTAGGTTTGTGGTTAGGTATATAGACCAAGTTTCAGATTTATGGAAAAGAATTAGGTAGATTTGTCTGGAAAGCTGTTCATGATACCAGTAAGTGAGAAAAAGAAGATGTGGATAGATGATGAATTTTTATTTGAAAAACTATTACATGTATATGTTTATAACTACATCTGAAGAAATGTAGTGGCATTTACTTTAGTGGCATAAGAAAATAATTTACTTGTTTTTCAAGTAGGAGTAGGTGATTTTGATTGTATTTTTTATAGAATTTTCTTCATATACGTATACAAACTGAAATAATCACATTCTTTGGGAGATTTCCCGTTGTGGCATTTTATAAAACACCCAGTTAATAGGGTTTTTCCTATTGATATTAAAGAGGGAGAAAGCAGAACAAGTATTAATAGTATGTGATACCCCAAAGTATCTGTCATAAATGAACTACTAAGAGTGGAAGAATGAATATTTTTATTCAGGTAAATTACAAATACTTGTGAGCTGGGTCTCATGTCCTCCCTCCTTCCTTCCTCCCTCCCTCCCTCCCTTCCTTCCTTCCTTCCTTCCTTCCTTCCTTCCTTCCTTCCTTCCTTCCTTCCTTCCATTTTTTGGTTGGTGTGTATGGGACCCGTGACAATAACCTGTCAAGCCCTTTAGGAACTCCTATGATTCATCTCTGTCTCCCCAGAGTGACCAGCACAGGTCGTGTACATGGTAGACATACAAGAACAGATGGATCAAAAGCAATCCTCTTGCAGACTTTTAAAAAACAAGAAAATCTCCAAAGTCGAACCAGGAAAAAACCCATCATGTCTAACTTCTTTTTCCTATTTCTTTTCCTCAGTACTCTTGCTCCCTGTCTTTCTCTTTCAAAGGTGAGCATTCTTGGATTCAGTTTTCTAGTATTTTGTGACACTCTAATCCCAAAGAATTCTTTGATTTCAGTAGGGAAACTGGGGGGTGGGGGTAGGATTTCCTCCAGTTGAGTCAGGTGATTGGAATGGTGAGACTAGGGAGGGAGGGATAAAGCCAAAGTCACGAGCTACTTATGTGGTGACTCATGAAGGAATCAAGGTTTGAGTAGCTAGCTGCTGGCAAAGGAGAAGAAAGGTGTAGACAAGGGGTGTGTGTGTGTGTGTGTGTGCGCGCGCGTGCGTGCGTGCACGCGCACCACAGCTGCAAAGGTATATTTCTTACCAGCTATGCACCTAAGATTACATATTAATGTAATTTAATCTGTGATGCATAAGGCTACTCAATACGAATATCAGTTTTCGTAATATGCTGCTATGAGAGATGCTTGCAAGTAGAATGCAGTATGTAGGTAGAAAGGCCAACCTGTATGAATGTCCTCATTCATATTTCCATGTCTCCATCTTCACTCCCAATGTAAATGTATTTGTTACTGTTTGGAAAATAATATAATTAAATTTGCTAAAATTGCATGTAAACTGATAGTATCTAATAAACTCTGTTAGAGTTCTGAGGAAAACCAAGTGCCTTCTAGCAAAGATTTTTGATACCTAATATCACTTCTTAGCTGTTTGGTTGGTTGGCCTATTTTTAGGATCTTGTTTGTATTCTGAATGATCGAGGGTGTTGAACAAATGAGATATTGGAAAATTCTTATGATTCAGCTTTTAAGCAGATTTTAAGAACCTCCTTTGAGTTCTTGCCATACACTCTAAAATACATAAGAAATATACAGTTTATTCTACAGTGTTTAAGTAAATGCATGGTGTGTACCAGCGTATATTCTTATATTGATGTTGGTTGTTTTTGTTTTTAAAAAACATCAAGAGTGCCTGACTGGCTCAGTCAGTAGAGCATGTGACTTTTGATCTCAGAGTCATGAGTTCAAGCCCCACATTGGACATAGAGATTACTTTAAAAAAAATTACTTTTGGGGTACCTGGCTGACTTAGTTGGTGGAGCATGCGGCTCTTCATCTTGAGGTCGTGAGAGTGTAGCTTACATTAAAAAAAAAAAATAACCCTTAGGAGAAGTAGGTGATCAACTACTGGATAATCCTTTTAAAACTGGCTTGTGAGAGTACTGGCCCTGAGTACCTCTGCTTTGAAGTTGTGGCTTAAAGCTCCTTTTTACCATGTGAAAAAAAATCTTTCCCTATCTAAATAATGTTAAGACTTTATATGTAAGTGTCCCGGGGAAAAAATAGGAACGTTCCCGTTCATTGGCCCTTCTACCTACATACTGCTTTCTACTTGCAAGCATCTCTCATAGCAGGGTATTACGAGAACTGGGAGAGGTTCAAGGAAGGAAGCAGGCTGAGATGGGATGAAAGAAGCAAACCAGTCTTCCCTGAAAGTTTGTCTATTATCTAAGTGTATTTTAACCATTACCTCTCTGTGCATGATTATTTTCTCTTCTGAATGTCAATTCCATTTCTTTGACCAGAGAATAACCTCCAGTTATTGACTGTTTGTGATGTGGAAATGTTGGGATTTGGAGTGAGTGGTAAAGAAAGATTTCTTGAGATGTTTTCTGTGCAAAAAGGTGGTTTTATTAAAGCATGGAGACAGGACTCGTGGGCTGAAAGAGCTGCATTGGTGTTGTGATGGGTGGCTGAATTGTACTTTCTAGTAGGGATGGGGTTAGGAAAAGCCTAAGTCTCTAAGGAATTTTGGAGGCAAGGTTTCCAGGACCTTGAGGGGACTAGCTATTGTTAGGAAAAGGTCATTTATTACTGTTTAATGAAATCTTAGTTATGAGACCCTTCAGATGTATATCAGTGGACCATATGCTCGGAGAATGATTGCTAACATATATCTTGGGGGTTAGAGGTAAAGGAAGTTTCCAAAAAAAATTTTATATATTAAAAGAGACTGACAGTGTCCTGGAGGTCGGGGTAATGTTAAGCTAAGATTGTCTTCGCCCTTAGCAAATTATTAACATCAAGGCAGTTGAGTCCCTAGAGGAAGGTCACTCTGCCTGTCTCAAGGCTTGTCAGTGGGGTCTAAGTTCTAAGGAAATTTAAGTTTTCTCTTTTGCCTTTGTTTTCCATATCAGTTGGCAATTATCACTAGTAGGCAAATACAAATTGAAGCCACAGTGAGACCACATCACACTGACTAGGGTGAGTACTAGTTGAAAAAAACCATAAAATAACAAGTGATAGCAAGGATGTGGAGAATTTGGAACCCTTGTGCACTGATGGGAATGTAAAATGGTGCAGCTGCTGTATAGTGGTTCCTCAAAAAATTAAAAATAGAAATATCATATGATCCAGCAGATCCACTTCTGGATATGTATTCAGAAGAATTGAAAGCTGAGTCTCAAAGAGATATTTGTACATCTGTGTTCAAAGCAGCATTATTCATAATAGCTAAAATGTGGAAGCCACCCAAGTGTTCCTTCCCTGATGAATGGATAAAGAAAATGGAGACATGTATACAATGGAATATTGGCCTTAAGAGAGAAGGAAATCCTGTCCCGTGATACAACATGGATGAACCTTGAGGTTCACTTACATGAAGTCTTTAAAGCAGTCAAACTTTTAGAAACAAAAAGCAGAATGGTGTTTGCCAGGAGCCGTAGGGGAGGGTAAATGGTGAGAAGCTGTTCAGTGGGTATAGAGTTTTGGCCATGCAGGATAATAAAGTTCCAGAGATCTGTTGCACATCGATGTGAATGTAGTTAACATTATTGAACTGTACATTTAAAAATAATTACAGTGGTAAACTTCATGTGTTTTTCCCATGGTCAAAAATAAAAAAATACTGATACTGAGGCATAACTGCCAAGATATTCCAACGTATATGGTTTGAGATGTGTGCCTGGCACTGAAAAATTTTAGAAGCCGCCTGGGTAATTCCATAGCTTAGTCAAGTTTAGAACCACAGAAATAAGGGTAAAAACATAAGGAATTGTAAGACAAACGACTAGGTAGATGATATCATATGTTATAAATAATTTTATTCTAGAAAATTAAATATTCTTTGGTTCACATGCTGTAAATTCTGATTTACTAAGCAGTCATTTATTAATTCAGCCATTGGAGTTGAAATCAGAGAACCCTTTTAAGAGTAAATGGAAGAGATGGTGAAAACAAATGAATCAAGTTGTCTTATTAATGATTTTCACCAGTGCCTGTAATAGCACATCACTTGGTTAAGAATTTTTAAATTTACTTTTAACTTTGCAATGGCATACATACAGTTAAATACTTATTTAACTTAAACTTTTGCTTTATTTGAAAGATTAAGTGCAGTTCAGTTAGAATTGTGCTTATTGTTTATACCTCCTAACATTGTTTTTCCCTTGTACATACATACGAATTCTCATTTTCTGGCTTTTGAAGAAGTTAATTTTGTCTTCAGTTTGTTGTTAATACTAGTATGTAGACATGAATCATAAATGGTAGCTATATTTGATGCAAAAGGCAAAGAGGAACAGGGAATACTGAGACCATTTTTGTTCTATACGATTTCAGAAAATGGGAGACTCAGACAAAGATGGCAAATTTATTTAGTAAAATATAATAATAATAGAACTAACATTTTAATTTCTTAAGTCTAGAATTTCTTCCTTAAGTAGATGAGAATACTTAAAAATAAAATTATTTCTTTGAAAACATTTTCCAGTCCTGAGCATTGCAAAATATCTACTGGCAGGATATTAACTTGGAACAGCAGACTGTTCTTTTTTTAGTAGCCTTTTTCCTGCAGATGTGACTTTAACAGAGGAAGATGTTTTGTTTTTGTTTGCTGTTTTTTTTTTTTTTTTTTGAGGGGAAGGGGTTTGTGTTGCTCTAGCAGGTAATCAGCAGTAGAAGTAAAGACAGTAGTCATTTGTCAAATGAACTCTGGTCAGTTTAGGTATACTATATGTACAACTGTTTAAACATTGATGATTTCTAGTGTTCTTATAAAATTGTTTTTTTGAAACTCCTCTAAGTAAATTTTAGAAATAAATTTTAAGTAACTTGGTACTGTGATCTCTGATTTTGGAGGTGGGGGAAGGGCAGGTATATTTAGTTTCTGTTCTGAAATGGAAGATGAAAAATTGGTGACCACATTTCTTATATTCGATTATCACATGACATCAGAAAAACAGGATGTATGGTGCAATCAGATATTTATTACATAATTTAAAAAAATGTTTTGTTAATACTTTCCCCTTACCCATGTTAGACTATACACTCTCTGGTCACATTTTAAATTTGATACTTAGGCATAATTTTCTTTAGGATAAATTAGGTAATATTTCTTTAAAATATTTTATAAAGATTAATATCCTACTGAACAGGAATTTGACCCAGACTTACCTACATATGTGTATATGCTTCCACTCTGGTCCTGACACTTGACTTTTTGCATTTTTCCTTTGTTGTACTTCAGTCCCTGTCGTAATCTGGAATGCAAAAAGAACTTCCGGGAAGGACATAGTATTACTTAAAAAATGTACAAATAGGAATAGAGTCATTAGTCAGTGACTAAGGATAGCTGAATTCTATTTCGCTGATGTTTAAAGTGTCTAATGTCCTGTCTTTCAGTGAGACCAACATTTGGCATTCAATATCTGGGATTGTGGGTGAGGTGAAAGGAAAGGTGATTTCTAATAATGAATCAAGGCAGGAACTGAAGGAGGCTTTGTTTGTTTCTTTAACTTGTTTTGTAATAAGATCAGTTGTTTCAGTGCATAACCATGTTTTAGTGACATGAGGAATTGCACGTTGCTTGTGAGATGTAGAATGACATAGGAACTGCCAAAATTCTTTTCATTTATCATGAATTCCAGAAACAGAACTTTTGACCAGAAGTATCACATTCCTTTTTTTTTTTTTTAACTAAACATTTTTCGTTCTTTAGGGAATAAAGCATTCCAACTTTACTCGAAATCCCAAATGGAATCATATTGCATGATTATAATCAGAAAAAAAATGTGTAAATAACACCCAAGAGAGACTCTCAGGGCTGCTTTACCAACTTTAAATACAACTTTATGTCTCTAAGCAAGACTATACAAATCTTGTCTCTCTCTTCTCGCCTCCCAGTCACACCTAATTTGTATTGGAACTTTAATGAAAGTTCACAAACTTTCAGTCTAAATGGGAAAGAGGAATGTCAGTGGGCTAACATGTAAGAAACTGAAGTATATAATGGGCCTTGCTTGTGATTTTACTTTTTTTATATTAAGCTGAAAAGCAAAATAGGACCTGGCTTTAATACATATCTTTTGTTTTGTTCCTTACTTCTTACATGTCAATACCATGGTGAAGAGAAAGATCACTAAAACTGGGTTTTCGACAAGGTTGAATCCTTTAACTCTTTGTTCTGGGCACTTTATTTAATTTCTCTGAGAAATAGTTTTCTCTTAATTAATTTCCTTCTACCTGCCTCCCAGCCTCCCAGCCTCCCAGCCTCCCAGCCAGCCTCCCTCCCTCCCTCCCTCCCTCCTTCCTTCCTTCCTTCCTTCTTCCTTCCTTCTTTCCTTCCTTTTCTTTCTTGCTTTGACAACTCTGCGTGTTATGAGCCCTCCTTTTCTTTCTAGCGGAAATTCTCTCCTCTGATGGAAAAGAGAAAGCATGGGTGATGTTTTCTATATTCCCAAGCCTCTTAAGGTCAAATTATGAAAATGGAACAATTAAGAAACAAATAAATAGATAAGTGCCATTGGTAACTTAAATAATAATGTCTCTAGCTACAACAGAGCTCAAAATTAAGTAGATTAAGACTTGAAATGTGATGAAAGAGTGAGTAGGGTTTTATTCACTAGGAACAAAATGATGGGGGGTGTTAGTGAAGGATCAAGGCAGAATTTTAAGAAAGGTGGAAACTTCCTACAAGAGACTGAACCCCTTGATGTGGAGACTCAGGGAGGTAGAAGTGGGAGAAAAATGGAAATTAAAAATATCATAAATTTATGAAGCCAAATAATGGATAAAGGCTGTATAGAAGTGTGTATTTGAATTAGAAGAGGCAAGAAGAAGCCATTGCAGAATCTTGAACAGGAAAGTAACATGGTAAAAAGCAGTGTTTTAAAAAATTACTCTATCAGCAGTGCTTCATTGGAATGTTTAGAAGAGAATAGTGCAGTTTTCCCTGATACATAAATTCTGTCCTGGCATCGGAATTCGGCCATCAATTCTTAAACAGTTAACATTTTTCTACTGTATTTAATTATTTTACCTGGCATGTGAAAATCTACTTTGTATGTATTTTTACTTTCTGTTTCAGAGCAGCATCTCAGTATTATCTTAAAAAAAAAAAAATGACCAAAAACTTAGCAGAGGGGTACTTGGCAGCTCAATTGGTAGAGCATGAGACTCTTGATCTTGGGGTCATGAGTTTGAGCCCCATGTTGGGTATAGCAGTTACTAAAAACAACAGTAATAACAAGAAAAAAACCTTAATGGACAAAAATCCTTAATCAAATTCGAATTAAAATTCAATCACGTTGGTGCTATAAATCCAAATACCTCAACCAAAGTGATGTTCAGATGAGCAGATAGATATTTTATGTGCACAGTTGTGTTTATAATAGTGTCATAACTTGATTTTCTGCATAGTCACCAGCATGTTTCTTTTGACATTAATTGGAAGATCCATCCTGACTGTCAAAACATTTAAGTGTGAAATATATGTCTTAGAATTGAGATTATATGATTTTTTCATAGTGCTCATAGCAATAGTATGTCGCTAGGAGATTTGGAGGCTCAATTAGTATTATATACTAATAATTGAGGCAATAAAATAGGTAGGGAATATTGTAGGATTTAAGTATCCAGAATTAGCAGGAAATAAAAAGAATAGTTACCGATAATAGAAAATAAGATATGTATACCCTGAGTGAATAAGTGAGAGTGTACTATACTTTCGTATGTACACGTGAACCAACAGCTTTGGACCTCAGATTTTAATTTCCAAAGTGGAAGATAGTAAATCCTGCCCTGTCTTACTGGGTTAGTTGTGAGGAACAAATGAAAGACGCTGTGTTTTAAATTTGCGTAAAGAATTATGTAAAGTCTTAACATATTGCCCAAATATATTTATTATCATCATTATCACTATTGTTTCTAAAAATACACAGCAGTATATTATAGTTCTTTATTTAAAAGGTGATTTTATAGAAAAGATTAGAACTTGCAGTACTTGGGATAGTAATATTCATTTCTGGTATTATTTGAATATTTCAGTATTTCAGGAAGAAACAGTCTAAAAGAATGTTATATTTACTTCCTCACTGAAGCCAAGAATTTCTGTAACAATAATGAAGTCATCCATATCAAAATTAAAAGAATAATATAGAGGTGCTTGGGTGGCTTAGTTGGTTAAGTGTCCGACTTCAGCTCCGGTCATGATCTCACGGTTTATGAGTTCGAGCCCCGCATCGGGCTTTGTGCTGACAGCTCTGCTGACAGCTCGTAGCCTGGAGCCTGCTTCAATTTCTGTGTCTTCCTCTTTGCCCCTACCCCCTCTCAAAAATAAATGTTAAAAAAAATTATTTAAAAAAATAATACAAAACACACAAAGAATATGTATATGTAAATAGTTTATACAAACTCAAGTGTGCAGTTTAACTTCTTTCCCATCTCGCTAGTCAGAGACCAGTGAAATTCCTTGCGGCCTGGCAAAACAGATGAACAAATGCACCTGTCCTTTAGGTGTCCTTTTATATAGCTCAGGACAAACAAGGGTCCCACAGAATAAAGCGATCTCTGCTGAAGGTTATAGACGTTGTTCCTGTTGGAGGAAACAAACTTCCATGTAGAGAGTAAGTAGACATAACAAACAAGAGAATAAATACAATAAGAACTGTAGGTAATAGAAAAGCCTCAAAAAGACTGTAATACAAGTTTGTTTAAAATGATTAGAAGTTAAAAGAAGGAATAGGAACCATAATGGAAAACTTGTGCAATATGAAAGAGGAAAAGGAAGATTTGAAAGAGACCAAATAATGCTTAGAAATGAAAAAAAAAAAAGCAGTTCTTGATTGAATACTTATTATTATTATTATTATTTTTTTTAAATGTTTATTTACTTTTTAGAGAGAGAGAGGGAGAGAGACAGAGTATGAGCACTGGAGGGTCAGACAGAGAATCTGAAGGTGGCTCCAGGCCTCCGAGCTGTCAGCAAGGAGCCTGATGCGGGGCTTGAACTCACGAACGTGAGATCATGACCTGAGCAGAAGTCGAAGGCTTAACTGACTGAGCCACCCAGGCGCCCCTGAATACTTATTATTTATCAAGCATGTTCTAAGTACTTTACATGCGTTATTTCACTTAATTTCTTCAATAATCCATTGAGAAAATTGCTATTTTTAAAATTTGAGGAAACTGAGCTCAGGGAAGTTAAAAGTCACACAACTTGTACACAACTTGTAAATGCCGGCACCAGAATTTGAACTGGTTGAATTACCTTGACAACACTGCTGAAGAAATAATAGAAGTAGTCACTAATAATGCTAGTAATATAAAGGGCACATGTTGAGATTTTAAAAATTATTGTAGCAACTTTTAGCAGATTTATCCTAAAAATATGAAAAATTTTAATAAAGTTTAGAATTTCTAGTTTTCTAGAAAAATGTAAATTACCAGAGTTGACTGAAGGAGATAGAAAACCTAGAAAGAAATCTAGCCATTAAAGAATTGATTCCATTTTTATAAAGTGCATATAAGAGAAACACCAGTCTCAGTTATTTCATTTGTGAATTTTACCAAAATTTCTATTAGTAGGTTACTTGTGTCTAATATG
The DNA here is from genome assembly GCA_030068075.1 of Paguma larvata. Lineage (NCBI taxonomy): Eukaryota > Metazoa > Chordata > Mammalia > Carnivora > Viverridae > Paguma > Paguma larvata. Next base: position 64,405,350 of record CM057831.1, on the reverse strand, counting down.
AGATGTTCCAGAAATGAAAAGTTGAATAATTTTCCAGAGTAGCACTCACATCTCTAACCTATCTCACTGCCTCCTGGAAAGCAAAGACGGTGCCTTGTTTGTGTGTCTACTGCATCTTTAGTATTCCGTGAGTTACCTGGCATTTGGTAGGTCTCAGTAGATATATGACTGAAAAGTATAGTAATATGTTAATTATTGTTTTAAAAATATTTATGAATCTTTAATTGTATTCTCTTTATTTAAACGATCGTAATTCCTATAGAAAAGTTGTATATGAAACAAGTTTGTTTTTATATTTTATGATTTATTCATTATAAAATTTATCTTATGAGGTTTTAAGAAAAATACATAAAAGTTTTAAAGTATATCATTTTATATGTATTAAATAACTTAATGGGGAAATCCTTTAATGATGTATGCATATATCAAATCACCATGTTGATACTTAAGTATCTTACAATTTTATTTGTCAAATATATCTCAATAAAGCTGGTGAAAATGCCAGCAAAAAATTTTAAAAAAGCATATCAATTAAAACGTGTTTATTAGGGGCGTCTGGGTGGCTCAGTCGGTTGAGCATCCGACTTCAGCTCAGGTCATGATCTCACAGTTTGTGGGTTTGAGCCCCATGTTGGGCTCTGTGCTGACAGGTAGGAGCCCGGAACCTGCTTTGGGTTCTGTGTCTCCCTCTCTCTCTGCCCCTCCCTCATTCACACTCTGTTTCTCTCTCTCAAAAATAAATAAAGATTAAAAAAAAATTTTTTTTGAAGTTTAAAATGTGTTTTTATTAGAGAATGATGTTTGTGAGATACAATTATTATTCAATACTTTAAAAAATAATTTAATGAAGGAAATAAAAGAAATCATCTTTTCTGTTCTCTGTCATATGTATAAATTTTTAATTTTAATATATTTTTCCCTATTTATCCTTCATCCTGTTTTAGCATACTTAGTAAGTTTTTGTTTTAATAGGAATATTTTCTTAAATTCTTTTCTTTCATGGACTTTATCATTTAAAGAGATATGTCAGATTTAAATGATTTTGATTTCCCTCCTCTTATCTCTTCTATGTATTCATTTTGCTTGTATATTCTATTTCTCACACACTACAGATTTTGTTTTCTCCAAAGATATGTTTGCCAACTGACTTATTAAAAATAAATAAATCTTAAAAATATTTTCTAATGTTTATTTATTTTTGAGAGAGAGAGAGAGAGAGAGACAGAACAGAAATGGGTAAGGAACAGAGAGAGAGGGAGGACACAGAATCTGAAGCAGGCTCCAGGCTCTGAGGTGTCACCACAGAGCCTGATGCAGGGCTTGAACTCACGAATCCTGAGATCATGACCTGAGCTGAAGTCAGACACTTAACTGACTGAGCCACCCAGGAGCCCCAAAGAGTAATAAATTTTATTAAAGATTTATCTGATGTTAAATGTCAAATTTACTCTCACATTTTTGCTTTTGTTTCATGAATTTAAATAAAGGAAAAGCCAGATATATTTTAGAAATCAAGGATTCAATCTTATCATGTATAGACTGTGACATTTTTGTTTATGGCTAGTGTCATTCTTATTTTGTTCCTTGAAATCTGAGATTTTTCATCTTTTTGTGATTCATGGTAACTTTCAATGCCATTCAAATTCAAATGTGAAAATTAAATAAAACTTGTAACTGATTTCTTCTTAAATGAATAGGAGTTTTGGGGCTTGATAGATTTTTTTTTAATAGTGAAAAGAAAACATCTGTAACAGCACTTAAGTTAAATTTTTGTTAATTTATTTGTATTTAAAACCTAACCACAGTTACTTCCAAAGAGGAAATCTTAGTGAAGTTAAGAGTTACTGGCACAACATCAAAATTGTGTGTTAAATAAATATGTGTGGGTGTAAAAAGATCATTTCTGGTACTTGGTAGTTTTAGAAAAGAAATGCTTTCTCAGATTTGAGTTATTGCATAGTTTTACCAAAGCCCATACCATATGTTCTTTTTGTTTTTGTTATTAAATAGATTTAAAATTTTTATTTTCTTTTTATATTCTCCAAAATTCAGAGAATTTTATATTCTCCAAAATTCAGAGAATATATATTCCAGAATAAATAAATGATTTATTCTGAAAAAGGTGTGTGATTAAGTATTTCTTTTTTGTTTGTTTTAAATTAATTTTTTTATTTGAGTATAGTTGACATACAATATTACATTAGTTTCAGGTACACAACATAGTAAATCAATTTCTCTATGCCTTACCACAGCGTATATTTTCGTCTATTACTTCACATTTATTTCTGACACATATAGAAAATCATCCCCACACCTTAGATTAAAAATTATTTAAGTAATGTTTCCTACCTGGAAAAGTATCTTCTTTTAGTTCAGAATTTAAGTTCTTAGGATAACCATAAAGTGTTTCCATGAAATCTTCTAAAATTGTTTTATAGCATATTAAAATGAGTTATCAAATTTAAAATACTCATTTTATGCCAGGATAACATAACTTTAACTTTCTTTTTAAATCGTTGAAAACATAAAGTGATGAGGGCACCTGGGTAGCCCAGATGGTTAAGTGTCTGACTTTAGCTTAGGTCATGATCTCACAGTTCATGAGTTCGAGCCCCACATAAGGCTCTGTGCTGACAGTGCAGAGCCTACTTGGGATTCTCTCTCTCTCTCTCTCTCTCTCTCCCTCTCCCTCTCCCTCTCTCTCTGTATCTCTCTCTCTCCCTCCCCCTCCCTCTCTTTCTCTCTCTCTCTCCCCCTCTCCCTCTCTTTCTCCCTTTCCACCTCTGTCTCCCTTCTCTTTCTCTCTTTCGATATAAATAAATATTTTAAAAAAACATAAGGTGGACAGTAATTAAGTTGGTTTCATGTGCTTGCATGTTTAAGTATTATACTTCTAAAATGTGGATTTACACATGATCAGCTGCTGTTTAGTATTGACCTGCTATTTAGTGTATTGCTTAATTTATATTTCTATGTATATTTCATATAAAATAAGCATTAAAGTTACACCCACTCACAACTATCATAACAAATTATTATGTGTACACATCCTTTCCTGAATAGAATTAAACATTTCAACAAGATCATTAATTTTCCTAATTAGACTTTTTTCTGTTAAGTACTTAAATAGAAGCTGTTAAGTATTTAAAGGATTTCTGGTGGAGGACAAGAGAAATGTATGTGTTAGAGGATCCATTTTTGTTTGTTTCTAGTTGAGATCTTAATGTGATGGAAGTTGGTTTTTGTGGTATTAAATTTCTTGATTTTTGGACTTGTGTCCATTGGTACTATAAAATGATTTAAAACTTTGAGATCATGCAATTAGTTTGCATGTATTACTAATTTTATTAGTAATTAGATTGGTGTATTATTAATTTTATTCAATTTTGCTGTGATTCATTTTTTTGTGTAGAAATTTATCTCAGTTGTTGAAGTTATGACATTTTAGTTAAAGCTGTAGGTGTATTTTTCTCTGTAACTTTCATGTAATGTCAAAACAAGAATTGCATAAAACAGTTTATATTGTAATTAGTATGGCTTCTAAACACAGAAAAATGGTGGATTATAAGTGTTAAATTGATTCTGAATTACTAGTTAATATTCCTTGGTTAATAGTAACTGTCCCTATACTTTGGTAATTTAGTAATAATAAAGGACTGCTTTAGAGTAGTGGAAAACTCAAGAGTTACAGAATTTTCTTTTTGCTGTCTCTGCATTAGTGTATTTTTGTAGTCTCAGAAAAGGCAGTGAGAAATGTTTTATTTTTCCTCAAACATATAAAATACATCTGGAAGAATAAATTCACATCTGGTTCATGGATTTCCTCCATGGAGATGATCCAAATTCAGTGTCAAGATTAGAGTTTATACTCATGGGTTTGCAGAATCTTGTACGGAATTTGAAATATTTTGTTTGGAAGTATTTGGGGAAACAATTGATTCAGATGTTTGTGTTAAGTTCTAATTTTAGATATATTTCTCCCTTATTAAAAGTAAAAATGTTTTGTGCTTCATAATATCAAGGCACTTATAAACACTGTTTACATTTAACAAGATATTTTGTGGGACCATTCTCAAAATGGTTTTGTGAAAGAAAAGATCAATTAAATTGTTAAAATTACCAGGTCATGATCATTGTTGACCCTAACCATTATTAGAAATATACTTCTTGTGCATAGCATAGCGTAGCCTCAATTATACTGTCACACTTCATTGACTCTAAAATAGAAGCAGCAACAATCATTTTTAAATTATTCTAAATGTCTGCCTAAATCCGATCTATACTTTTGAAATATAATGGTATATGTGCTCAGTTCTTCCCTCAGTCTCAATGGCTAACGAATGTATATGTGTCTGAATGGAGTCCCTGGAGTAACATCAAGTAGAAGCATTTGTGGGCTCAATCCAAGAAGCATGTGAACTAAAAATAATATTGTCAAACATTTATGAATTATTTGTCTTATGCATTGAGGCTGCCAAACCAGGCTGCTAGTCATGTGAATTAAACTTGATAACACTAGAACAAATGGATGTTGCTCATTAAAGAGGATGTTTGATTTTTTTCAAGATTCTTTTTCACCCTTTACATGTGATATATTTTCCATATAATAACGTAATAAAGTTTATTTGTAGATAAATCTATAACTATTTGCTTTTCTATATGTTTTTTAACTTTGAACTTTCTGTGGAATAGAAAAATGTGTTTTGCATATGTGTCTAATTTAGTGATTTCTAAACAGTATGGGAAGAATTTTTGTGTTTCAGCAGATTTTCCAGTGCATCATCAAATTGTAGGTATTATAAGAGTCTTGTAAGGAGACAGTCCTTGAGAGCTTCTACTTTCCTCTTTTACTCCTATTTTTAACTTTTCTCTCACTTTAGTCATTGGCACATAAAATTTTGTTCTTGGCAAATGAGAATTAAGAGGAAACATTAATTTTTTATCATATTTATACTATTCTTACTGTTAGAAAATCTGTTTGCTGTATTGATACATACAGCCACCTTAAAAAGTGATCTAATACCATTTCCTTTTGCAACCTTGTGTTCTATAGTTCCTATTTTTTGTTTTATGGGTCTATGAATATTATCTTACAGTTACCACAGAGAACTCTGAGTGAATACTTTGTTGGTACATTGGCTCTTTCTCTGTGTGTATGCATATACATGTGGGTGTGTGCGTATACATATGTGTGTGTGTTTGTATATGTATGTGTGTATATATATGTACATATACATATAACAAGATATATTTGTGTACATATGTACATATGTACATATATATATATATATATACTTTTAAAAGTATTTCTTGAGGATCTGTATAGCAGGCAGTGTTCAGGGGACTAACTTTAAGCTGTCTGATTTACCTTTCTTCCCTTTTAGGAAGTGGCACTCCTTCCTTACCCTCTGTCATTCATAATTTCCAGCTCAGTTTATTCTACTGTTCTTTCTCAATTCCATATCCTTTATAATCATCTTAAATTTTACTTTGAATTTTATGATTTTATTTTGTACCATTGATGGTTGTGTTTTGAGACTCAGACATCAGAAATAATGGTGTTATTGTAAAGGATGTAGTTTAATAACTTTTAACATATCCATGAAGCCACTACCACTGTTAACATCATGAACATATCTATTGTCTTTAAAAGCTTTTTCTTGTCCCTTGGTAATTATTCCTTCTCATCTCCAGACAACCACTAATTTGCTTTCTGTCACTGTACATTTGTAGTGGTTGAATATGGTGGCCTCCCAAAAGATATGTCCACTTGGAACTTGTTAATGTGACTTTATTTGGAAGATGTAATTAAGGGTCTGGAGATGACCTCATCCTGGATTAGGGTGGGCCCCAAATCCGATGACAAATGTCCTAGTAAAAAGAAAGAAGACAGAGGGAGGAGAAGGTGATTAATGGAAGTAGAAATTGTAGTAATACACAGGCCAATGACTGCCAAGTGTTGCTGGCAGCCACCAAAGGCTAGGGAAGAGACATAAAATAGATTCTTCCTCAGAAGCTACTAAAGGAACCAACCCTACCAACACCTTGATTTTGGACTTCTGGCCTTCAGAACCCGGACAGAATAAATTTCTGTTGTCTTTGGCCATCAAGTTTATGAAAATTTGTTTTTAATTTCTAGAATTTTATATAAATAGAATTGTATGGCATGCAGTCTTTCTTATCTGGATTCTTCTGCTCAGTTTATTTATTTTGAGATCCATCTTTGTTATTGCACGTATTAGAATTTAACTTTTTATTCCTGAATAATATTCCACCATATGTATATATCACAATTTGTTTATCCATTCACTTGTTGATGAACATTTGGTTATTTTCATTTTTTGCTGTTATAAATAAAGTTGCTGTGAACATTCGTGTCAAGTCTTTTTGTGGACATATGATTTCATTTTTCTTGGATAAATTCCTAGAAGTTGAATGACTGAGTATATTTAACTTTTTAAATAAACTGCCAAAGGGTTTTGAAAGCATTGTACCATTTTCCATTCCTTCAAGTAGCATATAAGGTTCCAGTTCCCCTATATGTGTACCAACTCTTGGTAGAGTCAGTCTTTTTAATTTTAGTTATTGGACTGCTATATGGTGGCATCTTATCGTGGTTTTAATTTTCATTTCCCTAATGAGCTGTATTATTGAGCAATTTTTCATGTGCTCATTTGCCATCTGCTTATGTTAGTTGTGAAGTTATGTGGTCAAATCTTCATTCTATTAAAAAATTTGTTTTTCTTATTGAATTTAAAGATTAAAAAAACCATCTGGATAAAAAATTCTTTCAGCAGGTATATAATTTATAAATATTTTCCCCCCTCTAGGAGATGTCTTTTAATTCCTTTGTATCTTTTCAAAGAGCATAAATTTTTAAATGAAATCTAATTTATCAATTTTTAGTTAGCTATTTTTTGCATGTCATATCTTAGACATTGTTGTCCAACCAATGTAAAAAATGTTGTTTTCTTAAATTATTTTTATTTTAACAGGTCTACTGAGGTGTTGTTTACATAGAATAAACTACACATATTAAAAACAAACATATTTGAAAACCACCATGAAATCACCACAGCGAAAGATAACCTGTATTCATCATCCATGATAACTTCCTATTTATCATTTGTAATCTCTCCTTCGAAATTTTCCCCATCCATCCCCTTCTGCCAGGCATTCACTTTGCTTTCTGTCACTGTGAATTAGATTGCAATTTCTAAAGTTTTATATAAGTTGGAATCTTATTATGTACTCTCTTCTGTCTGGCTTATTTCAGTCAGCACAATTAATTTGAAATACATCCATGTTTTATCTATCAGTAATCCATTCACCCTTGTTTCTTTCCGAGTAACTTCCCACTGTATAGAGATACTACTGTATGTTTAGCTAGTTACCTGTCGGTAGATCTTTGTGTTATTTCCAGTTTTGGGCTATTACAAATAAAGCTGCTATGAACATTAAAGATATGTATTCTTTGGACATACGCTTTCTTTTGAATAAAAATTCAGTAATGGAATGGCTAGATTGGGTGGTAGGTGTTTGTTTAATTTTCTAAAGAAATGTCTAAACCTTTTTTCCAAAGTGGTTATATCATCTTACATTTTCACCATCAGCGTATGTGAAATCTAGGTCCTTTGCATTCTCATCAACACTTAGCATAGTCAATCTTTTTAATTTTAGCCATCCTCACAGATAAGTAGTAGGATCAAACTATTTTAATTGCATTTCCTTAATGACTGATGATGTTGAACATATTTTCATGTTGTTATTTGCCATCTGGATGTCTTCTTTGGTGAAGTATATATTCACATGTTTTGAAATTTTGTAATTGAGTTGTTTTTCTGTTTTTGAGTTTTGAGTGGTCTTTTATATAATGGGTATAAGTCCTTTATCATATATGCTCTGTAAAAAAAATTTTAAAGCTATGTATTTTCATTTTCCTATGGTAGGGATTCTTTTTTTTGAAGAGCAGAGTTTTTAAGTTTTAATAAATGTCCATTTCATGAAACCTTCTTCTTTTATGGATTATGTTTCTTTGTTATGTCTAAGAATCATGGCCTAATCCAAAGTGGTGATCAAGATTTTTCTCTTATTTTTTTCCAAGAGTTTTTTTATATTTAGATTTTTTTAATGAAGTCTATGATCCATTTTTAGTGCATTTAGTGCAGGTACAGAGCAAAGTTCACTTTTTTGCCAATGGAAATCCAGTTGTTCCAGACTGTTAAAAAGACTATTTTCCCTCCGGTGAATTTGCCTTTGCACTTTTGTTAGAAATAAATTGTCTGTATATGTGTGAATCTGTGTCTGCACTCTCTTTTCTGTTCCATGATCTATTTGTCTGTCTTGATGTCAGTAGTACCCTGTTTTGTATATTATACCTTTATGATGTGTCTTAATCTGGACTTTGCCTCCCCACCCCCATCTTTTTTCAGAACCGTTTTGGCTATTCTAAATCCTTTGCATTTCCATATACATTTTCAAATCTACTTTTCAGTTTTTAAAAATAAAAGCCTGCTGGAATTATTTTTTATTTTATTTTTTAATGTATAATTAACATACAGTGGTACATAAATTTCAGGTGTACAATTAATGATTCAGCAGTTCTGTACATTACTGAGTGCTCATCACTGTAGGTAGGCACTGTAGGTACTCTTTTTTTTTTTTTTTTTAATGTTTTAATGTTTATTTATCTTCGAGAGAGAGAGAGAGACAGAGTATGAGCAGGGAAGCGGCAGAGAGAGAGGAAGACACAGAATCTGAAAGCAGGGTCCAGCACAGAGACCAATGTGGGGCTGAAACCCCTACGCCATGAGATCATGACCAAATTCTGACACTTAACTGACTGAGCCACCCAGGTGCTCCTTAATAGTTATACTCTTAATCCCCTTTATTTCCCTCATCTCCTCACCTACCTCCCCTCTGGCAATCACCAGTTTGTTCTTTGTATTTAAGAGTCCGGGTTTTTTTTTTGTTGTTTGTCTTTTTACTTTATTCACTTGTATTGTTTTTAAATTTCACATATGAGTGAAATCATTGGTATTTGTCTTTCTCTGACTTATTTCACTTAGCATATACTCTTGCAGCCTTTTAAAACTCACTGTTTCTGTGAGATTATTTTGGTAGACTTCATCACATTTTCTTTTCTATCCTTCTTTTTTCATGTTTTCATCATATTTTCAAGCTAGACCACTGTTCCTCAAAGCTAGGCCCATGTATCAGGCACTTTTTTTTTTTGTCAATAAAGTTTTTTTGAAATTCATGCCCATTTGTTATTGTATTGTCTATGGCTGCTTTTAGTATACAAAGGAAAATCTATCACAACTTTTCCTAGCTTTGCTAATATTTCGTTAAGGATATTTTTTATCTATCTTCACTATTTATTGGCCTGTCATTTTCTTTTCCTGTAACATTTTGACCTGGTTTTAAGATCAGAATAATGCTAGCCTCATGATAAGTATTTCCTCCGCCTCTATTTACTGGAGGCCTCTGTGGGTGATTGGAAATAAGTAAATGTTGTCACCATTCAAAAGAACAAAGAAAATACTGTGTCCCAAGATTGATATGGGTGGAGAATTTGAGGCTAGCCTATGAAAGATGGTCTTAGGAGAGAGAAGTGAAAAAATAGCATAATTAAAGCCACCAAAATGGAAAATTTCAAAACAAACTTAAGAAATAAGTAGCTCCTTTGCTAGAACTCAGCAACTTTTGGCATCTTGATAATAAGCCACTGGAACGTGATGACAGAAAGAAACATTTTATACAAGAACTTTATATCTCTAACTTTCAGTTTCTTCATGAAGAATCATCACACTGCTACAATCTTATTGAAGAAAATGGGTTGTGATAGTCTTTGTACAACATGAACACGGTATCACTACATGATAAATACCTTTTGAATGATGGAAGCAGTAGGCATTTGATATTACTTTAGCCTGCAAAAAATCTTAACTTACTTCTTATATTTAGGGAATAACAACCTTATGAGGCCAAGCCACTAACATAAGCGGAAAATGTCAAATATTTGCTCTCAGTCTCCACTTCAGCCATGGGAAGGCACATGACCCCAATCTCTGCTAACCAGTCATCACCCAGTAATACAAAAAATCAAGGATGGGTGATTGGAAACAACATCTACATCGAGTTTTCAGGAGCAGATTTTGCAGATTCTATAGCTAGTATCATACATAATGAGGAAAGATTGAATATTTTCCCCTTCAAATCAGCAACAAGACAGGACATCCGTTGTCACCACTTCTATTCATTATTATACTAGAAGATCTAGCCAGTGCAATCAGGTAAGAGAAGGAAATAAAAGATGCCAGGTTAGAAAGAAAATGATCTTTATTAGGGGACTACGTGATCATCTAGGTCACAGGTCAGCACATTTTTTCTTTAAAAATACTGATGATAAATATTTCAGATGGGGCAAGCTACCAGCATTTCTTATCCCCTTCCCTATGTAGGTCCATGGGAACTGCCTTATTAGATCCGAGTGTGGGAGAGTTCAGACCTAAAGGTATGCTCACAGACTATGGTAGGGTTAAGAGAATGGTTCCATGAGCACAAGATAAGTTTTAGACCATCTAGAGGTTTACCAGATAACACCACGGAAAGAGACAGTTAAGACTAGTCCTCTAGGATTTGGAACAAAATTCAAAATACCGGCTTGAAAGACCACCTTCTGCAAAGAAGACAGGATTTAATTGAATAATACTGTAGAGCAGTTTATGCCCAGCAGCACTGTTGAAAACCATAGTGCAATGAGCTGGCACTTAGGGGAAGCTAACAGTTGGGTGTGATACCAGAAGAAGCAGTCAACACAGAAATGGGGGGAGAAAGACAAGGAGAGCCCTGCCCAAACTACTGTCATCCCAGAGTATCCTTGTGCATGCCCTACTGTGCCCTCTGAGGAGTATCATCAGAGGCTTCACACTGTGAAGGAGACAGACTTCACTAAAAAGGTCCAGCCAAGTGATTAAAGAAATTAAAAAAGCAAACTACAATAATCCCCAGATGAGGGGGTGATCACTATGCGGAGTTTATAAATATATTATCTAAAATAATACAATTTTAAACCAAAAATTATGAGACAGATAAGTACGCAGGAAAGTATGACCTATACACAGAGGGAAAACGCAGGCAATGGAAACTGCCTTTGAAGGTGTAGGGATGACAGACTTTGGTGACAGCTATGTCAAAACAACTATTATAAATATGTTCAAAGGACAAAGGGAAATCATGCTTTAAAAAGTAAAAGAAGATAACCATGTCTCATCAAAAAGAAATGATCTATAAAGAAACATACTGGGAAAACAAAATACTGTTGAGAGAAGTTTTAAAGGTCTTTAAAAAATGAAGATGGGCTTTTTTCTTCCAGGTTTTAATTTAAATTCTAGTTAGTTAACATACAGTGTAATATTGGCTTCAGGAGTAGAATTTAATGACACATCTTTTACATGTAATACCAAGTGCTCATTATGACAAGTGCCCTCCTTCATACCCATCACCCATTTAGCCCATCCCCCACCTGCTGCCTTCCATCAACCCCCAGTTCTCTATTATTAAGAGTCTTCTATGGTTTATTTCCCTGTCCCTCTCTTTTTTTTCTTGTTCCCTTCCCATATGTCCATCTTTTTTCTTTCCTAAATTCCACATATGAGTGAAATCATATGGTATTTTTCTTTCTATGACTGACTGACTTTGCCTAGCATAATACGCTGCAGTTCCATCCATGTCTTTGCAAATGGCAAGATTTCATTCTTTTTAATGGCTGAATAATATTCCATTGCATATATCCCATATCTTCTTTAACCATTCATCAGTCATTGGACACTTGGGTTCTTTCCATAGTTTGGGTATTGTTAATAATGCTGCTGTAAACTTCGGAGTGCATGTACCCCTTCAAATCAGTATTTTTGTATCCTTTGGATAAATACCTAGTAGTGCAATTGCATGGTTGTAGGAAAGTTGTATTTTTAACTTTTTGAGGAACCTCCATACTGTTTCCTAGAGTGGCTGCACCAGTTTGCATTCCCACTGACAGTGCAAGAGGCTTCCCTTTCTCCACATCCTCACCAGCATCTGGTGTTTCCTGTGTTGTTAATTTTAGCCATTCTTACAGGTGTGAAGTGGGCTACATATCATGTTTATGCATTTGGTATTTTTAAGGTGAGCATTCTCCCCAGCTTGATCTGAAGATTCAACCCAGAGTTATTTAAATATTTACAGCAGGTGGTGTGTGCGTGTGCGTGTGTGTTTTGTAAAGAACCTTACAAGCTAAAAGCTAATTCTAAAATTCATTTGGAAATGCAATGGATACTAGATTAGCCAGGCTGTTTGTAAAAAAAAGAAGAAAAAGTTGTAGAATCTACCCAACTTGACTGAATAAAAAGGTACATTAATCAAGAAATGTGATATTGGCATGAAGGTTGGTATCAGTAGAGCCAGAAAAGAGAAAGTATATCTCCAAAGAGTCCACTGACTTTTGATAAAGCTACTTAGGCAATTCTGTGAGGGAAAAAGATAATCTTTTTGACAAATTGTGCTGGAGCAGCCAGAAATTCATAGGACAAAAGGGAATCACAACCAATATCTCATTTTATATGCCAAAACTAAGTTGAAATAGATCATTAGAGCTAAAGATATAAAACTTCTAGTGGAAGGCATAGAATAAATTATTTGAGGTTTTGGTTTAAGCAAAGATGTCTTAGAGTACAAGAAGCAGAAACCGTAAGAGAAAAAGTTGATAAATTATACTTCATCACAGTTTAACATTAATGCCCCTCAAGATGCTAATAATATGACACCACAAGGCACAGTTTAGTGTGTTCAATGTCCTTGGTCGTTAGAGATTTACATATTGAAACTATAGTGAGATATCTTTCCACATACAATAAAATGTCTAAAATTGAAAATACACATAATTACAAATGTCACTGGGCATGTGGAGTAGCTGAAACTCTCATATATTCTTGTTGGTAGTGTAAAGTGGTACAATCACTTTGAATAATTGTCAGTATTTTAAACATGTACTTTTGTCAACATGTTTATGGGTAAAAAAAATATGGTAACTTATACAATAGAGTAATACATTTTAGAATAATGGTGAATCTCAGAAACCGTATACTCAGTGGAAGAACACAAAGCCACAAGCCAGAGACTGTATGATTCTGTCTACATGAAATACTTTAAAAGGCAAAGTTTTAGAGACAGAAATCATATCAGTGGTTTTCTAGGGCTAGAGGCAAGAGAGACATTCAGCTGCAAGAGAGTACGAGGAGATGTCTTTGGGTGATGGTTACATGACTCTTTACTTAGTAATATTCATGTAACTATATACCCGAAATTAGTGTTTTAATGTATGTAAATTATACCTAAATAAGGCTATTTTTAAAAGGGAAGTTTAATTGATATCCAAAACAACATGAATGAATCTCAAGGTCATTATCCAGACTGATAGTAATGAGATGTAAAGGACTATATTCTGTATGATTTTATATGAAATTCTAGATAAAGCAGAAACTGCAGTGACACCAAGTACATCATTGGTTGTCAGGGGCCAGGGATAGGTAGAAGGAACGGCCTGCAACAAGGCAGGAGGAAATTTTTTGAAGTGATTGGCATGTCTGATTTTAATTGTGGTGATTGCTTCATGGGTATATAAAAATTTCAGAACTCATCAATATATATGTATACTTCAGATGAGTACATTTTGTTTATGGAATTATATTTCATTAAAATCAACTTTTAAAAAACTTGGGACGCAGTGAAAGCTGTGCTTAGAAGAAAATTTTTACGTTTAAATAATTATATAATGAGATGAAAGACTTAAGAATTCAAGTTTTTTACCTTAAAACATAAAATGACAATCAAATTAAATCCAAGGTATATAGCAGGAAGTAATTAACAAAGATAAGAATAGAAATCAATAAAATAGAAAATCAGCAAAGGTAAGAAGAACTAACCACACAAAATTAAAGTTGTTGCCAAGACTAAGAGAATACACACATACACAAAAATTGTTGGTATTAGGAATGAAGAGCTTATATCACCATATATTCTGATATTCAAGAGAAAACAAAAGAATGCTATGAACAACTTTATGCCCATAAATTTGACAAGGTACATGTAATGTACAAATTTCTTGAAAAAATACAACTTACAAAAACATAAACTGAAAGAGAAATCTGATTAGTCCAGTATCTATTATAGAAATTGAATTCATTATCAAAACCCTTACCACAGGGAAAATTCACGTCCAGATGATGTCAGTGATGAGTTCTTTCATACACATAGGTGGAAGTAATACTAATTAACAGACTATTTCAGAAAATGGAGGAGGAAGATGAGGTTAAAAACTCCCAACTTACTCTTTTAGGTTAGCATAATTCTCACATCTAAACTAGATGTGGCTCAGTCAGTCAAGCAGCCAATTTTTGATTTCTGCTCAGGTCATTATCTCACAGTTCATGAGTTCAAGCCCCGTATTGGGTTCTGTGCTGTGTCAGCTCGGAGTCTGTTTGGGATTCTGTCTCTCCACCTACCTCACTCATGCTCGCTTGCTCTGTCTCTCAAAATAAATAAACTAAAAAAAAATAAAACTAGATGAAGATGATAAAAGTAAACTAGAGGTGCCTGGCTGGGTTAGTTGGAGGGTCATGTGACCCTTGATCTTGGGGTCTGAGTCTGAGCACCATGTTGGGTGTAGCAATTATTTAAATTAAAAAACAAAACAAAACTGTGGACTATTACGTTATGAATGAAGATATACAAATCCTTACCCAAATATTTGCAAATGAAATCTCTAGCAATAAAAAGTTTAATACATGATGATTCATCATAATTAAGTGAAGATTTAGCCTTGAAAGCAAGGTTCAAACTAATCAATATTATTTATGTAAAGACAATAAAAGACAAAGCAACTACATACATGATTGTTTCAATAAATGCAGGAAAAAATGGAAATAATTGAACACCCATTGATAATAAAAAAAATTTTCCCTTACAGTAGGACTGAAGTAAACTTTCCCAATCTGATAAAGATGATCTTCAAAAACTCTAGAGCTAACATCTCACTTAATGGAATAATATTGAAACAATTTTCCCCTTAAATTGGGAACATAACAAAGATACCCACTCTCATCACTTATATTCAGCATTGCTCTTTTGTTCAATAAGGTGAGACAAAGACATAATGGTTAGAAAGGGAGAAATAAATCATCTTTATTTGTAAATGGTGCGTTTATTTAGAAACTTCTAAGTAATCTACAAAACAATTACTATAACTAATTAGGAAGGTCTCAGTATACATGACTAGTATTATAAATTTTCTTTCTGTAGTCTGGTGGCCTTAAGTGGAGATAGCATTGAGTAAATCTTAAAGTTAATAGTTTGAAAACACGTGAAAGGCTTTTTGGATTAATTTAAGAAAAAACACACAAGACCGCTCGCTAATTGGAAACTCCAAAACGTTCCGATAAATTAAAGAAGATAAAATAAAGAAATAGGTAAGCCATATTCATGGATTGGATTTCATAGAATCATCACCATTTTTCCTTTAATAATCTGTTGTTTGAATATGATCCTAAACATAATAATCCCCATGGAATTTTTTGGTAAAAGTTATCAAGATGATTCTATAATTTATATAGAAATTCAAAGGACTTAGAACAACCGAAAAGTCTCAAAGGAGAAAAAAGATGAAACACATTCTGTAATTTCAGGATTTATTATAAAGCTGTAGTACGCAAGACAGCACTGTATTAGCATAAAATTTACAAATACTATAGATAAGTGGAACAAGAGTAAAACTCCAGAAAAAGACTCACACTTGAAAGATCAGTTGATTTTTGAGGTGACAAAGCAATGTAGATAGGGAAAGGAATAACAAATGAGACTATAATGCCAGAAGCAATAATTTTATATGGATTATAGATTTAAATTTGAAAGTTAGAATTATAAAGATTTTTGTAAGATGTTTAGAAGAATATCTTCACCACCTTGGAGTAGGCAAATAAGTAGGATAAATGGGCAATAATCATAAAAGAGCACACGGATAAATTAGACTTCTTTAAAGTTAAAAGATTTTCCTCATCAACAGTTACTGTTAAAATAAAAAGGCAAATGACAGATTAGGCCAAGATATTTACAAAACACATATATGACAAAGGATGTGTACCTAAATTGTCAAAACAATGGTCTACATCTCTTTTATAAAAAGAATACCACTTCTGAGTTTAGGTTTTAAAAAGACTGGAGCTTCCATCTTGGTTGCACTTTTTCAGTCTCCCTCTCTCTTACATAACTTGGTCTGCGGGGGAAGCCAACTGCTATATCATGAGGACCATTAGGCAGCCTAGAGGGAGGCTCTTCTGGGAAGAAACTGAGGCCTGCCATAACCTATGTGAGTGAACTTGGAAGCAGATCAACCTGACTGACAGATTAACTACAGGGTCAGGAGAGACTCTGAGCCAGAAGCTACCCAGCTACTAAGCCCTTGGATTTCTAACCCAAAGAAACTGTGATATAATAAATGTTTGTTGTTTGAAGCTGGACTTTGGGGTCAAAAGTTTCACAAATAATAACATTCAGCAAAAATGAAGCAAATGGAATAGATGGGAACAACCCATAAACCACTTTAAAAGCCAGTAAGTAGTAACTACTAAGGGTAAATGTATGCATTCTCCATGACCCAACAATTTTACTCCTTCATATATATCCAACAGAAATGTGTGCACTTTACATCAGAGGACATATACTATAAAAATATTTTACTAGCAGTTATACGTGCTAAGATGAGTTTAGACTTTTATTTTATGAAAATGGAACCAATAACACTTGCTCGATGTAGTTGATGTCACATTTAAGAGAAACAGGACTCTTTTGGTGACTCCTAGGTTTTTGGACCTGGGTACATGGTTGAAGGGAAAAATCAATCATTTTGTTTGGTGTACACCGAAATTGCCTAGTAGACCTCCAAGTGCAGATGTTAAATAGATAATTGAACTTATGAGTCTGTGGTAGTAGATATATGTATTTCAGATTCTTCACTGTATATGTAAATATAATGAAGTCTTGGAGCTAGATGATTTCATCTAGAGAGTGAGTATTCCTACAGACAAGTAGAGGGCTTTGAACTCATCCAGTTCTAATGAACTTTAACATTTAGAGTTTTGGCAGAAGAGGCCAAGAGGGAACTGACAGTGAGATGTGCAGAAACCCAGGTAGTGTGGTATTAAGCAAAACTGGAGAAGTGGTGAATTCTGTTAAGTATTGCTAAGAGAGAAATTAAAGATGGGAGAGTCAGATATATTGGACTTTACATGCTGTTCATATTTGGGCAAGTTAACTTTCTGTAATTCTTAATTTCTTTATCAGAAAAATTTGTGAGGATTTTTTTTAAGTTTTTATTTATTTAAGTAATCTTTGCATATCATATGGGGCTTGAACTTACAACCCTGAGGATAAGAGTTGCATGCACTTCGGACTGAGCCAGCCAGGTGTCCCTGTGAGGATTGCTTTTTCACTATTTTTTTCTTTCATGGGTTTAGGAGATTTTTATGTTTCTTTATTTTGTTTTGTGGTCTCAGCCTTAATGAACAGGCACCTTGCCTGGAAAGTAATATCATTTCACAGTCTGGTATTTAATACAAAATTGGATTAGGATAGTGGTTTCTAGAGGGAGCTGTGGTGACTGAATGCTGTAAATGTATTGGTTTATTTCTTTTTTCTTCTTTAGATGTCCCATTTTGTCCTAGTTTCTATTGCTGCCTGTAGTATGGTCAAGAAAAAATAGTCATAAACTCTACATTTTGGAAAGCAAGTTGTTTTGCACTTTATAAATTACTTTTCTTTTTTCTCTGAAGCATTGATCCATGTTGACAGGTGATGAAGTAGTTTAGCATGACTGTCAGCAATGCACAACTGAGCTGCCTTTTGACTCTAGCAAAAGGCAATATACTTTGAAAAGGACTTCTGTCTCCGGCCATCAACAGTTCCATTATTTGTATTTGGATAATAATTTTCCTTTAAGTATCATAAGGCTCATGAGAAAAACTATTTTATTATTATTTTAAAATACCTTGTGGAGACGATGGCATGTAATTTAAGGATAAATAACTGATTGCTGATGACATTTTCAAGATTACCCTCTACATAAAGGATATAATTAAGACATTTTGCTAATTCCATTGTTCTTTTTAAAAAATATTTTTTATTTATTTTGAGGGAGAGAGAGAGCGTGGGGAGGGGCAGAGAGTGAGAGAGAGAGAGAATCCCAAACAGGCTCCACACTACAGCACAGAGCCATATCTGAGGCTAGATCCCACCAACCATGAGATCATGACATGAGCCGAAGTCAAGAGCCAGGTGCTTAACCAAATGAGCCATCCAGGTGCTCTCTTAACAGAACCTTAACTTACAAGGTTATTCAAACTAAATAGATGAAAATGTGTATTTCCTGGGAAAAATATTTCTTTTATTATTTACTAAATCTTATATATTAAAAGGGAAAATTCTACTCATTTGGTATTTTTTATTACTATGTAAGTAATTTTGGTTTTAAACCTTTGGTTATAGACTGTATCTCACACAGTGATAAATTAGCTGGCATATTTAGAAAATATAATTTTCTGGTTTTTAAAACCTATAGCATCTATTTAACCAAATTTTTAAAAATAGAGAGATTTTTGATTGGTCCATGAAGGTCCTCGTTGTTCAATCAGTATGACGTAACTTATTTGTAATTATTAGATGTTAGCTCCTGGTTCAGTTTACTTTTGAGATAGTTCACTATTAATGTAGTTTGGACTTCCAGTTTTTGGTCTGTCATTTAAGGAACATGGAAGTCACCACTCCATCCTAACAGGTAAAGAGCTGGAACAAACTGCAAAATCAGCAACTCTTATTTGATCCATAGTCCTTCACAGGGCAAACTGCTGATCTCAAAGTTGCAGAGACTGAAAGGTCCAATACACAAAATCACAACTTACCAGAGCAGCAGCTTCCACAGGAATAGCATCAGGGAGGGAAATGCAAACTGTTCATTGGTGAATTGCTAGAGGCTCAATACAGATAAATCCAAGAGATAAAAAGTCTAGCAGGACATCTTTCAGATTTTTGTGAGTTTTACCTCTTGCATCTCCACTAAGTTCTTACAGTGAATATTAGAGAAAAATCCTGTTATTCTCGCAGGGGAAGGGCAAAAGGAACCATTTTAGAATCCCAGGGCATTCTGTTCTTAACAAGGTCTGCTCTCAGGAGAAACTAAACAGAACCAAAATGGCTGGGGTTTTATCAGAGCCTACCTGACCCTAGGGAAGGAAAATACCCAACCCCAACTGACACTAGCTTTTCACATCGAAGAGGTAAATACCCAACTGTGCAACCCACTCTAGCCATCTTGTGCCACAGGGGCTGTGACGTTCACAGTCCGGGGCATAGGCTTATTAGTAGACTGAGACCTATTCATAGGGCTACACAGTGTTTCTCCTCTCCTCCCCCCACCTCACCAACACGTCACTAAAGCCTATCTATAGCAGTTCTTTTTATCTAGGTCACTGTGCCTGCCTTTAACAAAAAATTACAAGACGTACTAAAACACGGAAGAAAGAAAGCAAGCAACAGAATCAGACTCACATATTGTAGGGATGTTGAAATTATCAGACATGGAATTAAAATGATATTCTAGGAGCGCTAATAGGTAAGGTATCATGTAAGAACCAATGGGCAATGTAAACAGAGAGAGAGAAATTTTAAGAAAGAATAAAAAAGTGCAACAGATAAAAAAACGCTAACAGAAATGAAGAATGCCTTTGATGAGCTTTTTAGTAGACTGGACAAGGCTGAGGAAATCTCTGAGCTTGAGAATATCTCAGTAGAAAACTCTAAAACTGAAAAGCAAAGAGAAAAAATACTGGAAAATAAAAACAGAACAGAATATCCAAGGACCGTGAGGCAACTACAAAAGGTATAATGTATGTATAACCGGAATGTCAGAAGAAGAAATAGAGAAAGGAACAAGAGAAATATTTGAAACAACAGTGACAGAGAATATCTCTAAATTAATGTCAGACACCAAACCACAGATCCAGGAAGCTCCGAGAACACAAAAGCAGAATAAATGACAAAAACTGTACCTAGGAATATCATTTTCAAACTGCAAAAACTTAAAAAAAAAAATCCTGAAAGAAGCGAGAGGGGGAAGAAACCTTACCTATAGAGGAGCAAAGATAAGAATTACATCTGACTTCTCCTCAGAAACCATGCAAGCAAGAAGAGAGCTCAATGAAATATTCAAAGTGTTGAGAGAAAAAACCCCACAAGCATAGAATCCTGTGAAATTATCCTTCAAAAGTGAAGTAGAAAAAGCCTTTCTTAGACAAAGAAAAATTGAGGGAATTTGTTGCCAGTAGACCTGCCTTGCAAGAAACATTAAAAGAAGTTCTTTAGAGAGAAGGAAAATTATATATGTCAGAGACTAAAATCTACATAAAGAAAGGAAGAGCATTGGAGAAGGAATAAGTGAAAGCAAAATAAAAAAATTTATTTTTCTTACTCTTTTTTTTAAAGTTTATTTCATTTAGAGAGAGAGGGCAAGAGAGTTTGCATGAGCAGGGAAGGGACAGAGAGAGAGGGAGAGAGAATCCCAAGCAGGCTCCGTGCTATCAGTGCAGAACCAGATACGGGACCAACCATGAAATCATGACCTGAGCTGGCATAAAGAGTCAGATGCTTAACCGACACCCAAGTGCCTCTATTTTTCTTATTCTCAATTGATCTAACTAATAACTGTTCAGAATGATAATAGCAACACTACATTTAACTATGTGTGCTGTGTGTGTCTGGTGTGTGTGTGTGTGTATGCTTATATGTGCTCACACATAATCGGAATGAATGCCAGCAATGATACAAGTGATGGAAGGGAAGAATTAGGATTATTTTGTTGTCATAAAGTACTTGCAGCACCTGTGATGCAATGAAGTGTTATTTGAAAGTAGACTGGACTAAGGGTGCCTGTCTGGCTCAGTCGGTAGCACATGTACCTCTTGATCTTGGGGTTGTGAGTTCAAGCCTCACATCGGGTGTGGAGATTACATTAAATATTAAAATCTTAAAAACAAAACAGGGGCACCTGGGTGGCTCAGTCGGTTGAGCGTCCGACTTCGGCTCAGGTCATGATCTCGCGGTCTGTGAGTTTGAGCCCCGCCTCGGGCTCTGTGCTGACAGCTCAGAGCCTGGAGCCTGCTTTGGATTCTGTATCTCCCTCTCTCTCTGTCCCTCCCCCATTCATACTCTGTCTCTCTCTGTCTCAAAAATAAGTAAAAACTTAAAAAAGACTGGATTAGTTGTAAATGCATATTGCAAACTCTAGAACAATGACTAAATTTTTTTCAAGTTTATTTATTTTGAGAGAGAGAGTGTGCACTCAGGCAGGGGATGGGCAGAGACAGAGGGAGAAAAAGAAGATCCTAAGCAGGCTCTGCGCTTGACAAGGCAAAATCAAGAGTTGGATGCTTAACCAACTGAGCCACGCAGGCGCCCCTAAAATTGTTTTTTTTTTAATTTAACTGATAGTTTCTTACTTAGATATGTCCCCTGAGGCAAGGGAAACAAAGCAAAAAAAAAAAAAAACAAAAAACAAAAAACTATTGAGACTACATCAAAATAAAAAATCTTTGCACAGCAAAGGAAACAATCAACAAAACTAAAAGGCAACCTACAGAATGGGAGAAGATATTTGTAAATGACATCAGATAAAGGGTTAGTATCCAAAATATATAAAAAACTTCTATAACTCAACACCCAAAAAACAAATAATCCAGTTAAAAAATGGGCAGAAGACATGAATAGGTATTTTTCCAAAGAAGACATCGAGATGGCCAGCAGACACATGAAAAGATGCTCAACATCACTCATCATCAGGGAAATACCAATCAGAAGTATGATGAGCTATCCCCTCACACCAGTCAGAATAGCTAAAATTAACAACACAAAAAACAACAAACATTGGCGAGGATGCAGAGAAAGGGAAACACTCTTTCACTCTTGTTGGGAAAGCCAGCTGGTGAAGCCACTATGGAAAACAATATGGAGATTTCTCAAAAAGTTAATAATAATCATAGAACTACCCTACAGTCCAGCAGTTGCACTACTAGGTATTTACCCAACAATAGCCAACTATGCAAAAAGGCCAAATGTCCATCAGCAGATTAATGGTTAAAGATGTGGTATATATATTATGGATTATTATCAGCCATAAAAAAGAATGAAATTTTTCCATTTATACTGATGTGGATGGAGCTAGAGAGTTTTATGCTAAGCAAAATAAGAGAAAGACAAATACCATACTATTTCACTCATATGTGGAATTTAAGAAACAAAACAAATGAATGTAATGGGGAGAAAAGAAAGGAAAACCAAGAAACAGACTCTCAACTATAGAGAATAAACTGATGGTTACCAGAAGGGAGGGAGGTGGGGAGATGGGTTAAATAGGTGATGAGTATTAAGGAGGGCATTTGTTGTGATGAGCACCAAGTATTTTATATAAGTGTTGAATCACTAAATTCTACACCCGAAACTAATAATACACTACATGTTAGCTGGAATTTAAATAAAAACTTGGAAAGATTTTCAAAAAGTGTAACTGATAGGCTAAGAACAGAGAGAAAATAGAATCATATAATATGCTCAATTTATAACCACTAAAAGCAGAAAAAAGAGTGGAAGACAAAAATAGAAACAAAGAAAAAGGGCAACAAATAGAAAACAGTAACATATGGTAGATATTAATCCAACTATACCAAAAATTACTTTAAACAGCAATGGTCTAAATGCACCAATTAGAAGACACAAATTGTCAGAATGGATTAAAAAGCAATACCAAATGATATGTTGTGTGCAAGAAACTCACTTTAAATATAAAGATATATAGAGGTTAAAAGCAAATTGATGAAGAAAGGTATACTATGCTAACACTAATCAAGAGAAAATGGTAATAGCTATATTAATTTCAGGCAGATAAGACTTCAGAGTAAGGAAAGTGATCCAGGATAAGAAGGGGCATTATGTAGTGATAAAGGAGTCAGTTTTCCAAGAAGGCATAGTGACCCCTAATGTATATGCATCTAAAGACATAGTGTCAAAATATGTGACACAAAATGGGTAGAACTATAAGGAGAAATAGATGAATCCACTGTTATAATTGGAGACTTTAACATCCCTTTATTAGAAATATTCAGATCCAGTAGGCAAACTAATAAGGACATAGTTGAACTTAACACTGTCAGTCAACTCCATATAATGGACATCTCTACACTACTTCATCTGGTAACAACAGAATACACGTTCTTTTCAAGATACACTCACCAAGATAGACCACATTCTGGGTCGTATAGCATACCTTACCAAACTTAGAAGTATGGAAATCATACCATGTCTGTTCTCAGGCCACAATGGAATTAAACTAGAAATCAATAATAGTTCAAAAATCCCAATGTACTTGGAGATTCAACAACACATTTCTAAATAACACATGAGTTGAAAAGAAATCTCAAGAGAAAATTTTAAAATATTTTGAACTATTTAAAGTAGCTTAAGAAAGGACAGGTTGACATGAGGATAACATTTATTTTTTCAGATATATGCTTCTCATCCTACCACATACTGTTTTCCCCCTCTCTGAGACTCTACCTGGCTGTATTCAAAGTGTCACAAGTTCGCATTTACTGACTACTCACAAGTATTTGGGGTGATTTTTTGTTTAGAAAAAATACTCAAATTATTTTTCAAATGATTAAACAATTATAATTTATTAAGAGAACAGAAGTTATACATCCATTATTTATTGGCCTTAAAATAACACTAGAAGAATATAGCGTGTTAATTCTATGTAGTACTACTACATATGTGAGAGATTCTAAAGTTCGTGTAGAAGACAAAAACCTTGTATTGCCAAAATGATCTTTTAAAATTTGATAAATATTTATAGTTTAGAGGTAATATAAGACTAAGTCTTACATCTAAAGCAGCTGGTTCATTCAGTGTGGGAAGAAATTGATTTTTTCCAGCTGAGCACTGGATGAAGTTATTAGTATATTTTCAGTTCGTGTTGATTGAAAATTATGAATTGTGACTTAATTACTTGAATCATGCACAGTACAGTTTCTTTTCCCTCAAAGGCCTTCCTGAATTGAATTCAACTATATGGAAAACAGGTTTTGTTTATCATTTAATGCTCATTCTAGGGTATAATATCACTGAGTGGAATACTAGGTCGATATGTCCACACTGTATTCATGCTATATTCTCTCTCTGTCTCTCTCTCTCTACACACACACACACACACACACACACACACACACACACACGTAGGTGTTGGCTAAGCCTCATTTAGTTTAGCTTTTCTTTTTTTCTCTAAGTTTATTTAACTTAATTCTTGAATTTAAATGCATGTGTATGCGCCATCCACTTATTCTAATCTTAAATTATTCTTTGCTTCTAATTCATACCCTCTTTCATTCCTATCACAGAAATTATTACTTTGGTACAGGTAGAAAGTTACCTTAAATTGCCAGAATTAATTTTCTAGTTCTAGTACATTAGAGAAAACAGATATGTGATAAATAATATAATAGAGTTATATGATTACACGGTAGCACTGCTGATGACTTATGATATACCTCTTTCTCATGTTTGTACGAGAAAGTTAGGTTCTATTTTAGGGTAGACCACACTCTTTCATTTAGAGCATACTTCAGATAATCACAGCTGTATATAGGTTGCAAAAATGGCAACTTAGGCCCTGTACTCATGGATGTCTACTTTTTAGAATAAGACATTTTAAAACTAAATATAGCAATAAAAATTTCTGTTTTCTAGGAGTAAATAAACTTAGTATACATTATCTCTGAGGAAAAAAAGTAGGATATTGACTGTAATTTTGGTATAAAAAATTACGGGTAGTTATAGGGTCCTAGACTCTTAACTGTTTTCTTGAGATTTATTATTTTAATTTTTTTGTTTCTTGGAATTAATAACTTTGTTGCTTTATCCTTTTATGTAATTTAAAAAGTTACTTTCCTTAGATATTTTCTTCAGATCATGTTTGTTGTTTTTTTCCCACTAGAGTGTATATTTGGTAGTCTTGAAATTTTTTATTTTTAATTTCTTTTAAATAGTTTAGGGTGATTACATCTTATAGTACAAATAAATCGAATTAAACTTTTTAAAAAGAAGCTTATTTATTTATTTTGAGAGAGTGAGGGAGAGAGAGCATGCACATGCACTCACATGAGGAGGGGAGGAGCAGAGAGAGAAGGAAAGAGAATCCCAAGAGCCTCCGCACTGTCAGTGCAGAGCCTGATGCGGGGCTCGACCATACAAACTGCGAGGTCATGACCTGAGCTGAAATCAAGAGTTGGATGCTTAACCAACTGAGCCACCCAGGCACTGCTAAACTGAATTAAACTTTTACTTAAGCATTTCAAATTAGGCTAATACCTTCTGGACCTCTTCAAAGAGGAACGTGGAAGCAAAACCCAAAAACTCCCTAGAAATCTATTGGGAACTGAAACTTCATCATAATTGACAGTTTTCTTGTTTTTTAGATCATTTCATGCTTCATTAAATATACCTCTTTCTGCAAGAAACCACAAACATATGCACTGGGTCACCTATAAAGTATAGAATTTTCCTGAATTGAACGCAACTGTTCAATGTTTTACGTTTCCATAGTGCTAATACTTTTTGGAGGGAGAAATGATGAGATAAAGGCCCTGTACCCTCCCCATTCCCAAAGTTATCTGTGTTGCAAACTTAAAATAATAATTCCTTGCATTTTTTTTTTTTGTATCCTGGGCATTATTCCTTATGTGCTTAACTTACTCAGAAACATTCATTTCAGTTCAAGTCTTTAGGGAGCATTATCTTTATGCATAGGATTATGCTAAGCGATATGGATACTTTCCGTTGACATGTAACTGTTAGGGTGACAAACCTGCTTATAAGAAATTGAACATAGAATATGGCATATAGCATAGTAAATTATATAGAGAAGCAAAAATAATTAGGGAAGACTTCATTTATACACAGGAGTATAGTAATCAAGTAGAGAACTGACACTTCTTGAAATCCATGATCATGTTTATAGGTGAGTGTGGTGTTTGATCTGGAGATTTCTTCCTTTCTTATCTCCTTAAGGATCTGTTGTTTGTGCCACTCATTTGGCACCAAGTGTATGTTACTTTTTATTGTGTTTACCTTTTAACACTTACCTGTCTAGTCCCAAACTAGATTATATTCCCTTCCCGAAAAGTGCTATACTTCGTTATACTTCATTGTAGCATATCTTGCATATAGTAGATACTCAGTGATATTTCATAGTTATATCATCTCTAGAAGGGATGTTGATGAATATCCAGTAATTATTTCTCAGATACTACATTCTTGCATTTTCCTGCCGAAGAACAGCAATACCATAAAAATTAGGTTTCTTTGTAGAAGCTCCTTTTTGATAGCTTCCAGAGCTGGAAATTCAAGAAGTGGGGAGATAAAAAGGAGTTGAATGATTTAGCATATCTGACTAACACTTGAGACTTAGGAAGCAGGAAATTATCTTTGGATTATTTAATTATATCAAGTTTTGATAGTATATTTTTCTTTTTATTCTTGTGTGTGTGTGTGTGTGTGTGTGTGTGTGTGTATGTGTTTATTCTTCATTGAAATTTGTAAGTGGACATGGTCCCTTCTACCTGAGTCAGTGTTTGAATGAGACCTGTCACTTCTTCCTTCACCAACTTACATATCTAATTGTGGCAAAATATATATAACATAAAACTTGTCATTTTATCCATTTTTAAGTATACAGTTCAGTGGCATTTAAATATATTCACATCACTGTGCAGTCACCGTTACCAACCATTTCTATAATTTTGTCATCATCTGTTACAGAAACTCTGTACTCATTAAATAATAACTCCTTATTCTCCTGCTTCCCCCAGCCCTTGGTAACCACTATTCTACTTTTTGTCTTTATGAATTTTATTTTTTAGATATCTCATGTAAATGGAATCATAATATTTGTCCTTTGTGTCTGGCTTATTTCACTTAACATAATGTCTTCGAACTTCATCCATGTTATAGCATGTATCAGATTTTCATTCTTCTTGAAGGCTGAGCAATATTCCATTATATGTATATACTGCATTTTATTTATCCATTCATCTCTTGATAGACATTTGGTTGGTTTTATTTTTGGGTTATTGTGAATAATACTGCTATGAACATTGGTATACTAAGTTTTTATTTGAGTGTTCATGTATTTCACATTTCTCCCTACCTCTTCTAGTTAATACTGTTCTTTTGAGATTATGTCTTTAATTAACTCAAAATGCCATTAATTGGATCTTGATCTGGCCTGTGGACCTGAATCTCTTTAAAAGGTGACTTTATTAAAATGTATTGATTCTTTAAGATTTAACTTAGAAAACAATCTTATTTTTTGACTTCCAGGTTTTTGGGTATCTGACTGCCCTCTGTGTACATAATACTTGCTTCTAAGACATATAAATAAAGTACTCTGTGCATTCATGGAGACAATAGAATTAATTTAATTAAAGTAAATTGGAGATATGTTTCTAGAGGAAGTGAGATTGAGCTCAGGCTCGAAAGATTTGTAGTACCTTGACGATCGATTGGAGGATGAGACAGGCATTCAAAGAAAGAATATTTTGAAAGATACAGAATCAGGGAAGTCCCAGATACGTTTGGAAACAGTGGAAGTTTTATTAGCACATGGGTTGTTGAAGAATAAAGACAGAATAAAGAGCAAGGAAGGAGTAAGGAATAAGAAAGTCTGGGTATTGGGCAGCAGAATTTGGTTTCTTTTATTCAGAAACAGATGTAGGACTTGGGGATCTAGGGATCCCTTTGTGATCTAGGATGAGTGGTAAGGTCTGTGAGGTAAAGTGTGATTGAAGACTAGCAGATACTATGAAGTGGCTTTTATAGTTTTGGAGAAAGTAATAGATTGTGAGAAGATGAGAATGTGGGGGCTGGGAAAAGGAAAAGGTCAGAATTTGATATTTTAGCAGTGGAGGAATTACATTTTATGATGAGTCTTAACATTAAACCTTGCCAGTTGAGTAATTGAGAAAGAGAAGGGGCAGAAAGTAATTTGAGCATACTAATTCATTAATCAAATAAGCGTTTAATTTACTCTGTTCCAGGTAGTGTCCTAGGCTCTGATGATTAATAAGATGAGTAACTTATAGTTTTACTTTTAAGGGCCTTAATCTTATAAGTAGATGTTTTTTCCTGTAAATTTTCTCTAGCTTACTTTCTTGAAAGATTTATGGGTAAAATTTTCAGATGAACAGGATATAGATCAGCTAGTTCATTATTTTTCAAAAGAAGTTATTATAGTGATTTTGATAGAGCTTGGACTAAAATTTAATTGGGGGAAAGCTATTAAAAATTGGTTAGATTGGTGTGCCTGGGTGGCTTAGTTAAGTGTCTGACTCTTGGTTTCAGCTTAGGTCATGATCTCATGGTTTGTGAGATTGAGCCCTAGATTGGGCTCTGTACTGACAGCATGGAGCCTGCTTGGGATTCTCTTTCTCCCTCTCTCTGTGTCACTCCCCCTCTCGTGCTTTCTGTCTCTCTCAAAATAAATAAACATTTAAAAAATTACAAAAATTTGTAGGGTACTTAACATGTACAAAATCATGGGCTATTTAATTTCATTGTTTATTTTATTAAAAATATTTTTAATGTTTATTTTTGAGAGAGACAGAGTGTGAGTGGGGGAGGGGTAGAGAGAAAGGTAGACACAGAATCTGAAGCAGGCTCCAGACTCTGAGCTGTCAAGCACAGAGCCCAACATGCAGTTCAGGCTTATTGAATTTGGAGATCAGGACGTGAGCTGAAGTTAGACCCTTAACCGACTGAGCCCCCGAGGCGCCTCTTTAATTTCACTGTTTAAGAGGATCAAATATTTCAAGTTCTCAGAGTTCTGAAATTATTTATTTACATGTGTTTTTTTCAATGAAGTATATAATAAACTATACATATTTAAAATCTAGTTTGAGTGACTTGTGTACTCCCATAAAATCTTTATTTTTTTAAATCTTTTTTTAATAATTTATTGTCAAATTGGTTTCCATACAGCCTTTAACACAATCAAGAAAGTGAATGTATATATATCATTTACCAAGTTTCCTTTATCTTTCCCTGTTTTACATTCTTAGACTTTCTAGAATATTTAATGTAGAATCATATAACATTTTTGATCTAGCTTCCTTCACTCAGTTTTATTATTTTGAGCTTCATATTTGTTGTTGCATATATCAATAAATTGTATCATTTTATTGCTGAATAATAGTATTTCATTGTATGTGTGTACCACAGTTTTATCCATTCACCTGTTAATGGACGTTTGCCTGTTTCCAATTGTTGACTGTTATGAATAAAGCTGTGAAATAGAATTCATGTAAAGTCTTTATGTTTACACATGATTTCATTTCTTTTGGGTAAATTCCTAAAAGTTAAATGACTGGATCATATGTTAGGTATATGTTTAAGTTTTTAAGAAAACTGCTGAGCTGTTTTCTAAACACATTTTACCAGTTTACATTCTTAGAAGCAGTGTACGAGACTTCTAGTTCTTCTTCATCTTAGGCAACACTTGGTAGATTCAATCTTTTTAATTTTAGCCATTCTATAAGTGTGTTTTGGTATTTATTGTGGTTATTTGTCACCTGAAATATGTTCTTTGGTAAAATGTCTATATAAATGTTTACCCATTTTTAAAATTGAATTGTTTCCATATTATTGAATTATAAGAAGTTTTTCATATACTATATGTATGTTTTGCGAATGTTTTTCCCAATCCATAGTTTATGTTTTCATTTTTAGGACAATGTGTTTTGAAATGTAGAAGTTTTTTGTTTTGGCAAAATCTACTTTATAAATTTTCTTTTTTATTTTTTATCATCATATCTAAGCTTTGCCTAACCTGAGATCAACAAAGATTTTCTTTTATGTTTTCTTCTAGTAGCTTTTTGTTTTTTTATTTGAGAGAGAGCAGAGCATGAGCGGGGAAGTGGAGCAAAGGGAGGGAGAGAGATTTTAAGCAGTCTCCATGCTCAGTGCATACCCATAGCCTGACACAGGGCTGAATCCCTTGATGCTGGGATCATGACCTGAGCTGAAATCAAGAGTCTAATGCTAATCTTACTGAGCCACGCAGGCGCCCGTCTTCTAGTAGTTTTGTAGTATCCTTTCTATTTAGTTCTACAACTCATTTTAAGTTAATTTTTATACTTTGTACAAGTTATGGTTCAAAGATTATTTTTGTGGACACGGATGTCCAATTGTTCCAGTGCCATTTTGGAGAAAATGTTCTTTGTTCTGTAGAATTGCCTTTGTAAAACTCAAGTTTTCATGTATGTATGCATCTATTTTTGGACACTGTCCATTCTGTTCCGTTGATATTTATCATCCTTTCTTAATTACTGTAGCTTCCTTTATATTAGGTCATGAAACCTAGTACTATGAGGTTTTCAGCCTTTTTCATGTTTTCAAAATTATTTTGGCTATACTATTTCCTTTGCATTTCCGTATAAACTTTAAAGTCAGGTTGTAGATTTGTATAAAAAACAATCCTACCACAATTAACTGGGCTTGTGTTTAATCTATATATCAGCTTGGAGACAAGTGACATATTAACTAAATTAAATTTCTCAATCCATTAACATGGTAGATCTTTATTTTTATTTTATTTTAATTCCAATGTAGTTAACATACAGTGTTATATTAATTTCAGCTGTACAATATAGTGATACAAAAATTCCAATGTATTACTCTGTGCTCATCAGGATAAGTATACTTTTAGGAGTACCTGGGTGGCTCAGTTGGTTAAGCATCTGACTTTGACTTAGGCCATGATCTCATGGTTTGTGGATTGAAGCCCTGCATCTGGCTCTCTGCTGTCAGCACAGTGCTCACTTCAGATCCTCTATCACCGTCTCTTCCTACCCCTTCCCCTCTTGCACATATGCTCTCTCTCTCTCTTAAAAATAAATAAAGAGGGGCGCCTGGGTGGCTCAGTTGGTTAGGAGGCCAACTTCGGCTCAGGTCATAATCTCACGGTTCGTGGGTTCGAGCCCCGCGTCCGGCTCTGTGCTGATGGCTTAGAGCCTGGAGCCTGTTTCAGATTCTGTGACTCCCTCTCTCTCTGCTCCTCCCCCGCTCATGCTGTCTCTCAAAAATAAATAAATGTAAGAAAAAAAATTAAAAAGAAAGAAAGAAAGAAAGAAAGAAAGATTAAAAAAAAGATAAGTGTACTTATAATCCCCTTCAACTATTTTACTCATTCCCTAACCCACCTACCTTCTGGTAACCATCTGTTTTCTGTAGTTAAGAGTTCGTTTTCCTGTTTGACTCTTTTTTCCCCTTTTGTTCTTTTGTTTTGTTTCTTAAATTGTACATGCTGAGTGAAATTATGTGGTGTTTTTCTTTCTCTGACAAGCTTATTTCTTTCTCTGACTGGTTTAGCATTGTACTCTCTAGATCCATCCATGTTGTTGCAAATGGTAAGATTTCATTTTTTTTGACTGAATAATATTCTTTTGTGTACGTGTGTGTGTGTGTGTACATGCATACATACCACATCTTCATTATCCTATCCATTCATCTGTCGAAAAACACTTGGGCTGAAAAACTTTGGGCTACTTAATTTGTTATGCTTCCATAATTTGACTGTGGTAAATAATGCTGCCCTAAACATAGGAGTACATATATCCCTTTGAATTAGAGTTTGTTGAGAGATTTTTTATTTCTTTCATTATCGTTTTGTAGTTTTTTACATATAGATCCTATATATATTTTGTTGAATTTATTTCTAAATAATTCATGTTTTCTGATGCACTTGTAAATAGTACTTAAAAATATTGCTCCTGTGTTTTATTCGCTTGCTAAACTCACTACTTATAGTAGCTTTTTTAGATTATTTTAGATTTTTTCATAGATATGTTACTTACAAACAGAAAAGACAGTTTTGTTTTTTCGCCTCTAATCTATGTGCCTCTTTCCCTTTTCTTGTTGCACTTAGTGTACGTCCACTACAGTGTTAAGTAGTAGGGTGATGACAGGTATCCTTACCTGTTCCATATTTGAGGGCAAAAGCTAGTGTTTCACTATTATATATGATATTAACTTTAAGTTTTGGGCTTATAACCTTTTTCAGACTTGGAAATTTTCTTCTATTCCTGGTTTGCTGAGCATTTTAAATCATGAATAGATGTCATAATTTTGTCAAGTGCTTTTTCCTCTATTAGGTCGATCATATGGAGATTTTCTTCAGTCTATTGATATGGTGAATTGCATCAATCAGTTTGCAAATATTCAATTAACCTTGAATTCCCAGGACCAACTTCACTTAGACGTATTCTTTTTACATATCAATGGATACAATTTGCTAATGTTTTGGGAGGATTTTTCATCTGTATTCATGAGGGATATTTGTCCATAGTTTTGTTATGTCTTTGTCTGGTTTGGTCTCGGTGTCACACTTCTCCCAAAAAATAGGTTTGGGAATCTTTCTTCCTTTTCTACTTTCAAGAAGTTTTTATTGAAAATTAATATTGTATCTTATTGAAACGTTTAACTGGATTGCCAGTGAACCAATAAGGCCTAGGACTTTTTTTGTTGAAAGATTTTAAACTATAGAAATTCAGAGACATAGTACTTTTCAAGACACCTATTTCTTTGTCTTTTTTTTTCCATTTTAAACAAGAAGTTTATTTAAACAACAAGACGCTTGACTTGAACGGATAACTATCTAGGATTCATTTCTTTTAGAGTAATTTATCCCTACTTAAAGACAGATTGCTCTACATGTAACAGCTACGTACAAAAAAGTTATAAAATTGTCCTTGGTTTTACAATGATAAATGAAAAACATCAAAATTCTTCAATCGAACAAGGTATGCAAGGATTTTTATGTTGTTCTTTTTTTGTTAAACAGTGAGAGCAAAATAACTTACTGGAATATAAAGATAAGAGCTGAATGAGCATACTGCTAATGGAGAAAGGAGGTATTTTCACAGAACCAGTATTTTTCCCCATCCCATCTCCATTTGATGTCGATCAAAATTTAGTTAAAATTGGCCATTTAGTTAAAAAAAAAATGCAAAATGCGTGTGCACATACACAGTTACTTTATGTACAATAAAGGAATGGGGAAGGGGAAAAATGAAAGAATAGAGAAAACTATACTGTAGTAGTCAGGATGTGGTGGAACCAAATTGTGGTTTTCTAATTGAGAATGTCTTCTTGGTCTGGAGGAACAGAGTTCTGGAGTAAAGTAGGTTCCCTTTTTAGTAGACACCTCCTGTCTGCTCCTGGAACACATCAATTGTATCTTCATCCTCCATTTCCAACTGTGCAGGTGTGTCTGTTTCATTGATTGGTTGCCCATCAAATCGGAATCTGATCTGCCTCATTGACAAACCCTGTTGTTCACAGTAGGCTTTCATTAGTTTACTAAGTGGTGTATGCCTCTTAATCTTAAACTGCACCACAGAACCATCCTGCCCTGCCACCTTCAAATTAATATGATCATTGTTCTCAGTCTTGACTCCTTCCTTGGGCTTTTCGTTGGCCATAGCGGTACCAGGTCCGCACTGAAGGAGCACACAAGCAGCACCAGGAAAGGCAGAAGAAGGAGGCAAGGAGGCGGCAGCGGTGGAGGAGGGAGAGGGCGCACACGACTTTGTGTCTTTTTTAAATTTTACCTTTTTCATGTGAGTTGTTGAGTTTATGAGCATGAAGTTATTTGAAGTACTCCTTTATTATTTCATTAATGTTTGTTGGATCTGTTGTAATTTTTTTATCCCTGTTATAATTTGTGTCTTTTTTTTTCTTCTGTCAGTTTGGCTAGAGTTTTATAAATTTTTTTGAACTTTTCAGAGAACCAGCTTTCGGTTTTATGGATTTTTCTCCATTGTCTATTTCCTGTTCTAAAACATCCCTCAGATCTTTATTATTTATTTTCTTCTGCTTATGATCTATACTCTTGGATATACGAGGGGAATTCTCTGTAAATCTCTGAAGTTTTATCTCTGAACATTTCTCTCTTCTGTGGTACTCTGTTCTGCAAACTCTAGCTCCTTTGTCTTTCTGGATATCTGCTACGTCTTCTCAATTTAGACACTACATTCTGGAAGCTGGGGCAATCAGAGGAGTCCCCTCATCTCTCATAGATCACTGCACTTTATTAACTGATGTCCAGTGTTTTGAAAACTGTTACTCTTGTATTTTGTCCAGTTTTTTTTTAATTGATTTTGGCAGGGAATTAAGTCTAGTTCCCTTTTATTGCATCTTGGCCCATCATTTACTTTTCAACTTTTATCTTATGTAAATGGCAAAGTCTTGAAGGGAAGACAGCTTTTGTACCCTTCATAGTATGTAGTACAGGATCATGTACTCAGAAAGTGCTTATTGCAAATTTGACTTATTACTTGAGTTTACCTGAACTGGATTGAAGAGGGAGATAAAGCAGAAGAGTAAAGCCACCATCTGACTGCATTTCCCCTGCTTGTCAAGTGAGCTCACTCTGGAACCCTGATCATAGAATTTCTATATTCCACTCCCATCTGACAACTTTAGTGCCTATAGTTGGGTTACTGGAACTACCCCCCAAGCCCTCGTCTGATCTAACTAGCCCACTTAGCCTTAGTTTTCAAAAGAATGTGTAATTGGACAGACTAGTAGGATGTTGAGAGGGAGAGATCTATCAGAAAATCCTAGATTAAAAAATAATCTCAAGGAGTCTTTTCTGGATGCTGACTCCAAACATTCAGTTTCACTATTAACCTGAAAATTGATTTTTCTCATGTTCTCAATTTTTCAGCAGTTATTGTTTCTTCACCCGTTCTTTCAGCCCCTTTGGAGCCTCTCAATCTACCTTATATGTCTTTTAGCTCTAGTTTCAGGGGCGCCTGGGTGGCTCAGTTGGTTAAGCGTCCAACTGTTGATCTCAGCTCAGGTCATGCTCTCATAGTTCGTGGATTCGAGCCTCTCATCAGACTCTGTGCTGACAGTATGGAGCCTGCTTGAGATTCTCTGTCTGTCTCCTTTCTCTCTTTCTCTCTCTCTCTGTCTCTACCCCGCTTACTCTCTCTCTCTTTCAAAATAAATAAACTTAAAAAAGATTTAGCTGTAGTTTCAATTAAATTTTTTTTTCTGACTCTGCTGAGTTCTCAGTGAATGTATCAGGACTATCTTCTAATTCAAGAATTCTGCCTTCAGTCTATCTAGAGAAAAGTCTGTTTCATCTATTGATTTTTTTATATCACTACTGTTTTTTTATTTTCACATTTTCTTTTTTTTAATGTTTATTTTTATTTTTGAGAGAGAGAAAGTGAGAGAGGGAGATTGAGGATCAGAAGCAAGATCATGACCTAAGCCAAAGTTGGGCACTTAATTGACTGAGCCATCTAGGCACTCATCTTTTCACATTTTCTAATTTGGGTTCTTTTCATACCTACATTTTCCCCCTTCCTTTTGTTTTCATTATTTTTTGTTCGTTTTCAACTGAAGTTTTGCCCTCATGTATCTCTGAAAATTCTGTATGAATTTACTTCTAAGGTTTTAAATATTTATTTCCTTAAAATTATTTTGATATTGAATAAATTCATGTTCTGGTTATTAATTTTTCTGACTGTAATTTTTAGCATTAGATTTCTCCATATGATTCTGAATATTGGTGTGCTGGCTCATTTTGGTGGAAGTTATTTTTCTGCTGTTGTTTTTCTCTCCCCTTCTTTCTAGTGTGCTCACACCTATCTGTTTTCTAGGTATTCAGTTAACTTTTAGTTAAACCCTCCTTGTCCTCAATTCATAACTGAGTCTTATTCCAGAATTGCAGTGATTTTGTCATAGTTATATTGGAGACATGATAGAAACATTTGGTACTTTGCTCAGTTTCTGGTAACATGTTAATAGATTATGCCAGCACCCTCTCCCTTAGACATTTTCCTAAAAGCCCTAGGTTGAAGTACCTGGGTAGCTCAGGTGGTTAAGCGTCTAACTTCAGCTCAGGTCATCATCTCACGGTTCGTGGGTTCAAGCCTCACATCAGGCTCTGTGCTGAAAGCTCAGATCCTGGAGCCTGCTTCGGATTTTGTGTCTCCCTCTCTCTCTGCCTGCCCCCCCCCCATTCATACTCTGTCACTCTCTCAAAAATAAACATTAAAAAAATTAAAAAAGTAAAATAAAAGCTCTAAGTGGAGTTTGGGGTGTGTGTGTATGTGTGTTTCCTAGCCTTCTTTCTTGAACTAGCTCATTTTTGGTGTAGGGGCAAAGGTTGATATGGTGCTGAACTCTGCCACTCCTTTTTAAGGTCTATAATCAATAGGCCTGAGCTTTTAGCCAAGTTTACTTTTTTATTAACCTTTTCTGTTTTATTGCTGGCTGCTAGAAATTCTTTTAAATTCTCTTTTAATGTTTATTTACTTTTGAGAGAGAGAGAGCACGAGTGAGAGAGGGGCAGAGAGAGAGGGAATCACAGAATCCGAAGTAGATTCCAGGCTCTGAGCTGTCAGCACAGAGCCCAAGGTAGAACTTGAACTCACAAACTGCGAGATCATGACCTGAGCCGAAGTCGGAAACTTAACTGACTGAGCCACCCAGGTGCCCCAGCTTGCTAGAAATTTTTTTGAAGTTTATGTTTGTATTTAGAGAGAGAGTGCACATGTGGGAGGGGCAGAGAGAGAGAGAGGGAAATAGGGAGAAATTTCCAAGGAGTCTGCACTGTCAACATGGAGCCTGATGGCAGGGCTGGAACTCATGAACCATGAGATCATGACCTGACCCAAAATCAAGAGTCAAATGCTCAACTTACTGAGCCACCTAGGTGCCTCTGGCTGCTAGAAATTTTTATCTTGTTTTTGAAGCTGGCTATGTCTTTTGTGTTATCTTTTCATATATTTTATGTATCCCGGCCATGTTTTTGGTGTATAGTTAGTGATCAAAATTTACCATTATGCTATCCTGATTTGAAATCACATTCTAGTTTAGTAGATTTCACAATAAATATACCTGGCTTAACTCCTCCTGATTCTCAGTGGATAAGAAAAGGCAAGGAAAACTCAGGATTATAAATCAAATGTTATTCTTGTGTTAGTTTTCTGCAATAGATAATATGGAAGTGGTTTCTTTATACAGCATTGCTCACTTGTGATTACTTAGTTTCATTCTAAATTCTGTGAGTTACTTCTCTGTGAATTTCTGCTACCCAAGTCTTCTAAACACTGTCATACAAAGAGACATTATTAGCCTGAAAGCTTGAGGTCCTGGAGCCTATCTGGATTAATCTGGGAACATCATTTAACCTTTCTGTATTTGCTTCTTTCCTTATGAAACAAGTATAGTATCTGCTTTCCCTGTCTCATGGATAGTTGTGAACTTTGTAAAAGATGATACAGTTCAATTCAACAAAGGTTTACTTAGCACCTGCTTAGAGAAGACATATAGCTAGGTTCTAAGGAAATTGAGTAAAACACAGTCTTATGGTTACTTATAATACAGTGAGACATACAGTTTGTTCTATAACCAGTTATAATACAGCATAGTCTGTGATAAGCACTTAAATACAGATATTAAACAACAATTTAAGAGGACCTAAAAAAAGATGCAATTAGACTTCAAGAAGTGAGCAAAATCTTTACTGAGGGGCGGATCTTTGATTTAAAGCCCTAGGGCTTTAAAAATGCCAAGGTGCTATATAAACATGATAATGCTATTATTTTATATGCCAAATATTTTTCCATGAGCTAATCTGATTGGAGACCACTTAGCCATTTCTTCTTTATCTTTTTTGTTTGTTATGTATGTTTGCCCTTGCTATTAAATCTTCATTGTTATTTGTCATGATGGTTGGGATGAGGCATATTCTTGTGGTGTTACAGCCAGGCTTTCTCTCTTTGAATACTGATTTAGATGTTGCTTTTTCAAGAGAACAATTTTCTCTTTATAGGTTTTATTTTTTGATAATGTAATAATTGAAAAGAAAATTTTCCCTCCAGGCTGCTTTTCAGAGATTGTTACCTCTGAAGTTCCAAGGAAATGCTATTTGCTGTTATCCAGATACATTTAGACTGAGCTTTTGCAGTAGAACATTTTGTTCTATTTGCTATAATTTTTTTAAAGGGCAAAGATAAACAGCTTAAATAGATAACCATCTCTCGTTGCTGCTTCTAACAATAATATTTAGCAGCCAGTGAATATTCTGCAAGTGCCTTTCTCAGAAAGGCTACATTAAGTAAACAAGCAGTAAATATTGTTGGTGACTGATAGATGATAGAATTCAAAGCTAGCCAACCACTCATATCAGGCTAAAACATTGTTTTTCTGTTTTGGTAAATAGTACTCATCTTGTTTAGACAGGTCTTATCAAAAACAGTGTTAATATTTCATACCAAACATATTTTTATAAAGCTCATGAGAACTAAAACTAACAAATTTTGAATTGCTTGAATCATATTTCATTAGCTTCTTTAGATGTATGTTTTGGTTTATTTCCAAATCACAAGTTATACTGTATCCTGTGTTTTTAAGAATGATAGCTTTTGTTCAGTGTTCCAGTCAGTCACCATTTACAGTAAAATTTGGTTTGTTTTTGTCATGGAAATCTCAGCCAAGGATTGAACTGATACTTGGGAACATACTTTTATTTGATCCTTGGCTGCCAAATGACTTCATTACAGGTGTTTTGTGAGGTTTATGTACCCAATATTTGGTGGCTTCTGTGTCAGATACTGCGATAATTTGAAGTGTCATTCCTTTGCAAACTTTATAGTACCCGTCTTTAAGAGATGTAGCTATTTCTAGCCCTCTTGACTAGGTCCACAAAGGAGACACTTATTATATACATATTTTGGTTTAGGTGTTTTCTTGAGTTACTTTATGTTTAAGTAGCAATGTATCATCAGAATCACCAGAAACACTAAAAAGTCAACTCCCACATGTATTTTATCTTTTTTATTATATTTTCAGTGCTTGGCACAAAGTTGTTGGTCAGTAAACTAATTGAATTAATTACCATTCACTTCAGAGTCACTATCACTGCTCCTATTGCTTATAGAAATTACTGATATAAAGAACCTGAATCCTAACCCCCAACAATGGCTTTTTCTTCCCTCTTTTATCCTCTTAGGTCTCAGGTAACAGGTATACTCTGTTACAGTCATCAGTGGCCTGCTATCCGCTTTTATAATAATAGCAATAGCAGTAGTAATGAAAATTACATTGATTGCTAGTATAACTGAGTACCAGCTTGTGACAGGCCAGAGGTTCTATAATAGGATTTATTAATCATTTTCTATGTCCCAGGTACTATGCTAAATAATCCACATGCATTATATCACTAATCTTATCAGCAAAATATAAGTTATTTTATGTTCAAGAAAAACTGAGGTTCTGAGAAATTCACCAAAACCATAACCTAAATTAGGGCCAGACTCAGGATTCAGTTCCTTTCTATCTGGTGCCAGAGGCCATGAGTTATCAAGTTCGACCTTCTTTATGAATCTGTTTTTCAGTATGTCTGATAAATTGCCATCTAGCTTCTGGTTTAATATGTCTACTAAGTGGTTCTTATTCTCTAGGAGATAATTAGTTTCATTGTTTGACAGCTGTAATTATTAAAATGTTTTCCACAATATGAAAGAAATATTGATGTTTTGTAACTTAAAACTTATTATGTCAATAAACTTTTCTAGAGACATCTAAGTTAGAATGGGTCTATTCTTACTAACATTGTCTATATTTAGCAAATCGTATTTAAAACACATGTATAGGGCATTTGACTGGCTCAGTTGGAGGAGCATGTGACTCTTGATCTTGGGGTTGTGAGTTTGAGCCCCACATTGGATGTAGAGAATACATAAATAAAAAACTTAAATATATACATGTATATATATGTATATATATATACATAAGCAGGAAATCTCTTTTAGTGCATGTGTGATAAAAGACTCTAGAGAGCTTTTAGACATATTTAAAACTTTCTGTGTCCTTTATCTAGTTTATACTTACATCCATATCTAATAAACAGAGATAGGTAATGGAATTCAGAGCACATGTTTTTTAATTAGCCTAAATGAAATCATATAGGATAATAATTAAAAGTAGGTAAAAGGGATCGTAATGTAGAGAATGTATAGCTGTCATAACTTTTAAGAGATAGTAAAATGCAGAAGGAAGAGTCGCAAAATAAGTCACGTGAGAGTTTGACAAAATTTGGAAAACATTTTCTTTCTAATTTTTGTTTTTCTATTTGTCTTCCTTGGCTAGTCTTACTAGTTTGTTTATATTGTTTTTAGTCCTTCTCTAGCTTGTCAGTTAAACAGTTAGCAGTGTTTTTGTTAGCCCATCATTTCTTACACATTGGCCTTTCTAAGATGAATAGCAATCTAAACAACATTTCAACACCTATGTGTTTTATATTTACTATGTGTCATATAGAGTGCTAATAAGCATTGGGCAAGGCATAGCTATAAGGCGGGGTTTTGTCCTCAGTTTTTTTTTCTTTCAAAACACAGAAAAATTAAAACATCAGTGTAGAGAATAGTGAACTTCTGTACACTCGTCATTCAGCTATAACCACCATTACCACTGGGCCATTCTTTTTTCATCTGTAAGCCTTATCCACTCATTAGCCTCACACTTTTACAGCTAGATTATTTTGAAAAAGCCACAGATAATTATATTAGGTTGGACCGTATGAAATTGTATGTATCCATTCATTTTTGACCTACAAAATAATTGCATATGGTTCAACTTATCATTTCATTCGTAAATATTTCAGTATGTATTTCTAAAAAACAAGACCTCTTTTTGTTTATTAACATAACTTTAATGTCATTATCATACCTAAAAAATTAATAATAAATCATTAATATCACCAAACATCCAACAATCTTCATATTTCTTCATTTGTTTATGTATGTGTATTGTTCTTTCACGGTCTTTGGTTTGCTTGAATTAGCATCCAGACAAGGTCCATGTGTTGTTTCTAATTGTTGGATTCTTCTTCTTTGCAAGTCATCTGTTAAAGACAGTGCTGTCTCTTAATTTCAACTTACTAAAGAATTTAATAATTTTGATAATTTAAAAATTAAATTAATTTAAAATTAAAATAATCTTAATCGTATTTCAGTTTCATTAGAAATATAGCAAACCTATAAATATAACTCAGTATATGTAAAAGTCTACTTTTTTTTAATGTAACTTTTATTGGGTACTACTGAACATGGTAGACACTGTTCTAGCCAACTTTCCTATTCACAACAGCCCTATGACGAAGGAACTGTTCTTGACCCCACTCTACAATACCTGCAGTTGCTCAGACCCCAAGCCTAAATCTAATTTTAGGTTCTCATCTTTCCTGCACATAAACCATTCATCCTATTAACTGCACCTTTAAAATAATTCATAAAGTTTTCACCATCCCCAGCACCATGAGAACAATCTTAGCTGCCGTCATCTTTCTCCTAAATGATTGCAGTAGCCTGGAAAAGGTAATATTTATGTTCATGGTGAAAAATGTAAAAAAGTTAAAAAGTAAAGTATCTTTTCTAGTCTGATCCTCCAGAGACAGTTTCTTGGATTTTATTTCAGAGATAATTCTATTAATATCCACCTACACATGTTTACCCATCTGGAGCAAATGCTGTCAGCATCCTGCCCATTTTTCTGCAGCACCTTCCATTTCTTTGTACCTTGTCTCAACATCTGATTGCCAGCACCTGTGATTTTTAGCTTGCCGGCTTTCTTTGTCCCTCAGAGCCTGCTCTGCCCCTGAACGAGGGCAGGCCAGAAGTTCTGGGATATTCATGCCTGCTACTTCAGGAGTATCCCTCAACTTACAGATGACTTACAGAAATTGAGAGAAAAGCCTCTAGCTCTCTTGCCCTTTGAGTGACCTTACTCTAATGCATGCCCTGCACTGACTGTCTCAGAATTCCTAGGCATGGCTGAGCTCCACTTGCCCACAGCTATAGCCTGCTCATTAATGTACACCAAGGCTGCCTTCTCTCCCCTACCCCTCTACCATAGTTTCTTGGGATTATCTCCCAAATAAACTACTTGCACTGAAATTCTTATTCAGGGTCTGCTTTTAGGGAAACTATAACATAAAATGTAGCACGCTTAACAACCCCTTTTTTTAATCTAAGTAATCAGAGACACCTGGAAAAAAATCCTAGTCGTTTGGCCCTAAACACTCCAGTTTGGCCAAGTTTATTTTTTCCCTTCTCTTCTGGAATTAATAGAATTTTTTCTGTTATTTTTTGAAAAAATTCGATTGTTAAGTTATTATACGGTTAATTTGACCTTTTTGTTTAGAACTTTATACATTT
Source organism: Paguma larvata (assembly GCA_030068075.1). NCBI lineage: Eukaryota > Metazoa > Chordata > Mammalia > Carnivora > Viverridae > Paguma > Paguma larvata. The sequence goes on along the minus strand of CM057831.1, from coordinate 64,362,928 downwards.
TAACACATGTTTAGATCTGAGTAACCACCACTACCATCAGGATACAGGACAGTTTTATCACTCCGCAACGAACTTCCTCATACTATCCCTTTATTGTCACACTCCTACCACTCATAACCCTTGACAACCACTGTTATGTTTTCCATTATTATGGCTTTATCTTTTCAAGAATGCCTTATAAATGGAATAATACAGTTTATAACCTTTGGATCCTTTGTTCTTTCAATATATTTGAGACTCATCCAAGTTGTTGCCATTATCAGCAGCTTGTTCCTTTTTATTACTTAGTATTCCATTATATGGATATACCATATTTTGTTTATCCATTCACCTGTTGAAGGGCATTTGTGTTGTTTCTAGTTGGGACTGTTATGAACAATGTGCTGTGAACATTCATGTACAGGTTTTTGTGTGGACATGTTTTCATTTCTCTTGAGTATATACCTAGTAGTGGAATGACTGGGTCATATGGTAGCTCTGTGTTTAATCTTGTACTGAACTGCCAGACTGTTTTTCAAAAGGTGCTGCATCATTTTACATCCCCACCAGCAAGTATATGAGGGTTTCAGTTTCTCCATATCCAGATCAACAGTTTTATCAGTCATTTTGATTATATCCATCCTAGTGAGTATGAAGTGTATCTTGCGTCTTTTATTTGCATTTCCCTAATGACTAATGATGTTGTACGTCTCCTCATGTGTTGTGGCCATTCTTTGAGGAAATATCTACTAAAGTCTTTGCCCATTGTCTAATGGGATTGTTTTTTACTGTGTCATTTTCAGAGTTCTTTATATATTCTTGAGACTTGACTTTTTGTTTTTTTTAAATTGAATTTTCTTAGATGCAAAGTTTTAAAGTTTGATGTAGTCGATTTATTAATTTTTTTAATGGATTTTGCTTTTGGAACTCTCCATCTAACCCCAGGTCATAAAGATTTTCTCTTGTATTTTCTTCTGTAAGTTTCATAGTTTTGTGTTTTACTTTTAGATCTATGATCCATTTGGAGTTAATCTTTGTGTAAGATAAGGAGTTTAGTTTGAGACTAATTTTTCTTTCTGCATGCATATAGGCGACCTCTTGTTCCAACATTACTTGTTGAAAAAAGACTACTCTTAGTTGAATCGCTTTTGCACTTTTGGCCATATTTGTATGAGTGTATTTTTTGACTGTCTGTTCTGTTCCATTGTCCTCACTAGTATTTTTATTTATATTTCTTAGCTGGTATGATATTGTCTTTGTTACTGTAGCATTATAGTAAGTCATAAAATTTAGTCATGTGATTCCTCCAGCTTAATTTTCTTTTGTAAAAATTCTTTTACCTATTCTGGTACTTTTGTCCTGCTCTGTAACGTTTACCAATGAACTTACCTATATCTAAACAAAAGAAAAAAAAAACCTTGCTTGGATTTTGATATTGCATTAAATCTATACATCATTTTAGTGAAAACTGACACCTTTACTGTGTTGAATCTTCTGACACTGTGTGTACTTCCATGTATTTAGGTGTTCTTTGGTGGTTTTCATCCTTGTTATGATGTGTTAGATTTATACCTAAGTATTTCCATTTTACAGGAGCTGTTATAAGTGAAACTTAAATTTTTTTTCATATTATATATTGCTAGTGTATAGAAATTTAAGTGATTTTTGTGTGTTGACCTTGTAACCTGCAATTTTCTTAATATTAGTTATAGAAGTGTTTTTTTGTAGATTCCCTGGGATTTTCTACATACACATTCTTGCATCTGCAAATTGGGACAGTTTTACTGCTTCTTTTCTAGTCTATAGATCTTTTCTAACTCTTTTTTTTTTTTTTAACATTTATTTATTTTTGGGAGACGGAGCATGAGCGGAGGAGGGGCAGAGAGAGAGGGAGACACAGAATCCAAAGCAGGCTCCGGGCTCTGAGCTGTCAGCACAGAGCCTAAACATGGGGCTCGAACCCATGAACTATGAGATCATGACCTGAGCCAAAGTTGGATGCTTAACTGACTGATCCATCCAGGTGCCCCTCTGGTCTATATATCTTTTCTTGCCAGAACAGTGAATATAGATATCATTGTGCTGTTCCTGTTCATAAGTGGAAAGAATTCCATATTTCACCATTTACTATGATAGGTACAGGTTATACCCTTTATCAAGTTAAAGAAATACCCTTCTATTACTACATTGCTGAGAATTTTTATCCTGATGGGTGTTGAAATTTTGAGAAATACTTTTTCTGTTCTATTGATGTGTTGTGATTTTTCTTACATGATAGATAATATTGATTTGTTTTTGAATATTGAATCAGCCTTAAGTTGCCTTGATAAACTACACCTGTTCACATTTTTTATTCTTTTTAATGTACTGCAGTATTCCATTTGCTGATATTTTTTGAGACTTTTTTGCGTGCACTTTATTTTGAAGCCAGTTTTTTAGTCTAGTCAGCTTAATATACACTATATAATTTTATTTTATGAAAGGTTTCACCTTGGGCAATTTTTCCCTGTTCAGGCCTGCTAATAAGTAAGTCATTTTTCCTTGGGTAGGTTATATCTGCTTTTTCCTTTTGTTTTGTTAAATTTTTCTCTTAAAAATAATATACCTGGCACCTTGCTTTTGTCTTTGTTCTTTAGATGAGGTTATGTTAGGGGATAGCAGGCCCTTGAATTCTGTTTTCTTTAAGTAGAAAACTGGTAATTCTGAAGTTTATCTTCTTCCTTGGGCTGTTGTGAACCACTTGAAAGGACAAGAATGCAAGTGAATATTTCACACATGGTGTAATTTCTCAAGTTTAAATTTCATGTAATGTCAGCCACGTTATGTATATGCCTTTTGAAGGAGTCGGTTGAAATCAAGATTCCACTGGGTCTTTGTTTTTTAAGATCATGATGATGGAATTATAAGTGGAAAAGCCCCAAATGAGAGCATTCCTTCCATTTGTTATCCAGGAAATTAGTAAAATTCCAGTGTTTATAAACAATGTTTATAAACTGGAAAGGAAGAGGAATTGAAACAGAACTCACCTTATTTCCTCTATTTAAACCCTAGATTTTGAATTTATTCGGAAAAAACACCCAAGGAATTCTCTTGTTAATTTTTTTTTTTTAATGAAAGGTGTATCTATTACTGTTTCTGGGGCCATTATTCCTGAGTATTTCTGACTAAATCTTAAAGAGCAGTGAATTTCCGGAAGTGAGCAGATTTGTTGAGCCTAAAAGGTTTTGAAATATCACCTTTCAGTACTGACAAGAATCTTGTTTCTCATAAAATATATACAAAACAAAAAATATATATGAAATATTATATAGTATATATATATACTATTTATAAAATTTAAACTTTAGTAACTATAATCTTAATAAGTTCTACCTTAGAGACTAAGATAAATGCTTATGTTAAAAAGAAAAATTAAATATTTGTATGTGGTGAAATATTAGCAGCGAATCTGGATAAGGATGGATGGGTTTGACTGCACTACATGTGTATATAAATGGTGGAACAATACAAGGAAGGAAGCATATAGAACTATAGTAGTCTCTCCAGCAAACCAACTCCCCCCTCCTCCTGCCCTTCAGTGGGATTGTGTTCTGCAATTTCAGTTACCTGTGGTCTAGAAGCAGATGATCCTCCTTCTGAAAGATCATTAGGTCGGTAGTAGCCTAATGCTACGTCACAGTGCCTTCATCATTCACCTCACTTCATTTTATCACATAGGCACTTTATCATATCACATCCTCGCGAGAAGAGTGACTACAGTACAATAAGATGTTTTGAGAGATACTACATTCATATAACACTTATTACAGTATATTGTTATAATTGTTTTATTATTAATTATTCTTAATCTCTTACTGTGCCTAATTTATAAATTACACTTTATCATAGGCATGTACTATAGGAGAAAACATAGTATATCTAGGGTTTGGTACTGTCTGTGGTTTCAGGCATCGATTGAGAGTTTGGAACATGTGCCCTGTAGATAAAGAGTTACTTCTATATTAATGAGTAATATGGCTGGAGGTGATGGGTAGACTGGCTTGGACAGTAAGAATTTCAACTTTTTCTCTACAAACATTTGTATTGTTTGGATTTTTAACAGCAAAAACAAATTCATTAAGTATTTATTTAAAAAATTTAAAAGTAGGGGCGCCTGGGTGGCTCAGTCGAGTTAGCATCCAACTCTTCATTTCAACTCAGGTCATGATCTCACAGTTCATGAAATCCAGCCCTCCATTGGGCTCTGCACTGACAGCACAGGGCTTATTTGGGATTCTATCTCTACCCTTCCCCTGCTTGTACTCTCTGTCTCTCTCTCAAAATAAATAAACATTAAAAACAATTTTTTCAAATTTACATTCATTTATTTTTGAGAGACAGAGAGAGATAGAGCGCAAGTGGGGGAGGGGCAGAGAGAGAGAATGAGACACAGATTCAGAAGCAGGCTCTAGGCTCTGAGCTGTCAGCCCAGTGCTCGACACGGGGCTCGAACTCACAAACTGTGAGATCGTGACCTGAGCTGAAGTCAGACGCTTAACCGACTGAGCCACTCAGGCGCCCCTAAAAACAATCTTTTTAAGTAACAAGAATTTTTGTCCTTTGGTATCTTGAAAGAAAAAAATGGTCATATTTTTCTTTATTAGTTTGTTTTATTGTCTTATGTAAAGGTGTTAAAATGCTGAAATACATCAGTTGCTTTTCAAATGTAAACAAATCCAGTATTCCTGGGATAAATTCCTTTTAGTCATGATATATTATTAGCCTTTTACCACACTGTTGGATTGTTAGCTGAAAAACATTTTAAAAAGAATTTTTGCAACTGTGTTTATGTGTTCGATATCCTTGCCAGGTTTTGGAATCAGGATAATACTAGCCTTATAGAATGAAGTTGGGAAGTATTCTGTCCTTTTTAATTTTTGAAAGATTTTGTTTAGAATTGTTATTATTGATTCCTTAAATATTTAGTAGAATTCAGCAGTAAAGTCATCTTGGACTCTAGTTTTCTTCATTGAAAGGTTTTTTAATTATAATTTCAATTTAGTTGTTAAATATCGAGCTATTTGGGTTATTTCTTCATGAGTGAGCTCAGGTAGTTCGCGTTATTCGGAAAACTTGCCTCTTTCATGTCATTGTCAACTTTATTTGCAAAAAGTCATTCATAATATTCCCTTATAATCCTTTTGATATCTATAATCTCTAGTGACATTCTCTCTCTCATTCCTGATATTGGCTCACCCAGACTGATTCTGGGTCTTCTCTTTTTTTATGATAAATCTGACTAGAAGTTTATCAAGTTTTTTGATCATTATCTTTTTCTATTATGTTTATTGTCTTTTTTATTGATTTTTGTTTTGATCCCTATTATTTCCTTTTTTTCTGTTTACTTTGCATTCAGTTTTCTCTTTCTTATCTAGTTAAGTAGATGCTAAGATCATTGAGACCACTTTTATTTTCTGTTTTAAGTGTTCAGTGCTATAACTTTCCCCTTAAGTCCTGCTTTAGTAGCATCCTACAAATTCTGAAAGGTTGTCTTTTCATTCTCATTTAGTGCCAAATACCTTCTGATTTCCCTTTTGATTCTTCTTCAACCCATGACTTGTTTAGAAATGCGTTGTTTAGTTTCCAAGTATTGTAGATTTTCCAGAGGTCTGTTTTTGATTTCTAATTTAATTCCCTGTGGTATGAGAACATACTTTTTATGATTTGAATCCTTTTAAATTTATTGCAACTTGTTTTATGGCCCACGATAAGCCCTATCTTGGTAAATGTTCCAAGTATGCTTGAGAAGAATGTGTATTCTGCTGCCATTGTATGGAGTGTTCTATAAACATTAATTAGGTCAATTTGGCTGATAGCATTATTCAAATATCCTACATTCTTTTTTTTTTTTTGTCAATTATTGAAAGGAGAATTTTGAAATCTTTGACTAAAGTAGAAGAAATTTGTCTTATTTACTTGTTTACTTATATTTTGCAGTTCTGCTAGATTTGTTTCATGTATTTTGAAGATTTTTATTAGGGATGTGAGCATTAGGATTTTATGTTCCTGTGTAAAATGCCTTTTTTGTTTATGTTAATATTCTTTCCAATCTACATTGATATTAATGTAGCTACTCCAGCTTTCTTTTGTTTTATGTTAACATAAAATACGGTTTTTCAATCCTTTTTATTTTAACTTCTTTGGAACTTTGTAATTAAAGTGTTTTTTATAGGTAGCATGCAGTTGAGTATTACTTTTTTATCCACACTTGATATCTCTGCCATTTAATGTGATTATTAAATACTTTGACTTGAGTATATTGTTACTTGTTTTCTCTTCATTTCATTTGTCTTTTCTTCCGTCTTTATTTTCTGCTTTGTTTTAGATTGATTATTTTTCTTGGTCATTCCATTTTATTTATTTTGTTGGATTACTAGCTTTAATTCTTTACTTTGTCATTTTTTGGGGCTTATTAATTTTTAGCTTATGGTGTATCTAACTTAACATGCTCTACCTTCCAGTGATACTATGCCAATTTTCCTGTAATGTATGAACCATACTGTATATACTACTGTGCCCTTCCATTTTCCTCTACTGACTTGAGCAGTTGTTGACATCCATTTTACATTTCTAAAAAAAGATTTCATGTAATTATTTACTTTTTAAAAGTTTATTTATTTATCTTGAGAGAGAGAGAGGGCATGTGAGCAGGGGACGTGCAGAGAGAGAGACTCCCAAGCAGGCTCCACATTGTCAGTGCAGAGCCTGACATAGCACTCAATCCCATGAAGCTGCAAGATCATGACCCAAGCCGTAGTCAAGAGTTGGACACCTAATGAACTGAACCACCAAGTGCCCCTCGTTTTTAAAAATATGTTTAGTTATTTATTTATTTTGAGAGAGAGAAAGCACGCAGGAGAGTGCAAGGAGGGGAGGGGCAGAGAAAGAGGAAGAGGGAGAGTATACCAAGCAGGCTCTGTGCTGTCAGCTTAGAGCCCTAGACGGGGCAGGCTCGATCACATGAACCACGAGATCATGACCTGAGCCCAAATCAAGAGTCCTACATATAACTAACTGAGCTATCCAGCCCCACCCAAACCCCCATTTTACTTATATGTGTGCTTTAAACTCTGTGCTGCAGTGTTATTTTGTTAATATAGTCAATCGTTTTTAAAAGAGATTTAAATAGCGGCATATAGGTGACTCAGCTGGTTAAGCCTCTGACTTCAGCTCACTCAGGTCATGATCTCGCGGTTCAAGAGTTGGAGCCCTTTGTTGGGCTCTGTGCTGACAGCTCAGAGCCTGGAACCTGCTTTGGATTCTGTCTGCCTCTCTCTCTGCCCCTCCCTGGCTCACACTCTGTCTCTCAAAAATAAATAAACATTAAAAAAAATTTTTAAAGAGATTTAAATAATACAAAAAATCTTCTGTATTTACCCATATAGTTACTATGTCTATGGGTGCTCTTCATTGATTGGTATAGATCCATATTTTCATCTGATATTATTTTTGGCCATTATTTCTTCAAATGATTTTTCTCTGTTCCCCCCTTCACTTCCTTGATTCTTATTACTCATACGTTAGGCTGCTTCAAGTTGTCCCAGAGCTCATTGATGCTCATTTTATTTTGGAGGGTTCTTTTCTTTACCTTTTTCTTTTTCTTTTTTCTTAGGAATCTCCATACCCAACATAGGGCTTGAACTCATGACCCTGAGTTCATGCATAAGTTGCATGTTCTTACAACTGAGCCACCCAGGCACCCCCTCTATTTCATGTTAGATAATTTTTATTGGTATGAATTCAAGTTTACTAATCTTTTGTTTAATGTTTATTTATTTTTGAGAGAGAGAGAAAGTGCAAACTGGGGCGGGGCAGAGAGAGAAGGAGACAGAGAATCTGAAGCAAACGCTAGGCTCTGAGCTGTCAGCACAGAGCCTGAAGTGGGGCTCAAACTCAGCAAACCATGAGAGCATGACCTGAGCCAAAGTTGGACGCTCAACCGACTGAGCCACCCAGGCACCCCAAGTTTACTAATATTTTTTTCTGTAACATTTAATATATTCTGAATCCAATCCAGTGTATTTTTTATCTCATACATTGTAGTTTTCCTCTTTAGATGTTTGATTTGAGTCTTTTAGATTTTCCATGCCTCCATTTAATTTTTTCAACATATGAGAATCAGTCTGTGTCTTTTCTGCTCATTCTAATATCTCTGTCAGTTCCAGATCACGTTTGTTTGATTATTCTCGTTAGGGCTTGTGTTTCCCTATTTCTTTGCATTCCTATTAATGTTTATTTTTAAATTTGTTTGTTTATAGAGAGAGCGAGCAAGGGAGAGGCAGAGAGAGAGAAAGAAACCCAAGGGGGCTCTGCACTGTCAGTGCAGAACCTGATGTGAGGCTCAAACTTACAAACTGTGAGATCATGACCTGAGCCAAAAACAAGAGTCGGATGCTTAACCAACTGAGCCACCCAGGCGCCCCTTACCTGTTAGTGTTTAACAGGATGCCTGATGTCATGAATTTTATCTTGTTAGGTAGTGGATAATTTGTATTCCTATTTCAAGAAATCTTAAGCTTTCAAGATGCAGTTACTTGTAAACCGTTTGATCTTTTTGGGTCTTGCTTTTATGATTTGTTATGTGGGTTCTGAGCAGATTCAGTTTAGGACTAATTATTTCCACTCCTGAGGCAAGACCTTTCTGTGTACTGTATCCAAGCTCCGGAGAATTATGAATTTTTCCAGTCTGGATAATGGGAGTGGGCACTTCTCCCAGCCATGCCGAAGCAATGGGCACTGTTTTTTCTAAACTTTGCAGATGGCTCTTCTGCCAGCCTCAGGTGGTTTCTTCACACATATACACTGATCACTACCCTGCTGAATTCTCGAGAGAACCCTCTGCAGATCTTCCACATTCTTTCTCTGTGCAGCTCTGTCCTCTCCAGTGTTCTGTTTTCTAGGAGTTTCTGCTCTGCCTCCTCACCTAGGGAGTCCTCTTAGCTTTGCCTTCATTTCCTCCTCCCTACACCATGGCCTGTAAACTCTCCCAAGGTAGAAAGCAGGGCCAGCAGTGAAGCTCACATTGTTTCCTTCTTTCAGGGATCTTTGTCCTTCATTGCCTTATATCTAGTGTCTTGTAAACCATTATTTTATCCAGAATTATATATTTTATCCAGATTTTTATGGTATTTCAGTCTGCAGGGTAAATCTTGGCACAAAGTGAGAGCCATCTCTCTGTATCAGTTTTATATTGAATTACCTTATTGTATTCTCTTATTGTTGTAGTAGTTTTTTAGTTGATCTTCAGTTTTCCAGGTTATATAATAATGTCATTGGGAAATACTAATTTTACCTTCCAATTTTTTTTATCTTTAATTTCTGTCTTCTGTGTGATTGTTTCAGCTAATGTGTCCAGTAAATGATATTAATGATAATGGAACTCATGATATAATTTATTTATTAAAAATTTTTTTAATGTTAATTTATTTTTGAGAGAAAGAGACAGAGTGTGAGTGGGAGAGGGGCAGAGAGAGAGGGAGACACAGAATTGGAAGCAGGCTGTAGGCTCAGAGCTGTTAGCACAGACCCAACGCAGGGCTCAAACTCACTAGCAGTGAGATCATGACTGGAGCTGAAGTCAGACGCTTAACCACCTGAACCACCCAGGTGACCCTCATTATACAATTTATTAAAGAATGGGTCTTCTGGAGGTGCTTGGACAGCTTAGTTGGTTAAGCATTTAACTTTTGGTTTCTGCTCAGGTCATGGTCTGAAGGTTCCTGAGATCAAGCCCCGTGTCAGGCTCCTTGCTAACAGTGCTGGACCTGCTGGGGATTCTTTCCTCCCTCTCTCTCTGCCCCTCCCCTACCCATGGGCTCATGCATGAGAGAAACAGTTCTTAGGGGTACAGAGACTGGAATTCTAGTCCTGCCTTTGTCACGTACTACCTGTATGTGACCTTAACATTTCATAGCCTTGGTTTTGTCATTTGTAAAAATGAGTCTTATAGGATACAGTTATATATAGTGTTTCACAAATATGAGGAATTATTAGCACTTACCTTTTGTTTGTAGATAGGTGGCCTATTCCAATGATCTACTTCATGCATTTGGGCAATTAGAGAAGCAAGTAAACAAAATTTGCATAGATGAGTGGAGTCTAGCAATACCTGTCAGTTCTAACCTTGCAGCCTTGAAGTATCATTTGCTTCCAGGTTATGCTAAGGTCTTAAAGAAAACTGGAGCTGAGTAAAGACGATAACATCCTGAAAAGGAATCCCCTTATTGACTATTCTCAGCTATGTTGTAAAATTTGTATGAGCTTGATCTGTGTGAAATGATTAGCGTCAGGTGTTCATATTCAAAACATACAGTCAAAAACATAAGCTGTTCAAATACAGTTATGTATGTATGAAAACAATATTATTTGTCAACTTATATAGTATGTTCATTGATAATATCACCCTAAATAGTTGTGTTTCCTTAGTGACTTGAAAAAGGAGGGCAAAATGTAGGCCAGTCGGTTATGACAGTCAATTCTAAACAGTTTAGATTTTGCACCTGTGATAGCATTTTTTTTCCCTGTTTGCCAGTAAAGACACTGGGGAAAGCAAAATCCTGATTTTATCCTGTTTGTTCAATGCTTATCATTTTGCTTACTGTTTTTAGTGACTGTTCTGTTTCCAGCTGTCTAAACATTTTCTCACATTCCTGTCAGAAATGTGACTTGAGCTCAGGTTCAAGAATTGTAGTGTCCACTCCTGCATTGTTTATTACTTCCTCAGCACACTTTCTGTTAAGATTTGAAGTAGGTGAGCCAGCTAGCAATATTATGTTTTAATCGAAATCCTATGAGGAATATCTCATTAAATAATGGGATCATCTCCTGATACCCCAAATTCTATTATTGCTTAATCTTATGATAATTTGAATTTTAAAGTAGACATTTAACTGGAGGTTAAATTTCCTTTGAATTTAAAATCCTTCGAAAGTTGAAACCTCAAAAAATCTTTAACACTATTGAAATTTTAAATCCTTTGAAAAACATTTCTATAAACTTGATTGTGTGAGCTATTGCTTATTTTCTGAATATTTGTATATTCATTTCATTTGAGAATACAGCATCAAAATTTCCTATGAAGTATTATTCTACTCATATTTTAAATGCAAAATATTCCTTTATTGCTGTAATTTTATATGTGAAATAAGAGATCTCACATATAACCAGTGTCTAGTTGACTATCTTAACAGCATCTTTGTGCAAAATTTAGTAAAAAATATGTGACCAGGACTGCCATGACTTACCATTGCAGTCTTAATTGTGGTCACATTAACTTAGTTTGGAAGAAGGACTTATTGAATCTGAAAAATGATCGTTGGAATTTCCCAGAAGTTTTGTTGTTAATACTTTTTTCTTATCAAAATTTAACAGAATTCCCTTTATAATGTAAACAATGAGGCCACTTAAGTAACTAAGGAGATCTTACTACTCAAGCTTTCATATGCTCCTTCCGGACATTTTATATTTATTACTTTCTGTTAGAAGAAGAAATTTTCTTACAGATATTATTTTTTTAAAGGGAAACCAGGTAAGTTTTTAAATTAAAGTATACACAGTAAACTGTGTCTCAGTGAGCTCTAAATATTTAGATGTGGATGAAGGTCTTGGGAAATATTAAGGGTGACTTTTCTCCAAAGAACCTTCTATAATATTTCACCTTTGAGAGATCATTCAGATTAATCACAATAAAACTATGGACATTTTGGGTTATTCTATGATATTTTCATTACATTCTGTGTTCATATAAAGTACTTAAGAAAAGTGGGCATGTTAAGAGTTGCTTCTAGTTTTAGGCATCAAAAGAATTTGTTCACTTAATAGGCCTACTTGCTTATGACAGTTATTTGTGAACTTTGCTCGATGACTGGTACCTTTGAATTGAAAAGTCAGTATATTTGATAGAATTAGAAATAACATAAAGGGATTATGCTTAATCCTCACTGGAAACCTATAATTTCATTTAAGTTTTGTGAAAATATGTACTCATTCTGTAGTGAATAGCTTTTAATGCCATTTACCAAGCCTAATGAGCAGCTAATGATAATGAATTACAGAACTCTAAGAGAATGGTTTTATTTGTTATTAATTCACCCAAGCTCAGACGTCTCTTTATTGATTGTGAAACTCACTTTAGAAAATGATGTACCTAGGGATGCCTGGGTGACTCAGTCAGTTAAGTGTCCTACTTCAGCTCAGGTCATGATTTCACAGATTACGGGTTCAAGCCCCACATCAGGCTCTCTGCTGTCAGCATGGAGCCTGCTTCAGATCTTCTGCCTCCCCTCTCTCTCTGCCCCTCCCCAAGTCTCTCTCTTTCTCACTCTCTCTCAAATAAATAAACATTTAAAAAAAGAGAGAGAAAATGATGTACCTAATTCTGAAAAGAAGTTTGTTAAGAAAGAGTAAGAAGAGTTTGAAAGACACCTCTGGGTTTTGTTGTAACCTGATAAAACTCCCTAGTTACACCAAGGAGTATACTTTTCTGCTCTCCAAATAGCTTTAGCAAAGGTTAGTTACATGTTAATACCCATTTCACTAAAATAGGAGGTTTTGCAGTTTTGGGCCTTACACTTTATACTCTCACAAATTATTGAGTTTATGTAGTTTTATCTATTCGTTTATGTATTAGAAATTGTAACTAGAGGAGTGCCTGGGTGGCTCAGGTGGTTAAGCATCCAACTTTTGGTTTCACCTTAGGTCATGGTCTCACCATTGTGAGATCTTGAGCCCAGCATCAGGCTCTGTGCTAACATTGTAGAGCCTGCCTGGGATTCTCTCCCTCTCTCTCTGCTCCTCCCCAGCTCTCTCGCTCTCTCTCTCTCTCTCTCTCTCTCTCTCTCAAAATAAAAAAAACATTAGTTCCTGGGCACTTGGGTGTCTCAGTCAGTTAGGCATCCAGTCTCAGCTCAGGTCATGATCTCACAGTTCATGAGTTCGAGCCCCACATCTGGTTGATACAGAGGAGAAAGAAACTGTTGTAGATATGATGACAGAAACTGAGGTTGGATCCAAGAGGGTAAAAATCATAAGAAGTAATATTTACTTCACTGAGTTATATGGCAAGGGCTATTCTGAGCATTTTGCATGTGTTAACTCATGTAGACTTCCCAAGAAAACTAGCAGGTAGGTACTAATAGTCTACTTTTTACGAGATGAGGAAACTGAGGGACTGAGAGTTTAAATAAACTGCTCAAGGTTACAGTTATTAAGCAGAATAACAGAAGGTAATCTGGCATAGAAACCTGCTATGTTGGTGAGCTCATTTCTATTTTTTAAATAATACTGCTAATCAAGATATCTTTTTTTCAGATTTTTGAAAATGGACTTTACTTATTTTAATTAAGTTTTTAAAAATTTACATCCAAGTTAGCATACAGTGCAACAATGATTTCAAGAGTAGATTCCCTAATACCCCTTTCACATTTTAGCCCTCCCCCCTCCACAATTCCTCCCGCAACCCTCTGTTTGTTCTCCATATTTAAGAGTCTCTTATGTTTTTGTGCCCCTCTCTGTCTTTATATTAGTTTTGCTTCCCTTCCCTTGCGTTCATCTGCTTTGTGTCTTAAAGTCATCATATGAGTGAAGTCATAATGATACTTGTCTTTCTCTGACTAATTTCATTTAGCATGATACCCTCTAGTTCCATCCACGTAGCTGCAAATGGCAAGATTTCATTCTTTTTGATAGCTGAGTAATAATCCATTGTGTATGTGTATATATACATATATATATATATATATGTATACACACACACACACACACACACACACACACACACCACATCTTCTTTATCCATTCATCCATCGATGGACATTTGGGCTCTTTCCATACTTTAGCTGGTGTCGATAGTGCTGCTATAAACATTGGGGTGCATGTGTCTCTTCGAAACAGCATACCTGTATCCCTTGGATAAATACCTAGGAATGCAATTGCTGGGTCGTAGGGGTAGTTCCATTTTTAAATTTTTGAGGAACCTCCATACTGTTTTCCAGAGTGGCTGCACCAGTTCGCATTCCCACCAGCAGTGCAAAAGAGATCCTCTTGCTCCACGTCCTCGCCAGCATCTGTTGTCTGAGTTATTAATGTTAGCCATTCTGACTGGTGTGAGATGGTATCTCATTGTGGTTTTGGTTTGTATTTCACTGATTATGAGTGATGTTGAGCATCGTTTCATGTGTCTGTTGGCCATCTGGATGTCTTCTTTGGAGAAGTGTCTGTTCATGTCTTTGGCCCATTTCTTCACTGGATTATTTGTTTTTTGGATGTTGAGTTTGATAAGTTCTTTGTAGATTTTGAATGCTAACCCGTTATCTGATATGTTGTTTGCAGATATCTTCTCCTGTTCTGTTGGTTGCGTTTTAGTTTTGCTGATTGTGTCCTTTGCTGTACAGAAGCTTTTTATTTTGATGAGGTCCCATTAGTTCATTTTTGCTTTTGTATCCCTTGCCTCTGGAGACGTGTTCAGTAAGAAGTTGCTGCGGCCAAGGTCAAAGAGGTTCTTGCCTGCTTTCTCCTCAAGGATTTTGATGGCTTTCTGTCTTACATTTAGGTCTTTCATCCATTTTGAGTTTATTTTTTGTGTATAGTGTAAGAAAGTGGTCCAGGTTCATTTTTCTACATGTTGCTGTCCAGTTTTCCCAGCACCACTTGCTGAAGAGACTGCCTTTATTCCATTGAATATTCTTTCCTGCTTTGTCAAAGATGAGTTGGCCATACATTTATGGGTCCAGAAAATGGACTTTACTTTTTAAAGCAGTTTTAGATTCACAGCAAAATTGAGGAGGAAGTACTAAGAATTCCTATATACTCCTTGTTCCCAAAACCAGCCTCTCACACTATCAGTATCCCCAACTACAGTGGTATATTTGTTACAATTGATGAACCTATATTGATTGACACATCATTATCACCCAAGGTCCATAATGTACATTAGCATTCACTCCTGGTGTTACACATGCTATAGGTTTTGACAAAAGTATAATAGCATGTACCCACCAATATAGTATTATACAGTATCATATGTATGTATATTATACAGTATTATGGAATTATACATATATTTTTATGCAGTATTGTACAGGTTCAGTGCCCCTAAAATCCTCTATATTCTGTCTATTCATGTCTACAATCCCTTCAATTTCAGATAAACATTAATCTTTTTGCTTCCTCCATAGTTTTGCTTTTTCCGGAAAGCCATGTAATTGGAATCATACCATATTGTAGCCCTTTTGGATAGAGGTCTTTCACTTAGTAATATGCATTTAAGGTTCTGCATGCCTTTCACAGTTTGATAGTTCATTTCTTTTTAATACTAAATAATATTCTGTTGTCTTGGATATCCCACAGTTTATTTATCCATTCACCTACTGAAGGACATCTTGGTTGCTTCCAAATTTTGGCAGTTATGAGTAAAGCTGCTATAAAGATTCACATGTAAGTTTTTGTGTGAACATATGTTTTAACTCCTTTGGGTAAATACCAAGGAGCACAGTTGCTGGATTGTTTACAAAAAAATATGCTTGTTTTTGTAAGAAAGTTTCATATTGTCTTCCAGAGTGGTGGTCCATTTGGCATTCCCATCAGCAATGGATGAGAGTTCTGTTGCTCTACATCCTTGTCAGTATTTGGCATTATCAGTATTTTGGATCTTAACCATTATAATAGATATGTATGTTATTTTAATTTGCAATTCTATAGTGACATAGAACGTTGAACGTCTTTTCATGTGTTTTTTTTTTTTTCTGTTTATCTTCTTTAGTGAGGTATCTGTTCAGAATCTTTTGTCTGTTTTCTGAGTTGTTCATTTTCTCGTTGTTGGCTTTTAAGTTTCTTTGTATATTTTATTTTATTATTTTGATTTATTTTATTTTTTATTTTAGAGAGAGAGCAAACATGAGCAGGGGAGAGAGAGGAGGATTGAGAGAGAGAGAGAGAGGGAGGGAGAGAGAGAAAGAATCTTAAGAATGCTCCACATTCAGCACAGAGCCCAATGTGGGGCTCAATCCCATGACCTGAGCCAAAATCAAGAATCAGATGCCTAACCAACTGGAGCCATCCAGGCGCCCCAAGATTTCTTTGTGTATTTTAGATACATTATTTAGTACATCTTTTGCAAACTTTTCTCTCAGTCTTTGGCTTGTCTTATAATTTCTTGACACACAGCAAAAGTTTTTAATTTTAGTGAAGTCTAGCTTATCTGTCATTTCTTCCATGGTTCATTGTTTCGGTGTTCTATCTAAAAAGTTATTGCCAAAACCACAAGTCATCTATATTTTTTCCTATATTATTTTCTGGGAGTGTTATGGTTTTGTATTTTAACATTTAGGTGTATGATCTACTTTGAGCTAATTTTTTATGAAGAGTGAAAGGTCTATGTCTAGATTAATTTTATGGTTATCTGGTTATTTCAGCATCATTTGTTGAAAAGACTCTTTTTCCCACTGCATTGCCTTTTCTCCTTTGTCAAAGTTAGCTATGTTTGTGTATACTATTTCTGGTGTCTCTGTTCTGTTTGATTGATCTGTTTGTCTTTTCTTTCATGGATACCCCACTGTCTTGATTACTTAGCTTTATAGTAAGTCTTTAAGTCAGATAGCGACTTTGTTCTTTGGCTTTATTCTTCTCCATTATCATGTTGGTTATTCTGGATCTTTCGTTTCTCCATATAAACTTTAAAATCAGTTTGTCAGTATCCACGAAATAACTTGCTCTGGGATACTGATTGGGATTGCATTGTACTATATCGATCAAGTTTGGAAGAACTGATACTTGACAGTATTGAGTCTTCCTGTCTATCAACATGGAATATCTCTTTCTTTAGTTCTTCTTTGAGTACTTTCATTAAAGTTTTATAGTTTTCCTCATGTAGATCTCATATGTATTTTGTTAAATTTTACTTAAGTATTTAATTTGGGGGCAGTGTTAATGTAAATGGTAAGGTATTTTCAATTTCAAACAGCACTTGTTCATTATTGACATGTAGGAAGACAGTTGACTTTTGTGTATAAACCTCGTATCCTAGAATTTACTTTAATTGGTTATTACATTCAAGGTCTTTTTGTTGAACCTTTCAGATTTTTTGTATGGGCAATCATGTCATGTGAACAGACAGTTCTATTTCTTCTTTCCCAATCTGTGTACCTTTTATTTCCTTTTTTTTTTTTTTTTTTTTTTTGGTCTAATTGCATTAGTTAGGATTTCCAGTGCAATTTTGAAAAGATCTGGTGATGAGGGACATTCCTGCCTTGTTATTAGTGAGAAAGCTTCTAGCTTTTTACCATTAAGTATGACATTAGTTGTAGGATTTTGGTAAATGTTCTATATCAAGTTAAGGAAATTCCACTCTATTTTTAGTTTGCTGAGAGTTTTTATCATGAATGGCTACTGGATTTTTTCAAATGCTTTTTCTGCATCTATCAATATGGTCACCTTTTTTCTTATCTGTCTTCTTGTGTTTATTTCAAATGTTGAAACAGCCTTGTGTAACTAGAATAAATTCTATTTGGTTGTAGTTTATAATTCTTTTCATACATTGTTGAATTCAATTTGTAAATATTTTGTTGAGGGTTTATGCATCGATGTTCATGAGGAAAATTGATCTGTTGTTTTTTGAAGATTTCTTTTTTCTGTTTTTGCGATTCGGGTAATATTTGCTTCATAGAATGAATCAGGAAGTATTTCCTTTGCTTCTATCTTCTGGAAGAGATTGTATAGTTTCTTCCTTAAATGTTTAATAGATTTCACCAGTGAACCCATTTGGCCTGATGCTTTCTGTTTTGGAAGGTTATTATATTAGTTATTGATTCAATTTATTTAATAGATATAGACCTATTCAGGTAGTCTGTTTCTTGTGTGAGGTTTATCAGATTGTGTCTTTTACGGAATTGATCCACTTCATCTAGCCCGTCAAATTTGTGGGCATAGAGTTGTTCAGAGTATTCCTTTGTTATCTTTTAAAGTTCATGGGATCTGTAGTACTGTCTCCTCTTTAATTTCTTATATTAGTAATTTGTATCTTTTTTTTTCTTAGCTGGCTAGAGGGTTGTTGATTTTAATGATTTTTTGTTTGAAGAACCAGCTATGTTTTGTTGATTTTCTTTATTGATTTGTATTTTCAATTTCATTGATTTCTGCTCTAATTTTTTTATGTCTTTTCATCTGCTTACTTTGAATTTAAATTGCTCTTCTTAGCTTAGATTATTGACTTTAGATCTTTCTTCTTTTGTAATATATGCATTTAGTGCTGTAAATTTTCCTCTAAGTACTGCTTTTGCTGAATCTTAAAAAATGTTAATAAGATGTATTTTCATTTCATTTAAAGATATATTTTAATTTCTTTTGAGATTTTTGTCTTTGACCCATGTGCTATTTAAAAGTGTGTTGTTTAATCTCCAAGTTTTGGGGAATTTTTCAGCTATCTTTCTGTTAATAGTTCAGTTCTGTTGTCATCTGAGAGCATACATTGTATGATTTCTATTCTTTTTTTTTTAAATTTTTTTAATGTTTATTTTGAGAGAGAGAAAACATGAGTGGGGGAAGGGCACAGGCAGAGAGAGAGAAAGAGAGAGAGAGAGAGAGAGAGAGAGAGAGAGAGAGAATCCAAAGCAGGCTCCAGACTCTGAGCTGTCAGCACAGAGCCCGATGTGGAGCTCAAACTCACGAACTCTGAGATTATGACCTGAGCTGGAGTCAGATGCTCAACTGACTGAGCCACCCAGGCGCCCCTGATTTCTATTCTTTTAAACCTATGTAAGTATATTATATAGCCTATAATGTCGTTTCTCCTGATGAACAAGATATATGATATATTTTTCATTGTATTGAATTGAATACTCTTAGATTGATGAAGGAATTTTAAAATAATTCTGTTTCCCACCAGCAATAGATGCTTAGCGGTTTATCTTCAACTCATTTCATGATTTGTTCTAAAGGGTGAATGTTTTTCATTTATCATTATTAGTTCCTACATATGCCAATCTATGTCTCAGAATGAGTGGCATCTGTGGAAAATCTAGGCTGTCCTCATAATATGTATATGAACATTAGAGAAAGTCTTCTACCTTATAAATCTACTTTAAAAAATATAGTGGCTGAGGTAACATATCAAATTAGCTGGAAAATTTTTTTCACGGGGGGGCATATTTAACATTTCACGGAGATTTATAAATAATAATTTTCATTATACTTTTAAAATGTAACAATTTTTTTCTATTCTCTTTAGTTTTGTCAACCTGGTGGATGGCAGCTGTCCAGAGAGAGGAAGCAGCCAACATTTTTTGTGGTGGTCCTGACAGATATTGACTCAGATCGACATTACTGCTCATGCCTCACCTTCTATGAGGCAGAAATCAACCTTCAGGTACAACAACTCTTCTAGTCAAACTGCAAAGGAACAACATTTAGGAATCTTTGTTTTTAGTGCCGTATTTGTTTTTGTTAAATTGTAAGTTTAAGTTCTTTGGGTTACTTTAAAAAGACTGGGGTACTATACTGTTGAAGAAGAGAGAAAGAAGGTAAACTTTGTTTTCTTTTATTTTTTTTAAAATTTTTTAATGTTTATTTTGGAGAGAGACAAGTGTGAGTGGGGGAGGGGCAAAGAGAGGGAGACACAGAATCTGAAGCAGGCTTCAGGCTCTGAGCTATCAGCACAGTGCCCTGTGTGGGGCTCAAACTCATGAACTGTGAGATTATGACCTGAGCTGACATCAGACGCTTAATCGATTGAGCCACTCAGGCACCCCTTAATTGTTTTCTTTTAAAATATTGATCATAATCTGAATATTTCTAAGAATAGCATATTCATGAATTGGTATATTAAGAAGATTTGTATCCGCTCATGGAGAAGATGTTATTTTTCCTGTCCTTTTCCTGAGCGGTCTTTCACAGAATGTAAAGCATTTAATCAGAATGTTCATAAGTCACCTGTGACAATGCTCAATATTTTTTTTTAAGTACCCAATTAAATGTCAACTCATTAGTATTAGTGGTGGGAGTATCAACATCACAGGACTTAAATCCATAGGCTAGAACCATTGAAACGAAAAATACTAAGTTTCTCAAAGAGTATTTGTTGGGGTTCTTAGTTTCAGTTAACCGAACCTACTTTCTCTGTGCATAAAAGGATTTATGACATTGTGTTGCATAGCTTATGTAATTTCATGGGTGAGGGATGAGCAGGGAACCAACTCTGGGTGTTAGGTATTGCCTAACTTGAGTCTGTTTTAGTAGAAAGCATACTTTTTCTACCATTGACCACTAGGCACTTATGATGTTGTGTACTAGATAATATAACCTTTATGTGTTACCCTAAAAATCTAATGTCATGTGCAGCCTATTTCACTATCTTACACTGGTGACTTCTGCTTTAAATCTCATATGTGTTGTTTCCTTGTGGAAGTCAGATTGCATGTAGATCCCACCCTCCTGAAAATGAATCAGAAAAACTCTTTGTTGTTATGTGTTTGTTTTGGTTTCAAAGCTCTTTAGTACAAGAAGGAAACTATAAAAGGGTTTAGAGGCTATTGAGTGAACCAGTCTGCATTATCTGCAGTGCTTTCTACTACATTCATGAAGTATCACTGTCATGGAAAAGGACTGGCTTCCCTAATATGGCCTCACAAAGGAACATTCGTTTTTGGTTTACTTTAATTAAATTCCAATATCTGAATTTTCTGTATGCAGAAATCTGATTTTGCAGTACAACAGGAGATAAATCACCTTTCATGACACAGACGCACATTATCCACATTCATTAGACTGATGTATTAAAACCAGCATACTAGTTTATTAATTTACAGTGATAAATTAAAAGATTACCTAGAAAAAAATTGCACCACGTATATTGTCAATACATTCTCTCTCTGTTGTCCGATCATTGTGGGAAGCCATATCAAAATCTGAAGCATTTTGGTTGTGGATTCAAACTAAGGAATACTTTATGTCAAATATTTAATGCTTGATAGACTAACATAGTCCATTGTTTTTATTTGAAATTAGCCCATTGTTTCTACGTTGTCAATGGGGAGAGAAAACTTAGAAGTTGGTGGAAACAGCCATTTCTGTCCTGGATAGTGTTTGAATGGATGTTGCGAACAGATAACTAGTCAAATTCACATTTTTGATCAGTTCAGTTTAAAAGTATTCTCCAGCCAAGAGCCTCTCTATGTTTTTTAATGTCTTTGACCTTTCGTTTTTATGTTGATCTTCAGAATTTAAGTTGGTTCTGAAAATGTAGTAGAAGTATTTTCTTTTATTTCTGTATTCTTTACAGTACCTCTTGACAACTCCCTAGAATTGTCCAATGAAACTGATTATTCAAGTTCTTCCTCCTTTCTCCTTCATTACAAACCCTTCTTGCCCCAAAATAACTGACAGAAAAGTAATACATTAAGACAATGTAGGGTGTCCTGCATTGTCTATGGTGACATTGCAAGTCCTGAACTCAGTTCCTCTCACAGACCCACCACATCTACAGCTACCATGGAGTGATTCCCTCTGAAAGAAATCTAGAAATGAGTTGAGCAACTCACATTGAGCAAACAAGAAAATACCCACATTGAAATAAATAGGAAAGGCTGAGACAGACTCTCACCATAAACCCCACCCCTTGCACAGCAACATGATATTGGGAAGGAATTTACAACTTCCAACTTTTCCCTGAGTTGTAAAGGATTTGGACCCATTATCTAGCCTCAACTTTAAAGACTTGCACCTGAGGGTTGGGCACCTAAAGCACCTAACTTTGAAAACCAAAGATGTCACCCTGGTGACTGTTGACAAATACAAAACAAACACATGGTTCCCTGCTCATCCCTCACCCTGAGGCACATCAAACTATAGCAGACAAAGAGAGTTCTTAACAGGTTCACAAGAATTCAATGTGGCTGTGCCCCTCAGGACTCAGGGTAGAAAGAACAGAGAGAAATGCCCACCTCTCAGTCTTTCCTTAAAAGAGTGCTGTTGGCATACTTTAAAAGCTGCCTTAGGGTCAAGTCTCTAATTTAGCATATATCTGGGGGCCTTACGGAGACCACGGAGGCTAGCAGGTACCATCTCTGTGTTGTCTCTCTGGCCCACTTCACTTTACCAGTTTTTCCCTGGATAGAACTTATGCACATGTCTGGCACTTCAGATTTGCAGTTGCTGCCCAAGGAATGCACCCTTTTAATCTCCTGGCTCTGAGGGTCAGCAGAGCTTAAGCAGTTAACTCCCACAGGACTGTAGAAGGAAAGAAAGTTCTTAACTGGCCATCTTCACCCAGGATCAGTGAGAAGGAGCAGACAGAAACACCCATCTCCCAGTCTTTCAATGAAAGAGGTGTATTTGCATACATTAAAAGCTGCTTCCTGAGAGTCTGGCTTTCAGTCAGTCTGAATTTAGTTGCTGAGATCTTTTAGAACAATGAAAAGGGATAGTGAAAAGTCTTGACATACCCTTAACTACAGGAAGCACTAAGAATAAGGTAAGCTGTTTGGACAGTTATAAAGGTTTGAGAGATAGCCAAGAACTATGGCAACTATGGCAAGATTAAATGATAAGGTTCATCCTCCCACAAGAGGCCATGTCTTCAAGACTAGGAGAGGTGGCTGTTTATTTGAATACTTAGAAACTAATGAAGAGAGTCAAGGAAAATGAAGAAACAGAGGATTATGTTCCACACTAAAGAACAAGATAAAAGCTCAGAAAAAGGAGAAGTGAAGATAAGAGATTTATCTGATAAAGAGTTCAAAATAATGATCATAAAGATGCTCACTTAGCTCTGGAGAAAAATGAATGAACAAAAGTAGAATTTTAACAAACAAAACTTAGGAAAGTACCAAATAAAAGCATGTAATAACTGCATTGAAAAGTAACATGATGGGATGTAACATCAGACTAGATGAAGGAGAAGAAGGAATCAGTGAACTTGAGGACAGGGCAGTGGAAATCACCCAATCAAAAGAGCAAGCAAAAAAGAAAAAAGAATGAAAAAGAGTAAGCATAACTTTAAGGATTTAAATGACAACATTAAGTAGACCAATATTCACAATTTAGGTATGCCAGAAGAAGAGAGAGAAAGAAAGGGGCAGAAAACTTATTTGAAGAAGTAATGGCTGAAACCTTTCCTAACATGGGGAAGGAAATAGACACAGAGATCTACAAAACCCATAGAATTCCAATAAAGCTGAACTCAAAGAAACGAACACCAAGACATATTATAATTGAAGTGTCAAGAGTTAAGGACACTTAACTCTTTTAAGAACACTCTTCTCTTTTAAGGAGAGAACCTTAAAAGTAGAAGAGAAAAGCAATTTGTTCATAAAAGGGAACCCCCATACTTATAGCAGATTTCTCAGCAGAAACTGTGGGCTAGTAGGGAGTGGCAAGATACATTTCAACCAAAGACATTCCACCTGACAAAAAATGTCCTTCAGAATTGAAAGAGAAAAACAGTTTTCCAGACAAACAAAAGCTAAAGGAGTTCATCACCACTAGACTGGTCTTGTAAGAAATGTTAAAAGGAGTTCTGTAAGCTAAAATGAAAGGGTACTAATTAGTAACAGGAAAGCATAATTAAAGTAGAAATTATACTTGTAAAAAATATGTAATGTTGTGAATATGGTGGGTTAATCACTTATAAAGCCTAGTATGAAGGGACTAAAAGACAAAAATAGTAAAAATAACTATAACTCCAAAAATTTGTTAATGGATATATGTGATCAAAAAGATATAAATTACAACATCAAAAACCTAAATTAGGTGAGGGGAATATAAAATGTAGAGGTTAGAATATATTCTAACATAAGTTGTTACTAACTTAAAATAGATTGTTAGAAATATAAATTGTTTTATGTAAACCTCATGGTAACCACAAGCAAAAACCTATAGTAGATACAATAAAAATAAAGGAATCTAAGCATACCATTACAGAAAAACATCAAATCACAAAGAAAGAGCATAAGAGAGTAAGGAGGAAACAACAGAATTACAAAATATCCATAAAACAAGGAACAAAATGTCATTAGTAAATACAAACTGATCGCTAATTACTTTAAATGTAGACAGATTAAATTCTCCAATCCAAAGACTTAGAGTGGCTGAAAGATTTTTTAAAAAGACCCAACTAAAGGCTACCTACCAGAGACGTTAACTTTAAGATGAGACACAGACTGAAAGTGAAGGGGTAGAAGAAAATATTCCCTGCAAACGAAAACCAAAAGAAAGCTACAATAGCTATACTTGTCAGACAAAATAGACTTTAATCTAAAAACTGTAATAATAGACAAAGAAGGTCATTATATAATGATAAAGTAGTCAGCTCATCAGGAAGATGTAACAGTTGAAATATTTATATACCCAATATCAGAGCACCTAAGTAAATATAATATTTGCTTGTGTTCTTTATAGATCTACCTTTTTTGTCCTCTAGTACAGAATGAAGTTCAGAATCACATACAGCTTTTAATTATTTTTCTTTGTCTCTTTTTATCTGGAATAAATAGTTGCTCACCCTTTCTTTGCCTTATAACATTGACAGTTTTGAATAATGCAGGTCCCGTATCCTCTTTTACTAGGATGTTCATTATTGTGTGTTTTTTCTGATGTCTCTCATCTTTAGATTCATGTTATACATCAGGCGTTGGAATACTGCCAACATTTGAAATGCTGTGTGTTCTTTATATTGGTGTCCATCTATTATGTTAATTTTGGTAACTTGGTCAGGTGATTGTCAGCTATTTCCATTGTCTAGTTGCTGTCTTATGGCTTGCAACTCAAACATCATCTGTTAGAAGATACTTTGAGCCTATGCAAATATTTTGTTACTCATTAATCATCCTCGCCCCTAGATTTAGCATTTAGTGATGATTCTTGCCTGTTCCATTTTTATTTTGATGGTTGCAAAATGATTATTTTCCACCTCCACACACCCTCTACCTTTACCAGTCAGTAGTTGACATTTTGCTCTAAGCAAGAGCTTTCCTGTCTTGTCTATTTGAGCTAGAGACTCATTTATTCCACTTTCTTTATTCTTCAGTATTATTTAATTAATGGTTTTCATTGTCTTAAGGCACAAATTGTCCTAGATTTGTACCCTTCATGTTGGTTCCTGTATTCTTTAGATAAGGCCCCATCATTTTATAAAGCATTTTTTAAACTTTATATCATAACAAGCTGATCCAGGCTCATCTTATTCCTTCCCTGCCCTTGGCCTTGAAGTCAGCCATTTTTCCAAGGATCCCTGGCTTAATTTAGTGGAGAATAATATTAGAAACCAAGATGTAGGTTCTTATGTATTTGGAATCAATGTTTGAAAAGTTTTATTTTTCATTTTATGTTCAGATATTTTTTCATTTTCCATTTTAAGTGAACCAAATATTATAATTTACTTAACTTTATAATCAACTTACAGAAGGTTAGATTCTGCTTCTTATGAGTTTTCCTAAGATTCTGAAAACGAAATAAGTTGTAAGAGTTCTGGCTCCTATAGAATTGCACTTAGGTATTAGCCAGAATTGTATGACAGCTTTTCTGTGCTCATAACAGAAAGTTAATGTTTTTTGGTGGTATAAAAAAATGGCATGGACAGTGAGGTAGGATTTTAAAAAATAATATTAAAACTTAGATGATGTTCCTTTCTAGGTCATCCTTAATGTTTTTCCCATTTTTGGTGTGAAGTTAACTATGTTCTTTTTTAAAAATGTGTTTTTCTTTTATTACTGGGTCATTTCATCAGTTCAAAAATAGATCTTTTTAATTTTCATTTGGTGTGAATTACTTCATACCAAATATACTATGACACATTATTTGGAAGCCTGAAGAGGAGGAACTTAGGGACATACACCATCCAAAGTATAATTGTGCAACTTTAAAAATGTTGGCTCTTATCTTTCCAAGATACAGTAATACTATCAGTAATCACAAGCAAAACATTTTCATTAAACTTTTGAAAACATGTTCCCCAAATTATTTGACTAAATATGATTGTAAAATTTTTTCAGGTATTAGTAAAATATGATAAATGTAAAGTGGCTTTATATTGCTTCACTTTTGAAAAAATGAAAGACCTGTCTAAATTTTTTATTTAGTTGTATCATTTTAAAGTATTTTTAATGTGTTTATAGATGTGTTTATGAACCAGTAATGATGATGCAATACTTAGTAAAGACATTTGGTATGTCAGCAAATAAATGGTCATCAAAGAAAGGGACGGGGAAATGATTGAGGAGGGTACACTGGAGAAATAAGATGAGGAATAAAGAAGGAGTACATAGAAGGAATAAGATTGGTGTCTTCATCTCAAGTGGCTTAAAATCTAGCGTGTGAGGCAAAACCAAAATATAAGTATAAATATACTCCATAAAGGTACCTGTGTTAAGCACTGATTCAATGATAGACTTAATAATTAAAGACAGGATAGCAGAAATAAGTCTTTAAAGGATTCAGTGGCCATTTAAAAAGCAAGAGCTAAGGAAAGCTTAGAGTAAAGGAAATAGAAAGAGCAGTCCAGGCAAAAAGCTATGGATAGGAAAAAAAAATTACAGTGTTTATGATACATCGAAGGCTTATCATGTTCCAGAACTATGCTAAAAGTTTTATAGCACTTTTATTCCATTTTATTTAATTCACATGTAGTTTATTTTATTCTTATAAGAACAGCACTTGGTAAGTTTTAACGTTCCCATTTTATGGATGAGGCTAAAAGACTTAGCCAGGGACATTCAGGTACTAAGTAAAAAGCTTGAATCTGTCTCCAGAGACCAAATACCAATATCAAACACTAAAATATATATTAGAAGGCTGCAAAAATTATATCAGTGTGTTATTGGTTCAAGAAGAACTGTCAGGACTAAAACCAAAATTGATCTTATTTATTATTTATTAATATCTGACTATGGAAACATTCATTACAAATGAATAGAGTCTGTACATTTTAACAAATGTTATTTAAATAGTTATTGAACTTTGTGAGAAAAAAATAAATTGAAATGCTTGTAGTAAAATAGAATTCCAAATGATTGAGCAATTTATCTGGAAAAATGAAGTAATAAAAATGGGTTTCTAAACTGGTCTCTTATTGGCAAAACTTTCAGCGGTGGAGGAAATCACATAAAACATTTGATTGATTTATCTGAAGAATAGCCTAGTCATTTTTTCTTTCTCTTTTTTCTTTTCCTTCCCTTGGTTATCGAGCTACTAAATTGTGCTCATTATAGAAAATTTAGAATACATTGGGAGAAAAGTATGAGAACAGAAAAAAAAAATGATAGTTTGATATATTTTGTTTCAATCATAAGGGTTTTCTTTTAAAAAAAAAACTAAAACTCTATATAGATATAATTAATGTCTATACATTAATTGACCATATGGATATGATATGCTTAATCCATCTCCTACTTGGCATTTAGTTCCCCTTTTGTAAATATTATGAATAACACTGTGATGAATAGCTCTTTGGAATAATCTTGATTCCATTTAGGAGGGTTTTGTCCGTGATTATCTATCTCACTGAATTAAAAATTACAAATAGAGAAGAGTAAGAAGTGAGTTTGCTAGGAATACAATCAACATTATACTTGGTAGTATTCTAAAGACTAATCCTCAGACCTCATTCAATAAAGAGAGTCTAGTGAAAAGTAGCATAAGTAACATAATTCAGACAAAAATCAAAATTGAGTGACATATATCCTGAGTTTCTCCTGTTTGATTATTTGCAGCATATGCAAATATCCACATAGGATTCTCTTTATAATAGGAATGGTGGAGATTATGCTTTTTGTGAAAGGGTCTTATCTCCATCCTCTCTCCCTTTTAAAGAGAATTGCTTAAATGGACAGAATGCTGAATCTTAAAAAACATTTTTTTTAATGTTTATATTTGAGAGAAAGATAGAGAGCATGAGCGGGAGAGCAACAGAGAGAGAGGGAGACACAGAATCTGAAGCAGGCTTAGGCTCTGAGCTGTCAGGACAGAGCCTGATGTGGGGCTCCAACCCACAAGCTGTGAGATCCTGACCTGAACTAAAGTCGGACGCCCAGGTGACGAAGCCACAAGGTGCCTCTAGAATGCTGAATCTTAACAGTCTCTTTGACATCCATCATAGATACGTTCTGTAGGGAAAACATTTCACTGAATTAGCTATGACCGATTAGTATTATATGCTTAAAATAGTATGAGACATTAAAACAACAGGAGAAACTTTTGAGAACAGGCTCCCAAAGTCCTTCAACTTTAAATCCCTTTTCTTAAATTTTGACAGCTTTACACTAGGAACGGCTGCAGCAATTGTTATTACTATTTCAGTTTAACACAAGGATTATTACATGCATATATACTGAATGGAAAAAAGTGTGAACATCTTTCCAGATTTATAATTTGACTTTTTGTATGTCATCTGTTCTAAACAGTTTCTTTAAACTAACACCTATTTCTTTTAAAGGTTGTTGTTTGTAAAATAAAGTAGATACCTTTTAGTACTATATTGTTTTTATTATTTTATCATATTAATAACTACATCTGATTTTATTTTATTTTCTTATATTAAATTTTTTTTAAGTTTATTTTTAAGAGACAGAGTGCAAGTGGGGGAGGGGCAGAGAGAGGGAGGCACAGAATCTGAAGCAGGCTCCAGGCTCTGAGCTATCAACACAGAGCCCGATGCAGGGCTTGACCCCACAAACTGTGAGATCATGACATGAGCCAAAGTCAGTTACTTAA
Source organism: Paguma larvata (assembly GCA_030068075.1). Classification (NCBI taxonomy): domain Eukaryota; kingdom Metazoa; phylum Chordata; class Mammalia; order Carnivora; family Viverridae; genus Paguma; species Paguma larvata. Next base: position 64,334,218 of record CM057831.1, on the reverse strand, counting down.
CTGACTGAGCCACCCTAGGGCCCAGCTACATCTGATTTTAAAGATACATTTTAATTTTGCTCATAGTAGATATAAGGTTTCTACCCAAATTATGATCCACAGAGTACTATTCTTAGTCATCTGAATAAGGCATACTTTGTAGACCAATATGTTTAATATAACCAGATGTCCTATATCTTCATGAAATGTTTCAGTATACCTACATGATCATTAAGTTTCAATATGTGTTCTTTAAGAAAATAAAGCTGAAATCTTGGGTTTTTATGCTCAGCATATATACCTCTAAATTAGGAATTCTAGGGAAATACATTTTATTTAACCTATGAAATTATAAGCTTAAGTTCTATGATCATATAACTCACCAAATAATATAATTTTTTCATCTAAAAATGATTTAATATTTTATCATTTCTAATCTTATTCATCAATTTTCACATAGTGGAAAAGAACTTTGAAAAGAGCCATTGACTTTGGTGGTTCACAAAATAAACTTCTTGAATTTATGAGAACCTAATTTTGAGTTGGTTAACTGTTTAGAAAGGAAACCGGCAAGGAATGTATCTGTAGTTTCCCCACTTCATATAAAAGTTTGTATTCATTATCGCATTTTCTTCAGAGATAAGGTTTAGCTTAATAGTATTTCTCATAATGTTGATATTTTAAGTCAGTCCTAGGTGTTGTGTTCTTAGTCATTTTATAAGATACACCAAAGAATTCTTGAGTACTATCTAACAATTGATTTGAATTAATTATGTCTTGGGGATAAAAGATGAGGCACATACTTCAGTGCCAGTGACCATATTCCTCAGTTTATGATGGTTAACTTATTAACTCTGATTTATTCACTACATGTTTACTGTAGGGTAAAAGGTGTTGTAAAAAAGATATGCAGTAAGAATTACTAAAATAAAAATTGCCAAAAAGTAAAGCTTCAACAAATTATCATTCTCATGTTTCTTTTATTAAAAAGTATATTAAAATTATGTTACCACTTAATAGTGTGAATATAGGAAATGAATTTTAGTTAAGTATGCCTAGCTTAAAAATTTAGTCATTAGCTCTTGTTTTTAAAAGGTATGTAAGTACTAAAATTAGGAAAATGAAGTTGGCAGAATAGATATATACTACAGTTCAAGCCAGTTATATACATAGCATCCTGCCTTTTTCTAAGCTTGACCTCTTTGGATGCTTTGACTTGTCTCATTGTTGGATTTCTTCTTTTCCCTTTCCCTCTTACTGTTCTATTCATTCTTTAAGTTCCGGCTCAGTACTGTGTACCTCACTGATTTCCCTTCTCAGAGTTTCTCAACACTGTAAATATGTAAAAATGTTACAATATTGTTTTGCACTTATTACCGTTATTTCACCTATGTTGATTTTAGCACTTCAGCTAGATTATAAATTTCTTGACACAAAGAACTGCACCTTATCCTTCTGTGACACCTGCTCTGTGGCCAACCACTTAGTAAGTCTTTTATAAATAAACACATACTGATACATTATGATTTACTTTTTAAAACTTTAAACTTTTTGTTGTAAAGATAATGCAAGAGTAAACATTTTAGCAAGTTATTTTTCTCTGGATATGCATATATTTTTATATGGTATGTGAAAACCATAATCCCCATGACCCAGAGACAAATGCTAAGACAAATGCTAGTCTTTTGGAGTATAACCTTCTAGGCCTTTTCTCCTCCATATTAAAAATGTAAACATATTGAACACAAAATATGCACACACACACAAACACTGTATACTACTTTTTTTAAAAAAGCTTATTTATTTTGAGAGAAAGAGAGTGTGAGTGAGCAGGGGAGGGAGGAAGAGAAAGAAAGAAAAAGAGACAGAGAGAGAGAGAGATTGAGAATTCCAAGTAAGCTCTGTGCTGTCATCGCAGAACTGGCTGCAGGGCTTGATCTAATGAACTGTGACATCACGACCTGAGCCAAAATCAAGAGTTGGATGCTTAACCAACTGAGTCACCCAGGTGCCCCTCCTTTTATTCTTTTTAAACTAAATACTTAAAGAAATGCTGTAGGAAGAATTTTAGTATGAAATACTATTGTTGAAAAGGAGCTTGGCACATTTTGGATATTGTATACAAGTCTTTTCAAGGTAGAAGAGACAGGAATCAAGCATCAAGAGTGCAACAAAGACGAAGCTGACATATTCAACCTGAGTGAAAGGATGAACTTCCTAAATGTTTTGCCTATGGAGTCATCCAATAAAATCAGTAATCTAATAATTTTTAGCATTTTTGTCTCAGGATACGTTTAAAGGGCAATAGCACTTTTGGGGAAGATTGATGTGGTGAATATTAAGTTATCCCATATTATTGAAGCACAGAGACTGTGATCTACATACAATGTAAATTACATAGAAGTTGGGAATCCCACTGCACATGTAGTCCATGGTAAGAATAGGTAGAAAAAAAATCTATAAGTGGGCAAGTTGTACCATGTGATTATGGTGTATATAAGAGATAAGGTGACCCTACAAGTCATTGTGAGATAGTTCAGTAAACTTGGTGTTTAAGATAAATTTGTATCTTAAAAAGTAAATAAATTTTTATGTTTAATGGGATCTACTAGAATTAGGAAAAATCTTAGTTTAGAAAAAGGCTTGAAAATACTATTCAGTGAGATAAATAAAATATGTGAAAATATTTTCTACTATAAAATTTCAAAGCATTATTATAACATCTGTTACATTCATAGCCTATGTTTTAAATTTCCTGCTTATTTTTAGGTTTCTCACATCTTTTCAACATATGAAACACATAATTGTTACCCAAAAGATATTCTAGCTGCTATAATGAAGAAGCAATATTCCCTTAGATGATAAATTATTTATAGAAAAATTTTATCAAAACCCCCACATTACTGTCTCTTGAAACAAACCTTATTTTAACCAACAGTTTTGAGTTAAAAAAAAATTTTAGTACTACATTTTGTTTTGAAAAGAGGAGTATAAATTTTCTCTAAACTTGTGGCATTATATTCTCTTTTTTGTAGAAACATTGTTTATTAATTATAATGAAGTATTTTAATAAGAATTTTGATATTTAATTCATAATTTCACTTACTAAAACAATTAAACACTAAATATTAAAAATATCCTGTCTTCCCACAGAGATTTGGAGAATTCAGCACTTAAAAAGGACAATGAAAGCTAAATTGAAGGAACACACACACACACACACACACACACACACACACACACAGAGTCTTTGGAATTGAACATGAAAACCTAGTATATTATTATAGTAAAAAATCACTAAGAAGGGTAGTATTTCAGTGTATTATCGTAAACTCAAAGTTACAATCATAAGTAGTAGAGCTTCATCATATTTTTATCTCTTTGGGATTCATCTTTTATAAAAAAAATATTGCAAGGAGTAAAGTTTCCATATAATTTCACTTTTGGATTTTGGGTTTCTATTGTTGTTTTTATTCTAAATAAGTATATCTTGATGATGATATAAGACATACTAGATACATATTCTCAGGTAAATATTTCCAGGTAGTCTATAAGCAAAAAGTATAGCCAAATTAAATTAATGAGAATTTGGTGCTTATTTACTTCAACCAGAAATCAGAAAGTCTTAATAGATTGCAAAATCCCTGATTAAAAAGATAAAATTATTACATAACATGGATGTTAATTGCCCTTAGAGATATTTTGCTTTACTTTTTGAGTTGCGGGGATCATTTTTTTTATCATAGGTAATGAGATCTAATTACTATGCCATAAAATTCACCTTTTAAAGTGTGCAATTCAGTCTTTTTAGTGTATTAAAAAATATTTTTTAACATAGTTATTGCATTTTGCTTTGAAAAGTGGAGTATGAATTTTCTCTAAACTTGTGACGTTGTATCTTATAGGAGAGCTATGAGAATTAAGGATAACAATATCTTATGATTTATAATACAATTACGAAGTAAAAGCCAACCTCTGTAATAAAAATAAATATAAATTAAAATGGAATTGTTTTACTTAATACAAATTTACACTATACTGGCTCTCTTTTCTTTTTTGCCAGTAATTATTCCATTTAGTGAATGTTTAGTTAAAGAATAGCTTTAAGAAATGACCAATGCATTCTATTTTGTGTTTTGGTCAAAGTAGGTTAATGTTCCTTTATTTGAAATGGTTATCTACTTAGTCAAGCTGACGTCGAATGGTACTCTAGGGCATTTATCACAATCTCATAAAGTGGATAGCTTTATCTCTTTGAGGAATTTTAGTTGTTCTTTTGTCATTTCAAATTTGTTAGTAATCCATGAACAATATGATTTATTATGTGTGGAAATATTTGGTAAATTCATATTCATCACGTTTTTATTATTTCTAAGGATTTCAGAAACCAGCCAACCTTTTAGCTTTTGCTTTGTAACAGATGAAAATCTTTCAAGAGCTTAGGGACCTTATGACACATATAAAAAGTAAACAGATAGTTCCCTTTGGATATGTGCATTCCATAGACATCTAATACTTGATTATATTTCACTGTACTAGAAAATATATGAGTTCCAGAGGAGATAGAAAATATAGTTCTTGGCCTCTATAAGTGGGGGGGTGGGGGGAGGAAGGGAGACTTGCCTTGCTAAACTAGCCAGAAAGTTATTCCAAGAAAAATCATTCCTGTGTGTGCAGTGAACAAATTTAAGAAAGTATTAACCATATGCCCAGCTCTTGTTTTAGGAACTGGGATATTACCAGTGAACAAGACAGAAATCCTGGTCTTCATGAAGCATATTTTAGTGGAAGAGACAAACAAAAAACAAGATAAGCATAAGGCTCCTGGGTGACTCAGTCGGTTAAGCGTCCGACTTCGGCTCAGGTCATGATCTCATGGTTTGTGAGTTTGAGACCTACATTGGGCTCTGTGCTGACAGCTCAGAGCCTGGAGCCTGCTTCGGATTCTGTGTCTCCTTCTCTCTCTCTGCCTCTCCCGTACTCACTCACTCTCTCTCTCTCCCAAAAATAAACAAACATTAAAAAATTAAAAGAAAAAAACAGGATAAGTGAAATAGGTTAATTTGTTGGATGGTAACAAGTGCCAAGGAGAAAAATAAAGCAAGGATCGGATAAAGGACTAGTATCCAAAAATCTATAAAGAACTTACCAAACTCCACACCCGAAAAACAAATAATCCAATGAAGAAATGGACGGAAGATATGAATAGACACTTCTCCAAAGAGAACATTCAGATGGCCAACAGACACATGAAACGATGCTCAAAGTCACTCATCATCAGGGAAACACAAATCAAAACCACACTGAGATACAACCTTACACCGGTTCGAGTGGCTAAAATGAATAAATCAGGAAACTATAGATGCTGGCGGGGATGTGGAGAAGCAGGCACCCTCCTACACTGTTGGTGGGAATGCAAACTGGTGCAGCCACTCTGGAAAATGGTGTGGAGGTTCCTCAAAAAAATGGAAATAGAGCTACCCTATGACCCAGCAATAGCACTGCTAGGAATCTACCCAAAAGACACAGAAATGCTGATGCATAGGGGCACGTGTACCCCAATGTTCATAGCAGCACTTTCGACAATAGCCAAGTCATGGAAAGAGACTAAGTGCCCATCAACTGACGAATGGATAAAGAAGATGTGGTACATATATACAATGGACTACTACGTGGCAATGAGAAAAAATGAAATCTGGCCGTGTGTAGCAACATGGATGGAACTGGAGGGTATTATGTTAAGTGAAATAAGTCAGTCAGAAAAAGACAGATACCATATGTTTCCACGAATAGGTGGACTTTGTGAGACTAAGCAAAACCCAGGGGGAGGGGAAGAGGGGAAAGGAAAAAAAGACACAGAGAGGGAGGGAGACAAAACATAAGAGACTCTCAAAGACTAAGAACAAATTGAGGGTGGGGGGGGAGGAAGGGGGGAGAGGGGGTGACGGGCATTAAAGAGGGCACATGTTGGGATGAACACTGGGTGTTATATGTAAACCAATTTGAAAATAAACTATTATAAAAAAAAAGACAAAGAACAAACTGAGGGTGAGGGGGGTGAGGGGGGGGAGAGGGGGTGACTGGCATTAAAGAGGGCACGTGTTGGGATGAACACTGGGTGTTACATGTAAACCAATTTGAAAATAAACTATTATAATAAAAAAAAAGAAGACATCAGAAAGATTACCATAAGTCAAAATTCCTAAGGAAATAAAATATTTCAGCTAATGCAAAAAAAAAATAAAGCAAGGAAAGAAGATTGGGAATGTTAGTGAATTGGGATTTTAATTAGGGTGGCAGCAAAGGCTTAACAGAGGAGAAGCAAACTGGGGCTAAAGAGGAATAGGAGAGATTGAAGGAGACTGTTAAAATAATTCAGGCAAGCAATGATGGCGGTTCATAGTACTGTGGTAGGAGTGGAGGTGGTGAGCAGTCAGGATTTGCTGACAGTTTGGTTATGGGGTATGAAGAGAGAGGAATCTGGGGTTTCGATTTGCCAAATGGACAGATAAGATTTCCATTAACCGAGATTCAGAATACTGTATAAAGTATGGAGTTTGAGGAGAAAGATTGGAGCTATGGTTTGGACATGTTTAAGATACCTGTTAGTCATCTAAGTGGAGAGGTGAAGCAGGCAGTTGGATTTAGCATTTGGGGAGAGCTTGGTGGGAGAAATGAGTTGGAGGACTGTGATATGCTGGTGAACTGTGCTGAGAATTAAAAAAACATAAGTAAAGCAAAGGCTTCAGGAAGCCTTGAGCTGGAACTTTGATTAATGGAAAAGAAAGAACATTCTAGTTAGGGAAAATGTCCTGGCATCTTAGAGTATCATCTAGAAATAAATCTGAATGCTTTACTACCTTGTCTTTTTTTTATATGTAAGTTTTATAGTGCATCATATAGTATTATGGAACCATAGGTGCACAGGAAATACTTGTTGACACACAATGAAAATAAAAGTTTTCGAAGTTTATTTCATTAACAAGTATTTTTTGTCATTGAAATGTAGGGTATTTTTTTCTTATAAATGTTTTATTTTGCTGTAATATACATAATATTTACCATTTTAACCATTATTAAATATACAGTTCCGTGACAGTAAGTACATTCTGAAACTTCGTTTTGTGAATAAAGATATTTTCTCTTCTTAAAAAATCAACACTGTTGCTTATGAGCAAAAGGAATTTAGAGCTGATTGGGCTTCACTTCTAATAGCACTGAGCATTCTGTAAGCCTTAGAATCCTAAGTGATCATCACTTTTGTTCGAAAGATTGGTACAAGTAGAAAAGCAAGAATGAAAATTAGTGCCTTCTAAAATAGATCTTTTCTTAAAAACTGATTCTCCATTTAAGTGATTATCATTTTTAGTTGTTTGGGTCACTGTTTAAAATAATTTTAGTGTGTCCTCTTTACCTTTGATGACTGGATCCCACACAGAAACCAGATGCTCACATAAAGTTGTGGTATATATCTGTAGCACAAGGAACTTTTCAAAATTGAAATAAACATGGCTCTCTTTATAATTTCTTTGTTTGCTTTTTTGCTTCTGAGATTCCTGTCACAGTATGTATCTTTATTTTTAGTTCAAGTTTTGTTAATTATATTATAAATTATATTTTATAAATTTATATTTTGTAAATTATATGACAATGTGTGATATGTTTACCTGTTGTTAGTTCTACACCTAGTAAATTCTATATGTTCATTACAATGCATCTTTTTCTAGGGAACAAAGAAGGAAGAGATAGAAGGTGAAGTGGAAGGGTCTGGTTTAATTCAGCCTGCAGAAGTATTTGCTCCCAAAAGCCTGGTGTTGGTATCCAGATTAGATTATCCGGAAATTTTTAGGGTAAAGAACTCATAGTTGTCATTTTTGATTTGTATTATAGTGTGAATCTGTTTTGAGTGAACCATGGTAACAATTTTGTATTTAAAATATTTTTGAATTGATTTAGAGGTTTATCAATAAAATAAATGCAGTGTTAATGAAAAAAATGTATTCATCTTGGATGAAATTACATACCTAGATTAATGTAACTATTTAAACTTATAAGGATGTAATGTTGGTTTTAAAATAGATCCAAAGACTACTGACTCCAAAATTTATGAATCTAAAAGAAATCATTCCATTGCTTGTAGCAAATTTAAAATGTATTAGTAGTATAACAACTTTGTGTTTTTATTTATCTTCTTTTGTGGAGTCCAGGCTCAAGTAAATATAATGGATATTTGCAATTTCAAATAGTTTTGATCTCCAACATAGCTTTAAAATATTGTCTACTTCCAGATATTGTCCTTTTTAAGACACTCAAATTTTTAAATGCAAAATAAAATTTTATTTAGTTTTAAATACATTTAAGCTTTGAAACAAGAGGGCTTATTTTTCTTATTTCAGTTGCTACCTATGGTAATAGTAAGGTTGATTATTGTCAAAAATGACAGATGTCTTTGGAAAGTATAAAATATACCTTAAATTTTCTGAAGGACTTGGGAAATTAATATGTAATTTCTGGAAAACTTTTTCTCATTGTTGAGATTGTATATATTCTAGGAGAATTGACTTAGTGTCAAGATTTCAGTGACAATGGGTGACTTCTAACCAATACAATTTTTCCTTTTTCTTTTTTTTTTTTTTAATGTTTGTTTTTGAGAGAGCGACTGAGACAGAGTACAAGCAGGGGAAGGGCAGAGAGAGAGGGAGTCACAGATTCTGAAGCAGGCTCAGAAGCCTGATGCGGGGCTCAAACTCCTGGACTGTGATCGTGACCTGAGCCAAATTCGGACGCTTAACTGACTGAGCCACCCAGGCATCCCTACTAATTTTTCAGAGGAACAAATTTCAATAAACTAGAATGAAAGATTCATCAGGATTGCATTTTGTCTTCCATTTTACCACCTACTTTCTTCTGAGCCTAATGTGTTAATTATATCTTGTCTCTATTTTGCTAACCTCTGATAATTTACAAATTTTTTTCTGTAGAATAAATACTCTGAATTTATAAGAAGCACAAAGCAGTAACATTTCTAAATTTTTATCTTGAAGTTTTGCAAAGTAAGTTGAGACAAAAGCAGTTTTAAGCCCTATAAATTTGCTAGAGTGGTTATCTAAGCACAAACACCTGTTTTACAAATTATGGTTCTGCTTTTTATAAACTCATCGCAAAAACTCATTTAGAGCTTCTGGTCAAGGAGGAAAATTTAATAAACTTAATAACATTTGCTGCTTAAAGCTTATTCCATTGTTACTGTAGAATATACTTTACTGGCTTCAAGCAGAAATTTCCCTAAGAGCAGATGTCACAGCAGTTTATTTTTTAATGCTGATTTTTTTCCATGAGAAAGTAATGTCTTCTTTCATCTTCTCTTTGTAGGCTTGCCTAGGTTTGATCTACACTGTATATGTGGATAGTTTGAATGTGTCCTTGGAAAGTCTCATTGCAAACCTGTGTGCGTGCCTTGTCCCAGCGGCTGGAGGGTCTCAGGTAAATAGAATGAAAAAGGGAGATGAAGAGGGCCTTTTCCTCTTTTCCTCTGCTCCAGTTAATTTAATTTTTGAAGAAAAGAAAAAAGCAGAATTCCTTAAATATTTTCATTTTAAAGAGTGTCTTAGTTTAGTTAAGCATTGTCCCTATGGTCGGCCTTCTAGAGACCCAAGATTCCAGTCTTTTCTTAGGTCATGAGGTTACTTTTAACACAGGGCTCACCTTTCACATAGCATAATTAGAAGTCATATTTTGTGTAACTTGAACTCTAGTTTACATTTTCTTGGAAATACACGTTTTTAAGCTGAACATTCAAAATGTCTCCTTTCTACCTTTATTACTCCACTATATAGCTGTGGCTCATTTTATTAACTTATATCCAAATGTTTTTTAGTGATGAATGTTAGACAAACTCTAAACTACATTTAGAAATATTTAGAAATATTGATGATCATCCAGAATCACAGATCTTTCCAGAAAGTATAATCTATCCCTTATAATTTCCCAAGGTGTTTGGTCATATATTGAGACTCATAGGAAGACATTAAATTCTTTTACTGAAATAAAACTTTCTCAGAGTGGTCATCTCGTTTGTCTTAAGATTTTCATTTTCGTCTCTGAAGTAGAAAAATAAGAACCTCAGCTTTGATGTCTCACTGTTTCCAGGGCACAATACTTTAAAAAAAGACTTCCTTAAGCCATAGAACTGATTAGTTGATCCCTTATTTTGCTTATTCTTGTGTAATCTTGTGGAAAAGGACAGCCCTCTAAAAGTACATTGTTTATCCTCCTCAGTCTGACAGAGATGATACTTGCAGTGAAACTGACATTTTTTCTCTTGCTCTTTTAACTCTTTTGTCTTACCTAGCGTCTTCTGTTACTCTTAAGTTTTTATCCTCTCTTTTTCCTCCTATTCCCTCCTCCCTCATTCTCCTCCACCTACTACAAGGACAGAATACAAGATACGAGTTCGGTTACAAATGAACCTAAACTTTAAAACTGTGGAATTATTTTATGGAACTTTATCAAAACTGTATTTTGTTCATTTATTTTTTAATTTAAAAAACTTTTTATTGTAGCTGCTAGAAATTTTAAAATATTACATATGTGGTTCTTGTTATATATTTTTTGTTTTCCGAGTTTTATTGACATATAATTGGCATAAAAATGTTGACTCCAACATCCAACATTTATTTTTTAGTTGAGTATGACAGTCATTGAGTTTGTGTCTCATTGTTATTAAATTTTCAGCTTTCTAATTACTGAATTTTCTCATACCATATTCATTTGGGGACAATGTAATTTGAATATTTTCGGTTTCATTCTTACTCTTGCATCTATTAATTGAATCTTATAGGGTCATCACCTACTCTAAATTTGGACTTAAAAAAAAAGGGGGTGTTTTGTTTGTTTGTTTGTTTTTTGAGAGAAAGAGAGAGCAAGTGAGGGAGGGACAAAGAGAGAGACAGAATCCCAAGCAGACTCTGCACTGCCAGCACAGAGCCTGACGTGGGGCTTGAACTCATGAACCGTGAGATCATGACCTGAGTCAAAGTTGAGAGTCGGAGGCTTAACAAAACTAAGTCACCCAGGCTTCCCCCTCAAAAAAATATTTTTAATAAATTTGAACTTTCAAGGGATTTTTTTTTAAATGAAAGAAATCATTTATTTGTGTGTGTGTGTGTTTTTCACCCATTCTGCAGAAGCTGTTTTCCTTGGGTGCGGGAGATAGACAGCTGATCCAGACTCCTTTGCATGACAGTCTTCCTGTCACAGGCACTAGTGTGGCTCTCCTGTTCCAGCAGTTGGGTATGTCTTTCCTCCCATTGTCAGTGTCCTCTTGTGGAAGCCTATTTATTTATATTAAAAAAAAAGATTTATTTTAAACTAATGTCTCCTGACATGAATCAAGAAAATAAAAAGCTAATGATTAAATACCTGATATATAAAATATATAATTATATGGGTCCTAATCTTCAATGGTATTCATTCTTTTCCTTCCTTCCTTCCTTCCTTCCTTCCTTCCTTCCTTCCTTCCTTCCTTCCTTTCTTTCTTTCTTTCTTTCTTTCTTTCCTTTCTTTCTTTTAACCCTGGCCTCTTTTGCTCTGGCGTCAATTAGACTTTGGAAAATAGACAGATTTTCTTTATGCTTTAAAAAATGAATAGATAGTATATTTTGCTTTTCCTTAGATGAATTACTTTTATAGAATCCTCGTCAGATGGAACTAAAAGTCCCATTCTTCTAATCCATAACCAGGATCAGGACTTTATCTCGAATTTTCTAGCAATGGCAAGGCCGAAGAATTGGGAGGAGGACACCAGAAAAAATGCCCTCTGTCCATTAGACAGCTTGTACTTCATTTAGGTAGTAGTGGAACTTAATTTTTTTCAAAATTTTTTTCTTTTTTTTAATGTTCATTATTTATTTTTGAGAGAGAGAGAGAGACAGAGCGTGAGCAGGGGAGGGGCAGAGAGAGAGAGAGAGTCACAGAATCTGAAGCAGGCTCCAGGCTCTAAACTGTCAGCATAGAGCCCAATGGGGGCTTGAACTCAGGAGCCATGAGATCATGACCTGAACCGAAGTCAGATGCTTGACCAGCTGAGCCACCCGGACATCCCAATTTTTTTCAAAAATTTATTTAAATTCTAGTTAGTTGACATATAGTGTAGTATTGTTTTCAGGAGTAGAATTTAGTAATTCATCACTTACATACAACACCCAGTGCTCAACACAAGTGCCCACCTTGCTCCAGCCATATCATTGCAAAAGGCAAGATCTCATTCCTTTAGATGGCTGAGTGGTATTCGGTTGTGTATATATACTACCTCTTCTTTATCCATTCATCTTCAATGGACAATTGGGCTCTTTCCATAGTTTGGCTATTATTGATAATGCTGCTATAAACATTGGGGTACATGTACCCCTTCAAATCTATATTTTTGTATCATTTGGGTAAATACCTAGTAGTGCAATTGCTGAATCATAGGGTAGTTCTGTTTTTAACTTTTGAGGAATCTGGACACTATTTTCCAGAGTGGCTGCACCAGTTTGCATTCCCACTAACAGTGCAAGAGGATTCCCCTTTCTCTGCATCCTTGCCAACACTTACTACTTATGTTGTTCATTTTAGCCATTCTGACAGGTGTGAGGTGGTATCTCATCGTGATTTTGATTTGTATGTCCCTGAGGATGAATAATGTTGAGTATCTTCTCATACGTCTATTAGCCATCTGGATGTCTTCTTTGGAAAAATATGCCTTCATGTCTTCTGCCCATTTCTTAAGTGGATTATTTGGGTTTTTTTGGGTGTTGAGTTTGATAAGTTCCTTATAGATTTTGGATACTAACCCTTTATCAGATATGTCATTTGCAAGTATCTTATCCCATTCCACAGGCTGCCTTTTGGTTTTGTTGATTGGTTCCTTCCCTGTGCAGAAGCTTTTTTTTTTTTTATTTTTTTTTTATTTTTTTTTTTATAATAGTTTATTTTCAAATTGGTTTACATATAACACCCAGTGTTCATCCCAACATGTGCCCTTTTTAATGCCCATCACCCCCTCTCCCCCCTCCCTCATCCCCCTTACCCTCAGTTTTTTCTTAGTCTTTGAGAGTCTCTTATGTTTTATCTCCCTCCCTCTCTGTGTCTTTTTTTTCTTTCCCCTCTTCCCCTCCCCCTGGTTTTTGCTTAGTTTCACAAAGTCCACCTATTCGTGGAAACATATGGTATCTGTCTTTTTCTGACTGACTTATTTCACTTAACATAATACCCTCCAGTTCCATCCATGTTGCTACACATGGCCAGATTTCATTTTTTCTCATTGCCACGTAGTAGTCCATTGTATATAAGTACCATAACTTCTTTATCCATTCGTCAGTTGATGGGCACTTGGTCTCTTTCCATGATTTGGCTATTGTCGAAAGTGCTGCTATGAACATTGGGGTACACGTGCTCCTATGCATCAGCATTCCTGTGTCTCTTGGGTAGATTCCTAGCAGGGCTATTGCTTTATATCTTGATGAAGTCCCAGTAGTTCACTTTTGCTTTTGTTTCCCTTACCTCCAGCGACAAGTGTAGCAACAAGTTGCTCTGGACAAAGTCAAAGAGATTGTTGCCTGTTTTCTCCTCTAGGATTTTGATGGTTTCCTATCTCACATTTAGGTCTTTCATCCATTTTGAATTTATTTTTGTGTATGGTGTAAGGAGGTGGTCCAGTTTCATTCTTCTTTTGTTGCTGTCCAGTTTTCCCAGCATCATTTGCTGAAGAGACTGTCTTTTTCCCACTGGATATTCTTTATTTTTTTTTTATTCTCAAGTTAGTTAAAATACAGTTTAGTCTTGGCTTCAGGAGTAGAACCCAGTGATTCATCTCGTGCACATGACACCCAGTGCTCATCCCAAAAAGTGCCCCCCTTAGAGTCTGTCACATATTTCACCCCTCCCCCCCACCATCAACCCTCAGTTTATTCTCTGTATTTAAGAGTCTCTTCTTTCCTGGTTCATTGAAGATTAGTTGACCATATAGTTGTGGATAGAAATAGTATAACTTTAAAGGAGGATGTTTCTGATCTGAGCTGCCAGAAATTCCTGTTTACCTCTTACTTGTCCTTTATATGTAGCTGCATATGAATGTCCCATTCTCCTTAATTCAATCTTTGTCGGTGTTCTCCATCTATCTTTGTCATTTTTTTATTACATTGGAACCTTCCCTTCCTTAGGGCTCATGTTCTGCATCTTCATGGAATTATTAGTTCCTTATATAAAACTCTTGCCCTTTTGTTTCCTTTCTATATCATGCCGAATTTTGCTTCTTGCTCAGCTCTATAATTTATCCCTTCTTTTTCATTAATGCCCTCATCCTTATTCTTCTGTTGTGACTTCGATTGTAACATTTAGAAAGTCTCAGAAGAAATTAATGTAAATATATACAGAGTTTTATAGTGTTCTAATAAAGATGAATGGTGATACCAATCCCCAAGTAGTAGTTTTTCCCCCACTACATCTATTTCCCCTCAGGAGATCAAACACTAAAAAATCACCTATCCCTTTTTCTCTCTCCTCTCAAAAATTCTACTCACTGAGTGATTTCAGTGAAATCCTAATTTAATTAAAGCTTTTTTTTTTTTAGTGTGTGAAATGCATAATCTCTCCCTGGTGGCGCTAACTTCTCTAAAGAACATCTTATTGATTAAATCCTCCTGCCATAAACTTTTAGAAAATATTTTAAGGGTTTCATGGACTACCTGCAGCCTGTCCATGGTCCCTCCTAACCATTGACTTAGTCAATTTTAGCCAAACACTATTCCTGTGACTTTTTTACTTTTAGAGAGGCTGTATACCTCTAAAGGGTCAATCAAAGCAAAGATTTACCATGAAGAGGAATAGAAGAATAATGACACTAATAAAATCACATTCCTAAATGCTACCTTTTATTTTAATGACTGCCTTATAAGGCTCTCTTGTTTTTGAGATTTTTACAATGATTTGATAAGGGGGAGGAGAAGGATATTACTGACATTCAGTGCCCACGACCAGGGATATTAAACATCCCTCATGCATGATGTATGTTCACCAAAAGAGTTTTTACTTCAAAAACACTGGTAGCACTCCCACTGAGAAAAACTATTGTAAAGTATAAATTTATAAAACCTGTATCTCTCTTTAGGTAATGGTGGTGTGTGTAATTTAGACTGACCCTCTTAGCAGCAACTACTAGAAAAGCTATGTAAATATAAGCATCATCTAATTGAAAGCATCAGAAGCAGTAAAGGTGACTAAACCATGGTCCAAGAAAAGAAGGAAACCTAGAGAAGTGAGCCAGACATTTGGGACCAGTTTTTCCCAGAGCACCTGTTGATTTTGGAAGAAATAACTGAAAAGCTGTTCACAGCACTAATGATATCCCATAGGGAGAGGGGAAATCGAATTCAGATTTACCAAGGGGGATTTCTTTAAAAGCTCTCATGCTTTGAGTTGGGACCATGAAAGGACCACAACCAAGGAATGAGTCAAGGTCTGCATAAGGTCTCTTGAGGAACTGAAGTGGATCTTGAGATCATTTCAGTCCCTTGAAATGGATTATAGTGATCCTTGATGCTACTGTCCCTAGCCATATAGTATAAGTAAAAGAAAATCCTCTCTGGAACAAGATAACTGCCTTCTAGGCCTTCAGCTTGGCTATTAAATTTTATATGTAAATATACCCAGCACTCAATCAAAACTAGCCAGAAACATGGAGGACTAATCCTATATGAATGAAATACAGAAGGAACCACAGACAGGGCCACCTAGAAAATAGTTACCAGATTCACATATTAAAATAACTATACTTAAATATTGAAGGTGATTAACAGTCCAGAATGGGAACTTGGGGAATGACATCAGCAGCATGGCAGAACAAGAAGTCCTAGTCTTTCTTCTTCCGCAGAAACATTGCTTTAACAATGATGTACCGATCAAAATACAGTCCAGCTAAGAATTCGCAATGATCACACAGCTGAGTACAGGCACATTAAAATGGGTAAAGAGAGCAACTTCACTTTTCCCTTCAGCCTCTCCCCCAAGCCAGCACAGTGCAGCACGAGGAGAGGATGCCCCAGCTTACAGCTTTTCCTTGGGGGAGAGGGAAGGAGAGAAGTAGAGTATGTATCCAATTTTCCAGCTTTATGGAGGGCTGCCTGAGGGTGAGACTGGTTCCTGTCTCCCCTCTTTGGAGCACTGACAGGATCGGCATAGTTTAGAAGCCACCAAGAACAAAGAAGAATAAAGGGTAGCTTGCTGTACTGTCTTTGCTTGTCACACTTGGGAGAAGGTGCACAACTTGGGGTATATCCCATGGGAAGGAAGGAGAGGAAAAACAGCATTCTAGCTTTTTGGAGAGCTGCCTGAATATTGGCAGAGTTGTAGAGGAATTGTAACTTTAATTCACTGCTGATGAGAATACGAATTGGAGCACAGTTTGATTTACTAAAAAGTTAAATGAACCAAATAATCTAGTCATTCTACTCCTAAACCTTCTACTCTATTTACCTAAGGAAAATGATAGCATTGCCCATAAAATATTTGTATATGAATGTTAATGTCCATATTTTTATATTAGTAACAACCTAGGAACAAGGTCAGTCTGGATCAGTGGCAGTGGATAATGGTGATAGCAAGGCATAAATAATCCATGGTATATCCATACAATGGAACACTACTAAGCTATATGAAATAATGAATTATTGATACATGCTACAGCATGAATTAATCTGAAAATAATTATGCTGAATTTAAAAAGTTATTCAAAAAGAATGCATACTGTATGATTTAGTTTCTATAAAGTTCTAGAAAATGTAGTCTACTCTTTGGTAATAGAAATAGATCACTGGTTGCCTTGGGGATGAGAAAAGAGGGATTACAAAGAGATATGAGGAAACTTTGTGGTTCTTTTAATGTTTGTTTATTTTTGAGAAAGAGAGAGAGAGACCCACAGGGTCTGCAAGCAGGGGAGGGACAGAGAGAGAGGGCGACACAGAATCTGAAGCAGGCTCCAGGCTCTGAGCTGTCAGCACAGAGCCCAACCCAGAGCTGAAACTCACGAACGGTGAGATCATGACCTGAGCTGAAGTCAGACACTTAACCAGTAGAGCCACCGAGGTACCCAAGTATCAGGAAACTTTGGAATGTTTGTGTTCATCATCTTGATTGTGGTGATGGTTTTACAGGTATGAATGTATATATATACACACATATATATATGTCAAAATATATTAAATTCTACAAGCGAATTGAAAATATGTCTTCATACAAGAGCTTGTACATGAATGTTCATAGCAGCATTATTCATAATAGCCAAAAAATGGAAACAACCCAAATATCCATCAACTCATCAATGGATAAACAAATTTGGTATATCCATATAAATGGACTATTATTCAGCAATAATAAGGAAGGAATTGTTGATATATGCTACAAATGGACGAATCTTGAAAACATTATGTGAAGTGAAAGAAGCAAGACTCAAAAGGTCATATATTGTATGATTCCGTTTATATGAAATGTGTACAGTAGACAAATCCATAGAGACAGGAAGTAGATTAGTGTTGCTAGGAATTGGAAAGAATGACTGATAATAAGAATGGGGTTTCTCTTCAGGTCATGAAATTGTTTTAGAGTTAGAGACTGTTGATGACTTTACAACTTAAGGGTATCCTAAAAACCATTGAATTGTATACTTTATAAGGGCAAGTTTATGATATATCTGAATAAAGGCTTCATAAATGATGATAATTGCAATTGATTGAAACCCAGCATATATTTTTAAATCCCTGAATTCATAATAATATTAAATGAAAGGTTATTACCTCAAAATTTGATAGTACCAATTTGTTCTCTTGAAAACTTACCAATAAAGGAAAAGAATCCAGCATTTATTCTGCCTTGTTTATATGAACTATAGTATAGGGTAACCCAATGGTAGATGAAGAGAATTGTCTCTTTTTAAAAGTATTCTATCAAGAAGTGCCTGGGTGGTTCAGTCGGTTAAGCAACCTGCTCTTGGTTTCGGCTCATGTCCTCATCTCGTGGTTTATGAGTTCGAGCCCCGCGTCAGGCTCTGCTCTGACAGTGCAGAACCTACTTGGAATTCTCTCTCTCTCTGCCCCTCCCCTGCTGTCACTCTGTCTCTCTCAAACTAAATAAGTAAACTTAAAAAAATAAAAATAATAACTAAAAGTATTCGATCAATAAATGAAAAAATTATAGTAAGAGAACATCATCATTTTACAGTATTTAGTAAATGAAGATCTGAGCATCAACAAGTGTTATCATAAGAAGGGAAAAAGCAGTATTATATATCGAGCCTTGCCAAACACTACCTGTAGTTTGGCCAGAGGGATTCAGTCTGAGTCTGATTACAGGAAATACAGAAGACAGGGGAACACATTGAAATGCACTGAAAGATTGCAATTGTCAAAATCTAGGTGAAATAGGTGAAGAGAATTAAGAGTACACTTATCACAATGAGCACTGAGTAATGTATAGAATTGTTGAATCACTGTATTGCACAACTGAAACGAACATAACACCGTGTGTTAACTATACTGGAATTAAAGTAAAAACCTTTAAAAAGTCTGGATTCACAGAAACTCTATTGGTCAAATGTCCCAGGTTCTTTTTTTTTATATATATATTTATTTACATTTGAGAGAGAGAGAGACCCAGAGACAGAGCACAAGCAGGGGAGGGGCAGAGAGAGAGGGAGGGAGACACAGAATCCAAAGCAGGCTCCAGGCTCTGAGAGGTCAGCAGAGAGCCCAATGTGGGGATCAAACTTACAGACTGTGAGATCATGACCTGAGCCTAAGTCGGACGCTTAACTGACCGAGCCACCCAGGCGTCCCTGTCCCAGGTTCTTTAGCAAATAAATTTTAATGAAAGGAAAGGAATAGAGGAGTAACCTCTAGATTAAAAGAGATTTAAAACACATCCCATTTTTAATAGAGGAAGACTGAACTATAGTGTCTAGGAATGCACATTTGGACGATAAAACTATAGAAAAAATCAGGAAAATGGTTAATAGAATAAAGTCAAGATAATGGTTACTTATGGCAGTAGAGAGGGAATTCTGATTGGGGGCACATGGAAGGGGCCTTTAGAATTGCTGGCAAAGTTCTTTTTCTCGACCTAGGCAGTGTTCATTAATTCTTCAGGATAATTCATTAAGCTACCCATTTTATTTGTATGGTTTTCTATATTTGTGTTTAATCTTTCAATAAAAATATTTTTAAAAACTTATAAAACTATTTAACTCTTTATATGTATGTATACCTTTTATTTTTTTAAAAAAATGCAGTACTTGAACAAATTAGGGATTTTATACTCAGATAACAGAAAGTCTAGATGTAGGCAGTACAGGGCTGATATGTTGACTATCAGATGTCTTCAGGGATGGTATGGAAATTCTACTCCTTGGTTTTTCCCTACTTATTCATAAGGGGTTTTCCCTTACGAGACTGTGAGCTTTAAGAACTTCTTATCTTATTATTCTGTGTGTCCTCTTTATTTGGCATAGTACCTTGGACTCAGAAGACATTAATATTTGTGAATAAATGAATGAATATATTAACCATGAAGAAAATGGCGATCGTTATTTCATTAGATGATGTTATATGTAGGGATGAAGTGGGATGAAGTGTGCCAGAATGTATGATTATTAGTCATTTGAAGATCAGATTTTATTATTTTACTCTCTAGTATTTTCAGCTGAATTATCTTTTGCTTACATATTCAAATTTTAATTTTTCAGGGAAAAAATAAGGAAAAGATAAGAAAGGGAAGGAGAGAGAAGGATGCTTCCAAGCACTGTGTGCAAAGTTGTAGTTTCCAGGGCATGTGGCACTGATAATTCTGTCTAAAGGCATGTTCTTATCAGCAGTCATTTTGGTTGGACTGTTGTTGAAGGCCAATATTAGACAATTATCAGAGTTCACTACCTGGGTTGGGGGTGAGATGGTGGTGGTGGATTTTATAAAGCATAGACAGGAAGCAGATAAGACCGTAAGATTCTTTTGTAACCTTGACCAGTTTTCCTGTGGAAGGTCTAAATGTAATGATAGCATTTCCTTGGTTCTTCTTTCCAAGGATTGTTATGATAATGAATTTGTTTTTCACAGTTTGAAAGTTCTCTGTGATTGCCTGAAATAATTATGTGGACTTCTACCATCACCCACCTCGTTCCCCATAATTTCCTGTTAGTCATCTTCATCTCTTCATCTCTTACTTCCCGTATTATTTTTTTATTTGTTCCTTGTAGCCTTATGAACTATTTTTGTTTACCTAAAGATTAGTGTTTTAAATGTGGTGTGGAAAATTGTAATTGTTTTGTTTTTTTAATGTTAGTAAGATTGTATTCACAGGACTGGTTTTTATAGCCCATCTGATTTTTTTTTTTTTTTGTCTAATCCATAGCTATTTAACTCACATGTCCCTCCTTAACCCAAACAATTTTGTGAAATTTTCATGACATGTGTTGCCATATCTGTTTAGTTACAATTTGGATTTTAACTACAAATGCACTAATTTTAGAATACTTATTCCCCAGTTTTTACAGCATACTATTTTACAGCATACTTAAAAATTCGTACTACATTTTTAAAGTTGCAGACTAAAATGATCTTGGACCTTCAGCTATCATCAGTTTCCATAGTTAAACAACAATAGTCTTGTATCATCTGTGCTTATACTTTTTTTCTCAGATTTATTGATGTATTGTTGACACATAGCTTATGTAAGTTTAAGGTTTACAATGTGAAAACTTGATGCAGGTATATATTGTGAAATGATTACTACAGTAAGGTTAGTTAACACCTCTGTCCTTTCACATAATTATCAATTTTCATGTGCATGGTGATAATATTTAAGATCTACTCTCTTAAGAACTTTCAAGTATATAATACAGTTTTGTTAGTTATAGTCACCACGTTGTACACTAGATCCCCTGAATTTATTCATCTTATACCTAGAATTTGTACCCTTTGACCAGCATCTCCCCATTTCTCACACCTTTAGCCCCTGGGAACTACCATTCTACTCTCTATTTCTTTGAGTTCAGCTTTTTTTGATTCCACATATAAGTAAGAACATAGAATATTTGTCTTTCTGTGTTTGACTTGTTTCACTTGATATAACGCCTTCAAGATCTATCTGCGTTATTATAAAAGGCAGGATTTCCTTCTTTTTTATGGATGAAAAATATTCCATTGTATTTTCATTATTTTCTTTATTTATTCATCTATTGATGGACATTTAGGTTGTTTCCATGTCTTGGCTGTTAGGAATAATGTAATGAGCATGGGAGTGTAGATGCTTCTTCAAGATAAGGTTTCATTTCTTTTGGGTATGTAATCAGAAGTGGAATTGTTGGATCATATGTTAGTTCTATTTTTAATTTTCTGAGGTACCTCCATATTGTTTTCCATAATGGCTGTGCCAATTTACATTTCCGCCAAGAGTGCACAGTGAACACCTTTTCTCCATAATCATGCCAATACTTGTTATCACTTGTCTTTTTGATAAGCATTGTGACAAATGTAAAATGATAACTCATGTGGCTTTGATTTGCATTTCCCTGGTGATTAGTTATATTAAGCATCTTTTCATATACTTTACATGGCATTTGTATGTTTTTAGAAAAATGTCTATTCATGTCCTTTGCCCAATTTTTAATCAGCTAGGTCTTTTTTTGGCTATGAAGTTCTATCTGTTCCTTATATATTTTAGATATTAATCCCTTATCAGATAGATGGTTTGCATAAATTTTCTCCTCTTCTGTAGGTTGCCTTTTCATTTTGCTGATTTATTTCTTTTGCTATACAGAAACTTTTTGGTTTAATGTCCTACTTGTTTATTTTTTCTTTTGGTGTCACATTGAAAAAAATAATTGTAAAACCAATGTCAGGGAGCTTTCCCCTATGTTTTCCTCTAGTAGTTTTATAGTTTGGGTTCTTACGTTTACATATTTAATACATTTTGTGTTTTTTCTTTTCATTTTTTAACATTTATTTGTTTTTGAGAGAAAGAGACAGTATGAGTGGGGGAGGGGCAGAGAAAGAGGGAGACAGAATCTGAAGCAGGCTCCAGGCTCTGAGCTTTCAGCAGAGCCTGACACGGGGCTCGAACTCACGGACCACAAGATCATGACCTGAACTGAAGTTGAATGCCTAACTGACTGAGCCACCCAGATGCCCCATTAAGTTTTTTCTTTTAAAGTGATGTGAGATAGGGGTCCAGTTTCATTCTTTTGCTTGTGAGCGTCAAGTTTTCCCAGCACCATTTATTGAAGAGATCTTTTTCTCATTGAATATTCCTGACTCCTTTATCAAATTTTTGTTGACCTTATATGTATGAATTTATTTCGATGATCTCAAGTCTCTTCCATTGATCTGTGTGTTTTTTATCCCACACTGATTTTATTACTGTAGCTTTGTAATATAGATTTAAATTAAGAATTATGATGCTCTCGCTTTGTTTTTTGTCAGGATTGCTTTGGCTGTTTGGGATCTTTTATGGTTCCATATAAATTTTAGGATTTTTTTTTTGTTTTTGTGAAAAATTTCATTAGAATTTTGATAGAGATAGCATTGAATCCATAGATGGTTTTGGGTAGTAACATTTTAACAATATTAATTCTTCTGATTCATGAACTCAGGATATTGTTCCATTTATTTGTGTCTTCTTCATTTCCTTTCATCAAAGTCTTGTGGGTTTTAACATATAGATCTTTCATCTCCTTGGTTAAATTTATCCCTAAGTTTGAAATTATTTTCAAATGCTGTTGTAAGTGGGACTGTTTTCTTTATTTCTTTTTTAGATAATTTTTTGTTAGTATATAGAAATACAACTGATTTTTGCATGTTCACTTTGTACCCTTCCTCTTTACTGAATTCGTTTATTAGATCTAATAGCTTTGTGGCAAGGGCTTTAGGATTTTCTCTATATAAGATCATATCATCTGCAAAAAGAGACAGTTTTACTTCTTTTCTTATGTGGATGCTTTTTATTGCTTCTTCTTGCCTAATTGCTTTGACAAAGATTTCTAGTACTCTATTGAATAGAGTGGTGAGTGTGGGCACCCTTGTCTTATTCCTGATCTTACTAGGAAAGCTTTCAACCTTTTACCATCGAGTAAAATGTTAGCTGTGGGATTGTCATACATGGTATTTTATGTTGAGGTTCATTCCTTCTATACCCAATTTGTTGAGACTTTTTATCATGAAATGATACTAAATTTTGTCAAATG
Source organism: Paguma larvata (assembly GCA_030068075.1). NCBI lineage: Eukaryota > Metazoa > Chordata > Mammalia > Carnivora > Viverridae > Paguma > Paguma larvata. The sequence continues at coordinate 64,310,976 of CM057831.1, read as the reverse complement.
CTTTTTCTGCTTCTTTTGACAGGATCGTATGGTTTTTATTTATTTTTATTTTTTAAATGTTCATTTATTTTTGAGAGAGACAGAGACAGAGCATGAGTTGGGGAAGGGGGTAGAGAGAGACGGAGACACAGAATCCAAAGCAAGCTCCAGGCTCTGAGCTGTCAGCAAAAGCCCAATGTGGGTCTTATACCCATGAACCAACCAACCCAGCCCCCCAGGTGCCCCAATCACATGATTTTTAAATCTTTCATTCTATTAATGTGGTAAATACACATTGATTTCTATATGTTGAACCTTCCTTACATCCAGGATTAAATCTCACTTGATGATTGTGTGTGATCCTTTTAATGTGATGCTGAATTCAGTTTGCAGGTTTTTTTGTTAAGAATTTTTGCATCTATTCATCAGGGATATTGGCCTGTAGTTTTTAAATAGTGTCCTTATGCGGCTTTGTTTTCAGGGTAATGCTGGCCTTGTAAAATTAGTTTGGGAGTGTTCCCTCTTCATTATTTTTTTAGAAATTTGAGAAAAATTAGCATTAATTCTTATTTAAATGTTTGGTAGAATTTACTAGAGAAACCATATAGTCCTAGACTTTTTTTTGTTGGGAAGTCTTAATTACTGTTTCAGTCTCCTTACTTATTATTGATTTGTTCGAAATTTCTATTTCCTCATGAGTCAGCCTTGGTATTAACTTTTTACCATGCATAGTTTCTTTTTGCTTACCCAAATTAACTTTAGCCAGTTTTTCATTAACTATTATTAGTTCATTATTTCCATGTTGATTGTCTCTAATGCTAAATATCAATGTCATTAAAAAATTAAGATAGAGTTTTTTCTTCAGTGTATCTTACAAACATTATTTTTACTTTGATTATACACATCCTTAAAATTTTGATTATAGCTATAACTTTTGGTTCAGAAAGTTACTTCTGTTTTTAAATATTTTAATGGAAAAATTTTGGTATTCTCTTTGTCTTCTATCTATAATGCTACATAATTATTCCTGAAGTGACTTAATTAACTTTACAAGAATATTAAAAATAATTTATGTTCCTAAAATAGATCAAATGTCAGAGGAAACAATGAAGGCTTAGGTTATACAAAGTATTATTTTTAAATTAATATCTTTAAGAAGAATATGTTGAGGAGTACCTGGGTGGCTCAGTCAGTTAAGTAGCCAACTTCATCTCAGGTCATGGTTGTGGTTTGTGAGTTTGAGCCCTGTGTTGGACTCTGTGCTGACAGCTCAAAGCCTGGAGCCCGTTCAGAACCTGTGTCTCCCTCTCTCTCTGCCCCTCCCCTCCTCGCACTCTGTCTCTCTCAAAAATAAATAAATATTTTTAAAAAATTTTAAAGAAAGAATATGTTGATTGGTTAATTTACAAACCATCTGTTTAATGCATCAACTGTGGAATGATTTTTGTCTTTTACCTTAAGTGATTGAAATCTAGTACCTTGAATTATGTTTCTGTTTTCACTCATTTTTTTCAGTTTATTCGTGTAACATTATTACTTGTTTTTTGTCTTAATCTTAATTATAATGGGAAAAAATTAGTCATTTTCTTTCTCAATATATATAGTTAAAAGAAATAGGTGGAGAATTTGAACATAAAAGAGTTTAGGCCTTTACCGTGAATGGTATATTGTGCTCTATATGGAAAAGAAGGAAATGGGAAATTTAATGTTTTACTATATCTTTGATTAGTCATTTTTTGACAGTTTGAATATCAACTCTTTTCAATGGGCATTTGCAACAAATTAAATCTTCTCACTAATCTGTTGTGGAGCAGTTTTTTGAAGGAACTGCTTACCATGTGTACTCTACTCCAGAGGCCTTAGAATCTGTTGAGAAAACTCCTTCAGTTTAATTTTTTTGTAATAAATAGCACAAAGAATAGTCCCTATAATGCCTACCTGCAGAAGTATTTGTTTTTATTATTTTGTTAACGTTTATTTACTTTTGAGAGAGAGAGGGAGACAGAGCCGAGCAGGGAGGGGCAGAGAGACTGGGAGACACAGAATCTGAACCAGGCTCCAGGCTCTGAGCTGTCAGCACAGAGCCTGTCACAGGGCTCAAACTCATGAACCGTGAGATCATGACCAGAGCTGAAGTCAGACACTTAACTGACTGCGCCACGCAGGTGCGCCAGGAGTATTTTTTTTAATTAAATGTTTACAAATATGCCAGGTACCATATGCCAGGTCCTGTGCTCGTCACTAGTGACATAAAGATGAAAAAAGTCACAGCCCTTATGTAGATATACTGTTTACCTAATGGAGATACATATGTATTTTAAATTTTTTTTAATTAAAAAAAATTTTTTTTTGCATTCATTTATTTTTGAGAGACAGAGTGAGACACACTGCAAGTGGAAGAGGAACAGGGAGAGAAGGAGACACAGAATCTGAAGCTGGCTCCAGGCTCTGAGCGAGTGTTCAAGGTTCACAGAGCCTGCTGCGGGGCTTGAACCCATGAACCGTGAAATCATAACCTGAGCTGAGGCCAGACACTCAACCGACTGAGCCACCTAGGGACCCCATGTATTTTAAAAGTTATATTACAGTATAATTCATGCAATAATAGAAATACTAAGAACTAAGAGAGATACCAAGAGATACCTTACTAGCTAGACAAGAGGATGGAGGACATTCCAGGCAGAAGGAAGAACATAAGCAGTGGTATAGAGCCATAAAAGGTCTTCATGAAATAGTAAGAGGTTTGATGAAGTTTGAGTGTAGGGTTGTAGGAAGTAGTCAGACTCTAATCAAATAATTGATTGCTTTTCTTTGAACATTAAAGATTAAATTTATGCTAGTTTTATAAAGGAAGCCATTTTTAAAATACCAAATACTGATAGTCAGTGATCAATTGAGTGCTTGTTGACTGGTGTACTACCCTTGCTGGAGTTACACATAAATAAAGCATGTGGTTGCTACATGGTGTAATTTGAGGGCAGTTCAGAAGAATCCTGTTTTGAAACTGTCTTTTCCATTTTCCTTTTATAGTGCTTAAGTGCTACTGTTAAATAGTAATCTCTGTCTTTGTATTTATTTATCCTTTAATGAATGCAAATGTTTTGTGATGAGATAGCCACTAAGAGTTATCCTTCATTGTCACGAAGTCTCTTGTCTAAAATTTCATTTTGCTCTTTCAGCACTTAGAGATTTAATATTCTTTGGCTACTCCAGCATTTAAGTACGCAATTTACAAATGATGGCAGGATAAATTACGCTCTCTTCTGTGTTCTGTAGAACTTTGTACATGTGTCTATTCTGTTACGTGTAATTATTTACTTACTACCAACCTGCCATCTTCACTGAACCGTGAACACCTATTTGAGCCCATGTCAAACTTCTTTACCCATCCCTAGAGTTAAGCAATTTCTTAATATTTCAGCTGGTTGGTAAAGGCTTAATAGTGGAGGAAAGAAGGAAAGAGGAGAAGAAAGGAAGAAGTTTTAATTAAGAGAGTTATTTCTGCTAAGACAATTCCTTCCTGCTTGATCCTTGCTTTAATTCTGCAATTACTCAATATATTATCCTTTCCCTTTGTTTGTTATTCTATTCCCAAGACTCCTTTTGCTTCCTGCTTCTTAAATTTAGATGTTAAAGAGATTTTAAAACCTGGCTTATGAGAACAGGCACAGACTAGGAATCTGGGCCATTTGGGATTCGAGTAATCTGATGTGATTATCCCAGACTCAGAAACAATTATAGGGTTATAAAGAAAAGAAATGTGTTGTACCTTTTTACAGTTTTGGTTGAAATGGCCATTTATGGATTGTCACTTGGTATATTCACAATTTTAGAATTGAAATATTTGTGGTCATATATATTTACTAATTCACTTCTTATATTTAAAGATTACCACATTGCTAAACTCTATTTATAAGCCCATAAAGTATATTTAATTCGTGTCACACTTAAGGGAGTAAGCCCATGTCCCATGTATGGTTGCCCAATTCAGTTACATTTTTAAACCATTTTTTTCTTTGAAGATTTCCATTTGGAAATAATATACTTTTTGTGACATATTAAACATTGCCTCTCAGTGATAGTTATAAAGTATATAAACCTATATAAATATTTAGTTAATTTGTGAAGGTAGTAATTTTGTTTTTCTTTATTGCTATGTTCCTAGTGCCCGGAATGGTAGATACTTGGCAAATATTGATCAAAGAAAAGAAATCTCCTTTTCCTTTACTTTTATTAAGTCAAGATCATTATTATATTGTCTTCTCCATTGTGGATTTATGTAAAAGAACTATAATAAATTGTTTAAGGTTTACTGAAATATATCCTGTCTTGAAACCATGGCCTTCAATTCCTTAATTTGCCATTTGAAAGCTGAGACATAGTTTTCTACCTATGCAACATATTATTATTCAGAGAAGGGGACAATTTCTGGAGAAAAGTTTTTGGTGTTGTTTTTTCAAAACAGGAAACAAATACATTTGTAAATGTTTGATGCTATGAATTTTAGCACTTTAACCCCTAAAGAAAAGCTAGGAACAGGAAGTAATTTTTCAGAATGTTTTACTAGTTGAATAATCAACAGGATGTATGTGAACCATTGTACTGAAATCAGTAGTAATTATCACTAGAATGTTTGTTTGTCTTCTCTACTGTTATTGTGCAGCTTTAGATGGACATTGACTCCTAAAGACTAGGAACAATTCAAGATTATGTAGCAAACTGGTTATGACTTGTAGTTCAAAGAAATTGAACTTCTAAATAATTACATAGCTATAAACACAGCTACAAATATTGCTAGTTAAAATTAAAACAATTTCTTAAAATATTTGAGATTGTTAATTATCTGAATTTAAGAAAGCATGTGATATTTAAAAATAAAAAAAAATTTAATGTTTTAGTTCTTGAGAGAGAGAGAGAGAACATGAGCTGGAGAGGGGCAGAGAGAGGGGGCGTAGACGATCCGAAGCGGGCTCCATGTTGATTGCTGTGAGCCCAATGCATAACTCAAACCCACCAACCATGAGATTGTGACCTGAGTCAAAGTTGGCTGCTTGACCAACTGAGCCACTCAGATGTCCCAAGAATATAAAATTTAAGTAATACCTCAGTTAGGCATGGGTCAATTATTTATGCATATAAACAATATTATTTTCTGAATATAGGAAAACTTCCCCTTTAAGTGGTAGAATATTGTCCCTAATTCATTTCTAGTATAAATCCCACTATAAATCCTGTGTTAATAAGTATAGTATAATATTTCCCCCTTGGTATCATAAACTGGTTGTTTTTACTGATACAAGTGGATAACATCCCTTAAAACTGCCTGCTTTCTTCACAATTTATCTGCTACTAAACTATGCTGACTATGAATTTTATTTTCTGATGGATGATCAGAACGTATTCTTTTTTTGTGAGTGTAGGGGAGGATTGCAGAGAGTTCAGATAGGAGTTGAGAGGAAAAAGTTCTTTCCCAGAGTCTTCAGGAAAGAAAGCCCGGATTCCTTCTCATGGTATTCAGGTTCTTCTTGAACGTGCCCTTGACAGAACTACTTATAGGTCTTAGTGCCTTTTCCTCCTCAGTCCTGTTTATTTGCACATGGTTTTCTGTCAGCTTTGAAAGCCTTGGGGCTCTTGTCTCACTTACTAACTTCTGCTTAATTTTCAAAATCCAGCTCAAGGGTTAGTTCCTTTGGTGGGCCCAGTGTAGATCACAGGGGTCTGTAAAATATGAGAGAGGGAGACAAAAGAGCCAGTGTCAGAGTGATACATTCTGACATCACATAAATGGGAAATGCTCCACTGGGTTTTGTCAGCTTTGAAGATGGAAGGGGGCCATGAGCCAAGGAATGTGGGCAGTTGCTAGAAACTGGAAAACCCCAAAATAGGACCTCTGAAAATTAAGTCGTGCTGAACTTTATGATAATATGTTTGTGTTTTTTAAGCAAATGCTTACATTAATCATAATTCTAAATTACTTATTTTCACATTTATATAGATGTTTCTGTAAACCAAGAAAAACTGAGCTAATAAGTATTATACGTTTTTTAATGGTTAACATGTTTCAAAGAGTTTTTATTAAAAAGTGAATAGGAGTTGGTTGAAATTCTTCCTACAAATATAAAGTATCTGTTACTATTTTTATTCATAACAAATTCATATTTAAGCTTTCTGAAAAGCTATATTACCTGCTGTCATCAGAAGGATGACTAAGTCCTTGACAGCCTCCCTCATAAGCACTGGCTTAACTTAAAGGAATTATTTTAAAAACAGCCTCCCCCACACCATCCTCACCCCTGTTATGTTTACAATACAAAGACTAATATTTTTGCAAAGCATTCATTTAATCATGACATATAGATGCAATGGTATCAAGTAAAAGCATTTAGTACCTTTTCACTTTTATTAAAGGTTTTGACAATGAGAATGTCATAAAATGTGAAATTCTGTTTGCTATACAATAAACATTTGCTAAGTAGGAGACCTAGGCCATATTATAACAACCATTTTAATGTGTGAAATAATTCTCAATTCTTACTATAGAAATATTTGTCTAAAGTATGAAACATCTTTGCAATAAAACTGACAATGTGCTTAAGTAAAATTTCAGAAATATCTCCTGAAAAAATGAGAATGTTTCCTTTTGCCAGATAAACTCTGAAAAGTTAAGGTGCCATAAACAAGACAAAGCTAGTAAAGAATATCCTGTTTCTAGAAAAGAACAGCATGTAATGTGGACTTTCTCCATGTCAAAGTGACAAGCACTTAATGACAATGACTTATCATACATAAAAAAATAGAATATAAAAGATAATATGTGTTGTTCCAAGTCATTAAGTTTGTGGTAATTTGTTATAACAACCCTTGAAAACTAATGTGACCAGAGTTTTTTTTTAACATAAATTTTTGTATGTATGTATGTATTTTTTGTGTTTATTTATTTTTGAGACAGAGACAGAGACAGAGACAGAGCACAAACAGGGAAGAGGTAGAGAGAGGGAGACAGAATCCGAAGCAGGCTTCAGGCTCTGAGCTATCAGCACGGAGCCCAATGAGGGCTCGAACTCACAAACTCTGAGGTCATGACCTGTGCCAAAGTTGGGCACATAACTGACTGAGCTACTCAGGCACTCCAAATTTTTTGTTTTTAAATACTTTGACTCAGAAGAGTTGCTAAATTGGTGCAGAAAAGCCTCAAGTATGCATCATTCATATTCCCCCAAAATAAGATTTTATATAATTATAGTACATTATAACAACAAGAAAATGATTTGTGCACAATAGTATTAATTCAGGGAAAGAGTGACACTTCTCTGAGTAGACCTTTTTATATAGATTTGACTTCTGGAAGTATGTGTATGTCTTACATATTTAGAACATAATACTAGATCAGTCATGATGGAAGAAATGAAAAAAAAATCTTAAAACTGAAAGCGCACAGAAACAAACTCCACTGTCTTTCAAATGAAGAACGTAACCACACTGAAAAGAAAAACTAATAAAAGTAACTTGCATACACAGTATTTGACTAACTTCAGTTTTGGACACGTTTGAGGAGAGAATTACAAACAAATCATGAGCTCCTTTTTAGTTGGTATGGTGTTTTTGATTTAGAGTAGCTGAGGAAATTTTGCAACTACTTTATATGTAATACAAGATTTAGTAAATGGATAAATACTTGTACGTTATTACCCTCCAGGGTTCTCAATGGTAGAAGGGACACACAAATATGTATTGGAGTCAGTGGGGAGACCCTCTAGGAATGGATTGGAATTTAAAGTAATGGTGTGGACCCAGGATTTCTCGTATATATGTGCATGTCATCTATATGTGTCTGTCTGTATGCATGTATATGTGTTCATATATCGTCCATATATATGTGTGTACATGCATATATTTCTTATGTTTGTCTGCAGAAAGCGGCCCAGGAGCAAAAACTCCCATTAAAAATGATCTAACATTACCCTAATATCAGAATCTTGGTCCTTCTTTTTTTTTTTTAATGCTCATATTTAAATTCCAGTTAACATACAGTGTAATATTGGTGTCAGGTGTACAATATAGTGATTCAGCACTTCCATACATTACCTGGTGCTCATCACAAGTGCACTCCTTAATCCCCATCACCTGTTTCACCCATCCCTCTACCCACTTCTCCTCTGGTAACCACCAGCTTGTTCTCTGTAGTTAAGAGTGTTTCTTGATTTGCCTCTCTCTTTTTTTTTCCTTTGTTCATTTGTTCTTAAACTCCACATATGAATGAAATTATATCTTTTTGTCTTTCTCTGACTTATTTCACTTAGCATAATACTCTCTAGCTCCATCCATGACGTTGCAAACAGCAAGATTTCATTCTTTTTTATGACTAATACTCCAGTGTATGTGTGTATGTGTGTGTGTGTGTGCATGTGTGCGTGTGTGATATGCACACCAGATCTTCTTTATCCATTTATCAGTCAGTGGATATTTGGGCTTTTTCCATAACTGGGCTATTATAGATAGTGCTGCTGTAAACATCAGGGTGTGTGTATCCCTTCGAATTAGTATTTTTGTATCCTTTGGGTAAATACCTAGTAGTGCAATTGCTGTAGTTCTATTTTTAACTTTTTGAGGAACCTCCATACCGTTTTCCAGAGTTACTGCACCAGTTTACATTCCCACCAGTAGTGCAAGAGGGTTCCCCTTTCTCCACATCCTTGCCAACACCTGTTGTTTCTTATGTTAATTTTAGCCATTCTGACTGGTATGGGGTGATATCTTATTGTAGTTTTGATTTGTATTTCCCTGATGATGAGTGATGTTGAACATCTTTTCACGTGTCTGTTAGTCATCTGGATGTCTTCTTTCAAAAAATTTCTGTGCATGTCTTCTGCCCATGTTTTAGTTGAATTATTAATTTTTGAGTGTTGAGTTTTATAAATTCCTTATATATTTTAGATACTAACCTTTTATCAGATATGTCATTTCAAAATATCACCCCCCCCATTCCATAGGTTGCCTATTAGTTTTGTTGCTTGTTTCCTTCACTGTGCAGAAGCTTTTTATTTCGATGAAGTTCCTGTAGTTTATTTTTGCTTCTTTTGTTTCTCTTGCCTCAGGACATATATCTAGTAAGAAGTTGCTCCAGCTGGATATCAAAGAGGTTAATGCCCTTGTTCTCCTCTAGGATTTTTATGGTTTCAAGTCTGACATGTAGGTCTCTAATCCATTTTGAATTTATTTTTGTTTACGGTTTAAGAAGGTGGTCCAGTCTCATTCTTTGCATGTTATTGTTTGGTTTTCCCAAAACCATTTTTTGAAGACACTGGCTTTCTCTTGGATAAATGGATATTCTTTTCTGCTTTGTCGAAGATTAATTGACCATATATTTCTGAGTTCACTTCTGGGTTTTCTGTTCTGTTCAGTTGATCGACATATCTATTTTTGTGCCAATACCATACTGTTTTGATTACTACAGCTTTGTAATGTAACCTGAAGTCTGGAATTGTGATGCCTCCAGCTTTGTTTTTCTTCTTCAAAGTTGCTTTGGCTTTTCGAGTTCTCTTGTAATTCTATACAAATTTTAGGATTACTCTGTGGAAAATGCTGTGAAAAATTCCCATTTTGATAGGGGTTTCATTAAATGTGTAAATTGCTTCGGGTAGTATAATCATTTTAACAATATTTGATCTTCTAATCCATGAGCAGCATGGAATGTTTTTCCATTTCTTTGTGTCATCTGCAGTTTCTTTCATCAGTGTTTTGTAGTTTTCAGAGTATAGGTCTTTCACCTCTGTGGTTAGGTTTATTCCTATGTATCTTCTTGTTTTTGGTGCAATTGTAAATGAGATCGATTCCTTAATTTCTCTTTCTGCTGCTTTACTGGTGTATAGAAATGCAGCAGATTTCTATATGCTGATTTCGTATCCTAGGACTTTACTGAATTTGTGTTTCACTTCTAGCAGACTTTTGATGGAGTCTTTCAAGTTTTCTATATAGAGTATAGTGTCGTCTGCAAATAGTGAAAGTTTGACTTCTTCCTTTCCAATTTGGATGTCTTTTATTTCTTTTTGGTGTCTGATTGCTGAGACTAGAACTTCCAGCACTATGTTAAATAACATTGGTGAGAGTAGACATCCATGTCTTGTTCCTGACCGTAGAGTAAAAGCTCTCAGTTTTTCTCCACTGAGGCTGATATTAGCTGTGGGTTTTTCATATATGCTCTTCATCATGTTGAGGTACATTCCCTCTAAACCTACTTTATTGAGAGTTTTTATCATGAGCGGCTGTTGTACTTTGTCAAGTGCTTTTTATTCATCTCTTGAAATGATCATATAATTTGTATCCTTTTATTAATGTGGTGGATCATCTTGATTGATTTGTGATTATCAAACCATGTTTCCATCTCAGGAATAAGTCCCACTTGATTGTGGTCAGTGATTCTTTTAATTGGATTAAAAGAATTGGATTGTTTGCTAGTATTTTATTGAGAATATTTGCATCCATGTTCATCAGAGATATTGGCCTATATTTCTCTTGTTTAGTGGAATCTTTATCTGGTTTGGTATCAGGGTAATGATGGCATTATAGAATGAATGTGGAAGTTTTCCTTCCTTTTCTATTTTTTGGAATAGTTTGAGAAGAAAGGTATTAACCTTTTAAATGTTCAGTAGAATTAACCTTTGAAGCCTCTTGCCCTGGACTTTTGTTTGCTGGGACATTTTTTTATTACTGATTCAATTTCTTTGCTGGTTATTGGTCTGGTCAAGTTTTCTGTTTCTTCCTGTTTCAGTTTTGGTCGCTTATATGTGTTTAGGAATTTGTCCATTTCTTCCAGGTTGTTCAACTTGTTGGCATATAGTTTTCATAATATTCTTTTGTAATTGTTTGTATTTCTACAGTGTTGGTTATTTCTCCTCTCTCATTTGTGATTTTATTTATTTGGGTCCTTTCTCTCTCTCTCTCTCTCTCTCTCTCTCTCTCTCTCTCTCTCTCTCTTTTTCTCTTTTTCTTTTTTCTTTTTTTTTTATTAGTCTGGCCAAAGGTTTATCAATTTTATTAATTTTTCAAAGAACCAACTCCTGGTTTCATTGATTTGTTCTGTTGGGTTTTTTTTTAGTTTCTGTATCATTTATTTCTACTCTAATCTTTATCATTTTCTTCCTTCTACTGGCTTTAGGCTTCATTTGTTCTTTTCTTTTTAGCTCTTTTAGGTGTAAGATTAAGTTGTTTATTTGAGATTTTTCTTACTTTTTGAGGTAGGCGTATATTGGTAAATGCCTCCCTCTTAGAACCACTTTTGGTGCATCCCAAATGTTTTGGACTATTGTGTTGTCATTTTTATTTGTTTACATGTATTTTTTTTATTTATTCTTTGATTTCCTCATTGACCCATTCATTGTTTTGCTAACATGTTGTTTAGCCTCCATGTATTTGTGGTCTTTACAAATTTTTTCTTGCGGTTGACTTCTAGTTTCATAGCATTGTGATCAGAAAAGGTCCATGGTATGATTTCAATCTTTTTGTATTTGTTGAGGTCTGTTTTGTGACCTAATATGTGATCTGTCCTGGCAAATGTTCCACATGCACTGGAAAAGAATATGTATTCTGCCTTTTAGGATGGAATGTTATGTTAAGTCCATCTGGTCCAGCATGTCATTCAAAGCCATTGTTTCCTTGTTTATTTTTTGTTTAGATGATCTAGCCATTGATGTAAGTGGGGTGTTAAACTCCCCTACTATTATTGTGTTGTTTTCAATATTCAGAATAGAAGGAACAATAAGAAGTTTCCCAGACAAATAAAAACTAAGAATTTGTGATCACTAAACCATCCTGCAAAAAAATATTAAAGGGGACTCTTTAAGTGAAAAGGAAAGACCAAAAGTGACAAAGGTAAGGTAAGAAATGATCATTGAAAATCTCCAGAAACAATGACAAAATCAGTTTTAAAAAAATGGCCATATATATATATATATATATATATATATATACACACACACACACACACATATATAAATGTATGTATATATAATTTATATGTATATGTATATTACAATGTATATATATATATTGCAATATATATTTATATATTGCTTTGAATGTAAATAGATTAAACACTGCAGTCAAAAGACATAAGGCAACAGAATGGGTAAAAACAAGATTTATCTATATACTACCTACAAGCGACTCTTTGTAGACCTAAAGACACCTGCAGATTGAAAGTGAGGGGGCACAGGATCATTGATCACACAAATGAATATCAAAAAAAAAAAAACAACAACACCACAGTAGCAATATTTATATCAAACAAAATACTTTAATAAAGACTTTTAATAAAAAACAAAGAAGGGTATTCTATAATGATAAAGGGGCCAGTCCAACAAGAAGATATAACAGTTGTAAATATTTATTCATCCAGCATGGGGGCACCCAAATGTATAACACGATTTATAACAAACATAAAGGAACTAATTGTGATCTTGGTCTTAAATACCATTCCTCATAAAAAAGTACCAGGACTTCTTAGAGAAATTGCTGACCTTAGGGCAGGGACAAGATAGTTACAATATGAGCCTGGATTGTTCTGTTAAGCCAGAAAGAAAGAAAAAATCTAGGAAAAAAACATGTGTTCATGTCACAGGACACAAGAACTAGGTTAAAGTGGTGCCCACTGTCTAAATCTAGGATTTGTTTAGCACAAAAAAATAGTTAAGGTCAGTAATGACTTTATAGAATGTTGGAATTAAAAATAGGAATTCATGAGTTCATACTGATCAGGGATATACAAATAAGCATGTTAGGGAAGGATAAAGGAGTATTCTACTAGTTGCAGAATGCTGAATGCTGACTGGTGAATGTGGAGGAAGTGTTGAATTTGGAAAATCACTTTATAATCATCATAGTAAAGTCTGATTTTAGCAGTAATTGTCAGTAGATGTTAAATCTAGGCAGAAATTTGGGGCATTTGAATGGCTCAGTTGGTTAAGTGTCCCGTTTCGGCTCAGGTCATGATCTCGTGGTTCATTGAGTTTGAGCCCCACATTAGGTTCTCTGCTGTCCCCACAGAGCCCACTTCAGAGCCTTCGTCTCCCTCTCCTTCTTTCTCTCCCCCTCTGTGCTCTCTCTGGATCTCAAAATTAAATAAACATTTAAAAAATAAGAAATAAATCTAGGCCAAAATTTGGTGAGGAACAAGGTACTTGCATGGCCTAAAATGTCAGACCACAGATTGCTTGTTAGTTGCAAGGAGAAATGCGAAATATCCATTAGAAAAATTAGATGACATTGAATAAAAGTTTAGGTAAGCAAAATTGACATCATTAAGGACCACATGTCTGCTTGTGGCATTATAAACAGATGAGCAAATTCCTTCCCCAAAGAACCAGTATGAAACTAGACAACAGTTGTTGAATACAACTATTTCAGAGCTCTGAAAATTGACCAGAAGCAAACAACAAATTTAGAAGCAGTTATTCATGTTTGTATTTTGGGTAAGAATAGTGAAAAATCTACAGTCTTCTTAGCTGAAGTTGCTACCATCTCCTTCACATTTCAGCTTCATCAGTACGAATGGTAGATTCTACCAGGGCAGAGCTGGCCATATAACCAGCAGCTTTGCTGCCAAATGGGACAGAAAGCTTAAATACACTTATGATACACAACATCATTATCAGTAACAATAGTATTGAACCTAGTAGGAAATAAAAGGCAAAAAACTCTTAATTCTGTTTGTCTAAGTTATGATCCTATATGGGACTAGTGGCACACCAGCCAGAAATTTAACAGGGAAATCCTGAAAATAAGTCCTGGAAGGCAGTAGAGGAGGCCCCTAAATTCATTCATTTTCTTTTTGAAGAAATCAAAAGGGAAATCAAAAATATCATAAGACAAATGAAATTGGAAACACAACATACTAAAATTTATGGGATGCAGCAAAAACATATCTAAGATGTAAGTTTATACAAGTAAATGCCTACATTAGAAAAAGGAAAGACCTCAAATACATGCAACCTGACTTTACATTCCAAGGAACTAGAAAAAGAAGAGCAAACTAAGCCTAAAGGTAGTAGAAGGAAATAACAAAGATCAGAGCAGAATTAAATGAAACACAGAGTTAAAAGGGCAATAAAAAAGGTCAGTGAAACTAAGAATCTGGGTTGTTGTTTTTTCTTTTTTGAAAATAAAAATAAAATGGCAAACCTTTAACAAGACAAAGAAAAAAAGAAGATGCAAATAAATAAAATCAGGTATGAAAGAGGAGACATTACAGCTGATACCACAGAAATGCTAAGGACCATAAGAGTCTTATGAATCATAAGTTAGATAACCTGGGAGAATGCATAAATTCCTAGAAACATACAACCTACCAAGACTGAATCATGAAGAAATAGAAAATCTGAACAGAATAATTACTAGTAAGAAGAGTGAATCTGTAATAAAAAAACATCCCAGAAAGAAAACTTTAGGACCACATGGCTTCACTACTAAATTCTACCAAACATTTAAAGAAAAAAAAAAAAGCATCCATTTCAAACTCTTCCAAAAAAAAGAAGCAGAGCAAACACTTCCAAATCCATTTATGAGGCCAGTATTACCCTGACATGAAAGGCGGGAGGGAGGGAAAAAAGGGAAAAAGGAAGGAAAGGAAAGAAAGAGAAAGAAGGAAGGAAGAAAAGAAAAGAGAGAAAGAGAAAGGAAGGAAGCAAGAAAGGAAGAAGAGGAGGAGAGAAAGAAAAGAGAACAAGAAAAAGAGAAAGAAAAGAGAGAAAGAAGGAAAGAAAGAAGGAAGTAAAGTGAGAAAAAGAAAGAGAGAAAGAAGGAGGGAGGGAGGAAGGAAGGAAGGAAAGGAAGGAAGGAAGGAAGGAAGGAGAAAACTACAGACCAGATCTCAACATAGAGGCAAAAATGCTCAACAAAATATTAGTAAACCAAATTTAGCAACATGTTAAGAGGATCTTATACCATGGTCAAGTGGGATTTATTCCTGGAATGCAGTAATGTTTCAACATAAACGAATAAATAAATTGTTCTCTTTAAAATGGTTAATATTATGGTATGAATTTTACTTCAGTAAAAAAATTTTGTTCATGTTGTGATAATGTTCCATATTGAATGAGACTAAATAAACATAACAGTTAAATAGAATATCTGATCCCAGAAAAAATCATGACTGTAGAGAAGAAGTTCTAAAAAACAATACTGGGGGCAGAGCAGTATTGAAAAAGAACAAAGCTGGAGGTATCACACTTTCTTATTTCAAACTATACTTCAAAGCTATAACACTCAAAGTACTATGGTACTGGCACAGAAACATACAGATCAATGGAATAGACTAAACTCCAGAAATAAACTGACCATTTATATGGTCAGTTAATCTACAAAAAAGGAGGCAAGAATATACAATGGGGAAAAGACAGTCTTCTCAATAAATTATATTGGGAAAACTGGACACTGTGTGCAAAAAAAATGA
This sequence comes from Paguma larvata, assembly GCA_030068075.1. Classification (NCBI taxonomy): domain Eukaryota; kingdom Metazoa; phylum Chordata; class Mammalia; order Carnivora; family Viverridae; genus Paguma; species Paguma larvata. Next base: position 64,295,552 of record CM057831.1, on the reverse strand, counting down.
ACGTGGACCACTTTCTTATACCACATACAAAGATAAATTCAAATGGATTAAAAACTTAAACTAGAAACCATAAAACTAGAAGAAAAATTCTTTGAAATTGGATTGGTCTTAGCTGTATTTTTGAATTCATGTCCTCTGGCAAGGGCAACGTATTTTTGGCAACATTTTTTCATGTTTATATACTTTCTGTGTAATTTCTCTCAGTCTGAGACTTGTCCTCATTTTTTATGTTATTTTTTGACAGAAATTTTCAATTTAAAATTACTGAATTTATCAATCTTTAATTTATAATGTGTGTATTTTACACTTTCCCTATCTGAATTATAAAGATATTCTCCACTATCTTTTAATGAAAGTTTTAACATCTTTTTATAGTGACTCACGTCACCATTCATAGAGCTCGTCAGTTCAGCGAAACATTTTTGAGTGCCTGCTATATAGTCAGTGCTTGGCAGGAAGGATACAGCAATGTATGAGGCCCAGTATTATCTTTGAGGGACTCAAATTTTAATGAAGGAGCAGAAAGAGCATGAACGGGGTGCCTAGGTGGCTCAGTCGATTAAGTGTCCACCTTCGGCTCAGGTCATGATATCATGGTTCGTGAGTTCGGGCCCTACATCCGGCTCCCTACTGTCAGCACAGAACCTGCTTCAGATCCTCTATCTCCCTCTCTCTCTGCCCCTACCCTGTGTGCTCTCTCTCTTTCTCTCTCTCTCTCAAAAATAAATAAACGTTAAAAAAAAAAAAAAAGAACATGAACATAAGAAGCAGAGATATCAAACTGAAAGAAGTGTTCTGAGAGCTAGGTTAGTTTAATAGTGATCACACAAGTGTGGGAGGCAGCAACTGGGTTGGAAATCTGGAAGTAAGACCATAAAGACAATTTGGCATGGAGCTCAGACTTAGTCTAGTAGGTCGGGTGTCTTCAAACAGTTTTAGTTATCAGAACTCTAACTTCAAAGGAAATTAATGGTAACAACTATAATAATTACAATAATAATTGCAACAATAATCATTATATCAGCTAATATATCTGTAAATGTATTATTTACCATGGTAGTATGCTGAGAACTCCATGCATTATCTCATTTCTCCTTTCTAGCAACCCTATAAGATAGGTTTTGAAACCTAGGATACTCATTTTACCAACTGAAGTTCACAGAGATTAATACATAAAACGGAAGCAAAACTTCTCTGAATAAATTGCTTCTGTGGAACACTATATATGTGAAAATCACTACCCAAAAGGATGGGAAGATGCTGAAGGGCTTGAGGCATGAGAGTGACATAATCAGATTTGGATTTTATGTCCATCATGCTGGAAGATTGATCTGAAATGAGTAAGGACTGGATTAGAGAAACTAGTTATGAAACTTTTACATTAGTCAAAATGAGATAAAATAAACCCAAACTATAAGTTCAGGTGTATCGTATGGGATAAGCTGGGAGTGATAAAAGAGGACAGCAGTTACTAATGGGCCAAGAAATAAGGCATGTCTCACGTGAAGGGAAAGCGGTGGTAAAGGGAGATAGAAATATTTTACCTTAGAAAACTAATGGTAGCTCTTGATTTAGTAGGTCTGTGTAATTAAGGTTCAACTGATAATTTAAAAAGGAGGATTCATTAATAAAAAAGAGAAAATAAGAAATGACGTACTTATTTAACTTCAATTTGGTATGTATGAGGCTGTATTTTCTAGCATTGTCACTAGAAAAATAGGGCTTATAAATTCTGGGGACTTACAAGGGACTAAAAGAAGGTCCAGGATAATCGTTAATCATTTAGGAAGGGGAAGAAAGAACAAATAAAAAGTATTGAATAGGATATTATATGTGTATATATAGAAATAATTGCAGTAATAAGTATAAGTCAATTAAGTGATCTATTTAAAAGTCAAAGGTTGTCAGACTGGATTTTTTTAAATGCCAACTATATTTACAAGAAGTAGAGAAAGGTTGAAATGAAAAGATGGAAAAAGACATACCAGGAAAATTTCAACAACAAAACTGGTGTGGTTATATTAACATCGCACAAATGGACTTTTAAGGGGGGAAGAAGTTATTTGAACATCGCCAGCATCAAAACAGTAATTTAAGTACAGTCCTTGGAGATGAAGTTGAAAAGAAGGTAATAGTGTATTTCCAAACAACTAATATGTTCAGTGAGTGTTACAATGATATGAAGAATAAAGACAAAATGAAAGTTTGGGAAAACAAATACCCATAGATTATATGGAGTTTATAGTTTAACCAAATAATTTTCTCTAAAGCTTTCAAAACTATTGGCTTTTTCATTCCATGTCATTCTTAGTCTGTTTGTTGGCACCACATATAAAATTAAATGCATTTGGTAAGCATTTGCTCTTGTGTTTTCAGGAATTCAAAATGTCCTCAGCCTCTTTTGTGCAGTTCTCACGGAAAATAAGGTTCTCTTCCATTCTGCAAGTTTCCAGAGACTTAGTGATGCTTGCAGAGCCCTGGAATCTTTAATGTTTCCTCTTAAATATAGGTGAGGTTTTCTACTTGGTACTTTAATTTACTCCTGAATTCTACATTACTTATTGATGATTAGTTGATAGCATAATAGTCTTGAACCACAAGGGTATATTTTATAAAGTTATGCTGTACACCTGATTCTGATAGAAATCTAATCTAAAATTTGGAAATTTTCCAAGTTGTTCATTACTGAGTGTTGATTAATTCAGTGGAAAAAAATAATTTGCATATATTGTCAGCAACATTTAATTCTCCCTGAATACAGTTGGCGATAAAAGTCTTAAGTTCTGGTTATTTGCTATTAAAGACAATAATTTTTAGGAGTTATAATGGTATTTGGTATATTAAAAAAGATCCATTACCTTTTTTTAGATATCTACTAAAGTGTTTATGTCTAAATGATATGATGTCTGGGAGTTGCTTTAAATAGTAGAGTAGGGAAGAGAATGAAAATGGGTAGAAACATACATGTATTGGGGGGATCACATGTTAAAATTTTCTGTAGTAAAAGATAAAAAACAAAACAGTCTAAACAGTGATGCTTGATAATGTTATGAATAAAATATTTTATTCTAATATACTGTTTATCAATTCGATAATCATAACACTTAGGAAACTTAAATCATACAAACTAGAAAAAAATTTAGACTGCCTCCAGATTTTATTTAAAAAAATATTTTTCTTTTTTTTTTTAACTATGTGCCTTTCTTAACCCCTAGATAAGAGAGCATTCTATGCCTTAAGTTTTGCCATTCTGTTTGAATTCAAAAATCAAGTACAGAAAATGGAATTTGAATGATCTTTTATTTAGACAAATCATCGTCAAATTGAGGGGGAGGGCCCCTAAGGGAATCAGTGTTACCTCCTGATGTCATATTTTTATGTAAGGAAAAATGCTTTCAAGCAAGGTTAACAAACTTTAAAAAGACTGCTTACCTCACAGGCATAAGGGATAAGGAAACTGTCCTGGGTTCCATTTACTTTATATCTTGGTATACCTGATCATCTCTTTTACATCACGATTTTTTAAAAAATCTTTCTTTTTAAACATTTAGTATTGACAACCATGAGAATATTATTGATAATGTAGGTAATCTAAAATTCATGCAGCATAAAGGTAAAAGAAAATATGTTCATATTATAGAAAAACAAATATATCTCATATATTCTTTTATTATTTCCAGTTATCCTTATATTCCCATTCTCCCGGCCCAGCTACTGGAAGTTCTGAGTTCCCCAACACCTTTCATTATTGGAGTACATTCTATCTTTAAAACTGATATCCATGAACTTGTAAGTATTCATCTTTAAATTCCTAGTTATTGGGACCCAAAACTTACTTCTTTGAGTCCTGTAACATTTCACCTGATTACTATTTTCAGATCTGTTGCATTCCCAATGGAAAAGATTGGCTGGAAGAAAAGCATCACTGAAAAATATAAATATTAATTTTTTCTCTTAGCAAGTATGGAAGATACACAAAATGAATTTATGTATGTAGGGGAATTAAAATGCCCCTCTTTTGGCATTTTAATTTTATCTTCTGTATTCTTCATCCTGTACATGAGAAAGGAAGATAAAATCCATTAACTAGTATTTTATTATACTTTTGTTTCGAGTACTTTAATATGTTCATATTTTGAAATGAGGTCTGGGTTAATGCTGAATGGCTGGTGGTAAATAGCAAAAAGTATTTGCAAAGGAGTGAAGGCTTTTAGTGGAACACAAGTTTAGCATGAGCTCTACCGAATTATTCTATTCTTAATGCCATATGAATAGAAATACCGAAGAAGAAAAGGAATACTCTATATTTAAGCCAGTTCTGGAATATCATGTTTTCTTCTTTGTACTGAACTTATTTAAGAGGAACTATAAGAAAATAATGTGCTTCAGAGAGGAACATCCAGGATTGTCAAGAGTTTAGAAACTATATCCTGTGAGGCCCTTAAGGAAATTTTCTCAGGTAATAACCTGGTACTATTTGATAGCTAAAGATAAATATTTAATAAATGACTGTTGTTGGAAGGTTCATTTTTTGTAGCTCTAGAAGGCTGGAGTAGAATCAGTGAGTATAGTGGATATAGAAACAAATTTCTCCTCAGTGTTAAAGTTTTAAACTATTAGAGCTGACTAGTGATGAAGAATGGGTTGCCTTATGTGAGGAATGTACTCTCAAGGACTGTTAAGTGGAGTGCGAGGAACAAATTCCATGACACTTCAGGCAGTTTAAGAAAAAATCTTTACTGAAAGGTTGGGCTATAGGTTGGACATCTATGATCCACAGCTTCTTAAGATTTTGTAATCCTACTTTTGTTTAGTTTTAAATGCCAACAAAGAGGCAAACTCCGTTGGTACTTATGCATAATTACAATTGTAATCAAATCATAGGTGTCATTAAAACTGACGAAATGCTGAATACAGCATTGTAATTATAAACCGGACCCTCATATTAATTACTTTTCCTTTCTTTATATGTTGATATCTAGTTGCTATTTAACTTTGATATCACCATGTGAAAATACGTGTAAATCAATAAACATAATCAGTAAAACCTACTTAGTACTAATTAGAAGCATACTGATCTGGTTGACCGGTAGTTTTTTCCCACTAAATATAAACAGTTTCTGGAGGTAGGCAAACCAAGTGTTTCCAAAAATAAATTTCTTAACTGTTAATGAATAAATTATAATGAATTGTAAACCTGTTGTCAATATAATAACTTCAACAAGTTATTTTTAAAGACACTGTTGTAAAATGTAAAAATCAGTTTCTTTCTTAAGCACCCAAATAGTACCATTTTGGTGTGTACCAGTTGCTTTATTTGTTAACTCTTGTAACGAGTACTATATTATTTAGGATATGGCTAAACCACTATACCAAAGCATCCAAAATACAGTGGTTAAAACAAAATGGAATTTTATTTAACACTTAGGCAGCAGTCCATAGTGGTGTTCCAATATACCAGACCAGCTTATTCCATGAACTGATTCATGATCCAGGCTTCTTTCCTTCTTGTTTCTCCACCAGAAATCCCCTCAGGCATTGATTGTCATCATCTGATTATTTAAGGATTGTTACCAGTTCATAGTTTCAGCCATAGAAAGGAAAAAGAGAGCATAGGAGAACCTTACACCCCCTCTTTTGAATGCCTGAAGCGTACCCATCGCTTCTCACATTCCATCGTCAGAAACTTAGACACAGGCCACACCTAATTTCAAAGGAAGCTAAGAAATTCATGGTAGCTGGGAAGTCATGAACCCAACATTGTATTGCTGTGGACAACCAAGAGTCTTTTCCACACCTGGTTCTTCTCATTTTGAATTAATGAAGGCCAAATTAATTTCCTTAACAACAAATGTATTTTATTAATTATTGATTAATAAATAATTGTTAAATAATTAATAATTATTTTTGTCTCCTTTAGCTAGATGTAATCATAGCAGATTTGGATGGAGGCACTATTAAAGTTCCTGAATGTATTCACCTCTCTTCCCTCCCGGAACCACTTCTACATCAGACTCAAGCAGCTCTTTCTTTGGTATGACATTTTTAACAGTAATTTTCTTTTGTTTAATTGTAAACTCAGATCATTAGAATTAGATATCGTTAACAGTATAATTACTTTAAAAAGAGTTGTATGTTCTTAAAACATGAATATATTCTCATAGAATATTTAGAATAGAATTCTTTACTAGATATTTTCTGAAGAATATACTTTAAATCCTGACTATTTATTTGTTCTACATTCTTTCACTCAGCATATTTATTTAGTAGTTAGTATATACCGAATACTGTGCTAGGTATTGGAAACACACCAACACACCTGTAAAAATAAGACCTCAGAATCCCCGATTTCTCTAGCATCCCTTATTGGAAGATAGCACCTGTTCATTTTCCTTCAGCCTCCTTGTTGACATCCCTTCCCTCTTTGGTATAGATGTGCTACTTGAAAACAGTGTGATATTGTCTTGTCAATATTTTCAAGTTACTACAGAAAAATGTAACTTATTGATTAAATATCCAGCATTCTTTGGAATTAAGTTTTAATAAATCTTTTTTTTTTAATTTTTTTAACGTTTATTTATTTTTGAGAGACAGAGCATGAGCAGGGGAAGGGCAGAGAGAGAGAGAGGCAGAGGCAGAATCTGAAGCAGGCTCCAGGCTCTGAGCCATCAGCACAGAGCCCGATGCGGGGCTCGAACTCACAGACCGTGAGATCATGACCTGAGCTGAAGTCGGCCACCCAACCGACTGAGCCACCCAGGCGCCCCAAGTTTTAATAAATCTTGTAGCTTTGGTGTTTCTCACTGACATGTTTAATGTTTTGTAGTTATTTTACTTTAGTCGATTTTGTTTTCAACTTTTTTAAAGTAAGCTCCATGCCAAATAGGGGGCCTGAATCAATGATTCTGAGCTCAAGAGTCGTATGCTTTACTGACTAAGCCAGCCAGGCACCCCTTAGTTGATTTTTAAAAGCACAACATTTTATTTTACCGACAAAATTTTAGGTGCCAATTTATTCATCATTAGAAAATTGTAACTTAGAAATTCTGCATTCCTTTTCAAGCCATTACTAGAACAAGGACTTCATATTCTTGAGTAATATTCCAATCTGAGCTGTTTAAAATAATATTTCCCTTAAATATAAACTCAAGAAGTCTAGGGTTACCAGGAAGGATTGTATTTTTAGAATATTTTCAAATTTGTATTAATCCTTGTATTATTAAGTATATGTACGTATGAGATGTGGACATTTAGAGAAAACTGACATTTCATAATGTAATCTAGAATACACGATATGTTAGAGTAGAGAGAGTACTAGTGCAGGACTCTGGAGACTTACAGTCCAGTCCGCAGTCTTACCACTTGATATTATTGAGCGAATCACGTTCCATCTCAAGTCCTGGTCCGTCTCTGTAGGATGAATGTTGTATGCACAGGATGCCTAAATGACTGTTTACCAAAGTCAGGTATGGGTATGATTTGGGGTCATACATGGCAACCTTTTTTATTTTAATAATTATGTTTTTATCACAATGTGTATTAAAAATGGCTTATAAAACCTATGATTTCATAGACAATGTCATGTAAGAAAATATTAGATTTAAATAAGTGAGTTGATCTAAAGACAATTGAAAGAAAACATTAACTAAGTACATTGGTGGTATATGGATATAGCAGATGCTGAGAAGATAGTATTTGAGTGATTGAAAAAAGTTTAATGTTTCTAGAAATCATAAATAAATTTCTAAATCTTATTATATGATTACTTAATAATGATACTTATAGTTATTCAAGGATGAAGTACCAAAGTGAAGAAATATTAACATTTTAGTTCTTAAGTCAGAAGAGGTTAAAGATTCCGCAGCACACTGGTATACCTTAACCTGCAATACCTGTGCCACAAAATTTGATCAATGAGTAAAACTCATTTTTGGTAAAGCTATGTATACCTGTTTCTGTGCATGTCAACCACATGGTGGATTGGGTGGTACAGTGTAGTACTATAAATAAGACATGCAAACAGAGTCAAGCTAGAACCAAAAACCTCACATTTGATTAACTGGGTGGGAGCTTTGGCACACAAGAATATGAGCTTCATTTGGTTAGTAAATAATTGTAATCAAAGGGCAACACCATAACTGAACTGTGTAATAACTATGGATGATTTTCTAACATGCATTACACTGTATTATTGTACTGTAGTAATGCTTGGGTTATTGGTTATAAATATTGTCAATATTTTAGTGTCATTTTTAAGTATTGTTATGGGTCTTGTCATCAATTATAAGTATACTACCAAAACTTGAGTATTTGGAAATGATTCTGTAGAGACAAAAATTTGCTGCCTACTAATGCAATTTCATTGTTTTCTCTGTGTTAAGTCCTTCATAGATCTTTCTTACCTACGTGGTCCCCAACCTGCTTTTCTTCAAAGCCTAACTCAAACATTACCTTTTTTTTTTTTTTAGCTTTCTCTAGGTTGAATTAATTATACCTTATGTTTCATATATTATTCTTTATATGTTTATAGTACTTGCACATGGTATTATATTTTTACCCCCTCTAGACTGTGAGGTTCATAAGCTATTCACTTTCCCCTCAGTATTTTAGTTAATTAATTAATAAATTTTTGAGTATATTAATAAGCATAAAAACAAATGCTTGTTTAACATTTTCAACTATATAGACAAATCACTCTGCCCTAGTCTGTTCCATTCCCAGAGGTAACTAATATTTTATAGTTTAATATATATTCTTTCAGAACATTTATTTATATCAGTGTGTGTGTGTGTGTGTGTGTGTGTATAGTTTAAGGTTTGTTTTCTTTTCAAATAAATGAGACCATACTTATGTGTGTTTTTTTAGAATATGTTTTCTTCATTAACTATTTTGTCTTAGAGATCTTTCCACAATAGTACATACAGAGCTGCCCCAGCTAGTTGCATTGTGTTTCATGGAGGATACATATTGTAATTTATGTACTGAAACTTTTTCATCTTAATGCTCTGAGTAGGTTAAATAATAGCTTTTATTGATATTAAGATTTTGTATATAACCACGTTTCTTTACTTTAGATTCTACATCCAGATTTGGAAGTGGCAGATCATGCTTTTCCCCCTCCACGAACAGCTTTATCCCACTCAAAAATGCTGGTAAGAAGTTTAATATTTAAATTTGATGCTTTTAGGGCCACCTGGGTGGCTCAGGTAGTTAAGCCTCTGACTTCAGCTTAGGTCATGATCTCACGGTTTGTGGGTTCCAGCCCCAAGTTGAGCTCTGTGCTGGCAGCTCAGAGCCTAAAGCCTGCTTTGGATTCTGTGTCTCTCTCTCTCTCTGCTCCTGCCCCACTCATTCTCTCTCTCTCTCTCTCTCTCTCTCTCAAAAATAAACATTAAAAAAATTAAACTTGATGTTTTTAAACAGAGCTGTACTTTTGTTTGTATGTTTGTTAAAGAAGCTGAATGAAGTGGGGGTCAGATAGACAGCTTAGTATAAAAAGTGTACTGAATTAGAACTGTCACTGACTGATCTTTGTGACCTGCTCTCTAAGGAGCCACAGGGTGGCTCATTGACCTGGAGGGAGTAGAGATGAGACTGTTGCCCTGAGGAGGCAAGAGTAAATGTGGGATAAAAAATCAGAAAATAGGTTATAGCTTGGAAAACTATGCCAAGTGTCAAATCGAAAGGATCAGTCAAGGATAAAAGGGGGAAGCTTATAAAAAATGGAAACAGATATTGTTGACAATGAGAGAATCAAGTCTGAGGAGGGAGTGGATGAAAATAGTTTCAATTAGAAGCCATGGAAGAGTTAGTATATAACAAAGGCCCCTTTTAAATTTTGCCCATCGCATTTCTTAGAGTTGAGCTTTATGGCCAATAAGAAGCCTTATAGAACTGGACACCTTTGATAAGTTACTTAAACATTCTTTAGCATTTCCTCATCCATTAAATAAAGGGTTGACCAGATTAATCTGTAAGTTTCCTTACAATTCTAAAGCTATGATTTTATTAAAACTTGAATTATCAAAACATTTTTAAGTCATACCTTATTAATATAGGAATAAATTTTTATGAAGCATTTCATAAGCTTCTAAAATATAGTCTTTTGAGATTTTTTTCTTTTATACTTGTGACTCTAATTCTTTTGATGGATGTAAAAATCAAATGACTTGGGAAATATATCCTTCTCTAACATGGTGAAAGGGTTAGATTTTGTGACTTTTTCCCAGAGGAAAATTGGATATACTAGGAGGCAAGCTTCGTTTGGTTCA